>CM029014.1:178550539-180035012 GCA_016801055.1 Panax notoginseng
AAGCTTGAATTGAGTATTGTCTCAAAGTTTGCTTTAGAGACTTGAGAAGGTGTTCAACATTGGTTCATAGACTATTAGACATGTTAATCCTAGTTGAGGAAATGAGTTCAAAAGAAAACTAAAAGTTTTAGAAATTAACCTCAATGTTAACAAGTATGGAAAACCAAATGTGTTCTAAACTTTGTCTTTATATGTTTATATTCTGTTCAAAGAGATTAAGATGCTAATAAGAAAACTGGAAATTGAGAATTTCAAGTTCTGGTTTTGACAAGGAGTAGCGCGGTTGTGCCACTCCCAAGCTCATTATCAGCGCGGCCGCGCCGTGCAGTATAGTGGTCAAAAATAGTTGTTAATTGTCTGGACTTGGGGCATGTTTATATATATTCTTTAAGGACTACAAGTTATGAAACAAGATTGTGGGAATAAATATGATAATAGAATGAGCTAGTCTCATGGTTATCCTAAGTTCAAGTAAAAATGAAACCAAGTTAGGAAACACTATTTGTTCTTATATTAAGAGCATATGAAATGTATGACTGATGGGTATGAATCCATGATTATACGAATGTGTAGAAGTACACGAAGTGCAGATAATGATACGTAATTAAGTTGTAGTTGATAAACTACGAATCAGGCAAGTCTTTCAGTTCCTATTTGTTATATGAATTCGATAAACTGTTCGTTGAGCTATATTATGCTATGCAAATGTTGATATATATGAAATACATATGAGATATGTATGAATTGTGAAAAAATGATCTTTGATGATATGCTTGTGAAATAAACCTATATGTCTGTTATGTGAGAAGTAATATGCATAGTAAATGCTAATTGATTATGAAGGCATGAACTGAATATGCTATTATATGCTATGTGCTGCATGAAAACTATTAGAATTGTTGGGCTGTCAAGCTCACCCTTGCAAATAACCACTTTTGCAGTTTAAGGACACACGATAAAGGTTACGTGCTACTTGATTGATAAAGTTCAGTCACATCAAAGGAGATTAATTTGTTTAATTAAATATATGCTCTCGAAGCATGTTTAGGTTCTAGTTGATATACTTGATAGTAGTTTACTATATGTAAGACATGTTAAGTTATACTATGTGATACATAGAGAAATTCGAATTGCGATGTAAAAATTTATATAGTAATTCGAGTAGACTGAATCATAACATAATTTGATTCAAGTATATGTAATTGATTGAAGTTAAGATATCAATAAAAGATTTATTTTCAAAGGAGATTGAAAAAGTTTAATTATTTTGCATATTTATATAACATCGAATGTGATGTGATACAGGAATAGTAAATGACCAAGATTAAAAACTTATAAAAGTTTGGGGTCATTGTGCAGATCTTGGAATTGGAATGATTTTATATTCTAAATTGTAATAAGAAAATTTTTATTCATTAAGTTATGAATGAACAATATAAATAGTTTGACAATAGTAGTATCACGGCGGACCGGATTTGGGGGCGTCACAGGTTGGTATCAAAGTTGTAGGTTATAAACTTAGGTAAGTGTACCTTAGGCTATAACCTGAGAGAGAGAGAGAAAGATAAAGATTTAAAATAAGTATAAGTGAAGATTCAAAGAAGAATCTAGAAGTATCTAAGAGAATGAGAATTCAGGAGTTTTCTAACTCCGGTAATAAAAATGTTAAGATAGTGTCTATATGACAAAGATAATGAGAATGAACTCGAGTGGAGTTTTGTTGATGATAGGGAAAGAACCCTAAGGTAAATTGATGATCACGACGTGATCAGATTAAGCTGTGAAGTGATAAATAGTCTGTAACGACTAAGTGTGTATAGCTTGATGCTATAAGTAAAGGTACTTTGAATGGTACAATGTGAACTTGTGAGGAGTTGTATGTGATGAGATATGAAGAATTCATATCGAGCAAAGAGCAAGTTAAGTGTAAGATAGAGTAGTGGGATTTCAGTTGAGGACTCATATGAGAACTGAGTTGTACAAACCTTTATGTGGGCAGAGGGTTTGTGCTCATGCTCGGTTCCTCACAATTATAATCAATGGAATGTCCATGTCGCACTATCGATATGCTTATGGTGAGAAGGTGATTCTTTTCTCATATCCTATTTGATAGATAGAGACTATTAAGAATAAGATAGAGAATATATGGATAAGTTGCGAGTTCTAAAAACTCATACTTATGGTAAGTTCGGGACTCGTAATCATATGAAATATTTTTGAACCCCTCAGCGAATGGATGCCTATGGTCTGACTAGGATAAGTTCTTAAACTCATATGATTGCAGCAAGTTCCTGAACTTCTAAAGTGTGGTAAGTTTGATGAACTATATCGGGTATATATATGTTATGAATTAAGAGATTTTGGTATAGTAAAGATTAAAGTTGATGGAGAAGTGTGGATTTTCTAAATCTTCTAGCTCTGCTAGAATTTCAAAAATTTATTAACTTTGTGCTAGTCTTTGCACTCTGTTTTCTTGAGAAAAACATTGGGTCAAGTGACTGAACCAATGAGTTTTAAAAACAACACCGTTATTCTTATGTCCATGCTAATTGTTTCGGCTAAGATAAAAATGATTTGAGAATTTTCAAAATATATTTCTGATCATTTACATTATTTGATATGGTGTAAAATGGTAAACGATGGAGTCATCAATGCAGTCGAACCTAGTGTTGGTTGTGATCAAAAGATCGTCAGCCCACTATGGTATGATGTAATATGACAAAGTCACCTAATGGCAGAATCCTCAACGTACTACTAATTTGGTACGGTATCATGACGTCATAAAATGATTTTTAGTTTTCTTTCGAATTATGAAAAGTTGACTAAATTATTTCGATTGATGTCCGAACTGTTGATAAGAGTCTAAGCTATTTAATTCGGCTAGACGACTGTTGAAAAGTGATTATAGAATTCAAGCGTTCTTGTGTATTTGTGCCAAACCAGATTGCTATGGGGTGGATTCAGTCGTTGAAAAGCTGAGGTTAACAACCCTATAAGGGGACATGTTTTCGGAGACAATGGTTCCGAGTGTAACGCATGTAGTCGTTACAAAACACTACGTTGCAGACCAACGTAGTGGTACAATAGGTTGGCCACCTAGTGTACGTGTGGAGGGTGTTTTCAGTCTTTGTGATAGATAAACACACTGGTTTATAGTGTGGATGATTGTGTTGAAGCACTAGTTCACGGTCTTGTGACCCCTCAGTATAAATTGGAATCTGAGTTATTTATACCACTTCCCGATTATTGAAAAATTGTGGGAGATCTTATTCTTCTGTGTGATGAAAGTGGTAGGTAGAATGTTCCTTAAAAAGGAGAATGTGGTAGACTGCAAGTGAGCAAGTTATAATAAAACTTTCGAAAAGAGAATGAATAAAATTATTCAAAAAGAATATATAATATTCAAAATAGCACCGAGTAAGTAGAGGTTTCAGTGATTCCGAGGACGGAATCCTTATAAGGGGGAGAAGATGTAAGAACCCAGATTTTTAGAAAAATATTAAAATAAGAATTTAGTGAATAAATTTCTTAAAGCATGAGATGAGTTCGAATGAGTATATATATGTGTTACGAGGTATATGGTATTGTGTTACATAGGGTAATATGAGCTATGTAATATGTAATGTTGTGTTTAATGAATATATATTAGTTATTAGTTATAAATTATAGAGATGGATTAGTAAAGAAGATGGATAGAAATTTATGTATTTATTATGTGAAATTTTTTATCGTAGTAAGTTGGTGACATTAAATATCGTTGATAATCACCAATTCCTTGAGTATATGTACGAGTAAGTATCAAGTCTAAGGCAGTGCAATCGTACCCTTTAATGGTTGATGTATAGGAGTTGGGCTAGACGATTCCTTCAGAGAACGAAGGTATATATGAATTAGTAACCGATCTAACTCAATGTGAAAACAGTATAGACGAGACGGAAACTAATTTGTTGGTTGTTTGTGGGAAACCACTCAGTGTACTATATTGAATACTATTAAGGACTCGACGTGTGCTAGGTTTAAACTTGTATGCGTGTACGTTGTTGACGAGAAAAGAAAATTGATATACGACGAGAGGTATGTGTGTGTTAGATATATCTTGAATTATGTGAGTTGGTGGAAAGAAATTAGGCATACATATATATATATATATATATATATATATATATATGACATAATTATAGTTAACCAACTATTAAGGGAAATAGAGTTTGAACTTGAAGTTTAATCTCTAAATTATTGAGGAATGTAGTCATTGGAGATTTATTTTGGTTAGTATAATGAGCTAACATGTATGGAGCATGTTAAAAGATTTGTAACTTAAGTTCTGTTTCATTTGAAGCACAACATGTCTGCGTCTTGACTTGAAGTGGCGCGGCCGCGCCACTCTCAAGCCTAAGACCAGCGCGGCCGCGTCGGTCTGTAGACAGTTCAAGATAAGTATACAAAATCTGATGATTTGTGTAAGCTAAACTATTGGAATTGTATATTAGTGGCTAATATGTTATCATATGGGTCATATTTGATATTTATAGTAACCATGAACGGATTGAGATAGCAAAGCATGAATCGAATGAGAAGTTAGTTATAGAAATTAACTAAACAAGAATAAATATTGGTTAACTTAAATTAAGTTGAAAACTATATTATGGAATAATATAATTTGAGTATTAAAGCCTTGTGTGGCAGTGGCGTGATAGTAAATTAAATGAAAGGAGTAATTCACTTAATTAATATGATGAATTAATATGTGCTTTACATAAAGAAAATGAAATGATTATGTTAATTAATTTTGGTATGTTTATATATTACATAATATGGTAATATATGAAAGGGTTTAATATTTGAAAGATGTTAATGTAAAGATTGAGAAAGTTGTCTTATGACGATCGAATAATTATACACATAGTGTAAAATTTAAATAATTAATAGAGTAAATATTAATTAGTCTAATTGTAAAGGTTGTACATATTATATGTATGTAATTATTTAATAAGCTAAATAATTTAGCATTATGATAAAGTGTGACATAAACTTTATATGAAATAAATAATAAAATAATGTGGAATTGGGAAAAAGCCAAACGTGGCCTAGACCCCTAATATTTTATTATAGAAATAATGAGCTTGAGTTATATGTGACTCCAGTAAATGAGATAAATGAGCCTTGTGTGGTCTGAGTATTAAAGTTAAACTAGACTGAAGGTTTAACTGAAATTATTAAAAGAGAATTAATGATGATCATTATGATATTTAAGGGTGATAGGAAATAACGAGTTGGGAGTACCCAACTGAATTATACATAGCTCAGTTAAAATATTATTTGAACTAGCCCAAATGTACATGGATTATATGAGATGGAAATATATTAGATCCCTAATTCTCATATTATAGTAACAATTGTACAATAGAATTACATTTTTGAAATTAAAGTAACTAAACTAAATAGGTTGCTGAGATATAAGCTTGTCCCATTTTGTGAGTCTCATTTCATTCATCACGCGAATAAGCCATTGGCCTAGCCTAGTGTTGCTGCTGAAAACAAGAAGGTTGATGATGAGAGTTGGTATTACTTTCCACCAACTCTCTCTTAACTGATGGCTTCCCTTTCTTCCCGTTGGTTTAATTTCTTGGGCAAAACAATCAATTGGACAATAGTTTGGCTATATAAGGAAGCCTTCCCCTTCATTCTCAAGGCTGCCAAATTTATGAGATTTTTGTTATTGCATAGATAGAGTAAAGTTGCAATTGAGTGGGGCTGCTGAAATTGAGGAGCAATCAGAAGTCTAAGGGTCAATGTTTAGTCATTTAAGCTTCACAAAGGTATAATTCTTAAACCATGTTATAAAGTTTGAGTTTGAAGAATTCCTGAGAATTAGAATGAATTTCTTGATAATTAGTGGTAAATTGAATGTCATGGTATTATCAGAGTTGTATGTTCGATATGATATTAATGTATTGTTCTAAGAATGCTAAATGAAAGTGTATTGGTTGTTTGGGCTATAATCTTCAGAAGCAGAGGCCAAGTCTAGGTTGGTGCCGAAGTGGCGCGGCCGCGCCACTTCCCATTACAATCCCAGCGCGGCCGCGCCATATGTCTGTCATGAAATCCAAGTTCTATTTTTATGAGCATGTTAGTTTGACTTAAACAAGTAAGTAAAGGGACCTAACATTTGATTTTTAGTTACTTTGCAAGGATGAGTTACATTGGCTTGGTTTATAATGGGTTTTAAATGGAAACCTTGAAGTTTTGTAAAGCAAAACATGATGGACCTTATATCGTTTAAGTTTTGACCTTTCAAGCATGTATGCTAGGGTATTTTATGCTTCTAGACATGATGGATATGATCACCATCTAGCTAAGCATGATTTAGACCTTTCAAGCATGGTTTATTATAAGTTTTCAAGTGTTAAACTATTCAATCTTGGTGTAAATGAGTAGTATACATGTGAGCATGCATATATGGCTTAGTTAAATGTACAAATGAGTATGAGGTATGATTCGAAGTTACCTTGTATATTAATTGGGTTTAGAATTAGTTTTTAAAAGAGAACATGAAGTTTTGAAAATGAAACTTGATGAACTTTGTGTATTTTATGTTCCGACTTTGGGAACATGTGAATGTGGCCTAGTTGTGTGCATGAATGGGTAGGGAAGGTGATCCCAATATATATTACATATAAAAGGTAGTCAAGTTTGGTTTAGTATGTGTTTTAAGGGAATATTTAAAAGTTTTAGAAACTAGGTTGATGAGCATAGTATTAATTACATTATAACCTTATGAGCAAGCATGATAGTACTTGCTATGTCTTTAAGCATGAATGATATATACATCCAATTAATTAAGTATGAAAGTTATTCAAGCATTTTTAAGGAAAGGACTATACTAATTATGCGTATATAAGTTTGGTACACATGAGCATGCATATTAAAGAATCGTTAGAATCGTTATGTGACTTAATGGTTAACATATCGAGTCCCTTGATTGAATAATCTATTTAGCCTTGATTGAATAGTTTTAAAAAGGATGATTTAAGCTTGAATTGAGTATTATCTAAAAGTTTGTTTTAGAGACCTGAGAAGGTGTTCAACATTGGTCCATAGACTATTAGAGATGTTAATCCTAGTTGAGCAAATGAGTTCAAAAGAAAACTAAAAGTTTTAGAAATTAACCTCAACGTTAACAAGTATGGAAAACCAAATGTGTTCTAAAATTTGTCTTTATATGTTTATATTGTGTTCAAAGAGATTAAGATGCTAATAAGAAAACTTGAAATTGAGAATTTCAAGTTCTGGTTTTGACAGGGAGTAGCGTGGTCGCGCCACTCCCAAGCTCATTATCAACGCGGTCGCGCCGTGCTGTGGAGTGGTCAAAAATAGTTGTTAACTGTCTGGACTTGGGGCATGTCTGTATATATTCTTTAAGGACTCCAAGTTATGAAATAAGATTGTGAATAAAAATGATAATAGAATGAGCTAGTCTCATGGTTATTCTTAGTTCAAATAAAAATGAAACCAAGTTAGGAAACACTATTTGTTCTTATATTAAGAGCGTATGAAATGTATGACTGATGGGTATGAATCCATGATTATACGAATGTGTTGGAATACACAAAGTGCAGATAATGATACGCAGTTGATAAACTACGAATCAGTCAAGTCTTTCAATTTCTATTTGTTATATGAATTCGATAAACTGTTAGTTGAGCTATATTATGCTATGCAAATGTTGATATATATGAAATACATATGAGATATGTATGAAATGTGAAAAATGATCTTTGATGATATGCTTGTGAAATAAACCTATATGCCTGTTATGTGAGAAGTAACATGCATAGTAAATGCTAATTGATTATGAAGGCATGAACTGAATATGTTATTATATGCTATGTGCTGCATGAAAACTGCTAGAATTGTTGGGTTGTCGAGCTCACCCTTGTAAATAATCACTTTTGCAGGTTAAGGACACACGGTAAAGGTTACGTGTTACTTGATTGATAAATTTCAGTCACATCAAAGGAAATTAATTTGTTTAATTAAATATATGCTCTCGAACCATGTTTAAGTTCTAGTAGATATACTTGATAGTAGTTTACTATATGCAATACATGTTAAGTTATACTATGTGATACATAGAGAAATTCGAATTGAGATGTAAAAATTTATACAGTAATTCGAATAGGCTGAATTATAACATAATTTGATTCAAGGATATGTAATTGATTCAAGTTATGATATCAATAAAAGATTTATTTTCAAAGGAGATTAAAAAAGTTTAATTATTCCGCATATTTATATAACATCGAATATGATATGATACAAGAATAGTAAATGACCAAGATTAGAAACTTATAAAAGTTTGGGGTCATTATGCAGATCCTGGAATTGGAATGAATTTATATTCTAAATTGTAATAAGTAAAGTTTTATTCATTAAGTTATGAATGAACAATATAAATAGTTTGACAATAGTAGTATCGTGGCGGACCAGATTTGGTGGCGTCACAGGGGCACCCTTACGTGGGTCCCACCCCTCCGGCTCGATCCAGTTCGAGTTGCAAAGGTGTTCTCACAAGCTGAAAAGGCCAAATCAGGGAAAAAACTGCTACGCGATTGAGCGGAATAGCCTGAAATCTTGGTTTTTCTGGGCCCGACTGTGGCTTTTATATCATTCATTGGTATTCGCCCGAACATAGGGTATACTACACCGATGATCTAAGTCATTACAGATTCCATTCGGCAATACCACACAGAGGTCCAATGCCGTCAATTCAGGGTCATCACCCTAATCCTTCCAATAGATCCCCGGCGGGGGTTACAACGCATGGTCATCTGTCCACAAACAGATCCCCGACGGGGGTTACAACGTATATTATCTATTGACACAAACATCAACGATGATCCAATGCATATCCCCGACGGGGGTTACAACACATATTTACCGTTGATGCACATTTGAACGAAAGTCAAGCAACCTTGACGTCAGTTCAACCGTTGGCAGGTCAACCAAACGTCGCATCGAAAACCATCCGATGAGTTAATTGCTTGATACAGACATCAACAAAGGTCAAGCAGCCTTGACATTCATCCCCAACAAGGAGTTCATTCGTTGATATACACGTTAGCAGAGGATCAAATGGATCCCCGACGGGGGTTACAACGCGTGGTCAACCGTTGGTTCACACGTTAACGAAGGTCGGGCAGCCCTGACAACACATACTATTGGCAGTAAATCCAACAGAACATTGATATGTCCTGCGATACAAACCAGGGAGGATCAACATCATTGGAGAGGATCGATGATGGAATATGTTATACACATCCTCAAATAGACGAAGTTTTATCCCAACAGATCTCTTGCACACAAGAGGCACATCTTTGGAGTAAAGTTTGTATCCAGGATTAAAGACTTTGGTGATAGCCCCAATGTCAACATCCTAATAGGTTTGGATCACACATTCAAGCTTGATGTCATTATCATCACCGGTAGAAGCAACGGGGAGACGACAATCTTCCCCAGCATGTGGAAAATCAATCCATATTCATCATACACTTGCATCATATTGCTACACATTGCATCACGCTTATCTGTTGCATTTCAAGTGTCTATGATTCTTTATCTTATCCATGCCATTACATTGCATGAATATGATAAAGAGGGGCATCTGTAGACTCAAAATTTTTTGTACACCTGTTACTGACATTGCAGGAGGGCAGATTCATCTTTCAGATATAACCCTTAAAGACAGCTCACATCCATTCCGGATACTACCGGAAGCTCAATTTGAACCCCAAAACACACACCGGGAGTAACAGTTCCAACCTCAGCGATAACCCCGAGGCATGCAATTTCAATACTAAAATTCCACCGGAGAAGACCGATTCTTCCCTGAGATAACCCCGAGATATTCAGTCTCAGTCCCAATACTGGGAATAGCAGATTACAACCTTGGAGATAACCCCAAGGAAGGTAGTTGCAATTTCAGAGATAACCCCGAAAATGTTTATTTCAAATGCATGCAATTAGCTTCAGAACACTAGGCGCTTACACCGAGGCACTCAGTACAAGACCTTGAAATAACACCAGGAAGACAGGCACACCTCAGAGATGACACTGAGGACCTTCAACACTTGCAGCAGTCCAATCTCAGAGATAACCCTGAGCAATGTCTGCTTTATCAGCCCAAACAGGAGATAACCCTGGTGAGGGGCAAAAGTCGTCATCTTGCCACCTTGACGCCACATCACGCCATCTCAACATTTCAGACATACATTTCTACACAGTAATGTCCCATAAGAACCAAGAAAAACCAATCCCGAGTGACTATTACGCAGGGTAACGGATAAAATTTGAAGCTTGAAGACCGGAGGGCATCGTCCCATCTTCCTGACTTCGTACAACCCCTAATCCCATGTCATTGCATAACTCTCGACAACGGCGGTCCGAAATAGGTCTTACATACCTCAGTCGGATGCCCAGATTGCAATTTTGAAATTTTGAGCGGACATCACATTGAACGCGTGTACGTACTTCGAGACGGCATGACCCGCAAAACCCGGGGCACCCCGGGCAGCCGCAGGTACACCTGCGGCTCTCCCCTCTATAAATAGAGGGCTTGGGGTGGCCATTTTAAAAAGAGAAAAGGCGAGGAAGCCCTATCCAATTTGCTCTATACGCACCCTAAACTGAGTGCTTTCTCATTTTAAACACTTATAAGCTCATATATAGGTACTTTTTACCGGCGGGAGCCGAGTGTTCATCCATTTCAAGTTATTGAAGTCTTCTTTGGTAGCCCACTGTAAGCCTTCTTACACATTTTCAAACCTTTCTCTTCATCTTTGCACACACCATTCTTCACATTGAGAGTCGTGTTATGTGTGTATGCCTGAACTTCGGTCTGTGGTTTCATTTCAGTTTGTATATATATATATATATATATACTTATATATATATGAACTGTTGTTGGACTTTTTCTGATGAGCATGGATTTTATATCCGGTGCGTTTACCAGCTTATATATATATATATATATATATTTATTTATTTATATCTCATCCCGCCTGGAGTTTACTTCGTGGTGGTTGATCGTTTTTACAACTTTCTGTATATTTTGTCCCACCTGGAGTTTCCTCCGTGGCGGTTGATCGCTTTTACAACTTTATTTACATTTTTGATCCCCCATGGAGGTGCTTCGTGGTGGTTGATCATGTCTGTATATGTAAGACCCCAAATTTTATGAAATAAAAGTATTCAATTTTTCTTATAATTACGATTCAGTAAATGGTTAAATTGATAAAAAACAAAGTTAAGGGTGTTAAATGAAATTTTTTCAAAATAAGCAAGTGGCTATAAAATACTTATTTTTGCCGGGGAATATTCGTTTGGTCATGGAATATTCTTTCTGTCGGGGAATATTCGTACGACGGCGCAACCATTTGTGGGCCCCATAACATATAATTGTCGGATGAAGAAAATGATAAATTTGAGTTTTTATAAATAACGGCGTAATCGTTACCGTTAACACTGTTAGAATACCTGGTGGTTAAAATACAATAATATGTGTTGTTGCACAGTAGCACACGGTATTGCATAGTATTTTTGAATTATTGATTCTTACGTGAGAAGACACTACTCAATAATTGTTACAGTAATTACTGTTCAATATTTTATTCTATTTATTCAATAATTATTGTGTTGATATTTTATATTATTGTTGTTTCAATAATTTTCACTGCACAGTATCTCCATTATCAGATCAATAATTCATATTATTTGAATAATATTATTAGATAGCATTATTTACAATGTTTAGAAAGTTCTATCAATGAGAGGTTTGGTCACCTAATTGCGCCCCAGTAAGGAGAAATCCTTATTGGAAAGCCCCCTCTTTCCTGGGAACTGCCTGGTTGTCATTATTGTGATTCTGTAATATTATTTGTGAATAATTAATTATTAATTTATATGATAAGGAAATATTTATTTGATGTGGATATAAATGATGGATTTATTTATGAAGTTATAAATGAATGAATTAATGTTGAGGTGTTTTATCAGTATTTTATCGGATTGGAGGTATTAAAATATCAAATCGGTGTTTTTAAAGCTCTATTTCGTGAGTTATAATTTTGATCCGACCGTTGGATCGTTGTAATTTTTGGATATGTTATACATATATAAGTTGAGTATATATCCACAAATTTTAAACCGTTAAAAATAAACATATAATTTGTTATGAATTTTAAAGGTGTTAAAAATCATCCGTTTGTGGATTTCGAATATTTTCGATCTGGAATTTGGAAAAACTCAAAGCTACAGAGTTGTAGAGAATTTGATTTCAGGCAGAATGGACATAAAATTCGTATTTTTCTGATAAACAAGCTATTTTCTATGAATTACTGAAGTTTCAAAAAATAAAATAATTTTTATTAAAATTAGGGGTGGGACCCACTTTTGTTTTTAAAGCATGTGGGCTGCTATTTCTTGTTCAAAGGTGATGGCTAGCTGCTGAAAATTCAAGATGGTTGGTGCGTAGGAGGAAAGAATAATTAATATATTATTTTATTAATTTAGTCTTCTTTGGCGTTCTAGCATTTTACTATAAATAGGTACTTATGTTAGAATTGAAAATCACACTAGAAACATAAGTTTTCTCTCTCTATATTATCAAGCATATTTTTCAGAGTATTTAAATACTTTGAGAGTTGCTATTTCCTTCAATTTTTCATCCGATATTCCAGTCAGAAGTACTGCTCTTTTGAGGTAAGGGATTTTAAGGGTTATTATGTTTTTCAGTTCGTACTTCTTCCGACCTTCAGAAAATTCTGAAAAAATTTGAAATGATATTTTAATGAGTTTTATTGATTGTGTCCAAAAATGACGATTTTTGGATGTATAAATTAAGAATTGTGAATTTTATGATAAAAGACTATTTTAAAAGTAACCGCTTATAACTCCTTGTGGTTAACTCTAAAATTGATGGAACTTTTATTGGGAGTACATCTAAATAATATCAGTGTACTCTGTGAATTTTGGAATTTTTGGATAAAAGTATAATTTATGATAAATGTCTAAATATTTGGCAGTTTTAGCCATATGAAAAATAGTAAATGAATTTTAAAAATTCTTAGAAAAATATATGTTCAATATGGGACTATATTCTGCTAAATCTCAAAAAAGAAATATTTTTGGAACTGATTTGGTATTTTTCATTAAAATGGACTAGTTATGAGTAAATAAATTAAATATGTTATGTGAAGTAAGAAAATTATAAATTATGATATTTTGGCTTGGGAATCCTATATGAGGTATATACAGATTGTTGATGAGGGTTTTTGGTTATTGGTGATGAAATCTTATGAGTTTGGCATTTTAGGATGATTAAATTCATTATTTAGTAAAGTGTAAATAATTAAAATAAATTGTTTATAAGTTTAAGAAATGTTATTCTTTCAATATCATTATGCCGAAATATTGGTATGGATTTTATTGTAGAATTTCAACCTTTTTCATTTTGTGTCACTATTCACGAGTTACTATTCACGAGTTACTATTCACGGATACTATTTACGACAAAAATTGGTTTCTTTTTCTGACCAAATTATCGTTGATTTATGATTGTTGCTCTTGAAATTAAATTCATGTTTTGATCATATTATTTTTATTATCATATATAGCATTTTTATAACCCTAATGATGATATTTCTCTTTGACTTGAGTGTAAAGATGGGTAGATTTTTGGTATGATCATTACTATGGGTTCTCTTTCGCCAGTAGTGCAAAGTTGAATTGTTGACTGGTATGATCATGACCATTGAATTTATAATTGAATATCTTTAGCTTAAGTGCAAAGGTGAAATGATCAACATGGTTATAATTAATGTTTATATAAATTCTGAAATGATTATATATTTCTTTGAGATATTAATATATTTGGCCTATTGTGCAAATATGAACTGTTGAGTAATATCTTTGGCCTGTAGTGCAAAGATGAACTGTTGAGGAATATCTTTGGCCTGTAGTGCAAAGATGAATTATTGACGAATATCTTTGGCCCGTAGTGCAAAGATGATCTACTGTTGAATATCTTTGGCCAGTAGTGCAAAGATGAACTGGTGACGAATATCTTTTGCCCGTAGTGCAAAGATAAAGTTATTAGTATGATTATGAACAGGAACTGTGATTTGGTGTAACCATGATCTTTGATGTTTCAGGTAAAGACATGTGATAAAAATTATCTTCATCCTGGGTGCGAAGAGAAATTTAGAATCACAATTATGATTATGAGTTATTCATATGATTGTGGATCAGAACTGTTGATTGATGTTACAGGGATAAAACATTGTTGGTGAATTTTTAACATGGAGAAGATAATAGACTTTATGGTCTATTTGACTCTTCTAATGGATTGCTCGTTTCGCTGCAACTATGGTTGAAATTTTTTATCATCTACCATATGTTCTAAATCTCTGATTTATTATTATTGAAAGCTATTGATAATTTATTTATCTTTAGTCATGATATTCTTTACTGGGCTAGTTGTGCTCACCCTTCTGTTTCACAATTCCTTTCAGGTAATAAGAGTGTATCTGGGTCGAGTGGGGGTAACAGGGGAATTGAGCGGTGGTCATCATTTAGTAGTTATATTTGGTGAATCAAATAGGGTGAGACGAACCCAACGTTGGAAGGATGTTTTGTCACTATCATACAAGATGTCTAATGACATACAACCTTGTGTCATCATAAGACACGGTTGTGTACATCCACTTGCTGAGTATATTTACGGGCACTACCTATATAATCTTGGTGTGTGTTTGAAACATAATTCTCAATTAGAGACAGTAGAGATAATGATATGTCAAGAGAAGACTCACCATTGGGAAGAATATGATAGTAATCTTCTCATTTTTCTTTGGGGTCTATTGGGTCAACCAAGGATAATTCTATGGCTATATGATATCTATCATAACCTAGACGCATGGCCTCCCATGTACGAAGGTTTCCTTGAGCACTTCCCAAATATTCTAATTTCTAAAATAGTTTTTGACTATACATTTATGTAGGTATCACTGTGAGGTGATGTCCATTGATGGGACATTTGTCACATTACGGTTAGGACACGAGTCACAGTTGATATATATTTGTATCCAAACTCGCAGCATATATATTGTTGTATTTTGCACGACAATTGTTGCAATAAAATTGTAGTTGTTTTCTGTACCATGTATTTGGCGACTCAGAATAGGTTGGATGTAATGGACCTATTTTGGGGTTGTCGCCTTTGGTATCAGAGCTTAGGGATATGGTCTCTGGCGGAGATCGGGAAATAGAACTAGGAAGGGAGAGACGAGTAATATCCTTCGCTAGTGTGTCCTACCTAAGCTTATTTGTTGGTCAGTCATAATATCGGGATATTATGTGATATGTTAATTTGTTCAATTAACCCTTGTTTTGAAGCTGTATTCTATAATGATATCTGAAATACAGGAGATGAGCAATGGAGAAATCATGATGATAGGGAAGATGGAATCTAAAATGAAAGTAAGGTATTCTCAACTCTTTGAAATACCAGGTACGTAAATTTCGGGGACGAAACTTCATAAGGAGGGGAGATTGTAAGACCCCGAATTTTATGTAATAAAAATATTCAATTTTTCTTATAATTACGTTTCAGTAAATGGTTAAATTGATAAAAAACAAAGTTAAGGGTGTTATATGAATTTTTTTCAAAATAAGCAAGTGGCTATAAAATACTTATTTTTGTCGGGGAATATTCGTTTGGTCGTGGAATATTCTTTCTGTCGTGGAATATTCGTACGACGGCGCAGCCATTTGTGGGCCCCATAACGGATAACTGTCAGATGAAGAAAACGACAAATTTGAGTTTTTATAAATAACGGCGTAATCATTACCGTTAACACTGTTAGAATATCCAGTGGTTAAAATACAGTAATACGTGTTGTTGCACAGTAGCACACGATATTGCGTAGTATTTTTGAATTATTGATTCTTACGTGAGAAGACACTACTCAATAATTGTTACAGTAATTACTGTTTAATATTTTATTCTATTAATTCAATAATTATTGCGTTGATATTTTATATTATTGTTGTTTCAATAATTATCACTGCACAGTATCTCCATTATCAGATCAATAATTCATATTATTTGAATAATATTATTAGATAGCATTATTTACAATGTTTAGAAAGTTCTGTCAAGGAGAGGTTTGGTCACCTAATTGCGCCCCAATAAGGAGAAATTCTTATTGGAAAGCCCCCTCTTTCCTGGGAACTGCCTGGTTGTCATTATTATGATTCTGTAATATTATTTGTGAATAATTAATTTTAATTTATATGATAAGGAAATATTTATTTGATGTGGATATAAATGATAGATTTATTTATGAAGTTATAAATGAAGGAATTAATGTTGAGGTGTTTTATCAGTATTTTATAGGATTGGAGGTATTAAAATATTAAATCGGTATTCTTAAAGCTCTATTTCGTGAGTTATAATTTTGATCCGACCGTTGGATCGTTGTAATTTTTGGATATGTTATACATATATAAGTTGAGTATATATCCACAAATTTTGAACCGTTAAAAATAAACATATGATTTGTTATGAATTTTAAAGGTGTTAAAAATTATCCGTTTGTGGATTTCGAATATTTTTGATCTGGAATTTGGAAAAACTCAAAGTTACAGAGTTGTAGAGAAATCGATTTCAGGCAGAATGGACATAAAATTCGTATTTTTCTGATAAACGGGCTATTTCCTATGAATTACTGAAGTTTCAGAAAATAAAATAATTTTTATTAAAATTAGGGGTGGGACCCACTTTTGTTTTTAAAACATGTGGGCTGCTATTTCTTGTTCAAAGGTGATGGCTAGCTGCTGAAAATTCAAGATGGTTGGTGCGTAGGAGAAAAGAATAATTAATATATTATTTTATTAATTTAGTCTCCTTTGGCGTTCTAGCATTTTCCTATAAATAGGTACTTATGTTAGAATTGAAAATCACACCAGAAACATAAGTTTTCTCTCTATATTATCAAGCATATTTTTTAGAGTATTTAGATACTTTGAGAGTTGCTATTTCCTTCGATTTTTCATCCGATATTCCAGTCAGAAGTACTGTTCTTTTGAGGTAAGGGATTTTAAGGGTTATTATGTTTTTCAGTTCGTACTTCTTCTGACCTTCAGAAAATTTTGGAAAAATTTAAAATGATATTTTGATGAGTTTTATTGATTGTGTCCAAAAATAACGATTTTTGGATGTATAGATTAAGAGTTGTGAATTTTATGAGAAAAGACTTTTAAAAGTAACCGCTTATTACTCCTTGTGGTTAACTCCAAAATTGATGAAATTTTTATTGGTAGTACATCTATATAATATCAGTGTAGTCTGTGAATTTTGAAATTTTTTGATAAAAGTATAATTTATGATAAATGTCTAAATATTTGGCGGTTTTGGCCATATAAAAAATAGTAAATGAATTTTTAAAATTCTGAGAAAAATATATGTTCAATATGGGACTATATTCTACTAAATCTCAGAAAAAAAATATTTTTGGAACTGATTTGGTATTTTTCGTTAAAATGGACTAGTTATGAGTAAATAAATTAAATATGTTATGTGAAGTAAGAAAATTGTAAAATAAGATTTTATGGCTTGAGAATCCTATATGAGGTATATACAGATTGTTGAAGAGGGTTTTTGGTTATTGGTGATGAAATCTTATGAGTTTGGCATTTTAGGATGATTAAATTCATTATTTAGTAAAGTGTAAACAATTAAAGTAAATTGTTTATAAGTTTAAGAAATGTTATTCTTTCAATATCATTATACCAAAATATTGGTATGAATTTTATTATAGAATTTCTACCTTTTTCATGTTGAGTTACTATTCACGGGTTACTATTCATGAATTACTATTCACGAGTTACTATTCACAAGTTACTATTCACGACAAAAATTGGTTTCTTTTTCTGACCATCGTTAATTTATGATTGGTGCTCTTGAAATTAAATCCATGTTTTGATCATATTATTTTTATTATCATATATAACATTTTTATAACCCTAATGATGATATTTCTCTTTGACTTGAGTGTAAAGATGGGTAAATTTTTGGGATGATCATGACTATGGGTTCTCTTTCGCCAGTAGTGCAAAGTTGAATTGTTGACTGGTATGATCATGACCATTGAATTTATAATTGAATATCTTTAGCTTAAGTGCAAAGGCTAATTGATCAACATGGTTATAATATTGTTTATATAAATTCTGAAATGATTATATATTTCTTTGAGATATTAATATATTTGGCCTGTAGTGTAAATATGAACTGTTGATGAATATATTTGGCCTGTAGTGTAAATATGAACTGTTGAGGAATATCTTTGGCCTGTAGTGCAAAGATGAATTATTGACGAATATCTTTGGCCCGTAGTGCAAAGATGATCTGTTGTTGAATATCTTTGGCCAGTAGTGCAAATATGAACTGGTGACGAATATCTTTTGCCCGTAGTGCAAAGATAAAGTTATTAGTATGATTATGAACAGGAACTGTGATTTGGTGTAACCATGATCTTTGATGTTTCAGGTAAAGACATGTGATAAAAATTATCTTCATCCTGGGTGCGAAGAGAAATTTAGAATCACAATTATGATTATGAGTTATTCATATGATTGTGGATCAGAACTGTTGATTGATGTTACAGGGATAAAACATTGTTGGTGGATTTTTAACATGGAGAAGATAATAGACTTTATGGTCTATTTGACTCTTCTAATGGATTGCTCGTTTCGCTGCAACTATGGTTGAAATTTTTTATCATCTACCATATGTTCTAAATGTCTGATTTATTTTTATTGAAAGCTATTGATAATTTATTTATCTTTAGTCATGATATTCTTTACTGGGCTAGTTGTGCTCACCCTTCTGTTTCACAATTCCTTTCAGGTAATAAGAGTGTATTTGGGTCGAGTGGGGGTAACAGGGGAATTGAGCGGTGGTCATCATTTAGTAGTTATATTTGGTGAATCAAATAGGGTGAGACGAACCCAACGTTGGAAGGATGTTTTGTCACTATCATACAAGATGTCTAATGACATACAACCTTGTGTCATCATAAGACACGGTTGTGTACATCCACTTGCTGAGTATATTTACGGGCACTACCTATATAATCTTGGTGTTTGTTTGAAACATAATTCTCAATTAGAGACAGTAGAGATAATGATATGTCAAGAGAAGACTCACCATTGGGAAGAATATGATAGTAATCTTCTCATTTTTCTTTGGGGTCTATTGGGTCAACCAAGGATAATTCTATGGCTATATGATATCTATCATAACCTAGACGCATGGCCTCCCATGTACGAAGGTTTCCTTGAGCACTTCCCAAATATTCTAATTTCTAAAATAGTTTTTGACTATACATTTATGTAGGTATCACTGTGAGGTGATGTCCATTGATGGGACATTTGTCACATTACGGTTAGGACACGAGTCACAGTTGATATATATTTGTATCCAAACTCGCAGCATATATATTGTTGTATTTTGCACGACAATTGTTTCAATAAAATTGTAGTTGTTTTCTGTACCATGTATTTGGCGACTCAGAATAGGTTGGATGTAATGGACCTATTTTGGGGTTGTCACATTTGGTATCAGAGCTTAGGGATATGGTTTCTGGCGGAGATCGGGAAATAGAACTAGGAAGGGAGAGACGAGTAATATCCTTCGCTAGTGTGTCCTACCTAAGCTTATTTGTTGGTCAGTCATAATATCGGGATATTATGTGATATGTTAATTTGTTCAATTAACCCTTGTTTTGAAGTTGTATTCTATAATGATATCTGAAATACAGGAGATGAGCAATGGAGAAATCATGATGATAGGGAAGATGGAATCTAAAATGAAAGTAAGGTATTCTCAACTCTTTGAAATACCAGGTACGTAAATTTCGGGGACGAAACTTCATAAGGAGGGGAGATTGTAAGACCCCGAATTTTATGTAATAAAAATATTCAATTTTTCTTATAATTACGTTTCAGTAAATGGTTAAATTGATAAAAAACAAAGTTAAGGGTGTTATATGAAATTTTTTCAAAATAAGCAAGTGGCTATAAAATACTTATTTTTGTCGAGGAATATTCGTTTGGTCGTGGAATATTCTTTCTGTCGTGGAATATTCGTACGACGGCGCAGCCATTTGTGGGCCCCATAACGGATAACTGTCAGATGAAGAAAACGACAAATTTGAGTTTTTATAAATAACGGCGTAATCGTTACCGTTAACACTGTTAGAATATCCAGTGGTTAAAATACAGTAATACGTGTTGTTGCACAGTAGCACACGATATTGCGTAGTATTTTTGAATTATTGATTCTTACGTGAGAAGACACTACTCAATAATTGTTACAGTAATTACTGTTTAATATTTTATTCTATTAATTCAATAATTATTGCGTTGATATTTTATATTATTGTTGTTTCAATAATTATCACTGCACAGTATCTCCATTATCAGATCAATAATTCATATTATTTGAATAATATTATTAGATAGCATTATTTACAATGTTTAGAAAGTTCTATCAAGGAGAGGTTTGGTCACCTAATTGCGCCCCAATAAGGAGAAATCCTTATTGGAAAGCCCCCTCTTTCCTGGGAACTGCCTGGTTGTCATTATTATGATTCTGTAATATTATTTGTGAATAATTAATTATTAATTTATATGATAAGGAAATATTTATTTGATGTGGATATAAATGATATATTTATTTATGAAGTTATAAATGAAGGAATTAATGTTGAGGTGTTTTATCAGTATTTTATAGGATTGGAGGTATTAAAATATTAAATCGGTATTCTTAAAGCTCTATTTCGTGAGTTATAATTTTGATCCGACCGTTGGATCGTTGTAATTTTTGGATATGTTATACATATATAAGTTGAGTATATATCCACAAATTTTGAACAGTTAAAAATAAACATATGATTTGTTATGAATTTTAAAGGTGTTAAAAATTATCCGTTTGTGGATTTCGAATATTTTTGATCTGGAATTTGGAAAAACTCAAAGTTACAGAGTTGTAGAGAATTCGATTTCAGGCAGAATGGACATAAAATTCGTATTTTTCTGATAAACGGGCTATTTCCTATGAATTACTGAAGTTTCAGAAAATAAAATAATTTTTATTAAAATTAGGGGTGGGACCCACTTTTGTTTTTAAAACATGTGGGCTGCTATTTCTTGTTCAAAGGTGATGGCTAGCTGCTGAAAATTCAAGATGGTTGGTGCGTAGGAGAAAAGAATAATTAATATATTATTTTATTAATTTAGTCTCCTTTGGCGTTCTAGCATTTTCCTATAAATAGGTACTTATGTTAGAACTGAAAATCACACCAGAAACATAAGTTTTCTCTCTATATTATCAAGCATATTTTTTAGAGTATTTAGATACTTTGAGAGTTGCTATTTCCTTCGATTTTTCATCCGATATTCCAGTCAGAAGTACTGTTCTTTTGAGGTAAGGGATTTTAAGGGTTATTATATTTTTCAGTTCGTACTTCTTCTGACCTTCAGAAAATTCTGGAAAAATTTAAAATGATATTTTGATGAATTTTATTGATTGTGTCCAAAAATAACGATTTTTGGATGTATAGATTAAGAGTTGTGAATTTTATGAGAAAAGACTTTTAAAAGTAACCGCTTATTACTCCTTGTGGTTAACTCCAAAATTGATGAAATTTTTATTGGTAGTACATCTATATAATATCAGTGTAGTCTGTGAATTTTGAAATTTTTTGATAAAAGTATAATTTATGATAAATGTCTAAATATTTGGCGGTTTTGGCCATATAAAAAATAGTAAATGAATTTTTAAAATTCTGAGAAAAATATATGTTCAATATGGGACTATATTCTACTAAATCTCAGAAAAAAAATATTTTTGGAACTGATTTGGTATTTTTCGTTAAAATGGACTAGTTATGAGTAAATGAATTAAATATGTTATGTGAAGTAAGAAAATTGTAAAATAAGATTTTATGGCTTGAGAATCCTATATGAGGTATATACAGATTGTTGATGAGGGTTTTTGGTTATTGGTGATGAAATCTTATGAGTTTGGCATTTTAGGATGATTAAATTCATTATTTAGTAAAGTGTAAATAATTAAAATAAATTGTTTATAAGTTTAAGAAATGTTATTCTTTCAATATCATTATACCAAAATATTGGTATGAATTTTATTATAGAATTTCTACCTTTTTCATGTTGAGTTACTATTCACGAGTTACTATTCACGGGTTACTATTCATGAATTACTATTCACGAGTTACTATTCACAAGTTACTATTCACGACAAAAATTGGTTTCTTTTTCTGACCATCGTTAATTTATGATTGTTGCTCTTGAAATTAAATCCATGTTTTGATCATATTATTTTTATTATCATATATAACATTTTTATAACCCTAATAATGATATTTCTCTTTGACTTGAGTGTAAAGATGGGTAAATTTTTGGGATGATCATGACTATGGGTTCTCTTTCGCCAGTAGTGCAAAGTTGAATTGTTGACTGGTATGATCATGACCATTGAATTTATAATTGAATATCTTTAGCTTAAGTGCAAAGGCTAATTGATCAACATGGTTATAATATTGTTTATATAAATTCTGAAATGATTATATATTTCTTTGAGATATTAATATATTTGGCCTGTAGTGTAAATATGAACTGTTGATGAATATATTTGGCCTGTAGTGCAAATATGAACTGTTGAGGAATATCTTTGGCCTGTAGTGCAAAGATGAATTATTGACGAATATCTTTGGCCCGTAGTGCAAAGATGATCTGTTGTTGAATATCTTTGGCCAGTAGTGCAAAGATGAACTGGTGACGAATATCTTTTGCCCGTAGTGCAAAGATAAAGTTATTAGTATGATTATGAACAGGAACTGTGATTTGGTGTAACCATGATCTTTGATGTTTCAGGTAAAGACATGTGATAAAAATTATCTTCATCCTGGGTGCGAAGAGAAATTTAGAATCACAATTATGATTATGAGTTATTCATATGATTGTGGATCAGAACTGTTGATTGATGTTACAGGGATAAAACATTGTTGGTGGATTTTTAACATGGAGAAGATAATAGACTTTATGGTCTATTTGACTCTTCTAATGGATTGCTCGTTTCGCTGCAACTATGGTTGAAATTTTTTATCATCTACCATATGTTCTAAATCTCTGATTTATTATTATTGAAAGCTATTGATAATTTATTTATCTTTAGTCATGATATTCTTTACTGGGCTAGTTGTGCTCACCCTTCTGTTTCACAATTCCTTTCAGGTAATAAGACTGTATCTGGGTCGAGTGGGGGTAACAGAGGAATTGAGCGGTGGTCATCATTTAGTAGTTATATTTGGTGAATCAAATAGGGTGAGACGAACCCAACGTTGGAAGGATGTTTTGTCACTGTCATACAAGATGTCTAATGACATACAACCTTGTGTCATCATAAGACACGGTTGTGTACATCCACTTGCTGAGTATATTTACGGGCACTACCTATATAATCTTGGTGTCTGTTTGAAACATAATTCTCAATTAGAGACAGTAGAGATAATGATATGTCAAGAGAAGACTCACCATTGGGAAGAATATGATAGTAATCTTCTCATTTTTTTTTGGGGTCTATTGGGTCAACCAAGGATAATTCTATGGCTATATGATATCTATCATAACCTAGACGCATGGCCTCCCATGTACGAAGGTTTCCTTGAGCACTTCCCAAATATTCTAATTTCTAAAATAGTTTTTGACTATACCTTTATGTAGGTATCACTGTGAGGTGATGTCCATTGATGGGACATTTGTCACATTACGGTTAGGACACGAGTCACAGTTGATATATATTTGTATCCAAACTCGCAGCATATATATTGTTGTATTTTGCACGACAATTGTTGCAATAAAATTGTAGTTGTTTTCATTACCATGTATTTGGCGACTCAGAATAGGTTGGATGTAATGGACCTATTTTGGGGTTGTCACAGTATATATATATATTTATAGCTATTATATATATATATATATATATATATATATATATATATACATGCTTACTGCGTTTATATCAATTGTGGCATCATGTGAGCCTAGGAATCATATGATCACAGATTCAGTCTACTGAATCTAGATTCGATTTCCGTGATGGACATTTTGAGCTGTAAGCAGCATTTAAATTTATTCACGGTGTTCGGATTTCCTCCGATGGTTTCCATGCCCATGAGGAGTTCGGCACTGCTTTGTATATTATTTTCCCAAAGATGCTTCGCATCTCAAAAATAAAAGCAATCAAGCCAAACATGTAATAAAATGGAAGTATCAAAGCCCTCAATTACTATTGAGCACAGGGTTTGAAAAACCTCTTTTTACAAAACATCATTGCTATATCTTATTAAAACTGATTTTTTTATACAAATTCAAACCATATGTATATAGGTGCAAACGAGGCGTAGAACTACTTCCAAATAACAGCACATTGACCCACACACGCACACATTCATGTAACAGTTTCTTGAAAAGTGGCGGTCACCGTGGCAACACGGATGTCGGGGGGTGCCTTACACCTTCCCTCCGCATAAGCAAGTCCCCGGACCCTAATGAATCTCGGTTTCACCGACCCGTTTAGCAGTGTCACATCACTGGGTCAATGTGCAAACCTTTTCTCGGTTGTGTTGGTACAATCATATAAAAAACCAACTGGCGACTCTTAACAGTCCATCGTCGACATTATACATGTCGGACAATTTTTCACTTGTTTTTTCAAACAAATCTCACCTAATATGAGAACACAAAAAAATAGAGAACGAAAAGGGACAAATAAAAATCCCGACGTCGACACCTGACAAGGAACCAACCTATGCACAAGGCACCAACCTATGGGAACTATGTTGGAGAAGTATCGGATGAGCTACCTCCCATCCAACATCCTTGGTATCAGCATATCAAGGAATACCTGCGAGATGGATCTACACCCACTGAGGCGAGCTCAACTGAGAAAAGGCGGATCCATCGACTTGCTATGAAATTCTACCTGAGCGGAGATGCACTTTACAAAAGAGATACAGGACTAGGTCTCCTCAGATGTCTAGACCAAGACCAAGCTCAGAGGCTCATGAATGAGGTCCATGGTGGAGTATATGGCCCACACATGAGCGGCCCCTTGCTTGTTAAGAAGATCCTCAGAACAGGACATTACTGGCTTACCCTAAAAGCTGACTGTGATGATCACGTCAAGAGGTGTTATTAATGCCAAATTCATGGAAATGCTATCCATGCCCCTTCGAGGGAGCTCCACAATATGAGTTCACCTTGGCCTTTCTCAATGTGGGGAATGGATGTGATCGCACCCATCAATCCCAAAGCCAGCAATGGGCATCGCTTTATATTCACCATGATCGACTACTTTACTAAGTGGGTAGAAGCATCCTCCTTCCCTAGGGTTACCAAAGAAGTCATCATTGCTTTCATCAGAAATAATGTCATTTGTCTATATGGACAACCAGAGGTAATTGTGTCAGACTATGCTAAGAACCTCAACAACAAAATGATGGAGGAGTTATTGTAACGACCCCAAAATAGGTCCATCCCATCCAACCCATTCTGAGTCGTCAAATACATGGTACAGAAAACAACTACAACTCTATTACAACAATTGTCGTACAAAATACAACAACACATATGCTGTGAGTTTGAATACAAATATATACCAAATGTGACACATGTCCCAACCGTGTTCATCACCTCACAGTAACACCTTACATAAAGGTATAGTCAAAAACTGTTTTAGAAATTAGAATCTTTGGGAAGTGCTCAAGGAAACTCTCGTACATGGGAGGCCATGCTTCTAGGTTATTATAGATATCATATGGCCACAGAATTATCCTTGGTTGACCCAAAAGACCCCAAAGAAAAACGAGAAGATTACTATCATATTTGTGAGGACCCCAAACTCGAATACTTGAAACCCGAACTCGGTTCTTCACGATACCATTTCTATGAGCGGAATAATACTAATAATAATAACAATAATATAAAAGATCAAATTAATTTACATAATTATCAGAGTCTAGCTCCCAAGTACGTAACCTTTAAACATTCATTACAATCCATGATAGATAATATATATCATAATTGTCTTAATAACATTAAACTATTACATAACATAGTAATTCGTTCATTCAGCAACCTTCCCTTTTCCTTTGTTCTTAGCAGAGTTCTCTGATCGTTCGCACTTAGCTAAAAACATTTAAATTTAAGCAAGGATGAGCATTTGAGTGCCCAGCAAGTAACAGCATATATATATATATATATATATATATATATATATATATATAAGCTGAAAGGATTTAAATGTTTTCTTTGTACTATTCTTATACAACAAGTCAATAGTTGTGAAGTATTCTGGACCAATAATAATAACATAACAACTCTCTTTCAAATTTTTGAAACTACATAATGACTATAACTGGGGTTATGGTGACATGCCATGAACATTGTTTTCATTTTCGAAAAGGTTAAACAGAAATTCATCTGTAAACCGTCATAACTTACGGGCACGGGGGTGATCAGCCCGTTATGCCCTGCATTGATCAATACTACATTGCAAGAACGATATTATCGTTCACCCTTTGTCCGCCGGAGCGCATAAAAATTTTCCCGTGTAGGGGATGTTCATACATGTCTGGGTTCTAAATCAAAGGTTTTATCTTGTTCAACAATAATCTATAATTCAGCATATATGTATACGGGTAATTGACAAAGGTATATCAACATGTGATTAAATACAATGATTATCCAAGTGGGGACACTTGTTTAACCATTTCTAGAAATTAACGAACAGAATATATATATCCGAATTATCGTATACTAACATGTTGATATTCAATGAGCTTATATAATATAAAGTTCATAATCTGTACAATAATAATATAGTTTAGAAACATTCTTACTCACATCCATTGCATAAAGAAAATGCAAAGGTTAGATGCTTGCCTGAAGCGCTGCTTACAACTTGTAATTAAAATCTATCGCTTATCTCACGACCTATCATTAATAAGATAGTTCGTTCGATTAGAACAACATACTATAACACATAACACTGGTTATTGCAGTCAGCACATACCCTAATCACATTGACATATAAATTTAACAATCATTGAATCACAAATAATCACTTATCTAATCACATTATCTAAGTCCAGATCAATTTCTGAAATATGTCGGTCCACCGACAACTTTATTGGGTAATTATCGAGTCTAAGACTCTATTCTATAACTTAACATCAGTACGTATTAGTCATTTTATTTTTAAATGACTTAATATAATTTTTAAAACATTTATTATAATTTATCATAAATTTTCAAACATCGGAATCATATTAAAATGATTTAAATACTAATCAATTCTATTATCATTAATATTTAATTAGTATTAAACTATTAATGAAATCATTTCCAAAATTTTAAAGTTATGTATAATAACTCAAAATACTTTTAAAGTATTAATATTATCCTTAAATGATTTTTAAAACATTTAAAATAATTATCATTAATATTAAAGTATTAATGTTCTATTTATCAAAATATTAAAAGTCATTATTCATAACTTAAAATATTTTTAATTCATTTATATCCCTTTTAAATGATTTTTAAATTAATAAAACCATTTATAAACTATTTATTTAATATAAATATTAAATAAATTTAATTATATTAGCAATAAATTAATAATCATTAATATTTAATTATTAATGAAATTATCCTTTAAATATTAAAAGTTATATTTTATAACTTAAAATATTTTTAAACACTTTATTTTCATTTAATATGATTTTTAATATAATAAAATTATTTTTAATTAATTTACTTAATTCATTTGGTAAATAAATTAATTACCATTAATATCAATTTATTAATAAAATTTACCACAAAATATTAAAAGTCATTAAAAATAACTTAAAATATTTTCTTATATCATAATATAATTTTTAATGATTTTTCTAATATTAAAATTATTTTTATATAATTTATTTAATATTATAATTAAATAAATTAAATACTTTTAATATTCCAAAAATATTAAATATTTATAAAAATAATTAAAAACTAATTTTCAGAATTTTTGATAATTTTTAATAATTTATTTTGTATTTTTAATAATTAAAAACTAATTTTTTTCTATTTTTTATTAATTTCCGAAAAATATTAAATAATCTGTCGCTAAAGACCACCTATAGCGACAGAACCGTCGCTATAGGTGTTCTTCATGTTCTTGGCCAAACCCAGAAATGCATAGTCAGTTTTCGAGTTGCTTAGTTTGACCAAGATTAAAACCGAGTGTGATGTGTTTCTGAACATGTTGTTGATAAGATAATGTAGTACAAGTACAAGACTATACGATCCAACAAACAACATCATCAAACCATGTATAACTAACGAGATCCGAAGCGTTGAACAAGCTGTCAGAGCTGTTCTTCATTTTCTGGGCTACCCAGAAATGAAGAACAGTTCGACTGGCTCGTTTTGGGCTCCCACAACTTGTGA
This sequence comes from Panax notoginseng, assembly GCA_016801055.1. Classification (NCBI taxonomy): domain Eukaryota; kingdom Viridiplantae; phylum Streptophyta; class Magnoliopsida; order Apiales; family Araliaceae; genus Panax; species Panax notoginseng. Next base: position 178,579,181 of record CM029014.1, read on the forward strand.
TCTAGGTGAGTTTTTAGCGATTTAAGAGGTCTAGCTTGTAGAACACATGTAAGTCTAGAGATCCATTACATAAAATCAACAAAACAACAACTGAGTTAGCAGATCTATGCCGGTCAACCCATGTCAGACAACACGGTCAAGCATTTTCTGGGTTACCCAGAAAACGGCTTTCGTGCTTCTCTGGCTTGGTTTGACCATCGACTACGCTTCACCTGTTAACTTTTTAGGTAATAATAAGACACAAAAATGTAGTCTAACATATGTAATACAACTTAGATGCAAAACCAAGAACATACAATCAAACCACTGTCAGATCCGTGCTCATGAAAATCATGTCAGACCTTTTTGGGCTCGTTCTGGGTTACCCAGAACATGGCCAGTCATGGTTGGTCAACGGTGTTTGACCACCCATATCTTGCAACCCATAACCGATCTGACTCTGATTTGAGTTCCAGAGCAAAGCTCTCATAGCATACTACAAGATCAAACATTAAAACCACAAAAAACACAAAACAGAGAACGATATGCAGGGCCTGACATTCATTGTCAGACGACTATTTAAAAATTTTCCAGATTTTGAAAAATGTCAAATCCGAGCCTCTAGATGTTATGGATCTAACATCTAGCAACCCAGCTCACCACTAGACACTACTAACAACATATTTTAACACTTAATCATAACATCAAACAACAGATTTTGGACAGATTTTTGGGCTAGGGTTTATACCTTTACTTTGATCTTCTTGTAATATGGCTACTGATGTTTGTTATGGATTTTCGTGGGGCTTGATTTGTAACTAATATATGATGATATTTTCGGAGGTTTTGATAGAGAGAGAATTGGTTGAGAGCTTGGACAAAATGTAAGTAACAAAATACATTTTCTCTCTCCTTCAATCCTTTTTATACTAGTCTAGATGCATGTAATGGCTGATGCAAGAGGCTGGTTGCTGTCATATAGAGCATGTGGAGTAATCTAGAGTTGGTGAACAACTCCAATCTTGGCAAGATACACAAGTAAGCTAAATAAATAAAAATTACACATAGGGGCATTTTGGAACTTGGGCTTGATAATTTAATGGCATACTTGTAATCATGCAAACCCTTAGGGTTTAGGGTTTGGGTTAGGATTTAGGGTTTGAGCCATTTTAGCAAAAGTCTAGGATTTCTAATTTAGGGTTTGCTCAAAATAAAATAAAAATTTAATAACTTTTAGTTTCTAAAATTTTGAAATTAGAATTTTCTAATTATGATTAATTTTATAATTACCTTATACAGGAACATTAGGGTTTAAATCATATAATTATCATTAACTTTGCTAAAATAGCAATTAGGGTTTACAAATTGGTAATTAAGTTTTATAATTTCTAATTAGGGTTACTAATTATAGAAATTAGGGTTTCTAGAAATTAATATTTCAAAATGTTAATTAGGGTTTACCTAATTATGCATAAAATCACATAACATCGCTACATAATAATCTCGAACTCATAATTGAGTTTCAAACTAGGGTTTAACACTTAAAATAGGGTTTTTAATAAATTTATTAGGGTTTCTAAAACTATAATTAGGGTTTACCTAATTAATCACTTAATACACAACATAAAATATATAACACAGTTATATCACAGTCTTAATCTCATAATTCACAGTTACCAAAAAGCTTCGAACTCGTATTCAAGTTTTAAATTAGGGTTTTGAAATTAAATACCTTAATTAACCAATTACCATCAATACGTACATGCAGTACATATTTATAGCACTGAAAAATCAAAATATAATTAATATTATATTATTATTCTCATACCTAGAAAATAATCTAAAATTAGGGTTTGGATTCCATATCTGATTTATTCTTCTTATTTAACCTTAATAATTAAGGTAAAATAATTAACTTAATAACCTGCACTAAAATTCATATAATAAAATAATTATTATAATTATTCTAAAAATCACTTCATATATTATTTAAATAATATATGATTATATATTTTCATAGAAAATAATTATTAAAATATTTATACCATAATTAATTATTATAATTATATACTTTTTAATAATCAGTAATTTTAAAATAAATTCATTTTTAAATAATTATGTAATAATTATATTTTTGCTTACCACATAAATATATATATATATATACAATATCTTGTACAAATCCTCATCCTTAATATATATATAAAAAAAATTTATTCACAAAATTTCTTATTTATTTATATAGAAAATATCGGGTTGCTACATTCACCCTCCCTTATAAAGATTCCGTCCCCGGAATCACCGTTTTAAAACCTATACATACACGGTCACATAGCGTACACAATCATTATAAGTAAATCTCGATCAACTTTGATCGAACTGTTCATTAACTATTCCAATGAAGCTTGTCTTTCTGATTACACCGAAAAATTGGTTTCTAACAGAACTCAAATTCCTCCTCAAAATTTCTTTATAAAATAATTTACTATATATAGGAAAATCATGCATAAGAAAATAAAAAAAACATACGAATAATACCTGGAGTTTCAGTGCCAGCTGCTGCCGTATCCTGAACTGTCATGTTGTAGACCTTTGCCGTAGATTTTGTAGGCTTGCTTGACGAAGTCGGTCCCGTGATTGCTAACGTTCCACTGCCAGTGCCCATATTCACACTTCCTGTCTCTACCCTCCTCTTTGGACAATCTTTCACCCTGTGCTCTGTCGATCCGCATATAAAACATCCACTATTCATCCTAGGATTGGGGCAGATGGGAGAAATATGGCCCTCCTGCCCGCACTTATAGCAAACAAATTTTCCTTGCAAACACTCCCCCGAATGATTCTTCCCACATGTCTTACATGGCACTATCTGTTTCTTAACACCTTCCTGTTTAACTTGTACACTTGCAAAACTGCTCACCTTCCTCTTACTATCTCCACTCCTGCTCCCACTATTAATTTCCACCTTCCTAGCTCCTTCTATCTTACCCTTATTCTTCCTCTCCTTATTATAAAGGCTCATGGCCTCACTTCCCTCCTCAGCTATGATCGCTTTCTCCATGAGTGCTGCAAATGTAGGAATTTGCAACACCGCCACTTTGTTATAGAGCCAGGGTTTCAATCCCAGCTCAAACCTTCTAGCTTTCCTAGCCTCCGTATCAACTTGATGCGGAGCAAACCTAGCTAACTCATTGAATTTGGCAGCGTATTCAGACACCGTCATATTCTCCTGCTTCAACTCTAAAAATTTAACCTCCATCCTCGCCTGCATACTTGGTGAAAAATAATTTTCAAAAAACAAAGTTTTAAATCTATCCCATGTGACTACACCTTCTCCTGCCCTAGCCTGATTCGCTTCCCACCAAAAATTTGCTTCCCCCTTCATCATGTAAGTGGCAAAAGCAGTTTTCTGCCCCTCATCTACCCTAGCTACCATAAACGCTTTTTCAATTTCCTTAACCCAAGTTTGAGCTTCTACAGGGTCAGTTGTACCTTTGAATTCTGGTGGTCCTACAGCCTTAAAGTCTTTGAAGTTCGCTAAGCGGTTGCCCGGCTGGTTTTCAGCGACCGGTATTCCCTGTTGCATAGCCTGAGCTAACATGTTCGCAAATTGCTGCATCGGATCTGGTTGTTGTTGTCCCTCAACGTTGTTGACAGATTCCTCTGCCCTTTGATTGTGAGTTCGACGTCTTGGCGGCATTATCTGATTGAAAAAAATCATAATTTAACTTACGTTCTAAACCTTATCACATAAGTTTAATATTTTAAACTTATTTCATCATTTCTCAAACATAGATTCATATTCATTTAACGAATATTTTACATAGCACACAAAATGCTTTGAACTTCAGCTATCCCTTTATGACCTCAAAAGTCGGGATTTACAGTCTTGACTTAATACAAAAGTTGGAAACATTACATTACACAAACGTACTTATCATATGTATTATATTAAACATTCCTACACAACAGAACCTATACTACCTATTTATTACACCTTTTCCTTGGACATTCTCTCGCCTGATGACCTTCTATACCACAGACATAACATGCTCCTTTTTTGTAGTCAGGACAGTACGGAGTGGAATGTCCTTCATAGCCGCAAAGATAACATATTCTTTTCCATTTCTTCTTATTGGATTTTCCTAAATCATGGTCTTCTATCTTTCTTTTCCCCTTCTTATCCGGAGCTGCACACGATGTGTTGCTTGTGGCTTCCATCTGACCAATTTGGATTTTAAGCTTATCTTGTCCTTCCAATGTTTCCATTAACGCTTGACGCAACTGACTATTCAACAGCTTTTCTATCTCCCACAGCCTTTCCAGAGAAGAAACCTTGTTCTTCAAATTCTGCACCTCTGTTGATAGTTGATCAGCTCCAACTTTAGTGTCTGAATCGCTATCTGTCAGCTCCACCATCTCCGGATCTGGTACTATGTTTTCCACAATAACCACATCTTCTGAGTTATTTTCATTGTGAGCCTCTATTTCGGCTATCGGCTTCGATATTGGCTCCTTCTTTACTATCCGAGGGTAATCGAGTCCTTTTTCACCTGACATCTACACACACAAATTATCCTAATTAGCATATAGTATATACACACAACAAATAAGAGTTTTATACAAGTTATCTTTTATTTAGTTTGACGATGAATTTAGTCAATTCATCTCTTTTTAAACTCTATATGAGTTATTTATATTTTCAACGTTTCCCTCTGTTCTAAGGTTATAGCCTAAGGTCTAGCCCACCTAAGGTTTTTAACCCTATAGCTCTGATACCAAACTGTGAGGACCCCAAACTCGGATACTTGAAACCCGAACTCGGTTCTTCACGATACCATTTCTATGAGCGGAATAATACTAATAATAATAACAATAATATAAAAGATCAAATTAATTTACATAATTATCAGAGTCTAGCTCCCAAGTACGTAACCTTTAAACATTCATTACAACCCATGATAGATAATATATATTATAATTGTCTTAATAACATTAAACTATTACATAACATAGTAATTCGTTCATTCAGCAACCTTTCCTTTTCCTTTGTTCTTAGCAGAGTTCTCTGATCGTTCGCACTTAGCTGAAAACATTTAAATTTAAGCAAGGATGAGCATTTGAGTGTCCAGCAAGTAACATCAATTATATATATATATATATAAGCTGAAGGATTTAAATGTTTTCTTTGTACTATTCTTCTACAACAAGTCAATAGTTGTGAAGTATTCTGGACCAATAATAATAACATAACAACTCTCTTTCAAATTTTTGAAACTACATAATGACTATAACTGGGGTTATGGTGACATGCCATGAACATTGTTTTCATTTTCAAAAAGGTTAAACAGAAATTCATCTGTAAACCGTCATAACTTACGGGCACGGGGGTGATCAGCCCATTATGCCCTGCATTGATCAATACTACATTGCTAGAACGATATTATCGTTCACCCTTTGTCCGCTGGAGCGCATAAATATTTTCCCGTGTAGGGATGTTCATACCTGTCTGGGTTCTAAATCAAAGGTTTTATCTTGTTCAACAATAATCTATAATTCAGCATATATGTATACGGGTAATTGACAAAGGTATATCAACATGTGATTAAATACAATGATTATCCAAGTGGGGACACTTGTTTAACAATTTTTAGAAATTAACGAACAGAATATATATATCCGAATTATCGTATACTAACATGTTGATATTCAATGAGCTTATATAATATAAAGTTCATAATCTGTACAATAATAATATAGTTTAGAAACATTCTTACTCACATCCATTGCATAAAGAAAATGCAAAGGTTAGATACTTGCCTGAAGCGCTGCTTACAACTTGTAATTAAAATCTATCGCTTATCTCACGACCTATCATTAATAAGATAGTTCGTTCGATTAGAACAACATACTATAACACATAACACTGCTTATTGCAGTCAGCACATACCCTAATCACATTGACATATAAATTTAACAACCATTGAATCACAAATAATCACTTATCTAATCATATTATCTAAGTCCAGATCAATTTCTGAAATATGTCGGTCCACCGACAACTTTATTGGGTAATTATCGAGTCTAAGACTCTATTCTATAACTTAACATCAGTACGTATCAGTCATTTTATTTTTAAATGACTTAATATAATTTTTAAAACATTTATTATAATTTATCATAAATTTTCAAACATCGGAATCATATTAAAATGATTTAAATACTAATCAATTATATTATCATTAATATTTAATTAGTATTAAACTATTAATGAAATCATTTCCAAAATTTTAAAGTTATGTATAATAACTCAAAATACTTTTAAAGTATTAATATTACCCTTAAATGATTTTTAAAACATTTAAAATAATTATCATTAATATTAAAGTATTAATGTTCTATTTATCAAAATATTAAAAGTCATTATTCATAACTTAAAATATTTTTAATTCATTTATATCCCTTTTAAATGATTTTTAAATTAATAAAACCATTTATAAACTATTTATTTAATATAAATATTAAATAAATTTAATATTATTAGCAATAACTTAATAATCATTAATATTTAATTATTAATGAAATTATCCTTTAAATATTAAAAGTTATATTTTATAACTTAAAATATTTTTAAACACTTTATTTTCATTTAATATGATTTTTAATATAATAAAATCATTTTTATTTAATTTACTTAATTCATTTGGTAAATAAATTAATTACCATTAATATCAATTTATTAATAAAATTTACCACAAAATATTAAAAGTCATTAAAAATAACTTAAAATATTTTCTTATATCATAATATAATTTTTAATGATTTTTCTAATATTAAAATTATTTTTAAATAATTTATTTAATATTATAATTAAATAAATTAAATACTTTTAATATTCCAAAAATATTAAATATTTATAAAAATAATTAAAAATTAATTTTCAGAATTTTTGATAATTTTTAATAATTTATTTTATATTTTTAATAATTAAAAACTAATTTTTTTCTATTTTTTATTAATTTCCGAAAAATATTAAATAATCTGTCGCTAAAGACCACCTATAGCGACATAACCGTCGCTATAGGTGTTCTTCATGTTCTTGGCCAAACCCAGAAATGCATAGTCAGTTTCCGAGTTGCTTAGTTTGACCAAGATTAAAACCGAGTATGATGTGTTTCTGAACATGTTGTTGATAAGATAATGTAGTACAAGTACAAGACTACACGATCCAACAAACAACATCATTAAAGCATGTATAACTAACGAGATCCGAAGCGTTGAACAAGCTGTCAGAGCTGTTCTTCATTTTCTGGGCTACCCAGAAATGAAGAACAGTTCGACTGGCTCGTTTTGGGCTCCCACAACTTGTGATCTAGGTGAGTTTTTAGCGATTTAAGAGGTCTAGCTTGTAGAACACATGTAAGTCTAGAGATCCATTACATAAAATCAACAAAACAACAACTGAGTTAGCAGATCTATGCCGGTCAACCCATGTCAGACAACACGGTCAAGCATTTTCTGGGTTACCCAGAAAACGGCTTTCGTGCTTCTCTGGCTTGGTTTGACCATCGACTACGCTTCACCTGTTAACTTTTTAGGTAATAATAAGACACAAAAATGTAGTCTAACATATGTAATACAACTTAGATGCAAAACCAAGAACATACAATCAAACCACTGTCAGATCCGTGCTCATGAAAATCATGTCAGACCTTTTTGGGCTCGTTCTGGGTTACCCAGAACATGGCCAGTCATGGTTGGTCAACGGTGTTTGACCACCCATATCTTGCAACCCATAACCGATCTGACTCTGATTTGAGTTCCAGAGCAAAGCTCTCATAGCATACTACAAGATCAAACATTAAAACCACAAAAACACAAAACAGAGAACGATATGCAGGGCCTGACATTCATTGTCAGACGACTATTTAAAAATTTTCCAGATTTTGAAAAATGTCAAATCCGAGCCTCTAGATGTTATGGATCTAACATCTAGCAACCCAGATCACCACTAGACACTACTAACAACATATTTTAACACTTAATCATAACATCAAACAACAGATTTTGAACAGATTTTTGGGCTAGGGTTTATACCTTTACTTTGATCTTCTTGTAATATGGCTACTGATGTTTGTTATGGATTTTCGTGGGGCTTGATTTGTAACTAATATATGATGATATTTTCAGAGGTTTTGATAGAGAGAGAATTGGTTGAGAGCTTGGACAAAATGTAAGTAACAAAATACATTTTCTCTCTCCTTCAATCCTTTTTATACTAGTCTAGATGCATGTAATGGCTGATGCAAGAGGCTGGTTGCTGTCATATAGAGCATGTGGAGTAATCTAGAGTTGGTGAACAACTCCAATCTTGGCAAGATACACAAGTAAGCTAAATAAATAAAAATTACACATAGGGGCATTTTGGAACTTGGGCTTGATAATTTAATGGCATACTTGTAATCATGCAAACCCTTAGGGTTTAGGGTTTGGGTTAGGATTTAGGGTTTGAGCCATTTTAGCAAAAGTCTAGGATTTATAATTTAGGGTTTGCTCAAAATAAAATAAAAATTTAATAACTTTTAGTTTCTAAAATTTTGAAATTAGAATTTTCTAATTATGATTAATTTTATAATTACCTTATACAGGAACATTAGGGTTTAAATCATATAATTATCATTAACTTTGCTAAAATAGCAATTAGGGTTTATAAATTGGTAATTAAGTTTTATAATTTCTAATTAGGGTTACTAATTATAGAAATTAGGGTTTCTAGAAATTAATATTTCAAAATGTTAATTAGGGTTTACCTAATTATGCATAAAATCACATAACATCGCTACATAATAATCTCGAACTCATAATTGAGTTTCAAACTAAGGTTTAACACTTAAAATAGGGTTTTTAATAAATTTATTAGGGTTTCTAAAACTATAATTAGAGTTTACCTAATTAATCACTTAATACACAACATAAAATATATAACACAGTTATATCACAGTCTTAATCTCATAATTCACAGTTACCAAAAAGCTTCGAACTCGTATTCAAGTTTTAAATTAGGGTTTTGAAATTAAATACCATAATTAACCAATTATCATCAATACGTATATGCAGTACATATTCATAGCACTGAAAAATTAAAATATAATTAATATTATATTATTATTCTCATACCTAGAAAATAATCCAAAATTAGGGTTTGGATTCCATATCTGATTTATTCTTCCTATTTAACCTTAATAATTAAGGTAAAATAATTAACTTAATAACCTGTACTAAAAGTCATATAATAAAATAATTATTATAATTATTCTAAAAATCACTCCATATATTATTTGAATAATATATGATTATATATTTTCATGGAAAATAATTATTAAAATATTTCTACCATAATTAATTATTATAATTATATACTTTTTAATAATCAGTAATTTTAAAATAAATTCATTTTTAAATAATTATGTAATAATTATATTTTTGCTTACCACATAAATATATATATATACAATATCTTGTACAAATCCTCATCCTTAATATATATAAAAAAAAAATTTATTCACAAAATTTCTTATTTATTTATATAGAAAATATCGGGTTGGTACAATATTCTTCCCAATGGTGAGTCTTCTCTTGACATATCATTATCTCCACTGTCTCTAACTGAGAATTATACTTCAAACAAACACCAAGATTATATAGGTAGTGCTTGTAAATATACTCAGCAAGTGGATGAGCACATCCCTGTCTTATGATGACACGAGGTTGTATATCATTAGACATCTTGTATGATAGTGGCAAAACACCCTACCAACGTTGGGTTGGCCACACCCTATTTGATTCACCAAATATAACTACTAAATAGTGACCACCGTTCTATTCCCTTGTTACCCCCGCTCGACCTAGCTACACTCTTATTACCTGAAAGGAATTGTGAAACAAAAGGGTGAGCACAACTAGCTCAGTTATGAATATCATGACTAAAGATAAATAAACTATCAATAGTCTTCATCAGTAATAAATCAGATATTTAGAACATATGGTAGATGATAAAAATTTCAACCGTAGTTGCAGCGGAACGAGCAATCCATTAGAAGAGTCAAATAGAATATAAAGTCTATTATCTTCTCCATGTTAAAACTCCACCAACAATATTTTATCCATGTAACATCACTCAACAGTTCCTTTCCACAATCATATGAATAACTTATAATCATAATTGTGATTCTAAATTTTTCTTTGCACCCAGGACGAAGAATATTTTCATCACCTGTCTTTACCTGAAACATCAAAGATCATGGTTATACCAAATCACAGTTCCTATTCATAATCGTACTAATAAATCCATCTTTGCACTATGGCCAAAGATATTCAACAACAGTTCATCTTTGCACTACAAGCCAAAGATATTCATCAACAGACCATCTTTGCACTACATTCCAAAGATATTCAACAACAGTTCATCTTTGCACTACAGGCCAAAGATATTCATCAATAATTCATCTTTGCACTACGGCCAAAGATATTAATCAACAATTCATCTTTGCACTACAGGCCAAAGATATTCCTCAACAGTTCATATTTGCACTACAGGCCAAATATATTCATCAACAGTTCATATTTTCACTACAGGCCAAATATATTAATATCTCAAAGAAATATATAATCATTTCAGAATTCATATAAACAATAATTATAACCATGTTGATCATTTCACCTTTGCACTTAAGCTAAAGATATTCAATTATAAATTCAATGGTCATGATCATACCAGTCAATAATTCAACTTTGCACTACTGGCCAAAGAGAACCCATAGTCATGATCATACCAATAATTTACCCATCTTTACACTCAAGCGAAAGAGAATTTCAACATCAAGGTTATAAAAATGTTATATATGATAATAAAAATAATATGATCAAAACATGGATTTAATTTCAAGAGCAATATTTATAAATCAACTATAATTTGGTTAGAAAAAGAAACCAATTTTGTCGTGAATAGTAACTCATAAATAGTAACTCGTGAATAGTAACTCATGAATAGTAACTCATGAATAGTAACCCCGACACAAAAAGGTAGAAATTGCACAATAAAATCTATACCAATATTTCAGTATAATGATATTGAAAGAATAACATCATTATGAAGAATATATAACATCCCTTAATATCCCTTACTATCCTTTACTATCCCTTACCTCAAAAGTGCAGTATTTCTGACTGGAATGCAAAGCCGAAGGAAACTTGCACTGAATAGCAACTCTCAAAGTATCTAAATACTCACAAAATATGCTTCATAATATAGAGAGATAAAGAGAGAAAGCTTATGTTTCTGGTGTGATTTTTAATTCTAACTTAGCCCTCTATTTATAGGAAAATGTTAGCACGCCGAAGCAGACTTAACCTGCAACCTGATGGCTTTACCTGCTACTATTTCCACCCACCAAATTTGAATAAAAATCTCAGCACATTTCTTTACCAACCAAGGGTGGGGTCCACCAATTATAGAATTTTCCACCAAAATAATTAACTTCGAAAATTCAACAATTTCTGAACCAGTCATCTCGTAAAATTCATAATAAATCATACGTTCATTTTTAATGGTTCAAAATTTGTGGACATATACTCAACATATATATGTATAACATATCCAAATATTACCACGATCCAACGGTCGGATTAAAAATTATAACCCCCGCAAAATATCTCAAAAACCCTAATTTGATTTTCAATACCTCCGTTCCGACAAAAATACAGATAAAAACCTCAACATTAACTCCTTCATTTTTAACCACAATAAATATATCCAACATTTAGATCCACATAAAAATAAATATTTCCTTATCATATGAATCAATAATTAATTATTCACAAATAATATTACAGAAACACATTTATGACAACCAGGCCGTTCCCAGGAAAGAGGGGGCTTTCCAATAAGAATTTCTCCTTACTGGCGCGTAATTAGATGACCAAACCTCTCCTTAGACAGAACTTTCTAGACATTGCCAATAATGTTATCTAATAATATTATTCAAATAATATGAATTATTGATCTGATAATAGAAAATACTGTGCAACAACAATTATTGAAACAACAATAATATTAAATATCAACGTAGAAATTATTGAATCAATAAAATAAAATATTGAACAGTAATTACTGTAACAATTATTGAGTAGTGCCTTCTCACGTAAGAATCAATAATTTCAAAAATACTGTGCAATACCGTGTGCTACTGTGCAATAACGTGTATTATTGTATTTTAACCACCGGGAATTCTAACAGTGTTAACGGTAACAACTACGCCGTTAATTATAAAAACTCAATTTTTGTCGTTATCTTCATCCGACAGTTATTCTGTTATAGGGCCCACAAATGGCTGCGCCGTCGTATGAATATTCCCCGACAGAAAGAATATTCCACGACCAAACGAATATTCTCCGACAACAATGAATATTTTATAACCACTTTTTTGTTTTGAAAAAATTTTCATATCTCACCCTTAACTTTAAACTTTTATCAATTTAACCATTTACTGAATAGAAAAATTGAATACTTTTATTTCATAAAATTTGGGGTCTTACAATCTCCCCTCCTTATGAAATTCTGTCCTCGAAATTTGCGTACCTGGTATTTCGAAGAGTTGAGAATACCTTGCTTTCATTTCAGATTCCATCTTCCCTATCATCATAATTTTTTCATTGCTCATCTCCTGTATTTCAGATATCATTCTAGAATACAGCTTCAAAACAAGGGTTAATTGAACAAATTAACATATCACATAATATCCCGATATTATGACTGACCAACAAATAAGCTTAGGTAGGACACACTAGCGAAGGACTTATTCATCTCTCCCCTCCTAGTTCTATTCCCCGATCTCCGCCAGATATCATATCCCCAAGCTCTGATACCAAAATGTAACGACCCCAAAATAGGTCCATTCCATCCAACCCATTCTGAGTCGTTAAATACATGGTACAGAAAACAACTACAACTCTATTACAACAATTGTCGTACAAAATACAACAACACATATGCTGTGAGTTTGAATACAAATATATACCAAATGTGACACATGTCCCAACCGTGGACAGCACCTCACAGTAACACCTTATATAAAGGTATAGTCAAAAACTGTTTTAGAAATTAGAATCTTTGGGAAGTGCTCAAGGAAACTCTCGTACATGGGAGGCCATGCTTCTAGGTTATGATAGATATCATATGGCCACAGAATTATCCTTGGTTGACCTAATAGACCCCAAAGAAAAACGAGAAGATTACTATCATATTCTTCATAATGGTGAGTCTTCTCTTGACATATCATTATCTCCACTGTCTCTAACTGAGAATTATACTTCAAACAAACACCAAGATTATATAGGTAGTGCTTGTAAATATACTCAGCAAGTGGATAAGTACATCCCTATCTTACGATGACACGAGGTTGTATATCATTAGACATCTTGTATGATAGTGGCAAAATACCCTTCCAAAGTTGGGTTAGCCTCACCCTATTTGATTCACCAAATATAACTACTAAATAGTGACCACCGTTCTATTCCCTTGTTACCCCCGCTCGACCCAGCTACACTCTTATTACTTGAAAGGAATTGTGAAACAAAAGGGTGAGCACAACTAGCCCAGTAAAGAATATCATGACTAAATATAAATAAACTATCAATAGTCTTCATCAATAATAAATTAGATATTTAGAACATATGGTAGATGATAAAAATTTTAACCATAGTTGCAGCGGAACGAGCAATCCATTAGAAGAGTCAAATAGACTATAAAGTCTATTATCTTCTCCATGTTAAAAATCCACCAATAATATTTTATCCATGTAACATCACTCAACAGTTCCTTTCCACAATCATATGAATAACTCATAATCATAATTGTGATTCTAAATTTTTTTTCGCACCCAGGACGAAGAATATTTTCATCACCTGTCTTTACCTGAAACATCAAAGATCATGGTTATACCAAATCACAGTTCATGTTCATAATCATACTAATAAATCCATCTTTGCACTATGGCCAAAGATATTCAACAACAGTTCATCTTTGCACTACATGCCAAAGATATTCATCAACAGACCATCTTTGCACTACAGGCCAAAGATATTCAACAACAGTTCATCGTTGCACTACAGGCCAAAGATATTCATCAATAATTCATCTTTGCACTACGGCCAAAGATATTAATCAACAATTCATCTTTGCACTACAGGCCAAAGATATTCCTCAACAGTTCATATTTGCACTACAGGCCAAATATATTCATCAACAGTTCATATTTGCACTACAGGCCAAATATATTAATATCTCAAAGAAATATATAATCATTTCAGAATTCATATAAACAATAATTATAACCATGTTGATCATTTCACCTTTGCACTTAAGCTAAAGATATTCAATTATAAATTCAATGGTCATAATCATACCAGTCAATAATTCAACTTTGCACTACTGGCCAAAGAGAACCCATAGTCATGATCATACGAATAATTTACCCATCTTTACACTCAAGCGAAAGAGAATTTCAACATCAAGGTTATAAAAATGTTATATATGATAATAAAAATAATATGATCAAAACATGGATTTAATTTCAAGAGCAATATTTATAAATCAACTATAATTTGGTTAGAAAAAGAAACCAATTTTGTCGTGAATAGTAACTCATAAATAGTAACTCGTGAATAGTAACTCATGAATAGTAACTCATGAATAGTAACCCCGACACAAAAAGGTAGAAATTGCACAATAAAATCTATACCAATATTTCAGTATAATGATATTGAAAGAATAACATCATTATGAAGAATATATAACATCCCTTAATATCCCTTACTATCCTTTACTATCCCTTACCTCAAAAGTGCAGTATTTCTGACTGGAATGCAAAGCCGAAGGAAACTTGCACTGAATAGCAACTCTCAAAGTATCTAAATACTCACAAAATATGCTTCATAATATAGAGAGATAAAGAGAGAAAGCTTATGTTTCTGGTGTGATTTTTAATTCTAACTTAGCCCTCTATTTATAGGAAAATGTTAGCACGCCGAAGCAGACTTAACCTGCAACCTGATGGCTTTACCTGCTACTATTTCTACCCACCAAATTTGAATAAAAATCTCAGCACATTTCTTTACCAACCAAGGGTGGGGTCCACCAATTATAGAATTTTCCACCAAAATAATTAACTTCGAAAATTCAACAATTTCTGAACCAGTCATCTCGTAAAATTCATAATAAATCATACGTTCATTTTTAATGGTTCAAAATTTGTGGACATATACTCAACATATATATGTATAACATATCCAAATATTACCACGATCCAACGGTCGGATTAAAAATTATAACCCCCGCAAAATATCTCAAAAACCCTAATTTGATTTTCAATACCTCCGTTCCGACAAAAATACAGATAAAAACCTCAACATTAACTCCTTCATTTTTAACCACAATAAATATATCCAACATTTAGATCCACATAAAAATAAATATTTCCTTATCATATGAATCAATAATTAATTATTCACAAATAATATTACAGAAACACATTTATGACAACCAGGCCGTTCCCAAGAAAGAGGGAGCTTTCCAATAAGAATTTCTCCTTACTGGCGCGCAATTAGATGACCAAACCTCTCCTTAGACAGAACTTTCTAGACATTGCCAATAATGTTATCTAATAATATTATTCAAATAATATGAATTATTGATCTGATAATAGAAAATACTGTGCAACAACAATTATTGAAACAACAATAATATTAAATATCAACGTAGAAATTATTGAATCAATAAAATAAAATATTGAACAGTAATTACTGTAACAATTATTGAGTAGTGCCTTCTCACGTAAGAATCAATAATTTCAAAAATACTGTGCAATATCGTGTGCTACTGTGCAATAACGTGTATTATTGTATTTTAACCACCGGGAATTCTAACAGTGTTAACGGTAACAACTACGCCGTTAATTATAAAAACTCAATTTTTGTCGTTATCTTCATCCGACAGTTATTCTGTTATGGGGCCCACAAATGGCTGCGCCGTCGTACGAATATTCCCCGACAGAAAGAATATTCCACGACCAAAAGAATATTCCCCGATAACAATGAATATTTTATAACCACTTGTTTATTTTGAAAAAAATTTCATATCTCACCCTTAACTTTAAACTTTTATCAATTTAACCATTTACTGAATAGAAAAAATTGAATACTTTAATTTCATAAAATTTGGGGTCTTACAGTTATGAATTTAATTCCACATCAAACACCTTAACTCCGTCATCTACCGTCCAAAGTTGAATGGTGCTGTTGAAGCGGCTAACAAAAACATCAAGAAGATCATGCAAAAGATGTCCGCCAACCACAAAGGATGGCCTGACTTATTGCCTTTTACTCTGTTAGCCTACAGAACATCAATGCACACTTCCACTGGGGTAACCCCCTACGCATTAACCTATGGGATGGAAGCAGTGCTCACCGTAGAAGTGGAAATGGAATCCGTTAGAGTGTTGATAGACGCTCAGCTGGATGAAGACCAATGGGTAAAAGACAAGTATCACCAATTGTCTCTAATAGACGAAAGGCGAACCGCGGCTATCTTCCATAGTCAGTTATATCAACAAAGGATCGCAAGATCCTACAATAGAAAAGTCTGTCTACGGCAGTTTAAGCAACATGACTTGGTTTTAAAGAAGATCCTTGATAACCAAGATCAATCCAAGGGAAAATTTGCCCCTAACTGGTAAGGCCCATTTGTTGTCAAGGAGGTATTGATAGAAGGCGCTCTCAGATTGCAGGAAATGGACGGCGATGAATTTCCACAAATCATCAACTCGGACACCGTGAAACGGTACTATGTCTGAAGTTACCATCAAGCAAACATCCTGGTGTTGGATCATCAAATCACCAGTCAATCCAGTTTTTTAACCCTTCATCATATACAACACTTTGCCACACTTTGCCCCTCAGGAAAACATACTCTTTAAGCCAGCAGCCTAGTTTCACTACGTTCATACAATTTCGATTATCCCCCTAGGGATTGAATCTTTCACACCTACAGTTTATCCTAAAGACGGGATTAAACTTTCCTACGCTTACAGTTTGTCCTGAAGATGGGATCAAACTTTTCACACCTGTAGTTTGTCCCAATCATGGGATAAAATTTTCTTCTCCTCGCAGTATAGCCTGCACATGGGATTCATACTTCTCTTCGGCTGCGAATCTTCTTGAAGGGCGAACTACGTTGACCTGATCTCCTCTTCAATAGGAGTACGTAGGCAACCATTTTATATGGCCCGGTCGTAATAAGAAAAAACAACAAAAACATTTCTTACACCCTTCTCCTTACAAAAACAAAAACAAAAACAACAAAGATATTCCTACACCCTTTCTGCCACATACAGCGTTGAACCTCTTACACCAAGTTTAAACTATGCAGACTTGATCTCCTCTTTAATAGGAGTATGTAGGCAGCCTAGAATCTATGGTTCGGTCTCACCCCCTACCAAAACACCAACACTTGTCAGCGATACTAGGATCATCCTTCAATCCATCACATTTCATTCGGCTTCTGACCAAAGGGATGGAATTACCTGAACTCCTCCTGAATAGGAGTTTCGACGACCATTTAAGCTACGGTTGTGCCTCAAAGAGCAACACCAATCCATAAGAGATGGAATTAACTAGGCTCCTCCTAAATAAGAGTACTGGCGACCATCTGTGGTGCAGTTAATCTTAGAGAGGAGAGCTACACTCCTCTCCATATTTCCATACAGAAACCAGTCCCAAGACACCAAAGATGGTAGGGATACACACAGATCAATGATCCATTCTGAACTATCCAGAGATTACTCAATGTCCATCCATGAAGGAGGAATTCAGAATACATCAAGATCACAAGCCCTGAAGAAGCAGGCAAAATATCAAGCAAGTATCCAGATATATTTAAAAGGGAAGTGATTAAAAATATATTTCCCTGCTATATATAATGTTGTTTGATATACACAATAAAAATTGTACATGACAAAATGGCTAAGCTATACTGTGCAGGAAAATACTAGCCCATCTACAAATCAGTGCATATGCGAGCTATCAAGCCTAACATGTCATCTCTCTTAGAAGAAGGAGGTAAAGTTGTGGTCTTCTGTACAAGGGTATCCACACGAGCTAAGAAATCTACAACCATCTACATGGTGACTCTATGCTCATCAATGTATGTGCTAATCTCTGCAATAATGCCAGTGGTAAGGGATTTCACTGAAGTACTATCTGTAATGGCTACGTCCCGGGCAGATATGGCGTTATCCCTCTCAACTATCACAGCATCTCTGGCTGATCTGGCCTCATCCCGCTCAACAACATCGGCGTCTCTACCACATAATGCCTCGTCTCTCTCTAACAGAGCTGCGTCTCTCCAATCAAGAGCAATCAACATCAAGGTACTAGCCTGATCTCTCTCAAAGGTCATCAAATGAAGACTCTGCTCAAAGTACTGTGCTGAATGGTAGATCACAATAGTACTAGTACTGGGAGAATCTAAAGGAGATGTTGGCAACCCAATAGACTGCTAATCCTCAATGTAAGAGTCAACGTCCTCCATGGGTTCTTCACCATCTGAATCACTACCCGACACTGTGGATACTACCACAGTCGATGTAGTCTCTGTCTCCATCCACATAGAATACTCTGGCGAACAGCCCGTATGGCTAATGGAGAAAGCAACTATCTCACGCTGATCCCAACATGAATACACCCGGGATCGGTCTTCTGCTGATAGATGGTGAGAAGCTAAACGCTGACCTAGCGCCCCCTCGAAAGGATGAAAATCCCGAAACTGGTCAAACTGCGACATCACAGCCAGCGTGTGATAGGTAGTCATGCCCCTTAAGCCAGCCAGAGGAAGATAGTCCATGCCCAGAGCATGAGTAATGAAGCTGTAGGGTGAGCTAAGCCCTATGCACAGCAGAATGCCAAACGGATCTCTGATATCCACCAATAACATCGACCAAGACATAACGTCTGTACACTCCTATGGCTGAAGGGAGTAAGACGTAGCTATATCATGGGAGAAGCAATACCCGTGTCGGTGGAAGGTCCCAATCAATCCTAAGTGTGATATAAACCACGCGTACAACATGACCGAACTGCCTGTGAATACCCCTACAGGGTAAGTACTGCAAAACGTAGCTGAGCTAAGCGTCTTCGCCACAATCATCGGAATGATGGTACAACCCTCCCTGAGAGTTCTCACTACCATGATCACACCGATATCCATCTCATCCATGTATCATGGCATGTACACATACACCACTATGCACATCAAGAATGCATCCAACCTGGCTAAATGCCACTGATCCTTTGGTATGGTGAAATAGCCAGAATGACGTGTATAGTTGTCCAACGAGCCAAACTTGTCTATCAAGAAACGCTGAGATAGTACATGACCGGATGTAATCTCATCCTCTATCACTCTACGCCGTAACCGGGTGAGGGTCATGAACTGCGGGCGCATATCTTCGACAGCCATACGAGCGCAAGGTCTGTCCAAGGGCAAAACCATCAATCGCACATACTCCTCCAATGTAGGAGTCAGCTCCCAGGTACTAAATCGGAAGACCTGTCTCTCTGGTATCCAACGCTCCAGCATACCCTCCACAAATCCTACGGGAACCTGAAACATCAAAAGGGTCATAGAATACTGTAGTAGCAGATCTACGGTCATCCTATCTATAGGTGACATGCTATCATACCACGACCTCAAACGGGAGGCTACCAAGTCTGGTAGGGTGTGATCTATGCGGCTGACTGTCTAAGAAGACATCTATGTATGTCGTATCATAAGACCATCTAGGGGTCAATGATGAATATCTCTGGACATACATACATATGCATAACATAATACATGCATTACAGATAATAGATGGCAAAATGATATAGGGAATGGAAAACAGTACATACATTCCTAAGTATATCATCATCTATAGACATCATCTCTGTACAACTCAAAATGTAGGGAAATGGGACACAGACGCCCTACTACTAACAGAGGCCTATCAAAAGATATAACGAGAATGGGGCACAGACACCCAATATTTAACCGAGGCCTATCAAAAGAGATAATGAGAATACACATCAGAAGAAGACAATGGTGTCAATATCTATATCATCAATCCTATCCACCTGATGTAACTCCTCCTAAGTCACTGGGTCTTTACCAACAGGGATGTCAGGCCTATACAAAGGAGGATCTACGCCAGTAAAGCCGAATGGGCCATCTGAGGGGGGCCAGCGCCTGAGCTGGAAAGATCAAACGAATCTGCCTCTTCCGGATCTCTGCCCAAATGAAGGATAAAGAAATGTGTCTTCCAGTCACTGGATCAAACTATCAATCTGTGTCAAATGAGTCGGATCTCAGACATAGTCGTCATCATCACGGATCCTGGAACCATATCCCCCATGAACTAAGTGGCGCGGGTCTGGGCTCCAATAGTACGAGGGGACCACCAACGCTGGAACATCTCCTAAGTGCAGGGACCCTCTAACAGTGCAAAACCGTTAACCCCCAACAATGGGATATCAATGATGGGTGACTGCGACATAGGCCAATAACGCCTGACATGAGGCAAGATCGGCATGCGGATCTCTCCTGTAATGCTCCTAATAGCATGATCTCCTAAATAGAGCTCCCATCCTCCATCAGTGAAGAGAGGAACCCTACGGGTGGAAATCACGTACACAACACCAGTCGGGTACCCATCCTCAAATCCTATGCCCATGTGCTCCCCATAATAGGGAATCCATATGATGACATCAGCTGCCAACAACTCCAACTGTAGGTAGCAATGAGTGAAACACTCAGCTATAAGGACCTCCGCCAGTATGGAATGATGCCATCGCCGTCCTCGTGGATATGTATCTAAACCTAACACACTCACAGGACGCAAGCATGGAAGCCTCTCATAGGCCCAAAACTGCAAACACAAAGGCAAACATCTGCGGTCAGTAAACACTCTTAACCTACATATGGGAAACTACAAGAGAAATACTCACCAACAAAAATGGGTAGAATCCTAACTAAGCCTCGGTCAAGCCCTGCGAATGCATACGCTGCCCCTGAGGAAATAGGCAAAGGTGTAGGAACCCCAGTCATACTCTCTTATACGGTCCACATGTCGCATGGCACTAATCAAAGTGAACGACACCGTAGAAGAGTTATCTGCTATGAAGCAGCTTCTAATGATCATCAGGAACAATCGCTGAAGAATGCGATCCCTAACTCTGACATCATCTGGCATAGGCTCGCTCAATATCCCACTCATAGCATCTACGCTCAAAGGACCCGTACGAACAATTATGCACTTGAGCGCCTTCGTCGGAACTCCTAGCAAGAATCTGACGGTAGTAGGGGTAATATCCGCCATGCAAGGCACTGGTGCCTCTCCAAACTCCATACCTGTGATAAACCACCAATCCATCGGCGTCATCATCACCTCACAGTCTAGTAAATGGAGTGACTAAGTCTAGTGAAACTAGTATGCAGACAATGCCCTAAGGTAACCCCAGGGACAACGACGAGGAAGGATGAAAAAGAACGCCTCAAATCCCCAGTCATACACAATTGCCCTATAGTCAGGATGCAGAACCTTGTACATAGAGTGAATACTGAACCAGTTCCCTCGAGGCTGTGTAAAGCTGGGAACCTACATGAAATGCATATCAACATCAAAACCCTTTACTCCTCATCAATAGGAAAGAAGGAAGATCAAGATCTAACGTCATACCTCGTTGGCATGCAAATACATCGAGGGATGCTAACTAAAAACACCCAGAAGCTCTAGGTTTGCTACCTGAATATCGAGAGGTTCCTATGGGGAACATGTGTAGCAGGAGCGGGGTCCGTAATCGGAACATCCTCCTCCTCGTCCTCGAGGTCCGGCACATCAACCTGGACGGGATGTATCACCGCCTCCACCAACCGACGAGGCTGTCTAACAGAACGGGGTCGAGGCACTTCAGAAGCCCTCCTCTGTAAACCAGAAGTTGTCATACGGGAACTACTCGGCTGATCCAAATCCATAATATCTGGACAAAAGTCTCCAAATCACCTCAAAAAGGGTGTAGTAATTTCTAACCTGGAGTTATCTTTTCAAAATGCATTTTATGACTACATGCATGCATGCATTACTTTAACATACATCTACAGTAGAGTTAAAAATGCACGACTATTTAAATGCCTACATTTTGGAAAATTTTTGCCATAGTCCCCTTTGTAAATAAGACTATCCACATGCACATAGGCATGACTAGGTGGCCATTCAGTAGCACACCTGTACACAGTCATATAGATACTATATGCATTAAAAGTCAAAGTTATCAATCCATAAGGGTAGTTTAATTACCAGGATTACTTTGTATTTTTACCTTTTGCTCATTTTTCCTCAAATAGGATAAGAAATAGCAGAAAATGGTGCCAACTTGACTGCCTCAAAAGTTAAATTTTTTCACATCATTATGTTTAGCATGGTTTAATACTAACATTTGCTATGTTGAATATTTTTTATCAAGTCATTTGAGCATGCATATTCACTACTATGTGTTTAGATGCATTTTATATAATAAGTCATTTTCCAACGGATAAAAACTGGAAAAGAAGACATGCATACGTTACCAAAACAGTGTAGAACACTTGTACTGTGACAGAATTTGCAGAAAGACGTCCGAACTCAGCAGATCTGAAGAAGAGCTCTCAGATTTCCTTCGCGTCGCAATATAAAAATGACTTATGAAAGCAACTTGCTGGCATTAAGTAGCCACGGCTGGCCGCAGGTCCACCTACGGCTACTGCAGGTGTACCTGTGGCACCCCTACGTGGGTCCCACCCCTACGTGGGTCCCACCCCTACGTGAGTCCCACCCCTACGTGGGTCCCACACCTACGTGAGTCCCACCCCTACGTGGGTCCCACCCATCCGTCTCGGTCCAATTCGAGTTGCAATGAAGTTCTCATAAGCTGAAAAAGCCAAATCAGGAATAAAAACGCTACGCTATTGAGCGGAATAGCTTACAATCTTGGTTTTCTCAGACTAAGTCATGAGTCTTCCAATCACTCATTGGTATTCACCCGAGCACAAGGAACACTATGCCGATGATCTTAGCTATTACAAATCACACTCGATAATACCTTGCGCAAGTCCAATACCGCCAATTCAAGGTCATCACCCTAATTTTCAATTAGTTCCCCAGCGGGGGCATCATGCAGTCTCAAAACGAGATCCTCAACTGGGCATCACATTTTATGTCGAAGTATATAATCCCCGGCGAGGGAATCACACATTTTATATCAAAGTATATAATCCCCAGCGAGGGCTTCACGCGTTTTATGCCGAAGTACATATTCCCCGGCATGAGTTGCAATGCATGTTCTGTTGATTTACACGTCAACGAGGATTAAGCATATCCCCGACGGGGGTTACAATGCATGTTCCGTTGACACATATATCAATGAAGGTCAACCAGCCTTGACATCATTGTAACCATTGGCAAGTAAATCTAACGAAGTGTCAGAAGCCATCTGATGATTTCAGCCGTTGATTTAAATGTCAACGAGGATTAAACAACTCCCAGGCGGGGTTACAACGCATGGTCCGTTGATTCACACGTCAACGAAGGTCAAGCAGCCTTGACAGCATGCCCAACAGGGGCTTTATTCGGTGATGCACACATCAGCAAAGGTCAGGCATCCCTGACAACACATATTGTTGGCAGTAAATCCAACAGAACAATGATATGTCTTGGTGATACAAACCAGGAATGATAAGCATCATCGAGGAGGATCGATAACGGAATATGTTATACACTTCCTCAAATAGACAGAGCATTATCCCCACAGATCTCTTGTGCACAAGAAGCACATCTTCGGAATCAAGTCTGTATCAAGGATCAAGGACTTTGGTGATAACCCCAACGTCAACATCCTAAAAGATTTGGATCACACATCCAATCTGGTCATCGTTGCCAATCCCCGGTAGAAGCAACAGGGAGCCGACAATCATCCCCAGCATGTTGGACAACAACCCCGCACCTATGCATCATACAATTGCATCATGTTGCTGCACTTAGCGTCATGTTTATCTTGTTGCATTTCAAGTATCTAGAATTCTTTATCCTATCCATGCATTGCATTGGATGAATATGATAAAGAAGGGCATCTATAGACACTAAAAATTTTCTACACACCTATTACTGACATTGTAGGAGGGCAGATTCGTCTTTCAGAGATCTAGAAGAGAGTTCACATCCAGTTCGGATACTACCGAAAGTTCAGCCTCAACCTCGGAACACACACCGGGAGTATCAGTTCTAACCTTGGAGATAACCTCGAGGCATGCAGTTACAATACCAGAAATTCCACCGGAGAAGACCGATACATCTCAGAGATAACCCCGTGATATTCAGTCTCAGTCCCAACACTGGGAGTAGCAGTTACCAACCTTGTAGATAACCCCAAGGAATACAATTCTAGAGATAACTTCAAAAATACTTGTTTCAAATGCATGCAATCAACTTCAACTTCGACGCTCACACCGAGGCACTCAGTACAAAACCCAGAGATAACACCGGGAAGATAGGCACACATCAGAGATGAGACTGAGGACCTTTAACACTTGCAGCAGTCCAATCTCAGAGATAATCTTGAGCAACGTCTACTTTATCAGCCTAAACCGGAGATAACCCTGTTGAGGGGCAAAGTAGTCATCTTGCCACCTTGACGCCACATCGCATCGTCTCAATATTTCATACATACATTTCTACACAGTAATGTCCCACAAGAACTAAGGATGTCCAATCCCGAGTGACTATTACGCAGGATAACGGATAGAATTCGAAGCTTGAAGACCGGGGGGCATGGTCCCATCTTCCTGACTTCGTACAACCTTTAATCCGATGTCATTACGTAACTCTCAACAATGGCGGTTCGAAATAGGTCTTACATACCTCAGTCGGATACCCGGATTGCAATTTTGAAAGTTCGAGCAGACATTACAGTGTATGCGTGCACGTACTTCGAGATTACGAGACTCGTGAAGCCCGGGGGAACCCAGCTAGCCGCAGGTACAACTGCGGCCTAGCCGCAGGTACACCTGCGACTCCCCCCCTCTATAAATAGAGAGATTGGGGTGGCCATTTTGTAAGAGAAAAAGGCAAGGAAGCCCTGTCAAATTTTCTCCATACTCACCCTACACTTAGTGCTTTCTTATTTTAAACACTTTTGAGCTCACATATAGCTTCTTTTTGTACCGGCGGGAGCCGAGTATTCATCCCTTTAAAGATATAGAAGTCTTCTTTGGCAGCCCACTGTAAGCCTTCTCACACACTTTAAAGTTTTTCTCTTCATCTTTTCACACACCATTCCTCACGTTGAGAGTCGTGTTGCGTGTGTTTGCCCGGATTTAGCCCCGTGGTTTATTTATGTTTGTACATACACATACATATATATATATATATATATATATATATATATATATATATATATATATATATATTAAAGTAGTAAACGCTCTAGACCGAAGTCTAGGCTCAATCGAGGCATAACTCGACAATGCTAGTCCATATATATATATATATATATATATATATATATATATATATATATATTCCCAACTGGAGTTTACTTCGTGGCGGTTGATCATCTTTATTGCTTTCTTTACTTTTCGTCCCGCCTGGAGTTTACTTCGTGGCGGTTGATTGCTTTCACAGCTTTATTTACATTTCTAATCCCCCATGGAGGTGCTTCGTGGTGGCTGATCATGTCTGTATATATATATTTACAATTTTTATATATATACATGTTTACTACTTTATTATCAATTGCGGCATCATGTGAGCCTAGGAATCATGTGATCATAGATTTAGTCTAGTGGATCTAGATTCGGATCTCGTGATGGATATTTTCAGCTGTAAGCAGCTTGTAAATTTATTCAAAGTGTTCAGATTTCCTCATATGGTTTTCATACCCACGAGGAGCTCGGCACTATTTTGTATATTATTTTATCAAACATGCTTTGCATCTCAAAAATTAAAAGCAATCAAGCCGAACACTTAATAAAAAATAGAAGTGTAAAAGGTCACAATTAATATTGAGCACAAGGGTTTGAAAACCCTTTTTCTTTTATAAAACAACACTGACATATCTTGTTCAAAACTGAATTTTTATACAAATTCAAACTCTGTGTATATAGGTGAGAACGAGGCCTCGCACTACTTTCAAATTAATTGCACATTGATCCACACACACACACACACAATCATATAACAGTTTCTTGAAAAGTGGCGGTCACCGTGGTAACACGGATGTCGGGGGGTGCCTAACACCTTCCCTCCGTATAATCAAGTCCCTGGACCCTAATGAATCTCGTTTTCACCGACCCGTTTAGCAGTGTCACATCACTAGGTCAATGTGCAAACCTTTTCTCGGTTGTGTTGGTACAACCATATAAAAAACCAACTGGCGACTCTTAACAGTCCATCATCGACATCATACATGTCGGACCTTTTTCACTTGTTTTTTCAAATAAATCTCACCTAACATAAGAACACCAAAGAACAAGTAACGGAAAGGGACAAATAAAAAATCATGACGTCGACAATGGTAAAGCGATAGAGTGTTGAATATTTAATATGAGTTTGTTGTGCATACACAAGGCAAGTATTAAATATTTGAAATGTTCCTTTATTATATATAACGTTTGTAAAGA
This sequence comes from Panax notoginseng, assembly GCA_016801055.1. Taxonomy (NCBI): domain Eukaryota; kingdom Viridiplantae; phylum Streptophyta; class Magnoliopsida; order Apiales; family Araliaceae; genus Panax; species Panax notoginseng. The sequence goes on from CM029014.1 coordinate 178,605,957, forward strand.
ATTGAACATTACTACCTTGTTGTGCGCACACAAGGGCTATAATTTTCTCTTCACTTATATGGAAATACTAGGTATGACTTAACTTAGATAATTTTTGTCCAGTTATGCGTAAACTTGACCATTATGATCGAAGATGAAAAAGAAAAGGAGTTACATGTTGATGTAATTGACAAAAGTTGTTTACCTATTTATTTATATATAGTTTGTTGTGCACACACAAGGCTATATACATTTAAAATGATATCCATATTCTCACTAGCAAATCTTTAATTAGATTTTGCCAAAATATATAAGTGAAGGTAATATAGTTTGAAGAAACTAGTAGGAGATTCCGATTTAAAATAAGACCTAATTTATTTTGGTAATTAATTAAATGAATGTATGCTAAAATATTATTTTTCACATGCAGAATTTGAAAATTTCACACTCTTTATCATTACGTAGCATACTTGACGCTAACAAACTGACCAGACTAAAGTACACGTACTGGTTAAGAAATTTGAGAATTGTTCTCACTGTTGAAAAACTTTCTCATGTCCTAAATTCGCTTGTTCCTACAACTGTTGCAGAAACAACCTCTGAGGAAGAGATTGCTACTTTAGAAATTGGCAGGATGATTGTGACGCCCTCAAAATAGGTATACATCACCCATTTTGAGCCATCAAATACATGGTAGAGAAACAAATATAACTTTATTACTACAATTATCGTGCAAAATACGACAACACATAAATTGTGAGTTTAAATACAAATATTGTCTAATATATAGTATTAAAACTCAAAAGGAGTCCTCATTACAATTATTAATACACTATTTTACAAAAATAGTGAGGACTACTAAAACAACTTTCTAGAACCATCACTCCATATCCCGGCTAGTTCCTGCTATATTCTTACCTCCTTAGAAGAAAAATGGAACAAAAAGGAAAACGGTGAGCTCAACTAGCCCATTAAGAATATTATGACTAAGATAATATATAGCAAATTATCATTAGTCTTTAATAGGAAAAAATTTGATAGAATATAATAGACAACAAGTTTTATATCAACAACTGCAGCGAAAACAATAATTCATTAGAAGAGTTAAGTAGAGAATGAAATCTACTATCATCTATGAATTTAAAAGTCCATCATCAATATTTTATCCCTGTAACATCAATCAATATACATCTTGAATGAAATATTCATCTTTGCACTACGGGCCAAAAATATTCATTTGTATCACCAGTTGGTCATGTTCATCTCAACACCTGTTCATCTTTGCACTACGGGCCAAAGATATTCATCAGGTAATCATTCATCTTTGCACTACAGGCCAAAGATATTCATCAAGTATCACCATTAAGGATTGAGGATGATGAAAAACAATTTAGAGAACGAATCTAGTACGATAAAAGGACAAAGTTTAGATATTCGTACTTTAGATAATTCAAGTTTAAAAATACTCCCTAATAAAACATAATGAAAAAAAAATTCAAGAATGATGATCAAAACATGGATACAATTAAAGATAGTAACCACAATAGACATCTGGGACAAAGAAGAGAAAATTTTATTTTTTGGTGAATAATGTCGTATTCGTGAATAGTGTCATATACGTGAATAGTGCCGTATACGTGAATAGTAACCCCGACATAAAAAGTTCCAAATTAGATAAAAAGTTCAGACCAGTATTTCGGCATAATGATATTGAAAGAAATAATACCATTTATAAAAAAAATAACATGCCTTACCTCAAAACACAGTATTTCTGATCAGAATATCAGAAATGACGCTGAAGGAAACTTGCACTGAATAGTAACTCTCAAAGTATCTAAATACTCACAAAATACACTTGATAATATATATATATATATATATATATATATATATATATATATATATATATATATAGAAAGAGAGAGAGAGAGAGAAAACTTGTTTCTGGTGTGATTTTCAATTCTAACTCAGCACCATATTTATAAAAAAATGTTAGAACGCCGAATAAGACTTAACCTGCTACCTGATGGCTTTACCTGCTACTATTCCCGCCCACCAATTTTGAAATAAAATTTTAGCACATTTCTCACCAACCAAAAGTGGGCCCACCAATTCTAAAAATTTTCAAAATATTTTAAATAATCAGTAAGTTCAATAATTCATATAAAATAGTCGTTTTATCAAAAAGTTCTAATCTCATGTCCATTCCACATGAAATTGAAGTCTCTACAACTTTGTAGCTTTAAATTTTTTCAAATTCCAAACCGAAAGTATCCGAAATTCATAAACGGATGATTTTCAATACCTCATAAAATTCATAACAAATCATACGTTAATTTTTAACGGTTCAAAATTTGTGGACATATACTCAATTTATATATGTATAACATATCCAAAAATCACAACGATCCAACGGTCGGATTAAAATTATAACTCACGCAATAGAGCTTTAAGAACACTGTTTTGATTTTTAAAACCACAATTCCGACAAAATACTGATAAAACACCTAAAAATTAAATCCTTCATTTATATCCACATAAAAACAAATATTTTCTTATCATATAAATCAATAATTAATTATTCACAAATAATATTACAGAATCACAATTATGACAACCAGGTCATTCCCAGGAAAGAGGGGGCTTTTCGATAAGGATTTCTCCTTACTGGCGCGTAATTAGGTGACCAAACCTCTCCTTAAACAGAACTTCATTAGACATTGTCAATAATGCTATCTAATAATATTATTCAAATAATAATAATTATTGATCTGATAATAGAGATACTGTGCAGTGACAATTATTGAAACAACAATAACATAAAATATCAATGCAGTAATTATTGAACTAATAAAATAAAATATTAAACAGTAATTACTGTAACAATTATTGAGTTTCTTACGTAATGACCAATAATTCAATAATACTATGCAATAACGTGTGCTACTGTGCACCCACGCGTATTACTACATTTTAACCACCGAGTATTCCAATAGTGTTAACGGTAACTACTACGCCGTTATTTATAAAAACTCAAACTTGTCATTTTCTTCATCCGACCTTTTTTCGTTATGGGACCCATAAATGACTGTGTCGTCATACGAATATTCCCCGACAGCAAGAATATTTTATGACCAAACGAATATTTCCTAACAAAATGAATTATTTATAACCACTTGCTTATTTTGTAAAATTTGCACATTTCACCCATAACCAAAGCATTATATCAAATTAACACCCTATTATTCAAAATAATAATTAGAGAAAATTTGATTTTATTTATAATAAGTTGGGGTCTTACAACCTCCCCTCCTTATGAAATTTTGTCCTCAGAATTGACGTACGTACCTGGTATTTCTAAAAGGTGAGGATACCTCGCTTTCATTTCCGATTTCAACTCCCAGGTCATTTCCTTAATAGCATGGTTCCTCCACAAAATCTTAACTTGTGGTGTAACCTTGGTGCGTAGGACATGCTCTTTCCTATCCAAGATCTAAACAGGTATCTCCTCGTACGTTAAATCTTCAGCTATCTTGTCTGGTTCCAACTTAAATTTGTGGTTCGGGTCTTTCACATATGTATGAAGCATAGATACGTGAAAAACATTATGAACACGAGACATGCTTGGAGGTAATGCGAGCCTATAGGCCACATTTCCTATTCAGTCAAGAATCTCAAATGGACCAACAAATCTTGGATTGAGCTTTCCTATTTTCCCAAATCTTGTAACTCCCTTCCATAGAGCAATATGTAACAATACATGATCCCCAATATTAAATTTCACGTCCTTTCGATAAAGATCCGCATAACTCTTTTGTCGATCTTGTGCCATTTGTATAGGTTGTCGGATCATTTGGATTTTCTCTGTAGTCATGCGTACCAATTTTGGTCCCAACAACGTTGCTTCACCCACCTCGTCCCAGCATACTGGAGAACGACATTTTCTTTTATAGAACGTCTCGAATGGAGCCATGCCTATACTTGCTTGATAACTGTTGTTGTAGGAGAATTCCACCAATGGTAGGTACTTATCCCAACTCCCTTTGAAATCTAGGATACAGAGTCTTAATAGATCTTCAAGAGTTTGAATAGTTCTTTCTGATTTCCCGTCCGTTTGAGGATGGTATGCTGAACTGAATCGTAAATTCGTGCCCATAGCTTTTTGCAAGCTAACCCAAAATCGTGAAGTAAATCTTGGGTCACGATCTGAAACTATGGATACTGGCATGCCATACAATCTCACAATCTCATTCACGTACATACGAGCAAGACGTTCAAGGGAATAAGTCTCCCGTATAGGCAAGAAATGAGAAGACTTGGTTAATCTATCAACAATAACCCAAATCGCATCTATGCCTTGAGAAACTTTGGAAAGACCCATAACGAAATCCATGGTAATGTGTTCCCACTTCCATTTCGGAATCTCAAGTGGTTGCAATGGACCCTTTGTCACTTGATGCTCCGCCTTTACTCGTTGACAAGTTAAACACCTCGAGATAAACTCCGCGATCTCTCTCTTCATATTGCTCCATCAAAATGTATGTCAAAGATCATGGTACATTTTAGTACTCCTAGGATAGATTATAAACGGTGTGTTGTATGCCTCCATCATGATTCTATACTTCAAGTTAGAATCGTTAGGAAAACAAAGTATGGAGTGGACTCGAAGTATTCCTTCTTCATCGATTCTTACTTCTGGAATAGCACCTTCTTGCACTTTCTTCTTCATACGCATCAGCTCCAGGTCCGTAGCTTGAGCAGCTTTAACTTTATCGATTAAAGTCGGTTCTACTCGTATATTTGATAGCAGCATGTGGGTACTTGGAGCCTTTACCTCGATCTCTATCCTTTGCAAGTTATATAAAAATGGGCCTTTATGTTGACAATATCACACTTGTACCCGCATATAATTTTCTATTCAATGCGTCAGCTACTACATTTGCTTTTCTAGGATAGTATTGGATGGTATAATCGTAATCTTTCAACAGCTAGAGCCAACGTCGTTGCCGCATGTTAAGTTCCTTTTGGGTGAAGAAATATTTGAGGCTTTTATGATCCGTATAAATCTCTACTTTCTCCCCATACAGGTAGTGTCTCCAAATTTTCAACGCGAAAACGACTGCTGCCAACTCTAGATCATGAGTAGGATAATTCCTCTCATATTCTTTGAGTTGTCGCGAGGTATGGGCTATGACTTTTCCATGTTGCATGAGAACACATCCTAACCCTTTGCCTGAAGCATCGCTGTAGATAACAAATCCAGCCGAACCAGATGTTATTATCAGAACAGGTGTCGAAATGAGTCTCCTCTTAAGCTCTTGGAAACTCTTCTCACATTCCTCGCTCCATGCGAATTTTGTATCTTTCTTAGTTAGCTGAGTTAACAAAGTAGCGATTCAAGAAAATCCGTCCACAAATCTCCGATAATAACCAGCTAAGCCCATAAAACTACTTATTTTGGTCACCGACTTCGGTTGCTCCCAATATTGTATGGCTTCAATCTTCGTCGGGTCAACAGATGCTCCATGTTTTGACACCACGTGCCTAAGGAATGCTACTTTCTCAAGCCAGAACTCGCATTTCTTCAGCTTGGCATATAGCTTGTTATCGCGAATCCTTTGGAGTACCAACTTCAGATGGTGCTCATGATCTTTACGAATTTTGGAATAGATGAGGATGTCATCAATAAAGACAATAACGAACTGATCCAAATATTCTTTGAATACACGGTTCATCATATCCATGAAAGTAGCAGGAGCATTAGTCAATCCAAAAGATATGACTAAGAATTTATTATGCCCGTACCGAGTTCTGAAGGCAGTCTTCGAAATATTCTCAGTTTTAATCTTCAGCTGATGATATCCAGAACGAAGATCGATCTTTAAAAAGAATTGTGCTCCTTGCAACTGGTCGAATAGGTCATCCATACGAGGTAGCGGATACTTATTCTTGATGGTGACATGGTTCAATTCCCTATAGTCGATACAAAGTCGCATACTCCCGTCGAATAAAATAGGAGCACCCCAAGGAGATGTACTAGAATGAATGAAACCTATATCTAACAATTTCTGTAGTTGGACTTTTAACTCCTGAAGTTCAATAGGAGCCATTTGATATGGGGTTTTAGAAATGGGCTTTGTACAAGGTTCAAAGTCGATAAAGAATTCAACTTCATGTTCTGGGGGTAGACCGGGAAGTTCTTCAGGAAATACGTCAGGAAATTCACTAACAGTAGAAATATTATTCAAATCTGACGTGTTTTTGTTCAAGTCTGTGACATGGGCTAAGAAAGCTTGACATCCGTTTTTCAATAAACGAATAGCTTTATGGCTTGATATGACAGTGATTGATTTTTGTGGTTTGGTAGCTTGAATTCGCATAACAGGTTGGTTAGGAATATGAAAACTAACAACCTTACGAAAATAATCAATTTTGGCATGATGAATAGTTAACCAATCAATCCCTACAATCACATAAAATGCAAGTATTTTCAAAGAAATAAGATTGACAAGTAATGTGATTGTGCCCACTTGGATCAAGCAAGATTTATACACAGTAGATGTAATAAAAGTTTCTCCTAACGGAGTCTCTATAGATAAGTCAAAGTCTAATTTCTCCGGAGTTAAGTTTAAACATTGAGCACAAGCAGGAGAGATAAAACAATGGGTAGAACCGGTATCTAGTAAGGTATAAACTTCGCAAGATTTCAAGATTAGCTTACCCGTGATCACCTCGTTCGGGTTTCTCGCGTTTTGGCTAATCATGACAGACGCCCTCCCTTGAACCACTGACTTTGTTTTGTCCGTAGTCGCCTTTGGTGTCGCCATCCCAGTTGGCCTAGACTTTGCTACCGGACAAAATCGGGCTATATGACTGTCTTTTCCACAATTAAAACACACCTTGGAAGGCTTTGAACAGTTTGGACTTATGTGTCCCTCCTCTCCGCATCTGTAGCATCTAACTGGCGGTCATTCTCCTCCCCTAGAATTTGTTGTTGGTGCTGCTGCTGATATCTTCCCATTATTGTTGAATCTCCTCTTTTTGAAATTTCCACTTGACTCACCTTTCCTAATATTACGGCCACTATTACCACCCGAGTGGTTACCACTTTTGTCTATATTTTTCCCTTCGCGCTGGTTCTCATCGCTTCGATGACTGCTGTCACCGGTATGACCCTGGTTGTGGTCTCTCGGTTGAACAGACTCATTATCTCGCTCTAATAATTGAGCCCTGTTTACAATATCTGAATATAATAAAAATTTATGACAGATAAGATATTGTCTAATCTCGGGTTTTAGACCTCTTAGAAACATCCGTGTCATTCGTTCCTCATTCTCTACCAAATGAGGTGCAAACCTAGATAACTCTGCGAACTTCTCCTCGTACTAAGACGTAGTCATGTTGTTTTATTCTAGTCTGATAAACTCTACCTCCTTCATATGACGAATACTTTCAGAAAAGTACTTATCATTGAACAGCTTCTGAAACGTTTCCCAAGACATGTTGAGTGCGGCATTCCCACCAGTAATCTGCCTCACCATGGAACATAAAGGTGGCGAATGGAACCTTCTGTTCTTCCATGCATCCTAAGACATCGAATATCTTAGAAATTTGCTTGACCCACGTTTCCGCCTTAATCGGATCCGGCTTTCCCCAGAATTCTAGTGGTCCCAACTCTTTAAACTGCTTGGCTGCGACAAATCGCGCGTTGCTTTCATTTCCACCTGTATTTTGTACACGAGTCTCCCTCATTTGATTTTGCACGAACTGCAAAAAGCTTCTAAACACCCCATCATTCATCATTTGTTCGGTAGTGTTGTTTACAGGAGGAATATTGCCTTCCTGTTGCACATTCGCCTGGGTGGTGATCAAAGGTGTCTCCACGGTCTCATTTACTCCATTGTTAACGTTCTTAGCTGCCATTCTTAAATACTGCCATAAAAGAAGGGTTATTTAAACAAATTAACATATCACATAATATCCCTATATTATGATTGACCAACAAATAAGCTTAGGTAGGACACACTAGGAAAGGATTTACTCGTCTCTCCCCTCCTAGTTCTATTCCCCGATCTCCGCCAAAGACCATATCCCTAAGCTCTGATACCAACTGTGATGCCCCCAAAATAGGTATACATCACCCATTTTAAGTAGCCAAATACATGGTACAAAAACAAATACAACTTCATTACTACAATTGTCGTCCAAAATACGACAACACATAAACTGTGAGTTTAAATACAAATATTGTCTAATAGACAGTATTAAAACTCAAAAGGAGTCCTCATTACAATTATTGATACACTATTTTACAAAAGTAGTGAGGACCTCTAAAACAACTTTCTAGAACTATCACTCCATATCCCGGCTACTTCCTGTTATATTCTCACCTCCTTAGAAGAAAAATGGAACAAAAAAGAAAAGGGTGAGCTCAACTAGCCCATTAAGAATATTATGACTAAGATAATATATAACAAATTATCATTAGTCTTCAACAGGGAACAATCTGATAGAATATAATAGACAACAAGTTTTAGATCAACAACTGCAGCGGAAACAATAATTCATTAGAAGAGTTAAGTAGAGAATGAAATCTACTATCATCTATGAATTTAAAAGTTCATCATCAATATTTTATCCCTGAAACATCAATCAATATACATCTTGAATCAAATATTCATCTTTACACTACGGGCCAAAGATATTCATTTGTATCACCAGTTGGTCATGTTCATCTCAACACCTGTTCATCTTTGCACTACGAGCCAAAGATATTCATCAGGTAATGATTTATATTTGCACAACAGGCCAAAGATATTCATCAAGTATCATCATTAAGGACTGAGGATGATGAAAAATATTTTTGAGAACGAATCTAGTACGATAAAAGGATAAAGTTTAGATATTCATACTTTAGATAATTCATGTTTAAAATTACTCCATAACAAAACATAATGGAGAAAAATTCAAGAATGGCGATCAAAACATGGATACAATCAAAGATAGTAACCGAAATAGACATCTGGGACAAAGAAAAAAAAATTATTTTTCGGTGAATAGTATCGTATTCGTGAATAGTGCCATATACGTGAATAGTTCCGTATACGTGAATAGTAACCTCGACACAAAAAGTTTCAAATTTGATAAAAAGTTCAGACCAATATTTCGGCATAATGATATTGAAAGAAATAATACCATTTACAAAAAAATAACATCCCTTATCTCAAAATATAGTATTTCTGACCGGAATATCGAATATGACGCTGAAGAAAATTTGCACTGAATAGCAACTCTCAAAGTATCTAAATACTCATAAAATACGCTCGATAATATATATATATATATATATATATATATATATATATATATATATATATATATAGAGAGAGAGAGAGAGAGAGAGAAGAGAAAACTTATTTCTGATGTGATTTTCAATTCTAACTTAGCACCCTATTTATAGAAAAATGTTAGAACGCCGAAACAGACTTAACCTACTATGTTAGACCCCAACTTTTATGAATAAAGATGAATTTTCTGTAAATATCATTTTAATATTTAGGAGTGAATTTGTTATAATATTATAGTTGTGGTAATATTTATAAATTTTGCAAAGTAAGCAAGTTGTTATATAATATTCGATTGGTCGGGGAATATTCATTTTAATAGGGAATATTTGTACGACGACACAATCATTGGTGGACCCCACAACAGAATTATTGTTGAATTGAAAAAATGACAAAAAAATCTTTTTATTAAAGTAACGGCAGAAGTATTACCGTTAACTGTTAAAACACCTGGTGTTAAAAGTACAGTAATACGCGTAGTTGCATAGTAACACACAATATTGATTATTGATGCTTAGGCGAGAAGTAACTTAGCTTTGTTCAATTATTGTTACAGTAATTGTTGCATAGTATCTCACGTTATTTGATTTAATTATTGTCCATATTTTATATATTATTAAATCAATAATTGAGATGACAGATGTGACGCCCCCAAAATAGGTATACATCACCTATTCTGAGTCGCCAAATACATGGTACAAAATTCAAATACAACTTAATTATACAACAGTCGTGTAAAATACGACTAAACATATGCTGTGAGTTTTAATACAAATATTGTCAGATAGACAATATACAAACTCAATAGGGTCCTCATTACAATTATTATCACACTATTACATAGAATAGTGAGGACTACTAATGCTATCATCTGGTCCATCACTCCGTTCCCCGACTCGTTTCAACTATATTCTCATTTTCTGAAGAGAACAGTGAAAGAAAGGGTGAGCTCAACTAGCCCAGTAAGAAATATTATGACTAAGATAATACAGAATAAATTATCAATAGCCTTAAACAGTGTTAAACTGATACAATATAACAAGCATCAAGTTTAACTGCAACCGAACAAGCAACCCATTAGAAGAGTCAAGTAGAGAATAAAATCTACCATCTTCTATGATTTAAAAGGTTTTTCATGACTTTTATCGCTGGGACTCAGCTTAATAAATAATCCACATCATCGAATCACCCCTGCACTACGGCTAAGGATATTCTTTAGTATCACGACCACAATTATCCATGCACTACGGGCCAAGAATATTTGTGTATTCATTAATGGTCATGATCATGCCAACCACTCTCCATCAATGCACTACGGGCCAATGAGGACTTTTACCACATCATTTGTAACATTATGGTCATGATTATACCGAATAATCCCTTGCCATAATCATACCAAGTCCATCTATGCACTACAGGCCACAGATGACTTTCAACAGAATATAAACATGAGGATGATGACAATGATATAAGAATTCAATAAAACAAGTTCAAAAATTAATTTATCCAGGAACCAACAACGTCTAAATTGTCAACATGATACTGCTTTGTAGAGTAAAATTCAAGAATGCTCGGAAGGATATTTTCATGAAAAGATATTGGATGAAGCGCAAATATCAAGGATATTTCACTAATTTTATGGAGTATAAAAGTCAAAACTTTAACCAACTGAACATAATAAAGAATGGAATAACAAAAGAAATCAGCATGCATGCGATAGACCGCACAGACAGGTTATTCCAACAGGAAAATAAATAATGGAACTAGGTCATGCGTAAACGCACCGACAGGATATTCCGACAGAATAATAAATAATGCAACCAGGTCCAGCGTAAACGCACAGACATGATATTCCGACAGAATAATGAATAATGAAACCAGGTCTGGCGTAAAACGCATAGACAGGATATTCCAACAGAATAATAGTAAAGACGGAACCAGGTCCAGCATAAAATGCACAGACATGATATTCCAACGGAATAATAATAAAGACGGAATAATAGAAGAATGTCACCAAGTATAGGGTAGTTCACGTATACTGGTTATTCCAGTAGAATAATAAAGAATGGAATAGCAGAAGTTCTCTTCATGAATACAAAAGAAAATAATACTCCTTACGAGTACAACAAATAATATCCCATACCGTAAAAAAAAAACTTGATACCGGAGTAGTGAAGTAGCAGAATACTTTTCTTTTTTCTCTCTATAGTTTCTCTCTCTAGAGTTTCAGTGAATTCGTAAGAAAATAATGAAGGAATGAGCTTCTATTTATAGAAAAATGAACTGCATAGTAACTAACTCATGAACGGTCTAGATTGATTTACTTTAATCTGACGGTCCATATTTAAAGCAAAATCTTTTAAATAAAATATAATATATTCTATTTATAATCTAATAAAATGAATAACTTTATAAAATATTTTACTATGTAAATACTATGTAGGCACTATGCAAACACTATGCATAATAAAATATAATATATTCTAATTATTGTCTAATAAAACAGATAACTTTATAAAAGTATTCTATTTTATATAAAAAGCTTTTCTGTTTTATGACATTAATAATACCAATAAAACAAAACTGAGTGACTTATCACGTAAGCATCAGTAATCAATACCGTGTGTTACTATGCAACCATGCGTATTACTGTACTTTTACTACCAAGTAGTTCAACAGTATTAATGGTAAAACTTCCGCCGTTATTTTCATAAAGTATTTTTGTCGTTTTCTCAATTCGACAATAATTCCATTGTAGGGTCCACCAATGATTGTGTCGTCGTACGAATATTTCCTGTTAAAACGAATATTTCCCGACCAATTAAATATTATATAGCAACTTGCGTACTTTACAAAATTTATAAATATTACCCACAACTATAACATTATATCAATTTCACTCCATAATATTCAAAAATGATATTTATAGAAAACTCATCTTTATTTATAAAAGTTGGGGTCTTACAACAGAGTTATTAATATTATTATTTATAATATTGACAATGTCTAAAAGTTCTGTCAAGGAGAGGTTTGGTCACCTAATTGCGCGCTAATAGGGAGAAATCCTTATTAGAAAGCCCCCTCTTTCCTAGGAACGACCTGGTTGTTAAATATTGCGAATTATAATAATAATGATAAATGTTATTAAAAATATTGAGGAGTTTTTCTGAAATATTTGTTATAAATTTTGGCGTATTATTGGACCCCCATTTGCCCATCTTTCAAAATAATCGGTAGAAAATTATTTTATATAATAAAAGTGGGGCCACGAGAGGAAAAATGGGGGGGGGGAGAACCTGATGAATTTTGATCACTGGTTTTGGTAGAGAAATGATGGTATTAGTATATATATATATATATATATATATATATATATATATATATATATATATATATATATCAACATATAATAACAGAACTCTTTCCATATAACACCACCCGTGAATCCATTTTATACCCATCATTTGACAACTTTTCAACTTATATATATATATATATATATATATATATATATATATATATATATATATATGTGTGTGTGTGTGTGTGTTATTGTACCTAGTTTTGTTTTTATTGATAATACTTTGAAATTCATGGCCTAGCATCCAAAAGCTACTGCTAAATAATTCATCTATAAAATCATTCGGTGCACATGGATTAAACAGTATCCCTTCAATTCTCCTATAAATAGGATGATTAGTTAGAATTGAAAATCACACCAGAATCAGAGAATTCTTCTTTTATAATCTTGAGCATATTTCTTTAAAGTTTTCAGAAGCTTTGAGCGTAGAAAAACTGTATGAGTTTTTTTCAAGAATATCCTCGCCCTACCAGTCAGAATACTCTTCTTTTACGGTAAGGTGTATTATTCTTTCATATTCATGAAAAAAATTATTTTCTTTCCAATACTCATAAAAGCTATTATTCCATTCTTTATTATTATGTTGGAATAACCTGTCTATGCAAAGTACCGCATACATGGTGAAATTCTGTTGTTATTCCATTATTTATCATTCTATTGGAACATCCTGTCGGTGCATTTACACATGACCTGGTTCCATTATTTATCATTCTGTTGGAACATCCTGTCTGTGCATTTACGCATGACATGGTTCCATTATTTATTATTCTGGTGCAATATCCTGTATGTACATTTACGCATGACCTGGTTCCATTATTTATTTTTCTGTTGGAATAACCTGTCTGTGTGGTCTATCACATGCTTGGTGAATTCTTTTATTATTCCATTCTTTATTATACTCAGTTGGTTAAAGTTTTGGCTTTTATACTCCATGAAATTAGTGGAATATCTTTGATATTTGTACTTCATCCAGTATCTTTTTATTAAAATATTCTTCTGAGCATTTTTGAATTTTACACTACAAAGAAGTATCATGTTGACAATTTAGACGTTATTGGTTCCTGGATAAATTAATTCTTGAACTTGTTTTATTGAATTCTTATATCATTGTCATCATCCTCATGTTTATATTTTTTTGAAAGTCATCTGTGGCCTGTAGTGCATAGATAGAATTGGTATGATTATGACCAAGGATTGTTCGGTGTAATCATGACTATAATGTTATAAATAATGTGGTAAATGTCCTCATTGGCCCATAGTGCATTGATGGACAGTTGTTGGCATGATCATGACCATTGATGAATACACGAAAATCCTTGGCCCGTAGTGCATGGATAATTTGTGGTTGTGATACTAATGAATATCCTTGGTCGTGGTGTAGGGATGACGTGAATTATTTATTAAGCAGAGTCTCAGTGATAAAAGTGATGAAAAGCCTTTTTAAATCATAAAAGATAGTAGATTTTATTCTCTACTTGACTATTTTAATGGATAGCTTGTTCCGTTACATTTAACTTGATGTTTGTTATATTTTATCAGTTTAACACTGTTGAAGGCTAACGATAATTTATTCTGCATTATCTTAGTCATAATATTTCTTACTGGGCTAGTTGAGCTCACCCTTTTGCTTTCATTATTCTCCTCAAGAAATGAGAACGTAGCAGGGACTAGTCGGGGAACGGAGTGACGGTTCAGATGATAGCATTAGTAGTCCTCACTATTCTATAAAATAGTATGAAAATAAATGTATTGAGGACTTATTTTGAGTTTGAATACTGTTTAGAAGACAATGTGGTATTAAAACTCACAGCTTATGTTTTGTCGTATTTTACACGACAGTTGTATAATTAAGCTTTTATTTGTATTTTGTACCATATATTTGACGACTCAAAATAGGTTATGTATACCTATTTTGGGGGCATCACATTTGGCATCAGAGCTTAGGGTATAATTCCTGGCTAAGATGTGAGACAAGAACTAGGAGGGGAGAGACGGGGAATTCCTTCGCTAGTATGACCTACCTAAGTTTATTTGGCAATTAATTGGTTGGTCAGAGTATAGGGATAATATGTGATATATTAATTAACCTTTGTTTTGTGGCAGTATTTGAAAATGGCATCCGAGAATGTTGAGAATAGTAATGGAGCACAGGAGACCATTGAGTCTCCACAGATCAATAATCAGGATAATGTGCATGAGGAAGGCGACAATCCTAATGCAAACAACAACACTGACCAAATGATAAACGATGGAATGTTCAGAGGATTTATGCAATTCATGCAACACCAGGCGAGAGCGGCTCCTATCCAAAATGCAGGTGAAAACATTGGCAACTCTCGGACGGTCACTGCCAAACAGTTCAAGGAGTTGGGACCACCGGAGTTTTTTGGAGAGCCAAAACCACTTAAGGCGGAGACATGGATAAAGTAGATCAATATGATATTTGATGTCTTGGGATGCTCCGAGGAGCAAAAGGTTCTCTTTGCCACCTTCATGTTTTGGGCAGAGGCAGATTACTGGTGGGAATCTGTAAAGCGTACTCAACCTGTAGCACTGAAAATGTCTTGGGAGAAGTTCCAAGAATTGTTCAACGACAAGTACTTTCCCGAAAGTATTCGTCACATGAAAGAGGTAGAGTTCATTAAGCTGGAGCAAAATAACATGACCGTGTCGTAGTACGAAGCCAAGTTTGCTGAGTTGTCCCGGTTTGCATCCCATTTGGTTGATAATGAGAAGAGAATGACGTGAATTTTCTAAGAGGTTTGAAACCCGAGATACGTCAATATCTTATCTATCATAAACTGTGTCTCGGTGATAAAAGTGATGAAAAAGCTTTTTAAATCATAACAGATAGTAGATTTTATTCTCTACTTGACTCTTTTAATGGATAATTTGTTCCACTGCAGTTAAACTTGATATTTGTTATATTTTATCAGTTTAACACTGTTGAAGGCTAACGATAATTTATTCTGCATTATCTTAGTCATAATATTTTTTACTGGGCTAGTTGAGCTCACCCTTTTGCTTTCATTGTTCTCCTCAAGAAATGAGAACGTAGCGGGGACTAGTCGGGGAACGGAGTGACGGTTCAGATGATAGCATTAGTAGTCGTCACTATTCTATGAAATAGTGTGAAAATAAATGTATTGAGGACTTATTTTGAGTTTGAATATTGTTTACAAGATAATATTGTATTAAAACTCACAGCATATGTTTTGTCGTATTTTACACGACAGTTGTATAATTAAGTTTTTATTTGTATTTTGTACCATATATTTGACGACTCATAATAGGTGATGTATACCTATTTTGGGGGCGTCACATCTTGCCTTCTTCAATGTTGACCTCCTCGAGATTCATCAGACATTGGTCACAAAACCCTAGGCATTGGTTGATGTCTGATGCTCTTATCTTCAAACTTACTCCCTTGACCTTTGTGGATAGAAGCCCAAAGTCTACAATAGCATTTGAATAGAATTCCTTCACTAATTCAGTGTAGACTGGAGTGTTTGCTTCCAAGCATTCTGAAAACCCAACATTCTTTACTAGCTCAAGAATATCCTTGAACTTCTTTTCTAATCTATCGAAGTTCTTAGTACCGAGTTGAATTCCAATTATAACATGCCAATCTTCCATTTTGAGGATTCAAAGTGTATGGGTATTGTGACACCCCCAAATTCGGGTACTTCAATCCCACATAATTTGGTGCTCACTTATCAAAATAATTATATTTAACTACCCATAATAATGGATAAATATATCAAATAACTTCAACAATAATCTTTCCCATTAAAGGGTTACATCATCTCAAACACAATCCCAAGTAATCTAACCTTAATTTAATACATCAGTTTGCGGAATACATCATAAAATAAAACAAGTCTTGTAACATAATTCATTTAAATAAATTCTCATAAATCTTTAACTTTTGGACATCCTGCCCTTTCATTTGCTAGTAGATGGCCCATCGACTCTTTCAACTTTAGCTGCAGTGTTAATTGCAAGAGTGAGCAAACAATTGCTCAATGATATAGAAAGTAGTAATGATAACAACATGTGAATGAACAACGAATACTGAACAATAGTGAACTTGTTCTATGAATCGAAAATAGAAAAAAGTTCAAATTTAATATCTGAGGGTCTTAAGACCACGAACTATGTCCCCGGTGATTAGGTATTACAACCCCAACCTTAACAGTCATTTAGACTATACAGACCCTGCTTAACGTACTTTGCGGGATTATCCCTTTGTACCATGTATTGTGCATAAACATCTAAACGATACACATACAAAATCCCCTTTATAAGGGTTGTTCGTCTCAGTTTGAATAAAGAATTTCCGCACCAAAGAAAGTTTAATTTAGAACTAGCTTATCAGTGATTCTATAATTTTAGAACACTATTCCATAATAGACTAGTTCAATCAATAAGAGTTTGCTTACTACTTGAAGGTTTAATATAACAACATAGACTTGAACAAGGTTATCAAAGTAAAAGACCGAATAACAACAATGTATAATGGAATAACCATGATATACATGCAACATGCTATATTCAAAAGGGTTAGAACAATTTCCCTTATATCAATGTTCTAGAACAATATATGCTTCGAATAATATTAAGAAAAGTGAAATTTGCTCAATTGAAGTTCAGAATAAAGAACTTGCATTCATTAATAAAAGAATGAAGTTAGAAAGCTTGCATAATAAAAGTTTAGGATAAGAAATTTGCTTTGTACGTAAGCTACACAAGTAATAATATTCGCCAATTACCCTATATATATCATTGAAATCGCAACAACAATTAATTGTATGAATATTAGCTTTAGGGGTTTAACCCACCATTTAAGTTATAACTTTATCTTAATGTCTAATCATGCTGGTTAACATCCGTAACGAATTTAAAATCTTACTACGAACTAACATAAACCTTATCATTTATCTTTAACTTTTGAAAACATCGCATTTGGTTCATTACACAACTTTACTAATTCATAATCTATAGTTTCAACATTATGATTATAACATGTTGTTATACCTTATAACACATTTTAAGATCCTCTAAAATCATCATATAAGTTAGGTTAATAATTTCCAAGTTATGCTGTTAGCAGTTCAATTTCGGGTCTGACTGACCACTGGCGCGGCCGTGCCATGGTTAGCTTAGAGTCCGGCGCGCCTGCGCAGCTGTGCACCCGAGCCAAGAGGCAGCGCGTGCACGCCACAGGCAGCGCGCCTGCGTTCGACACCAGAAACCATTTTTGCAGACTCTTGAAATCAGACTCTACTCAAGACCAAAAATCATAATTCCATATAGATTCATGAAACTTAGCAACTAAAACTTTGTAATAACATTACCAAACATGCTATTCACCAGTCCAACTACATAAACATTATACATATTCAGTTTTGAAGAATTAAAACCACCATTTTCTCAATTTCTTCACTTTTGACACTTTTAGGAAATTCGATCGCAACAAATTCATTTCTTAACCAATTGACACGATTCGAACTACGCCGCTTTTATTTCTTAACATACTAACATAATCCAACATCAATTTACAGATTATCATACTTATTAAACATGAAACTTTGTACTTTCTAAAGCCATTTTTCATGTATAAACACTGATATTACTAACTTTTTCCTACAATCCAATTTCTCACAAATTTGATACTCAAACAACACTAATATACGATGATAACAGATTCTACAATATAATCCACATCATATAATCAACGTTTGAAACCACAATCCAATAAAACCAATTATAGAGAACTTAAATAAAACTAAAACTTGGAATTTTAGTACTGAATTATACCCTAATCCTTTGATTGATGGGAAGAGGATGATAAGAACCTTGATACTCCAACTCCTTAGCAAAATCTATTGAGTCTTCCTCACAACCTCTCTCACTCTTTCTCTGTTCTATCTCTATTTCTCTGTTATCTAGTTAGACTTAGAAAAATAGATGTGTTAATATAACTGGCCTCCCTCACCCCCACGTACGTCAGGTAAAAATACAATCCGTCTGTGACAGTTAAATTAGACCAAAGGCCACAAGGCCTTGTTTGGCCACACACCAATTCCCCCCATTCCCATTTATTTTAATAATCTTATATTATATAGTTTTCACTTGTCACACTTTAGTTAATTAAATAACTTACAATAATAGTTATAATAATTATAATTTTTATTATAATAATACTTATGATTAATAAATAATCATACATCCAATTTAATTAATAAATTAGACTAAAACCTTACTTTACTTATTTTCTTAAATATTAAACAATTCATTTACTTTAATTATTTTTATTAAATTAGACTTTCAAATAAAATTACCATTACTCAATTTCCTTACTAGATTAATGCACCACAATTCATCAATTATTTATTTTTCTCAATAAAAAAATTATTAAAAATATTTATTTAATTTAATAAATATTTAAATTAAATTATAAATTTCTTGATCGTTACGGGTATTCGATATCAGGAATCTTACAAGAGTTATTTGAAGGTGATTTGGACGTAGCTCGAGGTTTGGTGGATTTTGGCTTTAAAGAAGTTTTAGGGTTTAAAAAAGGGAGGGAGAGGAAGTTGATAGCCTTTGATAATTGTTCGGAGGTTTCTTGAATTTGTCTTTATGATAGTTCCTTCTGACTTTGCAAAAGTTGTGACGTGTCAAAAAGCCATTGGTTGCACGATGCCCAGTAAGAAACTGTAACTCCCTATAAACTGATTAATTTTTCAGTTTTGATTTTTCTTTCAAGAAAATAAGCAATACTGAAGTTGGTTGACCATTGACTTCTTCAGTACGTAGAGTAGGTTGATGAGATAGCTATAAGCTCTACGTTTTTATTTGTTAGCTCAATGATCGTCTTTTGTGACTATGCTTCAGTGAATGATTTGTCATTAATCTCCAACTAGAAGTTGCATGATTTAGCAATCATGTTTGATCTCTTCTGAGGAATTTTATGTACATATACTTCGTATGAGTCTTTGTGATGCATTGTATTTCAGTTCTTCTTCTGGGTTAACGAAGCGCAAGTAGGGCCAACCTCTTAGTCCAAGACTAAGGGTCAGGTTTGTCCCTGAGGCGCTTATCAGATGAAGAGCTTTATAAAATGGTGGTTAAAATGGCATCACATTGGTCTTTTCTGCTTGAGAGTTTACTTACCAACTCTGGATACTCTTTGGTATTGGTATTTATTTAGGCTGCAATCGTGGTGTCATAATGTTCTGATACTACGATCACTGAGACTGATAGAAAATACTCCACGATTTGAGTGATTGGTTGATATGGTTATCAGTGGTGCATTTTGGGACGTTAATACTGACTATGGATCTTTATTTGGTTCATTAATCTTAGAGTTTTGGGACTCTTTAGCTGGGGTATTTCTATTTTGGGTTAGCTCATGTTTTTATGATCTTGACAGGAGTGGTCTTGATATTTGTGGAGTGATTAATCAGATATGTACCCTGGTTGACCTATCCTTTAAGCTTATCTTAGATCTTTTTACAAGTATTCCACTTCTTCATTTTGCTCCCTAAACTTCACCACCTTCGTTATTTGCATCTAGAACTTCTTCACACTGATCAATAACTTCAGGCTGTACTTCCTCAGCAACAACACTTTCTTCAGCTTTAGCCTTGACATTTTGTTCAGATTAAGAAGCTGTTGCGGCATTTCCTTCAGGCTGAAATCATCATGAATGAATAAACCTAAATGAGTCATATGAAGGTATCATTAGAACTGATCACTCCATAATTGTTGACAACACTATGAATGTAGTCTTTCTCATTCAGGCTTCAGTATCTTTTGCACTCGTGAAGGTATTCTTCAGTGGTGCATTCTTCATCATTAGTTTGATGATCCTTTGATATGAACTTTGTGGATGTTCCCTTTGGAATGATATGCTTTGCAGGGATAAGACCAGTATATCTCTTTTATCTTGGCATGAATAGCCTGCTTCCATATGAAGATCATCAATTATGTGATTCTTAATTAATGGGGACTCAGTAAGTCTTCAAGAACAACTTTTGAGTTTTTGTTCAGGCAGATATGCCGTTGCAGCATCCACCTCTAATGGGTTGGCAAGTCTGAACTCTACGATCGGTAGTGACTCTACGATTGAGATGAGTGAAAACTTCTTTGATTTATGGCTGCATTTTCCCTTCTTAAGCAGCTGGCCTTGTAGCTAGTTGAATCCTTGTGACTAAAGCTGTTTGCTTTAGTATTCCTTGTGTGGTCAGATAGATCAAGTACCTGCAGGTTAGGTAAGTTTCTATTTTTAGTACTCATGATTGTTTGGGTTCTGCTAGATCGGTTTTCTCAAGATCCCAATCCCTCATATTCTTAAATTTATATCACATTGGCATCAATAATCATATATATGCATATATCAGATTTAGATATGACATTTATGATGCATGATGATGAGTGTGTGAATGATTGAGTATTTTGATAGGACATTCTTTTTCTTTGATTGTTTCACCCTTTGCTTGTTTGTGTTCACGAATTTTAAATGTTCTCAAAGTAGGAATCAACTCTAATGCTTATTTGCATCTGGTTGATTCATGGAGATAATTAGTTTCTCAGAATCTTCAAAATACTCCTCTAGTGTTGATCATACTCTATATTTTATCAAGAACACAGAACATTGGTTTTGTATGTATTTGCATACATACCAGTCCTTCAGCAAGAGTTAATCCACTTAAGATTTGTAGGATTTAGATTAACTTCTGACATACTCCATACCTCTTTCAAGATGTTATCTTCAACCTAAACTTTGAGTGGAGAGAGAGTTTGTTGACAATTTAAGTATCCATCCGTAATGTACTCTCTCTTCCCCTTTTCAGGAAGAGTATGGTCTCTTGATAGAGTATTATTGTAGCACATAAGGTTATGCAACATAATGTTCATGTACGTGTTAGTGAGGAACCGTACCTTTATACTGTCAGTTTCTTAACAGTCATTTGTCTTGCTAAAATGATGTTAGACATTGATGTTGAAATCTTTACATTCATTGATGACAGCTTGTTGCTCCATTTAACCTTTCTTCTTTAGATAGACATTTTAATGCATGTATAGTTCTTTCATCTTTCAGAATAGTGGATGACAGGCTCTTCGCTTTTGATGCCTTCTGACTTCTCTTCACCAGTCTGCAGACTGCAGATTTACTTTGGACATGGATTGGTCTTGTTGCTGCATTAATTTAGAACAGGGACCAATTCGAGTGACTTCAGTTGGATATGCACATTTACATGTACGCATAATTTCCAACGTGTGAGCTCATCACTAATCACAAGCGACATACTACTAAACTACGTTTAGAACATGGTTTGTGCCTAGGATCAAACTCAAAGCGTTAGCTTTAGAATATAATATGAGAACTTGCTTTGATACCAATTGTTAATTAGTTCCCAAAGGGCACACAATAGATCTAGAAGGGGGGGTTGAATAGATCCTTTTTCGTTTCAAAAATCTTTTCCATTTTAGTTTGCATTGCTAAGTAATTAGCAGATGGCAAACTTAAGAATTATTTCAAACACATCGGAATGAGTTAAGGTTCCCCTTCATAGATGTTATGTTGACCATTTTTCTAGAATTAGTTTAGAAGTAAGTAGTTGTCATATTCATAGCAGTTATAACAGTTATAGATGCATAATGTAAACGACAGTATGTAAAAGACAAGGAATTTTAAGTGGTTCAGAGACTCAAGCTCCTAATCCACTTTTCTGCTTTAACAAGCAGAGATTCCACTAAGGAAGTCTTTACATCTTTGAATCACTAAGATTCCTTCAAGGTCAGCAGCCTTGAAACTTTAGTTCCCTGAGAACTCTTCAAGTCCAACAAACTTAGAACTCTAGTTCTCCAAGAACTCTTCATGTCCAGTAGACTTGGAAATCTGTTTAGTCTCTAGGACAATTAGGCCCTAGCTTCTTGTTGATGTTGTTGTTGGTGCTGAACTGCTAAGATGACTTTAAGCTTATTCATGCTTTGATACTTAGCAGCTTATTATGATCCTCTTTGGATTCTACATCGAGACTAGATCACTGTAGGACAGACTATTAGGTTGTTCATAAAGCTCATTTTCTTTGAGTAAGTAACAGTCTGTCACTCCTTCTTTGGTGCAGCTGATCTTGTGGTAGGTTCTTATCTTTATTTGATCTCAGCTTGCACATCTTCACCATTTGGGGATTGCTAATTCTTTGCACTTTTGGTGGACTCAGTCTGGCATTTAGCATCCACTGAATCTTGGTTGACTTGTGTACAGATTTGGTTCTACATCTGTTCCTCTTCAGCTCTTGATGGTTCATGGTAATTCGTAGAGTGGCTCTTTGAATCTTCTCTTTGATCTTCCAATGTTCTGAATGCTATCCTCTAGGCCTTCTCGGCTCTCAGCTTAGCTGACATCCTCAGTGGCCTTCTCATTGTTATTAAGTGAAGCCTTTTTCGATTAAAGCTCTTCTCTTATCTTGCTTCACTTCTACTTTCGTAGTCTCACTGCCACTAAGACGTATTATGTTTTTGGCTCTGTAGAACTCGTAGAGTCAACAACTTATTAAGAACTAACAACTCTTCTTCATTTGGGCTTCTGCTATTAAATATCATTCCATAAGCTTCCCTTTGCAAAATAGCCGTTGAAAGCTATTAGAATTGATTCGCAGGTCTCGAGTTATTTGGTGCTAACTACTGATGTGACGTGATAGCCCCTTTTTAACTTTTCGAACACTGCAATCTACTATTTCACCTACCACATAAGAGATGTCATTTTAACGCGTCAGGCCGGTAGTCACCTTTATTTATTCTTTTTGATTCCTCGATCAGAGCATCAGGAGCTGTCCTTCTGCATTGATGCGTTCAATTAACAACGTTCAAATGTTAACCTTTGTATTGTGATGTTGCCAAGGCTTCAATACTTAGATGACTGAATACTACGATTCTGATGCAGATGACCGAACTCTACGATTCTAAGAGTGTTCTTCGGATTTGCAATGCAGAACCTCTCTTCCTTTACTCGTGCAGTGCTTTAACACTTATGCTTGCCTTGACTTGCATTAGATACTAACAACTTATTTGAATGCTTTGGCCCTCCTGAGATTCAAGACTTATCTGATTGATCATGCTCAGCTCTCTTTCTCCTTGTGATCTCCCGTTCACATATCATCAATGGTCTGACCCATGCTTAATCTTCTTTGTCTATTCTTTAAAAGGTTGGTCAGTAACTATGTATAGACCACATCAGTTTCTTCTTCTCATCTGGCTAGCACTACGATCATGGTAATACCCAAGATTGTCATCTTTTGTTTATCTTTGATAGCTACTGCATTGCTGAGTTCCTTTAGTCAGTCAAATTATTTGAAGTCTTCTTACTGTTGCTTGTGGAAGACTTCCCTTAAATGGCTTCACTACTAAATCAGGATGTTGATTGAATTGGTGCTTCAATCTTCTGTTTCCTTGCAAGCCATTAGGTGAGTGCTCTCTGGCTTCCTTCAGGCAGATTGCATCTTTTACAGTTCTGACTAGAGGTTACATTCTTTGGATACTTTGGAAATGCTCATGTGTTGAGAATCGTGTTATCACTATGATTCTTCCTTGGCATTGTAAGCACTGATTGACTTTATCGAAGACTTTGTTCTACAAACTACGATCTAGCTTTGGTTCTGCAAACACTACGACTCCGAGAGAAGATTATACATCAAACTACGATTTCTGCCTTAACACTTGTTGTCCTTGCCTAATCTAGCCCGACTGTGATTTCTGCCTTTGATATGATCAGCAGACTCCGCGACTTCAAGTGTGGTCTACGATTCTTGACTTGGCTCGGCAGACACTTGGACCAACTCTATGATTCTGAGTGAGGCCCTCCAAGGCAGACTACGATTCTGTAGCAACTTTATTGATACTCTATGATTCTGCCTTGGCTTCTGCGATCCCTCGGCTGGCTCGACAGACTACGATTCTGCCTTGATAGTCTCGGAGTTCCTTGTCTCTCCGGGCAGACTTCAAAGGCTGGTGCAGTGCTCGAAGATAAGACATGCCTATCTATTACATCATATAAGATCAACCTAACAAGCTTGATCTTTCTATATATAGTCCTTGTACATCTTGTTCTTTTGAAGGACACACAAAGCTGTTTTGTTCATGTATAATCAATCATAACATATTTGATCATTTAAGTCTAAGTCCTTGTACATATATTCCTATTATCTATTCAAGGACTTTGACAACTTGTTTCTATGCAGACATATTTGCATATTTATTCATTAAGATCATAATCAAATCTTATAAAAATAGGAATATCATTCACATGCTTATTCCTAACAGAAATTATCCTTGAAGGGGCTAGTGGGAGGAAAATAGATCTTAAAGAAGTTCAAGAAGCACAAACCACTACAGATCAAGTGGATGAACATGTCCAAGTAGAGACACCCTACTTATAAATATGACAATGAGGTACGTATCATAAATGATGATGATACATTGAATTACGAACATGTTATGAGTAGTAAAGACTCAAAGAAATGGCTAGAAGCCACGAAATCCGAGATGAACTCCAATTGTGAAAACTAAGTATGGACTTTGGTTTCATCACCTGAGGGTATTGAGCCTATTGGGTTCAAGTAGGTCTTTAAGAGAAAGACTGGAGCGAATGTCAAGGTAGAGACATTTAAGGATAGACTGGTTGCAAAAGATTTGAAATAAAGATAAGGAGTTGATCACGATAAAACCTTCTCACCAGTAGCTATTCTTGTAATTAAAAGTAGTATACATACAAGCCAATCATGTATGATGATAAACCATATACTTTGTAATAAATCTTATTTATTTATTAATAAAAGAATTATTTATTAAAGGCATTTAATTATCTACATGGTGTTATTTTAATAATATGTGATAAAATCATAGTTTTAAGCAATACTTTTAGAATCATGATGAGATCATACTAATGAGATCTAAATTCTTAGATAGATTCAAACTAAAATATTCTCAATTAATGGATTATTAAAAAGGGGATCAGTGAATCCGGATAGATTGGTACATACATTGGTTGCTCATTGGATGAGGATAATTTAACTCATGATTATTTGCATGGAGACGCTAAATCAAGTATATAGGTGCTTATTAGAGAATAAGTTCACTGAACGTGACTCGCTAACGAATACCTAATTGAGTTTTACTTGACTGTCAATAGGAATTCCTGTAGTGATAGCAGTACAAATGATCCTTACACTTGAGATCATCATAGTATCTTATATATAATGAATTACACTTTGACTTATTTCTTAAGACTCTTGGAGTATATCAAAGGGTTTGATTGGGTGTAATAAGTTATGTATGGAGATAATGAATGATCAATAAAAAATCTACCACTTCTAGTAAAAGAAGAGAAATGTCCTATGTGATTCGATAAATGACAACCCATGAATCCTTGGCCAAGGTGGAATACAAATTAGAAAGTAGTTTCTAATTTGCATTTCTTCGGAGTTGTGCATTTAGGAATCAAAATACATATAATTAAATAAAATAAGACTTGACAGTAATTTAATGTCTTATATTTAATTGGGACATTGTATGGTGGAAGGATTGAATTGTACGGTAACTATTTACTCAAAGGTTCTTTTATGATTAATGTTGAAATCTAGTCAATGCTATCACAAATCCATTGCAAAGAAGTCTACCGGTCATTTCTAACCACAACGAGGGGGTTGAAGAGCATTGCACGGTGGATATGCAAGGAAAAGGCAATGAGTCTCACGAAGTTGTTGAGGGAGAAGTTGAAGTGCCTATTAACCAATCTGTGGAGTTTGAGGGAGGAGAAGAGAGGATCATGGGTGGGTGTATTGTCAAGACTAATGAAAATTTGGAAGCCACGCTCAAGGTTGTTGGAACCCTAGAGGGCCCATCAGCGCACCGAGAACGATTTCAGTTTGATGAGAAAGGCGAACTAGTAGATAATGAAAGTTGTATGCATACAAGCCAATAATGTATGATGATAAAGCATATACTTTGTAATCAATCTTATTTATTTATTAATAAAAGAGTTATTTATTAAAGGTATTTAATTATCTACATGGTGTTGTTTTAATAATATGTGATAAACCTATAGTTTTAAGCAATGCTTTTAGAATCATGATGAAATCATGCTAATGAGATCTAAATTCTTAGATAGCTTCAAACTAAAATGTTCTCAATCAATGTATTACTAAAAATGGGATTAGTGAATCTTAATTGATTGGTACATATGTTTCTTGCTCATTGGATAAGGATTATTGATCTCATGATCATTTGTGTGGAGACACTAAAACAAGTATGTAAGTGCTTATTATAGAATAAGTTCACTGAACGTGACTCGCTAAGGAATACCTAATGGAGTTTTACTTACCTGTCAATAGGAATTCCTGTAGTGATAGTAGTACAAATGATCCTTAGACTTGAGATCATCATAGTATCTTATATATAATGAATTACACTTTGACTTATTTCTTAAGACTCTTAGAGTATATCAAAGGGTTTGCTTGGGTAGAATAAGTTATATATGGAGATAATGAATGATCAATAAAAAATCTACCACTTCTAGTAAAAGAAGAGAAATGTCCTATATGATTCGATAAATGACAACCCAGGAATCATTGGCCAAGGTGGAATGCAAATTAGAAAGTAGTTTCTAATTTGCATTTCTTCGGAGTTGTACATTTAGGAATCAAAATACATATAATTAAATAAAATAAGACTTGACAGTAATTCAATGTCTTATATTTAATTGGGACATTATATGGTGGAAGGATTAAATTGTACGGTAACTATTTACTTAAAGGTTCTTTTATGATTAATGTTGAAATCTAGTCAATGCTATCACAAATCCATCGCAAAGAAGTCTACCGGTCATTTCTAACCACAACGAGGGGGTTGAAGAGCATTACACGGTGGATAAGCAAGGAAAAGGCAATGAGTCTCACGAAGTTGTTGAGGGAGAAGTTGAAGTGCCTATTAACCAATCTATGGAGTTTGAGGGAGGAGAAGAGAGGATCATGGGTGGGTGTATTGTCAAGACTAATGAAAATTTGGAAACCACGCTCAAGGTTGTTGGAACCCTAGAGGGCCCATCAGCGCACAGAGAACGATTTTAGTTTCATGAGAAAGGCGAACTAGTAGATAATGAAAGTTGTATGCATACAAGCCAATAATGTATGATGATAAAGCATATACTTTGTAATCAATCTTATTTATTTATTAATAAAAGAATTATTTATTAAAGGTATTTAATTATCTACATGGTGTTGTTTTAATAATATGTGATAAACCCATAGTTTTAAGCAATGCTTTTAGAATCATGATGAGATAATGCTAATGAGATCTAAATTCTTAGATAGCTTCAAACTAAAATGTTCTCAATCAATAGATTACTAAAAATGGGATTAGTGAATATGGATTGATTGGTACATATGTTTCTTGCTCATTGGATAAGGATTATTGATCTCATGATCATTTGTGTGGAGACACTAAAATAAGTATGTAAGTTCTTATTATAGAATAAGTTCACTGAACGTGACTCGCTAAGGAATACCTAATGGAGTTTTACTTACCTGTCAATAGGAATTCCTGTAGTGATAGTAGTACAAATGATCCTTAGACTTGAGATCATCATAGTATCTTATATATAATGAATTACACTTTGACTTATTTTTTAAGACTCTTAGAGTATATCAAAGGGTTTGTTTGGGTTTAATAAGTTATATATGGAGATAATAAATGATCAATAAAGAATCTATCACTTCTAGTAAAAGAAGAGAAATGTCCTATGTGATTCGATAAATGACAACCCAGGAATCATCGGCCAATGTGAAATGCAAATTAGAAAATTAGAAAGTAGTTTCTAATTTGCATTCATTAGGACTTGTGCATTTAGTAATCCAAATACATATAATTAAATAAAATAAGACTTGCCATTAATTCCATATCTTATATTTAATTAAGACATTGTATAGTGGACGGATTGAATTGTACGGTAATCATTTACTCAAACGTTCTTTTATGATTAATGTTGAAATCTATATTATCTGAAAAGTCGTTGAACACTAAGGAGGCTTATTCCTATTGTAGAATAAATATTTTTTATTTAAATAAATTAATAGTTTACTTTATTTATTTAAATAAGATTAGATTTGTTCTAATTGATTTATTCACAACCACTTTAATATGGAGAACCTAAAGGGTCACACCATAAAAGAAAGAATAATTATTTAAGAAGTTAATGGCATAATCGTAATAATATGTTAAGTATATTTAATTTAATAAATGGTGATAAAGTAAATTAAATAGCTTAATATTTATTATTTAATATTTTAAAAATATAAAATATAAATTAATAAGATGAATCTTATTAATATTATTACAATTATTACTATTTTAATTTCTAAAAGAGTTTATGAATTAATTTAATATGAGTACTCTCATTTATTTCTAATAGGATTAGGAGGCAAAATTAGTTTAAGGAGTTTAATTAATTATCCCTAATAAGATTAGGGAGCCTAATTAATTAAAAGAGTTTAATTAAATAAATAATACCTTACTTTAATTAAATAGGGTTACCTGATATCTTTATAAGAGGAGTCTTATATCAAATATCAAATATACGTGATTCCAATATTGGAGAGTATGCCCCCTTTTTCTATAGAGATAGGAAAAACTAAGGTTTGCGTCAATACACCCTTCTTCTAGACAATTCTTCTTCCTTGGTGGATCACCTCTAGAGGCCATACACTTGGGTGGCTAACATTGATCAAAGGAAGAAATCTACTTGGAGATTCAAGGAGATCGCGGAGAAGTAGGAGTTGAACTCGTACTTATATATGGAAGCTCGTATCTACAAGGGTATGATTCCATAACTTCTTGTTCTTCGTTTTATTTAATAATATGCATAAAGGATGATCCGTGTAATTGGTTTGTAAAAAATTTTAAAATTTTATTTTACTTTACTTCCGCTAATGTTGCAATTTGATTGTGTCTTTGATTTTCACATAACCTTACAGTGGTATCAAGGTCAAATATTATGCGAATTATTAATTATTTTGATTCCATATATGTATGAGTATGTATTTAGAATAATTTATTGGGCGTAATTTGTTGTATAAAATTTATTTAAAAAAGTAGAAGCCCGTAATTAATTCTGAAATCCTGTTGTTAATCGCAAATTGTATCCAGGATATATATATATATATATATATATATATATATATATATATATATATATATATATATATATATTTTGAATCTCGTGCGCCGGTTATTATTATTATTATTATTATTATTATTATTATTATTATTATATATTATTATATATTATTCTTAATAATTTTATAATTAAAATAAAAAGTTTATTTTAATTTTGAAATTGGATTGCATGTAACTTAAAATTACCCATTAAATGATACTTATATATATATGGAATGATTTTAATTCATAAGATGAATGTTTTATTTATTGATACATATGGTGATATGTATGATAATAAATGGGATTGATTATGGACTATTAACCAATGTGATTGAATTTATTTTAGTTGGATGCTTGAATGAATGAGTTTTATTAAATGAGGTCTGCATACCTCGTCTTTTCTGGTTTTCTTCTTAATTTATGTAAATTCTATCTCTCTCATATGTACTTTCTATTGACTGTTGATCAAGGTTTCTATTTAAATTAAATAGTTTATGTAATAGGATTAATTATAATTTTTTTCGAAGAATCGGGGATCAAGGAGCGCTTGAAGACCCGTTTGTAATGGAACCCAGATTTAAATATAATAGTTATATTTAAATGTTAATTCTTGCACCATAGGGTTTGACCTTTTGGTTCACTTGGTGGTTATAGTGAACCAAACTAGAATAAAAGTCCATAATCAATCCGGGTAGAATATAGTATTCTATAATATGCATGCTAGTATATATATATATATATATATATATATATATATATATATATATATATATATATATATATATATATATTGCAAACATGTTTCGCATGTTTAATAATATGACGCGTATTTTTTATATATATGT
Source organism: Panax notoginseng (assembly GCA_016801055.1). NCBI lineage: Eukaryota > Viridiplantae > Streptophyta > Magnoliopsida > Apiales > Araliaceae > Panax > Panax notoginseng. The sequence goes on from CM029014.1 coordinate 178,636,709, forward strand.
GCATGCACGCTAAACAAGACGAGACAAATAATAACAAATCACTTAAAGTTTTTATATATTAAGTCTTAAGCATTCAAAGATATTTAGAATATCGAACGTCGCCTTCTAGCATGATAAAATTAATAGAGTATTAAATATTTAATATGAGTTTATTGTGTCAACACATGACAAGTATTAAGTATTTAAGATGTTAATTTTTCACATTTGATGCTTATAAAGAAAATTGAACAATATAATTTGTTGCGTCACCACAAGGACAATATTTTTATTTTTTGAGTATATGGAAGTGGTTGGACTTAACTTAGATAATTTTGATTCGGATGTGTCACCACTTGATCAAAATAATCCAAGAGGAAAAACACAAGGAGTTACATGATGATGTAATTGACAAGGAGTTGTCTACTTATTTATTTATATATAGTTTGTTGTGTCACCACACGGCTATATATATTTGAAATGGGATCCTTATTCGCACTAGCAAAAACTTTAATTAGATTTTTTCGAACTATATAGATGAGGATAATATAGTTTGAAGAAAATAGTAGGAGATACCAATATAAAATAAGACCTAATTTATTTTGGTAAAATAAATTAATTAAATGAATGTTTACTAAAATATTATCTTTTTACATGTAGAATTTGAAAATGTCATATTCACTAATTTCACTGCGTAGCATACTTGATGCTAACAAACTAACCGGACCGAATTATATGGACTAGTTAAGGAATCTGAGAATTGTTCTCCTTGCTGAAAAGATTTCTTATGTCCTAAATTCACCCGTACCTGCAAATGTTGCAGAGACAACCTCTGAGGAAGGGATTGCTACTTTTAAAAAGTGGTAAGATGATGCATCAGTGGCTCAATGCATCATGCTCGCATTCATGAGTAACGAACTTCAGCGTCAGCATGAAACCATGGATGCTCCTACTATGTTATTGCACATACAAAAGCTGTATGGTGAGCAAAGTAGGATGCTAGATATGAAATATCTAAGGAGCTCTTCCGATCTCGAAAGACTGAGGGCACTACTATTGAGACTCATGTCTTAAAGATGATCAATCTGATTGAACTTCTTGGACAGCTTGGGTTCGTCATGGATGGGGAGTTAAGTCAAGATTTAATCTTGCAGTCACTCTCTGACACCTTCTTATAATTTGTTGTGGATTTTCACATGAATAAGTTAGATGTCAGCTTGCCTAAAATACTTAACATGTTGAAAACTGTTGAAGGTCACTTCTGTAACAATCTAGATTTTAATTATAATATTTAAATATTTATTAAATTATATAAATATTTAATGGATGTGTTTATCATTGAATAAGTATTTGTTTAATTGATTTGATGTGATTTGATTATTTATTTATTTAATAAATAATTAATGAGTTATGGAAAGTAATTATTTTGAAATAGTAATCTAATTAAAATTTAATAATTAAGTTAGAGAGTTTATAATGATTAAATAAATTATTATATTATGCAATGAATTATTATTAGAATTAATTAAATTAAATATGAAAACTTAATTAATTAGAAGTGTGACAAATAACTATATTATAAATGGTTATTAAAATAAATTAAAGTAGTTTTAATTTATCTTGCCAAACAATACTTAAATATATTTAAATATATTAAGTCTTTAATTTTAAAGTATTTTGCCAAACAAAGCCTTATGACTTTTGGAATTTTTAATTTTTGAATTTCAATAAAATAAATAAAATAATAAATATAATATATTTATATTATATACGTTAGTTTTGTAACTGTTATTTTATTAAGTTTGGCGTATTAAAGATTAACAGTTTTGGTTTTTCACCTTAAAGCTACCAGTTGTTCTTTTTACGTATTCTAGTTTGCTAGCCTAGAGATTACAGAGAGTTGAGAGAATTGCGAGAGAACTTAAGCAATTTCTGGCAATTTTAGCAAGGATTACAAGAGTTAGCAAGAATTGTCTGAGCAAATTGAAGGTATGTTATAGAACCCTTAATATATATGCTACGACATAATTTTTCATGAGTTTCACTGTGTAAAAATTCTTTACAAATTCTCTGTGAAGTTTAAATTCTCTTGAATTGTTGTATAAACTGAATAATTGCACTTGTAGGTAATTGTAATGCTAGAGTTTATGTTTAGATAAGGGATTGTACGCTAGTCTCGTTCAGAAAGGAAAAAACTGTTTGAAGTTTATAGATGTTCAAAAATGACTGGTAAAAATACCAAATATTAATATAATGTAATTGTCCGTAATACTTTGGTGGTGAATTATTGGTGAAATTGAACACTGAATATATTAACTTGGTAAGAAACGATGAGATTATAGTTGGAATAGACTAAGTTGATGACTAATAAGAATTTCAGTGTTAAACTTTGTAAACAAACATCGATAATAGAGTTTTGGTTTTAAAACAGTGCGTACAATGATTTAAGTTTTCTAAAATTATTGTTTAATGGTTTAAATTAGTATATGCATGTTGGGTAATGTGTATATGTGTAATTGGCATAAGTTATACATGTTAATTAGTGTTAGAAATTAAGTTATAGATAAAAATTTAGTTGTTCTGTTCATCGTGGGCTGTGTTCTGCAAGTTTCGGCGCCCCAGCGCTAAAATTTGAGCCCCAGCGCCAAAAATCGCGCCCCAGCGCCAGAAGTTGGTGCCCCAGAGCTGAAATTCGCGCCCCAACGCCAATCTCGCGCCCCAGCGCCACTAGTTGGCTTAGTCCTCGCGCCCCAGCGTGGGGACATAAGTCTGACTTGGATAGTTTTGACCTCCTGTAGTAAAATGTCCATAACTTCCTCATAAGAACTCCGATTGAGGTGATTGAAGATGATCTGGAACGAAGACGAGTAGACCTACAACTTTCGTTCTTTAAGGTTTTCAATTTGAGGTCATTATGATGGGTCAAAATGGTCATCTTTAGGACTGTTGTGTTTTCGGAGGCAATCGGAGGGTGTCGGGCATGCACATATGCATGTGTAGTGCTCCAGACCGTAAAAGATGATGTCCTAAGTTATAAAACATGAATCTTAGTAAATATAATGATGCTTAACATTAATAAATAATGTATTAGATAAGTTATAGAAGTATAGTAAGCATACACAAGAGAGGCAAATCGGGCGTGTGACGATTGAACGTCGAAACGCCGTGCCAAGTGTTAATGAACTTAAAAAGTGTTTCAATTCCATTGAAATGGATATTATAAGATATGGAATGGGTTTAATATAAAACCAATAAGTAGTCCTAGCAAGACTTAAACACTTGAACTTCGAGTTTGACTAAGAAGAAATATAGTGAGTCATAAGTCAAAAAGTTAACACAATCTAATTGACCATTGTGTATTTATTAATAGGAAAGATTATGAGATGTGGACTAGAGTTTACATTACAATTGCTATGTGTTTTTATGTGACTAATAGTTGATGTGTATGATTATATAATTGTGTAGGGCACGTGAAGTGCAGATAACTGTAAGCTGTTAAGCTATTATTGGTAAACAACAATCAAGGCAAGTTTTTCGGTTTCTATTTTTTACGTGGACTTGATGAACTGTTTTAAATTGCATTATATGTTATGCATGTTGAAATCATAAAATGTTAAAGTCAATATATGACTGCATTGTTTTGGCTAAGTAATGATGATTGAGTAAGGAACTCAATCTTTATATTTGCTATGTGAATTAAAAGCATGTATGCCATGTTACTTTAATGAAAGGTATATCGAGCATGTTATAATGTGTTATGTGGTGCATGAAAACTGTTTGACTTTGCTGGGCTGTCGAGCTCACTCTTGCAAATAACCACTTTTGCAGGTCAAGATTTTAAGGTAAAGATACGTGCTATGTGAGTTATAGAGATCTATATTCACGAAGATTACTTATGTTTTATGAGAAATGTATTTCATATTTTGAACGTAAAATATTGTTGAATTGTAAGTTCAGCTATCCAATGTATATGGATATTTAGTTATAATGTAGGACTTTGTATAGTCATTTTGTTGTAACGATTCATGATATAAGATTGAATTAAAGAGATGTAATGTAATGGTTGCGATTTAGGGCAAGAAAGAAGGAAATGTATAAAAGTTTTAAATATTCCGCAATTTTATTAAGTTTAATATCGAATAATGATGTATTATTTAGAGGTTGAATGTATGGTTAACGACCGAAGTCGAGATTTAAATTGTATAGATTTTGGGGTCGTTACAGTTGGTATCAAAGCTGTAGGTTATAAACCTTAGGTAGGAATACCGTAGGCAATAACCTTAGAGAAGAGAGGTGAAGATAAAGAATGAATAAGCTCAAATAGAGTTTGAACACTATGGGATTAAAACTTGCGTAAAAAGATTCAAAGAAGAATATCGCAGAGTTATCAGGAATATGAATGTGGGGTTACCCAACTCCAATAATAAGGATGTAAGGTGATAATAAATAGACAATGTCTATGAAAAGAGAATAGAGAGTTATGTCTAAGCGTGGTACAATTGTACTCTTTAATAGTTGATGTATGGTATTTGGGCTAAACGATTCCTTCATGGAGCGGAGGTATATACGAACTAGCAACTCGGAACCTAGTTTGTTGGTTGTTTGTGGGAAACCACTCAGCGTACCATATTGAAACTGTTAGAGACTAGATGTGTACCAAGTGTAGAAATGGACACGTATGATGAGAGCTTAGAACTTGAATGAAATTTTGAGCGATGTAAATGAAGTTAAAAATTTTTAAAGGAAGAATTGTTATATAAACAAGAAGATTCAAAGAAAATCTTGAAGAGATATAAAGATAAGAAATGAGAGTTTCCTAACTCCAATAGCCAAGATAACGAATAATGTTGTAAATGATGAAAAAGAGAAAGAATGAGGATCGTAAAACAAAACGATCATGAGTTAACAAAAGAATTTTAAGAGAGATGATTATAGAATAAGGTCACGACGTGATCTGTTTAAGTTATAAAAGAAAGATGGTCTGTAATGTTTGAATGATTATAGCTTAATGCTATGAAGATGGTGTACTATGAAATAGTACGAGATAACTCATGAGGAGTTATAGATGATGTGATACGATGAATTCGTATCGAGCAAAGAGCAAGTTAAGAGCAAAATAGAGTTAAGTGGGATTTCAATTGAGGACTCCTGTGATGGCTGAGTTGTATAAATCTTTGTATGGGCGAGGGTTTTGTGCTTGCACTCAGTTTATCACATTGATAATCGTTGGAATGTTTATATCGCGCTATTTGCTATATGCCTGTTGAGAAGGTGATTCTTTTCTCATGTGTATAACAAATAGGTAGAGTATAGTTAGAAAATATTATAAGGTTAAGTGCGAGTTCTTAAAACTCATACTTATGGTAGGTTCGTGACTCATAATTATATGGTATATTTTTGAATCCCTCAGCGAATGGACGCCTATGGTCTGACTAGGATAAGTTCTTAAACTCATATGATTGTGGCAAGTTCCTGAACTCATAATGTGTGGTAAGTTTGATGAACCAGGGTATAATTAAGTGTTTGGATGGAGTATTGAGGATGATAGGAATAGATAGACTTATTAAGCAATGGATCATTATAGAAAGTGGAGTTGATGGTGGAAGCATAGGTATTCTAAATCTACTAGCTATGCTAGACTTTCGAAATTTATTGACTTCGTGCTGATGTTTACACTTTTATTTTCTTGAAAAACATTGGATCAAATGATGGAACCAATAAGTTTTAGCAACAAATACTATTATTCGTATGTCTATGCTAATTACTTCGGCTAGACAAAAATGATTTGCAATATATCAAAATGTATTTTATATCATTAATGCATCATGTAACCTGGTGCAAAGATGATAAAAACGATGGAGTCATCAATGCAGTATTACCTAGTGTTGGATGTGATCTAAGGATCGTCAGCCCACTATGGTATGATGTAGTATGATAAAGTCACCAAATGACGGAATCCTCAACGGACTATAAATACAGTGCGGTATCATGATGTCATAAAAAGATTTTTGAGATTTCTTTACGATATGAGAATATATATGTATGTATGTATATGTATATTTCGGTTAATGCCCGAGTTATTGTAGAGGTCTATGCTATTTGATTCAGCTAGACAAATATTGAAAGATGTTCATGAAATTCAAGAGTTTCTTGAGAGGTTATGCCAAACCAAATTGTTTTGGTGCGGATTCAGATGTTGAAAAGCTGAGATGAACAACCCTTTTATAGGGGATTATGCGGAGGCGTTGAGATGTTTGTGCACAATACATTGTACGAAGGGCTGATCACCCTAAGTACGAGGAGTCCCTATAGTCTTATGACTGTTAAAGTTTAAGTTGAAAGATTACTTATAACTATGGACATATGCATAGCGTTTAAATGTTTATGCACAATACATCGTACGAAGGGCTTAACACCCTAAGTACGGGGGTCCTTATAGTCTTATGACTGTTAAAGTTGAAGTTGAAAGATTACTTGCAACTGTGGACATAGTTCGTGGTCTTATGACCCTCAGCATGATTTGGAATCTTTTAAATTTCTGTTATTCATATCGCTTCCCAATTATTGAGCAATTGTGGAAGATTCTTGATATTCTAAAAGGTGAATGTGGTAAGGAAAGTATTCCTTAGAAAGAAGTAAGTCGTAGAATGCGACACTGAATGATGAATATGTTGAATAAGTGAGAAAAGAGATTTTGAAGTGAGAAGGATGTGAGTTATCAAAGAATAATGTGAAACTTTTAATAGAAAAGTTTAATAATTGTAGAATGATATTTGTGGAAAGAAAGTGGTTATAGAATCCAATGAATGAATGAAGTAGTGACGTAAAAATGTACTTTGATAGATTGAATGAATAAAGATTAATAAATAAAAATTTGAAGGACGAAATTCTTAGAAGAAATGGTGAATGTAATATCCCGAGTGTTGATGATAACGATTCTTAGAAAAGGAAATGAATGGGTTAAAAGATATAAAATACTCAAAATATAATTGAGTTCAAATGAAAGTTATGAAATGAAACCTAGAATTTGTTAGGTAATGAATGTAGTAGGAAATATAAAATCTATATTTAGATAAAATGATGAAAGATTTCTCTGAGTTATTTGTGTAATTTGTGTCTTCGATTATGGGGACATAATCTCTGTAAGTAGGGAAGTTTGTAATGAATGAGTGGTTTGAGTTGTGATTCTGAGGACATAATCCTTATAAGAAGAGAATGATGTAACAATCTAGATTTTAATTATAATATTTAAATATTTATTGAATTATATAAATATTTAATGGATGTGTTTATCACTGAATAAGTATTTGTTTAATTGATTTGATGTGATTTGATTATTTATTTGTTTAATAAATAATTAATGAGTTAGGGAAAGTAATTATTTTGAAATAGTAATCTAATTAAAATTTAATAATTAAGTTAGAGAGTTTATAATGATTAAATAAATTATTATATTATGCAATGAATTATTATTAGAATTAATTAAATTAAATATGAAAACTTAATTAATTAGAAGTGTGACAAATAACTATATTATAAATGGTTATTAAAATAAATTAAAGTAGTTTTAATTTATCTTGCCAAACAATGCTTAAATATATTTAAATATATTAAGTCTTTAATTTTAAAGTATTTTGCCAAACAAAGCCTTGGGACTTTTGGAATTTCTAATTTTTGAATTTCAATAAAATAAATAAAATAATAAATATAATATATTTATATTATATACGTTAGTTTTGTAACTGTTATTTTATTAAGTTTGGCGTATTAAAGATTAACAGTTTTGGTTTTTCGCCTTAAAGCTACCAGTTGTTCTTTTTACGTATTCTAGTTTGCTAGCCTAGAGATTACAGAGTTGAGAGAATTGTGAGAGAACTTAAGCAATTTCGGGCAATTTTAGCAAGGATTACAAGAGTTAGCAAGAATTGTCTGAGCAAATTGAATGTATGTTATATAACCCTTAATATATATGCTACGACATAATTTTTCATGAGTTTCACTGTGTAAAAATTCTTTACAAATTCTCTGTGAAGTTTAAATTCTCTTGAATTGTTGTATAAACTGAATAATTGCACTTGTAGGTAATTGTAATGCTAAAGTTTATGTTTAGATAAGGGATTGTACGCTAGTCTCGTTCAGAAAGGAAAAATCTGTTTGAAGTTTATAGATGTTCAAAAATGACTGGTAAAAATACCAAATATTAATATAATGTAATTGTCTGTAATAGTTTGGTTGTGAATTAATGGTGAAATTGAACACTAAATATATTAACTTGGTAAGAAACGATGAAATTATAGTTGGAATGGACTAAGTTGATGACTAATAAGAATTTCAGTGTTAAACTTTGTAAACAAACATCGATAATAGAGTTTTGGTTTTAAAACAGTGCGTACAATGATTTAAGTTTTCTAAAATTATTGTTTAATGGTTTAAATTAGTATATGCATGTTGGGTAATGTGTATATCTGTAATTGGCATAAGTTATACATGTTAATTAGTGTTAGAAATTAAGTTATAGATAAAAAATTAGTTGTTCTGTTCATCGTGGGCTGTGTTCTGCAAGTTTCGGCGCCCCAGCGCCAAAATTTGAGTCCCAGCGCCAAAAATCGTGCCCCGGCGCCAAAATTCGTGCCCCATCGCCAGAAGTTGGTACCCCAGCGCTGAAATTCGCACCCCAGCGCCAATCTCGCGACCCAGCGCCACTAGTTGGCTTAGTCCTCGCGCCCCAGCGCGGGGACAGAAGTCTGACTTGGACAGTTTTGACCTCCTATAGTAAAATGGCCATAACTTCCTCATACGAACTCCGATTGAGGTGATTCAAGATGATCCAGAACGAGGACGAGTAAACCTACAACTTTTGTTCTTTAAGTGTTTCAATTTGAGGTCATTAGGATGGGTTAACATGGTCATCTTTAGGACTATTGTGTTTTCGGAGGCAATCGGAGGGTGTCGGGCACGCACATATGCATGTGTAGTGCTCCAGACCGTAAAAGATGATGTCCTAAGTTATAAAATATGAATTTTAGTAAATGTAATGATGCTTTACATTAATAAATAATGTATTAGATAAGTTATAGAAGCATAGTAAACATACACAAGAGAGGCAAATCGGGCGTGTGACGATTGAACGTCGAAACGCCGTGCCAAGTGTTAATGAACTTAAAAAGTGTTTCAATTCCTTTGAAATTCCTAGCAAGACTTAAGCACTTGAACTTCGAGTTTGACTAAGAAGAAATATAGTGAGTCATAAGTCAAAAAGTTAACACAATCTAATTGACCATTGTGCATTTATTAATAGAAAATATTATGAGATGTGGAGTAGAGTTTACATTACAATTGCTATGTGTTGTTATGTGACTAATAGTTGATGTGTATGATTATATAATTGTGTAGGGCACGTGAAGTACAGATAACTGTAAGCTGTTAAGCTATTATTGGTAAACAACGATCAAGGCAAGTTTTTCGGTTTCTATTTTTTACGTGGACTTGATGAACTGTTTTAAATTGCATGATATGTTATGCATGTTGAAATGATGAAATGTTAAAGTCAATATATGACTGCATTATTTTGGCTAAGTAATGATGATTGAGTAAGGAACTCAATCTTTATATTTGCTATGTGAATTAAAAGCATGTATGCCATGTTACTTTAATGAGATGTATATCGAGCATGTTATTATGTGATATGTGATGCATGAAAACTGTTTAACTTTGCTGGGCTGTCGAGCTCACTCTTGCAAATAACCACTTTTGCAGGTCAAGATTTTAAGGTAAAGATACGTGCTATGTGAGTTATAGAGATCTATATTCACGAAGATTACTTATGTTTTATGAGAAATGTATTTCATATTTTGAACGTAACATGTTGTTGAATTGTAAGTTGAGCTATCCAATGTATATGGATATTTAGTTATGATGTAGGACTTTGTATAGTCATTTTGTTGTAACGATTCATGATATAAGATTGAATCAAAGAGATGTAATGTAATGGTTGCGATTCAGGGCAAGAAAGAAGGAAATGTATAAAAGTTTTAAATATTCTGCAATTTTATTAAGTTTAACATCGAATAATGATGTATTATTTAGAGGTTGAATGTATGGTTAACGACCGAAGTCGGGATTTAAATTGTATAGATTTTGGGGTCGTTATAACTTCCCATTCAAGAAGAACCATGTCTTACTAGTGAATGATTTTTCCAAGAAAAGGAAGAGGCCGAAGGTATCTTCTAAAAAGATGAAATCTAAGATGGCTAAGGGAAAGGCGAAAGTGAAGGATCAAAAGAAACCTGATCTAGCTAAAAAAGAAATTTACTTCCATTGCAAAAAGTTGGGTCACTAGAAGAGGAACTGCAAAGATTATCTTGCGGAACAAAAGTAGAAGAAGCTTGGAGAAGTTTCGAACCCTAATCAAGGTTTGATTATGATTGAAATTAATTTTTCTGAAAGTCAATCTTCTACTTGGGTATTGGATACCGGCTGTGATTCTCACATATGTAATAATATGCAGGGACTACTCAGAAGTAGAAAGTTGAGCAAGGATGAGGTCGTCCTATGAGTGGAAAATGGAGCAAAGGTTGCTGTAATATCCGAGATTTTCTATGTAATTTAATAATTATCAATAAACGAACTTATGTGAAACTCTTGTGTGATTTCATTTATTAGATGTATATGTGTTATGTTAAGAAACATGATGAGATGTATTTAAATGGTTGGTTTAGTTTTATTTAACTATTTAAATTGATTAAGTAGGAAATTAATTATATTTATTACGTGGGTTGGTATTAAATCATGAACTAGAGTTTGGAGCGAAATTTAGAGACGCGGGCTGCGTATTCGAGTTTGGAACGTCGAAATTAGTCAGGATAGATGGTAGCCATGAAAAAGTGTCACGGTTGACTTTTTGGTTAAAGTCAACTGGTTGACTTTTTTGAGAAAAAAGTCAACTACGAATTTCGGAGGCTAATTTGATGAAATGGATAGTCCCATGACGTCCAGAATGTCGAATTAGTAAGAATCGATATTGAATCGAAATGTTTGGCTACGGAGTGTAAAATGGTCAAAATAGTGTATTAAACGATTAAATTGATTATAGTAATATTTTAATAGAAAAGTGCTGCAACCATGGGACCCACGTGACAACCAAATTGGGACAAGAGAGGGGAGTATTCATATTATACGGTAATGAAGGGGAAGGAGTTACAACCCTTTACAATCCAAGACCTTTCCTTTCTCAAACCCGCACCCCATAATAAATAGAATTTATACAATATACTTATTAGATATAACTTATATTGGAGATGGAAGGGTTGGAAAATCAATTGGTTATCATATTCTACATATACTCCCTATCCAAGTTTTTCTTCTTTTTGTAAAAAAAATCATACCGTGAGTGAAATTGAGAGTGAGAGAGGAAAGAGCTTGAGAGGGTGGCGAATTCTGGAGTTTTCAGAAGCTAATCAAGCAAGGAGCATCATTGAAGGAATTCGAGTAAAAGGAATTCATCAAAGAGGTAAGCCATGAAAATTTTTTCATGTTCTTAAGTTAAAATGAGAGAATATGCTTATGAGACTTTTTGTAAACGATTTGTTTTGGACCTTGTGATGCCATGCTACTGTTAGTTGTTGATATGTGGATGTTAAGAACGAAAGTTCTGGTTTAATCATGCCTCAATATCGTAGAGAATCAAGGAATTATGTCATGTATGCCAAGTATTTGATAATTTGACTCAATGATGCTAATTTGATCATATCATAGAAATTTAGTGAGTTCAATTATTGTAACATGTGTATTTATATGAGTATAGATGATCTGGACATTAGGAACAATTTAATTGCATGCTAGAAGTAAAAACATGATTTTTGTCAAAGTTGGTTAAAAAGTGTAATATGTGATTTTCGGGTTTTTCGGAGCCTTGGATTCACGGTTTCTATAACCCGATTAGTGTATGCAATAATTTTATAAAATAGTATGTAGTATGAAGTCTAATCTGTCCCAAATTTCGTTAGAATCAGAGTTATAATGAGCAAGTTATGAAAATCGTAAGCAATCATGTTCATAACAAAATCTGTAGAAAATCTGGAATTTTCCAGAATTTTTCAAAGTATAGAAGTAGTGTTGGCACGCTTTTCTATGCAGTTGGTTTGTGGTCTTAGTATGCCAGTTTTATGAATGTTATATTTTTGTAAAATACCTTGTTGTATGAAGTTTATTGTGTCAAAGTATCATGGTCATATCATATGTAGATTAGTGGGAATAAAATTTGATGTCTTTCGTGGGACTGTTTGTATCAGTCTGTCTCGGGGGCATTTTCGTCCCCTATTTTGTACTTTAAAAATTCTGAAAAACTTTGGAGTATTAATATAAGAAGATATGAAGGTCCTGTAAAAATTTAGGAATTTTTTGCCATACGGTTTGAGAGTTATAGATTTTACGGCTAAGGACACTATTTGAAAAGATACCCGAATAACTCTCTATTTATAAGTCCAAAAATTACAAAATATTTACTGGATGTACATGTGTATAACATGAGTTAACCTTGAAAATTTCAGAATTTTTGGAGCTAATATCGATTTATGAAAAATCTGAGAATATCTCGCTATTATGGACTATTTAAAAATAGTAGATGGATTTTAAAAATTTTGAAAAAAATATATGTTCAATATGGGACTATATTCTACAAAATTCCAGAAAAGAAATATTTTTGAGACTGATTTGGTATTTTTCATATAAATGATGTTATATGGATAAATGAGTTTGATTAAATATGTGATGTCATAATTATGGAAAATGAGGTTTTTCGACTTGAGACCCATAAGCATATTTTATGCAGATTTTTGATGGATGTTTTGGTTCGAAAAATGTCAGAAATTTATGTTTCCTTGATTCTTTTATTTAACCATGTGGTCTATACGTAACAACATGTTATGTAATTGAATTGTATTTGAATACGTGTGAGTTTAATCGTCTTATTAAAATAAAAGGGAACCATTGCACTTCAAAGTGGTGTTCGAGAACCAAATTGCTTAACGTGACATATGTGAATAGGTTACGTGAAGGGCTAGTAGATAGCGGTAATTGTAGAAGACGTATCAGGCAATTTTCCTAACTTCATTCACTTTATTGCAGTGAATGTAAGTTCCCTTAACTTGTACAATTTATCATTGTGTTCAAGTCTCTTATATTGCAAGTTATAACTTGTACAAACTTATATATAGTGCAACTTCTATTGATGATTACTCAATTATTAATTCAGTTGTGTATGCCTTAAAGTTCTTAATTATTTATGAACTGCTTTCAAGAATGCGATCTGGCCATTTGTTTCGGTTAGATATTATAGATGTGAAATGTTGTATTATTGAAACTATTTCGAATTCATTGTAGCTATTTAAGTCTACCAATCCAAATTACTTTGGTGCGGTCTCGCATGAAACTAAGATGAACAACCCGGATAACGGGGTAACTGATGTCGGGCATATAGTCCCATTTACGCTTATGCGTTTAAACTTTATACTTGTGCACAATGAAGAGTACGATAGGCTGATCACCTGGAGTACTTGCAAAAACTGTTCACAATCTATTTGATTGTTAAACCGTCTGATGGTTTTTGATGAAACAAAGTAATGTTCAGGGTATCTAACACCCTTTAGTATGCTATTAAGAATTCCAGAACTCTTATCTTGATATTCCAGTTTATCTCTTGATATTTATTTCAACTGTTGAGAAATATTCATACTAATGCTTTTACTTCTGATGTATGTTCTCAAACTACTTTATAAACTTGCTGGGCAATTTGTGCTCATTCTTGCTTAAACCTTTCAATTAAGGCTAATAACGCTGAGGGCTCGGGCAAGGACAAAGGAAAGTCTAAGATGAAATGATGAGAGTTATTTATGTAATAAGTATATTTTCGCAAATGGTGTAATGTAGCGATAAACGCTAAGTTTAAGTTTAAGTTTAAGTTTATTAAAGGTTGTAAAGACTTGGGACTTTATTTTGAATAAGTATGTAATAGTTAATTTTATTATTATTATTGTTAGAGTTACTTATATAGATGATGATGTATGTTGTATCATGAACACCATGCCCTGTAATCGATGTTACACGGATTTGGGGGCGTCACAGGTTGGTATCAAAGCCATAGGTTATAAACTTTGGGTGGGGAAACCTTAGACTATAACCTTAGGGAAGTTAGTGGAGGAAATAAGTAGATGAACTCACGTAGAGTTCAAGGGGTTGTGTCAAATCTAATTTTCTAAAACAAAAACATCTATTTTAAAATATTAATCGAGTTTTTTTCTTGTTTGAAGGATGTCAAGAGAAGAGGAGGTTATAGATATCCACGTTGTGAGTGAGCAGTTGGTGACAACTGTACTTGAGCCTATAGCTGAGGCAGTAGCTGACTCAGACCTAGAGGAGTATCCTGAAGAGGAAGAGGAGCCCGAGGAGGACTCCGAAGAAGCACCTGAGGATACTTTATTGGATGAGTTGATGGATAGGATTATGGAGTTGGGCGACAGAGTCCATGAGTTGGTGGAGTTGTATCAGGGGGAGTAGCAGACTGCAGCATTGCTTGAGGCATTGGTGCACCACCTGATAATTAGGAACGTGGATGTAACAATCCAAATTTTTAATTATAATATTTAAATATTTATTGAATTATATATAAATATTTAATGGATGTATTTATCGTGCATAAATGTTTGTTTGTTTTGATTTGAGTTGATTAATTAATTATTTAATAAATAATTAATGAGTTAAGGAAATTCTGAGAGAGTATTCTAATTTAATAATTAAGTTAGACAGTTATAATATTATGAATTGTTATTAGAATTAATTAAATTAAGTATGAAAACTTAATTAATTAGAAGTGTGACAAATAACTTTATTATAAGTGGTTATTAAAATAAATTAAAGTAGTATTAATTTGTTTTGCCAAACAAGCCTTAAATATATATTAAGTCTTTAATTTTAAAGCGTTTTGCCAAACGGAGCCTTATGGATTTTGGATTTTTAAATTTGATTTATTAATAATATAAAGTAAATAAAGAAAATATAAATAATGTATAATAATTTGTGGGAACCGCTGTTTTAATAATGCCATTAGTGGAGTCAGTTTTAAAACTTTTGAAAAGATACGTTAGTTTATTTTAGTTACATCTAATCTATTTGGCTAAAGCCTAAGAGAGAAAAGGGAAGAAGAAAGAAAAGTTTCATAAAGTTTGAGAGAGTTTGAGAGAAAGACAAGTCTGTGATTCCAAAGCCACCAAAACAAATTCTCAGTGTTTAACAAGGATTTCTTAAGCAACAAAAAGGTATGTTACATAACCTTAACATATATGTTGTACGTTATAATCTCTAAGTCTATGTGTTTTTGAATTTGACGGCAACATAAAATTCTTTACAAACTTTCTGTAAAACCATGATTTTATAATTTGTTAGGAAATTATGTGTATTTATAATTTTAATGGTTATACTAGCATAAATGTATATATATGTTGTATGCTAAAATACGTTCAAAGAGAAAGAAGAAATTAGTTTTACAGTGGACATGAGGATGAACATGAACATGTTTTGGAGTATAACAAAATTAGTATTTTATCGTATGCTAATTGTGAAATTGAAGCTTATGTATGTTAATTGGGTATGAATTTCAGAGAATCGTACTTTAAAGTAATCAAGTTTGGGTTATTATTGATATTACAGTGTTAAACAACGTTAACAATGGAGTTTTTCTTAAAAACAGTATTTTCAAATAATGAAGTTTTCTAAAGTAGTTGTTTAATTGTTGGTAATTGTTATATGGATGATTGTTAAATGTTTATGTGTAGTTTGCGATGAAGTTATGGATGTTAATTAGTGTTAGAATTGAAGTAATAGACAAAAAAAATTAGTTGTTCTGTTCTTCGTGGTTGGGTTCTGCGAGTTTCGGCGCCCTAGCGTCAAAATTTACACCCCAGCGCCAAATTTCATGCCCTGGCGCCAAGGTTTGCGCCCCAGCGCCAAAACAGGCCAGTAGCTCACGCCCCAGCGCTGTATCTCGCGCCCCAGCGCTGTAGCTCGCGCTCCAGCGCCACTGTTCCGCGCCCCGGCGCCGGAAAAGTGGCCTGGGTTGGACAGTTTTGACCTCCTGTAGTAAAATGGCCGTAACTACCTCATACGAACTCCGATTGAGGTGTTTCAAGATGATCCGGAACGAGGACGAGTAGACCTACAACTTTTGTTCTTTAAGGTTTTCAATTTGAGATCATTAGGATGGGTCAAAATGGTCATCTTTAGGACTATTGTGTTTTCAGAGGCAATCGAAGGGTGTCGGATATGCACATATGCATGTGTCGTGCTCCAGACCATAAAAGATGTTGTCCTAAGTTACCAAACATGAATAATAGTAAATATAATGATGTTTAACATTAATATATGATGTATTAGATGAGTTATAGTAGCATAGTAAGCATACACAAGAGAGGCAAATCTGGCGTGTGACGAATGAACGTCGAAACGTCGTGCCAAGTGTTAATGAACTTAAAGAGTGTTTCAATTCCATTGAAATGGATATTATAAGATATGAAATGGGTTTAATATAAAACCAATAAGTAGTCCTAGCAAGACTTAAGTACTTGAATAAACTGCGAAAATGAAATATAGGGAGATATAAGTTGAAAGTTAACACAATTAAGTTGAACATTGTGTATTTATGATAGGAAGGGTTATGAGACATAGAGTAGAGTTTACATTACAATTATTAAGTGTTGTTATGTGACTAATATTTGATGTGTATGATTATATAATTGCGTAGGGCACGTGAAGTGCAGATAGTTGTAAGCTGTTAAACTATTATTGGTAAACAACGATTAAAGCAAGTCTTTCGGTTCCTATTTTCTACGTGGACTTGATGAACTATTTTAAATTGCATGATATGTTATGCATGTTGAATCATGAAATATTAAAGTCAATATATGACTGCATTGTTTTGGCTAAGTAATGATGATTGAGTAAGGAACTCAATCTTTATATTTGCTATGTGAATTAAAAGCATGCATGCCATGTTACTTTAATGAGATGTATATCGAGCATGTTATTATGTGTTATGTGATGCATGAAAACTGTTAGACTTTGTTGGGCTGTCGAGCTCACTCTTGCAAATAACCACTTTTGCAGGTCAAGATTTTAAGGTAAAGATACGTGCTATTTGAGTTATAGAGATCTATATTCACGAAGATTACTTATGTTTTATGAGAAATGTATTTCATATTTTGAACGTAACATGTTGTTGAAATGTAAGTTGAGCTATTTAATGTATATGGATATTTAGTTATTATGTAAGACTTTGTATAGTTATTTTGTTGTAACGATTCATGACATAAGGTTGAATCAAAGAGATGTAATGTAATGGTTGCGATTCAGGGCAAGAAAGAAGGAAATGTATAAAAGTTTTAAATATTCCGCAATTTTATTAAGTTTAACATCGAATAATGATGTATTATTTAGAGGTTGAATGTATGGTTAACGACCGAAGTCGGGATTTAAATTGTATAGATTTTGGGGTCGTTACAGGGGATATGGCTAACAAGCTGCGGGCATCAGACCAGAAGGCGGATAGACTGGAGGATGAGAAATAAGCTATTAGAACCCACTTAGGGCATACCATTAATGGGTTGGAGTCAAGGATACAGAGTCTTCAAACCGACAAGCAGATCATCACCACATTATGGGGAGAAGAGAGAAGAGACCGTGTTCTGGCTGAGAAGCTAACTGGCGAGTTAGAAGGAGAGGTGAGAAATAAGAAGGTTAAGATAGACAAGATGAAGTACGCGTTTAAGTCAGCACATGGAAGGTTCCAATATAGGGTGCATCACTTTCTAAGTGAGGAGCACAGGTTTAGATGTGTTATAAGCTGAGGGCTGGTATTGGAGATAGCGGATGAGGAGCATGAAGACGCCATTAGGCGGGGCTTTTAGTTTATTATGATGAACTTTTACTACTAGCGTATAGAACGCTTATCTATGAATAAAAAGCTTGGTTTCAATTTTTACCAAGTATGTTGGTTTAAAGTGATATAAATGGCTTAAAGCCATAAGACGATGAAATACCACAGGTGTTATGTTTATAAATAAATATGCTTTTATTTAAGTATGTGATGTGATGATTAAGTTCTCTTCTTATGAATGATATATTCTGTAGAGTAAGTGATAATATAATAACATTAAGTTCATTTTAAATAGATAGATGGCTAGAGGAAGACGTCGTCAAACACCCGAGGGGTCAGGCGGTAATGCTGAGGATCCACCGAACCCTATGCAGCAGTTTGTAGACATGTTAGTGGGGGCACTTCAGAATCGAACCCCGAATGCCAATAACCCTCCAGTGGCCCAAGTGGCACACTTCAAGGACTTCAAGAGCGCGGGACCCCCTGAGTTCAAAGCAACCACTGAACCCATCGAAGCTCAAACTTGGGTCATGGAGATCGAAAAGGTGTTCGCTATCGCCCGAGTGGGTGATGATCAGAAAATAATCTTCGCCACTTACATGCTGAAGGGTGAAGCTAACTTCTGGTGGGAGGCAAACTAGACCAGGGCTGGAGAAGGTGTGATACCTTGGGAAGGTAAGAAAATATTTTTCGAGAACTATTTTCTGGTTAGTATGCAGAGTCGCATGGAAATACGATTCCTAGAGCTGAAGCAAGAAGACATGACGGTACCTCAATATACCGTAAAATTAATTGAGCTGGCGAGGTTCGCGCCTCACCAGGTCAAAACTGAGGAGAGAAAAATGAGGAGGTTTGAGCAGGGTCTCAAACCATGGCTATATAGCAGACTCTCGGTGTAACAGACGAATAGCTTCGCGGCTCTCCTGGAGAAAGCTATAATCATAGAGGGCAGAAGTGAGGCCCTGAAGCAATTTAACATGGAGAAAAAGAAGAAGAATGAAGGAGGGAATCGTGGGGAAGGTAGCAGCAGTAGTGGTGCAAACAAGATAAAGTGGAATATTAACAACAATAGCAGCAACAATTTTAAATCAGGAAACTATGGGGGAAATCCAGGGAAAGCAAAGAAGAGAACGGAGGCATGCAAGGAGTGTGGGAGGAATCACTCGGGGGCATGTCTAAAAGGAAAGAATGTCTATTTCAACTGCGGGCAGGAGGGGCACATCTCTCCCAATTGCTCTGTACCAAAGAGAAATGGATGCTTTAACTGTGGAGCCTTTGATCACCAGGCAAGGAATTGCCCAAAGAAGAACACAGCAGGAGGAAATGGAGGAAGGGGACCAAGCGGTGGGAATCTCACGATTAATGGAACACCAACTCATAATCGACCAACAGCAAGGACTTTCAACATGACGGTTCATGATGTGGTCGCATCCAGGAACGTGGTTTCAGGTATCATTCCGATCAATGATATATCTGCTTACATATTATTTGATTCGGGTGCTACTTTTTCCTTCATATCACATAAATTCTCCCAACGATTAAACTTACCCTAGGAAGAATTAGAATATCCTATGAACATAGAAGTTGCTGATAAGAAAATAATTTTCGTTAGCCATGTCTACAGAAATTGTGTTGTAGACATCAGGGGATATAAGTTACCTGTGGATTTAATTCTAATTCAATTAGGAGAATTTGATGTAATTCTAGGAATGGATTGGTTATTTAACCATGGAGCGATGATAGATTGCCAAAAGAAGTGTATAAACCTTAGGACTCCAGATCAGTCGAAGGTAACATTCTATGGAAGTAGATCACCGAGACACTCAAGTTATCTGACGATGATGCAAGAAAGGAAGTTACTAAGAAAGGGATGTGTAGGATATTTGGCCCACATCGTCAATGCGCAGAGCGTAGGGATATAGATGGGACAAATACCAGTAGTGAACGAATTTCTGGATGTATTTTTGGAGGAATTGCCAGGACTTCCGCCGGATCGGGAGGTCGAATTTATTATAGATTTAATACCGGGAATGACACCGATTTAAAAGCCCCTTACAGAATGGCACCGGTAGAAATGAAGGAGCTTGTGGTACAGTTGCAGGAGTTATTGGATAGGAAGTATATTCAACTGAGAGTGTCTCTTTGGGGAGCACCAGTTTTATTTGTGGAAAAGAAGGATGGATTGATGAGACTATGTATCGACTATCAAGAGTTGAACAAGGTGACGATTAAGAATAAGTACCCGTTACCTAGGATAGATGATCTGTTCGATCAACTGAAGGGAGCGAAATATTTTTCCAAGATTGACTTGAGGACAGGATATCACCAATTAAAGGTGAGGAAGGAGGATATACCTAAGACAACGTTTAGGACACATTACGGTCATTACGAGTTCCTGGTGATGTCGTTCGGGTTAACAAATACGATAGCAGCGTTTATGAAAATGATGAATCGGGTATTCAAGCAATACTTAGATAAATTCGTAGTTGTGTTCATAGATGATATCCTGATCTATTCCAAGACTCAGGAAGATCATGCTGAACAATTAAGGTTAGTGTTGGGGGCGTTGAGGAAGGATAAGCTATACACAAAATTCTCAAAGTGTGAATTCTGGTTCGAGAAAGTTTAATTTCTGGGTCACGTGATCGATAAGGACGAAATTTCTGTGGATCCAGCAAAGGTGGAAGCGGTACAAATTGGGAACAACCAAAGACACCGACTGAAGTAAGAAGTTTCTTAGGACATGCAGGCTTTTATAGACGGTTCATTTAAGATTTTGTGAAGATAGCGGGAACGTTGATGAATTTAACGAGGAAGTCGATAAAATTTGTTTGGACGGAGAAGTGTGAAGAGAGTTTTAAGGAACTCAAGAAAAGATTGAGTGAAGCACCAATGTTGTCTTTACCTTACGATACAGGTGACTTCGTGATTTTTAGTGATGCGTCACACAAAGGACTTGGATGTGTGCTTATGCAACATGGTAAAGTTATTGCATAGGCATCGCGTCAATTGAAGGATTATAAGAAGAGATAGCCTACCCATAACCTGAAATTGACGGTGGTAGTATTTGCCATAAAGATATGGAGGCACTATTTATATGGTGTAAGGTGTGAAATATACATGGACCATAAAAGTCTAAAGTATATCTTCACGCAGAAGGAGTTGAATATAAGACAAAGAAGATGGTTGGAACTTATAAAGGATTACGATTGCGACATCTTGCATCATCCGGGGAAAGCTAGCATGGTAGCAGATGCGCTAAGCAGAAAGGGCAGTGGTAGATTGGCAATGCTAACATCTCAAGAGGAGTTAATTAAGGAGATGGCTAGATTGGAACTCGAGATAAAAAGTTTGAGGAAGCCAGAGGGGAAATTGTTCGCAATGAAGGCTCATCCGACTCTATTGGACAAAATCAAGGAAGCACAAGGCAGCGATGAGGAATGTGTGAAGGTGAGGAAAAGAATTTCACATGAAGCAGAGCTTAAATTCAGTATGGGTGGTGATGGACTATTAAGTTTTGAGAAGAGAATTTGGGTGCCAGCGGTGTCTAAATTAGAGGAAGAAATCTTGTAGGAAGCTCATAGCTCAAGTTACTCAATCCACCCGGGAAGCACAAAGATGTATCAGGATCTTCGCCAACATTATTGGTGGCCCAATATGAAGAGAGAAGTCACAGAGTGCGTCAGCAACTGTTTAACATGCCAGCGAGTCAAGGCGGAACATCAGAAATCGAGCGGGTTACTTCAACCTTTAGAAATTCTAGAATGGAAGTGGGAGCATATCACGATGGACTTCGTGGTAGGACTTCAAACTACGTAGAAGGGTTATGATGCAGTATGGGTGATCGTTGATTGATTGACCAAGTCAGCGCATTTCTTACCAATCAAGATCAGATATACCTTGGATCAATTGGCAAAGCTTTACATCAAAGAGATTATTTCCAGGCACGGGGTACCTGTATCAATTGTGTCAGATCGCGATCCGCGATTCACAACAAATTTTTGGAGAAGTTTTTAAGAACGCATGGGAACACAACTGAGGTTGAGCATGGTGTATCATCCTCAAACAAATGGGCAGAGCGAGAGAACTATTCAAACGTTAGAGGACATGCTGGGAAAATGTGTTATGGATTTCAAAGGAAGCTGGGATGACCACCTACCGTTGGTGGAATTTGTATAAAACAACAGTTATCACGCGAGCATTAGTATGCCACCTTATGAAACTTTATATGGAAGGAAATGCATAATGCCATTTTGTTGGGATGAAGTGGGAGAACGACAATTGCTAGGGCCAGAATTGGTGAAGCAAACTGCAGATGTGATCAAAACAATACGAGCGAGGTTAGTGACGACTCAGGATCGATAAAAGAAATATGTTGATAAACATCGGCAACAACGAGACTTCGACGTCGGCACTTATGTGTTTTTGAAAGTGTCACCTTGGAAAGGGAAAATGAGGTTTGGGAAGAAGGGAAAACTTAGTCCCAGATAAGCAAGAAATAGCTTTACCTCTGGAGTTAGAACATATACACAACGTGTTCCATGTTTCGGTCCTACAACCCTATAAGCAAGACTACAAACATGTCATAGAGTATGAACCTATTCAATTTGAGAAGGACTTAACCTATGAAGAGGTTCTAGTATAGATAATTGATAGAAAAGAACAAGTGTTAAGAAATAAGATAATACCTTCTGTTAAGGTACTGTGGAGGAACCACAACGCCGAAGAGGCTACATAGAAACTCGTGAAGAAAATGATGAAAAACTACCCTAATATTTTTGTTTGATGATTAATGATTCCGGGGACATAATCCTTATAAGGCAGGTTGAATGTAATATCCGAGATTTTTTATGTAATTTAATAATTATCAATAAACAAACTTATGTGAAACTCTTGTGTGATTTCATTTATTAGATGTATATGTGTTATGTTAAGATATGTGATGAGATGTATTTAAATGGTTGGTTTAGTTTTATTTAACTATTTAAATTGATTAAGTAGGGAATTAATTCTATTTTATACGTGGGTTGGTATTAAATCAGGAACTGGAGTTCGGAGTGGAATTTAGAGACGCGGACTAAGTATTCGAGTTCGGAACGTCGAAATTAGTCAGGATAGACTGTAGCCACGAAAAACTATCACGGTTGACTTTTTGGTCAAAGTCAACTAGTTGACTTTTTCGAGAAAAAAGTCAACTATGAATTTCGGAGTCTAATTTGGCAAAATGGATAGTCCCATAACGTCCGGAACGTCAAATTAGTAAGAATCGATATTAGTATCGAAACGTTTGGGTACGGAGGGTAAAATGGTCAAAATAGTGTATTAAACGATTAAATTGATTATAGTAATATTTTAATAGAAAAGTGCAGCAACCGTGGGGCCCATGTGACAACCAAATTGGGACAAGAGAAAGGAGTATTCATATTTTAAGGTAATGAGGTGGGAGGGAGTTACAACCCTTTACAATCCAAGACCTTTCCTTTCTCTAACCCCCACCCCATACTAAATTGAATTTATACAATATACTTATTACATATAACTTATATTGGAGATGGAAAATCAATTGGTTATCATATTCTACATATACTCCCTATCCAAGATTTTCTTCCTTTTTGTAAAAAAAATCCTACCGTGAGTGAAATTGAAAGTGAGAGAGGACAGAGCTTGAGAGGGTGGCGAATTCTGGAGTTGTCAGAAGCTAATCAAGCAAGGAGCATCAATGGAGGAATTTGAGTAAGAGGAATTCATCAAAGAGGTAAGCCATGAAATTTTTTTCATGTTCTTAAGTAAAAATGAGAGAATATGCTTATGAGACTTTTTGCAAACGATTTGTTTTGGACCTTGTGATGCCGTGCTACTGTTAGTTGTTGATATGTGGATGCTAAGAACGAAAGTTTTGGTTTAATCATGCCTCAATATTGTAGAGAATCAAGGAATTATGACATGTATGCCAAGTATTTCGTAATATGACTCAATGATGCTAATTTGATCATATCATGGAAATTTGGTGAGTTCAATTATTGTAACATGTGTATTTATATGAGTATAGATGATTTGGACATTAGGAACAATTTAATTGCATGCTAGAAGCAAAAACATGATTTTTGTCAAAGTTGGTTAAAAAGTGTAATCTGTGATTTTTGGGTTTTTCGGAGCCTTGGATTCACGGTTTTTATGACCCGTCTAGTGTATGTAATAATTTTATAAAATAGTATGTAGTATGAAGTTTAATATGTCCCAAATTTCGTTAGAATCAGAATTATAATGAGAATGTTATGAAAATCGTAAGCAACCATGTTCATAACAAAATATGTAGAAAATCTGGAATTTCTAGATTTTTTCCAAGTATAGAACTAGTGCTGGCACGCTTTTCTATGCAGTTGGTTTGTGGTCTTAGCATGTTAGTTTTATGAATGTTATATTTTTTGTAAAATACCTTAATGTATGAAGTTTATTGTGTCCAAGTATCATGGTCATATCATCTGTAGATTAGGGGGAATAAAATCGCAAAAGTGGCTGCAAGAGACGAAAATTTGATGTCTTTCTTGGGACTGTTTGGATCAGTCTATCTCGGGGGCATTTTTGTCCACTATTTTGTACTTTAAAAATTCTGAAAAACTTTGGAGTATTAATATAAGAAGATATGAAGGACCTGTAAAAATTTGAGAATTTTGGGCCTTACGGTTTAAGAGTTATGGATTTTACGGCCAATGACACTATTAGAAAAGATACCCGGATAACTCTCTGCGTATAAGTCCAAAAATTACAAAATTTTTACTAGAAGTACATGTGTATAACAAGAGTTAACCCTGAAGATTTCAGAATTTTTGGAGCTAATCTCGATTTATGAAAAATCTAAGAATATTTGGCTATTATGGACTATTTAAAAATAGTAGATGGATTTTAAAAATTCCGAAAAAAATATATGTTCAATGTGGGACTATTTTCTACAAAATCCCAGAAAATAAATATTTTTGAGACTGATTTGTTATTTTTCATATAAATGATGTTATATGGATAAATGAGTTTAATTAAATATGTGATGTCATAATTATGGAAAATGAGGTTTTTCGACTTGAGACCCTTCAACATATTTTATGCAGATTTTTTATGGAGGTTTTGGTCCGAAAAATGCCAGAAATTTATGCTTCCCAGATTCTTTTATTTAACCACGTGGCCTATACGTAGCAACATGTTATGTGATTGAATTGTATTTGAATACGTGTAAGTTTAATCGTCTTATTAAAATAAAAGGGAACCATTGCACTTCAAAGTGGTGTTCGAGAATCAAATTGCTTAACGTGACATATGTGAATAGGTTATGTGAAGGGTTAGTAGATAGCGGTTGTAGTAACCTGGGATTTCGAATAATCCAAATTTTACGAATAAATTTTTTTATTAATATTAATATTAATTATTAATAGTGTGCGGTGTATCTGTGATACGAGCTGTGAGACTTAGTTAATTTATGTATTGACTGAGAAATAAGAGTAGAGTTGTGCTTAACAGATTTAGAAACTCAAACCCTAATTTCTGGATAAGGATTCAATAGAAATTATAATTAAAATAATTATTTTAATAAGTATGTGTTTGCACTGTATAGAAATTTTGATCAATGATTGATCGGATAAGGTTTGAAATTAATAAACTGAAATAAGAGATTAGAAACCCTAATCTCAAGATTAGAAACCCTAATGCATAGTTAGAAACCTTGATCGTATGTCCGAAAACCCTAATTTAAAATCCCAGAATCCTAAACCCTATTTAGGAAACCCTAATCCTAATTGGTAAGGTTAATGTGTTTATTCAACGTTGGTGTGATTAGGAAACTCTAATTTAATTAAGAAACCCTAATCGTAATTTAGAAATTTTATTTTTTCTAATTAAAATCCTAATTAGAAATTTTAGAACCTAATGTTGTAAAACCTAATGGTTAGAACCTTAGGGTTAAACCCTAAGGGTTTGTGCAATTGTCTAGTAAGCAATTAAAATCATTTTGCTAATGACAGAAATGCCTTTTTTCATTTTCTTTATTTGGTAACTTGCAAAATTTTACAACAACTTTAGTTGTTGAACCACTATATTGACTTTGTAACCTAAAAATCTCAGCAATCAGCCTCCAATTGACAGCTAACATCAGATCTTGCAACATATCACATTATATAAGAAATCAAAGAGAGAGAAAGTGCATGTATTTGGCCTATTAGATATGTAACTCCCCCACAACCCCTCTCTCTCTCTCTCTCTCTTCATATCCGAAATTCACAAGTTACTCAGTCCCTAACACAACCCTTAGATCACTAAGATCAGTTAAGAAGAGCAAGAATCAAAGATTAAGCTAGAAGGTATAAATTCCTAACTTGAGTTTGATCTTTCATGCTAAGAAAAATTATGTGTTTATGTGTTTAAAACAGTGTTAGATGATGTTTTATGGTGATATATGTTGATATAACATGGATCCATAGCATCGAAATGCTTTACAAGTGATGATTTTCAAAACTGCCAAGAACATGGTTTGTGGCCTGACAACCGAATGTCAGTGGCTGTAGATCTTTGTGTATTTATGATTTTTGTTGTTTGATGTTTTGGATTGGTAGTCTGGTATGAAGTCTTTATTCTGCAAGTGAAATCATAGTCGTTGAATGTCTAGATTTCAAGTTATAATCGGTAAAAGTCGGTTGACCGACCATGACCGAGTATAATCTAGGCAACCCAGAAATTTGAAAATAGCGTCTGACAACACTTTCAAATGCTTTGATCTGTCAGTAATAATGTGGTTTGTTGATGTTTTTGTAACCTGTTTTAGGCTGGTATATGTACTGTATATTGGTGGCTTTAGATCCTTTAAACAAGCAACTGATCGAACATAGTGGACGGTCAAACTAGGCTTGTTGATCACGATAGTAGTTTTTGGAAAACCCAGAAACGGTGTAAGCATTATTTCTGACAGCCTTTGACCGAGTGATAAATTGTAATTCTGTTGTTGTTAGAATGATCTGGTGATGTATATACGTTCCTTGACATATGTATTACATGTTTGGACCAATAACACACCTAATTAATGACCAGAACTAAGCTAAAATTGAACCACAAAGTGGTACCTCGCGACTGTCTGGGTTTCTAGGTTACCCAAAAAACCCAGATTAAGTCTGACAGTGACTTTGCATGGCCTCATCTTCATGATATGGTGTAGTATGACCCAACTAAGTATTGTAATTTGTAGAGTGACATAAACACTACAAGATCTGACTTTTAGGTTGGACAGAACATGCAAGAACCGAGATTAAACTGTGGTCAAACCGAGTACCTTGAAAATGGTCTGACAGTGTTCTTGAAGCTCAAGAACACCTAAGACGACAGATAAGTGTCGCTATAGGCTTTAGCGACGGTTTCTATTTATTTTATTTTTTGATTTTCTGGAAAATACTTAAAAATAGAAAATAAATTATAAAAATTATTAAAAATAGTTTAAAAAATTATTTTAAATTATGAAAAATAATTTTTGACCAATTGGAATATTTACCTTTAATATTTATAATTATTTATATATTAAAGGTATTTAATTTATTTAATTAGTATATTAAATAAATTAGAGAAAAATTATTTTGATTACATAAAAATTATTTTAAATAAGAATAAAGTGTTTAGAAATATGTTGAGTTATAAAATGTAACTTTTAATATTTTTAGAGAATTTTTATTAATAATATAACATTAATGATATTAGAATTATTTAATTATCATATTAAATAAATAAATTATAAATGATTTTATTGATTTAAAAATGAGAAAAATGATTTAAAAATATTTTAAGTTATAATTAATGATTTTTAATATTTGGATAATAATTTCATTAATATTTAGATATTAATGGTGATAATTTAAAAATAATTTTAAATATTTTAAAAATTATTTAAGTAGAATATTGATGATTTAAAAATATTTAAAGTTATTAAAAATAACTTTAATATTTTGACAAGTATGTCATTAATATTTTTATATTATTAAATATTAATAATGATGAGATTATTTGATAATTAAATCATTTAAAAATGATTCCGATGCTTGAAAATTATTATAAATTATAATAATTGCTTATAAATTATTAACAACTTTCAAAAAATATTATTAATGATAATTGACTTATCTAAATTAATATTGAAGCGTAGAAACCGAATTTATATGACAATAATTGTGTTAATTGTCGGATAGGGTGACAACAACACCGAGATGAGATCGAAGTCCAACCAAACCGAAATAGTTAGACTTAATAAGTGTTTATATAGGTTATAAACACTAATGTAGCTATGTGGTAATGTGTCTGGGAGAAAGATTGACTGTAAATTACAGTGTTATGTGTTAGAAATTATTGTGCTAATTGTGAGACCGATATTATTGATTATAGGTCTTACGAACGTAGATAAATATATTGTGTAGCAGTAATCAACGCGAAGGCAAGTTTCCTTAACTCAACCTTGAGTTATACTTTTTAAATATTATGGTGGTTAATTATTGTTGATTAGACCACGTCTGAGAATTATTAATGATTATTCGCAGTTAGTTCATGTTTATTAATTTAAATTAAATTAGTGATTTTGAGAATATACTTGTAGAATAACTGTTGTTGGATATTCACATCTGTAGAAGCTATTATTGATTTCAAATAGTATAGTTAAATTCTGTCTATTGTTTAATCGTATTGAAATATGTCTTAGCTAATTATTTTGGCTAGACGAACACGTGTTAGAACTTGATAGGTTCGAGAAGAGAATTCAATTATTATTGATAGATCAATGCCTGTTGTTTCGGCTAGATCGAAAAAGAAAACTTGATATGTTTGAGAAGAGAAGAGAAAAGAAGTGATTAGATATTGAAAGTATTGTATTTCGTTGTTAAATCAAATTCTGATTCAAAGACTGAGAAGAACAACCTTTTATATAAAGGGAACATATTTGGTCGTATATTCAGCTATTGCGCACGTTTTAAGTATTATGTATAATATAGGGTATAATAAAGTTAATCACTTGTTATACTTGCAAAGGGTATGATTTAATCTTTAGCGTTATCTGATACACCTGCGTATATATCAAAGTAAATCTTTGATAGATACCCGAGAAGAGAAGTTCTAGATCTAATGGATCGCTCAGCATAAATCTGGAAAACATTCCACTTTGTTCTTGCGTAGAATTGATTCTTGTTTATTCAATAGAATATTATAGAAACTTTGAAAGCGTTGCACTCTTTCATTATCAAATTATGGTGTTACATTGATTTCGAGAAGACTTGTTAGTAATTAGAGATTTGTTCAGCTATTTCAAAGTTCCCTGAACTTTGGTGCAATTCCATCAAAAATAGATAGTCTGTTATTATTGATTCTTATAGATTCATTGTATGTCTTAACTTGCGGGGCAAATTTGTTGCTCACCCTTGCTAAATAAAACATTTCAGCTAGGGACGAAGTGACTGGAGGTGCTGTGAAGAGCAAAGGCAAATGTGTTATGCTGTAATTGCTATGTTTAACATATATATTATGTTGTATTTGTAAATCCTTTATGTATATCTAAAGGGTATATTTATAATATAAAGGCTAGATAACCTAGGACTAACGTATTAACCTTATCAATTAATATGGTGAATATTTCTATTCATAATTAAATGGGTAGTTAGATGATATAAATATTGTGGAACGTGAGCACCAAACTCAGGAGTCAGGTAAACCGAATTTGGGGGTGTCACAGGTTGGTATCAAAGCTGTAGTGACCAAAGTGTCACAAGTTGATAGCAAAGCTATAGATTATAAACCTTAAGTGGGGGGGGGGGAACCCTAGGATTATAACCATAAGCGAAATCTAGAATACTCATGTAGAGTACAAAGCGAGGGATTCGATAGTGAGATATGTGAACACATAGTGTGAGAATTTCGTACTGGAGGAGTATTAATCAAGTTATTTAAACTGATTGTAAGATGTCGGGAGAAGATAAGATGAGTACGGGGATGCCAGCGGCTGTCGCACCAGTGCCAGTAGCCTAGGTGCCAGTGCAAAGCGAGTGAGTTAAAGAGGTGGAAAAAAAGATGAACGTATGATCAATCTCGGGAGTGATCGTGATGATTATCCTGAGAGGTATCTAAGTGGCGATGAGGAGGCGGAGTCTGAAGAAGCTAAGGTGGAGAAAGGGAATAAGAACAAAGTTGGAGAATAAGATCAAGTATATACAGAAGTCCAGGAACTCCGGAGTAAAGTATTTCTCTTGGAGGAGTTATGGAAGACGGAGCGAGCGTTACGTGAAATGACTAAAGAAAGGAATGAGTTGAATGTGCATGTAGATAAGATGAAGACTGAAGGTGGTGGATCATCTGAAGGAACAATTAAACAGAAGTGCAAGAATAAGAGAAAGAGGGATCACTACAGTGATAACTCTAAAAATTCAAACCCGAAGAAGAAAAAGGTCTGTAACAAATGTGGAAAGACTCACTTAGGAGAATACATGATGTGAAAGAATGCGTTCTTCAATTATAAGTAGGAAGGACATGTTTCCCAACATTGTCCTAAGCCAAATATGAGGAAGTCTTTTTCATGTGGAAGAACATGTCACGGATTCAACAAATGTCCTGGTAAGAAGAAGAATGGAAGGTAGATCGCTTAAGTATAAGCGATAGTATCTGTTGATAGTGTATGATATTAACGGTTGTAATATTGAGAACGATGTTTGAACATATGCAAATATATATATATATATATATATATATATATATATATATATATGTTTGTATGAATAAAACCTTTATTTTCTATATGAATATAAGATTAAGATTAATTTATGAGTTCTTAAAACTCATACTTCTGGTAAGTTCATGACTCATAATTATATGAGAAGTTTTTAACCCCTCAGCAAATGGACGCCAAAGGCCTGACTAGGATAAGTTCATAAACTTATATAATTGTGGCAAGTTCGTGAACCCCTAGGTGTAGTAAGTTTGATGAACTAGGAATAGTTATGTGTGAATGGAAAATTGTGATTTTTTTGGGTTTAAAGTCAGAGAATTACAACTTTTGTTTAAAGTTGTGTTGTTAATCCCGATATTATTTAAAAAGGGATAGTGCTATATATGTGTGTTAAGTGCTAGGTGTATTGTGTGCTATTTGAATAAATATGCGATTATGTGAGAAAATTTTAATTCTTATTATGTTATTAATAAGAATCTGTGGAGAAAAGGAGAATTAATGTAAGAGTTTTATCAGATAATGCCGCCAAGGAAGGGAGGTCTAAAGGAAATATGGAAGAACAATTTGTGAATCTGAAGCAGAAGAATGTGATAGTGTCAGAATATTTTGTCAAGTTCAATGAGTTAGCTAAATTTTCTCCACATCGAGTGGGCATTGAGGAGCTTAAAGCACGATGTTTTAGGAACGGATTGACATCGTTGGTACTCGAGAAATTAGATGTGTTGCAAATTAATTCATTTTCAACTTTATTAGAAAAAGCCATTATCGCTGAGGGAGAAATTGAAGCTGTATTAACGAATAGTCAAGAACAAAGAAAAGAGGTTGAAGGAAGTAATATGATAGGGGATAGTGGAGGTAGTGATCTTAATAAACGTAAGATGGATGATGATGTTAATTCAGGAAATAATCCAGAAGAGATTGGGAAGAAAGGTGCGCCATGTGTAGTTTGCAAGAAGCATCATCAAGGAGTTTGTTTGAAGAAACAAAGAGTCTGTTATAACTGTGGTCAAGAGGGACACATGTCACCAAATTGTCTCAATCTGAAGAAGGTACAAGGTTGTTTTGCTCGTGGATCGACCGATCATCTGGTCCGAAATTATCCGAAGAGAAATGTAGAGAGGGGAAATGCTAACAAGGGACCCAGTAGCAAAACCCTGGCGATTAAAGAATTAGCTCAGCAGGGAAGACCAACATCATTCACTTTTAGCATGACAGTTCCAAATGTAGCAGCTGCCCATGAAGAAGTGACCGGTAACGATTTAGCTTAATACTTAAATTATGCGAGTATTATGAGTCAGGTATTTCTGTGAACTGTTTTCTTTTATAGATTTAAGTCACAGGTTAGAATTTGAAACACAAACTAATATTGTGTTGATAAAAATTAATTAATGATACAACTTTAAAAGATTGTAGAGAATAAGAAAGCGGTGATTCCGAGGACGGAATCCTTTTAAGGAGGGGTGAATGTAGTAACCTGGGATTTCGAATAATCCGAATTTTCTGAATAATTTTTTTATTTACTAATATTATTAATAATTATCAATATTGTGCGGTGTATCTGTGATACGAGCTGTGACACTTAGTCAATTTGTGTATTGACTGAGAAATAACAGTAGAGTTGTGCTTAACAGATTTATAAAATCCTAACCCTAATTTCTGGATAGGGATTCGATAGAAAATATAATTAAAATAATTATTTTAATAAGTATGTGTTTGTACTGTATAGAAATTTTAATTAATGATTGATCGGATAAAGTTTAAGATTAATAAACCCTAATAAGAGATTAGAAACCCTAATCTCAGGATTAGAAACCCTAACGCACAGTTAGAAACCTTGATCGTATATCGGGAAACCCTAATTTAAAATTCGGGAATCCTAAACCCTAATTAGGAAACCCTAACCCTAATTGGTAAGCTTAATGTGTTTATTCAATGTTGGTGTGATTAGGAAACGCTAATTTAATTAGGAAACCCTAATTATAATTTAGAAATTTTAATTTTTCTAATTAAAACCATAATTGGAAATTTTAGAAACTAATGTTGTAAAACCTAAGGATTAAAACCTTATGGTTAAACCCTAATGGGTAAAACCCTAAGGGTTTGTGCAATTGTCTAGTATGCCATTAAATTCATTTTGCTAATGACAAAAATGCCCTTTTTCATTTTCTTTATTTGATAACTTGCAAAATTTTCCAACAACTTTAGTTGTTGAACCACTATATTGACTTGGTGACCTAAAATTCTCAACAATCAGCCTCAAATTGACTGCTAACATCAGTTCTAGCAACATATCACATTATATAAGAAATCAAAGAGATAGAATGTGCAAGTATTTGGCCTATTAGATATCTAACTCTCCCATAACTCTCTCTCTCTCTCTCTCTCTATATATATATCCAAAATTCACAAGTTACTCAGTCCCTAACACAGCCCTTAAATCACTAAGATCAGTTAAGAAGAGCAAGAATCAAAGATTAAGCTAGAAGGTATAAATTCCTAACTTGAGTTTGATCTTTCATGCTAAGAAAAAATCTGTGTTTATGTGTTTAAAACAGTGTTAGATGATGTTTTATGATGATATATGTTGATATAACATGGATCCATAACATCAAAATGCTTTAAAAGGGATGATTTTCAAAATTGCCAAGAACATGGTTTGTGGTCTGACAACCGAATGTCAGTGGCTGTAGATCTTTCTGTATTTATGATTTTTGTTGTTTGATGTTTTGGATTGGTAGTTTGGTATGAGGTCTTTATTCTGCAAGTGAAATCATAGTCGTTGAACGTCGAGATTTCAAGTTATAATCGGTAAAAGTCGGTTGACCGACCATGACCGAGTATAATCTAGGCAACCCAGAAATTTGAAAATAGCGTCTGACAACACTTTCAAATGCTTTGATCTATCCGTAATAGTGTGGTTTGTTGATGTTTTTGTATCCTGTTTTATCCTGGTATATGTACTGTATATTGGTGGCTTTAGATCCTTTAAACAAGCAACTGATCGAACATAGTGGACGGTCAAACTAGGCTTGTCGATCACGATGGCAGTTTCTGGAAAACCCAGAATCGGTATAGGCATTATTTCTGACAGCCTTTGACCAAGTGATAAATTGTAATTCTGTTGTTGTTGGAATGATCTGGTGACGTATATACGTTCCTTGACATATGTATTATAGGTTTGGACCAATAACACACCTAATTAATGACCAGAACTAAGCTAAAATTGAACCACAAAGTGGTACCTCGCGACTGTCTGGGTTTCTAGATTACCCAGAAAACCCAGATTAAGTCTGACAGTGACTTTGCACGGCTTGATCTTCATGATATGGTGTAATATGACCCAACTAAGTATTGTAATTTGTAGAGTGACATAAACACTACAAGATCTGACTTTTAGGTTGGACAGAACATGCAAGAACCGAGATTAGACTGTGGTCAAACCGAGTACCTTGAAAATGGTCTGACAGTGTTCTTGAGGCTCAAGAACACTTAAGACGACAGATAAGTGTCGCTATATGCTTTAGCGACGGTTTCTATTTATTTTATTTTTTGATTTTCTAAAAAATACTTAAAAATAGAAAATAAATTATAAAAATTATTAAAAATTATTTTAAAAATTATTTTAAATTATGAAAAATAATTTTTGACCAAATGGAATATTTTTCTTTAATATTTATAATTATTTAAATATTAAAGGTATTTAATTTATTTAATTAGTATATTAAATAAATTAGAAAAAAAAATGTTTTTAATTATATAAAAATCATTTTAAATAAGAATAAAGTGTTTAAAAATATTTTGAGTTATAAAATGTAACTTTTAATATTTTTAGAGAATTTTCATTAATAATTTAATATTAATGATATTAGAATTATTTAATTATCATATTAAATAAATGAATTAAAAATAATTTTACTGATTTAAAAATTATTTAAAAATGAGAAAAATAATTTAAAAATATTTTAAGTTATAATTAATGACTTTTAATATTTGGATAATAATTTCATTAATATTTAGATATTAATGGTGATAATTTAAAAATGGTTTTAATTATTTTAAAAATTATTTAAGTAGAATATTAATGATTTAAAAATATTAAAATTTCTTAAAAATAACTTTAATATTTTGACAAGTATGTCATTAATATTTTTATATTATGAAATATTAATAATGTTAAGATTATTTGATAATTAAATCATTTAAAAATGATTTCGACGTTTGAAAATTATTATAAATTATAATAATTGCTTATAAATTATTAAAAGCATTCGAAAAATATTATTAATGATAACTTACTTATCTTAATTAATATTGAAGCTTAGAAACCGAATTTAATTGACAATAAATATGTTAATTGTCGAATAGGGTGACTAGAACACCGAGATGAGATCGAAATCCAATCAAACCGAAATAGTTAGACTTAATAACTGTTTATATAGGTTATAAACACTGATGTGGCTATGTTGTAATGTGTCTAGGAGAAAAGATTGACTGTGAATTACAGTGTTATGTGTTATAAATTATTGTGCTAATTGTGAGACCGAAGTTATTGATTATAGGTCTTACGAACGTAGATAAATATATTGTGTAGCAGTAATCAACGTGGAAGGTAAGTTTCCTTAACTCAAACTTGAGTTATACTTTTTAAATTTTATGGTGGTTAATTATTATTGATTAGACCACGTCTAAGAATTATTAATGATTATTCGCAATTAGTGCATGTTTATTAATTTAAATTGAATTAGTGATTCTGAGAATATACTTGTAGAATAATTGTTGTTGGATATTCACATCTGTAGAAGATATTATTGATTTCAAATAGTATAGTTAAATTATGTCTATTGTTTAATCGTATTGAAACATGTCTTAGCTAATTGTTTTAGCTAGACGAGCACTTGTTTGAACTTGATAGTTTCGAGAAGAGAAGAGAAGAGAATTCAATTATTATTGATAGATCAATGCCAGTTGTTTCGGCTAGATCGAAAATGAAAACTTGATATGTTTGAGAAGAGAAGAGAAGTGATTAGATATTGAGAAGAACAACCTTTTATATAAAGGGAACATATTTGGTCGTATATTCGACTATTGCGCGCGTTTTAAGTATTATGCATAATATAGGGTATAGCTGATCATTTGTTATACTTGCAGAGGGGTATGATTTAATCTTTATGGTTATCTGATACACCTACGTATATATCAAAGTAAATCTTTGATAGATACCCGAGAAGAGAAGTTCTAGATTCAATGGATCGCTCAGCATAAATTTGGAAAACATTCCATATTGTTATTACGTATAATTGATTCTTGTTTGTTCAATAGAATATCGTAGAAACTTTGAAAGCATTGCACTCTTTCACTATCAAATTATGGTGTTATATAGATCCCGAGAAGACTTGTTAGTAATTACAGATTTGTTCAGCTATTTCAAAGTTCCCTGAACTTTGGTGTCATTATATCGAAATAAATAGTCTGTTATTCTTGATTCTTATAGATTCATTGTATATCTTAACTTGCGGGGCAAATTTGTTGCTCACCCTTGCTAAATAAAATATTTCAGCTAGGGATGAAGTGACTGGAGGTGCTGTGAAGAGCAAAGGCAAAGGTGTTATGTTGTAATAGCTATGTTTAACATATATATTATGTTGTATTTGTAAACCCTTTATGTCTATCTAAAGGGTATGTTTGTAATATAAAAGTTAGATAACCTGGGACTAATGTATTAACTTTATCAATTAATATGGTGTATATTTCTATTCAAAATTAAATGGGCAGTTAGATGATATGAGTATTGTGGAACGTGAGCACCAAACTCGGGAGTCAGGTAACCTGGATTTGGGAGTGTCACAATGGTAATTGTTGAAGACGTATCAGGAAAGTTTCCTAACATTATTCACTTTATTGCAGTGAATGTAAGTTCCCTTAACTTGTACTTTATCATTGTGTACAAGTCTTTTATATTGCAAGTTATAACTTGTACAAACTTATATATAGTGCAAGTGTGAGATCCCGAATTTTATACAATGAAAGTATTCAATTTTTTTATAATTATTATTCTATTTAGTAAATGGTTAAATTTATAAAAGGTTAAAGTTAAGGGTGATATGTGAAAAAATTTTCAAAGTAAGCAAGTTGTCATAAAATAATCGGTGATAAAAGTATAGTAATATGCGTGGTTGCATAGTAGTACACGATATTGTACATTATCTTTGATTATTGTTGCTTACGTGAGAAGTCACTTAGTTACACTTAATTATTTCTACAGTATTTGCTGCATAATATCTCTAATATTATTGATTCAATTATTATCACAGTATCATCTGCATAATATTTATTATTATTAAATCAATAATTGAGATGACAAAGTTATTCATATTATTATTTGTAATATTGACAATGTCTAAAAAGTTCTGTCAATGAGAGGTTTGGTCACCTAATTGCGCGCCAATAGGGAAATATCCTTATCAAAAAGCCCCCTCTTTCCTGGGAATGATCTGATTATTAAATACTGTGAGTTATAATATTAATGATGAATAAATTTGTGTTGATTAAAGATGAAATTAATAGTTCCATTGTGTTGGGATTATTAGTGTTGGTGGAAATCAACATTTATTTCGATAATAATTAATGTTTGGAGGTTATATTGACCAATCGGGTAATTAATCGGATAAATGAGCAATTAATTGCTATTAATTCACATGCTTATAACTATTTGTTCACATGTGTGTACTATTAATTCACATGCATGTACTATTAGCGGAGGTGGTGAAAGATTGATAATACTTGCATGACTAAATTAAAAATAGAGGTATAGATGAATGTACTATACTGTAATTATTTTTTCACATGTATAGAACTATTGAGTCACATGATTGTAATATTGATTAACATGATATATTATTAGGGGAGGTGGTGCAAGTTTGATAATACTTGCAGGACTAAATTAAAAATGAAGAAAAAGATGAAGGTATTATAATGTAGTTTATAAAAAACGTCGTGGTATTTTTTTCACAATTTTTTTTAACAAAACGTTGTAAATATATATAAAAAAATATTATCTATTTATAAGGGCAATTTTTAATTTTAAATAGATAACATTTTTTTTAAAAAAAGTTATCTTTGTCAAAAACACGGAGGTCAAAAAAAATCTCATGAAATGAAAACTTGAAATTAAAATGCCTAAACAATATTCCATCTCAAACTTCTTTCTGTCTCTACTCCTGAACATGCTACATGAAAACTAGGGTTTATCAACCCGATTAACTTTCTCTCTCCTGTTCAAATGGCCAAAACAAGAGGGGCTAGTATCGGTCGTCAACCAGTTCAAAGGGAAGAAGGGTCGATAGTGGCTCCCAAAGTGGCCAAAACCTGTTATGTGCAGAGCTGAAATAATGTTGGAAGCAAGAAAGTTGCGTATAGGTTACGCTTTTGAGCCGAAGAAAGTCCATAGCTTCATAACTCAATCTCTTGTAAGTCATATCCAAAATCAAGGTACCGACCTCTTTTAGATCGATGCTGCTAAGCCACTAATCGAACAAGGTCCGTTCGATGCCATCATTCACAAATTGTACGGCGACAAATGGAAACAGCAGTTGAATGAATTCTCCTCCCAAAACCCTAGTGTCGTCATAATCAATTCACCCGTTGCGATCGAAAGGCTTCGCATCCGAATATCAATGCTCGAATTAGTGAAGGATTTGAAAATATCTCAAGAAAACGGGGCTGTAATTAGCATTTCGAAACATGTTCTGGCCTTTTGATTTAGATTTATTGTCTGATTTGAGTGATTGTTAGTGCATACATCTGTATTTAGTATCTTTTCCTGTAGTCCTGTCACTTTTTGACTTTCAATGTTTATTTTTATGAAAGTAATACTACTTCTGCCGCAGAACTTGCTGCATCTATTAATGATATGACAAAAAATGTTTGGGCAAAAGTATGTAAATTTGTGATTGAGTTTTAGCTCCCCATAATCAGTGTAAATTAGAGGAAGGAGTATAAGTTCTGAACAAATGACTAGCATCTGTTAATCTCAGTACCACATTTTTATGTTTTTCTATATTAAGAGTAATGTATAGATACCTCATCTCCATTTATTGAATATTTTATGTTCTTTGATGGCTGTATTAGATTTTATCCATAAACCTGTTATATTTCAATCTCACGATTCTTCAAAAATATTATAGATTTTGATATCCTGCTTTGTTAAGACCTCACATTTTGAAGAGTACCTGTGCGTCAAGGTAAGATTACTTTTCTTCTGCGTTTCTATTGTCACGTGATTCGACATGATTTACCTAAAGCTATGTTTTTATTAATACTTTTTTAATTTGTTAGGTTTTGATATAAAATATAATGAATTATGCTTGAAGAACACATGTTGTATCATGTAAACAAGGGACATACTCCATATTGTTTTCAACATCAGCCAGATGCATAAAACTTCTGGAACTTTGTTCAAAGCTTAAAGATGATCTTCTGGAACTTCTGTTTTCTCTTCATTATTGATTTTATTTTTTAGGCAAGTTCTAGTTAAATGATTACCCCTGACAGATTATTAATGGAATTCTACACTTTTTTAGACAGAAGTGGCTTTCTACAAGCATCATGCATGCTTGGATTGATTTGTTTTCTTGTTTCACTTTTATATGATACATTAATTTAGCATTATGTCAGCATTAGTTAAATGATACATTACATAACACACAAGCATTAGTTATATGATACATTGTTTCGCTTTTATATGATACATTATATGATACACACAAGCTGGAAGGAAAGCAAAAAAAGAGATTATTTGGCACTTGTGTCAGCATTAGTTATTGAAGGTAATCTTTTTGAAGAGTCTTGAATCTGGCATTAATGTTAGTGTTTTGGTGGTATTTCTCTAAGATCCTCTTCATGTGCAATGCTTTAATAGGTGTTGTCCATGCTGACAACTTTGTACTGTAAATCTTTTGGGTACTGTAAAGTATTGTTGATGATGTTATTGCTGAATTTGCACTGATTCCATAATTTAGTGCAACAGCTCGATGGCAGGCAGTAAGATCTGGAGGAAATAAGATTGCAGCAGAGGCAAACCCTAGTTTAAGCTCTGATGAAAAGCCAGAATTTGAAGCGGACGCTGATGGGTCATTGCCTTTCTACATACTTGGTTCCCACGTGCATGCAATTTTCCTAATTATGTCTGTATATCGATATTAGTTTTCTACCTGTTGATTAATAGCTTTTATTGGGCTCTTTTCTTAGCATAAGGTATTAGGACTGAAGACTGATATAGAAAAACGGTTACTTTTCCTTTTTTCCTACTTTTGGTTGCTCATTCATTGTGTTGTTTGTACATTTTCAGAGGAGATACACATTTGAGAGACATGACATACCTGCTGGGGAGAATTATGTCCTCAAAATCAATTATTCGTTTAAGGTTTATTACTCATTTGCAAATATGAGCCTATCCTAGTCAAAGATTTAATTCTTTAGAAGTCTAAGCACTGGTTTTGCATTTTGTGAGTTTCTAATTCTTGTGGAACTGTTTGTTCCATGCTCCTGATTGAGGACTATTTGAAGTTCATTTTTGTTAGCTTCTATAGGATTAAAAATTATCATTGTTAATAACTGGTAATTTAAATATTTATTATACATGTCAAGCTATACAATTGATGCAGTCACATTTTGATAGAATAGGAAAACTGATCAAAATTAATACTGCAGTGCTTTGGAGCTTTTTCTTATTAAAAGAAAGAATAAAGGACCTTACTGGCTATCAGTTTAAAAATTCTCTAGCTGTCCAGCTCCTCAACGTGTAACGCTTCTGAAATAGTATACCTTATTATTTGGGAAAGCTTCGGCACAAGGTCTTATTATGAGTTCTTTAATTAAGATGAACGTTTTACATTTTGGCAGGTAAGCTGGTGCAAGTTTGAGGTTACTGTTGATTTATCCAAGAACATTCAAGTATAGCATATAGCATTCAAGTATAGCATATATCCTGTTCGTAGTCAAATTTATACTTGAATTTTCGCAAAATGCTATGTTGCTTATACCTATTGTAACCACTTTTAAGTTAATAGGAGATTAGGAGTTTCTTGTCTGAGCATAGTTTTTCCATAAAGGGGTTGCTCAGTAGTCCTGCTTACTTTGCGGCTGTGCTTTGTGCAAAAATAATAATATTGTGTATGCACGAAGTATGAGACTCCTTTTTTCTTTTGGTTGGACTGCTGAGCCTCAGATATATTATTGTATTGGCTACTTCTTACAGAATGACATTATTTGTGCAGTTCTGATCATGTTCTTCAAACTCCTTTACAAGGTTGGGTTATGGCCATTGTGAGTTATTGACTATTCGGGCTTTTAATAGAAAGAATTTGCGAGTCCGAGCTGGATATTTTTTTTAATGTAATTGTAAGTAATATTTTTGTAGGTCATGGCACTTTTAAGTGGTTTTGCTGGAGTTTACACAGAGGAAACTAATCTAACTTTTATTTATTTATTGTTGTATAGGTGTGTAGACTTGCTTTGGATCAGTTTCTTGGCCAACTTAATTCTTATCAGATATCTGTGATTTTTATTAGTAAATATCTCGATATAATCTAGCCTGAGAGGATCTTGATTGACGCCACGCAGAAAGAGAACTTCCTTTTGGG
This sequence comes from Panax notoginseng, assembly GCA_016801055.1. NCBI lineage: Eukaryota > Viridiplantae > Streptophyta > Magnoliopsida > Apiales > Araliaceae > Panax > Panax notoginseng. The sequence continues at coordinate 178,677,972 of CM029014.1, forward strand.
AAATCTCAAATATACTCTTATGAAACATATGATTCTGAATGTTGCAGGCTATAACTAAAAAGTAGCCTTCCAGGAACATAAATATGCATAACTTCTGGTTATATGTCTTTGGGATGGCCTTCAATGCTGTAGCAATACTGGTCCAGGATTTTGATTCTATCATAAACAAGTAATTTGGCATTTCCCTTTGATTCTTACTTTGTCATGATGTTTGATATCTGCCAATTAGGTCACATTCACTGTACACCTTGCATTTGCACTATAAAATCTCCTAGATTATAGTTGTAAAATAAATTAGGGGTATGATGTATTAGGGAAGTAGAATAATAGGCACCCTCCTCTATTTCTTTCTCTTTTTTCTATTTCTTCATATAGCATATTTAATGTCTTCTTAACCATTTCAAACGTAGATTAGGCAGGCTTTAGATAGTTAACATTTGTAGAATGGAAAAGGATATCTGGTTTGTTCTCTCAACGACTGAAATGTTTGAAAATGAAACTCAAATAAGACATCAATAAAAGTCAGGTAATACTAGCTCCCTAGTACCTATTTTTTTACAAATGAGCAGCGACATTTTCTAATTATTTTGTGAAGCCCTTTCTTATTCCCTTGTTTTCTTTGCAAGGGCTCTGGGCTTGTTGGTGGCCTTTATGCACCAAGGTTGATAATTGGTGCTGATGTGGGAGCTGTATTTGGGGGTACAGCTGGAGAACTAATCAATTCAGCTGTTCCAGGAAATGTTGCTATTGCCCAACCACAAGCATATGCCCCGGTAATGCTTTACTCTTGTACCTGGCCATGTTAGCTTGTATAAAGACTTATATGCTTTACTCATGGTAATTCTTGTCAACTTGTATTTGGTATTGTACTTAAGTTTCTATGTGTGAGTAGGCTAGTTAAAGACTGCTTGATCCTTCCGAAGCTGGATTAAGGAAACATTAGCTCCCCATCTACCAGAGAATTGCTTTGCTCAGGCATTTGATACTGCAAACACAATTGTCACTTTACGATTCATAGATCCTCTATGGAAAATAAAGAAGTTTCTTAATTTGGGTTCAGAAGTAGTACTAGCACAAACTGTAACATATTGGTATAGTTTGGATTATTTTGTTGATGTAATCAAATTCACAATTCAATATAGTAGTAATTTATATTGAAAAATGAATTTGAGATGTATATATGGATAGTTTGGTATATATTTTGTGGATGTAGTAATTTAAAACTGTAAACGAATGGTATTATTAGGATGTATTTTGAATGGTTGATACATTTTGGCTTTAAATTTAAATTAGAATTTAGACCTTTTAGTTATATATCATGACATTAGCATATTGTAGGTGCATTGGTAATATAGGTGAACTACAACTTTTTTTTTCTTTTTTTTTAATCTACAACATTTTAAAAATGTTGTATATTTGTATAAATAAATGACACCTTCTAAATAGATGACACATTATAAACGTTGTGTAAATGTGCCTAAACGTTGTGTGATATATTAAACTACAACATTTTTAGCCAGAACACGTTGTGGAATCATACCTTCTACAACGTTTTCAAGCATCTACTAATTTATGGAAAACAAATCTACAACATTATTTTTCTTAAAAAACGTTGTAAAATGTGTCTAACTACAACGTTTTTAAAACGTTGTGTAAGGGTGTCAAATAGGTGACACCCTTAACCACGACGTTTTTCTGATTGAAACCACAACGTTTTTTCCACGTTATCTATTTACTATTTTGTAGTAGTGAATTATCGAAACTATATTTTTCTATAAATAGAAGCTTATTCTTCCTTCATTCTCACCAATTCACTAAGACTCACAAGAGCAATTATAGAGAGAGAAGCTATAGAGAAAGAAGCTATAGAGAGAAAGAAGAAGAGAAGTCTGCTGCTTCACTGTTCCAGTATCCAGTCTTCTTCTAAGGTAAAGACATGTGATGAAAATTATCTTCGTCCTGGGTGCGAATAGGAATTTTGAACCACAATTGTGATTATGAGTTATTCACATGATTGTGGACAGGAATTGTTAATTGATGTTATAGGGGTAAAACATTGTTGGTGGACTTTTAACATGGAGAATATAATAGACTTTATGGTCTATTTGACTCTTCTAATGGATTGCTCGTTCCGCTGCAACTATGGTAATAGGAGTGTAGCTGGGTCGAGCGGAGGTAACAGGGGATTAGAACGGTGGTCTATAGGTGTTGAGGTTCTGTGACGCCCCCAAAATTAGGTATACATCACCCATCTTGGGTCGTCAGATATATAGTACAAAATACAAATACAACTTACTAATACAACTGTCGTGTACAATACGACAAAACATAAACTGTGAGTTTGAATACAAATATTATCTTCTAGAGAGTATTCATACTCAAAAGGAGTCCTCATTACATTTATTAACACGCTATTACATAGAATAGTGAAGACTACTAACTAATACTATCATTCGAACCATCACTCCGTTCCCCGACTTGCCCCAGCTACGTTCTCATTTCCTGAAGAGAACAGTGAAAGAAAGGGTGAGCTCAACTAGCCCAGTAAGAAATATTATGACTAAGATAATGCAGAATAAATTATCATTAGCCTTCAACAATGTTAAACTGATAAAATATAATAGACATCAAGTTTAACTGCAGCGGAAAAAGCAATCCATTAAAAGAGTCAAGTAGAAAATAAACTCTACTATCTTTTATGATTTAAAAAGTTTTTCAACACTGTGATCGTTGAGACTCAGCTTAATAAAATAATCCACATCATCGAATCACCCCTGCACTACGGCCAAGGATATTCGTATATTCATTAATGGTCATGATCTTGCCAACAACTGTCCATCAATGCACTACGGGCCAATGAGGACTTTTACTACATCATTTGTAACATTACGGTCATGATTATACCGAATAATCCCTGGTCATAATCATACCAAGTCCATCTATGCACTACAGGCCACAGATGACTTTCAACATTTTATAAACATGAGGATGATGACAATGATATAAGAATTCAATAAAACAAGTTCAAGAATTAATTTATCCAAGAATTAATAACGTCCAAATTGTCAACATGATACTGCTTTGTGGAGTAAAATTCAAGAATGATCAGGAGAATATTTTCATGAATAGATACTAGATGAAGTGCCAATGTCAAGGATATTCCACAAATTTCATGGAGTATAGAAGTCAAAACTTAACCAACTGAGTATAATAAAGAATGGAATAACAAAAGAAATCACCATGCATGCGATAGACTGCACAGACAGGTTATTCCAACAGAATAATAAATAATGAAACCAGGTCCGGCGTAAACGCACAGACAGGATATTCCGACATAATAATAAATAATGGAACCAGGTCCGGCGTAAACGCACAGACATGATATTCTGACAGAATAATAAATAATGGAACCAGGTCCGACGTAAACGCACAGACAAGATATTCCGACAGAATAATAACAAGACGGAACCAGGTCCGGTGTAAAACACACAGACAAGATGTTCCAACAGAATAATAATAAAAACGGAACCAGGTCCGGTGTAAAACACACAGACAGGATGTTCCAACAGAATAACAGAAGAATGTCACCAAGTATAGGGTAGACCGCGTATACAGGTTATTCCAACAGAATAATAAGAAATAGAATAACAACAGTTCTCTTCATGAATAAGAAAGAATAACACCCCTTACCGTTTTAAAGAAGAGCTGAAGTAAGGAAGTAGTTAAGTAGCATAATACTCTTCTTCTCTCTCTCTATAGTTTCTCTCTATAGAGTTCAGTGAATTCGTAAGAAATAATGAAGGAATGAGCTGCTATTTATAGAAAAATAGAATGCATAGTAACTAATCCATGAACGGTCTAGATTGATTACTTTAATCTGACGATCCATATTTAAAGAAAAATCTTTTAAATAAAATATAATATATTCTATTTATAGAATAACTTTAATAAAGTATTTTGTTTTATATAAAAAGATGTTTCTGTTTTATTACGTTAATAATACGAATAAAACAAAACGTCATTATCGCTAAATAATTCATATTATTAACTGACAATAATGGAATCAAACTGAGTGACTTCTCACATAAGCATTAATAATCAATACCGTGTGCTACTATGCAATCACACGTATTACTGTACTTTTACTACCGAGTAGTTCAACAGTAACAATGGTAAAACTTCCGCCGTTATTTTTAATAAAATATTTTTGTCGTTTTCTCAATCCGACAATAATTCCGTTGTGGGGTCCACCAATGATTGTGTCGTTGTACGAATATTCCCTGTTAAAACGAATATTCCCCGACCAATCGAATATTATATAACAACTTGCGTACTTTGCAAATTTTATAAATATTACCCACAACTATAACATTATATCAAATTAACTCCATAATATTCAAAAATGATATTTATAGAAAATTCATCTTTATTTATAAAAGTTGGGGTCTTACAACCTCCCCTTCTTATGAAATTTCGCCCTCGAAATTAGGGTACGTACCTGGTATGTCGAAGAGATAAGGATACCTTGATTTCATTTCAGATTCTAACTCCCAAGTCATTTCCTCAACATCGTGATTTCTCCACAAAACTTTGACTTGAGGTATAACCTTGGAGCGTAGAATATGTTCCTTCTTATCCAAGATTTGAACAGGAACTTCTTCGTACGTCAAATCCTCCGCTATTTCGTTCGGTTCTAACTCAATAATGTGGTTCAGGTCTTCCACATATTTGCGTAACATGGATATGTGAAAAACGTTATGAACATGAGACATACTTGGCGGTAAAGCGTCTATAAGCCACAGTTCCTACTCGATCGAGGATTAAAAATGGACCGATGAATCGAGGATTGAGCTTTCCTCTCTTTCCAAATCTCGTAACTCCTTTCCATGGAGCAACACGTAAGAACACATGATCTCCTACATCAAATTCCACGTCCTTTCGATGAAGATCAGCATAACTCTTTTGTCGATCTTGTGAGGTTTTTATACGTTGTCGGATCGTTTGAATCTTTTCTGTAGTTATACGTACCAACTCCGGTCCCAACAATATTGCTTCACCCACCTCATCCCAGCATACTGGAGAACGACATTTTCTTCCATACAATGCTTCGAATGGAGCCATGCCAATACTTGCTTGATAACTGTTGTTGTAGGAAAACTCCACCAATGGTAAGAACTTGTCCCAACTTCCCTTGAAGTCAAAGACACAGAGTCTTAATAAATCTTCTAGAGTTTGAATAGTCCTCTCTGATTGTCCGTCCGTCTGAGGATGATATGCCGAACTAAATCGTAAATCCGTGCCCATAGCTTTTTGTAAACTAACCCAAAATCGTGAAGTGAATCTTGGGTCTCGATCAGAAACTATGGATACTGGCATACCATGCAGTCTTATAATCTCGTTTATGTACATACGAGCAAGACGTTCAAGTGTATAAGTTTCTCGTATCGGTAAGAAATGAGCAGACTTGGTCAATCTATCAACAATGGCCCAAATCGCATCAATACCTTGAGAAACCCTAGGAAGACCGGTAACGAAATCCATGGTAATGTGCTCCCACTTCCATTCTGGAATTTCAAGTGGTTGCAATGGACCTTTTGGTACTTGATGCTCCGCTTTGACTCGTTGACAAGTTATATACCTTGAGATAAACAGCGCTATCTCTCTCTTCATATTGCTCCACCAAAATGTATGATGATGATCATGATACATTTTGGTACTTCCAGGATGGATTGCAAATGGTGTGTTATGCGCCTCCATCATGATTTCATACTTTAAATCAGGGTTGTTAGGAACACAAAGTCTGGAGTTGACTCGAAGTATTCCTTCTTCATCGATTCTTGCTTCCGGCATAGCACCTTCTTGCACTTTCTTCCTCATACGCATCAGCTCCAGGTCTGTAGCTTGAGCAGCTTTAACCTTGTCGATTAAAGTTGGTTCTACTCGTATATTCGACATCATCACATGGGTCCCTGGAGTCTTTAACTCTATCTCCATCCTTTGCAAGTCACACAAAATGGGCCTTTGCGTTGTTAATATTGCACTTGTACCCGCATATGATCTTCTACTCAATGCGTCAGCTACCACGTTCGCTTTTCCAGGATGGTATTGAATGGTATGATCATAATCTTTCAACAGTTCAAGCCAACGTCGTTGTCGCATGTTGAGTTCCTTTTGAGTGAAGAAATATTTAAGGTTTTTATGATCCGTAAAGATCTCCACCTTCTCCCCATACAAGTAATGCCTCCAAATAAGTGCAAAGACAACAGCTGCCAACTTTAGATCATGAGTAGGATAATTCATCTCATATTCCTTGAGTTGTCTTGATGCATAGGCTATGACTTTTTCATGTTGCATGAGAACACATCCCAACCCTTTGCTCGAAGCATCACTGTAGATGACAAATCCCTCCGAGCCAGATGGTATTGTTAGAGCAGGTGCTGAAATGAGTCTCCTCTTAAGTTCTTGAAAACTATGCTCACATTCTTCGCTCCAACCGAACTTTGTATCTTTCCGAGTCAGCTGAGTTAATGGAGTAGCGATTCGAGAAAATCCTTCCACGAATCTCTGATAATAACTAGCCAAACCAAGAAAGCTACGTACTTCGGTCACTGATTTAGGTTGCTCCCAGCTTTGAATAGCTTCAATCTTTGCCGGGTCAACCGATATTCCACGACTTGATACTACGTGCCCAAGGAATGCTACCTCTTCCAGCCAGAACTCGCATTTCTTTAACTTGGCATAAAGTTTGTATTCACGAAGCTTTTGGAGTACCAACCTCAAGTATTGCTCATGATCTTCACGGCTTTTGGAATAAACAAGGATGTCATCGATAAAGACGACCACAAAGTGATCCAAATATTCCTTGAATACCCTGTTTATCATATCCATGAAGGCAGCAAGAGCATTAGTCAATCCAAAAGACATAACTAAGAATTCATAATGCCCATACCGAGTTCTGAAGGCAGTCTTTGGAATATCCTCAGTTCTAACCTTCAGCTGATGATATCCAGAACGAAGATCGATCTTTGAAAAGAGTTGTGCTCCTTGCAACTGGTCAAACAGGTCATCAATACGTGGCAATGGGTACCTATTTTTGATGGTGACATGATTCAACTCCCGATAATCAATATAAAGTCACATACTCCCATCTTTCTTCTTCACGAACAGAACAGGAGCACCCCAAGGAGAAGTACTAGGACGAATAAAACCAATGTCTAACAATTTCTGCAGTTGGGTCTTTAACTCCTGAAGTTCAATAAAAGCCATTCGATATAGGGCTTTGGAAATGGGTTTTGTACCGGGTTCAAGGTCGATACAAAATTCAATTTCACGCTATGGGGGTAGGCCAGGAAGTTCTTCGGGAAATACGTCAGGAAATTTATTAACAACAGAAATATCATTCAAAGCTGACGTATTTTTGTTTAGATCTGTGACATGAGCTAAGAAAGCTTGACATCCATTTTTTAATAAACGAATAGCTTTATGGCTTGAGATGACAGCGATTGATTTTAATGGTTTGGTTGCTTGAATTCGTGTAATTGGTCAATTAGGAATATGAAAGCTAACAACCTTACAAAAATAATTAATTTTTGCATGATAAGTAGTTAACCAATCAATCCCTAGAATCACGTCAAATGCAAGTATTTTTAATGAAATAAGATCGACAGGTAATGTGTGGGTACCAACTTGAACCAAACAAGACTTATAAACCGTGGATGTAATGAAGGTTTCTCCCAATGGAGTTTCAACTGCTAAGTCAAAGTCTAATTTCTCCGGAATCAAATTTAATCGATGAGCGCAAGTAGGAGAAATAAAAGAATGGGTAGAACCGGTATCAAATAAAGTATAGACTTCGTTAGAGTTTATGATAAGCTTACCCGTGATGACCTCATTCGGGTTCCTTGCTCTCTGGGAGTTCACAACAAACGCTCTCCCTTGCACAACCGGTTTTGACTTTTCTGGGACGGCCTTTGGTGCCTCCATCCTAGCTGAATTTGTCTTCGGTAAACGACAAAATCGGGCTAAATGACCTTCTCTTCCATAATTATAACATGCTTTGGATGGCATCGCGCAGTTTGGACTGATGTGTCCCTCCCCTCCGCATTTGAAACATATGATAGGTGGTCGTTCTCCTTCCTTAACGACAGGTGCTGGTGCTGACGTCTTTCCATCATTGTTGAATCTCCTCTTCTTGGAATGCCCATTCTTATTATTTTGGCCCTGATTACCACCGAAATAGTTACCATTTCTAGCCTGTTGATTCCCTCCACGCTTGTTGTCACCGCTTCGATGACTGCTCTCACTGGTATTATCATTTTATCGACTACTCTCTTTTGGTTGCGTTGACTCGTTATCGCGCTCCACTAACTGAGCCCTATTCACAACATCTGAATACAAACACAGTTTATGAGAAACAAGATGTTGACGTATCTCCGGCTTCAAACCTCTTAAAAACATCCGCGTCATTCTTTCTTCATTATCCACCAGGTGGGACGCAAACCGGGATAACTCCGCAAATTTTGTCTTATACTGCGACACGGTCATATTATTCTGCTCCAATTTGATGAACTCCACCTCCTTCATGTGACGAATACTCTCGGGAAAGTATTTGTCGTTAAACAGCTCTTGGAACTTCTCCCAAGACATCTTCAGTGCGGCAGGTTGAGTACGTTTTATCGATTCCCACTAGTAATCTGCCTCTCCTCGCAACATAAAGGCGGCAAAGGGAACCTTTTGCTCCTCGGAGCAACCCAAGATATCAAATATCTTGGTGATCTGCTTTATCCATGTTTCAGCTACAAGTGGTTTGGGTTCTCCCTTAAACTCCGGTGGTCCCAGCTCCTTAAACTGTTTAGCGGTGACCGCCTGAGAGTTTCCAGTATTTCCACCTACGTTGTGGACAGGAGCCGCTTTCACCTGTTGTTGCATGAATTGCATAAAACCTCTGAACATTCCATCATTCATCATCTGGTCAGTGTTGTTATTTGCATGAGGATTGTCACCTTCCTGATGAACATTATCCTGATTATTGATATGTGGTGAATCAATAATCGCCTGTGCTCCTTTGCTATTCTCAACATTCTCAGATGCCATTTTCAGATACTGCCACAAAATAAAAGTTAATTGATATGTCATATATTATCCTTATATTATGAACGACCAATTAAATACCATGCAAATAAACTTAGGTAGGACATACTAGCGAAGGAATTCCCCGTCTCTCCCCTCCTAGTTCTATTCTCACATCTCAGCCAGGGATCATATCCCTAAGCTCTGATACCAACTGTGACGCCCCCAAAATTAGGTATACATCACCCATCTTGGGTCGTCAGATATATAGTACAAAATACAAATACAACTTACTAATACAACTGTCGTGTACAATACGACAAAACATAAACTGTGAGTTTGAATACAAATATTATCTTCTAGAGAGTATTCATACTCAAAAGGAGTCCTCATTACATTTATTAACACGCTATTACATAGAATAGTGAGGACTACTAACTAATACTATCATTCGAACCATCACTCCGTTCCCCAACTTGCCCCAGCTACGTTCTCATTTCCTGAAGAGAACAGTGAAAGAAAGGGTGAGCTCAACTAGCCCAGTAAGAAATATTATGACTAAGATAATGCAGAATAAATTATCATTAGCCTTCAACAATGTTAAACTGATAAAATATAATAGACATCAAGTTTAACTGCAGCGGAAAAAGCAATCCATTAAAAGAGTTAAGTAGAAAATAAACTCTACTGTCTTTTATGATTTAAAAAGTTTTTCAACACTGTGATCGCTGAGACTCAGCTTAATAAAATAATCCACATCATCGAATCACCCCTGCACTACGGCCAAGGATATTCGTATATTCATTAATGGTCATGATCATGCCAACAAATGTCCATCAATGCACTACGGGCCAATGAAAACTTTTACCACATCATTTGTAACATTACGGTCATGATTATACCGAATAATCCCTGGTCATAATCATACCAAGTCCATCTATGCATTACAGGTCACAGATGACTTTCAACATTTTATAAACATGAGGATGATGACAATGATATAAGAATTCAATAAAATAAGTTTAAGAATTAATTTATCCAAGAATTAATAACGTCCAAATTGTCAACATGATACTGCTTTGTGGAGTAAAATTCAAGAATGATCAGGAGAATATTTTCATGAATAGATACTAGATGAAGCGTCAATGTCAAGGATATTGCACAAATTTCATGGAGTATAGAAGTCAAAACTTAAGCAACTGAGTATAATAAAGAATGGAATAACAAAAGAAATCACCATGCATGCGATAGACCGCACAGACAGGTTATTCCAATAGAATAATAAATAATGAAACCAGGTCCGGCGTAAACGCACAGACAGGATATTCCGACAGAATAATAAATAATGAAACCAGGTCCGGCGTAAATGCACAGACAGGATATTCCGACAGGATAATAAATAATGGAACCAGGTCCGGCGTAAACGCACAGATAGGATATTCCGACAGAATAATAACAAGACGAAACTAGGTCCGGTGTAAAACACACAGACAGGATGTTCCAACAGAATAATAATAAAAACGGAACCAGGTCCGGTGTAAAACACACAGACAGGATGTTCCAACAGAATAATAGAAGAATGTCACCAAGTATAGGGTAGGCCGCGTATACAGGTTATTCCAACAGAATAATAAGAAATAGAATAACAACAGTTCTCTTCATGAATAAGAAAGAATAACACCCCTTATCGTTTTAAAGAAGAGCTGAAGTAAGGAAGTAGTTAAGTAGCAGAATACTCTTCTTCTCTCTCTCTATAGTTTCTCTCTATAGTTTCTCTCTCTAGAGTTCAGTGAATTCGTAAGAAATAATGAAGGAATGAGCTGTTATTTATAGAAAAATAGAATGCACAGTAACTAATCCATGAACGGTCCAGATTGATTACTTTAATCTGACGGTCCATATTTAAAGAAAAATCTTTTAAATAAAATATAATATATTCTATTTATAGAATAACTTTAATAAAGTATTTTGTTTTATATAAAAAGATATTTCTGTTTTATTACGTTAATAATACGAATAAAACAAAACGTCATTATCGCTAAATAATTCATATTATTAACTGACAATAATGGAATCAAACTGAGTGACTTCTCACATAAGCATTAATAATCAATACCGTGAGCTACTATGCAACCACACGTATTACTGTACTTTTACTACCGAGTAGTTCAACAGTAACAATGGTAAAACTTTCGCCGTTATTTTTAATAAAATATTTTTGTCGTTTTCTCAATCCGACAATAATTCCGTTGTGGGGTCCACCAATGATTGTGTCGTTGTATGAATATTCCCTCTTAAAACGAATATTCCCCGACCAATCGAATATTATATAACAACTTGCGTACTTTGCAAAATTTATAAATATTATCCACAACTATAACATTATATCAAATTAACTCCATAATATTCAAAAATGATATTTATAGAAAATTCATCTTTATTTATAAAAGTTGGGGTCTTACAGGTTCTCCTTAAACAGTACGAAAATAATTTTATTGAGAACTTTAGATAAGTGTGTTGTATTTTTATACGACATTTAATAGTTATATTTGGTGAATCAAATAGGGTAAGGAAAACCCAACTTTGGAAGGGTGTTTTGCCACTATCATACAAGATGTCTAATGATATACGACTTCGTGTTACCATAAGATTGGGTTGTGCACATCCACTTGCTGAGTATATCTACGAGCACTACCTATATATTCATAGAGTTTGGTTGAAGTATAATTCTCAGTTGGAGACAATGGAGATAATTATATGTCAAGAGAAGACTCACCATTGGAAAGAACATGATAGTAATCTACTCATTTTTCTTTGGGGACTATTGGGTTAACCAAGGATAATTCTCGAGTCATATGATATCTATCATAATTTAGATGTATGTCCTCCCATGTACGAATGTTTCCTTGAGCATTTTCTAAAGATTTTAATTTCTAAAATAATTATTGATTGTACTTTTATGTAAAGTATCATTGTATGGTGTTGTGGTCGAGGCACCATGAGAGTTACATATATTTGTATTAAAACTCACAACTTATGTGTTGTTGTACTCTGCATGACAGTTTAACAGTTGTATAAATGAAGTTTTAATTGATTTTTGTAGTGTGATATCTGGCGACTTAGAATGGGTCGTGTGGACCTATTTCGGGGCGTCGCATCAAGTTCTATTGATGATTACTCAACTATTAATTTAGTTGGGTATGCCTTAAAGTTCTTAATTATTTATGAACTGCTTTCAAGAATGCGATCTGGCCATTTATTTCGGTTAGATATTATAGATGCGAAATGTTGTATTATTTGAACTATTTCAAATTCATTGTAGCTATTTAAGTCTACCAATCCAAATTGCTTTGGTGCGGTCTCGCATGAAACTAAAATGAACAACTCAGATAACGGGGTAACTGATGTTGGGCATATAGTCCCATTTACGCTTATGCATTTAAACTTTATACTTGTGCACAATGTAGGGTACGATAGGCTGATCACTTGGAGTACTTGCATAGACTGTTCACAATCTATTTGATTGTTAAATCGTCTGATGGTTTTCGATAAAACAAAGTAATGTTCAGGGGATCTAACACCCCTTAGCATGCTATTAAGAATTCCAGAACTCTTATCTTGATATTCCAGTTTATCTCTTGATATTTATTTCAACTGTTGAGAAATATTCATACTAATGCTTTTACTTCAGATGTATGTTCTCAAACTACTTTATAAACTTGCTGGACAATTTATGCTCATTCTTGCTTAAACCTTTCAGTTAAGGCTGATAACGCTGAGGGCTCGGGCAAGGACAAGGGAAAGTCTAAGATGAAATGACGAGAGTTATTTATGTAATAAGTATATTTTCGCATATGATGTAATGTAGCGATAAACGCTAAGTTTAAGTTTCAGTTTATTAAAGGTTGTAAAGACTTGGGACTTTATTTTGAATAAGTATATGTAATAGTTAGTATTATTATTATTATTATTATTAGATAATGATGTATGTTGTATCGTGGACACCATGTTCTGTAATCGATGTTACACGGATTTGGTGGCATCACAGTTGCTACATTAGCTGTAAGGAATTATTTTTTAGCACTACCTACGGACAAGTTCATTAATTTAAATAATTGTTATTTCATTCCGAATATCATTAGAAACAATATTTCTATCTCTGTATTGGATATGGATGGTTTTAACATTATAATAAAGAACACCAGTTGTTCTATTTATAATGATAATGTTTTATATGGTGTTGGTTGTGACACCCCCAAATCCGGGTACTTCATTCCCACATGATTTGGTGCTCACTTTCCAAAATATTTACATCTAACTACCCATAAACAAGGGTAAAGACATAACTTAAATAAATATCTTCCCCATTAAAGGGTTACATGAACTTAAAACATTCCTAGGTAATCTAACCTTTAATTATTACATAAGTCTGCGAAATACATCACTTAATAACATAAGTCTTATAACATAAATTTACTAAATAAAATTGAACAAGTCTTCATCATTTGGACATCTTGCCCTTTCCTTTGCAAGAAGACGGCTCATCCAATTTCTCAACTTTAGCTGTAGTGTTAAATGCAAGAGTGAGCAAACAATTGCTCACTGATATAAAGAGCGATAATATCAGTAAAATAAGAGAAAGCAATGAATACTGATTAAATAAGAACTTGCTCCATGAGATAAAACTAGTAAACAAGTTTGAGGTTTATATCTGAGGGTCTTTAAGACCATGACCTATGTCATGAGGTTATTAAGTATTTCTACTTCAAACATTAATAGCCATTAGACTATACAGACTTTAACCTTCGTACTTAGGAGGATCAGCCCTTCGCACCATGTATTGTGCACAAACATCTAAATGATAACATGTACATAATTCCCTACGTTAGGCTTGTTCATCTCAGTTTGACTTTAGGATTTTCCACACTAAAGAAAGTTTAGTTTGGAACTAGCTTATCAGTGGTTCCAGAATTTTAGAATACTCATCAATTATGGATTAGTCCAACCAATAAAGGTTTATTTGTTATTCGAAGGTTCAACATAATAATATAAGATTAAACAATAACAATGTACAATTGAGTAGACATGGTATAAACAAAGTATTACATCCAAAAGAGTTAGAAAACCCATTTGGGACAACGAATGTAAACAGTTTATGCTTTGAATAGCAACAACAAGAGTTAGAAATGTGAAACTCGCTCGATGTAAAGAATTAGAATACAAGAGCTTACATCATCATAATCAAGATGGAATTAATAAGCTTGTTCAACTTTAATATAAGATTTAGAAACTTGCATATTAATAAATTAGGGTTAGAAAGCTTGCTTGACAACAAAGGTAAACATTGTTATGAAACTTGCATTTATTATAAAGAGAATAAAGTTAAGAAACTTGCCTCGTGCGTAAGCTACATAATTACTACAAGCGTTCGCCAAATACCCTACATATACCATTAGAATCACAATACACATTAGTTATGTTAACATTAACTTCATGGGTTCACTTCTCATTTTAGTCAAGTCTATAGACTCTAGCTTAAGACCTGATTATTTTAATCATTCATGTACCATGAATCTGCACTCCTAATTATATAACAGTACCAGACATGGTGATTGCATATCAACACAAATCCTCATGACATCACGTTACGAACTTTCAGCACTTACTAATTCATAATTTTTTGTTTCAACATTGTGATTACAATATGTTATAACATGTTTTAGGTCCTTTTACAATCATTAAAATATGTTAAGTTAACATTCTCTAAGCTAAGATGTTAAAAGTTCATTACTGGGTCTGACTGACCACAGGCGCGGCCATGCCATGTCTACCTTGCGCGTCCGCGGTCGGCACTAAAATCTGTTTTGTAGAACACAAATGTAGTTTAGACACTCAAAATTTTCTGCACACATGTCATTGACATTGCAGGAGGGCAGATTTATCTTTCAGATATAACCCTAGAAGATAGCTCATATCCAGTCCGGATACTATCAAAAATTCAGTCCCAACCCCGGAACACACACCGGGAGTATCAGGTCCAACCTCGGAGATAACCCCGAGGCATGCAGTTCAAATATCGAAAATTCCATCGGAGAAGGCCGATTTATCTCGGAGATAACCCCAAGATATTCAGCCTCAGTCCCAGACATAACACTTGGAGTAACAGTTCCAACCTTGGAGATAACCCCAAGGAGTGCAGTTACAGTTCCTGAGATAACCTCGGAAATGCTTGTTTCAAATGAATGCAATCATTTTCAACCTCAGCACTCATACTGAGGCACTCAGTACAAGACCTGAAGATAACACCGGGAAGACAGGCACACCTCAGAGATGACACTGAGGACCTTCAACACTTACAGCAGTACAATCTCAGAGATTAGCCTGAGTAACGTCTGCTTTATTAGCCCAAACCGGGGATAACCCCGGTGAGGGGAAAATTCGTCATCTTATCATCTTGCCACCTTGACCCCACATTGCACCGTCTTAACATCTCATACATATATTTCTACACAA
This sequence comes from Panax notoginseng, assembly GCA_016801055.1. Taxonomy (NCBI): domain Eukaryota; kingdom Viridiplantae; phylum Streptophyta; class Magnoliopsida; order Apiales; family Araliaceae; genus Panax; species Panax notoginseng. The sequence goes on from CM029014.1 coordinate 178,693,554, forward strand.
TAATATCCTACAAGAACCAAGGAGGTCCAATCCTGAGTGACTATTATGCAGGGCAACAGATAGAATTTGAAGCTTTAAGACCGGAGAGCATGGTCCCATCTTCCTAATTTCGTACAACCTCTAATCCCATGTCATTGCGTAACTCTCGATAATGGTGGTTCGAAATAGGTCTTACATACCTCAGTCAGATGCCCGGATTGCAATTCTGAAAGTTCGAACGGGCATCACAGTGCATGCGTGCATGTACTTCGAGACGGCGGGACCCGTGGAGCCCGGGGCACCCTGACAGCCGTAGGTACACCTGCAGCTAGCCGCAGGAACACCCCCTCTATAAATAGAGGGCTTGGGGTGGCCATTTTGTAAGAAAAAAAGGCGAGGAAGCCCTGTCAAATTTGCTCTGTACACACCCTAAACTGAGTGATTTCCCATTTTAAACACTTGTGACCTCACATATAGCTACTATTTGTACCGGCGGGAGCCGAGTATTCATTCACATAAAGTTATAGAAGTCTTCTTTGGCAGCCCACTATAAGCCTTCTTACACACTTTAAAGCCTTTCTCTTCATCTTTGCACACACCATTCTTCACGTTGAGAGTCGTGTTGCGTGTGTATGTCTGGACTTCGGTCCGTGGTTTCATTTCAGTTTGTATATATATATATATATATATATATATATATATATATATATATATATATGGACTAACATTATCGAGTTATGCCTCGATTGAGCCTAGACTTATGTCTAGAGCATTTTCTGCTTTAATTTATATATATATACTTATATATATCAACGGTTGTCAGACTTTGTTCGATGAGCCTGGATTTTACATCCGATGCATTTATTTCTATATATATATATATATATATATATATATATATATATATATATATATATATATATATTTACTTTTCGTCCCGCCTGGAGCTTACTTCATGGCAGTTGATTGCTTTTACAACTTTATTTACATTTCTGATCCCCTATGGAGGTGCTTCATGGTGGCTGATCATGTCTGTATATATATATATATATATATATATATATATATATATATATATTTACAGCTTTTATATATATATAATTGCTTACTACTTTCATATCAATTGCAGCATCATGTGAGCCTAGGAATCATGTGATCACAGATTCAGTCTACTGGATCTAGATTCGGTTCTAGTGATGGACATTTTCTGCTGTAAACAGCTTGTAAATTTATTCACGGTGTTTGGATTTCCTCAAATAGTTTTCATGCCCATGAGGAGTTCGGCACTGCTTTGTATATTATTTTCTCGAAGATGCTTCGTATCTCAAAAATTAAAAGTAATCAAACCGAACACTTAATAAAAAATGAAAGTGTAAAAGGTCTCAATTACTATTGAGCACAAGGGTTTGAAAAACCTTTTTCTTACAAAACATCGCTGCCATATCTTGTTTAAAACTGAATTTTTAAATAAATTCAAACCCTGTGTATATAGGTGCGAACGAGGCCTCGCACTGCTTCCATATCATTAGCATAGTGACCCACACACACACACACATTCATATAACAGTTTCTTGAAAAGTGGCGGTCACCGTGGTAACACGGATGTCGGGGGGTGCCTAACACCTTCCCTCTGCATAATCAAGCCCCCGGACCCTAATGAATCTCGATTTTACAGACCCATTTAGCAGTGTCACATCACTGGGTCAGTGTGCAAACCTTTTCTCGGTTGTGTTGGTACAACCATATAAAAACCAACTGCCGACTCTTACAGTCCAATCGTCGACATATAAATGTCAGACCTTTTCACAACTTGTTTTTTCAAACAAATCTCACCTAACATGTGAACACCAAAGAACAAGAACAGAAAGGGACAAATAAAAATCTCGACGTCGACAAGTGGCGACTCTGCTGGGGACACCAGTAAGAGGGCTTAAGCCGCTATTATAATCTTTTCAGGACTGTTATATACTTGAGTGTAGATGTTGCATTTACATTTATAAGGAATGTGTATGAATGCATATATTTTACTGCGCTTAATGTTTTACACTATATCTGCTTGTGGTATTAGTGCCTCGCACATGTCATCATTTTCATAAATGGTTAGACACGTTTTATGTGAATGTATGTTGTCTGGTTCCTCCACCAGGAGGCTATTCTGTCACGGTTTGATTACTGGACTCGTAGGAAGAGTAATTCTAACGAGGCTCAAGAAAGGCACTACCCAGATTGGCTCTAGTTGAAAGACCGAATTAACTTCCAGTCAAGTAAATTCTGATGATTTAGGAACCTTCATGCCAAAAAGCCGCGAGAGTAACCTAAGATAGGTCAGCCTCTGATAAACCAAACATGGAGGAAAGTCTCTTCATGCTTTCTCATTACACGTAAAGTCAATTACTTGTAATTTCATTCCATATTCATCTCCATGTAATGAGAAATATGTGTACACGCATATTTGCATGCTATCCTGTATTACAAACAGCTAACATCCGTTTTGCAGGATAATATTCCTAAAATAGATACATCACATAGCATGTAAATATTTACACATTCCCTAAAGACTAAACTATGCAAGTCTTTTGCAGGGAAACAATCGGACCTATTACCCGTTCAAAATCCAAAAAGGCCCCGAGCCTACAGCCAATCATGTCTTTATCTGACCAGGCTAATCTTAATCCTGCCTCCCATGAAGAATTTGACGGACTAAGTAAACAGATTACAGATTTGACTGTTCTATTTAAAGAACTGCATCAGTCTACTTAGGGCACAAGAATGGCCACACATCAAGAATCCTCTACACAGGGAGGAATACAAGTTTTGGATAAAATAAATCCAGAATTTCAATTGATTACCACAGACAAAAACCCTGAAAACACCCATCTCAAAGGAGATCCAGACACCACTGATATCAAGAATAAGGTTCTTCAAATGGAAGAAACCCTTCGTTCTATCAAAGGAATTGGAGCACACGGAAGTGTCTCATATGCTGACCTTTGTGTATTCCCTGGTCTTCGTTATCTAGAAAAGTTCAAAACTCCTGACTTTGAAAAGTACGACGGGTTAGGAGATCCTTACACACATTTGAAGGTGTTCATTGGAGAACACGGATCTTATGCAGAAGACGAGAAGCTCAGAATGCAGCTATTCTAGAAAAGTCTGACTGGAGAAGCACGTTCTTGGTATACCAGTTTAGATAACTTAAAGATCCATAGCTGGGAGGAGCTAGCTCACGCCTTCCTCACCTAATACAGCTTTCAGTCTCATATGGCTTCTGACTGGTACAAGATTACCAAGGTCAAGAAATAGTCCAATGAGTCTTTCAGAGAATATGCTCAAAGGTGGAGGCGCCTTGCTACTCAAGTTATTCCATCTATGACATAGTAAGAAATGGTCATGACCTTCATAGACATACAAGAAGCTCCTTTCTATGAAAGAGTCTTAGCTGGCATTGGTAAACCATTTTTTAAAATAATTAATCATATGAAGAAGGCTGAGATGGGATTAAAGTCAGGAAAGATTCAAGACCTAGTTGCCCTTAAAGCTGTTGCTGAGCACATCCAATCTGGAACTTATGGAAACAAACCCCAGAGGGTCCATAAAAAGAAAGAGGAGGATGTTTCCTTCATACTACAAGGTCAGAAAGGCAATCAAAATATGCCTATCCAAAAGAGAAATTACACTCCCTTTCAAGCACAGTCTTCAAACCCTTAATTGCCAAAAGGTGGAGAAGTCAAACGCCCTCAAGTGTTTACACCCTTAGGGGACTTACTCGAGAACATTCTCACTCTTCTGACGACTTAGAAGAAAATCACGCATCTTCTTTCACCAGCCAACCTTAATGGGAGGGGTTTCAATGCTGCTCAGAAATGTGCTTATCATGCCGGAGCACATGGACATGATACTTAAGATTGTTGGGCCTTGAAACACAAGATCCAAGATTTGATAGACAACGGTGAGATCGTGGTCACCAAACCAGATCAACCTCACGTACAAGACAACCCTCTTCCTCAACACAAAGAGGAAGAGGTCAACATGATTAATTGGAGCATTGGGCAAAGTTCCAATTTTAACAGAGAATCATCCAAGACCATCAAAGACGGTGTTGACAAATGGGATTATGCAAAGTTCCAGTTTGTAATGAAACGAAAGATGAAAGCTCTGTGTAAGAAAATTGAGCAATTGGCAGAACTGGTTACCTATCAGCATCAAGTCACACGCCAATTAGTCAGCTAGGAGCATGCTAGTCTCCTCCCTTTTGTTGTGAATACTCCCTCGTTACCTTCAGAGAAAGAAACACTGGAAGACAAAGTGACGACGAGCGCAAGTGCCAAAGCCCATCGGGATTTTCCCAGTAGAAGGGAATTTACATACTTGGGCCAACCTATGGAAGAGATACTTCAAATGTTGATCAATGAAGGAAGGATCACTTCCATTATGCCTCCAATTAATCCCCGTTCAGGACGATTTAATTTTGATGAAGTATGTCAATATCACTCCCATTCTCGCGGTCACAGCACGGAAGAATGCTGGGCACTTCGCCACCTTATTCAGAATCTAATTGACAGCGGTGTCCTGCAACTAGCTAACGACGATACTGTGCTATTTGAGAGTGAGAACACTTGTCCTACTAAATGGAAGGGACTGGTAGCAGTTATATCCGCTGAGGCTGATGGGACTGTCAAACCTTTCATAATACAAGCAATTCACCTCAAAGGAATTGACAATCTTTTGAAAGTGGCTGCTCCAAAGCCAATCAACTTGCCATTCAGACCACAATATCCTGTAATCAGCTTATAAAAAGTCCCATGGAATTATAGAGATGCTGAAGGATCCACCTCTCGTATAACTGCGGCAGTGTCGAAGGAGAATCCACTATATCTTCCCCAACGGGTGTTGAAGCCTACCATCAAATCAAAGGGGAAAATACCCATGGAGAAAATTGAAAAGTTCCTCCGTACTATGGGTCATAATAAAGCCAAAGTGGTTTTAAGCTTAAGAGAAGCTCCACATCAAATTTCAATACTGGACTTAGTTTTAACTTCTGAGGATCACAGAAAGATCTTACTAAAGGTTTTGGAAGAAGCCTACTTGCTGAAATCAGTGGATGTGGAAACTTTTCAACATTTGGTTGATCACATTTTTAATAAAAATGTGATATCTTTCACTGATGATGACATACTGCCTGAAGAGACCACTCATTACAAGCCATTGCACATTGCGGTCTTGTCCTCCGGATACATGATAGCTAGAGTCTTGATAGATGGAGGTTAGTCTCTAAATATCTATCCTTATGCTACTTTGCTGAAGATGAACGTCAATCTAAAATGGATCCGAAGTAGCCATACTATTATTAAAGCTTTTGATGGATCACGCCGAAATTCAGTCGGAGAGATTGAGCTGCCAATCGAGATTGGTCCCCATACATTCTGTGTATCTTTTCACGTGCTAAAAATAGATTCAGGATACAACCTGCTATTGGGAAGACCGTGGATTCATATGGCTGGGGTCGTCCCCTCCACTCTTCATCAGCAACTGAAATACATCATTAATGACAACCTAGTCACGGTTAACGCTGAACCGGAATGTCCTAAACAAAGTGGCATACCACTCATCAACTTCAATTCAGAAGTGAGCCGGTCAGTTTTCATGCCCTTGAGGTGAGCAACATTCACTACCATCCTATTGGGGTGCTACCTCTCAAACCCAAGATTTCTGCCAAAGTAATGTCGGCTACTCAAGAAATGATGTCTTTGGGTCATCAGCCTAGATGAGGGCTAGGTAAAGATCATCAGGGTATTAAGCACCCAATTCAAGTGTCCAATCAAACTCGGACAGCCGAAATAGGCTATTCTGCCAGTTCCAGTTATAGGAATCCTCATAAGCATCATCAGATTCCTTCATCTCCAGCCACATAACGATTATATTCCCTTGAAGATCATGAGTTCGTATAATCAACGGTAAAGGTGCCAGCCGACATAATGGCTATGTTATTTCCCAAGTCGATACCGGTAAAGGAGAAATAAGTCTTTGTTCTATATCCCAAAGTGGAAGAAGAGGAACGAAGAATTAAACAAGACATCGTTAGAATGATGTCAGGCATACGCATCATTTTCCATGATGAACATACAAATAGATACACCCAGACGATGATTGCCCAGACATAATGGTCATCATTCGGGAAAAGGAGGACGATGACAACCCCTCCATCACTGCAGTCCATCAGGACTTTGCCCTCGACAATTAGAGCAGTACTCCTTGCATTGGTCAACTAGGGTAAAACGGGCATGAACTCTTTCTACCCTATAGATATCATAATTGCTTACTTTTCTATACAATATTAGCAGTTATTTTGTTAGTGCATGCTAACACTTTGTATGATTAAACAGTTTTATATATACTAAGTGAAAGCATACTTTGTTTCAGGACTCTGAAGTTAGATGTGCTTGTACTTGCTGATAAGATGCCTTTTCTCAATAAGGATTGTAACTTTGATGAAAAGTTGGATTCAGCCTTGATGGAAATACACGAGGACATTGAGGTGCGTCAGGAGATCAAAGAATGGGTCGAAGACAAACCTAAACCCAACACTGATTAAATCACTTCCTTCAATCTTGGAAATTAGAAAGCCCTAAGTTAATCTAGATTGGTTCAGACCTTACCCCAAACTAAAGAATGACATGGTTATGCTACTAACAAAATTCTAGGATGTGTTTGCATGGTCTCATGAAGACATGGTGGGTTTGTCCACTGACATTGTCCTTCATCACCCTCCCATTAAAGAGGGATTCAAGTCAGTTAAGCAGAAGCTCAGGTGATTGATACATGAGTGGAGTTTAAAGGTGAAAGAAGAAATTGTGAAACAATTTCAAGATGGTATTATCATGGTGTCCACATATCCTGAATGCATATCCAACATCGTTCCCATGCGTAAACCTGGAGGAAAGGTTCGAGTTTGCGTGGATTACCGGGATCTGAACAAAGCTTGCCTTAAAGATATCTTTCCCTTGCCATTTATCCACGTTCTCATTGACAATATTGCTCAATACGGCATGTACTCCTTCGCTGATTGCTTTGCGGGGTACCATCAAATTATGATTGTTGAGGAGGATCGTGAGAAAATTGCTTTCATCACACCTTAGGGAACCTTTTGTTATAGATAGTTGTCATTCGGCCTCATCAATGCCGGAGCCACCTATCAACGAGCTATGATGACTCTTTTCCATTACTTAATGCATAAAGAGATAGAGATCTACGTGGATGACATCATTGTCAAGTCCCGAAAGGAAGAAGACAACTTAGACCACTCAGAAAGCTCTTCAATAGGTTCCGCAAGTACAACTTGAAGTTGAATCCAGCCAAGTGCACCTTTGGCGTTAAATCAGGCAAGTTACTAAGATTCCTAGTCAGCCACAAAGGGATTGAGATGGATCCCACCAAAATCTAGGCTATCACATAAATCCCCATTAGTCAGACAGAGAAGGAGATACAAGGATTTTTGGGAAGAATCAGCTTTATTAGCAGGTTTATTTCTCAACTCACAGCAACCTGTGAGCCCATCTTCAAGCTGTTAAGGAAGAACTCCTCCATGAAATGGAACGATGAGTGTTAAAAAGCCTTCCTTACAATTAAAGAACAGATAGTCAAAGCTCCCGTTTTGGTACCTATTAGGGATGATGTGCCCCTGTTCATGTACCTGTCCATAAGTGACAATGCCATGGGCTACATGTTGGGACCGAAAGATGATAGAGGCCGAGAACGAGCTATCTATTACCTCAGCAAAAGATTCAGTAGCAATGAACACAAGTATACTCTGATTAAGAAGACTTGTTATGCTTTAGCATGGGCTTCCATGAGGTTACAACATTACCTCTATGGTCACACAACCCATCTCATATCCCGCGTGGATCCTCTCAAGTACGTGTTCAATAAACATATGTTAAATTGTCGGCTGTCCAGTTGGCAGTTGATCCTACAATAATTTGACATCATCTACGTGATGGAAAAGTCTATCAAAGGTCAAAGAATTCTGGATCAACTGGCTGCCGCACCTTCAGGGGACTTCAAACCATTGGAAACCTACTTCCCAGATGAAGGGGTAATGACAGTTCAGCAACACCATCAGTACGATATATGCCATACATGGAAAATATATTTTGATAGAGCTGTTAATATGGAAGGTTCTGGAGCTGGAGCTGTTCTAGTACCCGGTACGGGGAAGCAATCTCCCGCCGCTGTCAAATTGCAGTTTGTCAGCACCAACAATATAGCTGAGTATGAAGGCTGTCTTATGGGGCTAAAACTTACCCGTTCAATGAGCATCAGGAAGTTAACTGTCTTTGGGGATTCAGAGTTGATAGTCAAACAATCCACGGGAATCTATCAAACCAGAGAGCTACATTTATTGTCTTACCATCGACAAGTTTTACATATGGCTTCGGAGTTCGAAGAGATCTCCTTTCTACACATTCCTCGTAATAGGAATGACTTTGCGGATGCATTAGCCACTTTGGCCTACTTGATTCACATACCTGACAAGGAGCACATGCCAAGCGTCACATTTGCCCTGCACAAGGGACTAGCATTTGCCCTGCACAAGGGACTAGTCTATGGGAATTATATTTGAGAAGTATCGGATGAGCTACCTCGCATCCAGCATCTTTGGTATCAGCACATCAAGGAGTACTTACAAGATGGATCTACACCCGCTGAGGTGAACCCGACTAAGAAAAGGTGAGTCCATCGACTTGCTATGAAATTCTACCTGAGCAGATATGCACTCTACAAAAGAGATGTAGGACTAGGTCTCCTCAGATGTCTGGACCAGGACCAAGCTTAAAAGCTCATGGATGAGGTCCATGGTGGAGTATGTGGCCTACAGATGAGCGCCCCCTACTTGTTAAGAAGATCCTTAAGACATGACATTACTGGCTTACCCTCAAAGCTGACTATGATGATCACGTCAAGAGGTGCTATCAATGCAAAATTCATGGGTATGCTATCCCTGCCCCTTCGAGGGAGCTCCATAATATGAGTTCACCTTAGCCCTTCTTAATGTGGGGAATGGACATAATTGGGCCCGTCGAGCCCAAATCCAATAATGGACATCGCTTTATATTCACCATGATCGACTACTTCACCAGTGGGTAGAAGTAGCCTCCTTCCCCAGGGTTACAAAAGAAGTCATCATTGCTTTCATCAGAAATAATGTCATTTGTCGATATGGGCAACCAGAGGTAATTGTATCAGACAATGCTAAGAACCTCAACAACAAAATGATGGTGGAGTTATGCAGTAAATTCCACATCAAACATTTTAACTCCGTCATCTACCGTCCAAAGATGAATGGTGCTGTTGAAGCGGCTAAAAAAACATCAAGAAGATCATGCAAAAGATGTCCGCCAACCACAAAGAATGGCCTGACTTATTGCCTCTTACTCTGTTAGCCTACAGAACACCAATGCGCACTTCCACTTGGGCAACCCCTACGCATTAACCTATGGGATGGAAGTAGTGCTCCCCGTAGAAGTGGAAATAGAATCCCTCCGAGTGTTGATAGATGCTCAGCTGGATGAAGACCAATGGGTACAAGATAGGTATCACCAATTGTCTTTAATAGATGAAAGGTGAACTGCGGCTATCTTCCATGGTCAGTTATATCAACAAAGGATCATCAGATCCTACAACAGAAAAGTCCAGCTACGACAGTTTAAGCAACATGACTTGGTATTAAAGAAGATCCTTGACAACTAAGATCTGTCCAAGGGAAAATTTACCCTTAACTGGGAAGGCCCGTTTGTTGTCAAGGAGGTATTGACAGGAGGCGCTCTCAAATTGCAGGAAATGGATGGCGATGAATTTCCACAACTCATCAACTCAGACGCCGTGAAATGGGGCTATGTCTAAAATTACCATCAAGAAAACATCCTGGTGTTGGATCATCAGATCACCAGTCATTCCGGTTCTTTAACCCTTCACCACATACAACTCTTCTCCACACTTAGCCCCTCAGGGAAACATACTCTTCAAGCCAGCAACTTGGCTTCACTATGTTCATAAAACTTCAGTTATCCCACTAGAGATTGAACCTTTCACACTTGCAGTTTGTCCCAAACATGGGATCAAAACGTTTTCACACATGCAGTTTATCCTGAACTTAGGATCAAACTTTCTTTTTTCTCGTAGTCTGACCTGCACATGGGATCAAGTTTTTCGGCTATAAATCGTCTTGAGGGGCGAACTACGTCGACCTGATCTCCTCCTCAATAGGAGTATGTAGGCAACCATTTTATATGGCCCGGTCTCAATAAAACAAAAATAATAAAAATATTTCTACACCCTTCTCATTACAAAAACAAAAAAAAATTCCTACACCCTTTCTGCCACAAACAGCGTTGAACCACTTACACTAGGTTCGAACTACACAGACCTGATCTCCTCCTCAATAGGAGTACGTAGGAAGCCATTTATAGTTCGGTCTCACCCCCTACCAAAACAAAAACACTTGTCAACAGTACTAGGATCATCCTTCAATCCATTACATTTCATCGGCTATAGACCAAAGGGATGGAATTACCTGAATTCCTCCTAAATAGGAGATTCAGCGACCATCTAAGTTGCGGTTGTGCCTCGAAGAGAAATACCAATCCATAAGAGATGGAATTAACTAGGCTCCTCCTGAATAGGAGTACTGGTGACCATCTGTGGTGCGGTCAATCTCAGAGAGGAAAACCACACTCCTCTCCACATTTCCATACAGAAACCAGTCCCAAGACACCAAAGATGGTAGGGATACACACAGATCAATGATCCATTCTGAACTGTCCTGAGACAACTCAATGTCCATCCATCAAGGAGGAATTCATAATACATCAAGATCACAAGCCCTGAAGAAGCAGGTAAAATATCAAGAAAGTATCCAGACATATCTAAAAAGGAAGTGATCAAAAATATATTTTCCTGCTATATATAATGCGGTTTGATATACACAATGTAAATTGTACATGACAAAATGGCTAAGCTAGTTTGTGCAGGAAAATACAAGCCCATCTACAAATCGATATAATTGCGAGCTATCAAGCCCAACATGGCATCCCTATAAGAAGAAGGAGGTAAAGTTGTGGTCTCATGTACAAGGGTATCCACGCGAGCCAATAGATCTACAGCCATCTGCATGGTGACTCTATGCTCATCAATGTATGTGCTCATCTCTGCAATCATGCCAGATGTTCCACACTTACAACAACCCAATCTCAGAGATAACCCTGAGTAACGACTGCTAAATCAGGCCAGAACTGGAGACAACCCCGGTGAGGGGCAAAATCATCATCTTGCCACCTCGATCCCCCATGGCGCCGTCTCAACAACATCTCAACATAAATTCTACACATAAGTGTCCCACAAGAATCAATGGCTCCAATCCCGAGTGACAACTACACAAGACATCACACTAGATAGAATTTAAAGCTTGAAGACCTGTGCATGGTCCCATCTTCCCGACTTCGTACAACCTCTTATCCCATGTCATTGTGTAGCTCTCAACAACAGCATGCCATAAAAGGTCTTATACACCTCGATCGGATGCCCGGATTGAAGTTCTAAAAGTTCGAGCAGACAACATGTTGCACGCGTGCACGTACTTCGACACGGCAGGACCCGCGGAGCTCAGGGAACCCCAGGCAGCCGCAGGTGCATCTACGGCTGCCACAGGTACACCTGTGGCTCCTCTCTCTATAAATAAAGGACTTGAGGCAGCCATTTTAAGAATGAAAAAGGTGAGGAATCCCTATCTATTTTGCTATTTACACACTATAAATTGAGTGATTTCCCATTTCAAACACTTGTGAGCTTATATTTGGCTACTTTTTTATCAGCGGAAGACGAGTGTTTATTCATTTAAATCTATAAAAGTCTTCTTTAGCGGTCCACTGTAAGCCTTCTTACGTCATTTAAAGCCTTTTCTACACTTCTTGCACACATTGTTATTCACGTTAAGAGTCGTGTTGTGTGCGTGTGCCCGGGCTTCGGTCCGCGGCTTTTTATTTCTTATATATATATATATATATATATATATATATATATATATATATATATATATATATATATATATACTAACATTATCGAGTCATGCCTCGATTAAGCCTGAATTTACATCCGGAGCGTTTATTGCTTTTATATATATATGCTTATATATAAATTGTTGCCGAACTCTGTTCGATGAGCCTGGATTTATATCCCGAGCGTTTATTGCTTTTATATATATACATATATATAAATAGTTATCAAACTCGATTTGATGAGCCTGGATTTATATTCGGAGCGTTTAATTCTTTTGTATATATATAAATACTTATATATATATATATATATATATATATATATATATATATATATATATCTACATTTATGTCAGGCTTGAAATTCACTTCGTAGCCTTTGATTGGTTTTTACATTAGTCTCGCCTGGAGTTCACTTCGTGGCGGTTGATTGGTTTTTAAAGCTTTATTTATTTTTTTCAATCCCCCATAAAGGTGCTTCATGGTTGTTGATTGTCCGTATATATATATATATATATATATATATATATATATATATATATATATATATATATATAAAACTTTTTACAGCTTTAATACAAATTGCTACATCATGTGAGCCTAGGAATCATGTGATCACATATTTAATCTACTGAATCTAGATTCGGTTCCCGTGATGGACATTTTCGGCTGTACATGGCTTGTGAATTATTCATGGTGTTTGAATTTTATTAGATGGTTCTCATGCCCACAAGGAGTTCGGCACTGCTTTTTATCTTATTTGCTTGAAGATGCTTTGCATCTCGAATATAAAAGCAACCAAGCCGAACATTTAATAAATTAGAAGTATCAAAGGCCTCAATTACTATTGACCATAAAGGTATGAAAAAACCTCTTTTACAAAACATCATTGCTATATCTTGTTAAAACTGAACTTTTATACAAAATTCAAACCCTTTGTATATAGGTGCAAACGAGGCATAGCACTACTTCCAGATAATTGCACATTGACCCATACACACACGCATTAATATAATAGTTTAATTGAAAAGTGGCGGTCACTGTGGTAACACGGATGTCGGGGAGTGCCTAACACCTTCCCTCTACATAATCAAGCCCCCGGACCCTAACGAATCTCGGTTTCACAGACTAGTTAAATACTGTCACATCACTAAGTTAATATGCAAACCTTTTCTCGGTTGAGTTGGTGCAACCATTTAAAAATACCAACTGGCGACTCTTACAGTCCAATCGTCGACATATACATGTCAGTCATTTTCACAACTTGTGTTTTCAAACAAATCTCACCTAACATGAGAACACCAAAAGACAATAATAGAAAAGGGACAATTAAAAATTCTGACGTCGATAGGTGGCAACTCTGCCGGGGACATCCAGTAAGAGGGCTTAAGTCGCTACTATAAACTTTTCAAAACTGTTATATACTTGTGTGTAGATGTTTCATTTACATTTGAATGAATGTGTATAAATGCATTTACTTATTACAATTAGTGCTTCGCACTATATCTGCTTGTGATATTAGTGCTTCGCACATGTCATCATTTTTCATAAGCGGTGAGACACGTTGCATGTGAATGTATGTTGAGTGGTTCTTCCACCAGGGGGCTATCTTGTCGTTGTTTGATTACTGGACTCGTAGGGAGACTAATTCCAATGAGGCTCGGGAAAGGCACCACCCAGATTCACTCTAGTTAAAAGACCGGATTAACTTCCCGTCAAGTAGATTGCGATGATCTGGGAACCTTCATGCCAAAAAGTCGCGAGTGTAGCCTAAGATAGGTCAGCCTCTGATAAACCAAACGCGGAGGAAAGTCTCTTCATACTTTCCATTTCAATTACTTGTAATTTCATTTCCATGTCAAACTCAATGTAATAGAAAATATGAAGGAACATGTGCATATACATTCCCTTTTATATAAAAACCTGACATGCTATCATGTCATACAAACATCTAACATCTGTTTTGCAGGATAATACTCCTAAAACGGATACATCACATAGCATATAAACATTTCCACACTCCCTAAGACTAAACTACATAAGTCTTTTTATAGGAAAATAATTGGACCTATTACCCGATCAAAATCCAAAAAGGCAACATGACTACAGCCAAGCATGGCTTCATCTGTCCAGTCTAATCCTACTCTTGTCTCTCGTGAGGAGTTTGAAGGATTAAGCCACCAAATTATAGAGTTGGTTATTCTGCTGAAAGAAATACATAAGTCCACTCAGGGTCCATAAATGCCCGTACATACAGAATCTTCTGCACATGAAGGAAATTATGGTCCGGATAAAGAAATTCCTGCACCTGAGTTGGACACAACCAACAAAATTCCTGACACCACCAATCTCAAAGAAGATCTAAACTGTGAAACCCCAGATTTTATGAATAAAGATTTAATTTTTTTCGAAATATTTTTTTAAAATATTATAGTGTGAATTTGAGATAATGTTATAGTTGTGGGTAGTATTTATAAATTTTATAAAGTATACAAGTTGTTGTATTATATTCGATTGGTCGGAGAATATTATTTTTGTCGGGAAATATTCGTACGACGGCACAATTATTGGTGGACCCCACAACAAAATTATTATCGGATTGAGAAAACGACAAAAATATTTTATTAAAAATAACGGCAGAAGTTTTACCGTTGATACTGTTGAACTACTCGATAGTAAAAGTACAGTAATACGTGTGGTTGCATAGTAGCACACGGTATTAATTATAAATGCTTATGTGATAAGTCACTCAGTTTGATTCAATTATTGTCAGTTAATAATATGAATTATTTAGCTATAATAAAGTTTTGTTTTATTCGTATTATTAACGTAATAAAACAGAAACATCTTTTTATATAAAGCAGGATACTTTATTAAAGTTATTCTATAAATAGAATATATTATATTTTATTTAAAAGATTTTTCTTTAAATATGGGCCGTCAGATTAAAGTAATCAATCTGGACCGTTCATGAATTAGTTACTATGCATTCTATTTTCTTATAAATAGAAGCTCATTCCTTCATTATTTTCTTACGAATTTACTGAAACTCTAGAGAGAGAAACTATAGAGAGAGTTCTTCTTCTATAATCTTGAGCGTATTTCTTTAGAGTTTAAGAAAACTTTGAGCGTTGTACATGTTTCTTCGAGTATATTCTCGCCCTACCAGTCGGAATACTATTCTTTCAAAGGTAAGGGATATTATTTATTGTACCTGTAAGGGGTATTATTTCTTTTGTATTCATGAAGAGAACTTCTGTTATTCCGTTATTTATTATTCTGTTGGAATAACCTGTATACGCGGTCTACCCTATACTTGTTGACATTCTTCTATTATTCTGTTGGAACATCTTGTCTGTGTGTTTTACACCCGACCTGGTTCCGTCTTTATTATTATTCTGTTGGAACATCATGTCTATGTGTTTTACACCGGACCTGGTTCTGTCTTTATTATTCTGTTGGAATATCATGTCTGTGTGTTTTACACCGGACCTGGTTCCATCTTTATTATTATTCTGTTGAAATATCTTGTCTGTGTGTTTTACACCGGACCTGGTTCTGTCTTTATTATTCTGTTGGAATATCTTGTCTGTGTGTTTTACACCAGACCTGGTTCCGTGTTTATTATTCTGTTAGAATATCCTGTCCGTGCGTTTTACGCCGGACCTGGTTCCGTCTTTATTATTCTGTTGGAACATCCTGTCGGTGTGAATTTCACCTGACATGGTTCCGTTATTATTATTTTGTTGGAATTACCTGTCTATGCGAAGTACCGCATGCATGGTGATTTCTTTTGTTATTCCATTCTTTATTATACTCAGTTGGTTAAAGTTTTGACTTCTATACTCCATGAAATTAGTAGAATATCCGTGATATTTGCGCTTCATCCAGTATCTTTTCATGGAAATATTCTTCTGAGCATTCTTGAATTTTACTCTACACAAAAGTATCATGTTGACAATTTGGACGTTATTGGTTCTTGGACAAATTAATTCTTGAACTTGTTTTATTGAATTCTTATATCATTGTCATCATCCTCATGCTTATATTATGTTGAAAGTCATCTATGGCCTGTAGTGCATAGATGGACTTGGTATGATTATGACCACGGATTATTCGGTGTAATCATGACCGTAATGTTACAAATGATGTGGAAAAAGTTCTCATTGGCCCGTAGTGCATTGATGGAAAATTTTTGGTATGATTATGGCTATTGATTCTCTTTGGCTGTAGTGCAAAGATGAATTGTTTTATTGCATGATCAGGACCGTTGATGAAAACACGATTATCTTTGGCCCGTAGTTCATGGATAATTCGTGGTCGTGATACTAAAGAACATCCTTGGCCGCAGTGCAAGGGTGATTCGATGATGTGGATTATTTTTTTAGCTGTGTCTCGGCGATAAAAGTCATGAAAAACCTTTTAAATCATAAAAGATAGTAGATTTTATTCTCTACATGACTCTTTTAATGGATTGTTGGTTCTGCTGCAGTTAAACTTGATGTCTATTGTATTTTATCAGTTTAACATTGTTCAAGACTAATGATAATTTATTATGCATTATTTTAGTCATAATATTTCTTACTGGGCTAGCTGAGCTCACCCTTTCCTTCACGGTTCTCTTCAGGAAATGAGAATATAGCTGGGACGAGTCGGGGAACGGAGTGATGGCCCAGAGGATAGCATTAATAGTCCTCACTATTCTGTGAAATAGTGTGATAATAATTGTAATGAGGACTCCTTTTGAGTTTGTGTAATCTCTAGTAGACAGTATTTGTATTCAAACTCACAGTTTATATTTTGTCGTATTGTACACAACAGTTGTATTAGTAAGTTGTATTTGAATTCTGTACCATGTATATGGCGACCTAAGATGGGTGATGTATACCTAATTTTGGGGGCGTCATGGTTGGTATCAGAGCTTAGGGATATGATCCCTGGCTTAGATATGAGACTAGAACTAGGAGGGGAGAGACGAGAAATTCTTTCGCTAGCATGACCTACCTAAGTTTACTTGTTATTTAATTGGTCGGTCAGAGTATAGGGATGATATGTGATATGGTAATTAACCCTTGTTTTGTTGCAGTATTTGATAATGGCATCCGAAAATGTTGATATAAGCAATGGAGCAAAATAATATGACCGTATCGCAGTACGAGGCTAAGTTTGCGGAGTTATCCCGGTTTTCATCCCATTTGGTCGATAATGAGGAGCGAATGACGTGAATGTTTCTAAGAGGTTTGAAACCCGATATACGTCAATACCTCATTTCACATAAACTTTGTTTATATTCAGATGTTGTGAATAGGGCTCAGTTGCTGGAGCGCGATAACGAGTCAACGCAACCAAAAGAGAGCAGCCGGTAAAATGATAATACCGGTGATAACAGTCATCAAAGCAGTGACAATAAGCATGGAGGGAATCAACATGTCAGAAATGGTAACCACTTCGGTGGTAATAATGGCCAAAACAATAAGAATGGACATTTCAAGAAGAGATGGTTCAACAATGACGTGAAAATGTCGGTACCAGCTCCCGTTTCAAAGGAAGAAGAACAACCACCGGTCGTATATTTCAAATGCGGACAGGAGGGACACATCCGTCCAAACTGTACGCAGCAATCCAAAGCGTGTTTTATTTGCGGAAGAGAAGGTCACCTAGCTCGATTTTGTGGTATGGTGAAGTCAAGTCCAGCTGGGATAGTGATGCCAAAGGATGTCCCAGACAAGCCAAAGCCGGTAGTTTAAGAGAGAGCGTTTTTTTTTCGCAACGAGGAACCTAAATAAAATTATCACGGCTATGTCAGTCATAAACTCTTGTGAAGGCTATACTTTATACGATACCGGTTCTACCCATTCTTTTATCTCTCTTGCTTGCGTTCAACATTTAAATTTGATTCCGGAGAAGATAGACTTTGACTTATTGGTTGAAACTTCGTTACTAGAAACCTTCGTTACCTCTACTGTTTATAAATCTTGTTTGATTCAAATCGACACTTTCACGTTACCTGTTAATCGTATCTCTTTGAAAATACTTGCCTTTGATGTGATTTTAGGAATCGATTGGTTAACTACTCATCATGTTTTTCTTCGTAAGGTTGTTAGCTTTCATATTCCTAACCAACCTATTATGCGAATTCAAGTAACCAAACCACAAAAGTCAATCATTTTCATATCAAGCCATAAGTAAAGAGCCCCGAGCCTTTCACTGATAACATCCTTATGTGGAATGCACCGAAGCCAGACTTTCCGTAGGAGATGTTGTGAAAGACAATGGCAAGTTGATAGGTATCAATGTGACGTGTTATCCAAGTCTTGGATGAGGGTCACAGTTTTGAATGATATTTCTATTGTTAATAAATTTCCTGACGTATTCTTGAAGACTTCTTAGCCTACCCTAGAGCGTGAAATCGAATTTTGTATTGACCCCAATACAAAACCCATTTCTTAAACCCTTAAATATTTCTTCAACTAAAATGAACGTATCATGCGCCAAAGACGTTGGCTCGAGCTGTTGAAGATTACGATCGTACCATTCAATATCATCGTGAAAGAGCGAACGTGGTAGCTGACGTGTTGAGTAGAAGATCGTATGCGTTTACGAGTGCGATGTTGTTAACACAAAGACTCATTTCGTATAACTTACAAATGATGAAAATAGAGTTAAAGACTCTAGGGACCCACATGAAGATAACGAATATACGATTAGAATCGACTTTAATCGATAAAGTTAAAGTCGTGCAAGCTACGGACCCGGAGCTGATGAATACTAAGAAGAAGGTTCAAGAGGGCATTATTTTAAAAGCAAAAGTTGCTGAAGAGAGGAAATCTCAACCCTTGATTTAATTGGCCCAATTGAAATCCTCGATTGAGTAGGAACGGTGGCTTATAGACTCGTTTTACCGCCAAGTATGTCGCGTGTTCATAATATTTTTAACGTATAGATGTTACGTAAATATGTGGACGACTCGAACCACATTATTAATTTAGAACCGGACGAGATAGCGGATGATTTAACGTTTGAGGAGATACCTATTAAAATCTTGGAATGTATTCAACACTCAAAGATTATACCTCAAGAGTTAGAATCTGACGAAGTGTCCTCATCTGTTTGGCATACCAGGCACGTACGAAAATTTTGAGGGCGAAATTTCATAAGGAGGGGAGATTGTGAAACCCCATATTTTATGAATAAAGATTAAATTTTTTTCGAAATATTTTTTTAAAATATTATAGTGTGAATTTGAGATAATGTTATAGTTGTGGGTAGTATTTATAAATTTTACAAAGTATGCAAGTTGTTGTATTATATTCGATTGGTCGGGGAATATTATTTTAGTCGGGGAATATTCTTACAACGGCACAATTATTGGTGGACCCCACAACGGAATTATTGTCGGATTGAGAAAACGATAAAAATATTTTATTAAAAATAACGGCGGAAGTTTTACCGTTGATACTGTTGAACTACTCGGTAGTAAAAGTACAGTAATACGTGTGGTTGCATAGTAGCACACGGTATTGATTATTAATGCTTATGTGAGAAGTCACTCAGTTTGATTCAATTATTCTCAGTTAATAATATGAATTATTTAGCGGTAATGAAGTTTTGTTTTATTCGTATTATTAACGTAATAAAATAGAAACATCTTTTTATATAAAACTGAATACTTTATTAAAGTTATTCTATAAATAGAATATATTATATTTTATTTAAAAGATTTTTCTTTAAATATGGACCGTCAGATTAAAGTAATCAATCTGGACCGTTCATGGATTAGTTACCATGCATTCCATTTTCCTATAAATAGAAGCTCATTCCTTCATTATTTTCTTACGAATTTACTGAAACTCTAGAGAGAGAAACTATAGAGAGAGTTCTTCTTCTATAATCTTGAGCGTATTTCTTTAGAGTTTAAGAAAGCTTTGAGCGTAGTACAAGTTTCTTCGAGTATATTCTCGCCCTACCAGTCGGAATACTCTTCTTTCAAAGGTAAGGGATATTATTTGTTGTACCTGTAAGGGGTATTATTTCTTTTGTATTCATGAAGAGAACTTCTGTTATTCTATTATTTATTATTCTGTTGGAATAACCTGTATACGCGGTCTACCCTATACTTGGTGACATTCTTCTATTATTCTATTGGAACATCCTGTTTATGTGTTTTACACCGGACCTAGTTCCGTCTTTATTATTATTCTGTTGGAACATCATGTCTGTGTGTTTTACACCGGACCTGGTTCCGTCTTTATTATTCTGTTGGAATATCATGTCTGTGTGTTTTACACCGGACCTGGTTCCGTCTTTATTATTCTGTTGGAATATCCTGTCTGTGCGTTTTACGTCATACCTGGTTCCGTCTTTATTATTCTGTTGGAACATCCTGTCGGTGTGACTTTCACCTGACCTGGTTCTGTTATTATTATTCTGTTGGAATAACTTGTCTATGCGAATTACTGCATGCATGGTGATTTCTTTTGTTATTCCATTCTTTATTATACTCAGTTGGTTAAAGTTTTGACTTCTATACTCCATGAAATTAGTAGAATATCCGTGATATTTGAGCTTCATCCAGTATCTTTTCATGGAAATATTATTATGAGCATTCTTGAATTTTACTCTACATAAAAGTATCATGTTGACAATTTGAACGTTATTGGTTCCTGGACAAATTAATTCTTGAACTTGTTTTATTGAATTCTTATATCATTGTCATCATCCTCATGTTTATATTATGTTGAAAGTCATCTGTGGCCTATAGTGCATAGATGGACTTGGTATGATTATGACCACGGATTATTCGGTGTAATCATGACCGTAATGTTACAAATGATGTGAAAAAAGTTCTTATTGGCCCGTAGTGCATTGATAGAAAATTTTTGGTATGATTATGGCTATGGATTCTCTTTGGTCGTAGTGCAAAGACGAATTGTTTTATGGCATGATCAGGACCATTGATGAAAACACGATTATCTTTGGCCCGTAGTGCATGGATAATTCGTGGTCGTGATACTAAAGAATATCCTTGGCCGTAGTTCAGGGGTGATTCGATGATGTGGATTATTTTTTTAGATGTGTCTCAGCGATGAAAGTCATGAAAAACCTTTTAAATCATAAAAGATAGTAGATTTTATTCTCTACTTGACTCTTTTAATGGATTGTTGCTTCCGCTGCAGTTAAACTTGATGTCTATTGTATTTTATCAGTTTAACATAGTTCAAGACTAATGATAATTTATTATGCATTATTTTAGTCATAATATTTCTTACTGGGCTAGTTGAGCTCACCCTTTCCTTTACGGTTCTCTTCAGGAAATGAGAATATAGCTGGGACGAGTCGGGGAATGGAGTGATGGCCCAGAGGATAGTATTAGTAGTCATTACTATTCTGTGAAATAATGTGATAATAATTGTAATGAGGACTCCTTTTGAGTTTGTATAATCTCTAGTAGACAGTATTTGTATTCAAACTCACAGTTTATGTTTTGTCGTATTGTACACGACAGTTGTATTAGTAAGCTGTATTTGAATTCTGTACCATGTGTCTGGCGACCTAAGATGGGTGATGTATACCTAATTTTGGGGGCGTCACATAAACACCGAAGGTATCAAGAAAAAAGCCTTACAGATGGAAGAGACCATTTAGTCTATCAAAGGGATTGGAGCACATGGGAGTGTTTTATATACAAACCTTTGTATATTCCCAAGTGTGCATTATCTAGAGAAATTCAAGACTCCCGACTTTGAAAAGTACGATGGGTTGGGAGATCCTTACACACATTCGAAAGTCTTCATTGGAGAACTCGGATCCTATGCCGAGAATGAAAAGCTTAGAATGTAGCTGTTTCAAAAGAGTCTGACTGGTGAAGGTGGATCATTGTATACCAGATTGGACAATTCTAAGATTCATAGCTGGGAAGAGCTAGCACATGCTTTTCTCAGCCAGTATAGTTTCCAAACTCAGATGGCTCCTGACCGGTACCAAATTACTAAAGTCAGGAAACAACCCAATGAATCTTTCAGAGAGTAAGCTCAAAGGTGGAGGCGCCTTGTTACTCAAGTTGTTCCCTCTATAACTGAGTCTGAGATGGTGATGACCTTCGTAGACATTCAAAAAGCTCCTTTCTACGAGAGAGTTTTAGCTGGCATTGGCAAACCATTCTCCGAAATGATCAAACATGGAGAAATGGTCGAGATGGGATTGAAGACAGGAAAGATTCAAGACCTAGCCGCTCTGAAAGCTATTGCTGAGCACATCCAATCCAGAAATTTTGGAAACAACCCCCGAAGGTTCCATAAGAAGAAAGAGGAGAATGTTTCCTTCATACTACAAGGTCAGAAAGGCAGTCAGAGTATACCTATCCAAAGGAGAAAAAACTCCTGCTTTCAAGCGCAGTCTACAAACCCTCCATTGCGAAAGAGTGGAGAAGTCAGACGCACTCGAGTGTTCACACCCTTAGGGGAATCACTCGAGGACATTCTCAATCTTCTGATAACTCATAAGAAAATTACTCATCTTCTTCCCCCAGCCAACCCGAATGGGAAGGGTTTTAATGCTAGCCGGAAATGCGCTTATCATGCTGGAGCTCCAGGTCATGATACTCAGGATTGCTGGGCCTTGAAACATAAGATCCAGGATTTGATTGATAACGGGGAGATCGTGGTAGCTACACCCGACCAACCCCATGTGTAAGACAACCTTGTTTCTCAACACAAAGAAGAAGAGGTTAACATAATTAATTGGAGTAATGGACAAACTTCCAATTACAATGGTGGATTATCCCAGACCAGCAAGGATAGTGCTGACAAATGGGATTTTGCACAGTTCCAGTTTACAATGGAATAGAAATTGAAGACTCTACGTGAGCAAGTCAACCAATTGGCAGAACTGGTGGCTCATCAACACCAAGTCACACGCCAATTATCCAGTCAGGAGCATGCTAGCCTCCTTCCTTTTGTTACAATTACTCCATCATCGATATCAGAAGGTGAATTATTGGAGGATAAAATTACAAAAAGAGCAAATGCCAAAGCCCGTTGGGATTTTGCCAACCAAAGGGAATTTACATACCTAGGCCAACCGATGGAAGAGATATTTCAGATGCTGATCAATAAAGGAAGAATCACAACTCTTTTACCTCCAATCAACCTTCGTTCTAGTTGGTTCAATTCTAATGGAGTATGTCAGTATCACTCCCACTCTCATGGTTACAGCACTGAAGAATGTTGGGCACTCCGCCACCTTATTCAAAACCTAATTGACAGCGGTGTCCTGTAACTGGCAGACGATGACACTGTATTACTCGACAGTGGGGACACATTTCCTATAAAATAGAAGGAGGTCGTAGCAGTTATATCCATGGAGGATGATTTAGCTGCCAGACCACTCACAATACAAGCAATTCAACTCAAAGGTGTTGACAATCCTTTGAAAGTGGCTACACCGAAGCTAATTATCTTACCATTCAAACCACAATATCCTGTTGTCAGCCTACAAAGAGTGCCATGGAATTATAGAGAGGCTGAAGGATCCACATCTCATATAACTACTGCAGTGTCAAAGGATAATCCATTGTATCTTTCCCAACGGGTGATGAAGCCTACCATCAAGTCAAAGGGGAAAATTCCCATGGAGAAAATTGAAGAGTTCCTCCGTACTATGGGTCATAATGAAACCAAGGTGGTTCTAAGCTTAAGAGATGCTCCACAACAAATTTCCATACTGGACTTGGTTTTCTCTTCCGAAGATCACAGGAAGGTCTTGCTCAGGATTTTGGAAGAAGCCCAATTGCCCAAGTCAGTAGATGTTGAAAAATTCCAACATCTAGTGGATCACATTTTTAACAATAATGTGATATCTTTCACTGACGATAATATACCTCCCGAAGGAACGGGTCATTGTAAGTCGTTGCACATAGCGGTAATGTCATCTAGATACGTGGTCGCAGGAATATTGATAGATGGAGGATCATCCTTGAACACTACTAGAAAATCGACCTATAGCTACGGTCGCCGACCGTCGCTATAGGCTATAGCGACGGTCGCCGACCGTCGCTGTAGAAGCCGTCGCTAAAACCTATAGCGACGGTCTTTTGACCTATAGCGACGACCGACGACCGTCGCTATAGGTCATGCCAAAATCGTGTTTAGATGTCTATAGCGACGCTTAGTGACCGTCGCTATAGCCTTTTTATATTTTAAAAAATATTTAATTAATAATGCAAATTTATTCAACAAACACAAATACAATATAAAATAAAATATAAAAAATATTATATACATCATTTAAAATCATTCACATTATAACATTACAATTAGTACAATAGATATTGAAGCTGAAGAAACAAATTAGACCAAATGAGTAAGTTGATAACTAAAATTTCAAGCTGAAGACGCAGAAGACATCATTCTGACCAACTTGGATTGCTGGAGGTCTTCTCCCTCTTTCTTTGCCAAGGCTGCCTTAACATTAGCAATCTAAAAGTACAAAAAAGCACAACAGTTAAGACTACAATCAATGTCTTAAAAATCAAAATGCAGAATATAATAATAAGGTTGTACAAGAATCGTGAAAAGTAACCACTAGAATTCCCAGTGTTAGATTTTTTTGCCTCCATAGCATCAAATCAGTAACTGTTTACACAAAAACAAGCATAAAGATAAAGATGTTTCTCCCCTAAAAATTAATTTCAAATCACTACTACTTGCATCATCAATAACAGTTGTTGGATTTATGAAATATTCGTACTTTAAGAGCCCTAACAGTTAAAACATAAAATCAGTACAACTGAAGTTCTTGATTTCACCTTTAATTAATCTTTCAAGATAACACCTCAGATCTTGGTTTTAAATTATTTTAGTATTGATTGCCAAAACGAATTCATTATCCATACTTTCAGACTTTGAAGCAACCAAAATATAATCTTGAATTCAACATCAGATATGATTTTACTTTGGTTTACATATGCATTGATCTATATATGCACAAGAACAACAACATGTTCTTATAAATGGTGAAAGTATGGTTTTAGCTAAAAAGAAATAAAACATATGAATATAAAATTGGGAAAAAAAAGAAGAATTTAGCTGTTTATTGATCTTTACCAAATCCACCTCCAAGAATCTCATTAATATTTCTCTCCCTGTTAAACAATCGATCTGATGAGCCCATTTTCAAAAACAATACTGGAACTCAAATGGGACTAATACTATGATCTGCAAA
Source organism: Panax notoginseng (assembly GCA_016801055.1). Classification (NCBI taxonomy): domain Eukaryota; kingdom Viridiplantae; phylum Streptophyta; class Magnoliopsida; order Apiales; family Araliaceae; genus Panax; species Panax notoginseng. Next base: position 178,718,804 of record CM029014.1, read on the forward strand.
GAAAAGTAGTATATTCTTTTTCCCTTTAAAAAAAGTTGAAGAACAATTCTTTTCCTGTATACCTCTATACCCACCTTTTTCCAAGCTTATAAAAAATAATTGGGTATATATATATATATATATATATATATATATATATATAATGCTTACATTACCTGTGCGTAGGTATACGTCGACAGGTGGGGTAGTGGTTCTCAAGTTCCAGCCTGAAAGCTTGAAAACACAGTTTTTCTTCCTCTTTTTTTTTTATATACTAAAAATAAAGAATATTTATATAAAGTGAAGAGAGAGAAATTAAGACTTCTAAGATAATTTTTTCTTCCTCCTCTAGTTTTTTTTTCTGTTGCGAAAATATAATTTTCTGTTGTCACAATTTTATTGTGAAAATATTATTTTCATATTTATCTGTAGGCCTGAAACTAGTAATATATTTTCAAATCATTTCTCCAACATACAATTTCAAATGAAAGAAACTATATACAAAATACAAGAAACTCGCGATACTAAAAAACAAGAGAGTAAGCAGTGCTATTCTTTTCATTTTAGTTGCTCTTTCTAGAAATGTTAGAATTGATCCTTTCCAAATTGCTAGTAGGCATGATAAACAGCCATCTGAGTTGCTTCAAATTTTACACCAAAATGCACTATGGAATAGAACACTACCACCAATAAAACTCACAAAGTGAATGAGTAGTATATATATAGTCCCCCTGTCTCGAAAGAAGAATAACATTTTCAATGGAAATTGAAAAGCCAATAGTACTCTTTTACATATACAGAAAAAATTCAATCCCTTTAATTACATTTTAATCATCCATTCAGAGGCATTGTAAGAAAATTCCTATGTGCAACACCAGGCCTCTCTCTCGGAGGTGGGTACTGTGTTTGTGGGGGTATAGAGAGAAAGAGAGAGAAATCACAGACACAGAACTCGATTTACAAAAAAATAAACATCAATGAATCTTCAATTCCATAACTTTAAAGTAACTTAAAATTACCCAATTAAGATGAAAACCCCCCTAATTTTAGTGAACACAATAGATCAGAGAGTAGACAAACCAAATTAAAGACATGAAAATCCCTCACAATGTCACTCATCTAAGTCAAACCCAGTACAAACCATCCAACAAACACAAAAGATTCAGAAAATAACCCTCAACAAAATCCACAAAAATCCCCAATTCACCCACTGGAAAAACAATTTAAACAACAAAAAAAAAACTAAAATTTTCATCAAATTAACAAATACCCAGATTTTATTAATTATCAAATTTAGAAGCATACCGTAAACACCTGGCGTCTACCCCAAGCCAGCACACCAGACGCCACCCGATCTGAAACCCTAGCCACGAACTCACCGTAGACCGACTCCTCACTTGAGCCACATAGCTGAATTATCAGTTCAATCACCTGTTTTGAGATGGGCTCGTCAAAAGACGATAGGGCGGCGACGAGAGGAGAGATAAGGAAATGAGGGTGGAAAGTGAGGAGTGAGTGAAGGAATTGGGGCTGAGAAAGCGCCTGAGAGAGCTGAGAAAGAGAAAGGGTGAAGATATGATTTGGGGGAAATTAAGTGGGAGGGTTTTATGTTAAAAAAACCTCTATACCGACGGTTCCGTGCCGACCGTCGCTATAGCTCGTCGTTATATGTCAAATTTCTAGTAGTGGAATATCTGCCCTTACGCCATTTTGGAGAAGATGAATATCAATCTCAAGAGAATCCGAAGCAGCCATACGGTTATCAAAGCTTTTGACGGATCCCGGCAAATTGTAATTTTAATGGCATTCTTGACAATTGTCCAAACCCTTAGGGTTTAACCCTTAGGGCCTAACCCATAGGTTTTACAACTCTAATTTTTAGGATTTCTAATTTAGGTTTTAAAATAGAAAATTATGATTTCTAAATTATAATTAGGGTTTCCTAATTAGATTAGGGTTTCCTAATTACTTAGACTTGAACATTAGGATTCCTAATTAAGCAATTAGGGTTCCTAATTTAGTAATTAGGGTTTCCAATAGAAAATTAGAGTTTCTAATAATCAGGGTTTCTAATTATTAGGGTTTCTAATTAATCATTAGGGTTTTCCCTAATTAGGTTATAATTAATAACACTTAAGCCTTATACTTAGCATTTAAAATTTCAAATTAGGGTTTTCTAACTCTGAATTAGGGTTTCGGATTCCAGAACCGATTTTAGGGTTTCTTATAAATCGCTAGAGTTTTCTAATTGAACGTCAATATTCTTAATATAATATTAGGGTTTGACACTGATATAATTTATCTGGTCAACTCTTAACCCTTATCCACATACTGTACACATATACAACTATATACATACAACATATACACTTATACCCTTAATCCTGAATAATTCACTACAAAATTTATTAAAATTCACAACATTCCTTACCGAAAATCTCAAATCCATTCACTTATTTTTTGTCTAGGTTTATTATTTAACCTAAATTCAATATTTTAAGATTTTAATAAATATCCAAATTCTCGGGTCGTCACATACAGCCGTCCCATCCACCCTGCATGTAAAAACACAAAACCCTAATAAAACTCGGTTATGTAAAATTCAGTTATATCAATAAAATTTCTCCGTTCTGAATGTGTTAAGCGTTAATATATACTCTGTTTAACAAATTTGGTCAAATAAAATTTTGGCTGAAAAATGACGTGCTTGACACCTCGTGCTTAAAAATTTTTCTTCCGAAATCGAACTTTTAGGTATATTTTTGGACAAGCTGCTTCGTCGTGCTTACACTGACAAAACGCTTGTCGTGCTTGTTAGGATTAGTGAGAAATTTAGGTTAGTAACCCTAGATTAACAAACCCTAACTAGCAAAACCCTAATCCTAATTTGTAAACCTAACCCTAATTGGATTATCTTAACACCTAATCATGATTACTAAACTTAAATTAGGTGCTAATAAACATCATTTAACAATCCTAATCATTAAAAACAAAACCCTAATCAAGATTAATGATGATTAGGGCATAATTAGGCTACTAAACTAATCTAACTTGCTCACAAGTAGGTTAGGAGTCACCGATGCAAGTTCCTAGGCTGCACATAACATGCTTGTAACTCCCAAGCATGAGTAGAGTCATCAGATCTGATATTTGTGGAGGCAAGCAGATTGAAAATGTCCAAAAAGCCAAGTTGAAAAATTCTATAAATAGGAACCCTAGATCAGAGAAAACTCACGAAATCTTTAAGCCAATATACACTTATATACATACCAAATCAAGCCTGGGTGATAGCAGCAACCAATTCAGAAGCTAGAATCAAAAATCAAAGCAAGTAAGGTTCAAACCCTAATTCATAGCTAGCTATTTGATGCTTTGTTAATTTTGTCGTTTAGATGTTTAGAATTATGTATTAGTATGTTATAAAGCATGTTAGATTGATTGAACACGTTTTCATAACATCTAGATGCCTTAATTAAATGTTTTTAGAAATTTGGAAATTTTGAAAATCAAGTATGACAGCCGAATGTCAGAGCTTGTAGATTCGTATGTGTTTATGTTTAGGTCTGTTATTTGTATTTTATTTGTAGCCTGATAGTATGTCTTTAATCTGGAAAAGAAAACAGGTTCATTAGATCCATATATTACAAGTTATAGGTGGTCAAAGTGAGTTGACTATTCACGGAGTTCTGTTTTCTGGGTTACCAAGAAAACTCAAGAAGAGTTTAAACCGGCTACTTTGACGAGCCTTTTGATCGCTTTCTGTTTGTTGTTTTTGTAACTTTTTGTTTTAGATTAACACCTTGATATACATTCTACATATCTATGATCTTAAATTGCTTAAACAACTCATAGGATTACTGTAATTAATTGTCAAGAGTCGTTGACCGAGATTGACCAAGTTTTATGGGTTACCCAGAAAACTGATGAACACGAAGAACAACTTTTGGCTGTACTTTGACCAGCATAAATAGAGACCTTAGATTTATGCTTTGTTCAAGTTAGTGTTATATATGTGTACCCTGACATATATACTACATGTTACAACAAACACAATACACATCTATTACACAGAATCAGAGATATTAAAGCCACAAAACCGTTGACCGGCCATGACCATTGTTCTGGGTTGCCCAGAAACTCAAGAACAGCTCTGACAGTGACTTTGAGCCTCTATAACTTCTTCTTATATGTAGGTTAAAGTATGAAGTTTGCTTGATGTTGTACTACTATAAGAGTACTATAACACCAATACTTGTCCAAACCCAGAATCATAAATCATAGCTAGATAAATCGTGGTCAAACTGGTCCCTCGACTATGACCAACTGTTTGCCTAGAAGCTCAAGAACACTTATAGCGACACTTTTTGTCACTGTAGTAGTTTAAAGACTAACATAAATTGTTTTTCTAAAAATTAATTTATAAAAAATAGAAATAATTAATAAACAAATATAAATAAATACAAAAATAGTTTTAAAAATTATATTAAATAATTATAATTAATTTTTGAAATTTTTACATAAATTCAATAAATATTTTATTTTATTTAGATATTATTAATAATTAACTTAACAATAAAGTAATTAAAATAATTATTTATAAATACTAAATAATTATTGAAAAATAATATAAAAATCATAATAAATGGTTATAAATTATTTAAAAATAATAAACAATGTTTTTGTAAAATTTTAAGTAAATATTAATTACCTAAAACAGAAATAAATGATTTAAAAATCTTTTAAAGGATAAATAAATGTTTTAAAAATATTTTAAAACTTCTAAAATTTATTATAATGGATATATAAATTATCTAAAAATATAATAAATTTTATAAATAACATTTAGTCCATATATCAACTTATTTAATATTCGGTAAAGACATTGAACACTGAAACCTTATCGAATCTAACCCGATCTTATATAAATGTTATATTTGAGTATTGTTAACAATACTAACATGTTATATTTATATATATGAACATCATAGGTATTTATTAAACGAATTAAGAAGCATAACTTGATTGATCTACGCTCAAGCAAGTTCTTCTTAAACCTTAAGCTACTTATGCAAATTTCACAACCCTGTTTATTCGTTGAACAAGATTTTTATCTTGATATGCTGTTGATATAACATACTACACCTTTATTTGAATTACCTTTTATTGTAAGGTTAGTGTTATAGCTTCAACATAACTAAGAAATGAATTTTTTATTCATATTGATTGTTAAGGACAAATTATTGTGTCAAACCAAATTGTTTGGTGAGACATCCTATTCTGAAGCTGGGTATCCCGTAAGGGATCATAATTTGGTCAAAAATATGTTGACATTAATTTGGGTGCATTTGAGCACTGGTAGGATGAGATGAATACTCCTAGGATATTGAATAGGCTGATCCCCTATCTCATATCTAAACAAAATTTCTAAGTCTGTGTGACTAACAGAAATAAAAATCCAGAAAATAGTAACAACTATAAGTCGAAATTTGAATTGTTGTATTTCTTCAAATCATATATTGTTATAAATACAGAACTTGTTGAGCATGTCATAGCTCACCCTTGCAAATTATTCCCTTTGCAGTTTTAAATGGTAATCCTGGAACATCTGGAGTAGATAAAAGGAAGTGTCCCTGCATAGATTAGGTTATATTCATGTCTAGTTGAATACTTTGTAATAAGAAACTCGTTCCAAGAATCATGTAATCGAACCTTAATATTGATATATATATATATATATATATATATATATATATATATATATATATATATAGCATCTTTTATTTCCGCAACCGTGTTTTCTTACATATATAGATGTAAAGTTAGAATTCTTTGAATCTAGTTGAGATCCTTGGGAACTATTTATCTGAGTGAGGGTATTAATAGCATGGACTGTTATTGTTGTTATTGATATTCTAGATTTCGGATAGATAGTTACTATCGATACGATAGTATAAATTCACATGGCATAGACTAATCATCTAGGTGAGGGTATTAGTAATATGGACTGTTTATGTTATTACTGGTACTCTGAATTTTGAATAGATAGATTCTATTCACAGATACAGTTCATATATCCAAGTGAGGGTATCCAAACACATTAATAGTTCTCTTGAGAATTGCTATCTGTTATGGGATACTATGAATCTTGGATCTATGGGAATTATATATGATAGTCCCTTAATTTAATATAAGCTTATAATCAGATACCATGGGTGTATAGATTTAAATGCATTATATTGATTCGTTGTAAGCACCATATCAGATACCATGGGAGTATAGACATGGGGGCGTTACAAGTTTGGTATCAAAGCCACAAGGCTATAAATATAAGGAAGAGAAATCTTAGTATATTGTCTTTGAGTCCGTAAAAATTTTAAAGTACACATAAAATATAACATTAAAATTATTACGTTGTGTAAATTTCTATACCAGTATTAAGGGAGTTTTCTTTTACAGATGGCCAACTCCAATGCTGAAGAAATGGTGATAGCAAACAATCCACCACAAATTGAGTCATTTATAGCTAGTGATGAAGAGGATGAAGAATTGCTTCATGATCAACAACTGCTAGATACCGAGGAAGAGAAAGATCTAGTAGCAGGACAATTAATGAGAATTGATGAACATGATGAAGCAATGACATCACTAATGTGACAACCCGAGAATTTAGAAAATTTATAAAAGCATAATTGATTGATTTAAGGTTTAATATTAGGACCTAGACAGAAAATAAGTGAATGGATTTGACATTTTTGAGAAAGAATTTTAAGGATTTGAAAATCTTTTGGTGAACTATTCATGATTAAGCATATAAGTGAATATGGGTATATGTTATGTGTATCTGCTATTATATGTGTACAGTATGTGGTAAATGGTCATGGGTTGACCACACAATGGCAAACCCTAATATTATATTAACAACGTCAAAGTTCAGTTAAAAAATTCTTACGAATTATAAGAAACCCTAAAACCGGTTCTGGAAACCCTAATTTTAGTTTCGGGAATTCGAAATCCTAATTCGGAAGTTAAAACCCTAATTTGAGAAAACAAATGCTAGTATATGGTGTAAACGTTATTAATGGTAACCTAATTAGGGATAACCCTAATTGATTTAGAAAACCCTAATAATTAGAAAACCTAATTATTAGAAACCCTAATTTCGATTTAAAACCCTAATTTACAATTTGGGACCAAATTGCTAAATTAGCAATTTTAATTAGGAAATATTAATCCTAATTAGTAAGTTCGAATTATGATTAGGAAATTTTAAATATAATTATAGAATCCTAATTATAAATTTAGAAATATTAATTTTCTATTTTGAAAGCCGAAATTTGGAAATCTTAAAAATTAAATTGCAAAGTTAAGGATTAAATCCTAAATCCTAAGGGTCAAACCCTAAACCCTAAAGGTCAGACCCTAAACCCTAAGGGTTGTAGCAAAAGACAAGTATGCCATTAAATTAAAAATCAAAATGACCAAAGTGCCCTTATTTCATTATTTGACTTAACTTGCAAATCTTGCCAAGATATGGAGTTAGTGACCAACTATGTACCAGCCATGTGACACATACCAGCCCTCTTGCCCCTTGGATCAGCTATATACATTGCATTTGTATCAAATAAATAGATTAAGAGAGAGAAAATAGTTACTTTATTTCTCATTTCTCCAAGAGCATTCTCTCTCTTCATTTTCGGGACTTAGAGAGAGAGAGAGTGTGAGAATTAAAGCTAGGATCAGTTCTTAGCCTTCCTATAACAGATCCAAGGATCAGATTCAAAAATTAAAGTTTAAAGAGGCATAAACCCTAGAATTTGAAAATCTTATGTTCTGATGTTAGATTTTGTTGTTTGTTGTTTAATGCTGTGTAATAAGATGTTATTTAGTGATCTGGGTTGTTAGATCCCAGATCCATAACATCAAAGTGCTCGAAATTGAAGAATTATCAAATCTGGAAAATTGGAAAAATAAGGCCTGACAGTCATATGTCAGAGCCTCTAGATCTTTATGTGTTAAGTGTTAGTGGTGTTTTATGTTATAAATATGTAGTATGCCATGTTGACTAGGATTTGGAATGGAAATCAGGTTCATATCATATTTATATTGCAAGTTATGAACGGTCAAACCTCGTTGACCGATCACAAAAAACAAATTCTAGGCAGCCTAGATTTCCAGGAACCTCCTGAAACCATTTTTGTGGCCTCAGATCTTGTGGTTTGTTAATGTTTAGGCTAAGTGGTTGCTTGATCCTTATAGCCTGACATGTCGATTGCATATTAAAGCCACTAGATAACCTAGATCATAATCATAATGAAAGATAAGCATGGTCAAACTACCGTTGACCACCAGCCTGATGAAGAAATCTGGAAAACCCATATTTCTCAAGAATAGTTATTCTGACAAACTTTGACCGGATTAAATATAGCGATCTTGATGTACATGGACTTAGATGTTGATTCATACGTGTTCCTTGACATTAGTACTTCATGTTTAGACCTTCAGAACACTTAACTAATGACTTGAACTTAAGAATAATCGAGCTCGAAAGGGACACCATGAAACTGCCTGGGTTTCTGGGTTACCCCGAAAACCCAGGAGCTGTCTGACAGGTAGTTTGATGGCTCAGATCTCCTAGTTGTGATGCCATATTACCTTGATGATGATTGATTATAATAGTACTACATATCGTCTACAAGATTAATGTATTAGATGGCCTAGAAGCTTTATCATCAAGGAAATATGGGCGGTCAAACATAGCACCATGTTAACTGAGTTTGAATGTTCTTCGTTGGGCAAGAACACCTACTGCGACAGTTTCGTCACTATAGGCAGCCTTTAGCGATAATTTCAATATGAAATTAATTATTTTAATTAATAATTAGAGAAAATTAGTTTTTAATTATTAAAAATCGAAAATAAATTCCTAAAAATTATTTTAAATTCTAAAAGTGAGTTTTTAATAATTTTGAATATATTTCATAAACATTTAATATTTTTGGAATTTAAATGGTATTTAATTTATTAAATTATAATATTAAATAAATTATTTAAAAATTATTTTAATACATGAAAAATCATTTAAAAATATATTATGGTATAAGAAAATATTTTAAGTTATTTTCAATAACTTTTAATATTATGTGATGAATTTCATTAATCAATAAATATTAATGATAATTAATTTATTTAATAAATATATTAAATAAATTATGAAAAAATAGAATTATTGATTTAAAAATCATATAAAAATGATTTAATTGTTATAAAAATATTTTAAGTTATAAAATATAACTTTTGAGATTTTGTCATGAAAATATTAATATTTTAATATTAATAGCAATTACCGGATAATGAATTTAACTATTTTAAAATGATATAAATATGATTTTAAGGTATTAAAAATACTTTGACATATTATAAATATATTATAATATTATGACATGTATTTCATTAATGTTTGGTATTAAATAAATATTAATGATAAAGAAATTATTAGATATTTAATTCATATAAATACGATATTAATGATTGAAAAATCTTTTTAAATGGTAATAATTATTTGAAAATTATTATGAGACTTGGAAAATTATTTTGACTGATAATATAATTGTCTAAGATAATTGTTAAGTGTTAGGCAGAGTTTAATTGAATTTAAACTCGACGATTATCCGACTAGACCGTCGGGATGTCAAAATTGTACCAAACTCGATTCAGACTATAAAAGTTTGACTTGAGGATAGGTCGAATGTGTGTTATAGACTGATAGGGTTATGTAATAATATGTTTAGGTTATTTTAAATACTGTGATGATATTATTCTAATTGTATATCGATATTATTTATAAATTAGGTTCAGACAAAGCTTAATATAATTGCATAGCGGTAATCAACTGTATTATTCGATTATACTTGTGGTTAATCATTTCTGATTGTCATGCCTAAGAATTGTTAAATCGCACTCTGTGCGTATTACATATGTTCATTAGGTATGAAAGGTTGATCACCTTCATTACCATTCGGTCTAGATATATTTGTTCATGTTAAATACTTGTTCAGTCATAAAATTTGTTCGCGCTAATTCACAACTATATTATTGAATTATAGCCAGCTTATAATTCAAATTCTTTCAATCATGATATATCCTTAAATGAACTTATACTCGCTGGGAAAATTCATTGCTCACCCTTGCTATATCATGATTAACATTACAGATTAAGACGAATACGTCGGATACAAGGGAAGGTCAATGATAGTTCCAGCTATAGTATACGTGTGCAGTTAGATTTGTAACAGTATTGTATAATAATATTATTGTAAGTCAAATAAGTTATGAATTGTGTATTAAGTGAAGGTTACTCGACCTTGGGGAAATAGTGTGTAATATAATGTATAAACAATTTATGTTTATATCTTCCGCAATAGTTGTAGAATGATTGTACTAGATCCGCGGTGATTTGGGACCCAAATTTGGGGCTCTCACAACTAATGAAGACAACAGAATATGAGAATAATAAAATAAAGTTTAGGGCTAATATAGCTGAGGGAATGCTACAACATGAGAGGGGATATAGTCACCGACTAAAGTACGACTGCACCATGCACAAAAGGGCAGGAAGGAAATTCAGTCAAGACTTCTTAAAACATCTCTGGGTGTTCGAGATACTTTTAATGATTTGCAGCGCCGAGTAGTTCGATATCCAGTAGAGGAGAAGAAAATTTCGTATCTCATAGATCGATCTGTGGTTTATCACATGATTAAGGATTCCTTTGATGATATCAATGAATTCTATAGAGTAGTATAGGTGGTTGAATGCTTTATATTAGTATGAATAAAGAAGCATTCAAAGTTTGTAATATAACCAGTGGTCTGTAAGTTATTAGTATGTATAACTACTAAGTTATTTTGTAAGACTTTTGTGATATATAAATAAACGATATGTTTGTGTTATTCAAATTCTTATGTGAATTTTTGTTGTTGTTTTATATAGAATCATGCCACCAACCAGAAGACCCCAAAGAGAAATGAATAGTGATGATAATTCTACCTAGCAGTTAGTAGACCTTATGATAGGAGCTATAAATAGACCTATAAACCAAAACACATCTTTTAAAGATTTTAAATTAGTTGGACCACCTGAATATAAAGGTACATCAGAACCTATCGATGCACAAATTTGGATTTCTGAAACAGAGAAATTTTTCCTAGTAACCAATGTCAAAAATAATCAAAAGACAACTTTTACAACTTTTTTCTTGAAAGGTGAGGCTAATTATTGGTGGGAATCAACCAAGAGTCGGGTGGAAACTGAAATTATTCCTTGGGATAGATTCAAAGAGTTGTTCATTGAAAACTATTTTTTCCCAATCCCTGAAAGATCGGATGGAAATAAAATTTCTGGATTTAAAACAAGGAGACCTGACTGTAACCCAATATACAGCCAAATTTAATGAACTGTCTAGGTTTGCTCCTCATCAGGTAACCACTGAACTTAGAAAGACTCGTATGTTTCAGGAGGGTTTAAAACCTCAAATTCAGAGTAAGTTGTCAGTACTCCAAAAAAAGACTTTCTCAGAAATACTCGAGAATGCTACTATAGCCTAAAGCGAAAATGAAAGTCTCGCTAAATTTCACCAGGAAAAGAAGATTCAAAATGAGAAAGAGAAACTTAGGACATAACCCAGTTCAGGTGGGTTTAATAACAAACAGAAATGGGATACTACTTTTTCCAACAATCCAGGAAAAAAGATAGGTAATACTAATAATAACTTTAGTAATAATAACATTAAACCTTATCCTACTTGTGGAAAAAAACATAAAGGACTATGCTTTCATAGCAAATGTTATAATTGTGGACAATCGGGACATCTTTCTCCACAATGTCCTCTCCAAAATAAAAATAAATGTTTTAATTGTGGTTTGTTGGACCATTTTTCAAAGAATTATCCCAAACCAAAGAACCAAGGAGGAAAGGAGAATAGAGTACTAGAGAATAATCAGTCAACAATAGCTGCAGTTGGGGTTCAGAATCGACCTAACGCGAGAACATTTAATATGTTAGTGAGGGATGTTGTTGCTTCACAAGACATGGTGGCAGGTATCATCCCTATCAACACTTTAAATACATATGTGTTATTTGATTCTAGTGCTACTTGTTCTTTTGTGTCTAAATTTTTTTCTAAAAACTTGAATATACCTTATGAAAATTTTAACAAACCATTTTGTGTAGAAATTGCTAATAAAGATAGGATTCTGGTTGAAACCATATATAGGAACTGTAGTGTGGTGATAAAAGGACATAATTTAATGGTAGATCTTTTACCAATCCAGTTGGGAGAATTTGATGTAATTTTAGGAATGGATTGGTTAGTTAACCATAACGCGATGATTGATTGTCATAAAAAACGTATAAACCTTTTGACTGCATCGAAATCAAAGGTAGTGTTCAACGGTAGTTGTTCACCTAAGCAATCTCGATGTTCGACTATAGTTCAGGCAAAAAGATTACTTAGAAAGGGTTGTTTAGGGTATTTGGCCTATATAGTTAAAACTCGACAAGAAGGAGTAAAACTAGATCAAATGCCAATAGTTAAGTGTTTTCCTAATGTATTTTCGAATGACTTACTAGGTTTACCTCCAGATAGGGAAATTGAGTTCGTCATTGATCTTGCACCGGGAACGGTGTGACACCCCTAAATCCAGGTACTTCAATTCCACGGGATTTGGTGTTCACTGTACAAATATCATCTATCTATCTACCCATAATAAAATGCAAACCATGCAATAGAAATAAATAAATCCTCTCCTTAAGGAGTTACATCATCTGAATTAAATACATAAATCACAGGTCATACTAACCTTAAATCTCAAATGCGAAAATATAAACAAATAATAGTCTTACACATACATTAACATAAGTCTGAAACATAAATACATAATCACATAAACAACAAGTCTTCATCACTTGTTAATCTTGCCCTTGCCTTTTCTAGTAGAAGGCTCGTCGGACCTTTCGTTCTTAACTACAATGTTATTATTATGTAAGAGTGAGCACGATTACCCACAAGTATAATAGTACAACAATAAAATAATAACATGCAAGTGAATTAAAAACTTCTATAACAAGAAAACTCGGCTTTTGAATCAAGCATGAATAACAAGAATCAAAAGAACTTCTGAGGGTCATAAGACCTTGAACTATGTCCTAGGTTGTCAAGTATTATACTTGAAACCTTTAATAGTCATATACTATGGACTCTTCTTTTCGTACTTAGGGGGATCAGCCCTTAGTACCATACCGTGCACAATATCTTAACGATAAAGCGTAAATAATCCCCTATTAAAGGGTTGTTCATCTCAGTTTGACATCGGAGTCCGCACCAAAGGAAGTTTGGTTTGGATAAGCTCAATAAAAGTTCTAGAATTTATAACGCTCATCAACTATTGACTAGTCGAATCAATAAGGGTTCGCTAGTCTTACAAGGTTCAACAATAATTGATATTCAATTTGAATAATAAAATTCAAGATGTATACAATCGAATAAGTATTGTATAATAGGAATTATGCTTTTAAAGAATGATAACATCTAATATGAAATCTTGACTTGAATAATAATAAACAAAATAGAATAAAGAACTTGCTTTATGTAAAGAAACAAGGTTTAGGAACTTGCCTCGTGTATAGGCTAAACGATTACTACTTCCGTTCACCACAAGTCCTACACGCATACCATATGTATTCACGACATTTATTAGTTATATTTTCACTTAATTATTAATATAAACTCCACTTTATTTAACAAATCATTACCCTTTTAATTTAATTACTTAATTAAATTAGAATATTTTTATTCCCATACTATTATTACACTTGAATAAATTATTTTATAATAATTTACATCGAATATTTATTTTATTCCATAAATATTTCAACTAAAATATTTATTTTATTTTATAAATATTTTAATAATAATTTCCATCGAATATTTATTTTATTCCATAAATATCTCAATTAAAATATTCATTTTATTTTATAAATATTTTAATTAATAATTTCCAATGAATATTTATTTTACTCCATCAATATCTCAAATAAAATATTTATTTTATTTTATAAATATTTTAATAATAATTTCCATCAAAAATTTATTTTATTCCATAAATATCTCAATTAAAATATTTATTTTATTTGATAAATATTTTAATTAATTATTATTATTATTTATTTATTTATTATTATTATTTTTATTTATTTTTTATTTTATTTTATTTTATTTTTTGCCCGCCGGGGCGGGGTAATTTAGTTTGGTAACACCCGCCAGGGGCGGAGCTACCCAGACTCAGTTTCTGCAGTTCACACGTAACAAGGCCAATTTAGGCCCAAAAAAAAACTCCCAAGTTCACCCATATGTTCTCGCGAAGAACACAGAGAACATGGCCATAACTTCCAATTTCCTTGTCCATATATTAATTTAAGCATACCAAAATACTATAATTCGCATATAATCATTACCCAACCTTTCTAACATGATTTTAACAAGTTAAAACACAAAATTTTCAGAATCAAAACATGTAATTTTACTGTTCTTGATGTTCTTGAAAGTTTTGAACACAAAATATAAAAATTAACACTACGGATTCGTTATAACACCAAATTTATACATTCAAAGTTTGTTTTCTTCGTTTTAACATACATAATTATATGCAAGTGTAAAGTTATGATACAACATATGATTGACGCATTAAATTTGTGCGTAAGGGCCATATGACCATATTTCTATACTTTGTAATTTTGAAGCAACTATATACGACATATTTTTATGAAACTGATGTTATGGAAACATACAATATATAATAAAAACACGTTATAATAGCATCTTATCACATATCTAAACACATAATTATTACTCTTTCTAACTACAATGATTTTAACAGAAACTTGAAAGTCATTTTCATGAAACTTTAATGACGTAAATAAAACTTGAGTTTGAGGTTTTTACCCTTGATTGCTCTGTTTGGATTACACAAGGTGATAACAACTTCCAATTTCCCACAATTCTTCTCCTTTAATCTCACTGATTCTCAAAATTCTCTCTGATTTATTTTTCCAGACTCAGAAAATAAAAGAAAGAAGACATATATAATAAAGGAAACTGACGATGTGTGGTAAGTTAATCCGATCATGGGTTAACTGCTCCAAACTCCCAATAGGGCTCCGTTTGGCTAGACTTAAAAGGCTCATAACTATTTAATTTGATTAATCCTTTATAATATAGTTTAATCATGTCACACCTATTTAAGAAATTAATAAAATATCTTATTTAATTTAATTTAAATAAAATATAATAATTTCTCATTAATTCACATAGTTACATAATTAATTTTCTCATTTATTAATTATGTCAAATTATTAATTCTCTAATTAATTATTACATTATACTTATTAAATATTTTATTTAATTCAATAAGCTCACATAAATACATAATTTGAGTAATAAAAATTTCTCCACATTAATTTAATAAATATAACACATATAATTAAATTAATCTACCACAATTTTATCAATTAATTATTTAATCCAATAATTAAATCATCGAAAAATATTTATTTAATTTAATAAATATTCAAATAAAATTATAAAATCTCGTTTGTCACAAACGGCACCAGTTTCTAAGGCACCGTACAGAATGACACCTATAGAACTGAAAGAGTTACTTATACAATTACAGGAACTCTTAGATAAAAAGTACATACAACCTAGTGTTTCACCCTTGGGAGCACCAATATTGTTTGTAAAGAAAAAGGATGGAACAATGAGGTTATGTATAGACTATAGAGAGCTAAATAAATTAACTATTAAGAATAAATATCATTTACCAAGGATTGATGATTTGTTTGACCAATTAAAGGGGGCCGAACATTTTTCAAAAATTGACCTTAGAACAGGTTATCATCAATTGAAGGTAAGAAAAGAGGATGTGCCGAAAATAGCGTTTAGGACACGCTATGGACATTATGAGTTTCTTGTAATGTCTTTTGGATTGACAAATACACCAGCATCATTTATGGATTTAATGAATCGAGTGTTTAAACCATGCTTGGACAAATTTGTTGTAGTGTTTATCGACTATATTCTGGTATACTCGAAAACACGGGAAGAGCATACTGAACACAAGAGAGTCATTTTGGAGATATTACGAAAGGAACAACTTTATGCAAAGTTTTCCAAGTGTGAATTTTGGTTAAAGAGAGTTCAATTTTTAGGTCATGTAATTGACAAGAATGGAATATCTGTAGATCCAACTAAGATCGAAATGGTTGTGAATTGGGAATAACCAGCAACTCCAACAGAAGTACGAAGTTTTCTCGGTTTAGTGGGTTATTATCGACAGTTTATAAAAGATTTTTTAAAAATAGCAACCCAATTAACCAATTTAACTCAAAAGACGGTAAAATACGTCTAGATAGAAAAATGTGAAGAGATCTTCCAAGAGTTAAAGAAGCGATTAAGCATGGCTCCAGTGTTGTCCTTACCAGATAATACAGGAGGCCTTGTAGTATTTAGTGATGCATCACACAGAGGTTTAGGGTGTGCGTTGATGCAACATGGGAAAGTGATTGCTTATGCATTACGATAACTCAAAGATTATGATAAGAGGTATCCTACTCATGACCTAGAGTTAGTCGCGGTAGTTTTTGCTCTAAAAATTTGGAGACATTACTTGTACGGGGAGAAGTGTGAAATATATACAGATCATAAAAGTCTAAAATATATTTTTACACAAAAGAAACTAAATTTAAGGCAGAGAAGATGGTTAGAACTGATAAAGGATTTTGACTGTGAAAACTTATATCATCCCGGTAAAGCCAATGTCGTAGCTGACGCGTTAAGTAGAAAGAATCAAGATAAATTGAACATAGTAACCACCAATGATAGGTTTATAAAAGATTTTGAAAAATTAGAAATTGAGGTGGAATGTCCAACTACCTCTACCTAAAAATTATACATTTTAGATGGAGTTTCATCTCTACTTCGTAGAATCAAAGAGATGCAGGAAAAGGATGAAGAATGTCTGAAGTATAAGTCAAATCTAACTCATGACAAGTATAACAAATTCAGAATAGATAAGGATGAAATAATAAGATATGAAGATAGAATCTGGATTCCGTTAAACCAAACTTTAAAATACAAAATCTTAACGAAGCTCATAATTCTAAATTTGCCATACATCCTGGCAGTACTAAAATGTATAAGGATTTAAGTCGACGCTTTTGGTGATCGAATATGAAAAGAGAAATAGCTGAATGGGTAAGCAAATGTCTCACGTGTCAAAGGGTTAAGGCTGAGCATAAAAAGTCGAGTGGTTTACTTCACCCCTTACCAATTCCTAAGTGGAAGTGGGAACATATAACTATGGACTTTGTTGTAGGCCTTCCAGCTACTCTAAAGGGCCATAATGCCATTTGGGTAATTGTTGACCATTTAACCAAATCAGCTCACTTTTTACCTATTATAATTACTCATAACTTAGATCACCTTCCCAATATATACATTAATGAAATTATCTCTAGGCATGGTGTGCCTATTTCCATAGTATCAGATCGAGATCCAGGTTTTACTTCAAATTTTTGGAAAAGTCTTCAGAAACACTTAGGAACATAATTAAGGTTGAGTACAGCTTATCTTCCTCAGACGGATGGACAGAGTGAGAGAACCATACAAACATTAGAGGATATGTTGAGAACATGTATCATAGACTTCAAAGGAAGTTGGGAAGATCATTTACCTTTAGTAGAATTTGCCTATAATAATAGGTATCATGCTAGCATAGGTATGCCACCCTATGAAGCCTTATATGGGAGAAAGTGTAGAGCACCTTTGTGTTGGGATGAAGTCGGGGAAAGACAAATGTTAGGACTTGCAATAATTCAACAAACAACTGAAACCATCAGAATTATACGTGATAAACAAAGGAAATACGTTGATCCACATCGTCAACAACGAAACTTTAACGTAGGAAGCCACATATTCTTGAAGGTATCTCCTTGGAAGGGCAAGATACATTATGGCAAGAAAGGAAAACTAAGTCCGAGATTCATTGGACCTTTTGAAATTTTGAGAAGGATTGGTGAAGTTGCTTATGAAATAGCATTATCGCCTGAGTTGAACCATATTCATAATGTGTTTCATGTGTCTGTATTACGACCATACAAATCTGATTATAAACACGTTATAAATTATTAGCCAATACAAATTGACGAAGATCTTTCTTATGTAGAAGAACCTACAGATCGTCGACCGTAAAGAGAAAGTTATGAGAAATAAAGTAATAGCATCGGTCAAATTGATTTGGAGGACTCAGAACGTTGAAGAAGCTACATGGGAGCTCGAAGATAAAATATGAGAGAACCATCCTCAATTATTTACTTAACTTATACTGTAATTTTGAGGATGAAATTCTTATTAATGGGGGTGAATGTAAAAACCCAAAACCCTAATAAGACTCGGTTATGTAAAATTAAGTTATATCAATAAAATTTCTCCGTTCTGAATGTGTTATGTGTTAATATATACTCTGTTTAACAAATTTGGTCAAATAAAATTTTGTCCAGAAAATGTCTTGCATGACACCTCGTGCTTAAAAATTTTCTTCCAAAATTGGACTTTTCGGTATATTTTTGGACAAGCTGCTTTGTCGTGCTTACACTGACAAAATGCTTTATCGTGATTGTTAGGATTAGTGGGAAATTTAGGTTAGTAACCCTAGATTAACAAACCCTAACCCTAATTTATAAACCTAACCCTAATTAGATTATCTACACTCAGTCAAGTTCTTCTTAAACCTTAAACTACTTATGCAAATTTCTCAACCCTGTTTATTCGTTGAACAAGATTTTTATCTTGATATGTTGTTGATATAATATACTACACCTACATTTGAATTACCTTTTATTGTAAGGTTATTGCTATAGTTTCAACATAACTAAGAAATGAGTTGTTTATTCATATTGATTGTTAAGCTTAAATTATTGTGTCAAACCAAATTGCTTGGTAAGACATCCTATTCTGAAGTTGGGTATCCCGTAAGGGATCATAATTCAGTCGATAATATATTGACATTAATTTGGGTGCATTTGAGCACTGGTAGGATGAAATGCATACTCCTAGGATATTGAATAGGTTGATCCCCTATCTCATATCTAAACAAAATTTTGAAGTTTGTGTTACTGACAGAAATAAAATTCCAGAAAATGGTAACAACTATCAGTTGAAATTTGAATTTTGTATTTCTTCAAATCATATATTGTTATAAATATAAAACTTACTGAGCATGTCATAGCTCACCCTTGCAAATTATTCCCTTTGCAGTTTTAGATGGTACTCCTGGAACATCTAGAGTTGATAAAGGGAAGCGTCCCTACTTAGATTAGGTTATATTCATGTTTAGTTGAATGCTTTGTAATAAGAAACTCGTTCCAAGAATCATGTAATCGAACCTTAATATATATATATATATATATATATATATATATATATATATATATATATATATATATCTTTTATATCCACAACCGTGTTTTCTTACATGTATAGATGTAAATTTAGAATTCTTTGAATCTAGTTAAGATCCTTGGGAACTATTTATCTGAGTGAGGGTATTAATAGCATGGACTGTTAATGTTGTTATTGATATTCTGGATTTCGAATAGATAGTTAATATAGATGCGATAATATAAATTCACATGGCATAGACTATACATCTGGGTGAGGGTATTAGTAATATAGACTGTTCATGTTATTACTGGTACTCTGAATTTCGGATTGATAGATTCTATTCATAGATATAGTTCATATATCCAAGTGAGGGTATCCAAACACAGTAATAGTTCTATTGAGAATTGTCATCTGTTATGGGATACTGTGAATCTTGGATCTATGGTAATTCTATCTGATAGTCCCTTAATTTAATATAAGCTTATAATCAGATACCATGGGTGTAGATACTCAAAATTTTCTGCACACCTGTTACTGACATTGCAGGAGGGCAGATTCGTCTTTCAGAGATAACCCTGGAAGACAGCTCACATCCAATTCGGATACTACGGGAAGTTCAACCTCAACCCCGAAACACACACCAAGAGTATCAGGTCCAACCTCGGAGATAACTTCGAGGCATGCAGTTCCAATACCGAAAACTCTACCGAAGAAGACCGATCTATCTCGGAGATAACCCCGAGATATTCAATCTCAGTCCCAACACTGGGAGTAGCAGCTACTAACCTTGGAAATAACCCCAAGAAATGCAGTTCCGACGATAACCCCGAAAATGCTTGTTTCAAATGCAATCAGCTTCAACCTCGACGCTCACACCGAGTCACTCAGTATAAGACCCGGAGATAACACTGAGAAAATAGGCACACCTCAGAGATGACACTGAGGACCTACAACACTTACAGCAATCCAATCTCAGAGATAGCCCTGAGCAACGTCTACTTTATCAGCCAAAACAGGTGATAACCCCGGTGAGGGGCAAAGTCGTTATCTTGCCACCTTGACACCACATCGCGCCGTCTCAACATTTCAATACGTACATTTCTACACAGCAATGTCCCACAAGAACCAAGGATGTCCAATCCCGAGTGACTATTACGCAGGATAATGGATAAAACTTGAAGCTTGAAGACCGGAGGGCATAGTCCCATCTTCCTAACTTCGTACAACCTCTAATCCCATGTCATTGCATAACTCTCAACAACGACAGTCCGAAATAGGTCTTACATACCTCAGTTGGATGCCCGAATTGCAATTCTGAAAGTTCGAGCATACATTACAGTGCATGCGTGCATGTACTTCGAGACGACGGGACCCACGAAGCCCAGGGCAACCC
Source organism: Panax notoginseng (assembly GCA_016801055.1). NCBI lineage: Eukaryota > Viridiplantae > Streptophyta > Magnoliopsida > Apiales > Araliaceae > Panax > Panax notoginseng. Next base: position 178,739,669 of record CM029014.1, read on the forward strand.
GGCCAGTCGCAGGTACAACTGCAGCTAACCGCAGGTACCCCCTCTATAAATAGAGGGCTTGGGGTGGCCATTTTATAACAGAAGAAGGCGAGGAAGCCCTGTCAAATTTGCTCTGTACTCTCCCTACACTGAGTGCTTTCTCATTTTAAACACTGGTGGGCTCACATATAGCTACTTTTTGTACCGACGGGAGCCGAGTGTTCATCCTTTTAAAGATATAGAAGTCTTATTTGGCAGCCCATTGTAAGCCTTCTCGCACACTTTAAAGCCTTTCTCTTGTTCTTTGCACACATTTTTCTTCACGTTGAGAGTCGTGTTGTGTGTGTTTGCCTGGACTTTGGTCCGTGGTTTTATTTTAGTCTGTACATATATATATACTTATATACATATTTACATTATCGAGTTATGCCTCGATTAAGCCTAGACTTCGGTCTAGAGCGTTTATTTGCTTTCGTATATATATATATATATATATATATATATATATATATATATATATATATATACATTCAGTCCCGCCTAGAGTTTACTTCGTGGCGGTTGACCGTATTTACAGCTTTATTTACTTTTCGTCCCGCCTGTAGTTTACTCTATGGCAGTTGATTGCTTTTACAACTTTATTTACATTTTTGATCCCCCATGGAGGTGCTTCGTGGCGGCTGATCATGTCTGTATATATATATATATATATATATATATATATATATATATATATATATATATATATATATATATATATATATTTACAGCTTTTATATATATACCTGCTTACTGCTTTATTATCAATTGCGACATCATGTGAGACTAGGAATCATGTGATCACAGATTCAGTTTACTGGATTGAGATTCGGTTTCCGTGATGGACATTTTCAGCTGTAAGCAGCTTGTAAATTTATTCACGGTGTTCGGATTTCCTCAGATGGTTATCATACCCACGAGGAGTTTGGCACTATGTTGTTTATTATTTTCTTGAAGATGCTTCGCATCTCAAAAATTAAAAACAATCAAGCCGAACACTTAATGTAAAATGGGAGTGTAAAAGGTCTCAATTACTATTGAGCACAAGGGTTTGAAAAACCATTTTTATAAAACTTCACTGCCATATAAAAAATTAACTGGCGACTCTTAACAGTCTATCGTCGACATTATACATCTCGGACCTTTTTCACTTGTTTTTTCAAACAAATCTCACCTAACATGAGAACACCAAAGAACAAGTAACGGAAAGGGACAAATAGAAATCCCGACGTCGACAGGTGGCGACTCTGCTGGGGACTCCAGTAAGAGGACTTAAGTCGCTATTACAATCTTTTTAAATTGATTATATGCCTGTATGTGAATATTGCTTTTACATTTATAATGAATGTGTATGAATGCATATTTTTTTTTCTGCGCTTAATGCTTTACACTATATCTGCTTGTGACATTAGTGCTTTGCACATGTCATCATTTTCATAAACGGTGAGACACGTTGTATGTGAATGTATGTTATGTAGTTCCTCCACCAGGAGGCTATCATGTCGGTGTTTAATTACTGGACTCGTAGGAAGACTAATTCCAACAAGGCTCAGGAAAGGTACCACCCAAATTCGCTCCAGTTGAAAGGTCGGATTAACTTCCCGTCAAGTAAATTGCGATGATTTGGGAAACTTCATGCCAAAAAGTCACGAGAGTAACCTTAGATAGGTTAGCCTCTGATAAACCAAACGCAGAGGAAAGTCTTTTCATGCTTTCTCATTTCAAATTACTTGTAAAGTCAATTACTTGTACTCCCTTACCAGAACATCCTCCTCCTCGTCCTTGACGTTTGGCACATCAACCCGGACTAGACGTATCACCACCTCCACCAACCGATGAGGCTGTCTAACAGAATGGGGTCGAGGCACTTCAGAGGCCCTCCTCTGTATACCAAAAGTGATCCTACGGGAACTACTGGACTGATTCGGATCCATAATATCAGGGCAAAATTATCCAAATCACCTTAGAAAGGGTGTGGTAATTTCTAAACTGAAGCTTTCTTTTAAAAAGGCATTTTATGACTATATACTTGCATCCATTACTTTAATATACAGCTACCGTAGAGTTAAAAATGCATGACTATTCAGATGCCTACATTTTGAAATTTTTTGTCATAGTCCTCTTTGTAAATAGGACTATCCACATGCACATAGGCATGACTAGGTGGCCATTCAGTAGCACACCTATCCACAGTCATATACATACTATATGCACAAAAAGTCAAAGTCATCAATCCATAAGGTTAGATTATTTACCAGGATTACTTTGCATTTTTACCTTTTGCTCATTTGTCCTCAAATAGGATAAGAAATAGCAGAAAAAGGTGTCAATTTGACTGTCTCAAAAGTTAAATTTTTTCACATCATTATGTTCAGCATAGTTTAATACTAACATTTACTATGTTATATATTTTTTATCAAGTCATTTGAGCATGAATATTCACTACTATGTGTTTAGATGCATTTTATGTGATAAGTCATTTTCCAACGGATAAAAACTGGAAAAGAAGACATGCACATGTTACCAGGACAGTGAAGAACACTTGTGCGGTAACAGAATTTCTAGAAAGTCGCCTGAACTCAGCAAATCTGAAGAAGAGCTCTCGGATTTCTTTAGCGACGCAATATGAAAATAACTTATGAAAGCAACCTGATGGCATTAAGTATCCACAGTTGGCCGCAGGTCCACCTGCAGCAACTGGAGGTGTACCTGCGACACCCCTACGTGGGTCTCACCCCTCCGTCTCGGTCCAGTTCAAGTTGCAACGGAGTTCTCATAAGCCAAAAAAGCCAAATCAGGAATAAAAACACTACGCGATTGAGCGAAATAGCTTGTCACCCTGGTTTTCTCAGACCAAGCCATAGGTCTGCACATCACTCATTGGTATTCACCCAAGTACAAGGAACACTATGCCGATGATCTCAGCTGTTACAAATCACACTTGGCAATACCTTGCGCATATCTAATGCCGCCAATTCAGGGTCGTCACCCTAATGTTCAATCAGATACCTGGCGGGGGCATCACACATTCTCACGACCCCGGCGGGGGAATCACGCTTTTGTATATGCCGAAGTACATATCCCCGGTGGGGTCATCACGCATTCTCTATCAACACCCCTGTAGGGGCATCACGTATTTCATGTCAAAGTACATATCCCCGGCAGGGGTTACAACGCATGTTCATCCGTTGACACACACATCAATGAAGGTCAAGCAGCCTTGACATCATTATAACCGTTGGTAAGTAAATCCAACGAAGCGTCAGAAGCCATCCGATGACCAGCCGTTGATACACACATCAGCGATGATCCAAATGAGATTCCTCGATGGGGGTTACAACGCATGTTCATCCGTTGACACACGTATCAACGAAGGTCAAGCATCTTTGACATCATTATAACCGTTGGCAAGTAAATCAAACGAAGCGTCGGAAGCCATCTGATGACCAGCCGCTGATATGCACATTAGCGATGATTCAAGAGATTCCGCGGTGGGGGTTACAACGCATGTTTTGTTGATACACACATCAACGAGGATAAAACGAGATACCCCGTCGGGGGTTATAATGTGTATTATCCATTGATTCACACGTCAGCGAAGGTCAAGCAGCCTTAATAGTCTGCCCAACAAGGGTGTTTATCCGTTAATACACACATCCGCGAAGATCAAATAATACCCTGGCGGGGGTAAAACGCATGATCCGTTGGTTCACACGTTAGCGAAGGTCAGGCAGCCCTGACAACACATGCTATTGGCAGTAAATCCAACAGAACATTGACATGTCCTGGCAATACAAACCAGGAAGAGTCAGCACCACCGAGGAGGATCGATGATGGAATATGTTATACACATCCTCAACACAGACAGAGTGTTATCCCTATAGATCTCTTGTAAATGAGAGGCACATCTTCGGAATAAAGTTTATATCAAGGATTAAGGACTTTGATGATAACCCCAACATCAACATCCTACGAGATATGGATCACACATCCAATCTGGTCATCGTTGTCATCCCCGGTAAAAGTAACATGGAGCCGGCAATCATCCCTAGCATATTGGGCAACAACCCAGCACACATACATCATACATTTGCATCATGTTGTTGCACTTTGCATCATGTTTATCTTGTTGCATTTCAAGTGTCTAAGATTCTTTATCCTAACTATGTGTTGCATTGCATGAATATGATAAAGAGGGGCATCTGTAAACACTCAAAATTTTTTGCACACCTGTTACTGACATTGCAAAAGGGCAAATTCGTCTTTCAGAGATAACCCTGGAAGATAGCTCACATCCAATCCAGATACTACCAGAAGTTTAACCTCAACCCCGGAATACACACCGGGAGTATCAGGTCCAACCTCGGAGATAACCCTGAGATATTCAGTCACAGTCCCAGCACTGGGAGTAGCAGCTACCAACCTTGGAGATAACCCCAAGGAATGCAGTTCCGACGATAACCCTAGAAATGTTCGTTTCAAATGCAATCAGCTTCAACCTCGGTGCTCACACCGAGGCACTCAGTACAAGACCCGGAGATAACACCGGGAAGATAGGCATACCTCAGAGAAGACACTGAGGACCTTCAACACTTGCAACAGTACAATCTCAGAGATAACCCTGAGCAACGTCTGCTTTATCAGCCCAAACCGGCGATAACCCCGGTAAGGGGCAAAGTCGTCATCTTGCCATCTTGACGCCACATCGTGCCGTCTCAACATTTCAATACATACATTTCTACACATCAATGTCCCACAAGAACCAAGGACATCCAATCTCGAGTGACTATTACGCAGGATAACAGATAGAATTTGAAGCTTGAAGATCAGAGGGCATAGTCCCATCTTCCTGACTTCGTACAACCTCTAATCCCATGTCATTACGTAACTCTCGGCAACGGCGGTCCAAAATAGGTCTTACATACCTCAGTCGGATGCCCGGATTACAATTCTAAAAGTTTGAGCAGACATTATAGTGTATGCATGCACGTACTTCGAGACGACGGGACCTGTGAAGCCCGGGGCAACCCGGCCAGCCACAGGAACCCCTTCTACAAATAGAGGGATTGGGGTGGCCATTTTGTAAGAGGTAAGCCCTGTCAAATTTACTCTGTACTCTCCCTACACTAAGTGCTTTCTCATTTTAAATACTTGTGAGCTCACATATATCTACTTTTTGTACAGGTGGGAGCCTAGTGTTCATCCCTTTGAAGATATAGAAGTCTTCTTTGGCAGCCCACTGTAAGCCTTCTCGCACACTTTAAAGCCTTTCTCTTCATCTTTGCACACACTTTTCTTCACGTTGAGAGTCGTGTTGCATGTGTTTGCCCGGACTTCGGTCCGTGGTTTTATTTTAGTTTGTACACACACACACACACAAACACACACACACACAGATATATATATATATATATATATATATATATATATATATATATATATAATCGAGGCAGAACTCGATAATGTTAGTCAATATATAAAAATATATATATAAGTATATATATAGCCTGGATTTTACATCCGGTGCGTTTATTGCTATATATATATATATATATATATATATATATATATATATATATATATATATATATTTACATTCAGTCCCGCCTGGAGTTTACTTCGTGGCGGTTAACCGTCTTTACAGCTTTATTTACTTTTCGTCCCGCCTGGAGTTTACTCTGTGGCGGTTGATTGTTTTTACAGGTTTATTTACATTTCTGATCCCCCATGGAGGTGCTTCGTGGTGGCTGATCATGTATATATATATATATATATATATATATATATATATATATATATATATATATATATATAGCTTTTATATATATACATGCTTACTGCTTTATTATCAATTGCGACATCATGTGAGCCAAGGAATCATGTGATCACATATTCAATTCACTATCTCTAGATTTGGTTCCCGTAATGGACATTTTCAGCTGTAAGCTGCTTGTAAATTTATTTACTGTGTTCGGATTTCTTCAGATGGTTATCATAGCCACGAGGAGTTCGACACTATGTTGTATATTATTTTCTTGAAGATGTTTCACATCTCAAAAATTAAAAACAATCAAGCCGAACACTTAATGTAAAATAGGAGTGTAAAAGGTCTCAATTACTATTGAGCACAAGGGTTTGAAAAACCTATTTTATAAAATTTCACTGTCATATTTGTTTAAAACTGAATTTTTACACAAATTTAAACCCTGTGTATATAGATGCGAACGAGACCTCGCACTACTTCCAAATAATTACACATTAATCCACACAAACACACATTCATATAATAGTTTTTTGAAAAGTGGCGGTCACTGTGGTAACACGGATGTCGGGGGGTGCCTAACACCTTCCCTCTACATAATCAAGTCCCCGGACCCTAATGAATCTCGCTTTCACTGACCCGTTTACCAGTGTCACATCACTGGGTCAATGTGCAAACCTTTTCTTGGTTGTGTTGATACAACCATATAAAAAATCAATTGGCTCTTAACAGTCCATCGTCGACATTATACATGTCAGACCTTTTTCACTTATTTTTTCAAACAAATCTCACCTAACATGAGAACACCAAAGAACAAGTAGCGGAAAGGGACAAATAAAAATCTCAACGTCGATAATGGGTGTATAGATTTAAATGTATTATATTAATTCGTTGTAAGCACCATATCAGATACCATGGGAGTATAGATATGGGGGCATTACACTGCATCAGCAACTTAAATACATCATTAATAACAGCCTAGTCACTGTTAATGCTGAGCCAGAATGTCCTGAAGAAGGTGACACCTCGCTCATCAGTTTCAATTCAAAAGTTGAGCCTGTCAGCTTCCATGCCCTGGAGGTGAGCAACACTCACTACCATCCCATTAGGGCACCACCTCTGACACATAGAGTTTCCGCTGAATTAATATCGGCCAGCCAAGAAATGTTATCTTTGGGGTATCTACCTGGACAAGGGTTGGGCAAAGATCATCAGGGCATCAAGCGCCCAATTCAAGTTCCCAGTCAAACATTGACAGCTGGACTAGGCTATTCTGCTAGCTCCAGTCACAGGAATCCTCATAAGCACAAACAAGTTCCTTCATCTTCTGCCATACAGTGATTGTCTGTACCTATAGGAGCTGAATCTATACAGACTTCAGTAAAGGTTCCTGCGCATGTGATGACTATGTTATTTCCTAAGCCGATACCGGTCAACGGAAAAGAGGTCTCTATACCAGATCTGGAGGCGGAGGAAAATGACCGTAGGCGTAAGCAGGACATTGCAAGGCGCTTATCAAACATACGCATCATCGTCCATACAGACAGTACAAACAGAGTCACCCCAGACGATGATTGTCCATATATCATGGTCATCATTCGGGAGAAGGAGTACGATAACAGCCCCTTCAACACAGTTTTCCATCAAGACTTCACCCTTGGCAATTGGAGCAGCACTCCTTGTATTTAACGACGAGGGTAAAAAAGGCAGAAATTTCCTCTGCCCTGTAGATAACAATAACTGCTTACTTTCTGTACAGTATTAGCAGTTGTTTTGTCATTGCATGCTAACACTTTGTATGATTGAACAGTTTCACATATATTAAGTGAAAGCATTTTGTTTTAGGACACTAAAGTTAGATGTTCATGTGCTTGCTGATAAGGTGCCTTTTCTCCACAAAGATTGTAACTTTGATGAAAAGTTGGACTTAGACTTGATGGAAATACAATAGGACATTGAGATACCTCGGGAGATCAAAGAATGGGTCGAAGACAAACCCAAACTAAACCTCAATCAAACCACCTCATTCAATCTCGGAACCTTAAAAAGCTCTATACTAATCCAGATTGGTACGGACCTCACTTTAAACCAAAGGAATGACATGGTTACACTATTAACCCAATTCCAGGATGTGTTTGTATGGTCTCATGAAGACACGGTGGGTTTGTTCATTGACATAGTCATTCATCGCCTTCCCATTAAAGAGGGATTCAAGCTAGTCAAGCAGAAGCTCAGGCGGTTAAAACCGGAGTGGAGTTTAAAAGTTAAAGAAGAAATTGTGAAACAATTTCAAGCACACATCATCATGGTGTCCATATACCCTGAATGACTATCTAGCATAGTCTCTATGCCTAAACTAGGAGGAAAGGTACGAGTTTACGTAGATTACCGAGATCTGAATAAAGCTTGTCTTAAAGATAGCTTTCCCGTGCCATTTATCCACATTCTCATTGATAATACTGCTCAATAGGACATGTACTCCTTTGCTGATTGCTTCGCGGGGTACCATCAAATCATTGTTGCTGAAGAGGATCGTGAGAAAACATCATTCATCACTCATTGGGGAACCTTTTGCTATAGACGGTTGTCATTCGACCTCATCAATGCCGAAGCTACCTACCAGCGAGCCATGATGGCTCTTTTTCACAATTTAATGCACAAGGAGATAGAGATCTACGTGGATGACATCATTATCAAGTCTCATTGGGAGGAAGACCACTTAGACCATCTCAGAAAGCTCTTCAACAGGTTGCATATGTACAACTTGAAGTTGAATCCAGCCAAGTGCGCCTTTGGTTTTAAATCAGGCAAGTTGCTAGGTTTCCTAATCAGCCACAAGGGGATTGAGCTGGATCCCACCAAAATCCATGCTATCACGGAAATGCCCATTCCTCATAAAGAGAAGGAAATACAGGGATTTTTGGGAAGAATCAACTTCATCAACAAATTCATCTCCCAACTTATAGCAACATGTTATCCTATCTTCAAGTTGTTAAGAAAAAACTCCTCCATGAAATGGAATGATGATTGCCAAAAGGCCTTCCTTACAATCAAAGAGTCAAAGGTCCTATTTTGGTACCACCCAGGGATGATGTTTCCCTGTTCATGTACCTGTCCATAAGTGACAATTCCATGGGCTGTATGCTGGGACAGAAAGACGATAGAGGCCAAGAATGAGCTATCTACTACCTCAGCAAAAGATTCAGCAGTAGTGAAAATAAGTACACCTCGATTGAGAAAATTTATTGTGCTTTAGCATGGGCTTCCATGAGGTTACAACATTACCTCCATGGTCACACAACCTGTGAAACCCCAGATTTTATGAATAAATATTTAATTTTTCTCGAAATAATTTTTTTATATTATGGTGTGGATTTGATATAATAGTTATGGGTAGTATTTATAAATTTTGCAAAGTATGCAAGTTGTCATATTATATTCGATTGGTCGGGGAATATTCTTTTTGTCGGAGAATATCCGTACGACGGTACAATCATTGGTGGACCCCATAATGGAATTATTGTCGGATTGAGAAAACGACAAAAATACTTTATGAAAATAACGACGGAAGTTTTACCGTTGATACTGTTGAACTACTCGGTAGTAAAAGTACAGTAATACGCGTTGTTCCATAGTAGCACACGGTATTGATTATTGATATTTATGTGAGAAGTCGCTCAGTTTGATTCAATTATTGTTGATTAATAATATGAGTTATTATAACGATAATGACGTTTTGTTTTATTCGTATTATTAACGTAATAAAACAGAAACATCTTTTTATATAAAACAGAATACTTTATTAAAGTTATTCTATAAATAGAATATATTATATTTTATTATGCATAGTGTTGCATAGTGTTTTGCATAGTGTTGCATAGTGTTTGCATAGTAAAAATCTTTTTATATAAATAGAATATATTATATTTTATTTAAAAGATTTTTCTTAAAATATGGACCGTCAGATTAAAGTAAATCAATCTGGACCGTTCATGGATTAGTTACTATGCATTCTATTTTTCTATAAATAGCAGCTCATTCTTTCATTATTTCTTACGAATTCACTGAACTCTAGAGAGAGAAACTATAGAGAGAGAGAAGAAGAGTTTTTGCTACTTCACTACTCTTATATCCAGTTCTTTTACGGTAAGGGATATTATTCTTTTGTATTCAAGAAGAGAACTTCTGTTATTCCATTTCTTGATTATTCTGTTGGAATAACCTGTATATGCGGAATACCCTATACTTGGTGACATTCTTCTATTATTCTGTCATTGTTATTCCGTTGGAACATCCTGTCTATGCTTTACGCCGGACCTGGTTTCGTCTTTATTATTCCGTCTTTATTATTCTGTTGGAATATCCTGTCTGTGTGTTTTACACCGGACCTGGTTCCGTCTTTATTATTCCGTCTTTATTATTCTGTTGGAATATCCTGTCTGTATGTTTTACACCGGACCTGGTTTCGTCTTTATTATTCTGTTGGAACATCATGTCGGTGTGATTTTCACCCGACCTGGTTCCATTATTATTATTCTATTAGAATAACCTGCCTATGCGAAGTACCGCATTCATGGTGATTTCTGTTGTTATTCCATTTCTTATTATTCTCAGTTGGTTAAAAATTTTGACTTCTATACTCCATGAAATTAGTGGAATATCCTTGATATTTGCGCTTCATCCAGTATTTTTCATGAAAATATTTTTCTGATTGAATTTTACTCTACAAAGCAGTATCATGTTGACAATTTGGACGTTATTAATTCCTGGATAAATTAATTCTTGAACTTGTTTTATTGAATTCTTATATCATTGTCATCATCCTCATGTTTATATATGTTGAAAGTCATATGTGGCCTGCAGGGCATAGATGGACTTGGTGTGATTATGACCAGGGATTATTCGGTATAATCATGACCGTAATATTACAAATGATGTGGTAAAAGTCCTCATTGGCCCGTAGTGCATTGATGGACAGTTGTTGGCATGATCATGACCATTGATGAATACAAAAATATCCTTGGCCCGTAGTGCATGGAATTTATGGTCGTGACCCTAACGAATATCCTTGGCCGTAGTGCAGGGATGATGTGAATTATTTATTAAGCTGAGTCTCAGCGATAAAAGTGATGAAAAACTTTTTAAATCATAAAAGATAGTAGAGTTTATTTTCTACTTGACTCTTTTAATGGATTGCTTGTTCCGCTGCAGTTAAACTTGATGTCTATTATATTTTATCAGTTTAACATTGTTGAAGAATAATGATAATTTATTCTGCATTATCTTAGTCATAATATTTCTTACTGGGCTAGTTGAGCTCACCCTTTCTTTGACTGTTTTCTTCAGGAAATGAGAACGTAGCTGGGGCAAGTCGGGGAACGGAGTGATGGTCCGAATGATAGTATTAGTTAGTAGTCATCACTATTCTATGTAATAGTGTGTTAATAAATGTAATGAGAACTCCTTTTGAGTATGAATACTCTCTAGAAGATAATATTTGTTTTCAAACTCACAGTTTATGTTTTGTCGTATTGTACACGACAGTTGTATTAGTAAGTTGTATTTGATTTCTGTACTTTGTATCTGACGACCCAAGATGGGTGATGTATACTTAATTTTGGGGGCGTCACAGTTGGTATCAGAGCTTAGGGATATGATCCCTGGCTAGGATGTGAGAATAAAACTAGGAGGGGAGAGACGGAAAATTCTTTCGCTAGTATGACCTACCTAAATTTATTTGGTATTTAATTGGTCGGTCAAAGTATATGGATAATATGTTATATGTTAATTAACCCTTGTTTTGTTGCAGTATTTGCAAATGGCATCCGAAAATGTTGAGATAAACAATGAAGCACATGAGACCATTAAATCACCAACGATCAATGCTCAGGATAATGTGCAACCAGAGGACAATAATCCTAATGAAAATAATAACACCGATGAAATGTTGAATGATGGGATGGTCAGAGACTTTATGCAATTCATGCAACAACAAAATAACTCTCGGACGGTCACCGCTAAGCAGTTGAAGAAGCAATTCATGCAACAACGGGCGAGAGCGGCTCCTATCCAAAATGAAGGAGGAAACAATGACAACCCACGGTTGGTCACCGCTAAGCAATTCAAGGAGCTAGGACCACCGGAGTTTTTGGGAAAGCCAGAACCACTTAAGGCGGAGACGTGGTTAAAGCAGATCACCAAGATATTTGATGTCTTGGGATGCTCCGAGGAGCAAAATGTTCCCTTTGCCACCTTTATGTTGCGTGAAGAGGCAGATTACTGGTGGGAATCTGTAAAACGTACCCAGCCTGACGCACTCAAGATGTCTTGGGAGAAGTTCCAAGAACTGTTCAATGACAAGTACTTTTCTGAAAGTATTCGTCACATGAAGGAGGTGGAATTTATCAAGTTGGAGCAAAACAACATGACCGTGTCGCAGTACGAAGCCAAGTTTGCCGAGTTGTCCCGATTTGCGTCCCACTTGGTAGATAATGAAGAGAGAATGACGCGGATGTTTTTAAGAGGTTTGAAACCGGAGATACGTCAATATCTTATTTCTCATAAACTGTGTCTATATTTAGATGTTGTAAATAGGGCTCAATTAGTAGAACGCGATAACGAGTCAACACAACCAAAAGAGAGCAGCCAGAAAAATGATAATACTGGTGATAACAGTCATCAAAGTGGTGAGAATAAGCATGGAGGGAATCAACATGTCAGAAATGGTAACCACTTCAATGGTAATCATGGTCAAAACAATAAGAATGGACATTTCAAGAAGAGGAAATTCAACAATGATGGAAAGACGTCAGCACCAACACCCGTTGTTAAGGAAGGAGAACGACCACCTATCATATGCTTCAAATGCGGAGGGGAGGGACATATCAGTCCAAACTGCGCGATGCCATCTAAAGCATGCTATAATTGTGGAAGAGAAGGTCACTTAGCCCGATTTTGTCGTTCACCGAAGACAAGTTCAGATAGGATGGAGGCACCAAAGACCGTCCCAGAAAAGCCAAAGCCAGAAGTTTAAGAGAGAGCATTTTTTTCGTGACGAGGAACCTGAATAAAATTATCACGGGTATGTTAGTCATAAACTCTTGCGAAGTCTATACCGTGTTAGATATCGGTTCTACTCACTCTTTTATTTCACCTAGTTGTGTTCAATGTTTGAACTTAACTTTGGAGAAATTAGACTTTGATTTATCTGTTGAAATTCCGTTGGGAGAAACCTTTGTTACCTCCACTATTTATAAATCTTGTTCAAATCAACACTTTCACGTTACCTGTTGATCTTACCTCTTTGAAAATACTTGCATTGATGTGATTTTTTGAAACGATTGGTTAACTACTCATCATGCTTTTCGTAAGGTTGTTAGCTTTCATATTCCTAACCAACCTATTATGCGAATTCAAGTAACCAAATCACTAAAGTCAATCATTGTCATATCAAGCCATAAGTAAAAATCCCCGTTCCTTTCGTTGTTGACTTCTTGGTGTGGAATGCACCGAACCTAGACTTTCCGTAGGAGACGTTGTAAATGACGATGGCAAGTTGATAGGTATCAATGTGACGTGTTATCCAAGTCTTGGATGAGGGTCACAGTTTTGAGCGATATTTCTATTGTTAATAAATTTCTTGACGTATTCTTGAAGACTTTTTAGCCTACCCCAGAGCGTAAAATTAAATTTTGTATTGACCTCAGTACAAAACCCATTTCTTAAACCCTCAAATATTTCTTCAACTAAAACGAACGTATTATGCGCCAAAGACGTTGGCTCGAGCTGTTGAAGATTACGATCGTACCATTCAATAACATCGTGGAAAAGCGAACGTGGTAGCTGACGCGTTGTGTAGAAGATCGTATACGGTTACAAGTGCGAATATACGAACCCACGTGAAGATAACGAATATACGATTAAAATCGACTTTAATCGATAAAGTTAAAGTCGCTCAAGCTACATACTCAGAGCTGATAAATGTGAAGAAGAAGGTTCAAGAGTGCGTTATTCTAGAAGCAAGAATCGACGAAGAGAGGAAATCTCAACTCTCGATTTAATTGGCCCATTTGAAATCCTCGATGAAGTAGGAACTGTGGCCTATAGACTCGTTTTACCGCCAAGTATGTTGCGTGTTCAAAACATTATTTTTACGTATCGATGTTACGTAAATATGTGGACGACCCGAACAACATTATTAATTTAGAACCGGACGAGATAGCGAAAGATTTAACGTATGAGGAGATACGTGTTAACATCTTGGATAAGAAGGATCATATTCGATGCTTAAAGGTTATACCTCAGGAGTTAGAATTTGAAGTGAAGTCAAGGTATCCTCACATGTTCGGCATACCAAGTACGTACGTAAATTTCGAGGGTGAAATTCCATAAGGAGGGGAGATTGTGAGACCCCAGATTTTATGAATAAATATTTAATTTTTTTCGAAATAATTTTTTTATATTATGGTGTGGATTTGATATAATAGTTATGGGTAGTATTTATAAATTTTGCAAAGTATGCAAGTTGTCATATTATATTCGATTGGTCGGGAAATATTCTTTTTATCGGAGAATATCCGTACGACGGTACAATCATTGGTGGACCCCACAACGGAATTATTTTCGGATTGAGAAAACGACAAAAATACTTTATGAAAATAACGGCGCAAGTTTTACTGTTGATACTGTTGAACTACTCGGTAGTAAAAGTACAGTAATACGCGTTGTTGCATAGTAGCACACGGTATTGATTATTGATATTTATGTGAGAAATCGCTCAGTTTGATTCAATTATTGTTGATTAATAATATGAGTTATTATAATGATAATGACGTTTTGTTTTATTCGTATTATTAACGTAATAAAACAAAAACATCTTTTTATATAAAACAGAATACTTTATTAAAGTTATTCTATAAATAGAATATATTATATTTTATTATGCATAGTGTCGCATAGTGTTTTGCATAGTGTTGCATAGTGTTTGTATAGTAAAAATCTTTTTATATAAATAGAATATATTATATTTTATTTAAAAGATTTTTCTTTAAATATGGACCGTCAGATTAAAGTAAATCAATCTGGACCGTTCATAGATTAGTTACTATGCATTCTATTTTTCTATAAATAGCAGCTCATTCTTTCATTATTTCTTACGAATTCACTGAACTCTAGAGAGAGAAACTATAGAGAGAAACTATAGAGAGAGAGAAGAAGAGTTTCTGCTACTTCACTACTCTTATATCCAGTTCTTTTACGGTAAGGGATATTATTCTTTTGTATTCAAGAAGAGAACTTCTGTTATTCCATTTCTTGATTATTCTGTTGGAATAACCTGTATATGCAGAATACCCTATACTTGGTGATATTCTTCTATTATTCTGTCGTTGTTATTCCGTTGGAACATCCTGTCTGTACTTTACGCCGGACCTGGTTCCGTCTTTATTATTCTGTCTTTATTATTCTGTTGGAATATCCTGTCTGTGTGTTTTACACCGGACCTGGTTCCGTCTTTATTATTCCGTCTTTATTATTCTGTTGGAATATCCTGTCTGTGTGTTTTACACCGGACCTGGTTCCGTCTTTATTATTCTGTTGGAACATCCTGTCGGTGTGATTTTCACCTGACCTGGTTCCATTATTATTATTCTATTAGAATAACCTGCCTATGCGAAGTACCGCATGCATGGTGATTTCTGTTGTTATTCCATTTCTTATTATTCTCAGTTGGTTAAAAATTTTGACTTCTATACTCAATGAAATTAGTGGAATATCCTTGATATTTGTGCTTCATCCAGTATTTTTCATGAAAATATTTTTCTGATTGAATTTTACTCTACAAAGCAGTATCATGTTGACAATTTGGACGTTATTAATTCCTGGATAAATTAATTCTTGAACTTGTTTTATTGAATTCTTATATCATTGTCATCATCCTCATGTTTATATATGTTGAAAGTCATATGTGGCCTGCAGGGCATAGATGGACTTGGTGTGATTATGACCAGGGATTATTCGGTATAATCATGACCGTAATGTTACAAATGATGTGGTAAAAGTCCTCATTGGCCCGTAGTGCATTGATGGACAGTTGTTGGCATGATCATGACCATTGATGAATACATAAATATCCTTGGCCCGTAGTGCATGGAATTTGTGGTCGTGACCCTAACGAATATCCTTGGCCGTAGTGCAGGGATGATGTGAATTATTTATTAAGCTGAGTCTCAGCGATAAAAGTGATGAAAAACTTTTTAAATCATAAAAGATAGTAGAGTTTATTTTCTACTTGACTCTTTTAATGGATTGCTTGTTCCGCTGCAGTTAAACTTGATGTCTATTATATTTTATCAGTTTAACATTGTTGAAGACTAATGATAATTTATTCTGCATTATCTTAGTCATAATATTTCTTACTGGGCTAGTTGAGCTCACCCTTTCTTTGACTGTTCTCTTCAGGAAATGAGAACGTAGCTGGGGCAAGTCGGCGAATGGAGTGATGGTCCGAATGATAGTATTAGTTAGTAATCCTCACTATTCTATGTAATAGTGTGTTAATAAATGTAATGAGAACTCCTTTTGAGTATGAATACTCTCTAGAAGATAATATTTATTTTCAAACTCACAGTTTATGTTTTGTTATATTGTACACGACGGTTGTATTAGTAAGTTGTATTTGATTTCTGTACTTTGTATCTGACGACCCAAGATGGGTGATGTATACTTAATTTTGGGGGCGTCACACAACCCATCTCATATCCCGCGTGGATCCTCTCAAGTACCTGTTCAGTTAACCCATGTTAAATTGTCGACTGTCCAGATTGCAATTAATCTTACACCAATTTAACATCGTCTACGTGACGCACAAGTCCATTAAAGGTTAATGAATTGCGAATCAATTGGCCGCCGCACCTTCAAGTGATTTCAAACCTTTGGAAACATGCTTCCCCGATGAAGGGGTAATGACGGTTCAACAACACCATCAGTGTGACACTCCCAAAATAGGTATACATCACCTATTCTGAGTCGTCAAATGCATGGTACAAAATACAAATAAAACTTAATTATACAACTGTCGTGTAAAATACGACAACACATAAGCTATGAGTTTAAATACAACACTTTCTTCTAAACAGGATTCAAACTCAAAATAAGTCCTCAATACATTTATTTTCACACTATTTCATAAAATAGTGTGGACTACTAACGCTATCATCTGAACCGTCACTCCGTTCCCCGACTAGTCCCCGCTACGTTCTCATTTTCTGAAGAGAACAATGAAAGCAAAAGGGTGAGCTCAACTAGCCTAGTAAGAAATATTATGATTAATATAATAAAGAATAAATTATCTTTAGCCTTCAACAGTGTTAAACTGATAAAATATAACAAACATCAAGTTTAACTGCAGCGGAACAAGTAATCCATTAAAAGAGTCAAGTAGAGAATAAAATCTACTATCTTTTTTGATTTAAAAGGTTTTTCATCACTTTTATCGCTGGGACTCAGCTCAATAAATAATCCACATCATCGTTGCACTACGGCCAAGGATATTCATTAGTATAACAACCACAAATTATCCATACACTATGGGCCAAGGATATTCATGTATTCATCAATGGTCATGATCATGCCAACAACTGTCTATCAATGCACTACGGGCCAATGCGGACTTTTACCACACTATTTGTAACATTACAGTCATGATTACACCGAATAATACCTGGTCATAATCATACCAAGTCCATCTATGCACTACAGGCCACAGATGCATTTCAACAAAATATAAACATGAGGATGATGACAATGATATAAAAATTCAATAAAACAAGTTCAAGAATTAATTTATCCAGGAACTAATAACGTCCAAATTGTCAACATGATACTTCTTTGTAGAGTAAAATTCAAGAATGCTCAAAAGAATATTTCCATGAAAAGATACTAGATGAAGCACAAATATTAAGGATATTCCACTAATTTCATCGAGTGTAGAAGCCAAAACTTTAACCAACTGAGTATAATAAAGAATGGAATAACAAAAGAAATCACCAGGCATAATAAATAAATAATAGAACCAGGTCCGACGTAAAATGCACAGACAGGATATTCCAACAGAATAATAAATACGGAACCAGGTCCGACGTAAAACGCACAGACAAGATATTCCAACAGAATAATAAAGACGGAACCAGATCCGGCGTAAAACGCACAGACAGGTTATTCCAACAGAATAATAAAGATGGAACCAGGTCCGGCGTAAAACGCACAGACATGATATTTTAACAGAATAATAAAGAATAGAATAACAGAAGAATTTCACCAAGTACAGGGCAGCCCGCATATACAGGTTATTCCAACAGAATATTAAATAATAGAATAACAGAAGTTCTCTTCATGAATACAAAAGAAGTAATACCCCTTACCTTAAGAAGAAGAATATTGGATATATGAGTAGTGAAGTAGCAGAATATTTTTTTCTTTCTCTCTATAATTTCTCTCTCTAAAGTTTCAGTGAATTCGAAAGAAATAATGAAGGAATGAGCTTCTATTTATAGAAGAATGGACTGCATAGTAACTAATTCATGAACGGTCCAGATTGATTTACTTTTAATTGGACGATCCATATTTAAAACAAAATCTTTTAAATAAAATATAATATATTCTATTTATAATCTAATAAAACGAATAACTTTATAAAAGTATTCTGTTTTATATAAAAAGATTTTACTATGCAAAACACTATGCAGGCACTATGCCATACTATGCATAATAAAATATAATATATTCTATTTATAGAATAACTTTATAAAAGTATTCAGTTTTATATAAAAATATTTTCTATTTTATTACATTAATAATACTAATAAAACTAAACTGAGTGACTTATCACATAAGCATCAATAATCAATACTGTTTGCTACTATGCAACCATGTGTATTACTGTACTTTTAACACCGGGTGTTCAACAGTTAACGGTAAAACTTTCGCCGTTTTTTTCGTAAAGTATTTTTGTCATTTTCTCAATCCAACAATAATTTCGTTGTGGGGTCCACCAATGATTGTGCCGTTGTACGAATATTCCCTGCTAAAACGAATATTCTCCGACCAATCGAATATTATATAACAACTTGTGTACTTTGCAAAATTTATAAATATTACCCACAACTATAATATTATATCAATTTCATTCCATATTATTTAAAAATGATATTTATAGAAAACTCATCTTTATTAAAAAAAAATTGGGGTTTTACAACCTCCCTTTCTTATGAAATTTCACCCTCGAAATTAGGGAACGTACCTGATATGTCGAAAAGGTAAGGATACCTTGATTTTATTTTAGATTCTAACTCCCAGGTCATTTCCTCAACATCGTGGTTCCTCCACAAAACTTTGACTTGAGGTATAACCTTGGAGCGTAGAACATGATCCTTCTTATCCAAGATTTTAACAGGAACCTCTTCATACGTTAAATCCTCCGCTATTTCGTCCGGTTCTAACTCAATAATGTGGTGCGGGTCTTTCACATATTTACGTAACATAAATATGTGAAAAATGTTATGAACACGAGACATACTTGGTGATAAAGCGAGTCTATAGGCCACAGTTCCTACTCGATCAAGGATTACAAATGGGCCAATGAATTGAGGATTGAGCTTTCTTCTCTTTCCAAATCTCGTAACTCCTTTCCATGGAGCAACATGTAACAACATATGATCTCCAATATCAAATTCCATGTCCTTTCGATGAAGATCAGCATAACTCTTTTATCGATCTTGTGAGGTTTTTATACGTTGCCGGATCGTTTGAATCTTTTCCGTAGTCATACGTACCAGCTCTGGTCCCAACAACGTTGCTTCACCCACCTTATCCCAGCATACTAGAGAACGACACTTTCTTCCATACAACGCTTCGAATGGAGCCATGCCAATACTTGCTTGATAGCTGTTGTTGTAGGAAACCTCCACCAATGGTAAGAACTTGTCCCAACTTCCCTTAAAATCAAGGACATAGAGTCTTAATAGATCTTCAAGAGTTTGAATAGTCCTCTCCGACTGCCCATCCATTTGAGAATGATATACCGAACTAAACTGTAAATTTGTGCCCATAGCTTTCTGTAAACTAACCCAAAATCGTAAAGTGAATCTTGTGTCTCGATCAGAAACTATGGATACTGGCATACCATACAATCTTACAATCTCGTTTATGTACATACGAGTAAGACGTTCAAGTGTATAAATTTCTCGTATAGGTAGGAAATGAGCCGACTTGGTCAATCTATCAATAATGACCCAAATCGCATCTATGCCTTGAGAAACCTTGGGAAGACCGGTAACGAAATCCATGGTAATGTGCTCCCACTTCCATTCTGGAATTTCAAGTAGTTGCAATGGACCTTTTTGTACTTGATGCTCCGCCTTGACTCGTTAACACGTTAGACACCTTGAGATAAACAGCGCTATCTCTCTCTTCATATTGCCCCACCAAAATGTATGTCGAAGATTATGATACATTTTGGTACTCCCAGTATGGATTGCAAATAGTATGTTGTGCGCCTCCATCATGATGTTATACTTTAAATCAAGGTCGTTAGGAACAAAAAGTATGGAGTTGACTCGAAGTATTCCTTCCTCATCGATTTTTACTTCCGGCATAGCACTTTCTTGCACTTTCCTCCTCATACGCATCAGCTCCAGGTCTGTAGCTTGAGCTGCTTTAATTTTATCAATTAAAGTCGGTTCTACTCGTATATTTGCCATCATCACATGGGCCCCTGGAGTCTTTAACTCTATCTCCATCCTTTGCAAGTCACATAAAATGGGCCTTTGTGTTGACAATATCGCACTCGTACCCGCATATGATCTTCTACTTAATGCGTAAGCTTTCACGTTCACTTTTCCAGGATGGTATTGGAGGGTATGATCATAATCTTTTAACAGTTCAAGCCAACGTCGTTGTCGCATGTTGAGTTCCTTTTGAGTGAAGAAATATTTGAGGCTTTTACGATCCGTAAAGATCTCCACTTTCTCCCCATACAAGTAATGCCTCCAAATTTTAAGTGCGAAAATAATAGCTGCCAACTCTAGATCATGAGTAGGATAATTCCTCTCATATTCTTTTAGTTGTCGAGAGGCATAGGCTATGACTTTCCCATGTTGCATGAGAACACATCCAAACCCTTTGCCCGAAGCATCACTGTAGATGACAAATCCCTCTGAGCCTGATGGTATAGTCAGAACAGGTGCTGAAATGAGTCTTCTCTTGAGTTCTTAAAAACTATTCTCACATTCCTCGCTCCAACTGAATTTTGTATCTTTCCGAGTCAACTGAGTTTGTGACGCCCCCAAAATAAGTCCATTCCACCCAACCCATTTTGAGTCGCCAAATACATGGTTAAGAAACAACTACAACTTTATTATTATAAATGTCGTGCAGAATTTGACAACACATATACTGTGAGTTTAAATACAAATATTGTCATCTAGACAGTATTCATACTCAAATGGAGTCCTCATTATAATTATTGATACACTATTTTACAAAATAGTGAGAACTACTAAAACAACTATCTTGAACCATCACTCCATACCCCGACTAGTTCCTACTATATTCTCGTCTCCTAAGAAGAAAAAATGGAACAAAAAGGAAAAGGGTGAGCTCAACTAGCCCAGTAAAGAATATTATGACTAAGATAATATACAACAAATTATCATTAGTCTTCAACAGGGAAAAATCTGATAGAATACAATAGACAATAAGTTTTAGATCAACAACTGCAGCGGAAACAACAATTCATTAGAAGAGTTAAGTAGAAAATGAAATCTACTATCATCTATGAATTTAAAAGTCCATCATCGATATTTTGTCCCTGTAACATCAATCAATATACATCCTGAATCAAATAGTCATCTTTGCACTACAGGCCAAAGATATTAATCAGTTGGTCATGTTCATCTCAACACATGTTCATCTTTGCACTACGGGCCAAAGATATTCATCAAGAAATCATTTATCTTTGCACTGCATGCCAAAGATATTCAGTAATATCAACATTTAGGACTGAGGAGGATGAAAAATATATTTTAAAGAAAATGAATCCAATGAGGCAAAAGAACAAATATTAAGGATTCGTACTTCGGTTTATCCATGTTCAAAAATACTCCATAATAAACTATTATGGAGCAGAATTCAAAAATGAAGATCAAAACATAGATCCAATCAAAGATAGGAACCACAACATACAACCTTGGACACAAAAAAAAAATTAATTTTTCTTGTGAATAGTGCCGCATACGTGAATAGTGTCGTATACGTGAATAGTAACTCTGACACCAAAAGGTAGAAATTTTACAAGAAAAATCATCATGCTTTGTGAATAGTACTCGTGAATAGTAATTTGTGAATAGTAACTCGTGAATAGTAACCCCGACATGAAAAGATAAGAATTTCACAAGAAAAATTTTACCAATATTCTGATATAATGATATTGAAAGAAATAATATCATTTATAAAAAAAATAACATCTCTTACCTCAGAAAAGACAGTACTTCTAGCTGTAATACTGGATATAGTGTTGAAAGGAAGTTGCACCATATTACAACACTCAAAGTATCAAAATACTCACAAGAATACGCTCAATATATCGAGAGAGAAAGAGAGAGAAAACTTTAGTTTCTGGTGTGATTTTTAATTCTAACCTAAGCACCCTATTTATAGGAAATGCTTAGAACATCAAAGCAGAAAATTTAATATAATATTAATATATATAATTAAATTTCTTACGCCCACTTTCTTAGATCTGAATTCAGCCATCTACATCACATGCAAGACCCACAATAATGACCAAAAACATTTTTCATATTAAAAATAATTAAAACTTCCAAAAATCAATTATTTCGGAACTTCGGAGCTTCAATAATTCATAATATATAGCCTTTTTGTCAAAAAAATTCAAATCTTAAATCTTTTTTATAGGAAATTTTATTATCTACAACTTTCCAGAAGAAAGTTTTTCTAAATTCCAAACAGAAGTTGACCGAAATCCATAAACGGGCGATTTTACAGGCTATAATCAAATTTTAGTCAAGAAATGGGGTCCGCAAACATGAAAAACATGTTTTAAATATTTTTAGTAACAAAAATACTCTTCCTCCTCATTTATTCATATATCCCACATTCATTGTAAAAATATCACCATTATTATATTATTGTAATATAATAATATATTTAAATGAATTTTTATCAGAAAAAGATAAAATATTAATTTTTAACAATTGTCATATTAAAAATTTTCTCCATCTATATCCACATAAAATAAATATTTTTCTTATCATGTAAATCAATAATTAATTATTCACAAATAATATTATAGAATCACAATACTAACAACCAGGTAGTTCCCAAGAAAGAGGGGGCTTTCCAATAAGGATCTCTCCTTACTGACGCGCAATTAGGTGACTAAACCTCTCCTTAGACAGAACTTTCTAGACATTGCCAATAATATTATCTAATAATATTATTCAGATAATATGATTATTGCTCCGATAATGGAAAATACTGTGTAGTGACAATTATTGAAACAACAGTAATATAAAATATCAACGCAACAATTATTGAATCAATAAAATAAAATACTGAACAATAATTACTGTAACAATTATTGAGTAGTGCCTTCTTACGTAAGAATCAATAATTGGTGCAATACTGTGTGCTACTGTGCAACAACTCGTATTACTGTGTTTTAACCACCAGGTATTCCAACAGTATTAACAGTAACAACTACGCCGTTATTTATAAATAACTTATACTTGTCGTTTTCTTCATCCAATCGCTTTCCGTTATGGGGCCCACAAAAGGCTGCGCCGTCGTACGAATATTTCCCGATAACAAGAATATTCCACGACCAAACGAATATTCCCCGACAACAATTAATAATTTATAACCACTTGCTTATTTAAAAAATATTTGCGCATTTTACTCATAACTAACCACATTAATCAAATAAACCCTTACTATTTCAAAATAATAAATAAAGGAAATTCTATTTTATTAAAAAAAAATTGGGGTCTTACAACCTCCCCTCCTTGTGAAATTTTCATCCTCGAAATTGACGTACGTACCTGGTGTTTTAAAAAGGTGAGGATACCTCGCTTTCATTTCTGTTTCTAACTCCCAGTTCATTTCTTCAATAGCATGGTTCCTCCATAAAACTTTGACTTATGGTATGACCTTTGCGCTTAGGACATGCTCCTTCCTATCTAAGATCTTGACAGGTACCTCCTCGTACGTTAAGTCTTTAGCTATCTCGTCTGGTTCTAACTCAATAATATGGTTAGGGTCGTCCACGTATTTTCGTAACATCGATACGTGAAAAACGTTATAAACACGCGACATACCTGGCGGTAAAGCGAGTCTATAGGCCACATTTCCTACTCGATCGAGGATTTCAAACAGACCAACAAATCGAGGGTTGAGATTTCTTCATTTCATCAACTCTTACTTCTAGAATAATGTCTTCTTGCTCCTTCTTTATATTCAACAACTCCGGTGTGTAGCTTGAGCGATTTTAACTTTATCGATTAAAGTCGATTCTACTCGTATATCATCACGTTGGTCCCTAGTATCTTTAACTCTATCTCTATCATTTACAAGTCATACAAAATGGGTCTTTATGTTCGACAATATCGCACTCATACCCGCATACGATCTTTTACTTAACGCGTCAGCTACCACGTTCGCTTTTCCAGGATGGTATTGGATCGTATGATCGTAATCTTTGAATAGCTTGAGCCAATGCCGTTGCCGCATGTTGAGTTCTTGGAAGCTCTTCTCACATTCCTCGCTCCATTCGCATTTTGTATCTTTTCAAGTCAGCTGAGTTAATAGAGTAGCGATTCGAGAAATCCTTCCACGAATCTCTGATAGTAACCAGTTAAGCCTAGAAAGCTACTCATTTCGATTACTATCTTAGGTTGCTCTCAATTGTGACTCATATCCCACTCTTGGATAGCACGTCACAAATGGTACCTATTAATTTACTACCGCACGAATATGGCGTCCCCTACGGAGAGTTTGGCTTCAGTGCATTCCACAAAGAAGTCATCAGATAGAGGCTAGGGTACCAACTCTTGTAATTGGGTTTTTAACTCCTAAAGTTCAATAGGAGCCATTCGATATAAGATTTTAGAAATGGAGTTTGTACCGGGTTCAAAGTCGATACAAAATTCAATATCACGTTATGGGGGTAGGCCAGGAAATTTTTCAGGAAATACGTCAAAAATTTACTAACAATAGAAATATCATTCAAATCTGACGTAATTTTTAATCCATAAAATGGGCTAAGAAAGCTTGACATACGTTTTTCAATAAACGAATGACTTTATGGCTTGATATGAAAGTATTTGACTTCAGTGGTTTGATTGCTTGAATTTGCATAACAGGTTGGTTAGGAATATGAAAACTAACAACCTTACGAAAATAATCAATTTTAGCATGATGAGTGGTTAACCAATCTATCCTTAAAATCACATCAAAAGTAAGTATCTTTAAAGAGATAAGATCAACAGGTAATGTGATGGTGCCAACTTGGATCAAACAAGATTTATAAACAGTGGATGTAACGGAGTTTCAACAGATAAGTCAAAGTCTAATTTCTTATAAGTCAAATTCAAACGTTGAGCACAAGTAGGAGAGATAAATGAATGGGTAGAACCGGTATCTAATAAAGTATAGACTTCGTAATAATTTATAATTAACTAACACGTGATACCTTCGTTCGGGTTGCTCGCGTTTTGAGCAGTCACGACAAACGCTCTTCCAGGAATCGCTGACTTTGACTTGTCCGTATCCGCCTCTTGTGTCACCGTCCCAACTGGACTTAACTTTGCAATAGAGTACATTCAATCATTCATTAGTTCGTCGCATTCTTGATCCATGATTTGGATCATTACTCTCCGATCCATATCGAATTGGGGTTGACCGTTCTTCACAGGGTAATTTCGAACTCGATGTTGGATTCTCCCAATTGCTGTCCAAAAAGCGAAATCCATTTCATCTATTTTGGCCTTATTGGATCGGACGTCTTTTTCTACAATATCAACGCGTCGTGCGGCTTTTACACATGCATCCTCCATTCTCATTCATTCGGTTGCTTCTTCTTTCATCAGAACTTTGATCATAGCATTCTCAGATTCCAGCTCTAATATCTTATACTCTGCCAAAGAGTGCTTCTGTTCAAGCATCGCACATCGGGTAACACAATTTTGAATTGTTACATCTCTTTGTTCCACGACTGCCTACCGTTCTTCAGCCTGCTCTTCTAACTCTTGAATACGATTTTGTAATTCTAAATTTCGATCATAAAATTCTTCTAATAAATTCTCCTCAGGTTCCTCTTCTTTCTCACTCTCAGCTGCTACCTCTGCAACTATCTCGGGTGCAACTATTAATTCTTCACTCACCACATAGATATCTCTAATTCCTTCTTCGCCTGACATCACATTATCCTGGTTGGTGATTAGAAGTGTCTCCACGATCTCATTCACTCCATTGTTAACATTTTCCGCTGCCATTCTCAAATACTGCCACAAAACAAGGGTTAATTAAAGAAATTAACATATCACATAATATTTCTATATTCTGACCAACCAACAAATAAGCTTAGGTAGGACACACTAGCGAAGGATTTACTCGTCTCTCCCCATCTATTTCTATTCCCCGATCTCCGCCAGAGATCATATCCCTAAGCTCTGATACCAACTGTGACGCCCCCAAAATAGGTTTATTCCACCCAACCCATTCTGAGTCGCCAAATACATGGTACATAAACAACTACAACTTTATTATTACAAATGTCGTGCAGAATACGACAACACATATACTGTGAGTTTAAATACAAATACTGTCATCTAGACAGTATTTATACTCAAATGGAGTTCTCATTATTATTATTGATACACTATTTTACAAAATAGTAAGGACTACTAAAACAACTATCTTAAACCATCACTCCATACCCCGACTAGTTCCTGCTATATTCTCGTCTCCTAAGAAGAAAAAATGAAGCAGAAAGGAAAAGGGTGAGCTCAACTAACCCAGTAAAGAATATTATGACTAAGATAATGTACAACAAATTATCATTAGTCTTCAACAGGGAAAAATCTGATAGAATACAATAGACAACAAGTTTTAGATCAACAACTGCAGCGGAAACAACAATTCATTAGAAGAGTTAAGTAAAGAATGAAATCTACTATCATCTATGAATTTAAAAGTCCATCATCGATATTTTGTCCCTGTAACATCAATCAATATACATCTTGAATAAAATAGTCATCTTTTCACTACAGGCCAAAGATATTAATCAGTTGGTCATGTTTATCTCAACACCTGTTCATCTTTGCACTACGGGCCAAAGATATTCATTAAGAAATCATTTATCTTTGCACTACAGGCCAAAGATATTCAGTAATATCATCATTTAGGACTGAGGATGATGAAAAATATATTTTAAAGAAAACGAATCCAATGAGACAATAAAATAAATATTAAGGAGTCGTACTTTGATTTATCCATGTTCAAAAATACTCCATAATAAACTATTGTGGAGCAAAATTAAAAAATAAAGATCAAAATATAGATCCAATCAAAGATAGGAACCATAACAGACAATCTTGGACACAGAAAAAAAAATTTAATTTTTTTGTAAATAGTGTCGTATTCATGAATAGTGCCGCATACGTGAATAGTGTCGTATACGTGAATAGTAACTCCGACACCAAAAGGTAGAAATTTTACAAGAAAAATTATCATGCCTTGTGAATAGTACTCGTAAATAGTAATTCGTGAATAGTAACTCGTGAATTGTAACTCATGAATAGTAACTCGTGAATAGTAACTCATGAATAGTAACCCCGGCATGGAAAGATGAGAATTTTACAAGAAAAATCTTACCAATATTCTGGTATAATGATATTGAAAGAAATAATATCATTTATAAAAAAAAAATCTCTTACCTCATAAAAGATAGTACTTCTAGCTGGAATACTGGATATAGTGCTGAAGGAAACTTGCACCGTATTACAGCACTCAAAGTATCGAAATACTCACAAGAATACGCTCAATATATCGAGAGAAAAAGAGAGAGAAAACTTTAGTTTCTGGTGTAATTTTCAATTCTAACCTAAGCACCCTATTTATAAGAAAATGCTTAGAATACCAAAGTAGAAAATTTAATATAATATTAATATATATAATCAAATTTCTTACGCTCACTTTCTTAGATCTGAATTCAGCCATTTACATCACATGCAAGACCCACAATAATGACCAAAAACGTTTTTCATATTAAAAATAATTAAAAGTTCCAAAAATCAATTATTTCAGAACTTCGGAGCTTCAATAATTCATAATAAATAGCCCTTTTGTCAGAAAAATTCGAACCTTATGTTTTTACATAAGAAATTCCATTATCTACAACTTTGCAGAAGAAAGTTTTTTCAAATTCCAAACAGAAATTGACCGAAATCTTCAAACGGGCGATTTTACAGGCTATAAACAAATTTCAGTCAAGAAATGGGGTCCACAAACATGAAAAACATGTTTTAAATATTTTTAGTAACAAAAATACTCTTCCTCCTCATTTATTCATATATCCCACATTCATTGTAAAAATATCACTATTATTATATTATTATAATATAATAATATATTTAAATGAATTTTTATCAGAAAAAGATAAAATATTAATTTTCAACAATTGTCACATTAAAAATTTTCTCCATCTATATCCACATAAAATGAATATTTTCCTTATCATATAAATCAATGATTAATTATTCACAAATAATATTATAGAATCACAATACTGACAACCAGGCAGTTCCCAGAAAAGAGGGGGCTTTCCAATAAGGATCTCCCCTTACTGGCACGCAATTAGGTGACCAAACCTCTCCTTAGACAGAACTATCTAGACATTGCCAATAATGTTATCTAATAATACTATTCAGATAATATGAATTATAGCTCCGATAATGGAAAATACTGTGCAGTGACAATTATTGAAACAACAGTAATATAAAATATCAACGCAACAATTATTGAATCAATAAAATAAAATACTGAATAATAATTACTGTAATAATGATTGAGTAGTGCCTTCTTACGTAAGAATCAATAATTGGTGCAGTACCGTGTGCTACTGTGTAACAACGCGTATTACTGTGTTTTAACCATCGGGTATTCCAACAGTATTAACGGTAACAACTGCGCCGTCGTATGAATATTTCTCGACAGCAAGAATATTTCATGACCAAATGAATATTCGCCGACAACAATGAATATTTTATAACCTCTTGCTTATTTAAAAAATATTTGCGCATTTTACCCATAACTAACCACATTAATCAAATAAACCCTTACTATTTCAAAATAATAAATAAAGGAAATTCTATTTTATTAAAAAAAAATTGGGGTCTTACAGAGTTAGTGGAGTAGCGATTCGAGAAAACCCTTCCACGAATCTCCGATAATAACCAGCTATGCCGAGCAAGCTACGTACTTCGGTCACTGATTTGGGTTGCTCCCAGCTTTGAATAGCTTCAATCTTTACCGGGTCAACAGATATTCAATGACTTGATACTATGTGCCCAAGGAATGCTACTTTTTCAAGCTAGAACTCGTATTTCTTTAACCTGGCATAAAGTTTGTTTTCACGAAGCTTTTGGAGTATCAGCCTCAAGTGTTGCTCATGATCTTCACGGCTTTTGGAATATATGAGGATGTTATCAATAAAGACGACCACAAAGTGATCCAAATATTCCTTGAATACTGGGTTCATCATATCCATGAAGGCAGCAGGAGCATTAGTCAATTCAAAAGACATGACTAAGAATTCATAATGCCCATACCGAGTTCTGAAGGCAGCCTTTGGAATATCCTCAGTTCTAACCTTCAGATAATGATATCCAGAACGAAGATCGATCTTTGAAAAGAATTGTGCTCCTTGCAACTGGTCAAACCGATCATCAATGCGAGGCAACGGGTACTTATTTTTGATGGTGACATGATTCAACTCCCGATAATTAATACAAAGTCGCATACTTCCATCTTTCTTCTTCACGAATAGAATAGGAGCACCCCAAGGAGAAGTACTAGGTCGAATGAAACTGATATCTAACAATTCCTACAATTGGGTCTTTAACTCCTAAAGTTCAATAGGAACCATCCGATATGGGGCTTTGGAAATGGGTTTTGTACCGGGTTCAAAGTCAATACAAAATTCAATTGCACGCTCTAGGGGTAGGCCAGTAAGTTCTTCAGGGAATACACCAGGAAGTTCTTCAGGGATTACGTTATGAAATTCATTAACAATAGAAATATCATTCAAAACTGACGTATTTTTGTTTAGATCTGTGACATGAGCTAAGAAAGCTTGACATCCGTTTTTCAATAACGACTAACTTTATGGCTTGAGATGACAGTGATTGATTTTAATGGTTTAGTAGCTTGAATTCGCATAATAGGTTGATTAGGAATATGAAAGCTAACAACCTTACGAAAATAATCAATTTTAGCATGATGAGTAGTTAACCAATCAATCCCTAGAATCACATCAAATGCAAGTATTTTCAATGAAATAAGATCAACAGGTAATGTGAGGGTACCGATTTGAACCAAACAAGACTTATAAACAGTGGATGTAATAAAGGTTTCTCCCAATGGAGTTTCCACAGATAAGTCAAAGTCTAATTTCTCCGGAGTCAAATTTAATCGTTGAGCGTAAGTAGAACAAATAAAAGAATGGATAGAACAGGTATCAAATAAGGTATAGACTTTACTAGAGTTTATGATAAGCTTACCCGTGATGACCTCGTTCAGTTTTCTAGCTTTCTAGGAGGTCACAACAAACGCTCTCCCTTGAACTACTGGTTTTGACTTGTCTGGGACGGTATTTTGTGTCACCGTTCCAACTGGACTTGTCTTCGGTGCACGACAAAATCGGGCTAAGTGACATTCTCTTCCACAATTATAACACGCTTTGGATGGCACCGCGCAGTTTGGACTGATATGTCCCTCCCCTCCGCATTTGAAGTATATGATAGGTGGTCGTTCTCCTTCCTTATCAACGGGTGTTGGTGCTGACGTCTTTCCATTATTGTTGAATCTACTCTTCTTGAAATGTCCACTTTTATTGCCTTGGCCATGATTACCACCAAAGTGGTTACCATTTCTGGCATGTTGATTTCCTCCACGTTTATTGTCACCGCTTCGATAACTGTTACCACTGGTATTTTCATTATGCCGGCTGCTTTCTCTTGGTTGCGTTGACTCATTATCGCGCTCCAATAACTGAGCCCTATTTACAACACCTGAATACAAACACAGTTTGTGAGAAATAAGATATTGACGTATCTCCGGTTTCAAACCTCTTAAAAACATCCACGTCATTCTTTTCTCATTATCAGCCAAATGGAATGCAAACCGGGAAAACTCGACAAACTTAGCTTCGTACTGCGACATGGTCATATTATTCTAGTCCAACTTGATGAACTCTACCTCCTTCATGTGACGAATACTTTCGAGAAAGTACTTGTCATTGAACAGTTCTTGAAACTTTTCCCAAGACATCTTCAATGCGGCAGGTTGAGTACGTTTTATCGATTCCCACCAGTAATCTGCCTCTCCTCGCAACATAAAGGTGGCAAAGGGAACTTTTTGCTCCTCGGCGCATCCCAAGACATCAAATATCTTGGTGATCTGTTTGATCCACGTTTCTGCCTTAAGTGGTTTTGGCTCTCCAATAAACTCCGGTGGTCCCAACTCCTTGAACTATTTAGTGGTGACCGTCCGAGAGTTTTCAGTGTTTCCACCTACATTTTGGAATGGAGCCTCTCTCGCCTGATGTTGCATGAATTGCATAAAGCCTCTAAACATTCCATCATTCATCATTTGGTCAGTGTTGTTGTTTGTATGAGGATTGTCGCCTTCCTGATGCACATTATCCTGATTATTGATATATGGAACCACAACTGTTTCTTGTGCTCCATTCCTATTCTCAACATTCTCGGATGTCATTTTCAGATACTGCCACAAAACAAAGGCTAATTGACATGTAACATAATATCCCTATACTCTGACCGACCAATTAAATACCAAATAAACTTAGGTAGGTCATAGTAGCGAAAGAATTCCCCGTCTCTCTCATCTAGTTCTAGTCTCACATCTTAGCCAGGGATCATATCCCTAAGCCTTGATACCATTCTTCTATCAAATTCTATTTGAGCGGAGATGCACTCTACAAAAGAGATGCAGGACTAGGTCTCCTCAGATGTCCGGACAGGTACCAAGCTCAGAGGCTCATGGATGAAATCTAGGGTGGTGTATATGGCCCACACATGAGTGGCCCTCTACTTGTAAAGAAGATCCTAAGAACAGGGCATTACTGGCTCTCTCTCAAAACTGACTGTGATGATCACGTCAAGAGAAGTTACCAATGCCAAATTCATGGGAATGCTATCCACGCCCCTCCAAGGTAACTCCACAATATGAGTTTACCCTGGCCCTTCTCAATGTGGGGAATGGACGTGATTGGGCCCATCGAGCCTAAAGCCAGTAATGGGCATCAGTTTATATTCACCATGATTGATTACTTCACCAAGTGGGTAGAAGCAGCCTCCTTCACTATGGTTACCAAAAAAGTCATCATTGCTTTCATCAGAAATAATGTCATTTGTCGATATTGACAACCAGAGGTAATTGTATCAAACAATGCTAAGAACCTCAACAACAAAATGATGGAGGAGTTATGCAGTAAATTTCACATCAAACATCTCAACTCCGTCATCTATCGTCCAAAGATGAATGGTGTTGTTGAAGCGGCTAACAAAAACATCAAGAAGATCGTGCAAAAGATGTTTGCCAACCACAAAGGATGGCTTGACTTGTTGTCTCTGACTCTATTAGCCTATAGAACATCAATGCGCACTTCCATTGGGGCAACCCCCTACTCATTGACCTATGGGATGGAAGCAGTACTCCACATAGAGGTGGAAATGGAATCCATTAAAGTGTTGATAGACGCTCAACTGGATGAAGACCAATGGTTACAAGACATGTATCACCAATTATCTCCTATAGACGAAAGGCGAAGTGATGCTATTTTCCATGGTCAGTTATACCAACAGAGGATCACCAGATCCTATAATAGAAAAGTCCGGCTATGACAGTTTAAACAACACAACTTGGTTTTGAAACAGATCATTAACAACCAAAATTAGTCCAAGGGAAAATTCACCCCAAACTGGGAAGACCTGTTTGTTGTCAAGGATGTATTGACAGGAGGTGCTCTCAGATTGCAAGAAATAGATGGCGATGAATTTTCACAGCTCATCAACTTGGACACCATGAAATGGTACTATGTATGAGGTTACCATCAAGCAACCATCCTGGTTTTGGATCGCCTGATCCCAAGTTATTTCAGGTTTTCTAACCCTTCACTACATACAACCTTTCTTCACACTCATCTACCCCATTAGGGACAAACACACTTTTCTAACCAGTAGCCTGGTTTATCCTTCACACAACTTTGCCTTCAAAACTTTTCACACCGACAGTTTTGACCCATCAGGGATTAAAACTTTTCATACCTGCAGTTTGTCCTGTATATGGGATCAAACTTTATCCCCTGTAGTTTGTCTTGAATATGGGATCAAACTTTTCATTGGCTGCAAACCGTCTTGAACATGGGGCGAACTACGCTGACCTGATCTCCTTGATACATAAGAGTTCGTAGCTAGCCATTTTATATGGTCTGGTCGCAATAAAACAAAAATAACAAAAATATCTCTACACCCATCTCACTACAAAAATAAAAAAATAACAAAAATATCTCTACACCACTTTGCCACATACAACGTTGAACCTTCACATCAGGTTTGAACTACGCAGACCTGATCTCCTCTTCAATAGGAGTACGTAGGCAACCATTCATGGTTCGGTCTCACCCCTATGTAAACGGGAGACTCGGCGATCATCTAAGCTGCGGTTGAATCCTTAAAGAGAAACACCAATCCATAAGAGATGAAACTAACTGGACTCCCCCATACAAAGGAGTACTGGCGACCATCTGTGGTGCGGTCAACCTCAGAGAGGAAAGCCACACTCCTCTCCACATCTACATACAGAAACTAGTCCCAAGACACCAAAGATTGTAGGGAATACACACAGATCAACGATTCATTCTGAAAGATCTTGAGACATCTCAATATATATCCATCAAGGAGGAGTTTAGAATACATCAAGATCACAAGCCCTGAAGAAATAGGCAAATATCAAGCAAATATGTGAGGGCCCCAAATCCGGGTCCCAAATCACCACAGATTTGGTACAATCAATCTATCACTATTACTATATTTGCGGAAGATATAAACATAAATTGTTTATACAATACATTACACACTCTTTCCCAAGGTCGAGTAACCTTAACTTAATACTATTACAATCTAATCGCACATATTAACTTTACACTGTAACTGTCTTTAGTCTTTTCTTGTATCCAACGCATTCGCCTTAATCTGCAATATTTTATCATGATATAGCAAGGGTGAGCAAAAAAGTTGCCCAGCAAGTTTAAGTTCAATAATTTAACGATATATCATGATTAAAAGAGTCAGAATAATAAGTTAGCTATAATTCAACAATATAATTGTGAACTAGCAGGAACAAATTTATGACTGAACAAGTATTATACATGAACAAATATATTTGAACCAACTGGTAATGAAGGTGATCAACCTTTCATACCTGACTTATACATATAATATGTACAGAGTACAATTCATGGCAACCAACAATGATTAACCATAAGCTTATCCGAATGAAACAATTCCTAATAGAGTTAAGCAAAAACAAACTTGCCTGAACCGTTGATTACCGCTACCCAATTTATATCGCTTTATCCGAAGACCTAATATTAGTAATATAGATATCCAATATTAGAATAATATCATCATAATATAATACTATTATATATATAGATATACATAAAATAATCTAAACACATAACACATAATACATAACTCTATCAGTCTATAACACACATAAGACTCGGTATCAAGTTAAACTATTGTAGTCTGAGTTAAACCCGACACAAAACTGACACCCCGACGGTCTAGTCGGACTAAATTTCGAGTTTAAGTTCAATTAAACTCTGCCTAACACTTAAAAATTATCTCAAATAATTTAAATATCGGTCAAAATATTTTTCATAAGCTCGTAATAATTTTTAAATAATTATTACCATTTATCATAAATTTTCAATCACTTATATCGTATTTAAATGAATTAAATACCACATAATCCCTTTATCATTAATATTTATTTAATACTAAATATTAATGAAAATCATAACATAATATTATAATATAATTATAGTATATCAAAGTATTTTTAATACCTTAAAATCATATTTAT
The DNA here is from genome assembly GCA_016801055.1 of Panax notoginseng. Lineage (NCBI taxonomy): Eukaryota > Viridiplantae > Streptophyta > Magnoliopsida > Apiales > Araliaceae > Panax > Panax notoginseng. The sequence goes on from CM029014.1 coordinate 178,774,914, forward strand.
ATGATTTTTAAACCGTTAAATTCATTATCCGGTAACTACTATTAATATTAAAATCCTACTATTTTCATGACAAAATATCAAAAGTTATATTTTATAACTTAAAATATTTTTCTAACACTTAAATCATTTTTATATGATTTTTAAAACATTAATTCTATTTTTCCTTAATTTATTTAATATATTTATTAAATAAACTAATTACCATTAATATTAATTTATTAATGAAATTCCTCACAAAATATTAAAAGTCACTGAAAATAACTTCAAATATTTTCTTTTACCATAATATTATTTTTCATGATTTTTCATGAATTAAAATTATTTTTAAATAATTTATTTAATATTATAATTAAATAAATAAATACCTTTTATATTCCCAAAAATATTAAATATTTTTGAAATATACTCAAAATAATTAAAAACTATTTTTCAGACTTTAAAATAATTTTTCAAAATTTATTTAGTATTTTTAATAATTTAAAACCATTTTTATATATTTATTAATTAAAATAAATAAATTTTCGAATTTAACTGTCGCTAAAGGTAGCTTTAGTGACACAACCGTCGCTGAAAGTGTTCTTCAGCTGTTCTTGAGTTTGCCCAGAAACTCAAAGTCAGTTACAAGATGCCATGTTTGACCGGTTCTTATATTCAATCCACACATGTTCTAGGATATCTTAATGATGCAAAATGTAGTACTAATGTAATACAACAATGTCCAACTAAGTTCATGGTCATAACACATAACATCAGTGAGATTCAAGCTGCACAAAACCTGTCAGACACTGTTCTTCAATTTCTGGGTTTTCTAGAAATTGAAGAATAGTTGAGGTGTCACAATTGAGCCTTTAGATCTTTGATGTCAAGGCTTGCTAAGTAAGATTTATTGATTTCGTACTGAAGTAGGGATGTTAGGGAAGAGTTATATAACAACATATCCTCATTTTATCATCATACCAAGAAGATCAAGGCTAGTCAAACTCTGACAGACAACTCGGCTGAGGAAGATCTGGGTTACCCAGAATCTTCATCCGGCGTGATGGTTAACGGTTGTTTGACCGGTATTATCTTTGATCCTGTGATCGATCTGATGCTTCTGATGGCTTAGATGTGTAATATGAATGTCAAGCTACAATACCAAAACAACAACGTGGCCTAAAACATAACAGACAAGCAAGATCATGGCCTGCAATATCACTGTCCACTAATGATCTGGCCTTGTTTCTAGCTTCATATGAAAGTCCTCATGACATAGAACACATGTATAACTTAAAACAACATATATCAAAAATAGAGAAAGATCTAGGGCCTCTGACATATGACTGTCAACCCACTTTTTGTCATTTTTTCAAAATACTAAAAATGCTTGATTCGTGCATTTAAGTGTTATAGATCTATGATCTATCAACCCAGATCACTTATAGACACCTTATAACACATCTTTAACCAATCAATTTCAACATATAACATCAAATCATGAGATTTTAAAAATTAGGGTTCTTATACCTCTTACCTTTGATCTTGGTTTTCTGACTTCATGATCTGATCTAGGCTAGTAATGAACTGATATAGGCTTTGTATCTCACTATCTATCACTCCCCATTCCCGAATTTTAGAGAGGGGGGGGGTCTTGGGAGAAATAAGAAATAAAGTGGTCCATTCTCTCTCTTAATCTATTTATTTGCTACATATGCAACGAAATGGGCTGGCAAGTGGCTGATTGCCGTGGTTTATAGCACTAGGCTAGGGCTAGGAGTGGTTCACCAACTCAATTTAGGGCTAAATCTACAAGCAACCAATTAAAGAATGCAATAAGGGCACTAATGTCATTTGTATTTTATGTTTAATGGCATTTTTGTCAATTGGCCAAAACCTTAGGGTTTAGGGTTTGGGTTTGGGTTTAGGGTTTAAAACATTTAGTATTTAGGGTTTGAAACCCTTAGGGTTTGTAATTTAATTTTCTAAAATTTCCAATTTAGGTTTTAAAAATAGAAATTTAATATTTCTAAATTATAATTAGGATTTTCTAATTATATTAAAATTTCTTAATTACAAATTAAATCTTGCTAATTAGGATTAGTATTTCCTAATTAAAATTGCTACTTTAGCAATTAGGGTCAAAATTGATCATTAGGGTTTATAACCCAAAAATTAGTGTTTCCAATAGAAAAATAATTTTCTAATTTAAAAATTAAATTTTCGTAATTAGATTAGGGTTTCCTAATTACTTAACTTGAAAATTAGGATTAGGGTTTCTTAATTAATATTACAATTATTAAATTAACACTTTGTTCTTCCGTAATTATAAATTAGGGTTTTTAATCCAGAAATTAGAGTTTAAAAATCTGAAATTAGGGTTTGCTAAATAATTAAGCTTTACCCTGATTAATATTGTAATTAAGAGCACTTGAGCATTATAATTATCCTTTAAGTTCCCAGATTAGGGTTTTCAAATTTCCGAATTAGGGTTTCGAATTCCCAAAACTGAAATTAGAGTTTCCAGAACCGGTTTCTAGGGTTTCTTATAATTCGCTAGGGTTTTCTAACCGAACGTTGACGTTCTTAATATATACTTAGGGTTTGTTACAGATATCGTTTATCTGATTAACCCTTGACCCTTAACCACATCATGCACACATATATAACCATATTCACAGAATATATTCACGTATTCACTTAATCCTGAATAATTCACCTAAATCCTTCACAGAATTTTGAAATCCTCAAAATTCCATCTTAAAAATATCAAACGCATACACTTATTTTCTGTCTAGGTTCTAATTTTGAACCTTAAATCAATTAATTAAAATTTTAATTTTTTTTCCAAATTTCCGGGTTGTCACATTCACCATTTCTTCTAAAAATTTCGTCCCCGAAATTTACCTTACACCCTACACCATACACCATACACCATACCTTCTCATCATCACATGCTACCCAATACATCTCTCACAAGAGTAAAAATTTTTAAATTTTGTTAAGGAGTCGTATAGGCTATTTGTTTGTCATTTTCGCAAAGGTTTTACGAAAATTCATCTATAAACCGACATAACTTACGAACACAAAGGGTGATTAGCCCGATATGCCCTGTACTGGCCAAGTACTAATTTTTTATGTTCCTCATCACTGCCATAGGCACAAAAATTCTACCTCAGTCTTATTTGATTCCGCACCAAAAACAATTTGGTCCGAGAAATTTTTTTCAATGAACACTTAGAGTTTTCGTAAACATTAGTCTAGCTAAATCGAATAGCATAGACTCATATCAATAATTCAATTAAATCAAATTATTTGTGTGTAGCCAAACCCCGTTGGCAAATTAAACTTTTGAAAACATTTTTGAGTATGATGTCATGATGCCGTACTGTATTAACAGTTCGTTTGAGGATGTCGTCATCGTATGACTTTGTCATAACACATCATACAATAGTGGAATAATGATTTTAGATCAAATTCACACTAAGTATTCCTGTATTGACAACTCCATCAACTTTTTATCATCTCTACACCAGGTTACATGGTACATGAGTGATAAATAAAAATATATTTTGATATTTCAAATCGTTTGCGTCTAGCTGAAATAAGTAGAATAGACTATATTTTAAACCGTTTCAAAAATGATTACGAGTCTACATATTTTTATTTTTTTTAAAAGCACATAGTGCGTATTTAGCTTGATGTCAAAATTTCGAAGTCTAGCATAGCTAGGAGTTTTGGAAAACTTAAGTCTCCACTAATAATCATTTGCTTAACAATCTATCTGTTCCTATAATCTTCAATTCTTCATTCACACACAACTATGCCCAGTTCGTCAAACCACACTTATGAGTTCATTTACTTGCCACAATCATATGAGTTTAAGAACTTATCCTAGTCAGACTTTGGCATCCATTCGCTGAGGGGTTCATAAACATTTCATATAACTATGAATCAAGAATGTCACATAATTATGAGTTTTAAGAACTCGTACTTAACTTTATACTCTCTACTATAACCTATCTACCTGGTATACACATGAGAAAAGAATCACCCTCTTAACATGCATATATCAAATAGCGCGACACAAATATTTCAATGATTATCAGTGCCAACAACTAAGTAGTTTTTACACCAAGTACCATTCCCCGCCCATACAAGGAATCATACAACTCATCTGCCGATATGAATCCTCAATTGAATCCCCACCTAATACTATCACCCTTCTTAATACAAATTTTATTTAATCCGTATTCATAATCCTTTCTTGAATCTGTACCAAATCATAGTACAACTAACACCCAGCAATCTTGTTGTAAACTGTTCAATCATTAGATTGATTCTTATTCCATACTATCACTTTATCAGATCACGGAGTGATCTCATCGTATATGTTACGATTCATTTCTATATCTTGATCGTTTTATTTTATGATCTTCTATTCCTGTACCTTCAGTCTTTTAGACGCTATATATTCACCACTATTGTTCACCTTTATTATCAGAGTTAGGGAACTCTGTATCTTATAACTTGCCGAGATTCGTCTTTGAATCTTACTGACCAACTAACTCTATTTGAGTTAGTACTTATCCTAATCACTACGGTTATTAGTCTCAGGTATTTCTACCTAAGACTCACAACCAACAGCTCTGATACCAACTCTGAGGGCCCCAAATTCGGGTCCCAATCACCACGAATCTGGTACAATCAATCTATCACTATTACTATATTTGCGGAAGATATAAACATAAATTGTTTATACAATACATTACACACTATTCCCCAAGGTCGAGTAACCTTAACTTAATACACAAATCATAACTTATTTAACTTACAATAACATTAATATTATACAATACTATTACAATCTAATCGCACATATTAACTTTACGCTGTAACTGTCTTTAGTCTTTCCTTGTATCTGACGCATTCGCCTTAATCTGCAATGTTTTATCACGATATTGCAATGGTGACCATAAAAGTTGCCCATCAAATTTAAGTTCAATAATTTAACGATATATCATGATTGAAAGAGTCAGAATAATAAGTTGGCTATAATTCAACAATATAATTATGAACTAGTAGGAACAAATTTATGACTAAACAAGTATTATACATGAACAAATATATCTGAACCAACTGGTAATGAAGGTGATCAGCCTTTCATACCTGACTTATACATACAATATGTACAGAGTACAATTCATGGCAACCAGCAATGATTAACCATAAGCTTATCCGAATGAAACAACTCTTAATAGAGTTAAGCAAAAACAAACTTGCCTGAACCGTTGATTACCGCTACGTAATTTATATCGCTTTATCCGAAGACCTAATATTAGTAATATAGATATCCAATATTAGAATAATATCATCACAATATAATACTATTATATATATAGGTATACATAAAATAATCTAAACACATAATACATAATACATAACCCTATCAATCTATAACACACATAAGACTCGGTATCAAGTCAAACTATTGCAGTCTGAGTTGAACCCGACACAAAACTGACATCCCGACTGTCTAATTGGACTAAATTTCGAGTTTAAGTTCAATTAAACTCTGCCTAACACTTAACAATTATCTCAAATAATTTTAATATTAGTCAAAATATTTTTCATAAGCTCGTAATAATTTTTAAATAATTATTACCATATATCATAAATTTTCAATCACTTATATCGTATTTAAATGAATTAAATACCGCATAATCCCTTTATCATTAATATTTATTTAATACAAAATATTAATAAAAATCATAAGATAATATTATAATATATTTATAATATATCAAAGTATTTTTAATACCTTAAAATCATATTTATATGATTTTTAAACCGTTAAATTCATTATCCGATAACTACTATTAATATTAAAATCCTAATATTTTCATGACAAAATATCAAAAATTATATTTTATAACTTAAAATATTTTTTTAACACTTAAATCATTTTTATATGATTTTTAAAACATTAATTCTATTTTTCTTTAATTTATTTAATATATTTATTAAATAAACTAATTACCATTAATATTAATTTATTAATGAAATTTCTCACAAAATATTAAAAGTCACTGAAAATAACTTCAAATATTTTCTTTTACCATAATATTATTTTTCATGATTTTTCATGAATTAAAATTATTTTTAAATAATTTATTTAATATTATAAATAAATAAATAAATACCTTTTATATTCCCAAAAATATTAAATATTTTTGAAATATACTCAAAATAATTAAAAACTATTTTTTAGACTTTAAAATAATTTTTCAGAATTTATTTAGTATTTTTAATAATTAAAAACCATTTTTATATATTTATTAATTAAAATAAATAAATTTCCGAATTTAAGTGTCGCTAAAGGTGGCTTTAGTGACACAACCGTCGCTGAAAGTGTTCTTCAGCTGTTCTTGAGTCTGCCCAGAAACTCAAAGTTAGTTACAAGATGTCATGTTTGACCGGTTCTTATATTCAATCCACACATGTTCTAGGATATCTCAAGGATGCAAAATGTAGTACTAATGTAATACAACAATGACCAACTAAGTTCATGGCCATAACACATAACATCAGTGAGATTCAAGCTGCACAAAACCTGTCAGACACTGTTCTTCAATTTCTGGGTTTTCCAGAAATTGAAGAACAGTCAAGGTGTCACATTTGAGACTTTAGATCTTTGATGTCCAGGCTTGCTAAGTAAGATTTATTGATTCCGTACTGAAGTAGGGATGTTAGGGAAGAGTTATATAACAACATATCCTCATTTTATCATCATACCAAGAAGATCAAGGCTGGTCAAACTCTGACAGACAACTCGGCTGATGAAGATCTGGGTTACCCAGAATCTTCATCCGGTGTGATGGTCAACGGTTGTTCGACCGGTATTATATTTGATCTTGTGATCGATCTGATGCTTCTGATGGCTTAGATGTGTAATATGAATGTCAGGCTACAATACCAAAACAACAACGTGACCTAAAACATAACAGACAAGCAAGATCATGGCCTGCAATATCACTGTCAGACTTTCTGGGTTTCTGGGTTTGCCTAGATTCCAGAAGTCGTGCTCGGTCAATGTACTTTGACCGATCGTATCTTGAAATCCACTAATGATCTGGCCTTGTTTCTAGCTTCATATGAAAGACCTCATTACATAGAACACGTGTATAACTTAAAACAACATATATCAAAAATAGAGAAAGATCTAGGGCCTCTGACATATGACTGTCAAGCCACTTTTTGACATTTTTTTAGATTACTAATAATGCTTGATTCGTGCATCTAAGTGTTATAGATCTATGATCTATCAACCCAGATCATTTATAGACACCTTATAACACATCTTTAACCAATCAATTTCAACATATAACATCAAATCATGAGATTTTAAAAATTAAGGTTCTTATACCTCTTAGCTTTGATCTTAGTTTTCTGACTTCATGATCTGATCTACGCTAGCAATTAACTGATATAGGCTTTGTATCTCACTATCTATCACTCCCCAATCCTGAATTTTAGAGAGGGAGGGTCTTGGGAGAAATGAGAAATAAAGTGGTCCATTCTCTCTCTTAATCTATTTATTTGCTACATATGCAACGAAATGGGCTGGCAAGTGGCTGATTGCTGTGGTTTATAGCACAAGGCTAGGGCTAGGAGTGGTTCACCAACTCAATTTAGGACTAGATCTACAAGCAACCAATTAAAGAATGCAATAAGGGCACTAATGTCATTTGTATTTGATATTTAATGGCATTTTTGTTAATTGGTCAAACCCTTAGGGTTTAGGGTTTGGGTTAGGATTTAGGGTTTGAAACATTTAGTGTTTAGGGTTTAAAACCCTTAGGGTTTGTAATTTAATTTTCTAAAATTTATAATATAGGGTTTAAAAATAGAAATTTAATATTTCTAAATTATAATTAGGATTTTCTAATTATATTAAAATTTCTTAATTACAAATTAAATCTTGCTAATTAGGATTAGTATTTCTTAATTAGAATTGCTAATTTAGGAATTAGGGTCAAAATTGATCTTTAGGGTTTATAACCCAAAAATTAGGGTTTCTAATAGAAAAATAATTTTCTAATTTAAAAATTAGATTTTCGTAATTAGATTAGGGTTTCCTAATTACTTAACTTGAAAATTAGGATTAGGATTTCCTAATTAACATTACAATTATTATATTAACACTTAGGCATTCCCTAATTATAAATTAGGGTTTCTAATCCAAAAAATAGAGTTTAAAAATCTGAAATTAGGGTTTGCTAAATAATTAAACTTTACCCTGATTAATATTATAATTAAAAGCACTTGAGCATTATAATTATCATTTAAGTTCCCATATTAGGGTTTTTAAATTTCTGAATTAGGGTTTTGGATTTTCAAAACTAAAATTAGAGTTTCTAGAACCGGTTTCTAGGGTTTCTTATAATTCGCTAGGGTTTTCTAACTGAACGTTGACGTTCTTAATATATACTTAGGGTTTGTTACAGATATCGTTTATCTGATTATCCCTTGACCCTTAACCACATCATGCACACATATATAACCATATTCACAGAATATATTCACGTATTCACTTAATCCTAAATAATTCACCTAAATCCTTCACAGAATTTTGAAATCCTCAAAATTCCATCTTAAAAATATCAAACGCATGCACTTATTTTCTATCTAGGTTCTAATTTTGAACATTAAATCAATTAATTAAAATTTTTAATTTTTTTCCAAATTCCTGGGTTGTCACAAAGTAGCAATGCACAACTAAAAGGAAAGTGAATCAAAATATATTTCACTATCATATATAATGTTGTTTGATGTATACAATATGAACTATACATAACAAAATGGCTAAACTAGTCTGTGTAGAAAAATACAAGCCCATCTGCAAGTTAGTATATATGTGAGCTATCAAGTCTAACATGGCATCCGTCTTAAAAGAAGGAGGTAGGTCTGTAATCTCCTATACAAGGGTCTCTACGCGAGCTAACATAGCTACAGCCATCTGAACGGTGACATTATTCTCATCAATATACGTACTCATCTTTTTAATGATGCCAGTAGTAAGGGACCTCACCGTGGTACTGTCTGTAACGGCTACATCTCGGGCAGATATAGCATTATTCCGCTCAATTATCACTACATCTCTGGCTGATCTGGCCTCATCTCGCTCAATAATAGCCGTATCTATACAAGCTAAGGCATCATCTCTCTCTAATAGAGTGACATCTCTCCCATCAAGTGTGACATCCCAGATTTTTAAAAATTATAAATGAGAATTTTATAAACAAAAGTATTATTTATGAGATATGTTGGTTGTGAATATGTGTATGTCATATATTGTAGAATATGTGAATTGATGTGAAGAGAATGTTATATATTAATTTTAATATATATAAATATTTAATTGAATTATTTATTGAGTTAAATAAATAAATTTTGTTTTGATTATAGAGTAATGTAATTAAGTGTAGCAGATTAATTAAATGAATATTTAGTATTTAATTTAATTAATATAATAATTTTATGTTATAGTTTTAATTTAATTGAGATAATTAAATTAGATGAGTTGTGTGATGATTGTTACACAAAATTATAATTAACAAGTAAATATAATTATGGGACAATTTGATGAGATTGATTGATGTTAAGCTATTGATTAATTAAAATAATGAGTATTTGCCAAACATGATCTTGGGCTTTTCAAGTTCAAATTGGTGTAACCTATGTATTAACTAGTATTGTATATTATATGTATATACTACAAGTTAGTATGTTAGTTTTAGAAAACAAACTAAAGAAAGAAGAAGAGAGTTAGAGAGAGTTGTAGGAGAAGAAGAAGAGGAAGGAAAAGAAGAAGAAGGGAAAGTTTTGAGAAGACAAAACAAGCCCCATCATCATCATCTTCATCTCTCTCTTAAATTCATACTAATAAGACTATAATCTAAATTCCTTGTTTTAATTATATTTTATGTTCTTCAAAATGTAGGATAATGGTTCTATAGAAGTTGTATTGAGAAATCTAGAGAGATAGAGGAATTGAGATGAGCTAGAAGAAGAAGAAGAAGAAGAAGTTAGAAGAAGGTAACTTCTAAACTCTTATTTAATCCTTGATTTTTTTGGGTAGATTTATGTTCTAGGATAGTAGATCATGCTTAATCTGTTTGTATTGGTTTAATCTTGGACTATCAAGAATCAAACAAGAGGATTCAAGAAAGAAAATGAAATGGAAAGAAAATTTGAAGAACAAAATTCGTAAGTTTTGAGTAATTGTGGACATATCTTGTGTAATTCATATCTCTTTGGGTATAATGAGTTAGAAAATGAGCCTTATATCAAATCGAAGATATGGAAGTAAGCTATATTCTGGAAGTGGAATCACATGAAAACTCCTTGTAGATTTCTCGCAATCTCTGTTTTCGTAAGGCTGGTCCGAAGGGAAAATAATCTGTCTAGAAAATCAAAACTGTTACGGTTTCTTACTTTGAAAAATTCATATAAATTCGTGTGTTTTGAATCTGAAGAAACTTAAAACTGCAAAGTTGTAGATATGGATGTTTACTAGCTAGACTCGCGAGATTGAGCCATTTTATGGAACGGATCATGTCCGAAATAAATTGTTTAGCAATGATGTCCAGAAAATGAAATTTTTCTACACTAGTTGATGAATTGCAGAATCTGGTTTAGATGGATAAGGGTCTGACTTTAAGGCCTAGATGAGGTTGTAGTACACTGAGTAAGGGTTAATTTTATATAAAAAGGAACAAAAACGGACATGTAACGAAGGAGATACGTTAAAAACGAAAATAACGTTTTGTTAAAGAAATTGTGAAGATGAGTTTTATAATTATGTTTGAATTAAGATTTTGGGTGATGGTATATTTTGATGATTAAAAATATGTTTTGACATATATAATGAATATAGATATGTGTTATCATATTCTATGCATAATTAACCATTTAAGATCAAGAGTTGAGATAAGTTAATGTGTGCACATAACGTGCTCGATAAAATCCCTAAAAGTAATAGTGTTTCTAAACTTTTGTATACAAAGTGCCTAACTAATGGCTAATATTGGATATCTAAGTATGAAAAGATGATAATACAAGAATAATAATGGAAAGAAATCGAAAAAGGGAAATTTTTGATTTATGAAGGAAAATTAAACATGTAAACAATGTGTTGAATATGCATTTTTGAAACCAAATTGGTAAAATAAAATGGTGTGGTATATGCACATTAAACTACAAGTGAGATAGTCTAGCATGTGTGGTGATGAAAATGAAAATAAAATCGAGTTGCATATAAAATACAATTACATGTCTATAAAGATATTAAAAAGGATAATAAGATAAAGTAAGGTCTTAGAATAAATTTGACCATGAAATTGAGTATTGATTTTATTTATTATCAATCTCGCATACAGTGTAGGTTGTGCAAGGACGCGAAGTATTAGCGTGTTGGTAAAACGCCGGTTAAGGCAAGTCTTTCAGTTCCTTTTTGCTATGTGAACTTGATGATGAACTACTTTAAAATTTTAGTGTATGATGTATTGTATATGTCAAAAGTATGAAATGTGAAAGTCAATCTATGACTATGATGATTGAACTATGAATGTTGATTGGGTAAGGAACTCAATCTTTATAGTTGTTATGTGAACTAAACATGTATGCTATGTTTGTTTATGATTATTCTTGTATGTTGAGCATGTTATTATGTGCTACGTGATGCATGAAAATTGTTAGATTTTGCTGAGCTGTCGAGCTCATTCTTGCAAATAACCATTTTTGCAGATTCAAGAATTGAAGGTAACGCTATGTACTACTTGATTGTTATGGATCAAAAGTGATATATGAAGATTTAATATCCTAGCTAAGTTGTTATTCTTGTAAACCATGTCTAATGTTTCGAATAATGTATTAATGTTGAATTTTAATATTGTTTTGCGAATGTAAACTATTGTAGTATTAAAATGATTCTGAGATATTTAGATGTAAAGGTTGAAGGTTTTGGGAACGAGGATAGTTTGTAATAGAAAATTTAAATTATTCCGCAAATCTCAATGGTTGTATTATCGTTTAATGATGTAAAATTAGAGGTTGAATGTATTATTAACGACCGAAGTCGAGAATTAAATTGTATGAATTTTGGGGTCGTTACAGTTGGTATCAAAGCTGATAGGTTAGAAACCTTAGGTAAGAGTACTTTAGGCTATAACCTTAGAGAAAAGAGGTGAAAATAAGGAACGAATAAGCTCAAATAGAGTTTGAACAATAAGGGATTAAAACTTGCGTGAAATGATTCAAAGAAGAATCTCGCAGAGTTATAAGGAATGTGAATGTGGGGTTACCTAACTCCAATAATAAGGATATAAAGTGATAATAAATAGACAATGTCTATAAAAAAGAGAATGATAAAGAAGTTAAGAATAGATAGTTATATTTAAGTATGGTGTAATTGTACTCTTTAGTAGTTGATGTATGGTATCTGGGCTAAACGATTCCTTCATAGAGCGGAGGTATATACGAACTAGCAACTCGGAACCTAGTTTGTTGGTTGTTTGTGGGAAACCACTCAACATACAATATTGAAACTGTTAGAGACTCGATGTGTACCAAGTGTAGAAAGTGGATACGTATGATGAAAGTGTAGAACTTGAATGAAATGTTGAGCAATGTAAATGAAGTTAGAAATTCTTAAAGGAAGAAATGTTATATAAATAAGAAGATTCAAAGAAGAATCTTGAAGAGATATAAAGAAAAAAAAATGGGAGTTTCCTAACTCCAAAAAGCCAAGATAGCGAATAATGTCGTAAATGATAAAAAAGAGAAAGAAAGAGGATCGTAAAACAAAACGATCACGAGTTAAGAAAAGAATTTTAAGAGAGATGATTATAGAATAAGATCACGACGTGGTCTGTTTAAGTTATAAAAGAAAGATGGTCTATAATGTTTGAATAATTATAGCTTAATGCAATGAAGATGGAGTACTATGAAAAAGTACGAGATAACTCATGAGGAGTTATAGATGATATGATACGAGGAATTCATATCGAGCAAAGAGCAAGTTATAAGCAAGATAGAGTTAGGTGGAATTTCAATTGAGGACTCATGTGATGGCTGAATTGTACAAACCTTTGTATGGGCGAGGGTTTTGTGCTTGCACTCAGTTTATCACATTGATAATCATTAGAATGTTTGTGTCGCGCTATTTGATATATGCCTGTTGAGAAGGTGATTCTTTTCTCATGTGTATAACAGATAGGTAGAGTATAGTTAGAGAATATTATAAGATTAAGTGCGAGTTCTTAAAACTCATACTTATGGTAGGTTCGTGACTCATAATTATATGGTATGTTTTTGAACCCCTCAGCGAATGGACACCTATGGTCTGACTAGGATAAGTTCTTAAACTCATATGATTGTGGCAAGTTCCTGAACTCATAACGTGTGATAAGTTTGACGAACTGGGTACAGATAAGTGTAAATGGAGTATTGAGGATGATAGGAATAGATAGACCTATTAAGCAATGGATCATTATAGAAAGTGGAGTTGATGGTGGAAGCATAGGTATTCTAAATCTACTAGCTATGCTAGACTTTCGAAATTTATTGACTTTGTGCTAATGTTTACACTTCTATTTTCTTGAAAAGCATTGGATCAAATGATGGAACCAATGAGTTTTAACAACAATAATGTTATTCGTATGTCTATGCTAATTGCTTCGGCTAGACAAAAATGATTTGCAATATATCAAAATATATTTTATATCATTAATGCATCATGTAACCTGGTGCAAAGATGAAAAAAACGATGGAGTCATCAATGCAATATTACCTAGTGTTGGATATGATCTAAGGATCGTCAGCCCACTATGGTATGATGTAGTATGATAAAATCACCAAAAGACGGAATCCTCAACGGACTGTAAATACAGTGCGGTATCATGACGTCATAAAAAGATTTTTGAGATTTCTTTAAGATATATGAGAATTCATATCTATGTATATATATGTATATTTCGGTTGATGTCCAAATTGTTGTAGAGGTCTATGATATTTGATTCAGCTAGACGAATATTGAAAGATGTTCATGAAACTTAAGCGTTTATTGAAAAGTTATGCCAACCCAAATTATTTTGGGGCGGATTCAGATGTTGAAAAGCTGAGGTGAACAACCCTATAAGGGGACATGTTTTCGGGGACAATGGTTCCGAGCGTAACACATATAATCGTTACAAAACACTACGTTGCGGCCCAACATAGTGGTACAATAGGCTGGCCACCTAGTGTACGTAAGGAGGGTGTTTTCAGTCTTTGTGATTGATAAACACTCTGGTTTGCAGTGTGAAGGATTGAGTTGAAGCACTAGTAAACCGAGAATAGACTTCACGGTCTTGTGACCCCTCAGCATGATTTGGAATCTTTTAAATTCCTGAGTTATTCATACTACTTCCTAATTATTGAACAATTATGGAAGATTCTTGCTATTCTAAAAGGCGAATATGGTAAGGATGATATTTTTTAGAAAGAAGTAAGTCGTAGGATGCGACACTGAATGATGAATATATTGAATAAGTTAGAAAAAAAAGTGTTGATATGAGAAGGAGATGAGTTATCAAAGAATAATGTAAAACTTTTAATAGAAAAGTTAATAATTGTAGAAAGATCTTTGTGAAAAGGAAGTGGTTATAGAATCCAATGAATGAATAAGGTATTAACGTAAAATCTATTTTTGATAGATTGAATGAATAAAGATTAATAAATAAAAATGTCGAGGACGAAATTCTTAGAAGAAAGGGTGAATGTAATGTCCTGAGAGTTTGATCATATAGTATATGATAATGATCCTTAGAGAAAGATAATGAACGGGTCAAAGAATATGTAATACTCAAATATAATTGAGTCTAAGTAAATGTTATGGAATAAAACTTATAAGAATTTATTATCAAGAATGGTGAGAGTAGAAAATATAAAATCTATATTAAGGTAATGTGTTGAAGTTATTCAGTGAATAGATTTGAGGAAAATCCGAGTAAGGTAGGGTTTCTGTGATTCCGAGGACGAAATCCTTATAAGGAGGGAAGGATGTGACATCCCAGATTTTTAGAAATTATAAATGAGAATTTTATAAACAAAAGTATTATTTATGAGATATGTTGGGTGTGAGTATGTGTATGTCATATATTGTAGAATATGTGAATTGATGTGAAGAGAATGTTATATATTAATTTTAATATATATATAAATATTTAATTGAATTATTTATTGAGTTAAATAAATAAATTTTGTTTTGATTATAGAGTAATGTAATTAAATGTAGCAAATTAATTAAATGAATATTTAGTATTTAATTTAATTAATATAATAATTTTATGTTATAGTTTTAATTTAATTGAGATAATTAAATTAGATGAGTTATGTGATGATTGTTACACAAAATTATAATTAACAAGTAAATATAATTATGGGACAATTTGATGAGATTGATTGATGTTAAGCTATTGATTAATTAAAATAATGAGTATTTGCCAAACATGATCTTGGACTTTTCAAGTTCAAATTGGTGTAACCTATGTATTAACTAGTAATTAGTATATCTAATAATTACTAGGAGTTACATATATTATATATTACTAGTATTGTATATTATATGTATATACTACAAGTTAGTATGTTAGTTTTAGAAAACAAACTAAAGAAAGAAGAAGAGAGTTAGAGAGAGTTGTAGGAGAAGAAGAAGAGGAAGGAAAAGAAGAAGAAGGGAAAGTTTTGAGAAGACAAAACAAGCCCCATCATCATCATCTTCATCTCTCTCTTAAATTCATACTAATAAGACTATAATCTAAATTCCTTATTTTAATTATATTTTATGTTCTTCAAAATGTAGGATAATGGTTCTATAGAAGCTGTATTGAGAAATCTAGAGAGATAGAGGAATTGAGATGAGCTAGAAGAATAAGAAGAAGAAGTTAGAAGAAGGTAACTTCTAAACTCTTATTTAATCCTTGATTTTTTTGGGTAGATTTATGCTCTAGGATAGTAGATCATGCTTAATCTGTTTGTATTGGTTTAATTTTGGACTATCAAGAATCAAACAAGAGGATTCAAGAAAGAAAATGAAATGGAAAGAAAATTTGAAGAACAAAATTCGTAGGTTTTGAGTAATTGTGGACATATCTTGTGCAATTCATATCTCTTTGGGTATAATGAGTTAGAAAATAAGCCTTATATCAAATCGAAGATATGGAAGTAAGCTATATTCTGAAAGTGGAATCACATGAAAACTCCTTGTAGATTTCTCACAATCTCTGTTTTCGTAAGGCTGGTCCTAAGGGAAAATAATCTGTCTAGAAAATCAAAACTGTTACGGTTTCTGACTTTGAAAAATTCATATAAATTCGTGTGTTTTGAATCTGAAGAAACTTAAAACTGTAAAGTTGTAGATATGGATGTTTACTAGCTAGACTCGCGAGATTGAGCCATTTTATGGACCGGATCATGTCCGAAATAAATTGTTTAGCAATGATGTCCAGAAAATGAAATTTTTCTACACTAGTTGATGAATTGCAGAATCTGGTTTAGATGGATAAGGGTCTGACTTTAAGGCCTAGATGAGGTTGTAGTACACTGAGTAAGGGTTAATTTTATATAAAAAGGAACAAAAACGGACATGTAACGAAGGAGATACGTTAAAAACGAAAACAACGTTTTGTTAAAGAAATTGTGAAGATGAGTTTTATAATTATGTTTGAATTAAGATTTTGGGTGATGGTATATTTTGATGATTAAAAATATGTTTTGACATATATAATGAATATAGATATGTGTTATCATATTCTATGCATAATTAACCATTTAAGATCAAGAGTTGAGATAAGTTAATGTGTGCACATAACGTGCTCGATAAAATGCCTAAAAGTAATAGTGTTTCTAAACTTTGGTATACAAAGTGCCTAACTAATGGCTAATATTGGACATCTAAGTATGAAAAGATGATAATACAAGAATAATAATGGAAAGAAATCGAAAAAGGGAAATTTTTGATTTATGAAAGAAAATTAAACATGTAAACAATGTGTTGAATATGCATTTTTGAAACCAAATTGGTAAAATAAAATGGTGTGGTATATGCACATTAAACTACAAGTGAGATAGTCTAGCATGTGTGGTGATGAAAATGAAAATAAAATCGAGTTGCATATAAAATACAATTACATGTCTATAAAGATATTATAAAGGATAATAAGATAAAGTAAGGTCTTAGAATAAATTTGACCATGAGATTGAGTATTGATTTTATTTATTATCAATCTCGCATACACTGTAGGTTGTGCAAGGACGCGAAGTATTAGCGTGTTGGTAAAACGCCGGTTAAGGCAAGTCTTTCAGTTCCTTTTTGCTATGTGAACTTGATGATGAACTACTTTAAAATTTTAGTATATGATGTATTGTATATGTCAAAAGTATGAAATGTGAAAGTCAATCTATGACTATGATGATTGAACTATGAATGTTGATTGAGTAAGGAACTCAATCTTTATATTTGTTATGTGAACTAAACATGTATGCTATGTTTGTTTATGATTATTCTTGTATGTTGAGCATGTTATTATGTGCTACGTGATGCATGAAAATTGTTAGATTTTACTGAGCTGTCGAGCTCATTCTTGCAAATAACCATTTTTGCAGATTCAAGAATTGAAGGTAACGCTATGTGCTACTTGATTGTTATGGATCAAAAGTGATATATGAAGATTTAATATCCTAGCTAAGTTGTTATTCTTGTAAACCATGTCTAATGTTTCGAATAATGTATTAATGTTGAATTTTAATATTGTTTTGCGAATGTAAACTATTGTAGTATTAAAATGATTCTGAGATATTTAGATGTAAAGGTTGAAAGTTTTGGGAATGAGGATAGTTTGTAATAGAAAATTTTAATTATTCCGCAAATCTCAATGGTTGTATTATCGTTTAATGATGTAAAATTAGAGGTTGAATGTATTATTAACAACCGAAGTCGAGAATTAAATTGTATGAATTTTGGGGTCGTTACATCAAGAGCTGTTAACATCAATGCCCTAGTCTCACTCGGAGGTCATCAAATGCAAACTCTGCACTAAATACTCTAAAGGGGGAGTCACATCTGCAAAAGTATTGGGAGAGTCAACAAGAGCTGCTCTCGAACTAGAAAACAGCTCCTCCCCCTCGGTGAGGAAATCAACAGCCTCCGTAGGCTCCTCACTGACATACTAAATCCCTGATATTGTGGATACTTCCACAATCGATGAAGTCTCTATCCCCATCCACACAGAATACTATGACGAACAGCCCGGATGGCTAACAGAAATATCAGCTCCCTCACACTGATCCTAACAGGCATACACATGAGATCTATCCTTTCCTGATAAATGACGAGAAGCCACACGCTGACCTAATGCCCCTCAAAAGGATGGAAGTCCTGGAACTGGTCAAACTGTGACATCACAGCCAGTGGGTGGTAGGTAGTCATGCCCCTCAAACTAGCCAGAGGGAGATAATCCATTTCTGGTGCATGAGTAATAAAGTTATAGGGTGAACTGAGCCCTGTACACCACAGAATGTCAAATGGATCTCCAATCCCTGCCAGGAGCACCAACCAGGATGCTGCGTCTACACACTCCGCTGGCTAAAAGGAGTATGACATGGCTATCTCATGGGAAAACCAATACCCATGTCGTCGGAACGTGCCAATCGGTCTCAAGTGTGACATAAACTACACATACAACATGACCGAACTGCCTATAAATACACTTGCAGGGTAGGTGTGGCAAAACGTGGTCGATCTCAATGTCTCTGCCAAAGTCATCAGAACAATGCTATGACCCTCCCTAAGAGCTCTCACTGCCATGATAACACCGATGTCCAGCTCATCCATATGAAGTGGCATGTATACATACGCCACTACACACATCATGAGTACATCTACTCTGGCCATATGTCACTGATCATCTGGTGTGGTAAAATCCCCGGAATGCCACGTGTAGCTGTCCAATGAGCCAAATCTATCTATCAGAAGATGTTGGGACACTACATAACTAGATGTAATCTCATCCTGTTCTACTCTACGCCGCAACCCGATGAGGGCCATGAACTGCCAGCTCATATCACTAATAGCCATTCGAGCACATGGTCTGTCTAAGGGAAAAGTCGTCAACCGCTCATACTCCTCTAATGTAGGAGTCAACTCCTGGGTCCCAAATCGAAAAACCTGCCTCTTCAGTACCCAATGCTCAAGCATGCCATCTACAAAGCCCGAGGGAACCTAAAACATCAAGAGGGTCATGGAATATTGTAATAGCTGATCTACGGTCACCCTATTTGGAGGTGACTGTTGGCGAAAATCTAATTACACACAACACGCAAGTATACGTGGTCAACAAGTAATATAATAGTAAGTAAAGTATCGTTCCCACAAAGATTAACACAAATTTCCCTCGCAACTACCAATTTCCTACTAATCCAAATTTTATTAAACTAATCAATCTCCAATTAAATTAAATTGTATCTCAATCATAAAAGAAAAATAAATAATCACCACAATTACCAAATAAGAAAGTCCAAACAAGTATAGAGAATTAGGCTAATAACTTTACTTTAAGCACCCCTTTGATTTGTATTACCTTATTCCAGTTTAACTCACCATTCCAGCTTATTAATCAAGAACACATAAATAGTATTAATCACCTCTCGATGAATTAACACCGTATTGACTCAAATCCACAATTAAGATAGAATTTAATCAAACACCTTAATTAATCAAGTCACTATATTTCTAAGTAACTTCCAATTAAGCAAGGTTTAATCCCAAGTCCTCTTCAAGATTACATATGATGTTCAGCATATCTCTATCTCAACAATAATCACTAATTTGCTCTCAACAAATTTAATGACACATGCTATATTAATTAAGTTTAGATTTATATTTCATCTCTCAAATTCATACAAATCACACATAAAATTGTTGATCAAGCAATTTATAAATTAACGCTCAAATTAATATAGATAAACTGCATAATAGCTATATTAAACTGAAAACCAAGGTTTCACAATCATCGTTCCACTTAGAGATCCATTAAAAGTCTAATAAATAATTTAGCCCATAATAAACGAATAATACGCTAAATAAACCAAAGGAAACATCATCCCGAATACAGAGCTAGAAAGTTAGAGAAGAAAATTGATACACCACCCTTCTCCGCCTCTAATTCTGAAACTTCGTGAATTTTCCTCTTCTTCGTTCTTTCCAATCCTTGCTCCCGTTGATTAATTAGCTCCTCCCTTGAACGCCTCTCTATATCTGTTATTAATAGTCTTTTTACTCCTCCAACCAAGACTCCTATTCCATCACAAAGTTCTGCCCAACAGAGTCCAGCTCGCAAAAAAAAACAGTTCAGTTCACGCACCAGCGCGGTCCGCGCTGGCTTTTACACTACCGTCGCGCGCTCCGCTCCAGCCTGCCAGGAGCTCTTTCACGCCACAACGCGGTCCGCGCTCTCCAGCCTAGTGATGCGACGCGCTCCGCGCCAGGTAGACAGAAACTTTAACATATCCTCAAGACATCCTCAAATGCTCCAATTTGCTACATGAGTCGGAATTACCTACAACCAAACGCAAACCCCATCAAAGATAACATGAAAATACTCAAAAACTAGCAAGATAACAAGCCATATAAACATAATTCATGGGTTAAAACCCACTCATCAAACTCCCCCAAGCTTGAACATTGCCTGTCCTCAAGAAAAAATGCAATGCAACTAAAATCTAAACTACGAATCCAGAATTAAAACCATACAAATGATTTACTCATGCATCCTCAGAAAAATTAGTAAACAAACACCCTTCATACAAAATTCCATCTGCAAAACCATCACTCTATAATCTAACCCTGTCATTATTAGTATAGTGTGTGTGTGCGCAACACCCATGCCAACCGATACTGAATCAACATAGCTACATAACCAATTTCTTTTCAGGAATCATGCAGTAAAAACTCAAAAATTCACAGATAAACAAACTCTAGCATTAGCTAAATAACCAAGTTCCGGTTCCGAGAAGGGTATTCATACTCAATTTTTCTTTTCTTTTCTCTTCTTTCTTTTCTTTTTTTCTTTTTTTTTACTAAAGAGATGATTGGTGAGTGTGTTTTACGCTCCATCTCACACTTGCATTTATGGAGAGTATTTCTTCTCAATCCACCACAAGCCATCATTTTACTTTTCGTTTTTTTTTCGAGCTTATATACCCAAATCTTCCCCCAAGCTTAGGTTCATACCTATCTTGTTCACTTTCTTATTTATACTAGCACTATCCTTTTAGAAAATATTTATGTAGGAAGTTGAACTAATCAATTAACACAACTGTTATTACGTGCTATCCGTTTTATACTAATTTCAGACCGAGCAAGATTCAATCACAATAGAACTTGCATCAAAATTCTTATACTTAGGGAAAAACTCATTTACATAATTTCAATTTCATCATTGGCCAAAGCAAATCACAAATATGATCTAATAACTGGATTCATGCAACTATATGGAAAAGAAATAAAAAAAAATTTCATAGATAAATCACTAGCATGCAACCTAAATAACAAATTAATACTGTAAAATCTAAATACCCAATCCCCCAAACTTAGATAAAGGAATGCCCTCATTATGTAAAATATACACCTTAAGTAAATAAAATGAGGACTTCCCTGAACGCGTGACTACTCCTCCTCCGAAGGAGGATAAGGTGGAAGGATTGGTGGAATTGGCATAACAACCGGCTGAGCACTAGGATTGCAGCGAGAAAATGCCTCAGCAAGCGTATCGAAAGCATGTGCATTGTATTGATGCATTAATTCTTGCCGTTCGGCCAACCACAAGAATTGATTCCTTGGAGCCTACGGTTGTTCTGCTGTAACTGGTGGTGATGGTTGACAGATCATGATGTAACCTTCACCACGCGGGTGTGAACGCGCCCCATCCCAGGCTTTGTATCTTTCAATAGTAGCATGGTCAATCACTCCCGTTGGTTGTAGTGATGGCTCGTTAGGGTTCCACTACACACCAGCTTTCCGGCATAAGTCTGTAATGAGAAACCCATGGAGTAACCCGCCGGTAGTACTCCCACGTAAGGCCCGGTCAATAGAATCTTGAATACACGCCCCCACATCAACATCATAAAAGGCAATGGAATTGTCCCGATTGTAGTGGTGGTGCACAATCCCATACAACAGTTTAGCCCGTGCCTTTGTCACATCATTTTGGTGGCGCGTGGGCATTAAACGAGCACATATAAATGTGTGCCATGCTTTACCATATCAACTTAATGCTGATTGGGGAAAACTTAACTTTTCAGTCGTGCCGGCCTGAGTTACCCATTTAGTCCCTGGCTTTCATAAGGTGGCGATCAACTCATCCATCTCCGGTAAAGCATCTTCATACAAGTCATCGGTTGGTGTTTCCAACCCAAAATAAGCATTAATTGCATTAGCATGAAACGCCACCGGTTTACTGCGAATCATGGTGACATAATCAACGTGCTCCGTAGCATTAGCATAAAATTCCTTTACGATATTGATTTACGCTGGAAGTGGTTGTTCCACTAGTTGAAACCAATGACATTCGACAATTTGCAGAGCCATATCTCCATCTAAATTTGCATCTGGTTTCAAGCCTCGCCCTTGCACCAAGTTCTTCTTATCGATGGAGGACTTGAATTTGTACGCAGCCGTTTCACTTACAAATTTTAAATGATCATATGTCGGTCGAGTTGTGGGGGATGATGCTCGTTGGCGTTTGTGGGAAGACATACTGTTTTCGATGTAAATGGGCACAGGCAGGTGGTTCAGGCTTTTTATCGAATAGGTAGTGGGCAAAATGTGTGACTCCCCCAAACTAGATTTGTTGATGATGCTTTGCTACCCAAAATTGGTTAAAACCCAGCACCTTCGTTTTTGTAGCACTTAGATTTTGTAAGAGATGAAAGAAATTTCGTACCTTGAAGAAGTGTGGTTTGTCTTGTTGAAGAAATATCCCCTTGTGTGTCAAATTGGGCAAGGGTAGTGTTGGAATGAGGATTGGGTTGTGATATCTGAGAGTTAGAGTACCACTTGGTTTGGAATTGGGTGGCTTCATATAGATGCTAGGAGACCAACGTGGGTGAGAGTTGGAATTGGAAAGGGTTAATGGGTTTGGAATTTGGAAAAGAGAAGGAGAGTAAAGGTGAATTAAATGTGGAGTTATGGGGAAGAGGAAGTGTAGTAGATTTAGGAGAAGTGGAAAGGTGGTATCAATGTTGTGGAGAGATGAAGAGGTGGGACTTTTGGACTGAATAGGTCTCTGTGTTGGGCAACTGTCGTCGTCGCGCGGTCCGCGCTTAAGGTGGCGTGCTACGCGCCTGGACTGAATTGGGAGCGCCTGTTTTTGATGAAAAGTTCTGGCATTGTGGCGCGGTCCGCGCATAGTTGTGGCGCGTTCCGCGCTGGTAGTCCAGTAACTGGATTGCTTTGTGTTCTCGTGCTCCTGCTCCTTCTGAACCTTTCTGCATTTATTCAAGAGATTATGTTATCTCGTAATATATTATTATGGGTACTAAGTAACTACTAAAATTTAAATGAAAGTAAGAAAATAAAATTTAGAGCTTGGGTTGCCTCCCAAGTAGCGCTTGGTTTAACGTCGCTAGCTCGACAGTCCGTCATGTCTGCTTATGTGCCTGTGAGGGTAATGTTGACGGTGTCCACATTTGCGTCCGCACCCCAGTAATGCTTCAATCTTTGACCGTTAACCTTGAATGTTTCCAATGGATTTCTGCTATATAACTCCACGGCGCCATGTGGGAAAACAGTTTTTATGGTGAAAGGCCCTGACCACCGTGATTTGAGTTTTCCTGGGAACAATCTCAGTCTTGAATTGAACAGTAGCACGGCTTGTCCTGGCATGAAAGTTCGGTGCTTAATTTTATGATCGTGCCATTTTTTAACCTTTTCCTTGTATAAGTGTGCATTCTCGTAAGCTTGTAATCTGAATTCATCAAGCTCATTTAACTGTAATAACCTCTTTTCCCCCACTACTGCTTGATCAAAATTCAGTTTTTGAATAGCCCAATAAGCCTTGTGTTGAAGCTCAACCGGTAAGTGACATGCTTTTCCATATAACAGCTGGTAGGGTGACATGCCGATAGGGGTCTTGTATGCAGTTCTGTATGCCCAAAGGGCATCATCTAATCGGAGCGACCAATCCTTACGATTTGGGTTGACTACTTTTTCCAAAATTTTCTTGACTTCTCTGTTGGACACCTCTGCTTGTCCATTGGTTTGGGGATGATACGCTGTCGCTATTTTGTGGTTGACCCCATATTTTGTCAGGAGGGCTGTAAATGCTTTGTTGCAGAAATGACTTCCCTCATCACTTATTATGGCCCTCGGTGTTCCAAACCTTGTAAAGATATTCTTCTGTAGAAACCTTAAGACCACTTTGGCATCGTTAGATGGTAGTGCTGTGGCTTCCACCCATTTCAAAACGTAATCCATAGCAAGTAAAATGTATTGATTGCTGAGAGACGAGGGGAATGGTCCCATGAAGTCAATACCCCATACGTCGAAGATTTCGACCTCTAAAATTGTTTGTAATGGCATCTCATTTCTTTTTGATATGTTACCCACTCTTTGACAGCGATTGCAAGTTTTCACAAATTGATGGGCGTCTTTAAATAATGTAGGCCAATAAAACCCGGCTTGGAGGACTTTTGCTGCTGTTCTTTCACTACCGTAGTGTCCCCCGTAGGCCGATGAATGGCACTCATGCAGGATATTATGCACTTCGCTGTGGGGTACACACCTTCTGATCATCTTGTCAGCACATTGTTTAAATAGGTAAGGCTCGTCCCACATATACCACTTGACGTCAGAAAGAAACTTCTTCTTTTGTTGTCTTGTCATATCAAGGGTAAGCATGTTACTGACTAAGTAGTTTGCAAAGTCCGCATACCATAGAAATTCTGTATTTACCCCAAATAATTGCTCGTCCGGAAATGATTCGTTTATGATGCTCTTGTCCCCTTCTTGTGTGATCAGATTATCCAGCCGAGACAGATGATCAGCTACTGGATTGTCCGTCCCCTTCCTGTCCTTTATCTCAAGATCGAACTCTTGAAGAAGGAGAATCCACCGAATAAGGCGTGGTTTAGCGTCTTTCTTCGCAATTAGGTAACGAATAGCTGAATGGTCTGTATAAACTATTACCTTAGTGCCAACCAAGTATGCTCTGAATTTATCAAATGCATATACCACGGCAAGAAATTCCTTTTTTGTAGTTGTATAATTCAATTGAGTTTCCGTAAGGGTCTTGCTTGCGTAATATATAGCATGAAATACCTTATCCCGACGTTGTCCCAAAATGGCCCCCACTGCATAGTCGCTTGCATCACACATCAGTTAGAAAGGTATGTTCCAATCTGGTGCGACGATAACTGGGGCTGTCGTCAACTTCTTTTTCAACATTTCAAAAGCTATCTTGCATTCTTCATCAAAACTAAACACAGAGTCCTTCTCTAAAAGACTGCACAATGGTTTTGCAACTTTAGAGAAGTCCTTTATGAATCGTCTGTAGAATCCCGCATGTCCCAGAAAACTTCTGATTCCTTTGATGGAGCTTGGTGGAGGCAATTTCTCGATTGTTCCAACTTAGCTTTATCCACTTCCAGGCCTTGAGCCGAAACCTTGTGGCCCAAAAGTATGCCCTCCTCAACCATGAAGTGGCACTTTTCCCAATTAAGTACAAGGTTTGTCTCCTCGCATCGTTGTAACACCATTACCAAATTCCCAAGACATGTATCGAAATTGTCTCCATGAACAGAGAAGTCGTCCATGAAGACTTCCACGTTTTTCTCTACCATATCAGAGAAAATGGCCATCATACACCGTTGGAAAGTAGCCGGTGCATTACATAACCCGAATGACATCCTCCTGAATGCGAACGTGCCATATGGACACGTAAATGTAGTCTTCTCTTGATCTTCAAGAGCGATGGCGATCTAGTTATATCCTGAGTACCCATCCAAAAGACAATAAAAATCGTGACCAGCAAGTCTGTCCAACATTTGGTCGATGAACGGTAGCGAAAAATGATCTTTTCTGGTTGCCTTGTTCAGCCTCCTATAATCTATGCATACCCTCCAACCTGTTACTGTTCTTGTCGGTATTAACTCATTATCTTCGTTTTGTACCACAGTCATCCCCCCTTTTTTCGGCACACAATGAACCGGACTAACCCACTTGCTATCGGATATCGAGTAAATGATTCCAGCATCCAGTAGTTTCAAAATTTCCTTCTTGACTACTTTCTTCATAATTGGGTTTAGTCGTCGTTGTTGCTCCACCATTGGTTTTGCGTCATCTTCCATCAAAATTTTATGCATACAAAACGACGGGCTTATTCCCTTGATATCTGCATTTGTCCATCCTATTGCTGCCTTATGTTCTCTCAGCACCCTTAGCAATTTCTCTTCCTGCAAATTGTTAAGTGCAGCAGAAATAATTACAGGTAAAGAACTTGAATTGCCTAAATACGCGTACCTGAGATGTTTAGGGAGTGGCTTGAGTTCAAGAGTTGGTGGTTCCTCCAATGATGGTTTCAATCTTTTCGTGTCTATCTCCTTTGTCTGTAAAGATTCAAAAGGAGTTTTGAACCTGCTTACTCGTGGTAATGAGTCCAACATCTGTAGATAGTCCATGTATTCTGGGTCATCGAACTCCTCATCCCCCAATAATGTTGTCTCGAGAGGATCATTGCTCAGGCTCTTTCCAATGTCTTCATTGACTATTCGATCAATGATTTCCATTCGGAAGCACTCTTCTTCATCCGCGGGAAATTTCATGGCTTTGAAAACGTTAAACTTAACTTCTTGATCTTGAACCCTCATAGTTAACTCGCCTTTTTGCACGTCGATGAGTGTCCTGCCAGTCGCCAAGAAAGGCCTTCTGAGGATAATCGGGATGTTTTTGTCCTCCTCAAAGTCCAGAATAATGAAATCAGCAGGGAAAATGAGTTTATCAACTTTTACCAATATGTCTTCCACAATGCCCCTCAGATATGTGACTGACCTGTCTGCCAACTGTAATGAGATGTTCGTAGGCTTCGGAGCCGGCAATCCCAATTCTGTGTAAACTGATAATGGCATGAGGTTCACATTTGCTCCTAGATCGCACAAGCATTTATTGAAGGTCGTGTTCCCGATCGTGCACGGAATGGTGAAACTCCCAGAATCTTTCAATTTGGGTGGCAACTTCCGCTGTAGAACCACACTGCACTCCTCTGTTAGTGCCACTGTCTCGAAGTCTTCTAACTTCTTCTTTCTAGATAGAATACCCTTCATGAATTTTGCATAACTAGGCATTTGCTCTAGAGCTTCTGCAAACGGAATGTTAATTTGCAATTTCTTAAATACTTCCAAGAACCTTGCAAATTGCTTGTCTAATTTCTGCTTTTGGACTCGTTGCTGAAATGGTGGTGGTGGATACACAACTGGCGAGTCATCTAACTTTGTTTTCCTAAATTGGGTATTCGCACCTTGGTTTTCTGTATCCACTGTGTTATCATTGCCCTTTTTCTCCGAGAAAACTGAGTTGTTATTATCTTTTTCCACTATTTGTTTTCCACTCCTCAAGGTAACTGCCTGACACTGTTCATTATTTCCCTTTGGATTTCTTTCGGTATCACTTGGTAGAGTTCCTTGTGGTCTGTTATTCAGTGCTAAAGCAATTTGTCCCATCTGGTTTTCCAAATTCTTAATGGCCATCTCTTGTGACTTCATTGCCATTGCTTGGTTCTTCATAGCTGCCTCGTTACTTGTTATATACTTCGATAACAATTCCTCTAAGTCCGATTTTCTCTCTTGACGTGGAACTGATTGTTGATTCTGAAATCCCGGAGGGTACGATTGTCGTGGAGCTTGCTGATTCTGAGTATTAATCCACGACTGATTCAGATTTCTATTCCCTTGATTATATGCGTTCTGATATGCATTCTGAGGAATTCTGTTGTAGCTACCCATGAATTGTACCGACTCTGGGTTGATTACGCATTGATCCGTAGAATGTTCCCCTGCGCACAATTCACAAATGATCGCAACTGAATGTGTCTGTCCCCCGGGCCACATGTCGAACTTCTTAGAAAGTGCTGAAATCTGTGATGTTATAGTCGTTACTCCATCTACTTCTAAAACGCCAGCGACCGTAGGTTGCGTCATTCTTGCCGTGGGACACTGATAATTATTAGTAGCCATAGTCTCTATCAGCTGGTAAGCTTCCTCATACGTCTTAGCCATAAATGCTCCCCCTGATGCCGCATCGATACTAGACCTGAGATTCCCATGCAGGCCGTTGTAAAAGGTATTCAATTGCAACCATTTGGGCAATCCGTGATGTGGACATTTCCGAAGTAACTCTTTATATCTCTCCCATGCCTCGTACAGTGACTCCCCATGTTGCTGATCAAACATGGTGATCTCATTCCTCATCTTCGCAGTTTTTGCGGGTGGGAAGAATTTTGCTAAGAATTTCTGAGCCAGGTCCTCCCACGTCGTTATTGAGCCTGCTGGTAGAGAGTTTAACCACCTCTTCGCCTTGTCCCGCAGAGTGAATGGGAACAGGCGAAGCCTAACTGCCTCGTCCGACACCCCGTTGTATTTGAAGGTGTCACATATTTCCAGAAAACCGATTAAATGGTCGTTTGGATCGTCATTAACCATTCCCCCAAACTGCACTGAGTTCTGTATCATTTGAATTGTCCCAGGCTTGATTTCGAATGTGTTTGCAGCTATTTCAGGCCTGGTGATACTAGACTGTAGCTCAGTCATCTTGGGCGTTGCAAAATCTCTCAACGCTTTCTGGTCTTCGGCAGCCATTACTTCTTCTTTTTCAGCGTTTTCGAATTCGTCCCTTGTTTCCTCTATCCACTTGCTTAACCTCTGAAACCTTTTGTCGATGTCGTCCTCAAAAGGAAGCAGGTCTGGATTTTTGGATCGAGTTTGCATAAACCAATGTCAAAAACCTGAAATGTGAATATTTAAAAAAAACGTGTTTAAGTAAAACTGGACTAATTAAACTGATATTGCAAATATATAAAGAAAATTTGTATTTAATCCCCGGCAACGGCGCCAAAAACTTGTTGGCGAAAATCTAATTACGCACAACACGCAAGTATACGTGGTCAACAAGTAATATAATAGTAAGTAAAGTATCGTTCCCACAGAGATTAACACAAATTTCCCTCGCAACTACCAATTTCCTACTAATCCAAATTTTATTAAACTAATCAATCTCCAATTAAATTAAATTGTATCTCAATCATAAAAGAAAAATAAATAATCACCACAATTACAAAATAAGAAAGTCCAAACAAGTATAGAGAATTAGGCTAATAACTTCACTCTAAGCACCCCTTTGATTTGTATTACCTTATTCCAGTTTAACTCACCATTCCAGCTTATTAATCAAGAACACATAAATAGTATTAATCACCTCTCGATGAATTAACACCGTATTGACTCAAATCCACAATTAAGATAGAATTTAATCAAACACCTTAATTAATCAAGTCACTATATTTCTAAGTAACTTCCAATTAAGCAAGGTTTAATCCCAAGTCCTCTTCAAGATTACATATGATGTTCAGCATATCTCTATCTCAACAATAATCACTAATTTGCTCTCAACAAATTTAATGACACATGCTATATTAATTAAGTCTAGATTTATATTTCATCTCTCAAATTCATACAAATCACACATAAAATTGTTGATCAAGCAATTTATAAATTAACGCTCAAATTAATATAGATAAACTGCATAATAGCTATATTAAACTGAAAACCAAGGTTTCACAATCATCGTTCCACTTAGAGATCCATTAAAAGCCTAATAAATAATTTAGCCCATAATAAACGAATAATACGCTAAATAAACCAAAGGAAACATCATCCCGAATACAGAGCTAGAAAGTTAGAGAAGAAAATTGATACACCACCCTTCTCCGCCTCTAATTCTGAAACTTCGTGAATTTTCCTCTTCTTCGTTCTTTCCAATCCTTGCTCCCGTTGATTAATTAGCTCCTCCCTTGAACGCGTCTCTATATCTGTTATTAATAGCCTTTTTACTCCTCCAACCAAGACTCCTATTCCATCACAAAGTTCTGCCCAACAGAGTCCAGCTCGCAAAAAAAAAATAGTTCAGTTCACGCACCAGCGCGGTCTGCGCTGGCTTTTAAACTACCGCCGCGCGCTCCGCGCCAGCCTGCCAGCAGCTCTTTCACGCCACAACGCGGTCCGCGCTCTCCAGCCTAGTGATGCGGCGCGCTCCGCGCCAGGTAGACAGAAACTTCAACATATCCTCAAGACATCCTCAAATGCTCCAATTTGCTACATGAGTCGGAATTACCTACAACCAAACGCAAACCCCATCAAAGATAACATGAAAATACTCAAAAACTAGCAAGATAACAAGCCATATAAACATAATTCATGGGTTAAAACCCACTCATCAGTGACATACTATCATACCAAGATCTTAGACGGGATGCCACCAATACTGGTGTGGTGTGATCAATACGGCTGACTGTCGAAGAGGACATCTGTGTGGGCCATAACATAATACCATCAAGGGGTCAATGCTAAATATCTCTAGACATATATATGCATAACATGATATATGCATGACAAATAATAGATGGCAATATGATGTAGGGAATGGAAAAATAATACATACATTCCTAAGTACATCATCATCTAAATACATCATCTCTGTACAGCTAAGAAATACATGGAAATGGGGCACATATACCCTACGACTAACAGAGGCCTATCAAAAGATATAACAAGAATGGGGCACAGCCACCCAGTATCTAACAGAGGCCTATCAAAAGATATAGCGAGAATACACATCAGAAGAAGACAATGGTGTCAATATCTACATCATCAATCTTGTCCATCTGATGTAACTCCTCCTGAGTCATTGGATCTGTGACGCCCCCAAATTTTGACCGCCACTTGGTCACTCGAATTCGGTTTATCACATTCTCATGGTAACACCATAATAATTAAAATCACACATTCACAACGAAAGATCTGATTTAGAATAATATACAACGATTTGCTATAATTATTCCCCCAAGTCTCGTAACCTACATTACTTAATGGATTACATAATAATATCTAATAAAGACTTAATACCAATATTAAACTGATAACCCAAAAGAATCAAGTATTATAGATGATCAGTCTAAAATACTTTAAGTTATGCATAACACCACAATAATAAACCACTCATGTGTTGGGGTTTCCAAAAACATACATTCCCCTTACCATAAGGGTTATTCAACTTAGTTTTCAAGATTTTCGCACCAGTCAATTGGTTTGGACAGTTTTTATAAACATGCATATAGTCTAGCCGAATCAATGGCATAGACCCTTTTACAATATTTGAGAACAATACCAAGTTCAACATGAATAATAGTTTTCACAAGAGTTTAAACATGCTAGCTCAATTGAACGGATAAGTAAGATAACTTGCATTCAATATATGGATCACAAGAATTTTAAGAACTTGTACAACATCCAAAGTTGTGTAAGTTAGGATACTCGCACAATAAAATGATAGCTCAGATACTTGCTCAATATAGATTTGAGTAAGGTTAGAGAACTTGCATTCAAGGAGATATGCTTACGATATCAATTGAATAAAGTAATGCAAGAGTTAGAATACTTGCATGATAAAAGTAGGGTTTAGATACTTTCCTTATGCGTAGTTTATCGACGTTTAAGAAATTAACACTTTCGAATCCTATTTATAGTGTATTGCAAGTATAGGATGTCCATTAGTTAAACATATTCGATAAACAATACTGATATATAGATCAAGTGTACACATATGACTCAATCATTAAATCCTAGACTTATGTTATTATGTAACTTGGAGCTACTGTTAGACTTTATTATTTTAAAACACTTTATCAATTCAAGCTAATGATAGGTTTTTAACATGCAAGGCTACCTCTGTCAGTGTGTCATGTAGAAATAAGCATAATGAAGTTATACTACCATGCTACATACTTCAAAAATCACAGAAGTCACTTTCCAAGTTGTGCTAAGGAGACGCGCGGCTCCCAGTTCAAACCAGGGCTAAGCAGTTATTTACTTGGCCTAGCTTGCCCATCCTTACATACATAACATATATTAACATGTTAAGGGTCCTTTCGCATCTTTCAAGTTTAATCTAGGTCCCGTCTTGCATAATACGGTTCTAAGTTTGACATCTCAACAATTTAAGGCTATTTAAGGTTATGAAATCACAAAGTCCAACATGCTTGATTCTTAAACATATATGTTAGTCCTATAACTCATATTAGACATGCTTGTGAGTATTCATATCATATACGTGTTATTAACACCGTTTTGTTCTGAAATATGCTTCGTTTATGCTTTCTTTGAATTATGATACGTAAGCATGATGATATCTATATTTATTATACATGAGTGAGTCTAAGAGTATTATCCGACTTGTTCATAATTATCTGATTTCAACCCTCAAGGTATTATATAAATATTTATGTTCAAAGTTCATATTTTAATTTAGTAAAACTTACTAATAGGTCTAACATGCTCATGCTTCAATATGAAATCCATGTACTTAAGTTAGTATGTCCGACATGCATTTCAAAACCATACTAACATGCTTGTAAGGTCAGAATATGCATTACTTCAAGTTCACAATTTCTAGTTTTCCAAATCTTGAAGTTTTCTTGAAAACTGAACTCAAATCAAGCTAAAACAACATACTATGTTCAAAACAATATTTAACCACATGCTAGGGTTATTTATATGCTTAACCTAACTATCATAGCATTCTCAGAACAATACAGAAACATTAAAACAGTATCTAGGAAAAACACCACGCGCGACCGCGCGGTATTAAGCTATAGAATTGACGCGGCCGTGCCACTTCAAGCAGAATCAAAAATTATGGCTCTGCTTTCGCAGAGCCTTATCATTCTCACCGCTAAACTTGGAACCAGACAACAACCAAACTCCTAGATATGCATATAAGTTCAGATAACACCATGGCATGCTAATTCATACCAATTAACAGAGAATTCAACAATTACTAGAATTTGACAACATTCAAGGTTAAGATCATAAACAGAAATTATACCTCCTTAAAGCCTGAATTAAACTCTCTCACTACTCTGATTATACCTCCACAATGCTCAGCAACTCATACTCTCAGTTCAAACTTAACAGACAATTTCAAGTAACCGAGAATGGAGAAGGAGAGAGTGTCATTTATAGAGAATTGAGTGCCCAGTCCATAGCATTACACCATGGTTTGATCCAACGAAAATTGAGAGGAAATGTAGGATAAAGAGAAGTTGGCCAACTGCCCAAACTCGTAGCCATCATCACCATGGATTATAGCCTTTTGGTTTTGATGGATTTCACGCAAGGAAGGAGTAGGCAACTGTGCATCACTGTTTGGGACTCTCAATATGGGACACGAACTTTAAATCTCAGCAACTAGGTTTATAATGCTTACTTTGTTAAAAAAATAATTTTAATATGTTAATGCTACTACCAAATGGAGAGTTAGAGATTATTTATGTACTCACATCATATATTTCATGTACATTATTCTAGTCTAATTATTATTTATAATATGTATGGACTCCATTAAATTACCCACTAGTAATTAATATCCTCTTAAAACTCTATTATTCCAGTTATACTAACTTATTGGAATAGTTTATAATTCTTTGACATAGTACATCTTTTAATGTTTCCGCACATGCATAATGTCATATAAACAATTGTTTTTGTAACTTATAATTCCCAATCCTTTATTATATAGTTTTCTATATAACACATAGTCATGTTAATGTGTCACACCCAATTTTCTTTTTAATGTAAGAACTATATAACATCACATGTCTTGCACACATAATTTAAATGAATAATACAATTCTAATCACGTAATTTACTTTACTCATAATAACAATTAATAATCAGGTATCATTAATCACTCACCATTAATAATTAATATTCTACAATAACAATTAACAATTAATATTAATTAATTGTTTGCTTGATAATTCCACCGTCGATTAATATTACTATTAATATTTAACCGAAATTCTTTAATAACAATTAATATAGATTAATTGTTTGCTTAACAATACTTTCGTTAATTAATACATTCATTAATAATTCCCATCACCGTGCCACACAGGGCTTTCAACGAGTTCATCACAAATTCCATTTATTCTCAATCATTCAATTATTCAATATAAATGAGTTAACTCATCATATAACACAAAAATCATTTTAATCCAAATAAATATTCAGTTTCATTAATGTATTCATTTAATATGACATGCAAATTCTCGAGTATTACATGATCTCCATCAACGGGGATGTCAATCCTATACAGTGGAGGATCTGCACCGGCAAAACCATATGGGTCGCCTGAGGAGCCAGCACCTGAGCTGGAAGGATCAAAAGTGTTTGCCTCTAAAGGCTCTCTGCCCAAGTGCCGGATGAAAAAATGTGCCCGGTCCAACTGCCGGGTCAAGCTGTCAATCTGTGTCAAATGAGTCGTATCCCGGACACAGGCCATCCAATCCGTCATCATCACAGATCCAAGAACCATATCCCCCATGAACTGAGTGGCGCGGGTCTGGGCTCCGATGGTACAAGGGGACCACCAGCAGTATAATGCCTCTTGGGTAAATGAACCCTCTAACAAAGTGTAGCCGTTAACGCCCATCAATAGGATATCACTGATGGGTGACTACAACATAGGCCAATAATGCTTGGTAGGAGGCAAGATCGGTACACGAATCTCTCATGTGGTGCTCCTAATAACACGTTATCCTAAAAAGAGCTCCCATCCTTCATCTATGAAGAGAGGAATCCTACGGGTGGATATCATGTGCTCAACACTAGTCGGGAATCCATCCTCAAATCTAATGGTCAAGTGTTCCCCAGAGTAGGGAACCCAAGTGATGACATCAGTTGTTAACAACTCCAATTGTAAGCGACAATGGGTGAAACCCTCAACTATAGGAACCTCCGCCAAAATGGAGTGATGCCATCGTCGTCCTCGTGGATAGGTCTCTAAACCTAACACACTCACAGGACGCAAACATGGGAGCCCCTTATAGACCCAAAACTGCCAACACAAAGGCAAACATCTGCTATCAGTGAACACTCTTAACCTATTCGTGAGAAATCAAAAGAGAAATACTCACCAACAAAAATGGGTAAAATCCTAGCCAAGCCTCCGTCAAGCCCTGCGAACGCATGATTATTCCCCTGAGCAAGTAGGCAAAGGTGTAGGAGCCCCAATCATACTCTCCAATACGGTCCAACTCTCAAGTGGCGGTAATCAAAGCTAATGACACCGTGGAAGAATTGTCTGCTATGAAACAACCCCTGATAATAACCAGGAACAATCGCCAAAGAATGCGATCCCTGACTCTCACATCAGCGGGCATGGGCTCCCTCAATAGCCCACTCATAACATCTACGCTCAAAGGACCTGTACGAACTGTCCTGCCCTTGAGCGCATCATCAGAAACTCCTAGTAGGGATCTAACGGCAATCGGGGGTAATGTTTGCCGTACATGGCACTAACGCCCTTCCAAACTCTATACTGGTGATAAACCGTCAATCCATCAGCGTCATCATTACCTCACAATCTAACAAATAGAGAGACTAAGTCTGGTGAAACCTGTGCTCAGACAACGCCCTGAGATAACCCTAGGGACAACGGCGGGAAAGAATGGAAAAGAACGCTCCAAAGCCCCAACTATGACCAGTTCCCTCGAGACTGTGTAAAGCTGGGAACCTACATCAAATGTAAATCAATGTAAAAGTCCTTACTCCTCGTCAATAGGAAAAAGGAAGATTAAGTCCAGTTTTTACCTCGTCTTCCTGCAAGTAAATTGAAGGGTGGTAACTCAAATCACCCAGAAGATCTGGAATAGCCACCTAAATGCTTGGAAGATCCATGTGGGGAGCATTAGCAGTAGGAAAAGAAGCCGTAATCAGAACATCCTCATCCTCATCCTCAACATTCGATATATCAACCCAGATAGGACGGATCACCGTCTCCACCAGACGACGAGGCCGTCTAACTGAACGAGTTTAAGGCACTTCAGAAGCCCTCTTTCGCACACCTAAAGTGGTCCTGCGGGAACTACTCGGTTGATCCAGATCCATATATATTTGGACACAAGTCTCCAAATTACCTCAGAAAGGGTGTGGTAAATTCTAACCTGGAGCTTTTCAAATGCATTTTATGACTATATGAATGCATGTATTACTTTAATATATGCCTATAGTAGAGTTAAAAATGCATGTCTAGCCAATGCCTAGACTTTTAGAATTTTTTTGCCAGAGTCTCCTTTGTAAAAAGGATTATCCACATGCACCTAAGCATGACTAGGTGGTCATTCAGTAGCACACCTACCCACAGTCATAAACATCCTATAATGCATGAACATATCAAAGTCATAATCCGTAAGGGTAGCTTAATTACCAGGATTACTTTGTTTTCCTACCTTTTGCTCCTTTGTCCTCAAATAGGATAAGAAATAGCCTAAAAAGGTACTAATTTGATTGTTTTAAAAGTCAAATTTTTTACGTCATTGTGTTCAGCATAGTTTAATAGTAACATTTACTATGTTGAATATTTTTTATCAAGACATATGAGCATGCATATTCACTACTATGTATTTAGACGCATTTCATATGATAAGTCATTTTCCAACAGATAAAAACTGGAAAAGAAGGCTTGCATACATTACCAGGATAGTATAGAACACTTGTACGGTGATAGATTTTGCAGAAAGACGCCCGAACTCAGCAGATCTGAAGAAGAGCTCTTGGATTCTCTATGTGGCGTAGCTTGAAAATGACTTATGAAAGCAACAGGCAGCTCAAAACCAACCACGATTGGCCACAGGTGTACCTACGACTCCCCTAGGTGGGGCCCACCCCTCCGGCTCGGTCCAGTTCGAGTTACAAAGGAGATCTCACAAGCTAAAAAAGTCAAATTAGGAAAAAGAATGCAACGCGATTGAGCGGAAGAACTTGAAATCCTGGTTTTGATGGACCAAACTACAGGTCTACATGTCACTCATTGGTATTCACCCAGGCACAGGCTTACTGTACCAATGATCACCACTGTTGCAAACTACATTCGGCAATACCTCACGAAGGTCCAATGCCGTCAGTTTGTGGTCGTAACTCAAAAAAACTTCTCCCTAGAGGGAACTTCGTATATTTCATCCATTGATGCACATGTTGATGAAGGTCAAGCAACCTTGACAACACTCAGTCGATTGTAGGTAAACCCATCGAAGCCTCGAAAGCCATTCTATGATTTCAGTCGTTTATGCACGTGTTAACAAAGGTCCAGCAGCCTTGACGTCATCCCTAACATGGAATTCAGTTATTGATGAACATTTTAGCGAGGGTCAAGCAACCCTGATAAACACAAACTATTTGTAGTAACTCCAACAGAACACTGGAAAGACCTGAAGATACAACCCAGGGAAGAACATCCTCATCGGGGAGGAACAATGATGGAATATGTTATACACGTCTTCAACAGACATAATACATCCCCACAGGTCTCTCGTACATGAGAGGTACATCCTCAATGGGAAGTCTGTACCAAGGATTAAGGACTTTGGTGATAACCCCAATGTCAACATCCTTGAAGTTCCTAACAACTTTGGAGCACACATCCAAGCAGTTCATCAGGGATATAAGTGATAACTCTAGTCCCTATCACAAGTTATAGGAGCAAACGGTCATCACATCCTGCAAGACATTGCATCATGAATATCTTGTCACATTTCAAGTGTCCAGTATTCTTTATCCTATCCATGCCATTATACTGCATGAATATGATAAAGAGGGGCATCTGTAGACACTCAAAATTTTTCATTCCTCCGAGATAGATACCAGAACTGCCCCAGATCCTGCACCTTCCATGTTTACAGCTACATCAAAATATAATTTCCATGACTGGACTGTATTTCCTTAGTAGTGTTGATGAATTGTCATTACCCATTTATCAGGGAAATATGTTTCAAAGGGTTTGAAATCTGCTGATGGTGCTGCGGCCAGTTGATCCACAATTCTTTGACCTTTAATAGACTTTTGGGTCACGTAGATGATGTCAAATTGCTTGAGGATCAACTGCCTTTTGGACAGTAGATAATTCAACATGGGTTTGCTGAATGCGTATTTAAGAGGATCCATGCAGGATATGAGATGGGTTGTGTGACCATAGAGATAAAGTTGTAATCTATGGGAATTGTATCTTGTAAAATTTGTGTAGTAGTTCAATTAGATATAAGCATCAAATCGGATATCGTGGGTGTATAGATTTGGATACGTTAAACTAATTGATTAGTTGTGAACACCAGATCGGATACCGTGGCAGTATAGATCTGGGGGCGTCACATGTTTGGTATCAAAGTATTAGGCTATAGATCTAAGGAAGAAGTATCTTAGTATATAGTTTATATATAGTCTTTGAGTCCGTAAAAATAATAAACTACACATAAAATAACATTAAAAACCTTATGTTCAGTGTAAAAATTTTATAATTATAAATAATAAAGAAGTTTTTTTATAGGATGGTCAACTCTGATGTTGAGGAAATGACGATAGTAAATAATCCACCAATAATTGAGTCAGATGAAGATAGTGATGTCGAAGAGGAAGAATTGCTTCATGATCAATAATTGTTAGATGCTGAGGAAGAAGAGGATCCAGTAGCAGGACAATTGATGAGGATTGAAGACCATGAAGAGGTAATGGAAACACTAGTACAAAAATCTAAAAGTTATAATGATCAAAAGAAGTTTAGGGTACATTTGGCCGAGGGTATGCTGGAGCAAGAAAGGGGAACCAATAATTGACTAAAAGTACTACTGCACCATGCACAGAGTGGCAGGAGAGAAATACAATCGAGGTTAACCAAGTCTGCTTTAGGAACTCGTGATGTATTTAATGATTTGCAACGTCGAGTGGTTCGATATCTAGTGGAGGAGAAGAAGACTGGTTATCTGATAGACCGATCTGTGGTATGCCACATGATCTAGGATTCCTATGACGAAGTTAACGATTTCTAGAATATAGTATAGAAATTTAAGTGCTCAGTACTAGTACAAATAAAAGAGCATTTGTTGTTTGTATTGTAGCTAGTACTATTATGTGTAAAACCACTAGATGGTTATGTTATGTACTGTTGTGAAGTATTAATAAAAAAGTATGTTTGTTTTTTTTAAACAAGATTCTTATTGTGGATGTTTTTATTTGTTTTTCTAGAATCCTGCCACCAACCAGAAGACCTCAGCAAGAGATAGATAATGATGTTAATCCTATCCAACAGTTAGTAGAACTTTTGTTAGGAGCGGTACAAAATAGACCTACAACTCAAACCACACCATTTAAGGACTTTAAACTAGTAGGTCCACCTGAGTTTAAGGGTACATTTGAACCTGTTGATGCACAAATTTGGATTACTGAGATAGAAATTTTTTTCTTAGTAACCAATGTTAATGACAATTAATAGACAATTTTTACAACCTTTTTCCTAAAAGAAGAGGCAAATTACTGGTGGGAATCCACTAGGGGTCGTGTAGAAATTGAAGTCGTGTCATTGGATAGATTCAAGGAACTATTATTTGCAAACTATTTTTCCCAATCTTTGAAGGAACGTATGGAAGTAAGATTCTTAGAATTAAAGCAAGGAGAACTTGTTGTATCCTAGTATCAAGAAGGTTTGAAACCTCAGATACGCAGTAAATTATCTATCTTCCAAATAAAGACCTTTCCTGAAATACTTGAGAAAGCTTTCATAGCTGACAGTGAAAATAAAAACCTCATTAAATTTCACAAATATAAAAAGAGTCAAAATAAGGGGGGGTAATCTAAGACAGAACCCAGTTCAGGTGGGTTTAATAATAAGAGGAAATGGGATACCACTTTTTCTAACAATTTTGGGAAAAAGGTAGGTAATAATAACAATAATTTTAACAATAACAAGATTGAACCTTCTCCTACATGTGGGAGAAGACGTAAAGGTGTATGTCTTAGAAGCAAATGTTTTAACTGTGGTCAGGAGGGACACTATTCTCCACAATGTCATATCCCTAATAAAAATAAATGTTTCAACTGTGGTTCGTCGGATCACATAGTAATGAACTGTCCCAAACCCAAGAGCCAAGGAGGATGGGAAATAGAGTACCAAAAAATAATAATAATAGGTCAACAGTAGCTGCAGTTGGAGCCCAGAGTCGACCGACTGCCAGAATGTTTAATATGTCGGTGAGAGATGCTGTTGCTCCACAGGACGTGGTGACAGGTATCATCCCTGTAAGACCCCAACTTTTATGAATAAAGATGAATTTTTTATAAATATCATTTTTAAATATTATGGAGTAAATTTGATATAATGTTATAGTTGTGGGTAATATTTATAAATTTTGCAAAGTACACAAGTTGTTATATAATATTCGATTAGTCGGGGAATATTCGTTTTAACAGAGAATATTCGTACGACGGCACAATCATTGGTGGACCCCATAACATAATTATTGTCGGATTGAGAAAACGACAAAAATATCTTTTTATAAAATAACGACGAAAGTTTTACCGTTAACTGTTGGAATACATAATTATTGTGCACACGGTATTGCACAATATTTTTTAATTATTAATTCTTACGTAAAAAGGCACTACTCAATAATTGTTATAGTAATTACTGTTCAATATTTTATTTTATTGGTTCAATAATTGTTACGTTAATATTTTATATTACTGTTGTTCAATAATTGTCACTGCACAATATTTTCCATTATCAGATCAATAATTCATATTATTTGAATAATATTATGATATAGCATTATTGGCAATGTCTAGAAAGTTATGTCAAGAATAGGTTTGGTTACCTAATTGTGCGCCAGTAAGGAGAAATCCTTATCAGAAAGCCCCTTCTTTCCCGGGAACGACCTGGTTGTCATTATTATGATTCTGTAATATTATATGTGAATAATTAATTGTTGATTTATATGATAAGAAAATATTTATTTTATGTGGACATAAATGATGGATAGGAAAATATTTATTTTATGTGGTTATAAATGAAGAAATTAATGTTGAGGCGTTTTATCAGTATTTTTGACTGAATGGAAGTATTAAAAGATCAAATCGGTGTTCTTAAAGCTCTATTGTGTGAGTTATAATTTTAATCCGACCGTTGGATCGTTGTGATTTTTGGATATGTTATGCATATATAAGTTGAGTATATGTTAACAAATTTTGAACCGTTAAAAATTAACGTATGATTTGTTATAAATTTAATGAGGTATTGAAAATCATCCGTTTGTGGATTTCAGATATTTTCGGTTTGGAATTTGGAAAAACACAAAGCTACAAAGTTGTAGAGAATTCGATTTCATATGGAATGGACATAAAATTCATATTTTTCTGATAAAAGGGCTATTTATTATGAATTATTAAAGTTTTAGAAAATAAAATATTTTTATTAAAATTAAGGGTGGAACCCACTTTTGTCCTTTGTTGATAAATGTGCTAAATTGGTTTTTCAATTGTGGTGGGCTGAAGTTTTGGTTTAGCTTGGCATACGTAAGAAAAAAATATATATTATTTTCTTATTTTAGTCTTCTTTGGCATTCTAGCATTTTCCTATAAATAGGCGCTTAGGTTAGAATTAAAAATCACACCAGAATCAGAGAATTCTTCTTCTATAATCTTGAGCGTATTTCTTTCGAGTTTTAGAAAGCTTTGAGCGTAGAAAATAGTGAAAGTTTTTTTCAAGAATATCCCCGCTATACCAGTTGGAATACTCTTCTTTTCAAGGTAAGGGATGTTATTTTTGTTCAATATTCGCTTGAAATAATATTTTCTTCCATACTCTGTAGTATGTAAGTAATATTATTTCGTTTTAGATTTCGAATTCTGTACTCATTTGTTAAAATTTTGGCTTCTATACTTCATAAAATTAGTAAAATATCCTTGATATTTGCGCTTCATCCAGTATCTTTTCATGAAAATATTATTCTGAGCATTCTTGATAAGTTTTAACTCTTTTATGCTGGAGTACTATTCACGGGGTTACTATTCTGGAAGTAATATTCATGGGGTACTATTCACCCGAGTACTATTCACCCGGGGTACTATTCATGATAAAAATTAATTCGTTTTCGGTCCAAATTATTTTTGGTATAATATTATTCTTGAATTTTACTCCACAAAGCAGTATCCTGTTGACAATTTGGACGTTATTGATTTCTGGATAAATTTAATTATAAATCTTTAAAAATTTATCCTTGAACTTGTTTTATTGAATTCTTATATCATTATCATCATCCTCGTGTTTACATTATGTTGAAAGTCATTTGTGGTCTGTAGTGCATAGATGGACTTGGTATGATTATGACCAGGGATTATTCGGTATAATCATAACCGTAATGTTACAAATGATGTGGTAAAAGTCCTCATTGGCCAGTAGTGCATTGATGGACAGTTGTTGGCATGATCATGACCATTGATGAAAACATGAATATCCTTGGCCCGTAGTGCATGGATAATTTGTGGTCATGATACTAATGAATATCTTTGGACGTAGTGCAGGGATGATATGGATTATTTATTAAGCTGAATCTCAGGGATAAAAGTGATGAAAAACCTTTTAAATCATA
The DNA here is from genome assembly GCA_016801055.1 of Panax notoginseng. NCBI lineage: Eukaryota > Viridiplantae > Streptophyta > Magnoliopsida > Apiales > Araliaceae > Panax > Panax notoginseng. Next base: position 178,817,726 of record CM029014.1, read on the forward strand.
GAAGATAGTAGATTTTATTCTCTACTTGACTCTTCTAATGGATTGTTTGTTCCGCTGCAGTTAAACTTGATTTTTGTTATATTTTATTAGTTTAACACTGTTGAAGGCTAACGATAAATTATTCTGCATTATCTTAATCATAATATTTCTTACTGGGCTAGTTGAGCTCGCCCTTTTGCTTTCATTATTCTCTTCAGGAAATGAGAACATAGCAGGGACTAGTCAGGGAACGGAGTGACGGTCCAGATGATAGCATTAGTAGTCCTCACTATTCTATGAAATAGTGTGATAATAAATGTATTGAGGACTTATTTTGAGTTTTAATACTGTCTAGACGAAAATATTTGTATTGAAACTCACAAGTCATGTTGTATATTTAAGTTTGCATTTGTAATTTGTTCCATGTATTTGGCGACTCAGAATGGGTGATGAATACCTATTTTGGGGGCGCCACAGTTGGTATCAAAGCTTAGGGATATGATCCCTGGCTAAGATGTGAGATTAGAACTAGGAGGGGAGAGACGGGGAATTCGTTCGCTAGTATGACCTACCTAAGTTTATTTGGTATTTAATTGGTCGGTCAGAGTATAGGAATAATATGTGACATGTCAATTAACCCTTGTTTTGTGGCAGTATTTGAAAATGACATCTGAGAATGTTGAGAATAGCAATGGAGCACAGGAGACCGTTGAGTCTCCGCAGATCAACAATCAGGATAATGTGCATCAGGAAGGCAACAATCCTCATGCAAACAACAACACTGACCAAATGAGGAACGATGGAATGTTCAGAGGCTTTCTGCAATTCATGCAACATCAGGCAATAGAGACTCATGTCCGAAATGCAGGTGGAAACACTGGAAACTCTTGGATGGGCACCGCTAAACAGTTCAAGGAGCTAGGACCACCGGAGTTTTTTGGAGAGCTAAAACCACTTAAGGCGGAGACGTGGATAAAGCAGATCAACAAGATATTTGATGTCTTGGGATGCTCTGAGGAGCAAAAGGTTCCCTTTGCCACCTTCATGTTGTTGGCAAAAGCAGATTACTGGTGGGAATCTGTAAAGCGTACTCAACCTGCCGCACTAAAGATGTCTTGGGAGAAGTTCTAAGAACTATTCAACGACAAGTACTTTCCCGAAAGTATTCATCACATGAAAGAGGTAGAGTTTATTAAACTGGAGCAAAACAACATGACCGTGTCACAGTACGAAGCCAAGTTTGCTGAGTTATCCCGGTTTGCGTCCCACTTAGTTGATAACGAAGAGAGAATGACACGAATGTTTCTAAGAGGTTTGAAACTTGAGATACGTCAATACTTAATTTATCACAAACTGTGTTTGTATTCAGATGTTATAAATAGGGCTCAGTTATCGGAGCGCGATAACGAGTCAACCCAACCAAGAGAGAGCAGCCGGTAAAATGATAATACCAGTAGTAGCAGTCATCGAAGCGGTGACAACAAATGTGGAGGGAATCAACATGCCAGAAATGGTAACCACTTCGGTGGTAATCATGGCAAAGACAATAAGAGTGGACATTTCAAGAAGAGGAGATTCAACAATGATGGAAAGACATCAGAACCAACACCCGTTGTTAAGGAAGGAGAACGACCACCTATCATATGTTTCAAATATGGAGGGGAGGGACACATCAGTCCAAACTACGCGATGTCGTCCAAAGCGTGTTATAATTATGGAAGAGAATGTGACGCCCCCAAAATTAGGTATACATCACCCATCTTGGGTCGTCAGATACATAGTACAGAATACAAATATAACTTACTAATACAACTGTCATGTACAATACGACAAAACATAAACTGTGAGTTTGAATACAAATATTATCTTCTAGAGAGTATTCATACTCAAAAAGAGTCCTCATTACATTTATTAACACACTATTACATAGAATAGTGAGGACTACTAACTAATACTATCCTTCGGACCATCACTCCATTCCTCGACTTGCCCTAGCTACGTTTTCATTTCCTGAAGAGAACAGTGAAAGAAAGGGTGAGCTCAACTAGCCCAGTAAGAAATATTATGACTAAGATAATGCAGAATAAATTATCATTAGCCTTCAACAATGTTAAACTGATAAAATATAATAGACATCAAGTTTAACTATAGCGGAACAAGCAATCCATTAAAAGAGTCAAGTAGAAAATAAACTCTACTATCTTTTATGATTTAAAAGGTTTTTCAACACTGTGATCACTGGGACTCAGCTTAATAAAATAATCCACATCATCGAATCACCCCTGCACTACGGCCAAAGATATTCGTGTATTCATTAATGGTCATGATCATGCCAACAACTGTCCATCAACGCACTACGGCCAATGAGGACTTTTATCACATCATTTGTAACATTACGGTCATGATTATACCGAATAATCCCTGATCATAATCATACCAAGTCCATCTATGCACTACAGGCCACAGATGACTTTTGACATTTTATAAACATGAGGATGATGACAATGATATAAGAATTCAATAAAACAAGTTCAAGAATTAATTTATCCAAGAATTAACAACGTCCAAATTGTCAACATGATACTGCTTTGTGAAGTAAAATTTAAGAATGCTTAGAAAAATATTTTCATAAAAAGATACTGAATGAACCGCAATTATCAAGGATATTCCACTACTTTCATGGAGTATAGAACTTAAAACTTAACCAACTGAGTATAATAAAGAATGGAATAACAAAAGAAATCACCCGGCATGCGATAGACCACACAGACAGGTTATTCTAACAGAATAATAAATAATGGAACCAGGTCTGGAGTAAACGCACAGACAGGATATTCCGATAGAATAATAAATAATGGAACCAGGTCCAGCGTAAACGCACAGACAGGATGTTCCGACAGAATAATAACAAGACGAAACTAGGTCCGGTGTAAAACACACAGATAGGATGTTCTAATAGAATAATAATAAAAACGGAACCAGGTTCGGTGTAAAACACACAGACATGATGTTCCAACATAATAATAACAAGACGGAACCAGGTCCTGTGTAAAACACACAGACACGATGTTCCAACAAAATAACAGAAGAATGTCACCAAGTATAGGGTAGACCGCGTATACAGGTTATTCCAACAGAATAATAAGAAATGGAATAACAACAGTTCTCTTCATGAATAAGAAAGAATAACACCCCTTACCGTTTTAAAGAAGAGCTGAAATAAGGAAGTAGTTAAGTAATAGAATACTCTTCTTCTCTTTCTCTATAGTTTCTCTCTCTAGAGTTCAGTGAATTCGTAAGAAATAATGAAGGAATGAGCTGCTATTTATAGAAAAATAGAATGCATAGTAACTAATCCATGAACGGTCCAGATTGATTACTTTAATCTAACGGTCCATATTTAAAGAAAAATCTTTTAAATAAAATATAATATATTCTATTTATAGAATAACTTTAATAAAGTATTCTATTTTATATAAAAAGATGTTTCTGTTTTATTACGTTAAAAATACGAATAAAAAAAATGTGATTATCGCTAAATAATTCATATTATTAACTGACAATAATTGAATCGAACTGAGTGACTTCTCACATAAGCATTAATAATCAATACAGTGTGCTACTATGTAACCACACGTATTACTGTACTTTTACTACCGAGTAGTTCAACAGTATCAATGGTAAAACTTCCGCCGTTATTTTTAATAAAATATTTTTATCATTTTCTCAATCCGAGAATAATTCTGTTGTGGGGTCCACCAATGATTGTGCCGTTGTACGAATATTTCCTGTTAAAACGAATATTCTCCGACCAATCGAATATTATATAACAACTTGCGTACTTTGCAAAATTTATAAATATTACCCACAACTATAACATTATATCAAATTAACTCCATAATATTCAAAAATGATATTTATAGAAAATTTATCTTTATTTATAAAAGTTGGGGTCTTACAACCTCCCCTTCTTATGAAATTTCGCCCTCGAAATTAGGGTACGTACCTGGTATACCGAAGAGGTAAGGATACCTTGATTTCATTTTAGATTCTAACTCCCAAGTCATTTCCTCAACATCGTGGTTTCTCCACAAAACTTTGACTTGAGGTATAACCTTGGAGCGTAAAATATGTTCTTTCTTATCCAAGATTTGAACAGGAACTTCTTCATACGTCAAATCCTCCGCTATTTCGTCCGGTTCTAACTCAATAATGTGGTTCGGGTCTTCTACATATTTGCGTAACATGGATATGTGAAAAACGTTATGAACACGAGACATACTTGGCGGTAAAGGGAGTCTATAAGCCACAGTTCCTACTCGATCGAGGATTAAAAATGGACCGATGAATCGAGGATTGAGCTTTCCTCTCTTTCCAAATCTCGTAACTCCTTTCCATGGAGCAACACGTAAGAACACATGATCTCCTACATCAAATTTCACGTCCTTTCGATGAAGATCATCATAACTCTTTTGTCGATCTTGTGAGGTTTTTATACGTTGTCGGATCGTTTGAATCTTTTCTGTAGTCATACGTACCAACTTCGGTCCCAACAACGTTGCTTCACCCACCTTATCCCAGCATACTGGAGAACGATATTTTCTTCCATACAATGCTTCGAATGGAGCCATGCCAATACTTGCTTGATAATTGTTGTTGTAGGAAAACTCCACCAATGGTAAGAACTTGTCCCAACTTCCCTTGAAGTCAAGGACACAGAGTCTTAATAAATCTTCTAGAGTTTGAATAGTCCTCTCTGATTGTCCGTCCGTCTGAGGATGATATGCCGAACTAAATCGTAAATCTGTGCCCATAGCTTTTTGTAAACTAACCCAAAATCGTGAAGTGAATCTTGGGTCTCGATCAGAAACTATGGATACTGGCATACCATGCAGTCTTACAATCTCATTTATGTACATACGAGTAAGACGTTCAAGTGTATAAGTTTCTCATATCGGTAAGAAATGGGCAGACTTGGTCAATCTATCCACAACGACCCAAATCGCATCAATACCTTGAGAAACCCTAGGAAGACCGGTAACGAAATCCATGGTAATGTGCTCCCACTTCTATTTTGGAATTTCAAGTGGTTGCAATGGATCTTTTGGTACTTGATGCTCCGCTTTGACTCGTTGACAAGTTAAACACCTTGAGATAAACAACGCTATCTCTCTCTTCATATTGCTCCACCAAAATGTATGACGAAGATCATGATACATTTTGGTACTTCCAGGATGGATTGCAAACGGTGTGTTGTGCGCCTCCATCATGATTTCATACTTTAAATCAGGGTTATTAGGAACACAAAGTCTGGAGTTGACTCGAAGTATTCCTTCTTCATCGATTCTTGCTTCCGGCATAGCACCTTCTTGCACTTTCTTCCTCATACGCATCAGCTCCAGGTCTGTAGCTTGAGCAGCTTTAACTTTATCGATTAAAGTTGGTTCTACTCGTATATTCGTCATCATCACATGAGTCCCTAGAGTCTTTAACTCTATCTCCATCCTTTGCAAGTCACACAAAATGGGCCTTTGTGTTGACAATATCGCACTCGTACTTCCATATGATCTTCTACTCAATGCGTCAGCTACCACGTTCGCTTTTCCAAGATGGTATTGAATGGTATGATCATAATCTTTTAACAGTTCAAGCCAACGTCGTTGTCGCATGTTGAGTTCCTTTTGAGTGAAGAAATATTTGAGGCTTTTATGATCCATAAAGATCTCCACCTTCTCCCCATACAAGTAATGCCTCCAAATTTTAAGTGCAAAGACAACAGCTGCCAACTCTAGATCATGAGTAGGATAATTTCTCTCATATTCCTTGAGTTGTCTTGACGCATAGGCTATGACTTTTCCATGTTGCATGAGAACGCATCCCAACCCTTTGCTCGAAGCATCACTGTAGATGACAAATCCCTCCGAGCCAGATGGTATTGTTAGAACAGGTGCTGAAATGAGTCTCCTCTTGAGTTCTTGAAAACTCTTCTCGCATTCTTTGCTCCAACAGAACTTTGTATCTTTCCGAGTCAGCTGAGTTAATGGAGTAGCGATTCGAGAAAATCCTTCCACAAATCTCCGATAATAACCAGCTAAACCAAGAAAGCTACGTACTTCGGTCACTGATTTAGGTTGCTCCCAGCTTTGAATAGCTTCAATCTTTGCCGGGTCAACCGATATTCCACGACTTGAGACTACGTGCCCAAGGAATGCTACCTCCTCCAACCAGAACTCGCATTTCTTTAACTTGGCATAAAGCTTGTATTCACGAAGCTTTTGGAGTACCAGCCTCAAGTGTTGCTCATGATCTTCACGGCTTTTGGAATAAATAAGGATGTCATCAATAAAGACGACCACAAAGTGATCCAAATATTCCTTGAATACCCGGTTCATCATATCCATGAAGGCAGCAGGAGCATTAGTCAATCCAAAGGACATGATTAGGAATTTATAATGCACGTACCGAGTTCTGAAAGCCGTCTTTGGAATATCCTCAGTTCTAACCTTCAGCTGATGATATCCAGAACGAAGATCGTTCTTTGAAAAGAATTGTGCTCCTTGCAACTGGTCAAACAGGTCATCAATACGTGGCAATGGGTACCTATTTTTGATGGTGACATGATTCAACTCCCGATAATCAATACAAAGTCGCATACTTCCATCTTTCTACTTCATGAATAGCACAGGAGCACCCCAAGGAGAAGTACTTGGACGAATAAAGTCAATGTCTAACAATTCCTGCAGTTGGATCTTTAACTCCTGAAGTTCAATAGGAGCCATTCGATATGGGGCTTTGGAAATGGGTTTTGTACCGGGTTCAAGGTCGATACAAAATTTAATTTCACGCTCTGGGGGTAGGTCAGGAAGTTCTTCAGGGAATACGTCAGGGAATTTATTAACAATAAAAATATCATTCAAAACTGACGTATTTTTGTTTAGATCCGTGACATGAGCTAAGAAAGCTTGACATCTGTTTTTCAATAAACGAATAGCTTTATGGCTTGAGATGACATCGATTGATTTTAATGGTTTGGTTGCTTGAATTCGCATAATAGGTCGATTAGGAATATGAAAGCTAACAACCTTACGAAGACAATCAACTTTTGCATGATGAGTAGTTAACCAATCAATCCCTAGAATCACGTCAAATGCAAGTATTTTTAATGAAATCAGATCGACAGGTAATGTGTGTGTACCAACTTGAACCAAACAAGACTTATAAACCGTGGATGTAATGAAGGTTTCTCCCGACGGAGTTTCAACAGATAAATCAAAGTCTAATTTCTCCGGAGTCAAATTTAATCGATGAGCGCAAGTAGGAGAAATAAAAGATTGGGTAGAACCGGTATCAAATAAAGTATAGTCTTCGTTAGAGTTTATGATAAGCTTATACGTGATGACCTCATTCGGGTTCCTTGCTTTCTGGGAGGTCACAACAAACGCTCTCCCTTGCACTACCGGTTTTGACTTTTCTGGGACGGCCTTTGGTGTCTCCATCTTGGCTGAACTTGTTTTTGGTAAACGAAAAAATCAAGCTAAATGACCTTCTCTTCCACAGTTATAACATGCTTTAGACGGCATCGTGCAGTTTGGACTGATGTGCCCCTCCCCTCCGCATTTGAAACATATGATAGGTGGTCGTTCTCCTTCCTTAGCAACGGGTGCTGGTGCTGACGTCATTCCATCATTGTTGAATCTCCTCTTCTTGAAATGACCATTCCTACTGTTTTGGCCCTGATTATCACCGAAGTGGTTACCATTTCTAGCCTGTTGATTCCCTCCACGCTTGTTGTCACCGCTTCAATGATTGCTCTCACTGGTATTATCATTTTGTCGACTGCTCTCTTTTGGTTGCATTGACTCGTTATCGCGCTCCACTAACTGAGCCATATTCACAACATCTGAATACAAACACAGTTTATGAGAAATAAGATGTTGACGTATCTCAGGTTTCAAACCTCGTAAAAACATTCGCGTCATTCGCTCTTCATTATCCACCAAGTGGGACGCAAATCGGGACAACTCAGCAAATTTAGCCTCATACTGCGACACGGTCATATTATTCTGCTCCAATTTATGAACTCTACCTCCTTCATGTGACGAACACTTTCGGGAAAGTATTTGTCATTGAACAGCTCTTGGAACTTCTCCCAAGACATCTTCAGTGCAGCAGGTTGAGTACGCTTAATCGATTCCCACCAGTAATCTGCCTCTCCTCGCAACATAAAGGCGTCAAAGGGAACCTTTTGCTCCTCGGAGCATCCCAAGACATCAAATATCTTGGTAATCTGCTTTATCCATGTTTCCGCTATAAGTGGTTTTGGCTCTCCCTTAAACTCTGGTGGTCCCAGCTCCTTGAACTGTTTAGCGGTGACCGTCTGAGAGTTTTCAGTGTTTCCACCTATATTTTGGACAGGAGCCGGTCTCGCCTGCTGTTGCATGAACTGCATAAAGTTTCTGAACATTCCATCATTCATCATCTGGTCAGTGTTGTTGTTTGCATGAGGATTGTCACCTTCCTGATGCACATTATCCTGATTATTGATATGTGGTGAATCAACAGTCGCCTGTGCTCCATTGCTATTTTCAACATTCTCAGATGCCATTTTCAGATACTACCACAAAATAAAAGTTAATTGATATGTCATATATTATCCTTATATTATGACCGACCAATTAAATATCATGCAAATAAACTTAGGTAGGTCATACTAGAGAAGGAATTCCCCGTCTCTCCCCTCCTAGATCTATTCTCACATCTTAGCCAGGGATCATATCCCTAAGCTCTGATACCAACTGTGACGCCCCCAAAATTAGGTATACATCACCCATCTTGGGTCGTCAGATACATAGTACAGAATACAAATACAACTTACTAATACAACTGTCGTGTACAATACGAAAAAACATAAACTGTGAGTTTGAATACAAATATTATCTTCTAGAGAGTATTCATACTCAAAAGGAGTCCTCATTACATTTATTAACACACTATTACATAGAATAGTGAGGACTACTAACTAATACTATCATTCGGACCATCACTCCGTTCCCCGACTTGCCCCAGCTACGTTTTCATTTCCTGAAGAGAACAGTGAAAGAAAGGGTGAGCTCAACTAGCCCAGTAAGAAATATTATGACTAAGATAATGCAGAATAAATTATCATTAGCCTTCAACAATGTTAAACTGATAAAATATAATAGACATCAAGTTTAACTGCAGCGGAACAAGCAATCCATTAAAAGAGTCAAGTAGAAAATAAACTCTACTATCTTTTATGATTTAAAAGGTTTTTCAACACTGTGATCGCTGGGACTCAGCTTAATAAAATAATCCACATCATCGAATCACCCCTGCACTACGGCCAAGGATATTCGTGTATTCATTAATGGTCATGATCATGCCAACAACTGTCCATCAATGCACTACGGCCAATGAGGACTTTTACCACATCATTTGTAACATTACGGTCATGATTATACCGAATAATCCCTGGTCATAATCATACCAAGTCCATCTATGCACTACAGGCCACAGATGACTTTCAACATTTTATAAACATGAGGATGATGACAATGATATAAGAATTCAATAAAACAAGTTCAAGAATTAATTTATCCAAGAATTAACAACGTCCAAATTGTCAACATGATACTGCTTTGTGGAGTAAAATTAAGAATGCTTAGAAAAATATTTTCATGAAAAGATACTGAATGAACCGCAATTATCAAGGATATTCCACTAATTTCATGGAGTATAGAAGTAAAACTTAACCAACTGAGTATAATAAAGAATGGAATAACAAAAGAAATCACCCGGCATGCGATAGACCACACAGACAGGTTATTCTAACAGAATAATAAATAATAGAACCAGGTCCGGCGTAAAGGCATAGACAGGATATTCTGACAGAATAATAAATAATGGAACCAGGTCCGGCGTAAACGCACAGACAGGATGTTCCGACAGAATAATAACAAGACGGAACCAGGTCCGGTGTAAAACACACAGACAGGATGTTCCAACAGAATAATAATAAAAATGGAACCAGGTCCGGTGTAAAACACACAGACAGGATGTTCCAACAGAATAATAACAAGACGGAACCAGGTCCGGTGTAAAACACACAGACAGGATGTTCCAACAGAATAACAGAAGAATGTCACCAAGTATAGGGTAGACCGCGTATACAGGTTATTCCAACAGAATAATAAGAAATGGAATAACAACAGTTCTCTTCATGAATAAGAAAGAATAACACCCCTTACCGTTTTAAAGAAGAGCTGAAATAAGGAAGTAGTTAAGTAGCAGAATACTCTTCTTCTCTCTCTCTATAGTTTCTCTCTCTAGAGTTCAGTGAATTCGTAAGAAATAATGAAGGAATGAGCTGCTATTTATAGAAAAATAGAATGCATAGTAACTAATCCATGAACGGTCCAGATTGATTACTTTAATCTGACGGTCCATATTTAAAGAAAAATCTTTTAAATAAAATATAATATATTCTATTTATAGAATAACTTTAATAAAGTATTTTGTTTTATATAAAAAGATGTTTCTGTTTTATTACGTTAATAATACGAATAAAACAAAACGTTATTATCGCTAAATAATTCATATTATTAACTGACAATAATTGAATCAAACTGAGTGACTTCTCACATAAGCATTAATAATCAATACCGTGTGCTACTATGCAACCACACGTATTACTGTACTTTTACTACCGAGTAGTTCAACAGTATCAATGGTAAAACTTCCACCGTTATTTTTAATAAAATATTTTTGTCGTTTTCTCAATCCGACAATAATTCCGTTGTGGGGTCCACCAATGATTGTGCCGTTGTACGAATATTCCCTGTTAAAACGAATATTCTCCGACCAATCGAATATTATATAACAACTTGCGTACTTTGCAAAATTTATAAATTTACCCACAACTATAACATTATATCAAACTAACTCCATAATATTCAAAAATGATATTTATAAAAAATTCATCTTTATTTATAAAAGTTGGGGTCTTACAACCTCCCCTTCTTATGAAATTTTGCCCTCGAAATTAGGGTACGTACCTGGTATACCGAAGAGGTAAGGATACCTTGATTTCATTTCAGATTCTAACTCCCAAGTCATTTCCTCAACATCGTGGTTTCTCCACAAAACTTTGACTTGATGTATAACCTTGGAGCGTAAAATATGTTCTTTCTTATCCAAGATTTGAACAGGAACTTCTTCGTACGTCAAATCCTCCGCTACTTCGTCCGGTTCTAACTCAATAATGTGGTTCGGGTCTTCTACATATTTGCGTAACATGGATATGTAAAAAACGTTATGAACACGAGACATACTTTGCGGTAAAGCAAGTCTATAAGCCACAGTTCCTACTCGATCGAGGATTAAAAATGGACCGATGAATCGAGGATAGAGGTTTCCTCTCTTTCCAAATCTCGTAACTCCTTTCCATGGAGCAACACGTAAGAACACATGATCTCCTAGATCAAATTTCACGTCCTTTCGATGAAGATTATCATAACTCTTTTGTCGATCTTGTGAGGTTTTTATACGTTGTCGTATCGTTTGAATCTTTTCTGTAGTCATACGTACCAACTCCGGTCCCAACAACGTTGCTTCACCCACCTTATCCCAGCATACTGGAGAACGATATTTTCTTCCATACAATGCTTCGAATGGAGCCATGCCAATACTTGCTTGATAACTGTTGTTGTAGGAAAACTCCACCAATGGTAAGAACTTGTCCCAACTTCCCTTGAAGTCAAGGACACAAGGTCTTAATAAATCTTCTAGAGTTTGAATAGTCCTCTCTGATTGTCCGTCCGTCTGAGGATGATATGCCGAACTAAATCGTAAATCTGTGCCTATAGCTTTTTGTAAACTAACCCAAAATCGTGAAGTGAATCTTGGGTCTCGATCAGAAACTATGGATACTGGCATACCATGCAGTCTTACAATCTCGTTTATGTACATACGAGCAAGACGTTCAAGTGTATAAGTTTCTCGTATCGGTAAGAAATGGCAGACTTGGTCAATCTATCCACAATGACCCAAATCGCATCAATACCTTGAGAAACCCTAGGAAGACCGGTAACGAAATCCATGGTAATGTGCTCCCACTTCCATTTTGGAATTTCAAGTGGTTGCAATGGACCTTTTGGTACTTGATGCTCCGCTTTGACTCGTTGACAAGTTAAACACCTTGAGATAAACAACGCTATCTCTCTCTTCATATTGCTCCACCAAAATGTATGACGAAGATCATGATACATTTTGGTACTTCCAGGATGGATTGCAAACGGTGTGTTGTGCGCCTCCATCATGATTTCATACTTTAAATCAGGGTTGTTAGGAACACAAAGTCTGGAGTTGACTCGAAGTATTCCTTCTTCATCGATTCTTGCTTCCGGCATAGCACCTTCTTGCACTTTCTTCCTCATACGCATCAGCTCCAGGTCTGTAGCTTGAGCAGCTTTAACTTTATCGATTAAAGTTGGTTCTACTCGTATATTCGTCATCATCACATGGGTCCCTAGAGTCTTTAACTCTATCTCCATCCTTTGCAAGTCACACAAAATGGGCCTTTGTGTTGACAATATCGCACTCGTACTTGCATATGATCTTCTACTCAATGCGTCAGCTACCACGTTCGCTTTTCCAGGATGGTATTGAATGGTATGATCATAATCTTTCAACAGTTCAAGCCAACGTCGTTGTCGCATGTTGAGTTCCTTTTGAGTGAAGAAATATTTGAGGCTTTTATGATCCATAAAGATCTCCACCTTCTCCCCATACAAGTAATGCCTCCAAATTTTAAGTGCAAAGACAACAGCTGCCAACTCTAGATCATGAGTAGGATAATTTCTCTCATATTCCTTGAGTTGTCTTGATGCATAGGCTATGACTTTTCCATGTTGCATGAGAACGCATCCCAACCCTTTGCTCGAAGCATCACTGTAGATGACAAATCCCTCCGAGCCAGATGGTATTGTTAGAACAGGTGCTGAAATGAGTCTCCTCTTGAGTTCTTGAAAACTCTTCTCACATTCTTTGCTCCAACCGAACTTTGTATCTTTCCGAGTCAGCTGAGTTAATGGAGTAGCGATTCGAGAAAATCCTTCCACAAATCTCCGATAATAACCAGCTAAACCAAGAAAGCTACGTACTTCGGTCACTGATTTAGGTTGCTCCCAGCTTTGAATAGCTTCAATCTTTGCCGGGTCAACCGATATTCCACGACTTGATACTACGTGCCCAAGGAATGCTACCTCCTCCAACCAGAACTCGCATTTCTTTAACTTGGCATAAAGCTTGTATTCACGAAGCTTTTGGAGTACCAGCCTCAAGTGTTGCTCATGATCTTCACGGCTTTTGGAATAAATAAGGATGTCATCAATAAAGACGACCACAAAGTGATCCAAATATTCCTTGAATACCCGGTTCATCACATCCATGAAGGCAGCAGGAGCATTAGTCAATCCAAAGGACATGATTAGGAATTTATAATGCCCGTACCGAGTTCTGAAAGCCGTCTTTGGAATATCCTCAGTTCTAACCTTCAGCTGATGATATCCAGAACGAAGATCGATCTTTGAAAAGAATTGTGCTCCTTGCAACTGGTCAAACAGGTCATCAATACGTGGCAATGGGTACCTATTTTTGATGGTGACATGATTCAACTCCCGATAATCAATACAAAGTCGCATACTTCCATCTTTCTACTTCACGAATAGCACAGGAGCACCCCAAGGAGAAGTACTAGGACGAATAAAGTCAATGTCTAACAATTCCTGCAGTTGGATCTTTAACTCCTGAAGTTCAATAGGAGCCATTCGATATGGGGCTTTGGAAATGGGTTTTGTACCGGGTTCAAGGTCGATACAAAATTTAATTTCACGCTCTGGGGGTAGGTCAGGAAGTTCTTCAGGGAATACATCAGGGAATTTATTAACAATAAAAATATCATTCAAAACTGACGTATTTTTGTTTAGATCCGTGACATGAGCTAAGAAAGCTTGACATCTGTTTTTCAATAAACGAATAGCTTTATGGCTTGAGATGACATCGATTGATTTTAATGGTTTGGTTGCTTGAATTCGCATAATAGGTCGATTAGGAATATGAAAGCTAACAACCTTACGAAAACAATCAATTTTTGCATGATGAGTAGTTAACCAATCAATCCCTAGAATCACGTCAAATGCAAGTATTTTTAATGAAATCAGATCGACAGGTAATGTGTGTGTACCAACTTGAACCAAACAAGACTTATAAACCGTGGATGTAATGAAGGTTTCTCCCGACGGAGTTTCAACAGATAAATCAAAGTCTAATTTCTCCGGAGTCAAATTTAATCGATGAGCGCAAGTAGGAGAAATAAAAGATTGGGTAGAACCGGTATCAAATAAAGTATAGTCTTCGTTAGAGTTTATGATAAGCTTATACGTGATGACCTCATTCGGGTTCCTTGCTTTCTGGGAGGTCACAACAAACGCTCTCCCTTGCACTACCGGTTTTGACTTTTCTGGGACGGCCTTTGGTGTCTCCATCTTGGCTGAACTTGTTTTTGGTAAACGAAAAAATCAAGCTAAATGACCTTCTCTTCCACAGTTATAACATGCTTTAGACGGCATCGTGCAGTTTGGACTGATGTGCCCCTCCCCTCCGCATTTGAAACATATGATAGGTGGTCGTTCTCCTTCCTTAGCAACGGGTGCTGGTGCTGACGTCTTTCCATCATTGTTGAATCTCCTCTTCTTGAAATGACCATTCCTATTGTTTTGGCCCTGATTATCACCGAAGTGGTTACCATTTCTAGCCTGTTGATTCCCTCCACGCTTGTTGTCACCGCTTCAATGATTGCTCTCACTGGTATTATCATTTTGTCGACTGCTCTCTTTTGGTTGCATTGACTCGTTATCGCGCTCCACTAACTGAGCCATATTCACAACATCTGAATACAAACACAGTTTATGAGAAATAAGATGTTGACGTATCTCAGGTTTCAAACCTCGTAAAAACATTCGCGTCATTCGCTCTTCATTATCCACCAAGTAGGACGCAAATCGGGACAACTCAGCAAATTTAGCCTCATACTGCGACACGGTCATATTATTCTGCTCCAATTTATGAACTCTACCTCCTTCATGTGACGAACACTTTCGGGAAAGTATTTGTCATTGAACAGCTCTTGGAACTTCTCCCAAGATATCTTCAGTGCAGCAGGTTGAGTACGCTTAATCGATTCCCACCAGTAATCTGCCTCTCCTCGCAACATAAAGGCGTCAAAGGGAACCTTTTGCTCCTCGGAGCATCCCAAGACATCAAATATCTTGGTAATCTGCTTTATCCATGTTTCCGCTATAAGTGGTTTTGGCTTTCCCTTAAACTCTGGTGGTCCCAGCTCCTTGAACTGTTTAGCGGTGACCGTCTGAGAGTTTTCAGTGTTTCCACCTATATTTTGGACAGGAGCCGGTCTCGCCTGCTGTTGCATGAACTGCATAAAGTTTCTGAACATTCCATCATTCATCATCTGGTCAGTGTTGTTGTTTGCATGAGGATTGTCACCTTCCTGATGCACATTATCCTGATTATTGATATGTGGTGAATCAACAGTCGCCTGTGCTCCATTGCTATTTTCAACATTCTCAGATGCCATTTTCAGATACTACCACAAAATAAAAGTTAATTGATATGTCATATATTATCCTTATATTATGACCGACCAATTAAATATCATGCAAATAAACTTAGGTAGGTCATACTAGAGAAGGAATTCCCCGTCTCTCCCCTCCTAGATCTATTCTCACATCTTAGCCAGGGATCATATCCCTAAGCTCTGATACCAACTGTGACGCCCCCAAAATTAGGTATACATCACCCATCTTGGGTCGTCAGATACATAGTACAGAATACAAATACAACTTACTAATACAACTGTCGTGTACAATACGAAAAAAACATAAACTGTGAGTTTGAATACAAATATTATCTTCTAGAGAGTATTCATACTCAAAAGGAGTCCTCATTACATTTATTAACACACTGTTACATAGAATAGTGATGACTACTAACTAATACTATCATTCGGACCATCACTCCGTTCCCCGAGTTGCCCCAGCTACGTTATCATTTCCTGAAGAGAACAGTGAAAGAAAGGGTGAGCTCAACTAGCCCAGTAAGAAATATTATGACTAAGATAATGCAGAATAAATTATCATTAGCCTTCAACAATGTTAAACTGACAAAATATAATAGACATCAAGTTTAACTGCAGCGGAATGAGCAATCCATTAAAAGAGTCAAGTAGAAAATAAACTCTACTATCTTTTATGATTTAAAAGGTTTTTCAACACTGTGATCGCTGGGACTCAGCTTAATAAAATAATCCACATCATCGAATCACCCCTGCACTACGGCCAAGGATATTCGTGTATTCACTAATGGTCATGATCATGCCAACAACTGTCCATCAACGCACTACGGCTAATGAGGACTTTTACCACATCATTTGTAACATTACGGTCATGATTATACCGAATTATCCCTGGTCATAATCATACCAAGTCCATCTATGCACTACAGGCCACAGATGACTTTTGACATTTTATAAACATGAGGATGATGACAATGATATAAGAATTCAATAAAACAAGTTCAAGAATTAATTTATCCAAGAATTAACAACGTCCAAATTGTCAACATGATACTGCTTTGTGAAGTAAAATTTAAGAATGCTTAGAAAAATATTTTCATGAAAAGATACTGGATGAACCGCAATTATCAAGGATATTCCACTAATTTCATGGAGTATAGAACTTAAAACTTAACCAACTGAGTATAATAAAGAATGGAATAACAAAAGAAATCACCCGGCATGCGATAGACCACACAGACAGGTTATTCTAACAGAATAATAAATAATGGAACTAGGTCCGGCGTAAACGCACAGACAAGATATTCTGACAGAATAATAAATAATGGAACCAGGTCCGGCATAAACGCACAGACAGGATGTTCCGACAGAATAATAACAAGACGGAACCAGGTCCGGTGTAAAACACACAGACAGGATGTTCCAACAGAATAATAATAAAAACGGAACCAGGTCCGGTGTAAAACACACAGACAGGATGTTTCAACAGAATAATAACAAGATGGAACCAGGTCCGGTGTAAAACACACAGACAGGATGTTCCAACAGAATAATAGAAGAATGTCACCAAATATAGGGTAGACCGCATATACAGGTTATTCCAACAGAATAATAAGAAATTGAATAACAACAGTTCTCTTCATGAATAAGAAAGAATAACACCCCTTACCGTTTTAAAGAAGAGCTGAAATAAAGAAGTAGTTAAGTAGCAGAATACTCTTCTTCTCTCTCTCTATAGTTTCTCTCTCTAGAGTTCAGTGAATTCGTAAGAAATAATGAAGGAATGAGCTGCTATTTATAGAAAAATAGAATGCATAGTAACTAATCCATGAACGGTCCAGATTGATTACTTTAATCTGACGGTCCATATTTAAAGAAAAATCTTTTAAATAAAATATAATATATTCTATTTATAGAATAACTTTAATAAAGTATTCTATTTTATATAAAAAGATATTTCTGTTTTATTACGTTAATAATACGAATAAAACAAAATGTCATTATCGCTAAATAATTCATATTATTAACTGACAATAATTGAATCAAACTGAGTGACTTCTCACATAAGTATTAATAATCAATACCGTGTGCTACTATGCAACCACACGTATTACTGTACTTTTACTACCGAGTAGTTCAACAGTATCAATGGTAAAACTTCCACCGTTATTTTTAATAAAATATTTTTGTCGTTTTCTCAATCTGACAATAATTCTGTTGTGGGGTCCACCAATGACTGTGCCGTTATATGAATATTCCCTGTTAAAACGAATATTTCCCGACCAATCGAATATTATATAATAACTTATGTACTTTGCAAAATTTATAAATATTACCCACAACTATAACATTATATCAAATTAACTCCATAATATTCAAAAATGATATTTATAGAAAATTCATCTTTATTTATAAAAGTTGGGGTCTTACAGAGAAGGTCACCTAGCCCTATTTTATCGTGCACTAAAAACAAGTCTAGCTGGGATGGAGGCACCAAAGGCCATCTTAGAAAAGTCAAAGCCGATAGTTTAAGGGAGAGCATTTGTCGTGACCTCCCAGAAAGTAAGAAAACCAAACGAGGTCATCACGGGTAAGCTTATCATAAACTCTAGCGAAGTCTATACCTTATTTGATACCTGTTCTGCCCATTATTTTATTTCTCCTACTTGCGCTCAACGTTTAAATTTGACTACGGAGAAATTAGACTTTGACTTATCTGTTGAAACTCTGTTGGGAGAAATCTTCATTACATCCACTGTTTATAAGTCTTGTTTGCTTCAAATCGGCACCCTAACATTACTTGTCAATCTTATTTCATTGAAAATACTTGCATTTAACGTAATTCTAGGGATTGATTGGTTAACTACTCATCATGCAAATATTAATTATTTTTGTAAGGTTGTTAGCTTTCATATTCCTAACCAACCTATTATGCGAATTCAAGCAACCAATCCATTAAAATCAATCACTGTCATCTCAAGCCATAAAGTTATTCGTTTATTGAAAAATGGATGTCAAGCTTTCTTAGCTCATGTCACGGATTTAAACAAAAATACGTCAGTTTTGAATGATATTTTTATTGTTAATAAATTTCCTGACGTATTCCTTGAAGAACTTCCTAGCCTACCCCCAGAGCGAGAAATTAAATTTTATATCGACCTTGAACCTGGTACAAAACCCATTTCTAAAGCCCCATATCGAATGGCTCCTATTAAACTTCAGGAGTTAAAGACCCAATTATAGGAATTGTTAGACAACGGTTTTATTCATCCTAGTACGTCTCCTTAGGGTGATCTTGTTCTATTCGTGAAGAAGAAATATGGGAGTATGTGACTTTGTATTGATTATCGGGAGTTGAATCTTGTCACTGTCAAAAATAGATATCCGTTGCCACGTATTAATGACCTGTTTGACTAGTTGCAAGGCACTAAATTCTTTTCAAAGGTCGATCTTCATTCCGGATATCATCAGTTAAAGGTTAGAACCGATGACATTCCAAAGACGGCTTTCAGACCTCGGTACGGGCATTATGAATTCCTAGTCATATCTTTTAGATTGACTAATGCTCCTGCTACCTTCATGGATATGATGAACCGAATATTCAAGAAATATTTGGATCACTTTGTGGTTGTCTTTATTGATGACATCCTCATATATTTCAAAAGTCGTGAAAATCATGAGCAACACTTGAGGCTGATACTCCAAAAGCTTCGTGAAAACAAGCTTTATGTCAAGTTGAAGAAATGTGAGTTCTGGCTTGAGAAAGTGACATTCCTTGGGCACGTAGTATCAAGTTATATAATATCTATTGACCCGACAAAGATTGAAGCTATTCAAAGCTGGGAGCAACCTAAATCAGTGACCAAAGTATGTAGCTTTCTTGGCTTAGCTGGTTATTATCAGAGATTCGTAGAAGGGTTTTCTCAAATCGCTACTCCATTAACTCAGCTGACTCGAAAAGATACAAAATTCGGCTAGAGCGTGGAATGTGAAAAGAGTTTTCAAGAACTCAAGAGGAGACTCATTTCAGCACCTGTTCTGATAATACCATCTGGCTCGGAGGGATTTGTCATCTACAGTGATGCTTCGGCCAAAGGGTTATGATGTGTTCTTATGCAACATATAAAAGTCATAGCCTATGCCTCACGACAACTCAAAGAATATGAGAGGAATTATCCTACTCATGATCTAGAGTTGGCAGCAGTCGTTTTTGCACTAAAGATTTGGAGGCATTACTTGTATGGGGAGAAAGTAGAGATCTTTACGGATCATAAAAGCCTCAAATATTTTTTCACCCAAAGGGAACTCAACATACGGCAACGACGTTGGCTTGAACTGTTGAAAGATTATGATCATACCATTCAATACCATCCTGGGAAAGCGAACGTAGTAGCTTACGCATTGAGTAGAAGATCATATGCGAGTACGAGTGCGATATTGTCAACGCAAAGGCCCATTTTATATGACTTGAAAAGGATGAAAATAGAGTTAAAGACTCTAGGGACCAACGTGATGATGACAAATATACGAGTTGAGCTAACTTTAATCGATAAAGTTAAAGTTACTCAAGATACAGACCTGGAGCTGATGCGTATGAAGAAAAAAGTGCAAGAAGGTGCTATCCCGAAAGAAAGAATCGATGAAGAAGTAATACTTAGAGTCAACTCCAGACTTTGTGTTCCTAACGACCCTGATTTAAAGTATAAAATCATGATGAAGGTGCACAACACACCATTTGCAATCCATACTAGGATTACCAAAATGTATCATGATCTTCGATATACATTTTGGTGGAGCAATATGAAGAGAGAGATAGCGGAGTTTATCTCAAGGTATTTAACTTGTCAACAAGTCAAGGCAGAGCATCAAATACCAAAAGGTCCATTGCAACCACTTAAAATTCTAGAATAGAAGTGGGAGCACATTACCATGGATTCCGTTACCGGTCTTCCCAAGGTTTCTCAAGGCATAGATGCGATTTAGATCATTGTTGATAGATTGGCCAAGTCGGCTCATTTCTTACTTGTACGAGAAACTTATACACTTGAACGTCTTGCTCGTATATACATAAACGAGATTGTAAGATTGCATGGTATGCCAGTATCCATAGTTTCTGATCGAGACCCAAGATTCTCTTCAAGATTTTGGGTTAGTTTGCAAAAAGTTATGGGTACGGATTTACGATTTAGCTCGACATATCATCCTCAGACGGACGGGCAGTCAGAGAGGACTATTCAAACTCTTGAAGATCTATTAAGACTCTGTGTCCTTGACTTCAAGGGAAGTTGAGAAAAGTTCTTATCATTTGTGGAGTTTTCCTACAACAACAGTTATCAAAAAGTATTGGCATGGCTCCATTTGAGGCATTGTATGGGAGAAAGTGTCTTTCTCCAGTATGCTGGGATGAGGTGGGTGAAGCAACGTTGTTAGGACCGGAGGTTGTATGTATGACTACGAAAAAGATTCAAACGATCCGACAACGTATAAAAACCTCACAAGATCGACAAAAGAGTTATGATGATCTTCATCGAAAGGACGTGGAATTCAATATTGGATAACACATGTTGTTACGTGTTGCTCCATGGAAAGGAGTTACGAGATTTGAAAAGAGAGGAAAGTTCAATCCTCGATTCATTGGCCCATTTTTAATCCTCAAACGAGTAGGAACTGTGGCCTATAGACTCGCCTTACCGCCAATTATGTCTCGTGTTCATAACGTTTTTCATATATCTATTTTACGTAAATATGTGAAAGACCCGAACCACATTATTGAGTTAGAACCGGACGAAATAGCTGAAGATTTAACGTATGAAAAGGTTCCTGTTAAAATCTTAGATAAGGAGCATATTTTACGCTCCAAGGTTATACCTCAAGTCAAAGTTTTGTGGAGAAACCTCGATGTTGAGAAAATGACCTGGGAGTTAGAATCTGAAATGAAATCAACGTATCCTTACCTCTTCGATATCCCAGGTACGTACCCTAATTTCAAGGGCGAAATTTCATAAGAAGGGAAGGTTGTAAAACCCTAACTTTTATGAATAAAGATGAATTTTCTATAAATATCATTTTTGAATATTATGGAGTAAATTTGATATAATGTTATAGTTGTGGGTAATATTTATAAATTTTGCAAAGTACGCAAGGTGTTATATAATATTCGATTGGTCAGGGAATATTCGTACGACGACACAATCATTGGTGAACCCCACAATGGAATTATTGTCGGATTGAGAAAACGACAAAAATATCTTTTTATAAAATAACGGCAAAAGTTTTACCGTTAACTGTTGGAATACCTGGTGGTTAAATACAGTAATACGCGTTGTTGCACAGTAGCACACGGTATTACACAGTATTTTTGAATTATTGTTTCTTACGTAAGAATGCACTACTCAATAATTGTTACAATAATTACTGTTCAATATTTTATTTTATTGGTTCAATAATTGCTATGTTGATATTTTATATTATTGTTGTTCAATAATTATCACTGCATAGTATTTTTCATTATCAGATCAATAATTCATATTATTTGAATAATATTATGAGATAGCATTATTGGCAATGTCTAAAAAGTTCTGTCAATGAGAGGTTTTGTCACCTAATTGCGCGCCAATAAGGATAAATTTTTATCGGAAAGCCCCCTCTTTCTTGGGAACGGCCTGGTTGTCATTATTGTGACTCTATAATATTATTTGTGAATAATTAATTATTGATTTATATGATAAGAAAATATTTATTTTATGTGGTCATAAATGATGGATAGAAAAATATTTATTTTATGTGGTTATAAATGAAGGAATTAATGTTGATGTGTTTTATCAGTATTTTTGTCGGAATGGAAGTATTAAAAGATTAAATCGGTGTTCTTAAAGCTCTATTGCGTGAGTTATAATTTTAATCCGACCGTTGGAACGTTGTGATTTTTGGATATGTTATGCATATATAAGTTGAGTATATGTCCACAAATTTTGAACCGTTAAAAATTAACGTATGATATGTTATGAATTTTATGAGGTATTAAAAATCATCCGTTTGTGGATTTCGGATATTTTCAATTTGGAATTTGGAAAAACTTAAAGCTACAAAGTTGTAGAGAATTCGATTTCATATGGAATGGACATAAAATTCATATTTTTATGATAAAGGGGCTATTTATTATGAATTATTGAAGTTTCGAAAAATAAAATATTTTTATTAAAATTAAGGGTGGGGCTCACTTTTGTCCTTTGTTGATAAACGTGCTGAATTGGTTTTTTAATTGTGGTGGGCTGAAGTTTTGGTCTAGCTTGGCATGCGTAAGAAAAAAATATATATTATTTTATTATTTTAGTCTCCTTTGATGTTCTAGCATTTTCCTATAAATAGGCGCTTAGGTTATAATTGAAAATCACACCAGAATCAGAGAATTCTTCTTCTATAATCTTGAGCGTATTTCTTTCGAGTGTTTGAAAGCTTTAAGCGTAGAAAATAGTGAAAGTTTTCTTCCAGAATATCCCCGTTATAACAGTTGGAATACTCTTCTTTTAAAGGTAAGGGATATTATTTTTGTAAAATATTTGCTTGAAATAATATTTTCTTTCATATTCTATAATATGTAAGTAATATTATTTTGTTTCAGATTTCGAATTCTATACTCGTTTGTTAAAATTTTGGCTTCTATACTCAATGAAATTAGCAGAATATCTTTGATATTTGCGCTTCATCCAGTATCTTTTCATGGAAATATTATTCTGAGCATTATTGATAAGTTTTAACTTTTTCATGCAGGAGTACTATTTACAGGGTTACTATTTTGGAAGTACTATATACGACATACTATTCACTCGAGTATTATTCACCCGGGGTACTATTCATGATTAAACACTATAAGAAAAAGGCCCATCTACGACCAATGATATCAGTGACCGCTCTATCCGGTCGTTGATAATAGTAATAGTGACCGCTATCTGCGACCGCTCAGGATTCTAATCGCTAGTTTCTATCAGCAACCGAAGGCGTTCGCTGATGTGACAACCCCAAAATAGGTCCATTCCATCCAACCTATTCTAAGTCGCCAAATACATGGTACAGAAAATAACTACAACTTTATTACAACAATTGTCGTGCAAATTATAACAACACATATGCTGTGAGTTTGGATATAATATATACCAAATGTGACTCATGTCCCAACCGTGGACAGCACCTCACAATGACACCTTACATAAAGGTATAGTCAAAAACTGTTTTAGAAATTAGAATCTTTGGGAAGTGCTCAAGGAAACCTTTGTACATGGGAGGCCATTCTTCTAGGTTGTAATAGATATCACATGGCTACAGAATTATCCTTGGTTGACCCAATATACCCCAAAGAAAAACGAGAAGATTACTATCATATTCTTTCCAATGGTGAGTCTTCTCTTGACTTATCATTATCTCCACTGTCTCTAATTGAGAATTATACTTCAAACAAACACCAAGATTATATAGGTAGTGCTCGTAAATGTACTCAGCAAGTGGATGAGCACAATCCTATCTTATGATGACACGAGGTTGTATGTCATTAGACATCTTGTATGATAGTGGCAAAACACCCTTCCAACGTTCGGTTCGCTTTACCCTAGATGATTCACCAAACATAACTACTAAATGATGACCACCGTTCTATTCCCCTGTTACCCCCGCTCGACCCAGCTACACTCTTATTACCTGAAAGGAATTGTGAAACAGAAGGGTGAGCACAACTAGCCCAGTAAAGAATATCATGACTAAAGATAAATAAGTTATCAATAGCCTTCAACAGAATTAAATCAGAGATTTAGAACATATGGTAGATGATAAAAATTTCAACCATAGTTGTAGTGGAACGAGCAATCCATTAGAAGAGTCAAATAGACTATAAAGTCTATTATCGTCTTCATGTTAAAAATCCACCAACAATGTTTTATCCCTGTAACATCAATCAACAATTCTAGTCCACAATTATATGAATAACTCATAATCATAACTGTAGTTCTAAATTCCTCTTCTCATCCAGGACGAATATAATTTTCATCACCTATCTTTACCTGAAATATCAAAGATCATGGTTACACCAAATCACATTTTCTGTTCATAATCATAATAATAACTTCATCTTTGCACTACGGCCAAAGATATTCATTTGTATCACCAATTGGTCATGTTCATCTCAACACCTGTTCATCTTTGCACTACTAGCCAAAGATATTCAACAACATGTCATCTTTGCACTACGGGCCAAAGATATTCATCAACAGACCATCTTTGCACTACAGGCCAAAGATATTTATCTACAATTCATCTTTGCACTACATGCCAAAGATATTCCTCAACAATTCATCTTTGCACTACAGGCCAAAGATATTCCTCAACAGTTCATATTTGCACTACAGGCCCAATATATTCCTCAACAGTTCATATTTGCACTACAGGCCAAATATATTAATATCTAAAAGAATATATAATCATTTCAGAATTTATATAAACAATAATTATAACCATATTGATCATTTCACCTTTGCACTTAAGCTAAAGATATTCAATTATAAATTTAATGGTCATGATCATACCAGTCAACAATTCAACTTTGCACTACTGGCCAAAGGAAACCCATAGTCATGATCATACCAAAAATCTCCCCATCTTTACACTCAAGTCAAAGAGAAATATCATCATTAGGGTTACAAAAATGTTATATATAATAGTAAAATCAGTATAATCAAAACATCTATATTTAATTTCAAGAGTAATATTCATAAATCAACTATAATTTTGTTAGAAAAAGAAACCAATTTTATCATGAATATTAACTTGTGAATAGTAACTCATGAATAGTAACTCGTGAAAAGTAACTCATGAATAGTAACTCGACATGAAAAAGATAGAAATTCCACAATAAAATCTATACCAATATTTCGGTATAATGATATTGAAATAATAATATTTCTTAAGCTTATAAACAATTTATTTTAATTGTTTACACTTTACTAAATAATGCATTTAATCATCCTAAAATGCTAAACTCATAAGATTTCATCACCAATAACCAAAACTCTCATCAAAAATCTGCATATACCTCATATAGGATTCTCAAGCCATAAAATCCTATTTTCCAATTTTTTTTAATTCGCATAACATATTTAATTCATTTACTCATAACTAGTCTATTTTCATGAAAAATACCAAATTAGTTTTAAAAATAATTCTTTTCTGGAATTTAGCAGAATATAGTCCCATATTGAACATATATTTTTCTCAAAATTTTTAAAACTCATTTACTATTTTTCATATGGCCAAAACAGCCGAATATTTAGACATTTATCATAAATTATATTTTTATCCAAAAATTTCAAAATTCACAGAGTACACTGATATTATATAGATATACTTCCAATAAAAATTTTATCAATTTTGGAGTTAACCACAAGGAGTTATAAGCGGTTACTTTTAAAATAGTCTTTTCCCGTTAAATTCATAACTCTTAATCTATACATCCAAAAATCACCATTTTTGGACACAATCAATAAAACTCATCAAAATATCATTTCAAATTTTTCCAGAATTTTCTGAAGGTCAGAAGAAGTACGAACTGAAAAACATAATAACCCTTAAGATCTCTTATTATCCCTTACCTCAAAAGTGCAGTATTTCTGACTGGAATGCAAAGCCGAAGGAAACTTGCACTGAATAGCAACTCTTAAAGTATCTAAATACTCACAAAATATGCTTCATAATATAGAGAGAGAAAGAGAGAAAGCTTATGTTTCTGGTGTGATTTTCAATTCTAACTTAGCCCTCTATTTATAGGAAAATGTTAGCACGCCGAAGCAGACTTAACATGCAACCTGATGGCTTTACATGCTACTATTTCCACCCACCATATTTGAATAAAAATATAAGCATATTTCTTCACCAACCAAGAGTGGGGCCCACCAATTCTATAATTTTCTACCTAAATGATAAATTCCGAAACTTCAACAATTTTTGAACCAGTCATCTCTTAAAATTCATAAAAAAACATATGTTCATTTTTAACGGTTCAAAATTTGTGAACATATACTCAACTTATATATGTATAACATATCCAAAAATCACAACGATCCAACGGTCGGATTAAAAATTATAACCCCCGCAATATATCTCAAAAACCCTTATTGATTTTTAATACCTCCATTCCGACAAAAATACCGATAAAACACCTCAACATTAACTCCTTCATTTTTAACCACAAAATATATCCAACATTTATATTCACATAAAATAAATATTTTCTTGTCATATGAATCAATAATTAATTATTCACAATTAATATTACAGAATCACAATTATGACAACCAGGTCGTTCCCATGATAGAGGGGGCTTTTCAATAAGGATTTCTCCTTACTATCGCGCAATTAGATGACCAAACTTCTCCTTAGACAGAACTTTCTAGACATTGCCAATAATGTTATCTAATAATATTATTCAAATAATATGAATTATTGATCTGATAATGGAAAATATTGTGCAGCAACAATTATTGAAACAACAATAATATAAAATATCAACGCAGCAATTATTGAATCAATAAAATAAAATATTGAACAGTAATTACTGTGACAATTATTCAGTAGTGCCTTCTTACGTAAGAATCAATAATTTCAAAAATACTGTGCAATAACGCGTATTACTGTATTTTAACCACCGGGTATTCCAACAGTGTTAACGGTAACAACTACGCCGTTAATTATAAAAACTCAATTTTTGTCGTTATCTTCATCCAACCGTTTTCTGTTATGGGGCCCACAAACAGTTATGCCGTCGTACGAATATTCTCCGACAGAAAGAATATTTCACGACCAACGAATATTCCCCGACAACAATGATTATTTTATAACCACTTGTTTATTTTGAAAAATTTTCACATTTCACCCATAACTTTAACTTTTTATCAATTTAACCATTTACTGAATTGTAATTATAAGAATAATTGAATACTTTTATTTCATAAAATTCGGGGTCTTACAGCTGATCGGTCGCTAATAAAAATTTCCCTTCCAAAAATTGGAGCAAAAATTTGGAGTGGCGACCAATCTATATCAGCGACCGCTAGCGGTCGCTGATATGTCCACATCATTAAAAATTAGGGACCGCATGCGGTCGCTGAGTGCGGTCGCTGATCCTTATAACCTAAATCAGATTCAGGTATTCACTTAAATCAGTCGAGAAGAAAAAAAAAGAGGGAGGCGCAGAGGGAGAAGAGGGAGTAGGGGGAGAAGAGAAGAGGGTTCACTGCCAATATCACTGGCCGGCCTAAGCTTCACCACCACCGTACCATCGCCGGTAAGTCCTTTAAGCACTTCACTGCCACCATGTTTATTTAATATCTTTAATTTTTAATATACTGTAATTTATCATGAGATGGTTTTAGGAATTTGTTAGCAATTGAGGGCAGTATAATGTAATTTACTTTTCAAATGCCCCAGGATTTTGATTTCTACTACCGAAAGCAACTCTACTAACTAAAAGAAAGAGCAGACACCAAAAACAAGGTACATCTGTCTACTCAATTTTAGGGTGTAGCATGCTATTCTTGTTTGAGCTTCAAATGATGCTTGAATTGAAATTTTTGTATTTGAATATCACATGTTATATTCTATTATATTATTTCATATTTGGTTGAATTGAATTGATTGTTCAAGCATTACACACTACATGTACACTAATTTTAAATTTATGCAGAGTTATCTTCTCTACTTTTCAATTGGAACCTTAGTTTGATTCATATGTAGCGAAAGGCTGTTTAAATATTGCATTTCATAATTTCTTCATCTTAGATTAGCTACTGCTTTATGAACTGTTTGATAGAAGTTAATTTTGGAGCTGATTAAGTTCTCATGGGTGATGCAGCTCAATGATGACTAATTAGTTTTATTGTTAGTGTGTGCCCGGAGGATATATGTATCTAGGTAAAAACTAGTAATAATTCGTATAACAGATATACCTTGTAATTGAATTGAGTTGTTTTTGTTTCAACACTGCAGCATAATTTTATACCTTCAGAAGAATCTAGAATATTATATCTATTTATATATGACCAAATGATGCAACAAATATGTCAGACATCAAACATGTAATGTGGGAATTTCAAGCAATGTATCTGACACCTAGGAATGTTTCCAAATTGGAAAACAAGATTCAAGGGCATGGGACAAAAAGGTTCCAGTATTCTTTCAAAGAATAATCTTGTAACTCAAGGATTTATTTGTATTTGTTATTTTTATGGATTGAATCAGTCCTTATATGCCACGTAGCTGCAATAAGGACTGAAAATGAAACTTTTTGAACAATGAGCATATCTAGTGATAAGCCATTGACACATTTATTTAGGAAACAGAAGTGGTATTGACTTATGTATGAATGTTACATTCCCACCACCATTTTGCCGCACAAATAGCCTTTATTCTATATCTGTTAAGGGGTTTCTCACTCTTCTCTTGAACTGTTCTTTCTCCGGTCTCCATCCTCACTAAGTTCCTAGTTTAGTATTGAACAGAAACCCACACTTACCTACTATGTAATCCAACACGTGATTTGATTGGACAAAGACTAGAAAATGATTCGAGAGACGCAAGATAAAGACATTCCACCATATACCTATAAGGAAACCTTAAAGTTCCAACCATCTTAACCGGCTTATTTCCTACGTCATGACCCAATCAAAAATTATGTATTTAAAGCAACCGCCAAATACTCATAATAAAGTTGTACATAGTTGAACCACATAACCTAGGCAAGTCACACCGACAGATGAGGTCCCACATGTAAGGCTAAGGTAGTGTAAAATATTAGCCATACCAAGAACCAATCAACAGTCTGGTCCTTGCTATTAGTTGGCGAATCATTATTGATTCTTATACAACATTATGCTAAATAGTTCAATAGCCTGGACCCTGGAATATATAAAGGCAATGAGTATATGCGATGTTATGTTAATTGCTTATACATTCTTGTTGCTCTTATATGACTAAAAATGGTCAAGTATGCATGCCCTCGTGTATGTGGATAGTCCATATTATAGGGGAGACTCTGCTAAAATAGCTGTGTAAATTTGTTTTGGCATGTATCCTTGTTCAATTTATGACTAATCATATATTATGCACACTCATGTTATATATGTACATATATGTGACAACCCCAAAATAGGTCCATTCCATCCAACCTATTTGAGTCGCCAAATACATGGTACAGAAAACAACTACAATTTTATTGTAATAATTGTCGTGCAATATACAACAACACATATGCTGTGAGTTTGGATACAAATATATACCAACTGTGACTCGTGTCCCAACCGTAATATGACAAATGTCCCATCAATGGACATCACCTCACAGTGATACCTACATAAAGGTATAGTCAAAAACTATTTTAGAAATTAGAATATTTGGAAAGTGCTCAAGGAAACCTTCGTACATGGGAGGCCATGTGTCTAGGTTATGATAGATATCATATGGCCACAGAATTATCCTTGGTTGACCCAATAGACCCCAAAGAAAAATGAGAAGATTACTATCATATTCTTCCCAATGGTGAGTCTTCTCTTGACATATCATTATCTCTACTGTCTCTAATTGAGAATTATGTTTCAAACAAACACCAAGATTATATAGGTAGTGCCCGTAAATATACTCAGCAAGTGGATGTGCACAACCGTGTCTTATGATAACACAAGGTTGTATGTCATTAAACATCATGTATGATAGTGACAAAACATCCTTCCAACGTTGGGTTCGTCTCACCCTATTTGATTCACCAAATATAACTACTAAATGATGACCACCGCTCTATTTCCCTGTTACCCCGCTCGACCCAGCTACACTCTTATTACGTGAAAGGAATTGTGAAACAGAAGGGTGAGCACAACTAGCCCAGTAAATAATATCATGACTAAAGATAAATAAATTATCAATAGCTTTCAACCGTAATAAATCAGAGATTTAGAACATATGGTAGATGATAAAAAAATTCAACCATAGTTGCAGTGGAACGAGCAATCCATTAGAAGAGTCAAATAGACCATAAAGTCTATTATCTTCTCCATGTTAAAAATCCACCAACAATGTTTTATCCCTGTAACATCAATCAACAGTTCTGATCCACAATCATATGAATAACTCATAATCATAATTGTGATTCTAAATTCCTCTTCGCACCTAGGACAAAGATAATTTTTATCACATGTCTTTACCTGAAACATCAAAGATCATGGTTACACCAAATCACAGTTCCTGTAAATAATCATACTAATAATTTTATCTTTGCACTACGGGCCAAAGATATTCATCAACAGACCATCTTTGCACTACAGGCCAAAGATATTCATCAACAGGTCATCTTTGCACTACGGGCCAAAGAAATTCATCAACAATTCATCTTTGCACTACAGGCCAAAGATATTCCTCAACAGTTCATATTTGCACAACAGACCAAATATATTCATATCTCAAAGAAATATATAATCAATTCAGAATTATATAAACAATAATTATAACCATGTTGATCAATTCACCTTTGCACGTAAGCTAAAGATATTCAGTTATAAATTCAATGGTCATAATCATACCAGTCAACAATTCAACTTTGTACTACTGGCCAAAGAGAACTCATAGTCATGATCATACCAACAATCTAACCATCTTTACACTCAAGTGAAAGAGAATTTTAACATCAGGGTTATAAAAATGTTATATATAATAGTAAAATCAATATAATCAAAATATCTAGATTTAATCTCAAGAGTAATATTCATAAATCAACTATAATTTGGTTTAAAAAAAGAAACTAATTTTGTCATGAATAGTAACTCGTGAATAGTAACCTGTGAATAGTAACTCATAAATAGTAACTCGTGAATAGTAACTCATGAATAGTAAACCTGACACAAAAAGGTAAAAAATTCACAATAAAATCTACACCAATATTTCGGTATAATGATGCTGAAATAATAATATTTCTTAAGCTTATAAACAATTTATTTTAATTGTTTACACTTTACTAAATAATGCATTTAATCATCCTAAAATGCCAAACTCATAAGATTTTATTACCAATAATCAAAACCCTCATCAAAAATCTGCATATACTTCATATAGGATTCTCAAGCCATAAAATCCTATTTTCTAATTTTCTTACTTCACATAACATATTTAATTCATTTTCTCATAACTAGTCTATTTTTATGAAAAATACCAAATCAGTTCCAAAAATATTTCTTTTCTGAAATTTAGTAGAATATAGTCTCATATTGAACATATATTTTTCTCAGAATTTTTAAAACTCATTTACTATTTTTCATATGGCCAAACCCGTCGAATATTTAGACATTTATGATAAATTGTAATTTTATCCAAAAATTCTGAAATTCACAGAGTACACTGATATTATATAGATATACTTCCAATAAAAATTTCATCAATTTTGGAGTTAACCATAAGGAGTTATAAGCGGTTACTTTTAAAATAGTCTTTTCTCATAAAATTCACAACTCTTAATCTATGCATCCAAAAATCGTCATTTTTGGACACAATCAATAAAACTCATAAAAATATCATTTCAAATTTTTCCAGAATTTTCTGAAGGTCAGAAGAAGTACAAACTGAAAAACATAATAACCCTTAAAATCCCTTACCTCAAAAGAGCAGTACTTTTGACTGGAATATCAAATGAAAAATCGAAGGAAATAACAACTCTCAAAGTATCTGAATACTCTAAAAAATATTCTTGATAATAGAGAGAGAGAAAACTTATGTTTCTGCTGTGATTTTCAATTCTAACATAAGTACCTATTTAAAGGAAAATGCTAGAACGCCAAAAGAGACTAAATTAATAAAATAATATATTAATTATTCTTTTCTCCTACGCACCAACCATCTTGAATTTTAAGCAGCTAGCCATCACCTTTGAACAAGAAACAGCAGCCTACATGTTTTAAAAACAAAAGTGGGTCCCACCCCTAATTTTAATAAAAATTATTTTATTTTTCGAAACTTCAGTAATTCATAGAAAATAGCCCGTTTATCAGAAAAATATGAATTTTATGTCCATTCTGCCTGAAATCGAATTCTCTACAACTCTGTAGCTTTGAGTTTTTCTAAATTCCAGATCGAAAATATTCGAAATCCACAAACGGATGATTTTTAACACCTTTAAAATTCATAACAAATCATATGTTTATTTTTAACGGTTCAAAATTTGTGGATATATACTCAACTTATATATGTATAACATATCCAAAAATTACAACGATCCAACAGTCGGATCAAAATTATAACTCACGAAATAGAGCTTTAAGAACACCGATTTGATATTTTAATACCTCCCATCCGACAAAATACTGATAGAACACCTCAACATTAATTCCTTCATTTATAACTTCATAAATAAATCCATCATTTATATCCACATCAAATAAATATTTCCTTATCATATAAATCAATAATTAATTATTCACAAATAATATTACAGAATCACAATAATGACAACCAGGCAGTTTTCAGGAAAAAAGGGGGCTTTCCAATATGGATTTCTCCTTACTGGCGCGCAATTAGGTGACCAAACCTCTCCTTGACATAACTTTCTAGACATTGTCAATAATGCTATCTAATAATATTATTCAAATAATATGAATTATTGATCTGATAATGGAGATACTGTGCAGTGACAATTATTGAAACAACAATAATAAAAAATATCAACGCAATAATTATTGAATTAATAGAATAAAATATTGAACAGTAATTACTGAGTAGTGTCTTCTCACGTAAGAATCAATAATTCAAAAATACTATGCAATACCGTGTGCTACTGTGCAATAACGCGTATTACTGTATTTTAACCACCGGGTATTCTAACAGTGTTAACGGTAACGATTATGCCGTTATTTATAAAAATTCAAATTTGTCGTTTTCTTCATCTGACAGTTATCCGTTATGGGGCCCACAAATGGCTGCGCCGTCGTACGAATATTTCCCGACAGAAAGAATATTTCACGACCAAACGAAAATTTCCCGACAAAAATAAGTAGTTTATAGCCACTTGCTTATTTTGAAAAAAATTCATATAACACCCTTAACTTTGTTTTTTATCAATTTAACCATTTACTGAATCGTAATTATAAGAAAAATTGAATACTTTTATTTTATAAAATTTGGGGTCTTACAATCTCTCCTCCTTATGAAATTTCGTCCCCGAAATTTACGTACCTGATATTTCAAAGAGTTGAGAATACCTTACTTTCATTTCAGATTCTACCTTCCCTGTCATCATGATTTCTCCATTGCTCATCTCCTGTATTTCAGATATCATTCTAGAATACAGCTTCAAAAAAAGGGTTAATTGAACAAATTAACATATCACATAATATCCCGATATTATGGCTGACCAAGAAATAAGCTTAGGTAGGACACACTAGCGAAGGATATTACTCGTCTCTCCCTTCCTAGTTCTATTCCCCGATCTCCGCCAGAGACCATATCCCTAAGCTCTGATACCAAATGTGACAACCCCAAAATAGGTCCATTCCATCCAATCTATTCTGAGTCGCCAAATACATGGTACAGAAAACAACTACAATTTTATTGCAACAATTGTCGTGCAAAATACAACAACACATATGCTGTGAGTTTGGATATAAATATATACCAACTGTGACTCGTGTCCCAACCGTAATGTGACAAATGTCCCATTAATAGACATCACCTCATAGTGATACCTACATAAAGGTATAGTCAAAAACTATTTTAGAAATTAGAATCTTTGGGAAGTGCTCAAGGAAACCTTCGTACATGGGAGGCCATGCGTCTAGGTTAT
The DNA here is from genome assembly GCA_016801055.1 of Panax notoginseng. NCBI lineage: Eukaryota > Viridiplantae > Streptophyta > Magnoliopsida > Apiales > Araliaceae > Panax > Panax notoginseng. The sequence goes on from CM029014.1 coordinate 178,852,228, forward strand.
GATAGATATCATATGGCTACAGAATTATCCTTGGTTGACCCAATAGACCCCAAAAAAATGAGAAGATTACTATCATATTCTTCCCAATTGTGAGTCTTCTCTTGACATATCATTATCTCCACTGTCTCTAATTGAGAATTATGTTTCAAACAAACACCAAGATTATATAGGTAGTGCCCGTAAATATACTCAGCAAATGGATGTGCACAACCGTGTCTTATGATGATACAAGGTTGTATGTCATTAGACATCTTGTATGATAGTGACAAAACATCCTTCTAACTTTGGGTTCGTCTCACCCTATTTGATTAACCAAATATAACTACTAAATGATGACCACCGCTCTATTCCCATGTTACCCCCGCTCGACCCAGCTACACTCTTATTACCTGAAAGGAATTATGAAACAAAAGGGTGAGCACAACTAGCCCAGTAAATAATATCATGACTAAAGATAAATAAATTGTCAATAGCTTTCAACCGTAATAAATCAGAGATTTAGAACATATGGTAGATGATAAAAAATTTCAACCATAGTTGCAGCGGAACGAGCAATCCATTAGAAGAGTCAAATAGACCACAAAGTCAATTATCTTCTCCATGTTAAAAATCCATCAACAATATTTTATCCCTGTAACATCAATCAACAGTTCTGATCCACAATCATATTAATAACTCATAATCATAATTGTGATTTTAAATTCCTTTTCGCACCCAAGACGAAGATAATTTTTATCACATGTTTTTACCTGAAACATCAAAGATCATGGTTACACCAAATCACAGTTCCTGTTTATAATCATACTAACAATTTCATCTTTGCACTACGGGCCAAAGATATTCATCAACAGACCATCTTTGCACTACAGGCCAAAGATATTCATCAACAGGTCATCTTTGTACTACGGGCCAAAGAAATTCATCAACAATTCATCTTGCACTACATGCCAAAGATATTCCTCAACAATTCATATTTGCACAACAGACCAAATATATTAATATCTCAAAGAAATATATAATCAATTCAGAATTATATAAACAATAATTATAACCATGTTGATCAATTCACCTTTGCACCTAAGCTAAAGATATTCAGTTATAAATTCAATGGTCATGATCATACCAGTCAACAATTCAACTTTGCACTACTCGCCAAAGAGAACCCGTAGTCATGATCATACCAACAACCTACCCATCTTTACACTCATGTGAAAGAGAATTTCAACATCAGGGTTATAAAAATATTATATATAATAGTAAAATCAATATAATCAAAATATCTAGATTTAATTTGAAGAGTAATATTCATAAATCAACTATAATTTGGTTAAAAAAAGAAACTAATTTTGTCATGAATAGTAACTCGTGAATAGTAACCCGTGAATAGTAACTTCGTGAATAGTAACTCATGAATAGTAACTCGTGAATAGAAACTCATGAATAGTAAACTCGACACAAAAAGGTAGAAATTCCACAACAAAATCTACAATAATATTTCGGTATAATGATATTAAAATAATAATATTTCTTAAGCTTATAAATAATTTATTTTAATTATTTACACTTTACTAAATAATGCATTTAATCATCCTAAAATGTCAACCTCATAAGATTTCATTACTAATAACCAAAACCCTCATCAAAAATTTGCATATACCTTATATAGGATTTTCAAGCCATAAAATTCTATTTTTCAATTTTCTTACTTCACATAACATATTTAATTCATTTTCTCATAACTAGTCTATTTTCATGAAAAATACCAAATCAGTTCCAAAAATATTTTTTTTCTGAGATTTAGCAGAATATAGTCCCATATTGAACATATATTTTTTTCAGAATTTTTAAAACTCATTTACTATTTTTTATATGGCCAAAACCGTCGAATATTTAGACATTTATCATAAATTGTAATTTTATCCAAAATTTCAAAATTCACAGAGTACACTGATATTATATAGATATACTTCCAATTAAAATTTCATTAATTTTGGAGTTAACAACAACGAGTTATAAGCGGTTACTTTTAAAATAATCTTTTCTCATAAAACTCACAACTCTTAATCTATACATCCAAAAATTGACATTTTTGGACACAATCAATAAAACTCATCAAAATATCATTTTAAATTTTTTCAGAATTTTCTGAAGGTCCAAAGAAGTACGAACTGAAAAACATAATAACCCTTAAAATCCCTTATCTCAAAAAAGCAGTACTTCTGACTAGAATATCGGATGAAAAATCGAAGGAAATAGCAACTCTCAAAGTATCTAAATACTCTAAAAAATATGTTTGATAATATAGAGAGAGAAAACTTATGTTTCTGCTGTGATTTTTAATTTTAACATAAGTACCTATTTATAGAAAAATGCTAGAACGCCAAAGGAGATTAAATTAATAAAATAATATATTAATTATTCTTTTCTCCTACGCACCAACCATCTTGAATTTTCAGCAGCTAGCCATCACCTTTGAACAAGAAATAGCAGCCCACATGTTTTAAAAACAAAAGTGAGTCCCACCCCTAATTTTAATAAAAATTATTTTATTTTTCGAAACTTCAGTAATTCATTGAAAATAGCCCGTTTATCAGAAAAATATGAATTTTATGTCCATTCTTCCTGAAATCGAATTCTCTACAACTCTGTAGCTTTGAGTTTTTCCAAATTCCAGATCGAAAATATTCGAAATCCACAAACGGATGATTTTTAACACCTTTAAAATTCATAACAAATCATATGTTTATTTTTAACTGTTCAAAATTTGTGGATATATACTCAACTTATATATGTATAACATATCTAAAAATTATAACGATCCAACGGTCGGATTAAAATTATAACTCACGAAATAGAGCTTTAAGAACACCGATTTGATATTTTAATACCTCCAATCCGATAAAATACTGATAAAACACCTCAATATTAATTCCTTCATTTATAACTTCATAAATAAATCCATCATTTATATCCACAGCAAATAAATATTTCTTTATCATATAAATTAATAATTAATTATTCACAAATAATATTATAGAATCACAATAATGACAACCATGCAGTTTTCAAGAAAGAGGGGGCTTTCCAATAAGGATTTCTCCTTACTGGCGCGCAATTAGGTGACCAAACCTCTCCTTGACATAACTTTCTAGACATTGTCAATAATGCTATCTAATAATATTATTCAAATAATATGAATTATTGATCTGATAATGGAGATACTGTGCAGTGACAATTATTGAAACAACAATAATATAAAATATCAACGCAATAATTATTGAATCAATAAAATAAAATATTGAACAGTAATTACTGAGAAGTGTCTTCTCACATAAGAATTAATAATTCAAAAATACTATGCAATACCGTGTGCTACTGTGTAACAACGCGTATTACTATATTTTAACCACCGGGTATTCTAACAGTGTTAACGGTAACGATTACACCGTTATTTATAAAAACTCAAATTTATCGTTTTCTTCATCCGACAGTTATCCGTTATGGGGCCCACAAATGGTTGCGCCGTCGTACAAATATTCTCCGACAGAAAGAATATTCCACGACCAAACGAATATTCCCCGATAAAAATAAGTATTTTATAGCCACTTGCTTATTTTGAAAAAAATTCATATAACACCCTTAACTTTGTTTTTATCAATTTAACCATTTACTGAATCATAATTATAAGAAAAATTGAATACTTTTATTTCATAAAATTCGGGGTCTTACAATATACATCTATATGTATTTATAAGCATCATAAATGGCGTTGAGCTGAATTGTAAATCTCTAACAAGGGAATAAAATAATTCATGTCAACATGGGTACCGTGGTATCATGGACCTCTATTCAGACCGTAGTTGGATGAGACGACGAAAGTCAAGTGCCCAGATAGGTGCTACTGCTGAATTTAGAGCTGGTTGTCAAGTATTTCTAGATTATGCTTATAGTCACCCGGAATATGTTAATGGTCGGAACAAGATAAGATGTCCTTGTTTAAAGTGTAAGAATATAAATTATATGGACAGAGACATAGTAAACTATCATTTACTTGTTTCTGGGTTCATGAACAATTATAAAGAATGTTGGTGGGCACATGGGCAGAGAAGAGATAGTGGCAACGCACAAGTACACAATCTAGGCAGCAGTACCCATTGTATGAATGACATGGTTCATGATATTGTAGGGCCGTATTTTGATTGGGAACAAGGCAGAGAGCAACCTATGAATTCTGATGCTAAAGCATTCTTTAAGTTGTTAGACGAGGGTAGCAAACCGTTGTGGCATGGTTGCACGAAGCACACCACATTGTCTGCAGTAGCGACATTACTTAACATCAAGGCTGATCATAACATGAGCCATGAGTGTTTTGAGTCACTCTTGAGGGCCATTAAATGTATGTTTCCTATCGGTGAAAAATTGCCCGATAACTACTACTATTGTAAAAAATGGTGAAGAAGTTGGGTCTTGGATATCAAAAGATTGATGCATGTCCGAATGATTGCATGTTATTTTATAAGGAAAATGAACAGATGACAAAGTGTACGTGTTGCAGTCATGATCGATTTAGGCCTAATAAAGAGGGTGTGACTACAAAAAAGACGAATATACCTTTTAAGATTTTAAGGTATTTTCCAATTACTCCAAGGCTCAAAAGATGTACATGTCCTCAAGAACAGCTGAACATATGACTTAGCATGTGAAATCTCCAACCAATGATGGAGAACTGAACCATCCCACAGATGGGCAGGCTTGGATAGATTTCAACCTAGCACATCCGGGGTTTGTATTGGAACCTAGAAATGTGTGGTTTGGATTGTCCACTGATGGTTTCAACCCGTTAGGCCACTCAGCTGTTCCGTACACCTGCTGGCCTGTGATTGTTACTCCGTATAACTTGCCTCCTTGGATGTGTATGAAATAGCCGTACTTGTTTCTTTCACTCGTGATTCCTGGTCCCAAGAGTCCTGGAAAGAACCTAGATGTTTACTTGAGACCTCTTATAGACGAGTTGAAGGTATTGTGGGAGGATGGCGTACATACTTGGGATGTTTCCACAAAAACAAATTTCAACCTTAGGGCGGCGGTTATGTGGACCATAAGTGACTTTCCTGCTTATGGTATGTTATCTGGATGGAGTACACACTGGAAGTTAGCTTGTCCATATTGTATGGGTCATACAAAGTCTTTCAATCTATTAAATGGTCAAAAGCCATGTTGGTTTGACTGTCATCGTTGTTTCTTGCCGGTAGATCACCCATTTCGAAGAAATAGAGAATACTTCAGGAAAGGGAAAGTAGATCATGAAATGCCAGCATCGCGAGTGTCGTTGACGGAGATGCGTGACCGTGTGATGAGATTGCCGGTCATCCCATTTGGTAAGATTGTTGCCTCTGACATCATCGATGGGTTTGACGTGTCTCATAATTGGGTTTGGAGAAGCATTTTTTGGGAACTGCCTTATTGGTCTACAAATTTGATTCGTCATAATCAAGACGTGATGCATATTAACAAGAATGTGTTCGACAAAGTGTTTGACACCGTGATGGGTGTTGCAGGCAAGACGAAAGATAATGCTAAGGCACGGTTGGACATGAAAGATATTTGTAAGCGTCCTGGATTAGAACTTTATGAATCTACTAATGGTAAGATGGTCAAACCGCATGCAAGTTAATTAAGAATGACATATAACGTGTAACATCCCCAAAACAGGTCCATTCCATCCAACCTATTCTGAGTCGCCAAGTACATGATACAGAAAATAACTACAACTTTATTACAACAATTGTCATGTAAAATACAACAACACATATGCTGTGAGTTGGATACAAATATATACCAAATGTGACTCATGTCCCAACCGTGGACAGCACCTCATAACGACACCTTACATAAAGGTATAGTCAAAAACTATTTTAGAAATTAGAATCTTTGGGAAGTGCTCAACGAAACCTACGTACATGGGAGGCCATGCGTCTAGGTTATGATAAATATCATATGGCCACTTAATTATCCTTGGTTGACCCAATAAACCACAAAGAAAAATGAGAAGTTTACTATCATATTCTTCCCAATGGTGAGTCTTCTCTTGACATATCATTATCTCCACTGTCTCTAATTGAAAATTATACTTCAAACAAACACCAAGATTATATAGGTAATGCTCGTAAATATACTCAGCAAGTGGATGAGCATAACCCTGTCTTATGATGACACGAGGTTGTATGTCATTAGACATCTTGTATGATATTGACAAAACACCCTTCCAACATTGGGTTCTCCTCACCCTAGATGATTCACCAAATATAACTACTAAATGATTACCACCGTTCTATTTCCCTGTTACCCCCGCTCGACCCAGCTACACTCTTATTACCTGAAACGAATTGTGAAACAGCAAGTTGAGCATAACTAGCCCAGTAAAGAATATCATGACTGAAGATAAATAAATTATTAATAGTCTTCATCAGTAATAAATTAGAGATTTAGAACATATGGTAGATGATAAAAAATTTCAACCATAGTTACAGCGGAACGAGCAATCTATTAGAAGAGTCAAATAGACTACAAAGTCTATTATCTTCTCCATGTTAAAAATCCACCAACAATGTTTTATCCCTGTAACATCAATCAACAATTCTGGTCCACAATCATATGAATAACTCATAATCATAATTGTAGTTCTAAATTCCTCTTCTCATCCAGGACGAAGATAATTTTCATCACCTATCTTTACCTGAAACATCAAATATCATGGTTACACCAAATCACATTTCCTGTTTATAATCATACTAATAACTTCATCTTTGCACTACAGCCAAAGATATTCATTTGTATCACTAGTTGGTCATGTTCATCTCAACACCTGCTCATCTTTGCACTACTGGCCAAAGATATTCAACAACATGTCATCTTTGCACTACGGGCTAAAGATATTCATCAACAGACCATATTTGCACTACAGGCCAAAGATATTTATCTACAATTCATCTTTGCACTACAGGCCAAAGATATTCCTCAACAATTCATCTTTGCACTACATGCCAAACATATTCATATCTCAAAGAATATATAATCATTTCATAATTTATATAAACAATAATTATAACCATGTTGATCATTTCACATTTGTACTTAAGCTAAAGATATTCAATTATAAATTCAATGGTTATGATCACACCAGTCAACAATTCAACTTTGTACTACTGACCAAAGAGAACCCATAGTCATGATCATACCAATAATTTACCCATCTTTACACTCAAGTGAAAGAGAAATTCAACATCATTAGGGTTATAAAAATGTTATATATGATAATAAAAATAATATGACCCACATATAGTTTTAATCTCAAGAGTAATATTTATAAATCAACTATAATTTGGTTTGAAAAAAAAAACTAATTTTGTCGTGAATAGTACCCGTGAATAGTAACTCATGAATAGTAACTCATGAATAGTAACTTATGAATAGTAACTCGTGAATAGTAACTCATGAATAGTAACCCCGACACAAAAAGGTAGAAATTCTACAATAAAATACATACCAATATTTTGGTATAATGATATTGAAAGAATAATATTTCTTAAGCTTATAAACAATTTATTTTAATTGTTTACACTTTACTAAATAATGCATTTAATCATCCTAAAATGCCAAACTCATAAGATTTCATCACCAATAACCAAAAACTCTCATCAAAAATTTGCATATACCTCATATAAGATTCTCAAGCCATAAAATCATATTTTTTAATTTTCTTACTTCACATAACATATTTAATTCATTTACTCATAACTAGTCCATTTTCATGAAAAATACCAAATCAGTTCTAAAAATATTTCTTTTCTGGGATTTAGCAGAATAAAGTCTCATATTGAACATATATTTTTCTCAGAATTTTTAAAGTTCATTTATTATTTTTCATATGGCCAAAACCGCCGAATATTTAGACATTTATCATAAATTGATATTATATAGATATACTTCCAATAAAAATTTTATCAATTTTGGAGTTAACCACAAGGAGTTATAAGCGGTTACTTTTAAAATAGTCTTTTCCCGTAAAATTCATAACTCTTAATATATACATCCAAAAATCACAATTTTTGGACACAATCAATAAAACTCATCAAAATATCATTTCAAATTTTTCCAGAATTTTTTGAAGGTCAGAAGAATTACAAACTGAAAAACATAATAATCCTTAAAATTCCTTACTATCCCTTACCTCAAAAGTGCAGTATTTCTGACTGGAATGCAAAGCTGAAGGAAACTTGCACTGAATAGCAACTCTCAAAGTATCTAAATACTCACAAAATATGCTAAATAATATACAGAGAAAAAGAGAGAAAGCTTATATTTCTGGTGTGATTTTCAATTCTAACTTAGCCCTCTATTTATAGGAAAATGTTAGCACGCCGAAGCAGACTTAACATGTAACCTGATGGCTTTACCTGCTACTATTCCCACCCACCACATTTGAATAAAAATTTCAGCACATTTCTCACCAACCAAAAGTGGGGCCCACCAATTCTATAATTTTCTACCAAAATGATAAATTCCGAAACTTCAACAATTTCTGAACCAATCATCTCTTAAAATTTATAACAAATCATACGTTCATTTTTAACGGTTCAAAATTTGTGGACATATACGCAACTTATATATGTATAACATATCCAAAAATCACAACGATCCAACGGTCGGATTAAAAATTATAACCCCCGCAATATATCTCAAAAATCCTGATTGATTTTTAATACCTCCATTCCGACAAAAATACTGATAAAATACCTCAATATTTACTCCTTCATTTTTAAGCACAAAATATATCCAACATTTATATTCACATAAAATAAATATTTCCTTATCATATGAATCAATAATTAATTATTCACAATTAATATTACAGAATCACATTTATGACAACCAGGCCGTTCTCAGGAAAGAGGGGGGTTTCCAATAAGGATTTCTCCTTACTGGTGCGCAATTAGATGACCAAACCTCAACTTAGACAGAACTTTCTAGACATTTGTGACAACCCCAAAACAGGTCTATTCCATCCAACCTATTCTGAGTCGCCAAATACATGGTACAGAAAATAACTACAATTTTATTACAATAATTGTTGTGCAAAATACAACAACACATATGCTGTGAGTTTGGATACAAATATATACCAAATGTGACTCATGTTCCAATCGTGGAGAACACCTCACAATGATACCTTACATAAAGGTATAGTCAAAAACTGTTTTAGAAATTAGAATCTTTGGGAAGTGCCAAGGAAACCTTCGTACATGCGAGGCCATGCTTCTAGGTTATGATAGATATCATATGGCCACAGAATTATCCTTGGTTGACCCAATAGACCCCAAAGAAAAACGAGAAGATTACTATCATATTCTTCCCAATGACGAGTCTTCTCTTGACTTATCATTATCTCCACTGTCTTTAATTTAAAATTATACTTCAAACAAACACCAAGATTATATAGGTAGTGCTCGTAAATATACTCAGCAAGTGGATGAGCACAATCCTATCTTGTGATGACACGAGGTTGTATGTCATTAGACATTTTGTATGATAGTGGCAAAACACCCTTCCAACGTTGGGTTCGCTTCACCCTAGATGATTCACCAAATATAACTACTAAATGATGTATACAACACTTTTCTATACTGCTTAGGGGGAACCTCCACAGCTAGAGACCACCGTTCTATTTTTTCGTTACCCTCGCTCGACCCAGCTACACTCTTATTACCTGAAAGGATTTGTGAAATAGAAGGGTGAGCACAACTAGCCCAGTAAAAATTATCATGACTAAAGATAAATAAGTTATCAATAGCTTTCAACAGAATTAAATCAGAGATTTAGAACATATGGTAGATGATAAAAATTTCAACAATAGTTGCAGCGGAACGAGCAATCCATTAGAAGAGTCAAATAGACTACAAAGTCTATTATCTTTTCCATGTTAAAAATTCACCAACAATATTTTATCCTTGTAACATCAATCAACAATTCTGGTCTACAATCATATGAATAACTCATAATCATAATTGTAGTTCTAAATTCCTCTTCTCATCCAAGACGAAGATAATTTTCATCACCTATCTTTACCTGAAACATCAAAGATCATGGTTACACCAAATCACAGTTCATGTTCATAATCATACTAATATTTTCATCTTTGCACTACGACCAAAGATATTCATTTGTATCACCAGTTGGTCATGTTCATCTCAACACCTGTTCATCTTTGCACTACTGGCCAAAGATATTCAACAACATGTCATCTTTGCACTACGGGCCAAAGATATTCATCAACAATTCATCTTTGCACTACTGGCCAAAGATATTCAACCACAGGTCATCTTTGCACTATGGGCCAAAGATATTCATCACCAGTTCAACTTTGCACTACAGGCCAAAGATATTCAACAACAGTTTATATTTGCACTACAAGCCAAATATATTCATTAACAGTTCATATTTGCACTATAGGCCAAATTTATTAATATCTCAAAGAAATATATAATCATTTCAGAATTTATATAAACAATAATTATAACCATGTTGATCAATTCACCTTTACACTTAAGTTAAAGATATTCAATTATAAATTCAATGGTCATGATCATACCAGTCAACAATTCAACTTTGTACTACTGGCCAAAGAGAACCCATAGTCATGATCATACCAAAAATCTACCCATCTTTACACTCAAGTCAAAGAGAAATATCATCATTAGGGTTATAAAAATGTTATATATGATAATAAAATCAATATAATCAACATATAGATTTAATCTCAAGAGTAATATTCATAAATTAACTATAATATGGTCAGAAAAAGAGACCAATTTTGTCGTGAATAGTATCTCGTGAATAGTAACTCGTGAATAGAAATTCATGAATAGTAACTCGACATGAAAAAGGTAGAAATTTTGCAATAAAATCTATACCAATATTTTGGTATAATGATATTGAAAGAATAATATTTTTTAATCTTATAAACAATTTATTTTAATTGTTTACACTTTACTAAATAATACATTTAATCATTCTAAAATGCCAAACTCATAAGATTTTATTACCAATAACCAAAACCCTCATCAAAAATCTGAATATACCTCATATAGGATTCTCAAGCCATAAAATCCTATTTTCAAATTTTCTTACTTAAATAACATATTTAATTCATTTACTCATAACTAGTCTATTTTCATGAAAAATACCAAATCAGTTCCAAAAATATTTCTTTCCTGGGATTTAGCAGAATATAGTCCCATATTGAATATATATTTTTCTCAGAATTTTTAAAACTCATTTACTATTTTTCATATGGCCAAAACCGCCGAATATTTAGACATTTATCATAAATTGTACTTTTATCCAAAAATTATGAAATTCACAGAGTACACTAATATTATATAGAGATATTTCGAATAAAAATTTTATCAATTTTGGAGTTAACCGCAAGAAGTTATAAAGCGGTTACTTTTAAAATAGTCTTTCCCCGTAAAATTCATAACTCTTAATCTATACATCTAAAAATCACCATTTTTGGACACAATCAATAAAACTAATCAAAATATCATTTCAAATTTTTCCAAAATTTTCTGAGGTTCAGAAAAATTATGAAACTGATAAACATAACAACCCATAAAATTTCTTACTATCCCTTACTATCCCTTACCTCAAAAGAGCAACACTTCTGACTGGATATCGGATATGACGCTGAAGAAAACTTGTACTGATGAATATCAACTCACCAAGTATCTAAATACTCACAAAATATGCTTCATAATATAGAGAGAGAAAGCTTATATTTCTGGTGTGATTTTCAATTCTAACTTAGCCCTCTATTTATAGGAAAATGTTAGCACGCCAAAGCACACTTAACCTGCAACCTGATGGCTTTACCTGTTACTATTCCCACCCACCACATTTGAATAAAAATCTCAGCATATTTCTTCACCAACTAAGAGTGGGGCCCACCAATTCTAGAATTTTCTACCAAAATGATAAACTCCGAAAATTCAACAATTTCTAAACCAGTCATCTCGTAAAATTCATAATAAATCATACGTTCATTTTTAACGGTTCAAAATTTGTGGACATATACTCAACTTATATATGTATAACATATCCAAATATTATCACGATCCAATGGTCGGATTAAAAATTATAACCCTCGCAAAATATATCAAAAATCCTAATTTGATTTTCAATACCTCCGTTCCGACAAAAATACAGATAAAATAACTCAACATTAACTCCTTCATTTTTAACCACAAAAATATATCCCTCATTTATATCCACATAAAATAAATATTTTCTTATCATATGAATCAATAATTAATTATTCACAAATAATATTATAGAATCACATTTATGACAACCAGGTCGTTCCCAAGAAAGAGGGGGCTTTCCAATAAGGATTTATCCTTATTGGCGTTTAATTAGGTGACCAAACCTCTCCTTAGACAGAACTTTCTAGACATTGCCAATAATGTTATCTAATAATTTTATTCAAATAATATGAATTATTGATCTGATAATAGGAAATAATGTGCAGTAACAATTATTGAAACAACAATAATATAAAATATCAACGCAACAATTATTGAATCAATAAAATAAAATATTGAACAATAATTACTGTAATAATTATTGAGTTGTGCCTTCTTACGTAAGAATCAATAATTTCAAAAATACTGTGCAATACCGTGTGCTACTATGCAATAACGCGTATTACTGTATTTTAACCACCGGGTATTCCAACAGTGTTAACGGTAACAACTACGCCGTTAATTATAAAAACTCAATTTTGCCATTTTCTCCATCCAATCGCTTTCCGTTATGGGGCCCACAAATAGCTGCGCCGTCGTACGAATATTCCCCGACAGAAAGAATATTCCACGACCAAACGAATATTCCCCGAAAAAAATGAATATTTTATAACCACTTGCTTATTTTGAAAAATATTCATATATCACCCTTAACTTTAACTTTTTATCAATTTAACCATTTACTAAATAGAAAAATTGAATACTTTTATTTCATAAAATTTGGGGTCTTACAATCTCCTCTCCTTATGAAATTTCGTCCTCAAAATTTACGTACTTGGTAATTCAAAGAGTTGAGAATACCTTGCTTTCATTTCAGATCCCATCTTCCCTGTCATCATGATTTCTCCATTGCTCATCTCCTGTATTTCAGATATCATTCTAGAATACAGCTTCAAAATAAGGGTTAATTGAACAAATTAACATATCACATAATATCCCGATATTATGACTGACCAACAAAGAAGCTTAGGTAGAACACACTAGCGAATGATTTACTCATCTCTCCCCTCCTAGTTATATTTCCCGATCTCCGCCAGAGACCATATCCCTAAGCTCTGATACCAACTGTGACAAATGTCCCATCAGTGGACAGCACTTCACATTGGTACCTATCAGTTTGTCACCGCAGAACGGTGTCCCCTACGGAGAGTCTGGCTTCGGTGCATCCCCCATCAACATGAAGTCACCAGTGAGGGGCTTGGGGCTCTTTACTTATAGCTCTGATACCAAATGTGACAACCCCAAAATAGGTCCATTTCATCCAACCTATTCTAAGTCGCCAAATGCATGGTACATAAAATATCTACAACTTTATTACAATAATTGTTGTGCAAAATATAACAACACATATACTGTGAGTTTGGATACAAATATATACAAAATGTGACTCATGTCCCAATCATGGACAGCACCTCACAATGATACCTTACACAAAGGTATAGTCAAAACCTGTTTTAGAAATTAGAATATTTGGGAAGTTCTCAAGGAAACCTTCGTACATGCGAGGTCATGCTTCTAGGTTATGATAGATATCATATGGCCAAAGAATTATTCTTGGTTAACCCAATAGACCCTAAAGAAAAATGAGAAGATTACTATCATATTCTTCCCAATGGCGAGTCTTCTCTTGACTTATCATTATCTCCACTGTCTCTAATTGAGAATTATACTTCAAACAAACACCAAGATTATATAGGTAGTGCTCGTAAATATACTCAGCAAGTGGATGAGCACAATCCTATCTTATGATGACACGAGATTGTATGTCATTAGACATCTTGTATGATAGTGGCAAAACACCCTTCCAACGTTGGGTTCGTTTCACCCTAGATGATTCACCAAATATAACTACTAAATGATGTATACAACACTTTTCTATACTGCTTAGGGGGAACCTCCACAGCTAGAGACCACCGTTCTATTTTTTCGTTACCCTTGCTTGACCCAGCTACACTCTTATTACCTGAAAGGAATTGTGAAACAGAAGGGTGAGCACAACTAGCCCAGTAAAAAATATCATGACTAAAGATAAATAAGTTATCAATAGCCTTCAGCCGAATTAAATCAGAGATTTAGAACATATGGTAGATGATAAAAATTTCACCCATAGTTGCAGCGGAACGAGCAATCTATTAGAAGAGTCAAATAGACTACAAAGTCTATTATCTTCTCCATGTTAAAAATCCACCAACAATGTTTTATCCTTGTAACATCAATCAACAATTCTGGTCTACAATCATATGAATAACTCATAATCATAATTGTAGTTCTAAATTCTTCTCCTCATCTAGGACGAAGATAATTTTTATCACCTATCTTTACCTGAAACATCAAAGATCATGGTTACACCAAATCACAGTTCATGTTCATAATCATACTAATAACTTCATCTTTGCACTACGACCAAAGATATTCATTTGTATCACCAGTTGGTCATGTTCATCTCAACACCTGTTCATCTTTGCACTACTCGCCAAAGATATTCAACAACATGTCATCTTTGCACTACGGGCCAAAGATATTCATCAACAATTCATCTTTGCACTATTGGCCAAAGATATTCAACCACAGGTCATCTTTGCACTATGGGCCAAAGATATTCATCACCAGTTCATCTTTACACTACAGGCCAAAGATATTCAATAACAGTTAATATTTACACTACAGGCCACATATATTCATCAACAGTTCATATTTGCACTATAGGCCAAATATATTAATATCTCAAAGAAATATATAATCATTTCAGAATTTATATAAACAATAATTATAACCATGTTGATCAATTCACCTTTGCACTTAAGCTAAAGATATTCAATTATAAATTCAATGGTCATGATCATACCAGTCAACAATTCAACTTTGCACTACTGCCCAAAGGAAACCCATAGTCTTGATCATACCAAAAATCTACCCATCTTTACACTCAAGTCAAAGAGAAATATCATCATTAGGGTTATAAAAATGTTATATATGATAATAAAATTAATATAATCAACATATAGATTTAATCTCAAGAGTAATATTCATAAATCAACTATAATATGGTCAGAAAAAGAAACCAAATTTGTCGTGAATAGTAATTCATGAATAGTAACTTGACATGAAAAAGGTAGAAATTCCACAATAAAATCCATACCAATATTTCGGTATAATGATATTGAAAGAATAATATTTCTTAAGCTTATAAACAATTTATTTTAATTGTTTACACTTTACTAAATAATACATTTAATCATCCTAAAATGCCAAACTCATAAGATTTCATTACCAATAACCAAAACCCTCATCAAAAATCTGCATATACCTCATATAGGATTCTCAAGCCATAAAATCCTATTTTCTAATTTTCTTACTTCACATAACATATTTAATTCATTTACTCATAACTAGTCTATTTTCATGAAAAATACCAAATCAGTTCTAAAAATATTTTTTTCCTGGGATTTAGCAGAATATAGTCCCATATTGAATATATATTTTTCTCAAAATTTTTAAAACTCATTTACTATTTTTCATATGGCCAAAACCGTCGAATATTTAGACATTAATCATAAATTGTACTTTTATCCAAAAAATTCAAAATTCACAGAGTACACTAATATTATATAGATATATTTCCAATAAAAATTTTATCAATTTTGGAGTTAACCACAAGAAGTTATAAAGCGGTTACTTTTAAAATAGTCTTTCCCCGTAAAATTCACAACTCTTAATCTATACATCCAAAAATCACCATTTTTGGACACAATCAATAAAACTAATCAAAATATCATTTCAAATTTTTCCAAAATTTTCTGAAGTCCAGAAAAATTACGAAACTGATAAACATAACAACCCATAAAATTCCTTACTATCCCTTACCTCAAAAGAGCAGCTCTTCTGACTTGATATCGGATATGACGCTGAAGGAAACTTGCACTGATGAGTATCAACTCACCAAGTATTTAAATACTCACAAAATATGCTTCATAATATAGAGAGAGAAAGAGAGAAAGCTTATATTTCTGGTGTGATTTTAAATTCTAACTTAGCCCTCTATTTATAGGAAAATGTTAGCACGCCGAAGCAGACTTAACCTGCAACCTGATGGCTTTACCTGCTACTATTCTCACCCACCATATTTGAATAAAAATCTCAGCACATTTCTTCACCAACTAAGAGTGGGGCCAACCAATTCTACAATTTTCCACCAAAATGATAAACTCCGAAAATTTAACAATTTCTAAACCAGTCATCTCGTAAAATTCATAATAAATCATACGTTTATTTTTAACGGTTCAAAATTTGTGGACATATACTCAACTTATATATGTATAACATATCCAAATATTATCACGATCCAACGATCGGATTAAAAATTATAACCCTCGCAAAATATCTCAAAAACCCTAATTTAATTTTCAATACCTCCGTTTCGACAAAAATACAGATAAAATATCTCAACATTAACTCCTTCATTTTTAACCACAAAAATATATCCCTCATTTATATCCACATAAAATAAATATTTCCTTATCATATGAATCAATAATTAATTATTCACAAATAATATTACAGAATCACATTTATGACAACCAGACCGTTTCCAGGAAAGAGGGTGCTTTCCAGTAAGGATTTATCCTTATTGGCGTGCAATTAGGTGATAAAACCTCTCCTTAGACAGAACTTTCTAGACATTGCCAATAATATTATCTAATAATTTTATTCAAATAATATGAATTATTGATTTGATAATGGGAAATACTGTGCAGTAACAATTATTAAAACAACAATAATATAAAATATCAACACAACTATTATTGAATCAATAAAATAAAATATTGAACAGTAATTACTGTAACAATTATTGAGTATTGCCTTCTTACGTAAGAATCAATAATTTCAAAAATACTGTGCAATACTGTGTGTTACTGTGCAATAACGCGTATTACTATATTTTAACCACCGGGTATTCCAACAGTGTTAACGGTAACAACTACGCCGTTAATTATAAAAACTCAATTTTATCGTTTTCTTCATCCAATCGCTTTCCGTTATGGGGCCCACAAATAGCTGCGCCGTCGTACGAATATTCCCCGACAGAAAGAATATTCCACGACCAAACGAATATTCCCCGAAAAAAATGAATATTTTATAACCACTTGCTTATTTTGAAAAATATTCATATATCACCCTTATCTTTAACTTTTTAACAATTTAACCATTTACTAAATAAAAAAATTGAATACTTTTATTTCATAAAATTTGGGGTCTTACAACATTGCCAATAATGTTATTTAATAATATTATTCAATTAATATGAATTATTGATCTGATAATGAGAAATACTGTGCAGCAACAATTATTGAAACAACAATAACATAAAATATCAACGCAGCAATTATTGAATCAATAAAATAAAATATTGAACAGTAATTACTGTGATAATTATTCAGTAGTGCCTTCTTACGTAAGAATCAATAATTTCAAAAATACTATGCAATAACGCGTATTACTGTATTTTAACCACCGGGTATTCCAACAGTGTTAACGGTAATAACTACGCCGTTAATTATAAAAACTCAATTTTGTCGTTATCTTCATCCGACAGTTTTCCGTTTTGGGGCCCACAAATAGTTGTGTCGTCGTACGAATATTCCCCGACAAAAAGTATATTCAACGACCAACGAATATTCCCCGACAACAATGATTATTTTATAACCACTTTTTTATTTTAAAAAATTTTCACATTTCACCTATAACTTTAACTTTTTATCAATTTAACCATTTACCGAATTGTAATTATAAGAAAAATTGAATACTTTTATTTCATAAAATTCGGGGTCTTACATAACGTATTAATTTATGAATGTATTTAATTCAATTAAATTTTTGTAGGCTCTTAATGAGGGAACGATTCCTCCAAATATACAAGTCCTAGCTATGGGTCTAGACAGGGACCAAGTCATTCGTAATGGTTACAAAATAAATGGATGTGAATTTCCTACAAAAACATATGCTCGCGGTAAAAGAACAACTAATACTGGAGTATGTGTTCAAGGAGATTGTTACAATGAGCTTGGTCGTGCCTTTTATGGAGAGTTAGAGGAAATCGTAGAGTTGTCGTACAAGGGCACGTACGGGGGTCATATTAACTTGTTCAAGTGTTGTTGGTTTGATTCAGAAAAAGGGATACGTGTTGACAGACATGGAATCGTCGATATTGACCTCCATAGGTCGGCTTACTCCAAGGAACCGTTTGTGTTACTAACTCAAACAGTACAAGTATACTACACTCCTAGTCCTGTTAGGAAAAGAGATAGACTGCCTACAGATTGGTAAGTTGTAATTCATACTCCCGCGGGCAGTCGTGTCCAAGTAATAGACGGGGATTTCTACCAAGAGGAGATGATTCATAGACCTCCTATAATAAATATTGAGGAAAACAATGACGTAATCCAGTTAGAGGGTGGAGATAAACCTAATGAATTGGATCCCGAGACAGTTATTGTGCCAGATGATAGTGATATTGAGGAAGAGTTATTGACTGACACTGACACTAAATCTGAAGAAGAAGATGGTTATGAATCTCCGATACTTGTACAAAATAATTCTGACTCAGACAACAATTTTCATTAAAATGTATGTTTAGTTTTAATTGTATTACAGTGAATTACATATAGGAATGTTCTCTATAGTACCTTTCATTTTTAGTTGTCGTAGTTAATTATTTTCTATACGATTTTCATGTACCTTTCTCTATAGTACCTTTCATTTCTCTATTGTCCTTTTCTATAAAATGTATGTTTAGTTTTAATTGTATTAAATACAATTACATATCCTGATGTTCTCTATATCCTTGACATGTTTATGTACCTTTCATTTATAACTCATACTAACATCCTAAATTTTTTATTTATAGATGTTTTCTGAACCTGCAGCACGAAAGCGCGGGTTGGGTCGGGGCCATAATCATGTGCCGAAGGCCCCGGCTAATTCGGATGATCGCATTCTTATACAGATCTGTCCTCCTCTACAAAGCACGTAAGTTAAACATCGTGTATATGTAAGGGTTTAATATTTCCATTATTATAAATATAGTAGTGATTTAAATGTAAGGGTTTTAATGTAAATTATTGTATATTGTAGTGATTTTCAATATAGTAAAATTGTGAAGTACATTTCACAATTATGCTTACAAAACTGACCTACACCAGTGATTACATGGGCGAGCACACCTCTCGCCCATAAGGATGCAGTTTGGGCTGAATTTTAGGTATATTTTTTTATCACTCTGATAGATAATACATAGTTAATCAAATAATATTGTTTAGTAATATAATAATTTTAATATTATTATTGTTATTTTATTTGCAGAAGCGGTATAGATGGGATGACACACATGCATCCGTTATTCAGACACTATTCTGGCAGAAGTGCGCCGTTCGAACTAAAGATAATCTGAACAAAGAATGACAAAAAGCCCTGCACAATGCTGAGATTGACCATCTAGGACAGGGTGAGTAGTATATGCATAAGCATGGCCCCTAGTGGTGTGCACAACCCATATGGGTGCAAATGTGTGACCAGTGGAGAGCTGAGAGTTGGGTCAAGAGGCGTAAGACTACCGCCTCGAACAGATCCTCATGTGTATCAGACGGCGAGAAGCCAAAAGGCACATATCGGGGCGGTAGTATATCACAGCTGCAACACATTGTTGCCAGGGTACGTATGTTATGTTTATAGTCATCTTTTGTAGCTAAAATATCATATGTTTACATAATAATATGAGAAAATGAACTGTAAGAGTCTCAGTCACAAGGTCAACCTATCAATTGGTTGGATGTTTATGTGGCCACCCGCGATGGTCTGCCTGAGACTGTTCAAATACCGGTAATAAGTTCACTTTATCCTAATATGTTGTTTATAAATTGTGATGACCTTTTTTAGTATTTCTTTTATTTATTTTTAACTATTTAATTGTTCATCTTTTGACAGGACACTTATAAGGGCTTAATGAACTAGCGCTATCTTGAAGGCACCCCGCGTCCGTCGATTGATCAAGAATTATGGGAGAGGGCGTCCATCGTGAAGAAAAATTATGTCAAGGGCCAAGGACAAAAACGACGCCCGACCATCAGTGGCACAGGCAGCTCTGCCACCCAGTCTACACAGTCATCAGGTTATTCAGCCTATCATACTTCTGTTGACTGTGTGAGAGCGATTTGTCAAGATCGTTATCTTCTCCATATACTAGGCTGGAATCTGCAGTCTCTGAGTCCTGATGAGTTGGCAGAGGCAGTGGCGGCAGTGGTGGCGGCAGTGGTAGCGGCAGCAGCAGCAGCAGCACAGCAGCAGAATGACGACCAGGTATATATATATATATATATATATATATATATATATATATATATATATATCATTTATTGTTTAGCAACATTGTCTTATATGTTTATAGTCTCTGAGTCACTGTCTTACTTATATGTTTCACTACATTGTCTATTGTTTAGCTTTCCCTAAGTCGTAGCAGTATCAACACAGGTAACATATATGTTATATTACTTTGTTAATTACAGGATACTAATTTGGATGATCCATGAAGAGCGCCTAGACTTGTTTTTTTAGATTTTTAAAGCCTTGTACTCTTTCAGATTCATTCTTTGGACAATTGAATTGGTGTATATGGATGTTTACGATATCGATTGTATTGTGTTGGATGAATGTTTACAATTGTATTGTGTTGGATGAATGTTTATTCATGGATGATCAATGTTCATTATATAGTAGTTATATCATGGATGGATGTTAATATGGATGCTTGTATATACTGTTGTATTAGGATTGAAAGTGTGACAAACGAGATTTTTGTAATTACTTTCTAATATTTATTGAATTAAATAAATATTTTTTGATGATTTAATTATTTGATTAAATAATTAATTGATGTAATTATGTTAGATTAATTTAATTATGTGTTACATTTATTAAATTAATATAGAGAATTTTTATTATCAAAGTATGTAATTATGTGAGCTTATTGAATTAAATGAATTATTTAATAAGTATATTGGTATTTTAATTAATTTAATTATTAATTAGAGATTTGATAAATTGACATTATTTATTAATGAGATAATTAATTATGTGACTATGTGAAATTATGAGAAATTATTATATTTTATTTTTATTAAATTAAATAAGATATATGGATTATTGTGCAAGTGGATGTGATATTAATTAAACTATATTGTAAAGGTTTTATTAAATTAATTGGTTTTGTAATATATTAAACTAGCCAAACGTGGCCTTAGAAGGAGTTATGGCCAGTTAACCCATGATGGGCAACTGACCATGATGCGCGTCAGTTTTTTTTTCCTTTATATGTACTCTCCTTCCCTTTTCTTTTTCATTATTGCCTAAGTCTAGAATAGCATATCAGAGAGAGTTTAGAGAGAAAATTTAGAAGTTTTGAGAGAAATTGTAAGTGTATAATCAACAGGTACTTGTGAAAAGATTTTCATTGATCATCTCCTAATCTATACTCTGGGTAATTTTCTCCAAACCAATTTCTATTTCACGAATTTAAGTTTTCTAGAAAATGGCTTTCAAAACCTCTGTTATGTCTCTGTAATTGAAATTGTGAGAGTTATGTGCATATATGTGTTAAGATGTCATTTTAATGTGTTTTAATATATATTGTATATAATTCCTTATCATCAATTCATAATTTTACGTCGTATATGATTGCTGCAAAATTAAAGAGTTTGGGTTTTGGCCTTATGGCCTTATACGTGAAATTTTATGTAGTGATCGTATATTATCCCTAAATTTTACACTCCTACATTATTATGCATGTTGATACGAAGAGACCAAGCCTTAAACGAACGGATTCGGTGTTATAATGAATTCATAGTGTTAAATTTATGATTTTATTCATTAACTTCAAGAACATCAAGAACAGTCCAATTTTACATGATTTAATTCTGTTATTGGATCTTTAGATGGGTTAAAATCACTCTATAGAGGTTGGGTAATGATTATATGTGAATATTAACATGTGGGTATGTTAAATTAGTGAGTTTAATGACCATGAAATGTGTAATTCGCCGAACTCTGTGTTCTTCGTGAATTGGGAAACAGAATCTGGAGTTTCGCGCCGCGGCGCCAACTCTAGAACTGAGATCCCGTGCCGCAGCGCCACCGCACCGCAGTGCCAAGACTCGAACCACGCCGCCACAGCGCCACAGCGTCAAGTGTTCGGCTGCAGCGCCACCGCGCCGCAGCGCGACGATCACGTGTATCACTGGCGCTGCAGCGCCACTCTCCAGAAAATTCAGAAATGAGATTTTTAAAATATTTAAGTCTAACAAGTGTTAGTGAATTGATGTAATGAACATGCAAATATGATAGAAGAATAATGTGATGATAAAAATAGTTGTTTAAACATGTAAATAACATAATTACATGTGATTTAAATTATTGAATTCCTAACTAGATTATTATTCATGAAGTACAAATTATGTGATAATGAGATAAATTGACTAAGTATAGTCGATAATTAAAGTAGACAACGAGAATGAGTTTACGTTGATTAATTAATTTATAATTAACTGGTATTCTGTATATATATGGTATGTAGGATTTAATTCAAAGAACGTGCTTAGTTAAAGTATAATCTACGCGCGAGACAAGTTTCCTAAACTAAACTCTTAAATTTGATCAAGTTTTTCTAACCCTATTTGTCATTATTGTTCAAGTTTATTATTTACATTGAACAAATTATCATTGTTATTATTCTAGTTCAAACATGATATTAAAGATTTATTATCTTTCCTAAGCATGATTCAGTTATACAATAATTGACCTATTGTATACTTTTGAGATTATTATTCAAATCGAATATCAATTATTGTTGAACCTTATTAGACTAGTGAAACCTTAATGATTCAACTAGTCCATAGTTGATGAGCATTCTAAAATTCAGAACCCTTGATGAATTATCCAAACCAAACTTGCTTTGGTGCGGACTCGAATGTCAAACTGAGATGAATAACCCTGTATAGGGGATTATTTACGCTTTAGCATTAAGATATTGTGCACAGTATGGTACTAAGGGCTGATCCCCCTAAGTACGAGAAGAAGGTCCATAGTCTTATGACTATTAAAGGTTTCAAGTATAACCCTTGTTAACCTAGGACATAGTTCAAGGTCATATGACCCTCAGAATTTTTTTGATTCTTGTTATTCACTCTTGATTCAAAAGTTGAGCTTTTATTCAGATGTCTTTGATTTATTCGCATGTTATTATACTATTACTTTATTTTTATACTTGTGGGCATTTGTGCTCACTCTTGCTTAATAATAACATTGCAGTTAAGAACGAAAGAACTGATGAACCTTCCACTAGTAAAGGCAAGGGCAAAGTTAGCAAGTGACGAAGACCCGTTGTTTTATATGATGATGTATTTGTTAAGACTTGAGTTATTGTTATTGTTTAAGACTTATTTGTTTATGATTCCGCACAGATGTTTAAGGTTAGTTTAACCTGGGATTGTAATATTATTATTCAGATGTTGTAACCCTTATGGGGAAGATTTTATTTCTATTTATTGCATGGTTTGCATTTATTATGGGTAGATAGATAGATGATATTTATGCAGTGAACACCAAATCCCATGGAATCGAAGTATCCGGATATGGGGGTGTCACAGGTTGGTATCAGAGCTGTAAGTTATGAACCTTAGGTGGGGGAACAACCTTAGGTAGTAACCTTATAAAAAGAAGATAGTAAAGAAAAACTCTTATCGAGTTTTAAGAAATGAATTTTTGGTAATTCATTGAAGATAATAAAATACATTATGTGTTTATGTGTTAATTTATGTGCTCGTTAGTACGACTTAGTAACTAAAACTTAAAATTTTGTTGTCAAGATGACGAATGTTGGAGAAGCTAGTCAAGCTGGGGAGGAAGAACCCCGATTACCTATAGTACCTACAGAGGATGAGCCCCGAGACATATATGTTGTTAGGGAACAGTTAGTTCAGAGGGAGTCATCTCCATTGATCACCGTTGTTGGTCAGGAGCATGAGCCCGAGACTGATCCTGAGGAGGATCCTGAGGAGGAGTTTGATGAGGAAGAGGAAGAAGAGGAGTTACCGCGGTACACCGTCGATTCGGAGATGTATGACACGTTATACGACCGTAACGTTGAGTTACAGGACGAGGTTCAGGAATTAGCTGAGAGAGCGACTATTCAGCAGTCTACTTTAGAGGAGAAGGAGAGGGAGATTTCGACTCTTCACTCACGATTGGGAAATGTAGAATGGGATTTGGTCCATAAAAAGGGTCAAACCGAAGATAAGACCGAGGAAATAGAGAAGCTGAAAAAGGAACTGAAAGAAACCTCTGGAAGACTGAAAATAGCAGAGGAAGGATGGGTAAGAGAATCACGTCGAGCTGATCGTGCAGAAGATGATAGTCGTGCAAAGAAGGTAAAGCTTGAAGAGACATACTCCACACTTAATCATGCAATAAATGAGGCTCAGGAACAAGTTTTGAGATACCCCATCCAGTTCGAAGGACTTTCGTCGTTTATGTTGGATCGCAGGACGATGTCTCGTATCATGGATGAGGAGCGTGACAAGGCTATTCAGTACCTTGATAGACAGGATTAGAATCCGTTTAATTATGTGAAAGACTTAATTAGTTTTTTTTTATGTAAATTCCGATGTGTTTATGAACGAAGGAATATGTTAATATTTTAAGTCCTGTGGATTCTTTATTCCAGGATTGTTGATGTAATAGCAGTTATGCTATAGTTTGATGTTAAAACTTTGAGTTGAATTAAATATATTAAGTTGTTTGAGATGATGTGATAAATGAGTATGTTAAATTGTTGAGTAATGCCTTAACTATTTAGAGAAATAAATAAAGTTCTAATAAGCGTTTATTTTATCAGAAATATGCCGCCAAGGAGAAGACAACAGCGTCAACTGGCTCAGGAAGAGTCAACCAATAATAACAATAACGCCAACGCTAATCCTGTTCAGCAGTTGGTGAACTTACTGACTGGAGAAATGAACAATCAACCTCAAGCTCCACCAAACACAACGTTTAAAGACTTTAAGGTGGTGGGACCGCCCGAGTTCAAAGGTTCTTGGAACCCAATCAAGGCTCAAACGTGGGTCATGAAAATGGAGAAAGTTTTCGACGTTACTAGGGTTAGAGAAGACCAGAAGACCGTTTTTGCAACGTTTATGCTGAAGTCTGAGGCTAGCTACTGGTGGCAAGCAAACAAAGTGCGTGGAGGTGAAGGTGTAATTATGTGGGAGAGATTTAAAGGAATATTTTTCAAAATGTACTTCCCAACTAGTTCGCAGAATTAGATGGAAATTCAATTTCTGGAACTAAAGCAAGGAAACATGAGCGTACCTGAATACGCGGCTAAATTCGATGAGTTGGAAAGGTTTGCCCCGTACCAAGTACACACTGACGAAAGAAAGGCCAGAAGATTTGAACAAGGACTAAAGCCTTGGGTTTACAGTAAGGTGTCAATGTTTCAAATAAACACATTTGCCAGAGTATTGGAAAAGGCCATCCTCGCTGAAGGTGGGAGCGATGCGGTGACCAAGTACAATAAAGAGAAAAAGAAGAAGAAGAGTGAAGGTGAAGGAAATAACAAGACTGGTGGGAGTAACACTGGGAGTAGTCATAATCAGAAGAGGAAGTGGACGGATAACTCGTTAGCTAGAAGTCAACAAGGAGGGCAGAAGAAGAAAATTGAAGCGTGCTCAAACTATGGAAAAGCTCATCTGGGAGTTTGCATGAAAGGGAAGCGAGTGTGCTACAATTGTGGTCAGGAAGGCCACATAGCACCAAACTGTCCAAACCCAAAGAAGGGTGCTTGTTTTAACTGTGGTTCTAAGGATCATCAAGCAAGAGATTGCTCCAAGAAGGGATCAGGAGGAGCAGTGCAAGGAGGTAACCGTGGAAATAGCAGTGGAAATACCTTAACCACTACCGGACCACCTGCAACAAACCGACCGACCGCCAGAACTTTCAATATGACAGTGCAGGACGCAATTCAGTCTTGTGAAGTGGTGTCAGGTATCATTCCGATTAATGAAATTAATGCTTATGTTTTATTTGATTCGGGTGCTACTTGTTCCTTTATATCTGAAGACTTTGCTAATAGTTTAGATTTACTTATGGATGAGTTGGAATATCCCATGAATATAGAAAATTATGAATAGAGAGATAATTCCTGTTAAGTACGTGTTTAAGAACTGTAGGGTGGACATTAAGGGTAATATCATGAACGTAGATCTTATCCCTATTCGGCTTGGGAAATTTGACGTTATTTTGGGTATGGATTGCTTATCCAATTATGGGGCGGTAATTGACTGCCAGAAGAAGCGTATTAACCTTATGACTCCGTCAAAGGTTGTATTTTATGGTAGCAAGTCGCCTAGACAAGCGAGTTGTCTGACGATGATGCAGGCCAGGAAGTTATTAAGACAAGGCTATGTAGGATACTTAGCTTACATAGTCGACAGTCAAAAAGAGAATCCGAAGGTAAAAGAGATACCGATTATGAGGGACTTCGTCAACGTATTTCCAGATGATTTGCCAGGACTTCCACCAGATAGAGAGGTAGATTTCGTGATCGATTTGGCGCTCGGAACTGCTCCAATATCGAAAGCACCATACCGAATGGCACCAGTAGAGATGAAAGAACTGATGGTTCAACTACAAGAATTGCTGGACCAAAAGTACTTTCAACCGAGCGTATCGCCGTGGGGAACGCCAATGTTGTTTGTGAAAAAGAAGGACGGATCGATGCGGCTCTGCATTGACTACAGAGAACTGAACAAGGTCACGATTAAGAATAGATATCCATTACCAAGAATCGACGATCTGTTTGATCAATTAAAGGGAGCAAGATACTTTTCCAAGATAGACCTGAGGAGTGGTTATCACCAACTGAAGGTGAGACCAGAGGATGTACCGAAGACAGCGTTCAGAATGCGATACGGTCACTACGAATTTTTAGTAATGTCGTTTGGTCTAACGAATGCTCCTGCAGCATTTATGGGACTAATGAATGGTGTGTTCAAGCCGTTTTTGGACAAATTCGTGGTGGTATTTATAGACGACATTCTGGTATATTCCAAAACCAAAGAAGAACACGAAGAGCATCTGAGATTAACGTTGGAAGTATTGAGAAGGGAGAAGTTGTACGCTAAATTTTTGAAATGCAAATTCTGGATCGAGCGAGTACAATTTCTTGGTCACATGATCGATAAAAATGGAATTTCGGTAGATCCATCCAAAGTAGAAGCCGTGATTAAGTGGGAACAGCCGAGAACGCCGTCAGAAGTAAGAAGTTTTCTTGGATTGGCGGGATATTATAGAAGATTCATTCAAGATTTTTCCAAGATCGCAACTCCGTTAACGAATTTAACTCGAAAAGCTGTGAAATTTGTTTGGACGGAGAAGTGTGAGGAGAGCTTTCAAGAATTAAAGAAGACGTTGAGTACGGCACCTGTGTTATCTCTTCCGGATGATACAGGAAATTTTGTTGTTTTTAGTGATGCGTCGCATAAAGGACTTGGCCGTGTGCTAATGCAAAACGGTAAAGTAATCGCGGATGCATCACGACAGTTGAAGGATTACGAGAAGGGATACCCGACCCATGATTTGGAGTTAGCTGCAGTTGTTTTTGCTTTAAAAATTTGGAGGCATTATCTCTACGGAGAGAAGTGTGAGATATATACGGATCACAAGAGTCTGAAATATATTTTCACACAGAAGGAGTTGAATATGCGTCAAAGAAGATGGTTAGAATTAATTAAGGATTACGACTGTGAGATTTTATATCATTCGGGTAAAGCGAATGTAGTTGCCGACGCCTTAAGTTGAAAGGGTCGTGAGAAATTGATGATGTTGACTACTCAGGAGGAGCTAATCACAGAAATGGAGAAACTGGAATTGGAAGTGAAGTATCCAATGGAGATTGATGAGAGGCTATTTCATATGCAATCTGGTACAACCCTACTAGATAAAGTGAAGGAGGCTCAGCTTCAGATGATGAATGCAAAAAGGTGGCAAAGAAGATATTTGAAGGGACCGAACCGAGATTTAAGATGGATAAGGAAGGAATACCGAGATTTGAGAGTAGAATTTGGGTACCGCCAGTACAAGAGATTAAGGAGGATATTTTAAGCGAGGCTCATAGTTCAGAATATTCGATTCATCCTGATAGTACCAAAATATACCAAGATCTTCGACAACATTTTTGGTGGCCGAATTTGAAGCGTGATGTTGCAGAATGTGTTGCCAAGTGTCTGACCTGTCAAAAAGTTAAAGCGGAACATCAGAGACCGAGTGGATTGCTACAACCGTTAGAAATCCCAGAGTGGAAATGGGAACATATTACAATGGACTTCGTGGTTGGTCTTCCGACGACTCAAGAAGGCTATGACGCAGTATGGGTTATCGTTGACCGACTGAATAAATCTGCACATTTCCTTCCAATCAAAATAAGATTCAATTTAGATCAGTTGGCCAGGCTATACATAAAAGAGATTGTCTCGAGGCACGGAGTTTCGATATCAATTATTTTAGATAGGGATTCGCGCTTCACATCAAATTTCTGGAAACGTCTTCAGGAATGCATGGGTACGCAATTGCGAATGAGTACAGCTTACCACCCTCAAATAGACGGACAGAGTGAGAGAACGATTCAGACATTAGAAGATATGCTAAGAGCCTGTGTGATGGACTTTAAAGGAAATTGGGTTGATCACTTACCATTAGTAGAGTTCGGCTACAACAACAGTTACCACGCTAGTATTGGCATGCCGCCTTACGAAGCGTTATACGGCAGAAAGTGCAGAACTCCACTTTATTGGGATGAAGTTGGTGAGAGACAATTACTAGGGCCAAAATTGGTACAGCAGACAGCAGAAATAGTCAAAGTGATCCGAGCACGACTGGTAGCGGCTCAAGATCGACAAAAGAAATACGCTGACCCACATCGTAAAAATATCGAGTTTGAATCAGGTAGTTATATTTTCTTGAAGGTCTCTCCCTGGAAAGGAAAGATCAGATTCGGAAAGAAAGGGAAATTGAGCCCAAGATTCATTGGACCCTTTGAAGTAGTGAGAAGAATCGGAGAAGTTGCGTATGAGGTAGCCTTACCTCCAGCACTCGAGAATATCCATAACGTCTTCCATGTTTCTGTATTGCAACCCTACAAGCCTGATTACAAGCATGTAATTGAATACGAACCCTTACATTTTGAGAAAGACTTATCTTACGAAGAAATTCCTGTCCAAATTGTCGACCAAAAAGAACAAGTTCTGAGAAATAAAGTTATACCATCAGTTAAGGTAATTTGGAGAAACCACAACGCTGAAGAAGCTACGTGGGAACTAGAAGAAAATATGATGAAGAATTACCCTCATTTATTTGCTTAAATATGTATATGCAATTCTGGGGACAAAATCTCTGTAAGGGGGGAGAATGTAACGGGTCGAAATTTATTGAGTCGTGATTCTGGGGACAGAATCCTTTTAAGGGGAAAAAGATGTGACAAACGAGATTTTTGTAATTAATTTCTAATATTTATTGAATTGAATAAATATTTTTCAATGATTTAATTATTGGATTACATAATTAATTGATGTAATTATGTTAGATTAATTTAATTATATGTGTTACATTTATTAAATTAATATAGAGAATTTTTATTATCAAAGCATGTAATTATGTGAGCTTATTGAATTAAATGAATTATTTAATAAGCATATTGGTATTTTAATTAATTTTATTATTAATTAGATATTTGATAAATTGACATTATTTATTAATGAGATAATTAATTATGTGACTATGTAAAATTATGAGAAATTATTATATTTTATTTATATTAAATTAAATAAGATATATGAATTATTGTGCAAGTGGATGTGATATTAATTAAACTATATTGCAAATGTTTTATTAAATTAATTGGTTTTGTAATATATTAAACTAGCCAAAAGTGGCCTTAGAAGGAGTTATGGCCAGTTAACCCATGATGGGCAACTGACCATGATGCGCGTCAGTTTTTCTTCCTTTATACGTACTCTCCTTCCCTTTTCTTTTTCATTATTGCCTAAGTCTAGAATAGCATATCAGAGAGAGTTTAGAGAGAAAATTTAGAAGTTTTGAGAGAAATTGTAAGTGTATAATCAACAGGTACTTGTGAAAAGATTTTCATTGATCATCTCCTAATCTATACTCTGGGTAATTTTCTCCAAACCAATTTCTATTTCACGTATTTAAGTTTTCTAGAAAATGGCTTTCAAAACCTCTGTTATGTCTCTGTAATTGAAATTGTGAGAGTTATGTGCATATATGTGTTAAGATGTCATTTTAATGTGTTTTAATATATATTGTATATAATTCCTTATCATCAATTCATAATTTTACGTCGTATATGACTGCTGCAAAATTAAAGAGTTTGGGTTTTGGCCTTATGGCCTTATACGTGAAATTTTATGTAGTGATCGTATATTATCCCTAAATTTTACACTCCTACATTATTATGCGTGTTGATACGAAGAGACCAAGCCTTAAATTTTACACTCCTACATTATTATCCCTAAATTTATGATTTTGTTCATTAACTTCAAGAACATCAAGAACAGTCCAATTTTACATGATTTAATTCTGTTATTGGATCTTTAGATGGGTTAAAATCACTCTATAGAGGTTGGGTAATGATTATATGTGAATATTAACATGTGGGTATGTTAAATTAGTGAGTTTAATGACCATGAAATGTGTAATTCGCCGAACTCTGTGTTCTTCGTGAATTGGGAAACAGAATCTGGAGTTTCGCGCCGCGGCGCCAACTCTAGAACTGAGATCCCGTGCCGCAGCGCCACCGCACCGTAGTGCCAAGACTCAAACTACGGCGCCACAGCGTCAAGTGTTCGGCTGCAGCGCCACCGCGCCGCAGCGCCACTCTCCAGAAAATTCAGAAATGAGATTTTTAAAATATTAAAGTCTAACAAGTGTTAGTGAATTGATGTAATGAACATGCAAATATGATAGAAGAATAATGTGATGATAAAAATAGTTGTTTAAACATGTAAATAACATAATTACATGTGATTTAAATTATTGAATTCCTAACTAGATTATTATTCATGAAGTACAAATTATGTGATAATGAGATAAATTGACTAAGTATAGTCGATAATTAAAGTAGACAACGAGAATGAGTTTACGTTGATTAATTAATTTATAATTAACTGGTATTGTGTATATGTATGGTATGTAAGATTTAATTCAAAGAACGTTCTTAGTTAAAGTATAATCTACGCGCGAGGCAAGTTTCCTAAACTAAACTCTTAAATTTGATCAAGTTTTTCTAACCCTATTTGTCATTATTGTTCAAGTTTATTATTTACCTTGAACAAATTATCATTGTTATTATTCTAGTTCAAACATGATATTAAAGATTTATTATCTTTCCAAAGCATGATTCAGTTATACAATAATTGTCCTATTGTATACTTTTGAGATTATTATTCAAATCGAATATCAGTTATTGTTGAACCTTATTAGACTAGTGAAACCTTAATGATTCAACTAGTCCATAGTTGATGAGCGTTTTAAAATTCAGAACCCTTGATGAATTATCCAAACCAAACTTGCTTTGGTGCGGACTCGAATGTCAAACTGAGATGAACAACCCTGTATAGGGGATTATTTACGCTTTAGCATTAAGATATTGTGCACAGTATGGTACTAAGGGCTGATCCCCCTAAGTACGAGAAGAAGGTCCATAGTCTTATGACTGTTAAAGGTTTCAAGTATAACCCTTGTTAACCTAGGACATAGTTCAAGGTCATATGACCCTCAGAATTCTTTTGATTCTTGTTATTCACTCTTGATTCAAAAGTTGAGCTTTTATTCAGATGTCTTTGATTTATTCGCATGTTATTATACTGTTATTTATTTTTATACTTGTGGGCATTTGTGCTCACTCTTGCTTAATAATAACATTGCAGTTAAGAACGAAAGAACTGATGAACCTTCCAC
Organism: Panax notoginseng; assembly: GCA_016801055.1. Taxonomy (NCBI): domain Eukaryota; kingdom Viridiplantae; phylum Streptophyta; class Magnoliopsida; order Apiales; family Araliaceae; genus Panax; species Panax notoginseng. The sequence goes on from CM029014.1 coordinate 178,884,666, forward strand.
TAGTAAAGGCAAGGGCAAAGTTAGCAAGTGACGAAGACCCATTGTTTTATATGATGATGTATTTGTTAAGACTTGAGTTAATGTTATTGTTTAAGACTTATTTGTTTATGATTCCGCACAGATGTTTAAGGTTAGTTTAACCTGGGATTGTAATATTATTATTCAGATGTTGTAACCCTTATGGGGAAAATTTTATTTCTATTTATTGCATGGTTTGCATTTATTATGGGTAGATAGATAGATGATATTTGTGCAGTGAACACCAAATCTTGTTGAATCGAAGTACCCGGATTTGGGGGTGTCACAGAAAGCAGGTACAAAGTAGGTTATTTTTGGGAAATCAATAAAACAAGCAAAATTTTAAAAAAAAAAACCATCAGCGACCACATGCGGTCGCTAACACTGTATCAGCGACTGCGTCACCTTATTGGAATCTAGCGACTGTTGCAGTTGCTATTACCGATCGCTACTACGTGTATCGTAGTAACCTATCTGTGCGGTCTCTATCGCATGCATGGTGAATCCTTCTGTTATTCCATTCTTTATTATTCTGTTGGAATAACCTGTCTATGTGGATTGCCACATGCATGGTGAATGATCCTTTATATTCATTCCTTATTAAATTGTGGAAATTATCTGTATACGTGGATTACCGCATGGCTGGTGAAAATCCATTTGCAGTTTCATATATTCTTTATTATACTCATTTGATTAAAGTTTTGATTTCTATACTCCATGAAATTAGTGGAATATCCTTGATATTTGTGCTTCATCCAGTATCTTTTCATGAAAATATTCTTCTGAGCATTCTTGACTGTTACTTTACAAAGAAGTATCATGTTGACAATTTGAATATTATTAGTTCCTGGATAAACTAATTCTTGAACTTGTTTAATTGAATTCCTATAACATTGCCATCATCCTCATGTTTATTTTATGTTAAAAGTCATCTTTGGCTTACGTGCATAGATGGACTTAGTATGATTATGGTCAGGGATCATTCGGTATAATCATGAACTTTGATGTTATAAGTGGTGTGGTAAAAGTCCTCAATGGCTTGTAATGCATTGATAAACAGTTTGTGGTATGATTATGACCAGGGATTTTTCGGTATAGTTATGATCATTGATGATTTAATTAATATCCTTGGCCCGTAATACAAGGATGATTAGAAGATGTGGTTTATTTATTAAGCTGAGTCTCAATGATAAAAGTTGATGAAAATATTTTTAAATCATAGAAGATAGTAGGTTTTATTCTCTACTTGACTCTTCTAATGGATTGCTTATTCCGCTACAGTTAAACTTGATGTCTATTATATTTTATTAGTTTAACATTGTTGAAGGCTAATGATAATTTATTCTGCATTATCTTAATCATAATATTTCTTACTGGGCTAGTTGAGCTCACCATTTCTTTCACTGTTCTCTTCAGGAAATGAGAACGTAGTTGGGGCAAGTCGAGGAACGGAGTGATGGTCCGAATGATAGTATTAGTTAGTAGTCCTCACTATTCTATGTAATGGTGTGCTAATAAATGTAATGAGGACTCCTCTTGAGTATGAATACTCTCTAGAAGATAATATTTGTATTCAAACTCACAGTTTATGTTTTGTCGTATTGTACACGACAGTTGTATTAGTAAGTTGTATTTGTATTCTGTACTATGTATCTGACGACTCAAGATGGGTGATGCATACCTAATTTTGGGGGCGTCACAGTTGGTATCAGAGCTTAGGGATATGATCCCTGGCTAAGATGTGAGAATAGAACTAGGAGGGGAGAGACGGGGAATTCCTTCGCTAGTATGACCTACCTAAGTTTATTTGGTATTTAATTGGTCGGTCAGAGTATAGGGATAATATGTGATATGTTAATTAACCCTTGTTTTGTGGCAGTGTTTGAAAATGGCATCTAACAATGTTGAGATAAGCATTGGAGCAAAATAATATGACCATATCGCAGTACGAGGTTAAGTTTGTGGAGTTATCCCGGTTTGCATCCCATTTGGTCGATAATGAGGAGCGAATGACGCGAAAGTTTCTAAGAGGTTTGAAATCCTATATACGTCAATACCTCATTCTCATATTTATATTTTGTTGAAAGTCATCTGTGGCCTGTAGTGCACAGATGGACTTGGTATGATTATGACCAGGGATTATTCGGTATAATCATGACCGTAATGTTACAAATGATGTGGAAAAAGTCCTCATTGGCCCGTAATGCATTGATGGACAGTTTTTGGTATGATTATGGCTATGGATTCTCTTTGGCCGTAGTGCAAAGACTAATTATTTTATGGCATGATCAGGACCGTTGATGAAAACACGATTATCTTTAGCCGTAGTGCATGCATAATTCGTGGTCGTGATACTAAAGAATATCCTTAGCCGGAGTGCAAGGGTGATTCGATGATGTGGATTAATTATTGAGCTGAGTCTCAGCAGTGAAATATTAATTCATAGTTGTGGTAAAAGTCATCTGTGGCTTACGCGCATAGATGGACTTGGTATGATTATGACTAGGGATTGTTCGGTATAATCATTACCGTAATTGAAAACATGATTATCTTTGGCACGTAGTGCATGGATAATTCGTGGTCGTGATACTAAAGAATATTCTTGGCCTGTAGTGCAGGGATGATTCGATGATGTGGATTAATTATTGAGCTGAGTCTCAGCAATGAAATATTAATTTATAGATGTGGTAAAAGTCATCTGTGGCTTACGTGCATAGATGGACTTGGTATGATTATGACCAGGGATTGTTTGGTATAATCATGACCGTAATTGAAAACAAAATTATCTTTGGCACGTAGTGCATGGATAATTCGTGGTCGTGATACTATTAAGCTGAGTCTCAGCATTATTGATTTTATAGTTGTATATCCTTGGCCTGTAGTGTGAAGATTAACTGTTGATTATTAGTTATACAGTTGTAAATCTTTAGCCGTAGTGCAAAGATGAATTTATTAGTATGATTATGAGTAGGAATTGTGATTTGGTATAACCATGATTTTTGATGTTTCAAGTGAAGATAGGTGATGTAAATTTTCTTCTTCCTGGGTGCGAAAAGTAATTCAGAATCACAATTATGATTATGAGTTATTCATATGATTATGGACAGAAATTGTTGATTGATGTTACAGGGATATGGTCACTGACGGAGATATTAGTCTAGAAGACGAGTAATATACTTCGCTAGGGTGTGACTTACCTAAGCTGAAATTGTTTACTTAATAAGTGGATAAATTGTGGTATGTCGATTAACCTTTGTTTTGAAGGTATATTCTAGAATGATATTCGAAATACAGGAGATGAAAAATGGAAAAATCATGATAGAGCGGAATTATCCGGAAAGGTACAATCTGAAAAGAAAGTAAGGTATTCTCATTTCTTCGAATATCAGATACGTACGTTAATTTCGAGGGCGAAATTCCATAAGAAGGGGAGATTGTGAGACCCCGAATTTTATGAAATAAAAGTATTCAATTTTTCTATTTTGGTAAATGGTTAAATTGATAAAAGGTTAAAGTTAAGGGTGATATGTGAATTTTTTTTTTAAAGTAAACAAGTTGTCATAAAATACATGGTCACTATTCACGAGTTACTATTCACGGATTACTATTCACCCAAATTACTATTCACTCTAGTATTGTTCACTCGAGTATTTAGGACACTTTTTGTGTCGGAGTTACTATTCTGGAGTTACTATTCACGAGTTACTATTCACGAGTTACTATTCACCCAAATTACTATTCACTCTAGTATTATTCACTCGAGTATTTGGGACACTTTTTGTGTCGAAGTACTATTCACGAGTTACTATTTACGGGAAATATTCGTACGACGGTACAATCATTGGTGGATCCCACAACGGAATTATTGTCAGATTGAGAAAACGACAAAAATATTTTATTAAAAATAACGGCGGAAGTTTTACCGTTGATACTGTTGAACTACTGTAATGAATGAGTGGCTTGAGTTGTGATTCTGAGGACAGAATCCTTGTAAGGAGGGAATGATGTAACAATCCAGATTTTTATTATAATATTTAAATATTTATTGAATTATATAAATATTTAATGGATGTGTTTATTGTTGAATAAGTATTTGTTTAATTGATTTGATGTGATTTGATTATTTATTTGTTTAATAAATAATTAATGAGTTAAGAAAAGTAATTATTTTGAAATAGTAATCTAATTTAATTTAATAATTAAGTTAGAGAGTTTATAATGATTAAATAAATTATTATATTATGCAATGAATTGTTATTAGAATTAATTAAATTAAGTATGAAAACTTAATTAATTAGAAGTGTGACAAATAACTATATTATAAATGGTTATTAAAAATAAATTAAAGTAGTTTTAATTTATTTTGCCAAACAAGACTTAAATATATTAAGTCTTTAAAAAGAGTTTTGCCAAACGGAGCCTTATGGCTTTTGGAATTTAAATTTTGAATTATTAATAATATAATATAAATAATATATATATTAATTTGGTAACTGCTAATTTAATAAGGCCATTAGTAGTGTCGGTTTTAAGCGTTTGAATTAAGACGTGCGTTTGGGGGTTAGTTCTAGTTTACGTATAATGTATTTGGCTTATGCCTAAGAAGAAAATAGAAGTTTTCTGAGAAGGAGAATTACAGAGAGTTTGAGAGAGAAGTATCAGAGAAAAATTGAGAGGAAAAGGTGTCTGAAGTTGCAAGATTGTCTGCGACTAGCAAGGGTTAACACGAATTTCTTAACAACAAAAGGTATGTATTATAATCTTAACATATATCTTTTATAGTATAATTCCTTAGTCTCTGTGTTTTTGAAATTCACTGTGTTTTATAGTATAAAGTTCGGTAATTCATATATATAGTTGAGTATGAAATTATGAAGTTGTAATAGTATAAATATCCTATATATACATATAGGGTGATTGTATGAAGAGGATATACATGTACGTGATTATGTGAATTACGATAAAAAAAAAAGAGTTTTTACAGTAAAAACATATGAGTATGAACATGTTTTGTAGGATAACAAAATTAGTAATTGATTGTATTCTAATTGTAGAATTGGAAGTCGTGTATGTTAATTGGATATGAACTACAGAGAATTGTAGTTTAAAAGTAATCAAATTGGTGGTTATTAGAGATTACAGTGTTCACTGTGTTTAACAAATGTCAAACATGGAGTTTTGTTTTAAAATATGGTTTTCAAGGAATTTAGTTTTCTGTGATTATTGTTTAGTAATTTAAACTAGTATATACATGTTGGGTAGTATGTATATGTGTAATTTATATAAGTTATACATGTTAATTGGGGTTAATTGGTGTTAAAAATAAAGACAGTAGCTTTGTTATGTTCTCCGTGGTTGGGTTCTGCAAGTTTCGGCGCCCCAGCGCCAAAATTTGAGCCCCAGCGTCAAAATTCGCGCCCCGGCGCCAAAATTCGCGCCCCAGCGCCAGAAGTTGGCGCCCCAGCGCTGAAATTCGCGCCCCAACGCCAATCTCGCGCCCCAGCGCCACTTGTTGGCTTAGTCCTCGCGCCCCAGCGCGGGGACAGAAGTCTGACTTGGACAGTTTTGACCTCCTGTAGTAAAATGGCCATAAGTTCCTCATACGAACTCCGATTGAGGTGATTCAAGATGATCCGGAACGAGAACGAGTAGACCTACAACTTTCGTTCTTTACGGTTTTCAATTGGAGGTCATTAGGATGGGTCAAAATAGTCATCTTTAGGACTGTTGTGTTTTCGGAGGCAATCGGAGGGTGTCGGACATGCACATATGCATGTGTAGTACTCCAGACCGTAAAAGATGATGTCCTAAGTTATAAAACATGAATCTTAGTAAATATAATGATGCTTAACATTAATAAATAATGTATTACATAAGTTATAGAAGCATAGTAAGCATACACAAGAGAGGCAAATCGGGCGTGTGACGATTGAACGTCGAAACGCCATGCCAAGTGTTAATGAACTTAAAAAGTGTTTCAATTCCATTGAAATGGATATTATAAGATATGGAATGGGTTTAATATAAAACCAATAAGTAGTCCTAGCAAGACTTAAGCACTTGAACTTCGAGTTTGACTAAGAAGAAATATAGTGAGTCATAAGTCGAAAAGTTAACACAATCTAATTGACCATTGTGTATTTATTAATAGGAAAGATTATGAGATGTGGAGTAGAGTTTACATTATAATTACTATGTGTTGTTATGTGACTAATAGTTGATGTGTATGATTATATAATTGTGTAGGGCACGTGAAGTGCAGATAACTGTAAGCTGTTAAGCTATTATTGGTAAACAACGATCAAGGCAAGTCTTTCGGTTCATATTTTTTTACGTGGACTTGATGAACTGTTTTAAATTGCATGATATGTTATGCATGTTGAAATCATGAAATGTTAAAGTCAATATATGACTGCATTGTTTTGGCTAAGTAATGATGATTGAGTAAGGAACTCAATCTTTATATTTGCTATGTGAATTAAAAGCATGTATGCCATGTTACTTTAATGAGATGTATATCGAGCATGTTATTATGTGCTATGTGATGCATGAAAACTGTTAGACTTTGCTGGGCTGTCGAGCTCACTCTTGCAAATAACCACTTTTGCAGGTCAAGATTTTAAGGTAAAGATACGTGCTATGTGAGTTATAGAGATCTATATTCACGAAGATTACTTATGTTTTATGAGAAATGTATTTCATATTTTGAACGTAACATGTTGTTGAAATGTAAGTTGAGCTATCCAATATATATGGATATTTAGTTATGATGTAAGACTTTGTATAGTCATTTTATTGTAACAATTCATGATATAAGATTGAATCAAAGAGATGTAATGTAATGGTTGCGATTCAGGGCAAGAAAGAAGGAAATGTATAAAAGTTTTAAATATTCCTCAATTTTAGTGTTTTTAATATCGAATAATGATGTAAAATTTGAGATTTAATGTATGGTTAACGACCGAAGTCGGGATTTTAATTGTATGGATTTTGGGATCGTTACAACTACTCGGTAGTAAAAGTACAGTAATATGTGTGGTTGCATAGTAGCACACGGTATTGATGCTTATGTGAGAAGTCACTCAGTTTGATTCAATTATTGTCAATTAATAATATGAATTATTTAGCGATAATGAAGTTTTGTTTTATTCGTATTATTAACGTAATAAAACAGAAACATCTTTTTATATAAAACATAATACTTTATTAAAGTTATTCTATAAATAGAATATATTATATTTTATTTAAAAGATTTTTCTTTAAATAGGGACCGTCAGATTAAAGTAAATCAATCTGGACCGTTCATGGATTAGTTACTATGCATTCCATTTTCCTATAAATAGAAGCTCATTCCTTCATTATTTTCTTACGAATTCACTGAACTCTAGAGAGAGAAACTATAGAGAGAAAGAAGAAGAGTATTCTGCCACCTAACTACTTCTTTATTTCAGTTCTTCTTTAAAATGGTAAGGGGTGTTATTCTTTCTTATTCATGAAGAGAACTTATGTTATTCCATTCTTTATTATTCTGTTGGAATAACCTGTATACGTGGTTTACCTTATACTTGGTGGAATGACCTGTATATGCGGTTTACACAATACTTGGTGATCTTCTTCTGTTATTCCATTTTTTATTATTATGTTGGAATAACCTGTTTATGCGAAGTACCGCATACTTGGTGAAATTCTTTTATTATTCCGTTCTTTACGATTCTGTCGGAATATCCTGTCGGTGTGAATTTCACCTGACCTGGTTCCATCATTTATTATTCCGCATTTATTATTCTGTCGGAATATCCTGTCGGTGTGAATTTTACCTGATCTGGTTCCATATTTATTATTCCGCATTTATTATTCTGTTGGGAATAACCTGTCTGTGCGGTCTCTATCGCATGCATGGTGAATCCTTCTGTTATTCCATTCTTTATTATTCTGTTGGAATAACCTGTCTATGTGGATTGCCACATGCATGGTGAATGATCCTTTATATTCATTCCTTATTAAATTGTGGAAATTATCTGTATACGTGGATTACCGCATGGCTGGTGAAAATCCATTTGCAGTTTCATATATTCTTTATTATACTCATTTGGTTAAAGTTTTGATTTCTATATTCCATGAAATTAGTGGAATATCCTTGATATTTGCGCTTCATCCAGTATCTTTTCATGAAAATATTCTTCTGAGCATTCTTGACTGTTACTTTACAAAGAAGTATCATGTTGACAATTTGGATATTATTAGTTCCTGGATAAACTAATTCTTGAACTTGTTTAATTGAATTCCTATAACATTGTCATCATCCTCATGTTTATTTTATGTTAAAAGTCATCTTTGGCTTACATACATAGATGGACTTAGTATGATTATGGCCAGGGATCATTCGGTATAATCATGAACTGTGATGTTATAAGTGGTGTGGTAAAAGTCCTCAGTGGCTTGTAATGCATTGATAGACAGTTTGTGGTATGATTATGACTAGGGATTTTTCGATATAGTTATGATCATTGATGATTTATTGAATATCCTTGGCCCGTAATACAAGGATGATTAGAAGATGTGGTTTATTTATTAAGCTGAGTCTCAGTGATAAAAGTTGATGAAAATATTTTTAAATCATAGAAGATAGTAGGTTTTATTCTCTACTTGACTCTTCTAATGGATTGCTTATTCCGCTACAGTTAAACTTGATGTCTATTATATTTTATCAGTTTAACATTGTTGAAGGCTAATGATAATTTATTCTGCATTATCTTAATCATAATATTTCTTATTGGGCTAGTTGAGCTCACCCTTTCTTTCACTGTTCTGTTCAGGAAATGAGAACGTAGTTGGGGCAAGTCGGGGAACGGAGTGATGGTCCGAATGATAGTATTAGTTAGTAGTCCTCACTATTCTATGTAATGGTGTGTTAATAAATGTAACGAGGACTCCTCTTGAGTATGAATACTCTCTAGAAGATAATATTTGTATTCAAACTCACAGTTTATGTTTTGTCGTATTGTACACGACAGTTGTATTAGTAAGTTGTATTTGTATTCTGTACTATGTATCTGACGACCCAAGATGGGTGATGTATACCTAATTTTGGGGGCGTCACAATCAACTCCCAAGCAGCACAAGTAACAAACATCAGATCTTTGTAGAGGCAAGAAGGTGAAAAATGACCAAAAAACCCTAGCTTTCCAATTTTATAAATAGCATCCCTATCTCAGTCCAAACCCACGAAATTTTTAAGCCTATACACTCATATATCATACCTAAACAAGCCTTGGTGATAGCAAGAACATAATCAGATGCCAGAAATCAAAATCATTCAAGAAAAGGTGCGCCTAATTTTAACCTAGATCTTTGATGCTATGTTTAATTTGTAGTTTAGTTGTTTAGATATATGTAATAACATGTTAGTAAGTATGCTAAGTTGATAGAACATGTTTTCATAAACATCCAGATGCATCAAAATGAAATTTTAAGCAAACTTTTAAATTTTGGAAAAATAGGTCTAACAGTCGAATGTCAGAGCCTATAGATCATTGTATGTTAATATCTAGGTCTGTTAATGGTATGCTAGTTGTAATATTACATGAGGTTAATAATCTGGAAAAGAAAACAGGTCTATTAGATTCATATATTGCAAGATATAAGTGGTCAAAAGTCATTAACCGACCACGGACTTCTGATTTCTTGGTTACCCAGAAATTTTAAGAACAGGTTCAGCCGGTTACTTTGATCAACCATTAAATTGCTTTCTGTTTGTTGTTAGGATGTCTAAGTGTTATGAAATGATACCCTGACATACATACTACATATCTATGACACTCAAACTCTTAATTAATTCGTAGGATTACTAGAATTAATGGTCAAATATTGTTGACCGAGCATGACTGTGTTTTCTGGAAAACCCAGAAAACTGATGAACATCAAGAACATCCTTTGGCTGCACTTTGACAAACATAAATCTAAACCTTAGGATCTTACTCTGTCCAAACCAGTGTACGATGTATGTACCTTGATATAGAGACTACATATTACATCAATCAAAACACACATCTATCACATGGATTGAAAGATATAGAAGCCACAATATCGTTGACCGACCATGACCACTGTTCTGGGTTTCCCAGAAACCCAAGAACAACTTTGACAATGACTTTGAGCCTCTATAACTTCTTGTTATATGGATGTTAGAGCCTAAAATTGGTATGACGTTGTACTATTACATGACAACTATAACACCTATACAATTACAAACCCAGAATCATCAACAGTAAAGAATGAGACTAAGGTCAAAGTGACCTCTAAACCATAATCAAACTGATTCCTAGAAATAAAGAAGACCTATAGCAACACTTTCTGTCGATATAGGGCTTTAGCGACATACTATAAATATAAATTTAATAAATTAATTAATAAAATTAGAAATAATTAATAAATAATTATCAAAACAGTTTTAAAAATTATTTTAAGTTATAATAAATAACTTTTATTATTTTTGCATAAATTCTATAAATATTGTATTTATTTCAAATATTATTAATAATTAATTTATTAACAATAATTAGAATAATCATTTATAATTAATAAATCATTATTTAAAAATGATATTAATGATTTAAAAATCATATTAAATGGTTAAAAATTATTTTAAAATAATAGAAATGTTTTTAATAATATTCCAAGTAAATATTAAATAATTAAAAATAGAAAATATGATTTAAAAATTATTTAATGGATAAATAAATATCTAAAAATTATTATAAGCTTCCAGAAATTAATATAAAAGGTATACAAATTATCTAAAAATATAATCAAGCTTATAATTAAAGTTTAACCAAGATATTAGCTTATTAATTATCTTGTAAAGTCCTAGGACGCCGAAATTATATCAAACTTAAACCGAACATGAATAGTTTGTGTATTTAAGTATTGTTATCAATACTAATGTGTTAGACATAAATGTTTAAACGTCTTAGGTATTTATAAACGAATCAAAACGAATCAAGTAGCGTCGCTTAATCGATCTTCGCTCAGGCAAGTTCCCTAACCTTAATTACTTAAGCAAGTCTTCAAAACCTTAATTTATTACTTACGTAAATTCTCGAACCCTGCTTATTCTTTAAACAAGATTCGTGTCTTGATTTGTTTTTGATATATTATACCAAACCAAACTTGATTGTCAATTATTGTAAAGTTATCGCTATAGTTTCAGCATAACTAAGAAATGAAATATTTATTCATATGTTATTATTGTTTATCAAGCATAGACTGTTGTGTCAAACCAAATTACTTTGGTAAGACATCCTATACTGAGTTGTATATACCAGAAGGGAAAATTGTGTGCCAGTATATCTAACACTTAGTGCAAGTTGGGCACAATTAGGATGATATGCGTACTCCTACAATGTTGAATAGGTTGATCCCATATCTCACATCTGAATAAGATTTCTAAGTCTTTGTGACTGACAGAAATAATAAAAAAGATCAGAAATGGTTGAAATATAAGAATTCCAGAAATGGTAAACAACACTCAGTTAAGAAAAGTTTTGAACTGTTATACTTCTTCAAAACCTATATTGTGTTATAAATATAAAACCTATTAAGCATGTCATAGCTCATTCTTGTAAACCATTCCCTTTGCAGTGTTATATGGTAATCATGGCACATTTGGAGTGAACAATGGGAAGCGTCCATGCTTAGATTAGTTTAAATTACTGTCTAGCTGAATGTAATACTTTTGTAATAAAGAATTCTTTGTGAAGAATCATGTAATCGAACCTTTATATATGATATAATATCATCCTTTATTTTCGCAACCGTGTTTTCCTGTGCATAAATAGATGTAGATAGAACCTTTTATATATTTTGAGATCATTGGGAATTATACATCTGAGTGAGGGTATTGGAAATACGGACTGTTCATGTTATTGCTGATACTCTGGATTTCAGATAGATAGGTACTATCGATATGATAAAGTAATCCGTAAGATATAGACTATACATCTGAGTGAGGGTATTGGTAATATGGATTGTTCATATTATTACTAATACTCTAAATTTTGGATAGATAGATACTATTCGTAGATACAGTCTATACATCCAAGTGAGGGTATCCAAACACATCAATAGTTCTACAATGAATTATTATCTATTATGGGATACTGTGAACCTTTGATCTATGGGAATTGTATTTTATAAAATTTGTATAGTAGTTCAATTAGATATAAGCATCAAATCGGATACCGTGCGTGTATATATTTGGATGTGTTATATTAATTAATTAGTTATGAACACCAGATCGGATACCATGGGAGTATAGATCTGGGGGCGTCATAAAGGCAACAAATATATTTCTTTGGTGTTATAGATCCCGGTGGTCTGTTTGATCACTAGCTCAGAATCCCCAAAGACAGTTAACCATTTGACGCCCATGGATTAGGCTAGCTTGAACCCTATTATACAACCTTCATACTCAGTTGTGTTGTTGGTGTTAACAAACTGCAATTTGATAGCAGTGGGATATTATTCTCCCGAGATAGATACCAGAACTGCCCCAGATCTGGCACCTTCCATATTTATAGCTCCATCAAAATACAACCTCCGTGACTAGACTGTACTTCCTTGATGGTGTTGATGAATGGTCATTACCCCATCATCAGGGAAATATATTTCAAAGGGTTAGAAATCCCCTGATGGTGCTGCGGCCAGTTGATCCACAATTTCTTGACCTGTAATAGACTTTTGGATCACGTAGATGATATTAAATTGCTGGAGGATCAACTGCCATTTGAACAGTCGATAATTCAACATGGGTTTACTAAATACGTATTTGAGATGATCCATGTGGGATATGAGATGGGTTGTGTGACCATGGAGATAATGTTGTAATCTCATAGAAGCCCATGCTAATGCACAACAAGTCTTTTCAATCAACATGTACTTGTGCTCACTGACGCTAAATCTTTTGATGAGGTAATAGATAGCTCTTTCTTGGCATCTATCATCTTTTTGTCCCAGCATGCAGCCCATGGCATTGTCATTGATTGACAGGTACATAAATAGGGGAATGTCACAAGTTACTGTGAGTTTGGAGATGAATCGACTAATGAAGTTAATTTTTCCCATAAATCCCTATATTTCCTTCTCTGTCTGGGGTATGGGAAACTCAGTAATGGCTTGAATTTTTGTAGGATCCAGCTCAATGCCTTTACGGCTCACTTAAAATCCCAGCAACTTACCTGACTTGACGCCGAAGGCGCACTTGGCCGGATTTAGCTTCAAGTCATACTTGCGTAACCGATTGAAGACCTTTTTGACATGGTATATGTGGTCTTCTTCCCTTCAGGATTTGGCAATGATGTCATCCACATAAACTTTTATCTCTTTGTGCATTAAATAATGGAAAAGAGCCATCATAGCTTGCTGATAGGTAGCTTTTGCATTGATGAGGCCGAATAACAACTGTCTGTAGCAAAAGGTTTCCTAGAAAGTGATGAATGTTATTTTCCCCCGGTCCTCTTCAGCAACCATAATTTGATGGTACCCAACAAGGTAGTCAACAAAGGAGTACATGCCATACTGAGCTATATTATCAATGAGTATATGGATAAATGGTACCAAGAAGTTGTCTTTAAGACAAGCTTTGTTCAAATCCCTGTACTCCACACATACTCGCACCTTCCCTTCAGGTTTAGGCACGAGAACTATGTTTGATAGCCACTTAGGGTATGTTACTACCATGATGATGCTAGCTTGAAATTGTTTCACAATTTCTTCGTTGACTTTTAAACTCCACTCAATTTTTAATCGCCTAAGCTTCTGTTTGACTGGCTTGAATCCCTCTTTAACGGGTAGGCGATGAATGACTATATTAGTTGACAAACCAATCATGTCTTCATGAGACCATACAAACACATCCTGGAATTAGGTCAATAAAGCAACCATGTCATTCCTTTGGCTTAAGGTAAGGTCCGTGCCAATCTAGATTTGTTTAGTATTTTTTAAGGCTCCAATGTTGAAGGAGGTGGTTTGATCAAGGTTTGGCTTGGGTTTGTGTTTGACCCATTCTTTGATCTCATCAGGAACCTCATAGTCCCCTTGCTCAATCTCCATCAAGTCAAAGTTCAACTTTACTTCAAAGTTGCAGTCGTTGTGAAGAATTGGCATTCCATAAGCAAGTTTAGACAAATCTAATTCTTGAGTCCTAAAACAAAATATTTTCACTTAATATATGAAACTGTTTGATCATACAAAGTGTTAGCATGGCATGATAAAAGAAACTGCTAATTCTATGCAACAAAAGTAAGCAGTTAATGCTATCTACAGGGCAGAGGGATTTTCTACCCTTTTTACCATTTTCGGCAAATGCAAGGAGTGATGCTCCAATTGTCGAGGACCTGGTGGACAGATGTGATGATAAGGCAATTATCATCCTCCTCCTCTTGAATAATGACCATGACATCTGAGCAGTCGTCATCTGAGATATCCTTGTTGATACCCTCGGTATGCACCAGGAAGTACATCTTCGATAATTGTCTTTTTATGTCTTATTTGTAATTTTGATTCCTTTCCTCAATATCTGGGTCTGGAATTAGGACTTCTTTCCCGCAAGCCGATATAGGCTTAGGAAACAACATACCCTTCACAGAGATAAGAATTTTCCTTAGAGGCCATACAGAATCTGCATCTGTAGGTTTAGGCAATAACATTATAGATGGAGGAACCGATGTATGCTTGTGCGAGTTCCTATGACTTGACCCAAAGGAGTAGTCTAGTCTGCCTTCCCTGTATGGCTGGAAATTTGAATTGGGAATTTGATGTAACATCCCCAAAATAGGTCCATTCCATCCAACCTATTCTGAGTCGCCAAATACATTGTACAAAAAATAACTACAACTTTATTATAACAAGTGTCGTGCAAAATACAACAACACATATGTTGTGAGTTTTGATACAAATATATACCAAATGTGACTCATGTCCCAATCGTGGACAGCACCTCACAATGACACCTTACATAAAGGTATAGTCAAAAACTGTTTTAGAAATTAGAATCTTTGGAAAGTGCTCAAGGAAACCTTCGTACATGGGAGGCCATGCGTCTAGGTTATGATAGATATCATTTGGCCACAGAATTATTCTTGGTTGACCCAATAGACCCCAAAGAAAAACGAGAAGTTTACTATCATATTCTTCCCAATGGTGAGTCTTCTCTTGACATATCATTATCTCTACTGTCTCTAATTGAAAATTATACTTCAAACAAACACCAAGATTATATAGGTAGTGCTCGTAAAGATACTCAGCAAGTGGATGAGCACAACCCTGTCTTATGATGAAACGGGGTTGTATGTCATTAGACATCTTGTATGATAGTGACAAAACACCCTTCTAACGTTGGGTTCGCCTCACCCTAGATGATTCACCAAATATAACTACTAAATGATGACCACCGTTCTATTTTCCTGTTACCCCCGCTCGACCCAGCTACAGTCATATTACCTGAAAGGAATTGTGAAACAGAAGGGTGAGCACAACTAGCCCAGTAAAGAATATCATGACTAAAGATAAATAAGTTATCAATAGCCTTCAACATAATTAAATCAGAGATTTAGAACGTATGGTAGATGAAAAAAATTTCAACCATAGTTGCAGCGGAACGAGCAATCTACTAGAAGAGTCAAAAAGACTATAAAGTCTATTATCTTCTTCATGTTAAAAATCCACCAATAATGTTTTATCCCTGTAACATCAATCAACAATTCTAGTCCACAATCATATGAATAACTCATAATCATAACTGTAGTTCTAAATTTCTCTTCTCATCCAGGACGAATATAATTTTTATCACCTATCTTTACTTGAAACATCAATGATCATGGTTACACCAAATCACATTTCATGTTCATAATCATACTAATAACTTCATCTTTGCACTACGGCCAAAGATATTTATTTGTATCACCAATTGGTCATATTCATCTCAACACCTGTTCATCTTTGCACTACTGGCCAAAGATATTCAACAACATGTCATCTTTGCACTACGGGCCAAAGATATTCATCAACAGACCATCTTTGCACTACAGGCCAAAGATATTCATCTACAATTCATCTTTGCACTACAGGCCAAAGATATTCCTCAACAATTCATCTTTGCACTACAGGCTAAAGATATTCCTCAACAGTTCATTTTTGCACTACAGACCAAATATATTCCTCAACAGTTCATATTTACACTACAGGCCAAATATATTAATATCTCAAAGAATATATAATCATTTCAGAATTTATATAAACAATAATTATAACCATGTTGATCATTTCACCTTTGCACTTAAACTAAAGATATTCAATTATAAATTCAATGGTCATGATCATACCAGTCAACAATTTAACTTTGCACTACTGGCCAAAGGAAACCCATAGTCATGATCATACCAAAAATCTGCCCATCTTTACACTCAAGTCAAAGAGAAATATCATCATTAGGGTTACAAAAATATTATATATAATAGTAAAATCAATTTAATCAAAACATCTAGATTTAATTTTAAGAGTAATATTCATAAATCAACTATAATTTTGATAGAAAAAGAAACCAATTTTATCGTGAATAGTAACTCGTGAATAGTAACTCATGAATAGTAACTCATAAATAGTAACTCATTAATAGTAACTCGACATGAAAAAGGTAGAAATTCCATAATAAAATCTATACTAATATTTCGGTATAATGATATTGAAATAATAATATTTCTTAAGCTTATAAACAATTTTTTTTAATTGTTTACACTTTACTAAATAATGCATTTAATTATCCTAAAATACTAAACTCATAAGATTTCATCACCAATAACCAAAACTCTCATCAAAAATCTGCATATACCTCATATAGGATTCTCAAGCCATAAAATCCTATTTTCTAATTTCTTTTTTAATTCGCATAACATATTTAATTCATTTACTCATAACTAGTCTATTTTCATGAAAGATACCAAATCAGTTTCAAAAATATTTTTTTTCTAGGATTTAGTAGAATATAGTCTCATATTGAACATATATTTTTCTCAAAATTTTTAAAGCTCATTTACTATTTTTTATATGGACAAAACAGCCGAATATTTAGACATTTATCATAAATTGTAATTTTATCCAAAAATTCCGAAATTCACAGAGTACACTGATATTATATAGATATACTTCCAATAAAAATTTCATCAATTTTAGAGTTAACCACAAGGAGTTATAGGTTACTTTTAAAATAGTCTTTTCCCGTAAAATTCATAACTCTTAATCTATACATCCAAAAATCACCATTTTTGGACACAATCAATAAAACTCATCAAAATATCATTTCAAATTTTTTCAGAATTTTTTGAAGGTCAGAAGAATTACGAACTGAAAAACATAATAACCCTTAAAATCTCTTACTATCCCTTACCTCAAAAGTGCAGTATTTCTGATTGGAATGCAAAGCCGAAGGAAACTTGCACCGAATAGCAACTCTCAAAGTATCTAAATACTCACAAAATATGTTTCATAATATAGAGAGAGAAAGAGAGAAAGCTTATGTTTCTGGTGTGATTTTCATTTCTAACTTAGCCCTCTATTTATAGAAAAATGTTAGCACGCCGAAGCAGACTTAACATGCAACCTAATGGCTTTACCTGCTACTATTCCCACCCACCACATTTGAATAAAAATCTCAGCACATTTTTTCACCAACCAAGAGTGGGGCCCACCAATTCTAGAATTTTCCACCAAAATGATAAATTCCGAAACTTCAATAATTTCTGAACCAGTCATCTCTTAAAATTCATAACAAATCATACGTTCATTTTTAACGGTTCAAAAGTTGTGAACATATACTCAACTTATCTATTTATAACATATCCAAAAATCACAACAATTCAACAGTCGGATTAAAAATTATAACCCCCGCAATATATCTCAAAAACCCTGATTGATTTTTAATACCTCTATTCCGACAAAAATATTGATAAAATACCTCAACATTAACTCCTTCATTTTTAACCACAAAATATATCCAACACTTGTATTCACATAAAATAAATATTTCCTTATCATATGAATCAATAATTAATTATTCACAATTAATATTACATAATCACATTTATGACAACCAGGCCGTTCCCAGGAAAGAGGGGGCTTTCCAATAAGGATTTCTCCTTACTAGCGCGCAATTAGATGACCAAACCTCTCCTTAAACAGAACTTTCTAGACATTGCCAATAATGTTATCTAATAATATTATTCAAATAATATGAATTATTGATCTGATAATGGAAAATACTGTGCAGCAACAATTATTGAAACAACAATAATATAAAATATCAACGCAGCAATTATTGAATCAATAAAATAAAATATTGAACAGTAATTACTGTGACAATTATTCAGTAGTGCCTTCTTACGTAAGAATCAATAATTTCAAAAATACTATGCAATAACGTGTATTACTGTATATTAACCACCGGGTATTTCAACAGTGTTAACGGTAACAACTACGCCGTTAATTATAAAAATTCAATTTTTGTCGTTATCTTCATCCGACCGTTTTCCGTTATGGGACCTACAAATAGTTGTGTCGTCGTACGAATATACCCCGACAGAAAGAATATTTCACGACCAACGAATATTCTCCGACAACAATGATTATTTTATAACCACTTGTTTATTTTGAAAAAAATTCACATTTCACCCATAACTTTAACTTTTTATCAATTTAACCATTTACTGAATTGTAATTATAAGAAAAATTGAATACTTTTATTTCATAAAATTCGGGGTCTTATAATCTCCCCTCCTTAAGAAATTTCGTCCCCGAAATTTACGTACCTGGTATTTCGAAGAGTTGAGAATACCTTGCTTTCATTTCATATTCTATCTCTCAGATCATCATGATTTCTCCATTGCTCATCTCCCATGATAACTTCATTTGGGTTCCTCATTTGTTGGGAAGTCATGACAACCGTTATCCCTCGAACTACTCGGCTTTGACTTGTCTGGGGCAGCATTTGGTGTCAATACTACCGTTGGAATATACTTTTCTATAGGGCATATTCCACCCGCAACTGCTTCATCGTACTCCTGATTCATGATCTGAATCATCAATCTTCGATCCATATCGAATTCAGGTTGACCGCTCTGTACAGGGTAATTCAAAACTCGATGTTGGGTTCTCCCAATTGTTTTCCAAAAAGAGAAATTCATATCATGTATTTTAGCCTTCTTAGATCGGACATCTATTTCCACAATATCCACGTGTCATGCTGCTTTTGCCCATGCATCACTTATTCTCACTCGTTCAGTTTTTTCTTCTTTCAGCTCAGATTCCATCTTTATCATCTTATACTCTGCCAAAGAATGCTTCTGTTCAAGCATCACATATCAGGTAACACAAGCTTGAATTGTTGCATCCTTTTGCTCCACGACTGCCTGTCGTTCTTCAGCCTGCTCTTCTAACTCATGAATACGATTTTGCAATTCTACATTTTGATCATATAATACCTCTAACAAACTCTCCTCAGGTACCTCTTCTTCCTCTTCTTCCTCACTCTCAGCTGTTACCTCTGCGACCATTTCGGGTGTAACTATCAATTCTTCACTCACCACATGGATTTCTCTAATTCCTTCTTCATCTGACATCACATTATCATGGTTAGTGATTAGAGGTATCCCCACAGTCCCATTCACTCCATTGTTAGCATTCTCAGCTGTCATTCTCAAAAACTGCCATAAAACAAGGGTTAATTAAGCAAATTAACGTATCACATAATATCCATATATTATGACCAACCAACAATTAAGCTTAGGTAGGATACACTAGCAAAGGATTTACTCATCTCTTCCCTCCTAGTTATATTCCTCGATCTCCGCCAGAGACCATATCCCTAAGCTCTGATACCAAATGTGACAACCCCAAAATAGGTCCATTCCATCCAACCTATTCTGAGTCGCCAAATACATGGTACAGAAAATAACTACAACTTTATTACAACAATTGTCGTGCAAAATACAACAACACATATGCTGTGAGTTTGGATATAAATATATACCAAATGTGACTCATGTCCCAACCGTGGACAACACCTCACAATGACACCTTACATAAAGGTATAGTCAAAAACTATTTTAGAAATTAGAATATTTGGGAAGTGCTCAAGGAAACCTTCGTACATGGGAGGCCATGCGTCTAGGTTATGATAGATATCATACGGCCACAGAATTATCCTTGGTTTACCCAATAGACCCCAAAGAAAAATGAGAAGTTTACAATCATATTCTTCCCAATGGTGAGTCTTCTCTTTACATATCATTATTTCCACTATCTGTAATTGAAAATTATACTTCAAACAAACACCAAGATTATATAGGTAGTGCTCGTAAAGATACTCAGCAAGTGGATGAGCACAACCCTGTCTTATGATGACACGAGGTTGCATGTCATTAGACATCTTGTATGATAGTGACAAAACACCCTTCCAACGTTGGGTTCGCCTCACCCTAGATGATTCACCAAATATAACTACTAAATGATGACCACCGTTCTATTTCCCTGTTACCCCCGCTCGACCCAGCTACATTCTTATTACCTGAAAGGAATTGTGAAGCAGTAGGGTGAGCACAACTAGCCCAGTAAAGAATATCATGACTAAAGATAAATAAGTTATCAATAGCCTTCAACATAATTAAATCAGAGATTTAGAACATATGGTAGATGATAAAAATTTCAACCATAGTTGCAGCGGAATGAGCAATCCATTAGAAGAGTCAAATAGACTATAAAGTCTATTATCTTCTTCATGTTAAAAATCCACCAATAATTTTTTATCCCTGTAACATCAATCAACAATTCTAGTCCACAATCATATGAATAACTCATAATCATAACTGTAGTTCTAAATTTCTCTTCTCATCCAGGAAGAATATAATTTTTATCACCTATCTTTACCTGAAACATCAAAGATCATGGTTACACCAAATTACATTTCCTGTTCATAATCATACTAATAACTTCATCTTTGCACTACGGCCAAAGATATTCATTTGTATCACCAATTGGTCATATTCATCTCAACACATGTTCATCTTTGCACTACTGGCCAAAGATATTCAACAACATGTCATCTTTGCACTACGGGCCAAAGATATTCATCAACAGACCATCTATGCACTACAGGCCAAAGATATTCATCTACAATTCATCTTTGCACTATAGGCCAAAGATATTCCTCAACAGTTCATATTTGCACTATAGGCCAAATATATTCCTCAACAGTTCATATTTGCACTACAGGCCAAATATATTAATATCTCAAAAAATATATAATCATTTCAGAATTTATATAAACAATAATTATAACCATGTTGATCATTTCACCTTTACACTTAAGCTAAAGATATTCAATTATAAATTCAATGGTCATGATCATACCAGTCAACAATTCAACTTTGCACTACTGGCCAAAGGAAACCCATAGTCATGATCATACCAAAAATCTACCCATCTTTACACTCAAGTCAAAGAGAAATATCATCATTAGGGTTATAAAAATGTTATGTATAATAGTACAATCAATATAATCAAAACATCTAGATTTAATTTCAAGAGTAATATTCATAAATCAACTATAATTTTGTTAGAAAAAGAAACTAATTTTATCGTGAATAGTAACTCGTGAATAGTAACTCATGAATAGTAACTCGTGAATAGTAACTCATGAATAGTAACTCGACATGAAAAAGGTAGAAATTCTACAATTAAATCTATACCAATATTTTGGTATAATGATATTGAAATAATAATATTTCTTAAGCTTATAAACAATTTATTTTAATTGTTTACACTTTACTAAATAATGCATTTCATCATCCTAAAATGCTAAACTCATAAGATTTCATCACCAATAACCAAAACTCTCATCAAAAATCTGTATATATACCTCATATAGGATTCTCAAGCCATAAAATCCTATTTTCTAATTTCTTTTTTAATTCGCATAACATATTTAATTCATTTACTTATAACTAGTCTATTTTCATAAAAATACCAAATCAGTTCCAAAAGTATTTCTTTTCTGGGATTTAGCAGAATATAGTCCCATATTGAACATATATTTTTCTCAGAATTTTTAAAACTAATTTACTATTTTTCATATGGCCAAAGCAGCCGAATATTTAGATATTTATCATAAATTGTAATTTTATTCAAAAATTCCGAAATTCATAGAGTACACTGATATTATATAGATATACTTTCAATAAAAATTTCATCAATTTTGGAGTTAACCACAAGGAGTTATAAGCGGTTACTTTTAAAATAGTCTTTTCCAGTAAAATTCATAACCATTAATCTATACATCCAAAAATCACCATTTTTGGACACAATCAATAAAACTCATTAAAATATCATTTTAAATTTTTCCAGAATTTTCTAAAGGTCAGAAGAATTACGAACTGAAAAACATAATAACCCTTAAAATTCCTTACTATCCCTTACCTCAAAAGTGCAGTATTTTTGACTGGAATGCAAAGCCAAAGGAAACTTACACTGAATAGTAACTCTCAAAGTATCTAAATACTCACAAAATATGCTTCATAATATAGAGAGAAAGAGAGAAAGCTTATGTTTCTGATGTGATTTTCAATTCTAACTTATCCCTCTATTTATAGGAAAATATTAGCACGCCGAAGCAGACTTAACCTGCAACCTGATGGCTTTACCTGCTACTATTCTTACCCACCACATTTGAATAAAAATCTCAGCACATTTCTTTACCAACCAAGAATGGGGCCCACCAATTCTAGAATTTTCCAAAAAATTATAAATTCTGAAACTTCAACAATTTCTGAACCAGTCATCTCTTAAAATTCATAACAAATCATACGTTCATTTTAAATGTTTTAAAATTTGTGAACATATACTCAACTTATATATGTATAACATATCCAAAAATCACAACGATCCAACGGTCGGATTAAAAACTATAACCCCCGCAATATATCTCAAAAATCCTGATTGATTTTTAATACCTCTATTCCGACAAAAATATTGATAAAATACATCAACATTAACTCCTTCATTTTTAACCACAAAATATATCCAACATTTATATTCACATAAAATAAATATTTCCTTATCATATGAATCAATAATTAATTATTCACAATTAATATTACAGAATCACATTTATGACAACCAGGCCGTTCCCAGGAAAGAGGGGGCTTTCCAATAAGGATTTCTCCTTACTAGCACGCAATTAGATGACCAAACATCTCCTTAGACAGAACTTTCTAGATATTGCCAATAATGTTATCTAATAATATTATTCAAATAATATTAATTATTGATCTGATAATGGAAAATACTGTGCATCAACAATTATTGAAACAACAATAATATAAAATATCAACACAATAATTATTGAATCAATAAAATAATATATTGAACAGTAATTACTGTGACAATTATTCAGTAGTGCCTTCTTACGTAAGAATCAATAATTTCAATAACATTATACAATAATGCGTATTACTGTATTTTAACCACCGGGTATTCCAACAGTGTTAACGGTAACAACTACGCCGTTAATTATAAAAACTCAATTGTTGTCGTTATCTTCATCTGACCGTTTTCCGTTATGGGGCCCACAAATAGTTGTGTCATTGTACGAATATTTCCCGATAGAAAGAATATTCCACGACCAACGAATATTCCCCGACAACAATGATTATTTTATAACCACTTGTTTATTTTGAAAAATTTTCATATTTCACCCATAACTTTAACTTTTTATCAATTTAACCATTTACTGAATTGTAATTATAAAAAAAATTGAATACTTTTATTTCATAAAATTCGGGGTCTTACATTTGATTCCTTGCTTATTCTTTCCTAACCCTTGTCTTGGTTGGAAACCCAAGGATATCATCTCTTGACTAGCCAATATTACCTCGACAGAAACTCTGGATTTCAAAGTTGGAGCCCGAATGGGTTGATAGTGAGTGTTGCTCACCTCAAGGGCTTGGAAGTTGACATGCTCAACTTCTTCATTGAAACTAATTAGAGGCATATCACTTTGGACAGGTACTCTGGTTCAACATTGACAGTGACCAGATTACTGTTGATGATGTACTTGAGCTGTTGATGAAGAGTGAATGGGACGGCTCCCGCCATATGGATCCAAGGTTTTCCCAACATTAAATTATATCTTGTAGTGACTTTGAGCATTTTAAAGGATATGTAGAAGGTATGTGGACTGATTTCCACTAGTAATTCAACCTCTCCCACAACAATTCGTCGAGATCCATCAAAGGCTTTGATGACGATGTGGCTGCCTCAGACCCAGTTGGGTTTGATCTTCATCCTTTTCTAATGTGGCATAGGGGTAGATGTTTAGGGACGATCCTCCATCTATTAGCACTGTAATACCTGAGAATTTCCACGTCTTATTAAATGAATATTTATTTAGATATAAATGATTTTGTGTTACGAGATAGGTTACCTCAATTATATTAAATAATTGAATAATTGAGAATATATGGAATTTGTGATGAAATCGTTGAAAGTCTTGTGTGGCACGGTGATGGGAGATATTAATAATGATGGGAGATATTAATAATGATATTAATCGACGAAGGAATTATTAAGTGAACAATTAATTAATATTAATTGTTAATTGTTATTGTAGAATATTAATTAATTATTGATGGTGATTAATATTATGTGACTATTATAATAGCAATGAGCAGCGTGGTTATAAATATAACAAGATTCTTATTTGTTTAATCAATCGTTATAAAGATTAATGATGTCGTTGATTTTTAAGGGAGGGATTAATTAATATTATTATTAATTAATTGGTAAGATAAATAATTTATTAATTGCTATGTGCAAGTATGAGATAATTAGATATATATATGTATAGTAGCTACCTATATGTATAATATAAAGTGTAAAAATGCAATATGGCTATATTATACATAGAAACCATATAAGAAGATTTTTATTATTGAAACTATACATTAAGATTTATTAAACCTTATTGTATAAAGCAATGCGATTGAACATATTGGAACTATATGTTATGAATACCTCATGAAATGCTTATGTGACATTAAGTATGAGTGGAAACATTAAAAGATGTACTCTGTCAAAGAATTATAAATTGTTCCAATAAGTGAGTATAACTGGTATAATAAAGTTTTACGGGGATATTCATTACTGGTGGGTAATTAAATGGAGTCCATACATATTATAAATAAAAATTTGACTGGACTAATGTACATGGATTATATGATGTGAGTACATAAATAACCCCTAACTTTTTATTGTATAGTAGCATTAACACATTAAAATTACATTTTGGGATTTTAAGAGAATAAAGTAAGCCTTATAAACATAGTTACTGAGAATTAGGCATTGTCCCAAATTATAAGTCACATCCATTAGCCGAGTATTAGGCCAATGGCATATCCCCTACTATTACGTGAAACTCAGCAAAGCAAAAAGGCTAAGAAGAAAAAGTTGAAGCTAAAAATGGCTATGATGATGGCTACGGGATGGCAGTTGGCCAACTCTTCTTTACCCAACATTCCCTTTCAATTTCAGTTGGATCAAACCATGGTACAATGCCATGAACTGGGCACTCAATTCTCTATTAATAACACCCTCTCCTTGTCAATTCTCTATTACTTGAAATTGTTTGTTAAGTGTAAACTGAAAGGGTGAGTTGCTGAGCATTGAGGAGGGTATAATAAGTGTAGTGAGGAGTCCAATTCAAGCTTTAAGAGGTATACAAACTAATTTGGTGTTCTTGAGCTTGAGTTTTATCAAATCTTTATAATTGTATGAAATCTCTGTTAATTGATATAGAATAGCATGCCATTGTGTTGTTTGGGTTTGTTTGTTTGTCTAGGAGCTGTATAGTTGGTTTGGATTCAGGTTTGATGTTGGTTGTGTTGGGACTCTGCAAAAACAGAGCCTTTATTTTTCATTCGGTTCAAAGTGGCGCGGCCGCGCCACTTCTATAGTACATGACCGCGTAGCCGCGCCTGCTACCAGTCACGTATACTAATTTTTTGGATCATGTCCCATTCTGAGCATGTTACTTTGGTTAGAATATGCTTATAAACAACCTTAAAACATGGAATGAGATTGCTAGGTATATAGAAGCCATATTAGTTCGTTTTGATATAAACACTCAAAGAAAACTTTAAGATTTGGAAAACAAGAAATTGTGAACTTGGGATAATGTATATTCTAATCTTGCAAGCATGTTACTATAGTCTTGAAATGCATGTCGGACATAATATGTAACGTATATGGACTCATATTGAAGCATGATCATGATGGACTTAGTAGTAAGCTTTACTAATGAAAATATAAACTTTGAACGTGAATATTGACATGCTACATTGAGAGTTAGAATCTGATATTTGTGAACATGTTTGATGCTACTCTTAGACTCACTCATGTATCATAAATGTATATATACAATGCTTAGGTATCGTAATTTAAGTAAAGCATAAAAGAAGCCTATTTTCAAACCAAAACGATGCTAATTACACATATGTGATATGAATACTCACAAGCATGTCTAATATGAGTTATGTGACTACCTTATATGTTTAAGAATCAAGCATGTTAGATTTTGTGGTTTCATAACCTTGAGTGACCTTAAATTGTTGAGATGTCCAACTTAGAACCACATTATGCAAGAAGGGACCTAGATTAAACTTGAAAGATACGAAAGGACCCTTAACATGTTAATAAATGATATGTATGTAAGGATGGGAAAGGTAGGCTAAGCAAGTGATTGCTCAGCCCTAGTTTGAACTGGGAACCGCGCGGCCGCGCGTCTCTTTAGTACAAATCAGGCGCGACCGCGCCATGCTGCAGACTTGAAAAGTGACTTCTGTGATTTCTGAAGTATGTAGCATGCTAGTATAACTTCATTATACTTATTTCTATTCATAAAACACTGACAGAAGTAGCCTTGCATGTTAACACCTATCTTCGCTTGAATTGTCAAAGTTTTTTAAATTAATGAAGTCTAATGGTAGTTTCGAACTACGTAATAGCATAAGTTTAAGATTTCATGATTGAGTAGTGTGTGTACACTTGGACTATATATCAAGATTATTTATCGAATATGTTTAACTAATGGGCATCCTATACTTATAATACACTATAAATAGGATTCAAAAGTATTGATTTCTTAACGTGGATAAACTACGCTTAAGGCAAGTATCTGAACTATCCTTTACATTGTGCAAGTATCCTAACTCTTGCATTACTTTATTCAGGGGATATTGTAAGCAAACCTTATGTTATATTACTTTCTCATTCAATTAAGCTAGTATGTTAAACTCTTGGGAAAACTATCATTCATGTTGAAGTTAGTATTGTTCTTGAATATTGTAAAAGTGTCTATGCCATTTGATTCTGCTAGACTATATGTATATTTATAAAACTATCCAAACCAATTGATTGGTGAAGAAATATTGAAAACTGAGTTTAACAACCCTTATGGTAAGGGGAGTGTATATTGTTGGAAGCCCCAACACACGCGTGAATATTACTGTGATGTTATACATAACATAAAGTATTGTAGACTGATCATCTATCGTACTTACTTGATTTTTTGGGTTATCAGTTTAATATTGATGATTCTAGTAGATGTTCAATAGTCCTTAGTGACTGCTCGGTACAAATTATTTATCTAGTTGGATACGTTAATAGCCTTTGAATTCATATAAATATATATATATATATATATATATATATATATATATATATATATATATATATTTGTTGATCTGTATTGAATTATCGTTCATATTCCAAAGATTGGATTCGAGAATTGTTCATACTCATTGTTCATGATATTATTCTAATACCCTGAACTATCTTGGAGACTATACTGTGATATTTCAACCTTGTGATATTATATTATTCACCCTTGTTGTATATTACTTGCTGGGCAATTTGTGCTCATTCTTGCTTATTTAAAACCTTTCAGTTAAGGTGGAACAGGGAAGTGTCTCTAGAAAAGACAAGGGCAAGGGTAAGGCTACCGACTAGCATTGTCCCTGTATGTTTAAGTCGATTATGTTGTATTAAAACTATTTTCAGACTATGTTTAAGCTTAAGTAGGATTATGTAATAAATCTTCATTCGATATTATTATGTAATCTATTAAGTACTGTAGGTTGCGAGACTTGGGGGAATAATTATAATAAATCATTGTATATTATTCTAAATTAGATCTTTCGTTGTGAATGTGTGAATTTTAGTTATTATGGTAATTACTTTGAGTATGTGACGAACCGAACTCGAGTGACCAAGTGGCGATCCGAATTTGGGGGCGTCACAGGTTGGTATCAAAGCTATAGTTATAAACCTTAGGAACGAGAGTCATTAGATTATAACTTAGGAAAAACTTAGAAGTTAGAAAGGGGAAAAAAATCATGTAGAGTTTTCCTTGAGAGACTTAGTGTGTTATGAAATGTAACTTCATTCTATACAATGAACTTATGTTTATTTAACATTCTGATGGAGTTATTATTTGTCTTGTCTTATGTTGGTGATTGTAGGATGACTGACATGAGAGGACCTAACCGAGTAGTAGATAAGGAGTCGCGTGATATCCACGTGATATATGAGGTACCATTGATAGTAGAACCCATATCAGTAGTGGCCCCTATTGATGATGATGAGGAGGGGGAGGATATAGAGCCTCTACCTGAGGAGTCTAATCCGGAAGAGGAGCCCGAGCCTATGGAGGAGTCCGACGAGTTTACTTTCAAGGATCGGATGTTGGGAGAGTATGAAGAACAGATTTTGGAATTAGGATGTAGAGTCGAGGAGCTAGAGACTGAGACTCTTGAGAGGCAATTAGTGATGAAGGAGATGGAGGTGGAAATTGTAAGACCCCAGATTTTGTGAAATAAAAATTTTCAATTTTTCCTATTTAGTAAATGGTTAAATTGATAAAAAGTTAAAGTTATGGGTGAAATGTGCAAATTTTGCAAAATAAACAAGTGGTTATAAAATATTCATTGTTGTCGGGGAATATTCGTTTGGTCGTGGAATATTCTTTCTGTCGGAGAATATTCGTACGACGGCGCAGCCATTTGTGGTCCCCATAACAGAATAACTGTCGGATGAAGAAAACGACAAAATTGAGTTTTTATAAATAACGGCATAGTTTTTACTGTTAACACTGTTGGAATACCCGGTGGTTAAAATACAGTAATACGCGTAGTTGCACAGTAGCACACGGTATTGCACAATAATTTTTTCAATTATTGATTCTTACGTAAGAAGGCACTACTCAATAATTGTTACAGTAGTTACTGTTCAATATTTTATTTTATTGATTCAATAATTGCTGCATTGATATTTTATATTATTATTGTTTCAATAATTGTTGCTGCACAGTATTTTCCATTATCAGATCAATAATTTATATTATTTGAATAATATTATTAGATAGTATTATTGGCAATGTCTAGAAAGTTCTGTCTAAGGAGAGGTTTGGTCATCTAATTGCGCGCTAGTAAGGAGAAATCCTTATTGGAAAGCCCCCTCTTTCCTGGGAACGGTCTGGTTGTCATAAATGTGATTCTGTAATATTATTTGTGAATAATTAATTATTGATTCATATGATAAGAAAATATTTATTTTATGTGGATATAAATATTGGATATATTTATTGTGGTTAAAAATGAAGGAGTTAATGTTGAGGTTTTTATCAGTATTTTTGTCGGAATGGAGGTATTAAAAATCAGGGTTTTTGAGATATTTTGCGGGGGTTATAATTTTTAATCTGACCGTTGGATCGTGGTAATTTTTGGATATGTTATACATATATAAGTTAAGTATATGTCCACAAATTTTGAACCGTTAAAAATGAACGTATGATTTATTATGAATTTTACGAGATGATTGGTTCAGAAATTGTTGAATTTTCGGAGTTTATCATTCTGGTGAAAAATTCTAGAATTGGTGGGCCCCACTCTTGGTTGGTGAAGAAATGTACTGAGATTTTTATTCAAATGTGGTGGGTGGGAATAGTAGCAGGTAAAGCCATCAGGTTGCAGGTTAAGTCTGCTTCGGCGTGCTAACAATTTCCTATAAATAGAGGGCTAAGTTAGAATTGAAAAACACACCAGAATTCATAAGTTTTTTCTCTTTTTCTCTCTAGATTATCGAGTATATTTTGTGAGTTTGTAGATACTTGGTGAGTTGCTATTCATCAGTGCAAGTTTCCTTCAGTGTCATATCCGATATCCAGTTAGAAGTGCTGCTCTTTTGAGGTACGGGATAGTAAGGGATTTTAAGGGTTATTATGTTTTTCAGTTCGTAATTCTTCTGACCTTCAAAAAATTCTGAAAAAATTTGAAATGATATTTTGATGAGTTTTATTGATTGTGCCCAAAAATGGTGATTTTTAGATGTATAGATTAAGAGTTATGAATTTTATAAGAAAAGACTATTTTAAAAGTAACCGCTTATAATTCCTTGTGGTTAACTCTACAATTGATAAAAAATTTATTGGGAGTACATCTATATAATATTAGTGTACTCTGTGAATTTCAGAATTTTTGGATAAAAGTATAATTTATGATAAATGTCTAAATATTCGTCGGTTTTGGCCATATGAAAAATAGTAAATGAGTTTTAAAAATTTTGAGAAAAATATATATTCAATATGGGACTATATTATGTTAAATCCCAGAAAAGAAAAATTGTTTACATTGATTTGGTATTTTTCATGAAAAGGGACTAGTTATGAGTAAATGAATTAAATATGTTATGTGAAGTAAGAAAATTAGAAAATAGGATTTTATGGCTTGAGAATCCTATATGAGGTATATGTAGATTTTTAATGAGGGTTTTGGTTATTGGTGATGAAATCTTATGAGTTTGATATTTTAGAATGATTAAATGCATTATTTTAGTAAAATGTAAATAATTAAAATAAATTTCTTATAAGTTTAAGAAATGTTATTCTTTCAATATCATTATACCAAAATATTGGTATAAATTTTATTGTAGAATTTCTACCTTTTTGTGTCGGGATTACTATTTACGATAAAATTGGTTTCTTTTTCTAACCAAATTATAGTTGATTTATGAATATTACTCTTGAGATTAAATCTATATGTTGATCATATTATTTTTATTATCATATATAACATTTTTATAACCCTAATGATGATATTTCTCTTTGACTTGAGTGTAAAGATGGGTAAATTTTTGGTATGGTCATGACTATGGGTTCCCTTTGGCCAGTAGTGCAAAGTTGAATTGTTGACTGGTATGATCATGCCCATTAAATTTATAATTGAATATCTTTAGCTTAAGTGCAAAGGTGAATTGATCAACATGGTTATAATTATTGTTTATATAAATTATGAAATGATTATATATTTCTTTGAGATATTAATATATTTGGCCTGTAGTGCAAATATGAATTGTTGATGAATATATTTGGCCTGTAGTGCAAAGATGGTCTGTTGATGAATATCTTTGGCCCGTAGTACAAAGATGACCTGTTGTTGAATATCTTTCGCCTGTAGTGCAAAGTTGGTCTGTTGATGAATATCTTTGGCCGTAGTGCAAAGATGAAATTGTTAGTATGATTATAAGCATGAACTGTGATTTGGTATAATCATGATCTTTGATGTTTCAGGTAAAGACATGTGATAAAAATTATCTTCGTCCTAGATGCGAAGAGGAATTTAGAATTACAATTATGATTATGAGTTATTCATATAATTGTAGAAATGAACTGTTGATTAATGTTACAAGGATAAAACATTGTTGGTGGACTTTTAATGTGGAGAAGATAATAGACTTTATGATCTATTTGACTCTTCTAATGGATTGCTCGTTCCGCTGCAACTATGGTTGAAAAATTTTATCATCTACCATATGTTCTAAATCTCTGATTTATTACTGTTGAAGGCTATTGATAATTTATTTATCTTTAGTCATGATATTCTTTAATGAGCTAGTTGTGCTCACCCTTCTGTTTAAAAATTTCTTTCAGGTAATACGAGTGTAGCTGGGTCGAGCGGGGGTAACAGGGGAATAGAACGGTGGTCATCATTTAGTAGTTATATTTGGTGAATCAAATAGGGTGAGGCGAACCCAACGTTGGAAGGGTGTTTTGCCACTATCATACAAGATATCTAATGACATACAACCTCGTGTCATCATAAGACATAATTGTGCTCATCTACTTGCTGAGTATATTTACGAGCACTACCTATATAATCTTGGTGTTTGTTTGAAGTATAATTCTCAATTAGAGACAGTGGAGATAATGATAAGTCAAGAGAAGACTCACCATTGGAAAGAATATGATAGTAATCTTCTAGTTTTTCTTTGGGATATATTGGGTCAACCAAGGATAATTCTGTGGCCGTATGATATCTATTACAACCTAGAAGCATGGCCTCCCATGTACAAAGGTTTCCTTGAGCACTTCCTAAAGATTCTAATTTCTAAAACAGTTTTTGACTATACCTTTATGTAAGGTGTTATTGTGAGGTGCTGTCCACGGTTGGGACATGAGTCACATTTGGTATATATTGTATCCAAACTCGCAGCATATGTGTTGTTGTAATTTGCACGACAATTGTTGTAATAAAGTTGTAGTTGTTTTCTGTACCATGTATTTGGCGACTCAGAATAGGTTGGATGGAATGGACCTATTTTGGGGGCGTCACAGAAATTGCTCACCATAAGGAGGCAGGGATCCAGATGGGGACCTTGTTTCACCGATCGGTGAAAAGGAATGTTGAGCTGGCAGGGAAGCTAGAAGAAATGGAGCAGAGGTTTTTGAGTGAGAGGACGGAGAAGGAGGCTCTCCGAACTCAGTTAGAGATGGAGGTGATGGATAGGATTCACTTCGAGGAGAAGTGGGAGGAAACCAATGACAGGGTGTCTGATCTAGAGGATGAGGTGTGGTGTAAGAGAAGGAAGATGAACAAGATGGGCTATGCTCTACGCACGGCTATGGAGAGATTGATCGATGGGGTAAATCACTACCTAGCTGAGCAAGGATAGACCCAACATACCATAAGTCGAGATATGGTGGTGCACATTACATAAAAGGAATATCAGAGCGCCGTAGAGCGTGGGATGTTAGATTGAGTCTAGAGGAAAAAGCTCAGTAGTGTAGTATTTTATTTATGTGTTGTTTAAATGTTGATGTAACCTCAGTCTTTGTGTAAGATGTGAAATGATGGTAACCCCAACTTTTGAAAAGTGTTAGAGGGGTAGTAAGCTTATGTTGTCCCCGTCTTTTGTGATAATAGGGGATATGTGTTATCATTTATAGCAGTATGCTAGAAATGAACATGCGTTGTAACCATTTGGCATATGAATATAAATGATCTTATTTCAGAAACGTGTTATAAACCTTTAGTTCTTTTCAATTGAGAAATGTCTAAATATGATAATTAGATAATAAAATGAAAATTTTGTGATGCAGAAAATGCCGCCCAGACGTAGAATAAATGTCCTAGAAGAGTCAGTTAACGATGAGAGAGGTCCAGTAGATCCGATACAGAGACTTGTTGATTTATTGGAAGAAGCGCTGAGGGGAAGAAATGAACCCGTACCACCCTTTCCCCAAGTTGTCCCAGTAACAACCTTCAAATATTTTAAGAGTGTATGACCCCTAGAGTTCATGGGAACCACTAACCTGATAGTTGCGCAAACCTAGATCAAGGAGATCGAGAAGGCCTTCACTATAGCTCACGTGGGTGAAGACCAGAATACAATATTTGCCACATACATGATGAGGGGCGAAGCGAACTATTGGTGGGAAACTAATCAGTAGAAAGCGGGGGAAGGAATGATAACATGGGAGAGGTTTACGACGTTGTTCTTCAAGAATTATATCCCAAAGAGTATGAAGAGTAGGATGGAAGTGAAGTTCCAAGAGTTAAAGCAAAGAGATATGATGGTGGCACAATACGTAATGAAGTTTAATGAACTAGCATAATTTGTAGAACACCAAGTTGGGAATGAGGAAAGGAAGGCGAGACGCTTCGAGCAAGGGTTGAAGCCGTGGTTATATAATAACGTATCAGTCTTCCAGATTGATTCCTTTACGACCTTGTTAGAGAAGGCAGTCATTGCAAAAGGTGGCAGTGAGGCCTTACGTCTATATCATAAGGAAAAGAAAAACAAGAACATTGGGAGTGAGTATCGTGGAGGAAGTAGCAGCGGAGGGAGTAATTCTGGAAAGAGGAAGTGGGAAAATAACAACAACAATAGAAACAATAATCAAGGTGGAAGTCATCAGGAAAACTTCAAAAAAAGGGCTGAAACTTGTAACAAGTGTGGAAGAAGTCATCAGGGGGAGTGCTGGAAGGGAAAGAGCACCTGCTATAATTGCGGCCAAGAGGGGCACATATCGCCAAATTGCCCAAAGCCAAAGGAGATCAGAGGATGTTTTGCTTGTGGATCAACAGAGCACCAAATAAAGGATTGCCCTAAGAAAGGAAGCGGAGGAGCTGGCGGAGGCCAAGGAGGAGGAAGTAAGTTAATTATTAATGGACCTACGTAACCCAACCGATCGACCGCCCGAAACTTTAACATGACCGTCCAAGATGCAGTAGCTATGAAGGACGTGGTGTCAGGTATAATCCCAATCAATAATATAAATGCTTATGTATTATTTGATTCGGGTGCAACCTATTCTTTTGTATCTGAAGAATTTGCTAGTAAATTTAGTACACCCCGAGAACGTTTAGAAGATTCCTTGAACGTAGAAGATATGAATAAGGAAATAATCCTTGCAGAATACGTTTATCGAAATAGTCGCGCAAACATTAGAGAACATGAACTGAGCATAGACTTGATTCCTATTAGATTAGGAGAATTTGACGTAATACTGGGAATGGATTGGTTATATAACCATGCGGCATTAATTGGCTGTCAGAAAAAGAGTGTGAACCATCAAACTCTGAGCAAGTTTAAGGTAGTGTTTCATGGTAGATCATCGCTTAAGCAATCGTGTCGTGTTACGATGATGCAGGCCAAGAAATTGTTAAGGAAAGGATGTGTAGGTTATTTATGTTACATTGTGGATACTCAGAAAAAGAGAGTAGAAATTAAAGATATACCCATTGTGAGTGAATTTTATATTTTGTTTTCGGAAGATCTGCATGGTCTTCCGCCAGGTAGAGAAATCGAATGAGTAATAGACTTAGCACCGAGAATAGCACCGATTTCAAAAGCTCTATACCGTATGGCGCCAGTAGAAATGAAGGAATTAATGATACAACTTCAAGAGTTATTAGATAAGGGTTACATTCGACCAAGTGTGTCTTCTTGGGGAGCACTAGTGTTATTCGTTAAGAAAAAGGACAGATCAATGAGGCTCTATATCGATTATCGATAATTGAACAGAGTAACGATGAAGAACACATATCCATTACCGAGGATAGATTACTTGTTTGATCAACTGAAGGGAGCGAAATGTTTCTCGAAGATCGACCTACGGACAGGATATCACCAACTGAAAGTGCGGAATGAAGATATACCAAAGACTGCGTTTCGAACCCGTTATAGACATTACGAGTTTTTGGTAATGTCATTTGGTTTGACTAATGCTCCGACAGTATTCATGGACTTGATGAATCGAGTTTTCAAGCCATACTTGGATAAATTCGTAGTAGTTTTCATCGACGACATTTTGATTTACTCGAAGACATAGGAAGATCATGCCAAACATCTGAAGATTATTTTGGAGGCACTACGAAAGGAGAAGATGTATGCAAAGTTTTCAAAGTGTAAATTTTGGATGAAGAAGGTTCAATTTTTAGGTCACGTGGTGGATGAGAATGGAATTTCAGTAGATCCTGAAAAGGTTGAAGCGATAAGTAATTGGGAACAACCGAGAACATCGATGGAGGTAAGAAGTTTCTTAGGGTTAGCCGGG
Source organism: Panax notoginseng (assembly GCA_016801055.1). NCBI lineage: Eukaryota > Viridiplantae > Streptophyta > Magnoliopsida > Apiales > Araliaceae > Panax > Panax notoginseng. The sequence continues at coordinate 178,920,676 of CM029014.1, forward strand.
TACAATCGAAGATTTATCCAGGATTTTTCTAAGATAGCGACCCCGTTGACTAATCTAACAAGGAAAATGGTAAAATTTGTATGGACTGACAAATGTGAAGAGAGTTTTCAAGAGTTATAGAAGAGATTAAGCGAGGCGCCTGTATTATCATTACCAAATGATATGGAAGGATTTGTGGTGTATAGTGATGCATCGAATAGAGGACTGGGTTATGTGCTTATGCAGCATGGCAAAGTTATTGAGTATGCGTCATGACAATTGAAGGATTACAAAAAATGATACCCTACACATGACTTAGAGTTAGCGGCAGTAGTTTTTGTGCTAAAGATATGGAGACATTATTTGTACGAAGAGAAATGTGAGATATACACGGACCACAAAAGTCTGAAATATATCTTAACGCAAAAGGAGTTGAATATGCGTCAGAGAAGGTGGTTAGAATTGATCAAATATTATGACTGTGATATTCTTTATCACTTGGGGAAGGCTAACGTAGTTGCCGACGCCCTGAGCAGGAAAGGAAGGGAGAAATTATTTCAACTGACAACTCAAGAGGAGTTAATAAGAGATATGGAGAAGTTGGAAATAGTGGTCAAAGGACCCGAGAGGTCTGAAGAGAAGTTATTTATAATGGAAGCTTGTCCGACATTGTTGGATAAAGTAAAGGAAGCACAGGTGAAAGATGGAGAATGTGAGAAAATCAGGAAGAGGATCAAGAAAAATGTGGAAGAAAAATTTCAAATAGATAAAGACGGTATCTTAAGATTCGAAGGGAGAGTGTGGGCACCGACAGTTACAGAGTTAAAAGAAGAGATTTTGCACGAGGCACACAATACGACATATTCCATTCATTCGGGAGGCACTAAGATGTACCGAGACTTAAGGCAAAATTTTTGGTGGCCCAATTTGAAACGGGAAGTCGCAGAGTGCGTTAGTAGATGTTTGACTTGTCAACGCGTAAAAGTAGAGCATCAGCGGCCGAGTGGGTTGCTACAACCGTTGGAAATACCGGAGTAGAAATGGGAGCATATTACGATGGATTTCGTGGTAGGACTTCCAGTCACGCAGAAAGGTTTGGATGCCATTTGGGTTATCGTGGATCGACTTACAAAGACCGCACATTTTCTACCGATCAATATCCGCTACAATTTGAATCAGTTAGCGAGTCTGTATATAAAGGAAATTATTTCACGACATGGAGTGCCGGTATCGATTGTTTCTGGCCAAGACCTGCGTTTCACGTCAAAATTCTAGAAAAGTTTGCAAGGGAGGATGGGAACACAGTTAAGGTTAAGTATTGCTTATCATCCTCAGACAGACAGACAGAGTGAGTGAACAATACAAATGCTAGAGGACATGCTTAGAACTTGCGTGATGGACTTCAAGGGAAATTGGGACGACCACTTACCCTTAGTCGAATTTGCGTATAATAATAGTTACCATGCGAGTATTGGCATGCCACCGTACGAAGCTCTTTACGGAAGGAAGTGAAGAATGTTATTATGTTGGGACGAAGTCGAAGAACGACGAATACTCGGACAAGAGTTAGTACAACAAACCATAGACTTGGTGACAATAATAAGGGCCAGACTAGTGGCAGCTCACGATCGCCAGAAAAAGTATGCAGATTTGCATCGGCAAGACCGAGATTTTGAAGTCGACAGTTTTGTATTCTTGAAGGTATCTCCATGGAAGGGAAAGATCCGTTTCGACAAGAAAGGAAAACTAAGTCCAAGATTCATAGGACCGTTTGAGATACTAAAGCGAGTGGGTGAAGTAGCATACAAAGTGGTACTACCACCAGAGTTGGAGCACATCCATAACGTGTTTCACGTGTTGCGTCCATACAAGCCTGACTACAAGCACGTGATTTCTTATGAACCCATTCAAGTGGAGAAGAATTTAGCGTATGAAGAAATTCATGTCCAAATTCTTTATATGAAAGAGCAAACCTTGAGAAATAAAGTTAATTCCTCTGTAAAAGTACTTCGGCGTAACCACGATGTTAAGGAGGTTATGTGGGAGTTAGAAGATAGGATGATGAGGGATTATCCCCATCTGTTTGTGTAACATTATAGCAATTCCGGGATGGAATTTTTATAAGGGGGGGGGGGGAGGCTGTAATACTTGAGAATTTCCACATCTTATTAAATGAATATATTACTGAAAATGAATATTTATTTGGATTTAAATGATTTTGTGTTACGAGATGAGTTACCTCAATTATATTAAATAATTGAATAATTGAGAATATATGAAATTTGTGATGAACTCGTTGAAAGCCTTGTGTGGCACGGTGATGGGAGATATTAATAATGATATTAATCGACGAATGAATTATTAAGTAAACAATTAATTAATATTAATTGTTAATTTTTATTGTAGAATATTAATTAATTATTGATGGTGATTAATATTATGTGACTATTATAATAGCAATGAGCAACGTGGTTATAAATATAACAAGATTCTTATTTGTTTAATCAATCGTTATAAAGATTAATGATGTCGTTGATTTTTAAGGGATGGATTAATTAATATTATTATTAATTAATTAATTGGTAAGATAAATAATTTATTAATTGCTATGTGCAAGTATGACATAATTAGATATATATGTATAGTAGCTACCTATATATATAATATAAAGTGTAAAAATGCAATATGGCTATATTATATATAGAAACCATATAAGAAGATTTTTATTATTGAAACTATAAATTAAGATTTAATAAACCTTATTGTTTAAAACAATGTGATTGAACATATTGGAACTATATGTTATGAATACCTCATGAAATGCCTATGTGACATTAAATATGAGTGGAAACATTAAAAGATGTACTCTGTCAAAGAATTATAAATTATTCCAATAAGTGAGTATAACTGGTATAATAAAGTTTTACGGGGATATTCATTACTGGTGGGTAATTAAATGAAGTCCATACATATTATAAATAAAAATTTGACTGGACTAATGTACATGGATTATATGATGTGAGTACATAAATAATCCCTAACTTTCCATTGTATAGTAGTATTAACACATTAAAATTACATGTTGGGATTTTAAGAGAACAAAGTAAGCCTTATAAACATAGTTACTGAGAATTAAGCATTGTCCCAAATTATAAGTCATAGCCATTAGCCGAGTATTAGGCCAATGGCATATCCCCTACTATTACGCGAAACTCAGCAAAGCAAAAAGGCTAAGAAGAAAAAGCTAAAGCTAAAGATGGCTGTGATGATGGCTACGGGATGGCAGTTGGCCAACTCTTCCTTACCCAACATTCCCTTTCAATTTCCTTGGGATCAAACCATGGTGTAATGCCATGAACTGGGCACTCAATTCTCTACAAATAATACCCTCTCCTTCTCAATCCTCTGTTACTTGAAATTGTTTGTTAAGTGTAAACTGAAAGGGTGAGTTACTGAGCATTGAGGAGGGTATAATCAGTGTAGTGGGGAGTCCAAATCAAGCTTCAAGAGTATAAAAACTAGTTTTATGTTCTTGAGCTTGAGTTTTATCAAATCTTTGCAATTGTATGAAATCTCTGTTAATTGACATAGAATAGCATGCCATTATGTTGTTGGGGATTGTTTGTTTGTCTAGGAGCTGTATAGTTGGTTTGGATTCAGGATTGTTGTTGGTTGTGTTGGGACTCTGGAAAAACAAAGCGTTTATTTTTCATTCTGTTCGAAGTGGCGCGGCCGCGCCACTTCTATAGTACATGACCGCGCGGTCGCGCCTGCTGCCAGTCATGTATACTAATTTTATGGATCATGTCCCATTCTTAGCATATTACTTTGGTTAGAATATGCTTATAAACAACCTTAAAACTTGGAATGAGATTGCTAGGTATATAGAAGCCATGTTAGTTCGTTTTGATATGAACACTCAAAGAAAACTTTAAGATTTGGAAAACAAGAAATTATGAACTTGGGATAATGTATATTCTGATCTTGCAAGCATGTTAGTATAGTCTTGAAATGCATGTCAGACGTACTAAGTTACGTATATGGACTTCATATTGAAGCATTATCATGTTGAACTTAGTAGTAAGCTTTACTAATGAAAATACGAACTTTGAACGTGAATATTGACATGCTACTTTGAGAGTTAGAATTTGATATTTGTGAACATGTTTGCTGGTACTCTCAGACTCACTCATGTATCATAAATATACATATACCATGCTTAGGTATCGTAATTTCAGTAAAGCATAAACGAAGCCTATTTTCAAACCAAAACGACACTAATTACACATTTGTGATATGAATACTCTCAGGCATGTATAATATGAGTTATATGACTACCATATATATTTAAGAATCAAGCATGTTAGACTTTGTGGTTTTATAACCTTGAATGGCCTTAAATTGTTGAGATGTCCAACTTAGAACCACATTATGCAAGAAGGGACCTAGATTAAACTTGAAAGATATGAAAGGACCCTTGACATGTTAATATATGATATGTATGTAAGGATGGGCAAGCTAGGCCAAGTAAGTGATTGCTCAGCCCTGGTTTAAACTGGGAGCCGCGCGGCCGTGCGTGTCCTTAGTACAAATCAGGCGCGGCCGCGCCATGCTGTAGACTTGAAAAGTGACTTCTGTGATTTTTGAAGTATGTAGCATGCTAGTATAACTTCATTATACTTATTTTATTCATAAAACACTAACAGAAGTAGCCTTGCATGTTGACACCTATCTTCGCTTGAATTGACAAAGTGTTTTAAATTAATGAAGTCTAATGGTAGTTTCGCACTATGTAATAGCATAAGTCTAAGATTTTATGATTGAGTCGTGTGTGTACACTTGGACTATCTATCAAGATTGTTTATTGAATATGTTTAACTAATGGGCACCCTATACTTATAATACACTATAAATAGAATTCGAAAGTATTGATTTCTTAACGTGGATAAACTACTACTTAAGGCAAGTATCTGAACTATCCTTTACATTGTGCAAGTATCCTAACTCTTGCATCACTTTATTCAGCGAATATCGTAAGCAAACCTTATATTATATTACTTTCTCGTTCAATTGAGCTAGTATGTTAAACTCTTGGGAAAACTATTATTTATGTTGAACTTAGTATTGTTCTTGAATATTGTGAAAGTGTCTATGCCATTTGATTCGGTTAGACTATATGCATGTCTATAAAACTGTCCAAACCAATTGACTGGTGAAGAAATATTAAAAATTGAGTTCAACAACCCTTATGGTAAGGGGAATGTATATTGTTGGAAGCCCCAACACACGCATGAATATTACTGTGATGTTATGCATGACATAAAGTATTGTAGACTGATCATCTATCGTACTTACTTGATTTTTTGGGTTATTAGTTTAATATTGATGATTCTAGTAGATGTTCAATAGTCCTTAGTGACTGCTCGGTATAAATTATTTATCCAGTAGGATATGTTGATAGCCTTTGAATTCATATATATATATATATATATATATATATATATATATATATATATATATTTGTCTATCTATATTAAATTATCGTTCATATTCCAAAGATTGGATTCGAGAATTATTGATACTCATTGTTCATGATATTATTCTAATACCCTGAACTATCTTGGAGACTATACTGTGATATTTCAACCTTGTGATATTATATTCTTCACCCTTGTTGTATATTAGTTGCTGGGCAATTTGTGCTCATTCTTGCTTATTTAAAACCTTTTGGTTAAGGCGGAACAAGGAAGTGTATCTAGAAAAGACAATGGACAAGGGCAAGGCTACCAACTAGCGTTGTCCCTTTATGTTTAAGTCTGTTATGTTGTATTAAGACGTTTTTCAGACTATGTTTAAGCTTAAGTAGGATTATGTAATAAGTCTTCATTCGATATTATTATGTAATCTATTAAGTACTGTAGGTTGCGAGACTTGGGAAAATAACTACAATAAATCATTGTATATTATTCTAAATTAGATCTTTCGTTGTGAATATGTGAATTTTAGTTATTATGGTAATTACTTTGAGCATGTGACGAACCGAATTCGAGTGACCAAGTGGCGGTCCGAATTTAGGGGCGTCACAAGCACACCTCAGACCACATATCTGGAAGACATTACTACTATGTGCAATGGCTTGCAATGACCCGTCCCTCCTGGAGGTATGTCATCATCAGTGAAAGAGATCACATTGCTGTTGAGAATGTGATCTACCAGATGATGGAACTTTTCAACATCCACCATCTTTAGCAACTGGGCTTCTTCCAATATCTTCATTAAGACCTTCTGATGATCTTCTAAAGAGAATACCAAGTCTAGAATAGATATCTGTTGAGGTGCTTCTTTCAAGATTTGCACTACCTTGGCTTCATTATGTCGCATCTTGCAGAGGAATTCTTCGATTTTCTCATTGGGGACTTTCCCCTTAGATCTGATAACTGGCTTCATCACTCGTTGAGGAAGGTATAGCTGGTTTTCCTTGGATACTATAATAGTTGTGTTTGATGTTGATCCTTCAACCTCTCCATAGTTCCATAGGACTTTCTTAAGGCTGCTGATAGGATACTGCGGTCTGAATGGCAATATTAGTGGTTTTGGTGCAGCCATCTTTAAAGGGTTTTCAACTCCTTTGAGCTTGATTGGTTTAATTGTAAGGGGTGTGACAGCTAGGTCTTCCTCAGAGGATATGACTGCTATGCTTTCGATCCATCTTTCTGATCCTAGAGGGAATGTATTTTCTCTCTTAAGTGATACGGTGTCATTGTCTACCATTTGTAGGTCACTGTTGTTAATCATATTTTGGTTAAGATGACGGAGTGCCCAACATCCTTCAGTGCTATGACCACGAGTATTGGAGTGGTGTTGACAAACCCTGGTAGCGTCAAATCTTTTTGAACGTGGGTTGACTGGGGAAAACTTCTCGCATCTTCGATTGTTCCCAGTTACTTACCGCCTCCACTTTTGCAGGATCCACTGAAATTCCATTTTGATCTATCACTTGTCCTAAAAATTAGACCTTCTCCATCCAAAATTCACATTTTAAAAATTTTACGTACATCTATTCTGTTCTTATCTCTTCCAATACCATCTTCAGATGTTCGGCGTGCTCTTCCTTGGTCTTCGAATAAATCAAAATTTCATTGATAAACACTACTACGAACTTATCTATGTATGGCCTAAAAACTCGGTTCATCAAGTCCATAAATTCTACTAGAGCATTAGTTAATCCGAATGACATCGCTCGAAATTCGTAATACCCAGAGTGGGTCCGGAACGCCGTTTGTATGTCCTCCTTTCGCACTCTCAACTGATGATAACACATTCGTAAATCTATCTTGGAAAAAAACTTCGCTCTTTTCAATTGATCGAAAAGGCCGTCTATTCTCGGTAACGAATATCTATTCTTAATCGTCACGCTGTTCAACTCTCAATAGTCAATACAGAGCCTCATCGATCCATCCTTCTTCTTGACAAGTAATGCCAGTGCTCCCCATGGAGACACAGTCGACCAATATATATCCTTTATCCATCAATTCTTGTAATTGTATCATCAATTTCTTCATTTCCACTGGCACCATACGTTATGGTGCTTTCAAAATTGGTGCAGTTCCCAGTACTATGTCTATCACGAATTCAATCTCTTTGTATGGCGGAAGGCCAGACAAATCGTCTAGAAACACATCTTGAAAATCTTTCACTTCCAATATATTTTTCATTTATACTCCATTCTTCTGAGTATCCACTATATAGGCTAGATAACCTACACATCATTTCTTTAACAATTTGTTGGCCTACATCATCGTAAGGAAACATGTTTGTTTAAGTGATGAGCTAGCATAAAACACTACCTTATATCGATTTCAAGTCTAAACGATCACACTTTTCTTGTGACAGTAGATTATTGTAGCGTGGCTGGATAACCAATCCATTCCTAATATCACATCAAACTATCCAGTCTTATAGGAATCAAATCTACGCTTAGTTCGTGACCTCTAAAGTTTGTACAATAGTTTCAGTAAATGAACTCCACGGGAATTACTTTCTTATTCGCAATCTCTATGTTCAACGGATTTTCTTAGCGTTCTTGTGGTATGCTTAGTTGACTACCAAATTCTTCAGACATAAATGAACAGGTAGCACTCGAATCAAATAATACATAAGCATTCATATTATTGATTGAGATAATATCTGACACCACGTCCTTCGCAGCTACTACATCTTAGATAATCATGTTAATAGTTCGAGCATTCGATCGGTTGGATTATGTTGGTTCACCAATCATCAGCTTGTTGCCTCCTCCCTGTTGGTCGCTCCCTCCACTGCTCCCCTTCTTTGGACAGTCTTTGATTTAATGCTCAGTTGAGCCACAAGTGAAACATCCCTTGATCTTTTTTGGCTTTGGGCAGTTGGGTGAAATGTGCCCTTCTTGGCTGCAGTTGTAGTAGACACTACGCCCATTCCAGCACTCCCTTTAATGGTTCTTCCCATATTTTAAGCAATCTTCACTCCTTTTCGTAAACCCTCATTGATAACTTCCTGACTAGTTGATGTTTTGGTTGTTATTATTGTTGGAGTTTTTATTGTTATCCTATTTACTCTTTCCCAGATTGTTTCCACCACTGCTACTCCTTCCATGAGTTTCTCCCCCAGTAATCTTATTCTTCTTTTCCTTGTTGTTTTTGCTCAACGCCTTGCTTCCTCCTTCAGCAATGATTGCCTTTTTAAACAATGTGGCAAACGAGTCGATTTGAAGGACTGACACCTTATTGAACCACCAAGGTTTCAGTCCAAGTTCGAAGCGTCTAGCATTGCTGCCTTCAGTATCTACTTGCTGCGTTGCAAATCGTGCGAGCTCGTTGAAGTTGGCCACATATTGCGCCACCGTCATCTCCCCTTATTTTAGTTCTAGAAATTTCACCTCCATCCTATTCTTCATGCTCTTTGGAAAGTAATTCTCAAAGAACAAACCCTTAAACCTTTCCCAAGTTATAGTCCCTTCTCCCGCTCTCTGCTGATTGGCCTCCCATTAGTAGTTTGCTTCACCCCTCATTATGTACGTAGCGAACACTATTTTCTGATCTTCACCCACATGAGCAATGGCAAAGGCCTTCTCCATATCTTTGATCCACGTCTGTGCCACGATAAGATCGGTACATCCACACAAATTTTGAAGGTCCTATGCTCCTAAAGTCTTTAAAGTTCGTAACTAGAACCGCTTAAGGATTGGGCTGTACTAGTTCATTGTTTCTTCCCCGCAGGGCTTCTCCTAGCAAGTCTACTAGTCGTTGGACATGGTCTACTTGTTCCCTATCGCTATTTGACCAATTTTTCCGGTGGTGTTAGCCTACGTCTGGGTGGTATTTTCTGCATCACAAAATTTCATCTTTATTATCTAATTATATTAATTAAGTATTTCTTTACTGTAAAAAGTAAACAAATTTTTATGACACCATTTCTGAAATAAGAACATTATATTCATATGCCCAATCATTACAGCCAATGTGGTTGACCTATAGCATAATGTTATAAATGTTAACATATATCCTCTAATATTACAAGAGGTGAGGAAACATACTAACATACTACCCCTATAACATTTTTCAAAAGTTTGGGGTGTACATAAACTATCCCATATCTCACACAAAAGATTGGGATTACAACAACAGATCATAGAGAAATACCAACTACTACTCCTAGACTACTAGCATCTAAACCTCAATCTAATATTATGTTCTCCACAGTGCTCTTGTATTCCACTTAAGTTATTTGTGCGACCAAGATCCTACTTATGGTATGTCGGGTCTGTCTCTGCTCTGCTGGGTAATGGTATACGCCATCAATCAGTCTCTCTATGGCCGTGCAAAAAGCATAGTTCATATTGTTTATTTTCCTCCTCTTACACCTCACTTCATCTTCCAGGTCTCTTGCTCTATTAGTAGCTTCTTCCCACTTCTCCTGGAAGTGGATCCTCTCCATAACCTCTAGCTCAAGCTAAGTGCGAAGAGCCTCTTTCTTGACTTTCTCACTCAACTCCTTCTGCTCAGACTCCTCTAACTTATCCACCAATTCCACATTCCTGGATATTGAATGGTGAAATAGGGTCCCCATTTGTATACTTGCTTCCTTGTGATATGCAAGTTCTACTTCCATTTCCTGCATCTCCAGCTTCCTCTAATGGTCTTCATCCTTTAGCTTTTGCATCTCAGTTTCTCTATCCTGAGCCTAGGTCTCTAGTTCCTCAACTCAGCATTCAAATTCCAAAATCCACTCCTCATATTCCCCAACATTCGGTCCTCGAATGTAGATTTGTCAAATTCTTCCACGGGCTCATCCTCCATAGGTTCTTCCTCAGGATCCGACTCTACAGGATCTGGCTCCATCTCCTCCTCATCCTTATCATCGATAGAAGCCACCACTGAAATGGGCTCAACTATCAATGGTGACACAAACAACACGTGTATGTCACGTGGCTCCTTATCTAACACTCTATTAGGTCCTCCCAAGTCCGTCATCCTATAACCACAAACAAATAACAAACTCCATTAGAACATAAATTCATCGCATGGAATGAAAATATATTTCATAATGCCACTAAATCTCTAGGAAAACTCTATATGAGTTTTATCTCCTTCTATCCTCTAAGTTATTCTAAGGTTATAGTCTAAGGATTATTGCTCCTAAGGTTTATAACCTAATACTTTGATACCAACCTGTGACGCCCCCAAATTTAGACACTTATATCTCGAATCTGGTGTATCACGTACTAATTTTAATATCATACTAAAATCATCAACAATGGAATAATAGAATAATTTACATTGATATAACATAAATATTCATGTCCCAAGGTCTCGTGACCGTTACTACAACATTCCAATAATATAAACTTAACATAATTTAATCATCCCTTAATACATAATAATAATAATAATAATAACAACAACAATAGTTCCCCTACACTTAAAGGACTAAAGTTATTACGTAGCCTTGCCCTTTCCTTTGTCTTTCCTCGAGGTATCGCCTCGCTCTGCCATAATTGTACGGTTTTAAGGAAGCAAGAATGAGCAACAAGTTTGCCTAGCAAGTAATATAGCAAAAAGGGAAAACAATTTTAAAGTTTGAATCTCAAATGTATAACAGTAGATAATAGTTCAAGAATAACAAGAAGTATCAATAGTTCTCAATAAGTGTCGCTATAGACTGAAGAATATCGATAAGATTCAAAGGTTTAATCATTTCAAGGTTCAATAAGAATGAACACTGAGCAGTTACTAGAGACTAAGAACTCTTGCTAGAATTAATAGTATTTAACTGACAATTCAATATAAACAAGTACAATAGGTGATCAACCTATAGTACCCTATGTTATACATAACATTTAAACATACTATTTGTGCACACGTCGGTTCCCCGACGATACAAAATTTCCCCTTCTAAAAGGGTTGTTCATCTCAGCAGATTATAAGGGTCTGCACCAAGGTAATTTGGTTTGGAAAGCTTTCTAAATCATAAACATTGGCCTTGTCGAACATATGGCTTAGACACCTTTCTCAATGCATTTAAAAACTATTTATAAGTCCAATATTTGTAACATGTTTTAAGAATATAATTGGGATCAAGTTTTAGAGTATGAATAATAATTTTCATGAATTTATACTACAAGAATTATTCTAGCAATTATTTACTCGTACGATCAATAACAGTACAAGTTTAGGTACTTTCTCAATAAAGATTAAGGTTCGAATACTTGCCTAAGTCGTTGACTATTCCCGACCTTAACTTCTTATCCTTTGAATAATCGATTGTTATCGTAACGGTTAATCTCTATCAAACCATAGATATAAATCTTAATCGATCTTAAAAATAGTTGTAAGTAGCTAAGATTTCATAAAACAATTTGTTTTATTAATTATTTTTTTTCTAATTATTATTTCCTTCATTCTATTGCATTCATTTTATAAGATAATCTTTTATTGTTCGTTTAAGGTCTTACACCTTCTTATAATGTGAGGTATTTTCACTTCATTTGTTTCCTTCAGTAATTTTCTTAATTACCATTCATACCTTATTAGTACACTATGCCTTGGTATTTACTTTGATTCATAATTAGAATTATCTCTTTATATCGTTCTAATTATTTATGTGTTAATAGTCCACAATTAAATAGTCTTTGAAAGTATTTACTAATTTTAATTGTCCATAATGAAAATATTATTTAACGTGTTCATTCACCCCACAATTAAAAACCTATTTAGTATCAATTGTTTAATTAAGGCTTAGGAATTCCTAAAGGAATCCTTAATAATATACTTTGCTAATTTACAATTAAATTTATTTTAATTGTTTAATCATTTTAATTAAAATAATTATTATTAATGAAATTATAAATTTATTTTAGACCAAGTTTGACCCGAACCAGTCAACTATGAAAGGGGCCCGGCGCGGGGCGCGTCGGCAAAAGCCTTCCAGCAACGCAGGCCGCGCTACCCCTGAAAGAGCTTTGGTTCAGCCAGGCGCGGGGAACGCTGGCATAGGCCTTCTAGCAGTACGGGTCGTGTTACCCCTGCAAGGGCTTTACTCTTAGGCAGTGCAGGGCGCTCCGGTCGGGCAGAAACTCTCAACGAGATTTTTAATACTTTGATTTTCTACCTTATTTGATTAAATTTTGCGTAACTTGTTCATTGTATATCCAAAAGAGGTCGTGTCACGATCCAGAATTTTTGTATGTAATTTAAAATTTTTATTAAAATAAATAAATATTTTAGTTGATGTGGTTATTGTTAAATAAATATTTGATCGATTTGATTATTTATTAGTTAAATAAATAATTCATGAGTTGTGGAGAATTAACTTAATTAAGTGTAATATATTAATTAAGTTGGTATTTAGCAATTTTGTATTTTGAAGTTAATTAAATTAAATGAGGGTTGAATTAATTATTATGTTACATAGTCGTAATATTCTAATTTAATTTAATAATTAAATTAGAGGGTTGATAATGATTAAATGAGTTGTTATAATGTTTTTTAAATTAATTTAGTAATTAAAAGTGTACTAAGTTATTAAATAAAATTATAATTTATAATGAAAATTATAATTCTGTAGTAATTGGAATATGTGGCATTTTGAATTAATAAATTGTTGGTAACGTTTACATGTTTTCTCTTTCAAGTTTTGACTGTTAGAACGTTAGATTTCATATAAAATGCTTCTAAACACAATATAGTGAATATGTATGCTTATATGACTTGATAAAAATTATTAAACTCAGTAAATGTTCATATTTTTCCATTATGAACGTATTGATGTGGAAAAAAACTAATTTCTGGGACAGTCATTTGGCAACCGTTTTTGCTAGTTTATTCATCATATTTGAGGATAAATGAGCACGGATTTTCAAATAAAGTACACATGGTAATTTGGCCGCCATGGTCGATTTAATTTTGATGTTTTTCATACATATTAGATGTTTATAATTTGGGGCTGGTGTGCTACTGAATGGCCACCTAGTCATGCCTATGTACATGTGGATAGTCCATTTTACGAAGGAGACTGGCGAAATTTTTTCACGAATCTGAGCATTTAATGAACATGCAATTTTAACTCTACTGTGCATGTATGTTAACATAATGCATACTTTAGAATTTAAACCAGATATAAAGCAATAATTTAACTTTAATAAGCTTTAAGTTTGAAACTTACCTCACCATTTCTGAGGTGATTTGGATACTTTGTTCATATTAGGGATCCAGACAAGCTGAGTAGCTCTCGTAGGGCCTCCGCAGGTGTAAGGAGGAGAGCTTCTAATGTTCCTCAGCCTCATCCAGCCCGATAACCTTGCCGGTTGACAGAGTCAGTGATTCTCCTTATCCGGGTAGATAGGCATGAGGCTATAGATGAGGAGGATGATGTTCCTATTGTGGATCCTACTCCTTATGCTTCCATTCCACGCCGAGAGCTTATAACTATTAATGTGACGATTCCAGATCTTCTGGATGATTTAAGTCTTCATCCCTCGATCTACCTTCATGCAAATGAGGTAATAGTTGTTTCCATCTTTACCTTTCTTATTTTCCCAATTTTGGGGCAAGGGTTTTGATTTTGATTTGCAATTTGATGTAAGTTCCCAACTTTACTTAGCCTAGGGAGAACTGGTTTAGCATTTATTATTTGTACTAGACCCTCCATCCAGAGTACCGGGAGATCGTCCATTCATAAGGCTTTTAGGCTTTCTTTTCTATTCCTCCCCGTCGCTACCCCTGGGGTTTTCTAAGGGCTTTATCTGAGTGATGGTTCCCCCAGACTCAATCTCTCCATTTGCTGGATTGCGAGGTGATTATGACACCAATGGACTGGCGATTCATCATTGGGTTTGAGTTTACAGGGGCATCAGTGCCTTTGGGGGCTGACATTTCACCGGTTGTCTTTTGATCCCTTGAGTATAGATGCCATAAGTGGGTTTTGACTGAGCCTCTGCCTGATGATCAGAGGGTTAGAGATCGTATTTCTCGACGATTGTTCCTAATCATCATCAAGGGTTGTTTCCTAGCAGATAACTCCTCGACGATTTCTTTCACTTTAGTTAGCACCACTCGCGATGTGGACCGCGTCAGAGACTTTGACTGGGGATCATACACCTTTGCCTATTTCTTTAGAGGGATGCGCCTACGCTCAGAGGGCTCTTCAGAGGCTTGGCTAAACTTTTTCCCATTTTTGCTTGTGAGTATTTTTTTCTTTATCTTCCGATTTTCTCCCGCTCGGGTTGTCAATTTTCATTACTGAGGATATTTAATCTTTACATTTTCAGTTTTGGGCCTATGAGAGGTTTCCTTGTCTTTGTCCCGTTACTACATTAGGTCTAGAGACCTATCCATGGGGACGGCGATGGCATCACTCCACTCTTATAGAGGTTCCTGTAGCAAAGGGGTTTACCCATTCTCATTTACAGTTGGAGTTGTTGACTAGAAGATGTTATTATTCAGGTTCCCTATACCGAGGAACATTTGAAAGTAGGCTTTGAGGGTGACTTTCCGACCGGGGTAGAGTATGTATTATCCGCTCGTCAGATTTCTCTCTTAACTGATGGAGGCTGGGAGCTCTATTTAGGAGAGCATGTTATCAGAAGCATCACAAGGGAGATTCGCATTCCATTCTTTCCTCCTGCTAAGCGACATTGGCTTTTATCTCAGCCGATCACCGAGATTCCCCTGATGGGTTTAGATGGCTTTACTTTATTAGAGGGCCCTTTTACTTAGGAGGCTTTCTACCACTAATGGTTCCCTAGCACCATTGTGGCTCAGCTCGTGTCACTCAGTTCATGAAGGATATGATTCTTGGGTCTGTTATGATGACAGACTGGATCGCCTGTGTTTGAGAGCCTACTCATTTGGCACAAATTGACAGCTTGACTCAGAGGTTGGACCGAGCACATTTTTTCATCCAGCATTTCAGCAGAGATCCGGCAGACGCAGATTCTTTTGATCCCTCAAACTCTGGCACAGGTCCTTCAGGTGGCCCCTACTCTGACAGCTTTACCGGTGTAGATCCCGCTTTTGTATCGCCCTAATGTTCTATTTGGCAGAGAAATCGTGACTCAGGAGGAGTTACAGCAGGTTGATAGATTGAATGATGTGGATATCATTGATTTCTTCCGATAGATTTCTCGTTATCTCTTTTGATAGGCCTCTATTAGATATTGGGTAACTATGTCCCATTTCTCGATTTATCTTTTGATAGGCCTTTGTTAGATATTGGGCGGCTGTGCCCCAATTTCTTGTACTTTTATTTTCAGTTGTATACAGAGATGATGTATTAGATGATGATGTATTTAGGAATGTATGTATAATACTTTCTATTCCTTGCATCATATTGTCAATTATCGTTGTTATTTATCATGATGCATGCATTATGTCATGGATATGCATTCATATAGGTGAATTTAGCATTGACCCTTGGATAGTCTTATGATACGGTTCTACAGATGTCTTCATCTACCATTGGTCGGATTGAGCATATCCCACCCAGACTGATAACATCTTCTCTGAGATCATGGTATGCAAGTTTGTTTCCCATATATCGGGTGACAGTTGATTAGCTATTGAGGTATTCTATGTACCCTTAGGCTTTATAGACTGCATGATATCTTATTAGATACTAGAGAGACATGTTTTTAGATTTGATATCCATGAGCTGACTCCTACGTTGGAGGAGTATGATCGCCTCACTAATTTATCCTTGGATCCACCTTGTGCTATGATGGTCGTTGGTGATATGAACCGGTAGTTTATGACCCCGACGGCCTTACGACACAGAGTTATCATGGACGAGATTACTCCAAGGCATGTGGTGTCCTTGGATTTCTTGATTGACCGATTTTGGTCACTGGACAGCTATATCTACGACATTTAAGGGATTTCACCATTACTAAGGGTAAGTGGCAAGCTGCCTACGTAGATATTCTATTGATGTGTGTCGTGTCCTATTTATACATGCCGCTATATATGGACCATCTAGACATTAACCTGATCATAGTAGTCTGTGCTCTTAAAGAGGGTTGTACTATCATGCCCATAATATAGGTGGAGACCTTGAGGTCGCCAACCTTTTGCCATACCTATCATGTGGGGTTTTTTAGGGGGAGTGTCATCTTGTTGTATGTGTGGTTTATGACACATATAAGACTGATCGGCACCTTTAGATGTCATGGGTACTACTCTACTTATAAGATAGCCATGTCTTAATCTTTTTGGTCGGTTGAGTGTACAGATGCAACATCCTAGTTGGCATTTTTGACAGCGATCAAGGATCCATTTGCGATCTTGCCTTGCTCAGGACTCAACTCTCCTTATATCTTTATTACTCATGCAGCTGGCATAGACTATCTACACCTGGCTGGTTTGAGAGGGGTGACCACGTATCATCCATTGACTGTTATGGGACAGTTTGATCAGTTTCAAGATATTCACCCCTTTGACGGGGCCTTAGGTCAGTGACTATCAGCTCAGTTTTTGTCAACAGATGACTTGACCAGGATTTATGATTATTAGACTTGTCGAGAGAGGGCTGATTTTTTGACTAGTCATCTAGGTATATCTTTAAAGTATTCTGCATGGTTGGAGGAAAATATTGCATCGGCCATGGTTGTTCACTTAGAGTTTAGTTTTGATTCTGATGATGAAGAGCCTATGGAGAGGACCCTGATTCTTCTACCGAGGACGAGCTATTTGCTGGTTTGATAGTAGCTCTGGTCAGTGACACCCCTAGCCCTCCTTTTGCACCTCCGGTAGAATATTTAGAGTAGAGGCTACATCTTATGATATTTGAGAGGGATTAGGCTAGGGCCCTGATGTTGACAGCCCTTTCTGGCCGAGATGCTACCTTTATTGAGCAAGATGATGCTCGAGCTACTCAGGATGCAACTTTTGTTGAGCGAGATGAGGCTTGAGCAGTTTGGGATGCTACTTTTGTTGAGCGGGATGAGGCTTGAGCTACCCGAGATGCTTCCACTGCTGATAGTACTGCACTTAGATCATATACGGCTAGCATTGTTGCATATATGAGTGCATTCATAGATGATCATGGTAGCACTATGCAGATGGCTATGGATCTTCTGGCTCGCATGGAGACCTTAGAACAGGAGCTTACAGATTCACCTCCATGTTCTAAGAGGGACGCCATGTTGGACTTGCTGGCCCATTTATCTACGGGTTTATAGACTAGCTTTCATTTTTCTGCATAGACTAGGTTAGCTATTTTCGTCATGCACAAGATACATTATATATATCAAAAAGAATTATATCGCAAGGAAATATATTTTGATTCACTTCCCTTTAAGATATGTCTTGTCACTTGCTTGATAGTTGTCATTTTTTTTAAGACTTGTTATCTTGGTGTGTTCAAACTCTTCCTTGATGGATTGACCTTAAGATGTCCTAGGATCACTTAGAATGAGTCGTTGATCTTTAGGCTTTTCTGGTGTACCAGTTTTTGGTGTCTTGGAACTGGTCTTTAAATATGGTTAAGGTTTAGGCAAAGTGTTTGGCTTTCTTTCGAGGGTTCGACCGCACCATAGATAACCTACATACTCCTAGAGGAAGATCAGGTCTTATGTAGTTTATGCTTGGCTTGAATAGTTTAAAAGTGTTTTTTGAGGGGTTTTTAGATTTTTGTTTGGTTTAACCACACAATAGATGGCTGCTTACGTACTCCCATTGATAAGGGGAGATCAGGTCTTTCGTAGTTCCAGTTTTATAGTGAAACCCTAAAATGACTTGATTAATTGATGTTATATATTTTTTCTAGATCAGGATGGTGGTTTGCAAGCATTTCAGACATAGTACCTCTTCACGGTGTTTGACTTAATAAGCTGGGGAAATTTTTTGCCGTCCATTTCTTGCAGTCTAAGGGCTCCTCCCGTCAATACTTCCTTGACAATGAAAGGGCCTTCCAAGCTCGGGGTGAACTTTCCTTTTACTTAATCTTGATTGGAGAGGATCTTTTTTAACACCAAGTCATTCTTTTTGAATTATCGGAGCCGGACTTTCTGGTTGTATGACATAAAAGATGGATGCAGCCCTCCTCTCATCTATCAAAGATAGCTGGTGGTATCGGTCTTGAAACCATTGATCTTCATCCATTTGAGAAATCATTAACACTCTTAACTACTCTATTTCTACTTTTATAGGGTGTACGACTTCTATGCCATAGACTAGTGAGTAGGGGGTAGCCCTAGTAAAAGTGTGCATTAACGTTTTGTAGGTTAGTAGAGTTAGAGGTAATAAGTCAGGCCATCCCTTGTAATTGGCAGATATCTTTTGCATAATTTTCTTGATATTCTTAATGGCTACTTCGACCGCACCATTCATTTTAGGACTATAAATGACGGAATTAAGATATTTGATATGGAATTTGCTATATAATTTCTTTATCATCTGGTTATTTAGATTCTTGGCATTGCTTGATACGATCACCTTCGGTTGTCCATATCTATGGATATTATTATTTCTGATGAAACCAATGATTACCTCTGTGGTGACTTTGGGAAAAGAGGCCACTTCGACCCATTTGGTGAAGTAATCTATCACAGAAAAGATGAATCGATGACCGTTACTGGTTTTGGGTTTTATTGGCCTAATCATGTCCATACCCCACATTGAAAAGGGCCACGGTGAGCTCATACAATGTAATTCATTTAGAGGAGTGTGGATGGCATTTTCATGGACTTGGCATTGATAGCATCTCCTGACGTAATCGTCACAGTCAGCTTTGAGAGAAATCCAATAATGCCCTGTTCTTAATAACTTCTTAGCAAGTAAAGGACCGCTCATGTGTGGACCATATACTCCACCATGGACTTCATCCATGAGCCTTTGGGCTTGATCTTTGTCCAAGAATCTTAAAAGGCCTATTCCTGCATTCCTTTTATAAAGTGCGTCTCCGCTCAAATAGAGTTTCATGGCCATTTTATGGATCCGCTTCCTTTTAGCTTGACTTGCCCCAGCGGGCGTAGATCCATCTCGAAGATATTCTTTTATATCCTGATACCAGGACTATTTAACGGGAGGCAGTTCATCTGACACTTCTCCAATGTATTTTCCATATGATGGTGCCTTTTGTCTTGCAAATTTGATATCTGGGATGCCTCCCTGTCTAGATATGTTGATTAAGGAAGCAAGGGATGCTAGTGCATCTACGAAATCATTCTTGTTCCTAGGGATGTGGATGAAGGCTATTTCTTCTAACTCTAGAGCCATCTTGATAACCTGCTGATGGTAAGGCAGCAAATGCAATTCTTTGGTGAGATATGCCCCGGTGGTTTGCTTGATGACTAGCTCAGAATCCTCAAAGACTAAGAATCATTTAATATCCATGGATTGGGCTAGTTTCAATCCCATTCTACAACCTTCATACTCAGTTGTGTTGTTGGTGTTGACAAACTGAAACTTGATGGCCACGGGATATTGTTCTCCCATAATAGATCCTAGAACTGCCCCTGCTCCGGCACCTTCCATATTTACGACTATGTCAAAATACAATTTCCAAAATCGGATTGTATTCTCTCGATGGATCTATTGAATTGTCATTATTCCATTATCTGAGAAATATGTTTCCAAGGGTTCAAAATTCCCTGATGGTGCTTCGGCCAATTGATTCGCAATTCCTTGACCTTTGATAGACTTTTGAGTCACACAGATATATCGAATTGTTGTAGGATCAACTGCCATTTGGACAATCGACAATTCAACATACGTTTGTTGAATACATACTTCAAAGGATCCATGCAGGATATGAGATAGGTTGTGTGCCCATGAAGATAATATTTTAATGTCATGGCAGCATATGTTAACGCACAATAGGTCTTTTCAATCAAAATGTACTTCTGCTCGCCGCTACTGAATCTTTTATTGAGGTAATAGATAGCTCTTTCCTTTCAGCTATTGTCTTTTTGCCCCAATATGCAGCCCATGGCATTGCCATTAATTAACAGGTACATAAACATGAGAACATTGTCCCTTGGGGGTACCAAGATAGGAGCTTTGATCAACTACTTCTTGATGGAAAGGAAGGCTTTTTGACACTCTTCATTCCACTTCATAGAGGAATTTTTCCTTAATAACTTAAAGATGGGTTCACACGTTCCTGCAAGTTGAGAGATGAATCTGCTGATGAAGTTGATTCTTCCCAGAAATCCTCGTATTTGCTTTTCTGTTTGGGGCACGGGCATCTCGGTGATTGCTTTAATTTTGGTGGGATCCAGTTTAATGTCTATGTTGCTTACTAAAAATCCCAACAACTTGCATGATTTGACACCGAAGGCACACTTGGTCGGATTCAGCTTCAAGTTATATTTATGCAACCGGTTGAAAAGCTTTTTGAGATGGTCAATATGGTCAACTTTCCTTTCGGGATTTAATGATGATGTCATCCACATAAACCTCTATCTCTTTATGCATCATGTCATGAAAAAGGGCCATCATGGCTAATTGATAGGTGGCACCGACATTGATAAGGCCAAAAGATAAACGTCTGTAACAAAAGGTTTTCTAAGGAGTGATGAAGGATGTTTTCTCCCTGTCCTCTTCAGCAACCATGATCTGATGATGCCTAGCAAAGCAGTCAACGAAAGAATACATGTCATATTGGGCTGTGTTGTGACGCCCCCAAAATAGGTCCATGCAACCCATTCTGAGTCTCCAAATACATGGTACAGAAAACAACTACAACTTCATTATTACAATTGTCGTGCAAAATACGACAACACATATGTTGTGAGTTTAAATACAAATATTGTCTTCTAGACAATATCCAAACTCAAATAAGTCCTCATTACAATTATTGATACACTATTTTACAAAATAGTGAGGACTGCTAAAACAACTATTTTGAAACATCACTCCACACCCCGACTAATTTCCGCTATATTCTCGCCTCCTTAGAAGAAAAATGGAACAAAAAAGAAAAGGATGAGCTCAACTAGCCCAGTAAAGAATATTATGACCAAGATAATGAAAAAAAAAATTATCGTTAGCCTTCAATAAATCAGATAAAATATAATGGACAACAAGTTTTAGATCAATATTCGCAGCGGAAATAACAATTTATTAGAAGAGTTAAGTCGAGAATGAAGTTTACTATCTTCTATGATTTAAAAGTTCATCATCAATATTTTATCCTTGTAACATCAATCAATATACATCTTGAATCAAATATTCATCGTTGCACTACGGGCCAAAGATATTCATTTGTATCGCCAGTTGATCATGTTCATCTCAACATATGTCCATCTTTGCACTACGGCCAGAGATATTCATCAGATAATCATTCATCTTTGCACTACAGGCCAAAGATATTCAGTTATATCATCATTTAGGACTAAGGATGATAAAAATATTTTCAAGAAAACGAATACAGAGGGCTAAAAGGATAAATATTAGGGATTCGTACTTTAGTTTACCCAAGTTCAAAAATACTCTATAATAATCAACTGTGGAGCAAAATTCAAGAATGAATATCAAAACATGGATACAATCAAAGATAGTAACCATAATAGACAACTTGGACACATAAAAGAAAACTTAATTTTTCTGTGAATAGTGTCATATTCGTGAATAGTGTTATAAACGTGAATAGTGTCGTATACTTAAATAGTAACCCCGACACAAAAAGGTTAAAATTTCATAAGAAAAATCATACTTCACAAATAGTACTCGTGAATAGTACTGTATTCGTGAATAGTGTCGTATACGTGAATAGTGTCGTATACGTGAATAGTAACCTCGACGTGAAATAAGTAAGGAATAATATTCTGTAACATCAAATTCCAATAAAAAGTGGAATCGTAATCCAAAATATCGATTAAAACGAAGAACACGAAGAACACGCGAAAAACACGAAAAACGTTGTTGATGGACAAATTTAAAACCATCGTAGGATAATTGTTTTGATGGACAAGTTTAAAACCATCGCGTATAAGTTAGTTGCATACTGCTTGGTTAGGATCGGTAGAAACGTTCATGAAGAACGGATTAAAACTTAGCTATAACGAAGTTATGGCGAAATTTTATAAAAGACGAATGAGAATTAGAAAGTTAGTAAATGAACCCGAATGTGTAGGGTTTCATAAGAAAGTAAGGGAACATAGAAAACGTGAGTCGTGGACTCAAGAATGAACGAGTTTCGAGTTCGGATGACCGAATTACGGACGAACGAACAAAGAGCGTTAAAAGAGTAAAAATGAATAAAGGGTGAAGATCAAGCCAATCTAATGGCACGTTATCGGATTTAGAATGAAGTTCTATTTGAGAGGTATTAAAGTACATAAGATAAGGAAGAGAATGGCTTTGGTACGACCTCGTTCTGAGTTATAACGAAGGAGTTATGAGATCGGAAAGTGAGCGTCTCAAAGAATTTATTTAACACTTAGAAAATTTCTAGGGTTAGGGCTTGGCGCCGTAGCGCCAGTCATGCCTTGTAATGTGGCGCTGCAGCGCCAGACCGGGGGGCCGGGTACTGCAAACTCGCGTCGCGGTGCGAGAAATAAAGAAGGGAGTGGCGCCGCAGCGCCGGTGATGAGAATAGCCAGAGATGAGCTTTTAACTGCTCAGCTCTTGGGGGAAATGTAAGGGAAGATAAAGAGTATAATATTCAACTAATGTAACACTTAATCAAGTAACGTAAACCTTTATTAAAGGTTGATCGTAAAGAGTAAGCAAGATTAATTGACAAAGAATATAAACGCGGGTTACGTAACCAATGTCCGGTGACCGTAGTCGCGATGAACGAACGTGAGGGATTGCTATGGTTGTGATTCCTTAGACGTTGAGTGACGAGGGTAATGAATAACATTTTGATGTGATGTCATGATAATGAGAGATGAGTGTGAAGCGTATAAACACTGTGAACGCAATATTGTTGCGATGGATGAGCGGTCTTAGCATACAACGATTAGTATGGCTTCGACACTAAGAACGAGTAATGAACATGGGGTTCATGTAAAGGATAACGAAAATATTAAATAAGATATGATTTATCAAGAAAGCCTTAATGAATGAAAATAAGATTAATGAAAGCCGAAGGTGAGTCAGCTAAGAAAATGAATCATCCAAGATGATGAACGTATGAGTAAGACATCTCCGTATGTCATAAAGCCGTAAATTGGTAAAGGAAGTTAGTCGCGTAAACTTATATTGTAAGAACGCGAACCCTAAGAAGTAAAGTTAAGTAAACCAATGTGTAAGTTCAAAATATGACTAATTGTTGTTTATGTTTTCTCCTTATGTGTTACATAGGAATTGGAATGAACAGTTCGGCGTAAGTTGTAGCTGGGCGTAAGGCAAGTTTCCTAACTTCATTCATACTTTAAATGAATGTTAGTTTCTAAAACTTCTCAGATGTTGAACTTGAGAAGTTCTATCTATGTTCATATGTGCAATGTATGTACAAGGTGGTAGAATGTATGAGGCCTTGAGCCACAATTTGAACAGTTCGGTGTTTCCATGATATGAAATATTCTGTGATTGAGCTGTTCAATACAAGTATGTTCTGTTTATACATGAACCTTTATTGTTAAGTCTGTGCTAATGATTCTAGCCAGACAGGATGTGTATGAAAAAGGTAGAGGAATGAAAGTATTTCAAGGTTAAAATGATTGATGTTTTAAATGATAGGAATCGAGCCTATTCCTATTATTCAAGCTACTTCATAACCTTTGTTCGGTTATAGAAATTCTAAGGAAATGTTTTAAATTCTGAAGTTGTTTGTTCAACTGTTATGACTTGCTGGGCAATTGAATGCTCACACTTGCTTTAAATGAAAAACAATTTTCAGTGATCAAGGTTAGAAGAACTCAAGGATCCCGTAAAGATCAAGCTGAAGGTATCCAGACGAAGTGCCATTCAGTATGTGAATGTACGTGCAGAGCAAATGAAGACTTGTAATATAGAATGATAGAATTAAACTATAGACTAGTTTAATGAACAGTTATGAATCCTTTGTGGCGGATGAAAGTCACTCGTGTAAGATAAAATGGATAATGTAATTTACCATTATTTGTAAGGAAATAGGTTATAAGGTTTCCAGAACCTGGGATTTGAGAGTGTATGTTGTTATATTTTAGTATATAATGATGTATGGTGGATGAAGGATGTACTCGTGACGTATGGAATTCGGGTGTGAAGATAGACCGGATTTCGGGGCGTCACAATTTACTCCACGATGGTTATTATTGTTCCGATGGCCGTTGTCACCGGTACGATTATTATCGTGTTGTTGGTCATTATCTTTTGGTTGACCTGACTCATTGTCGCCCTCCAATAACTGAGTTCTATTCACAACATCTGAATACAAATAAAGTTTGTGAGAAATGAGGTATTAACGTATTTCGAGTTTCAAACCTCGTAGAAACATTCGCGTTATTCTTTCCTCATTATCAACCAAATGGGATGCAAACTGGTATAACTTGGCAAACTTAGCTTCGTACTACGACACGATCATATTATTTTGCTCTAGCTTGATGAACTCTACCTCTTTCATATAACTATGTGACGCCCCTAAAATTAGGTATACATCACCCATCTTGGGTCGTCAGATATATGGTAAAGAATACAAATACAACTTTACTAATACAACTGTCGTGTACAATACGACAAAACATAACTGTGAGTTTGAATACAATTATTATCCACTAGAGACTATACAATCTCAAAAGGAGTCCTCATTACAATTATTGTCACACTATTTAATAGAATAGTGAGGACTACTAATACTATCATCTGGTCCATCACTCCATTCCCCGACTCGTCCCAGCTATATTCTCATTTCCTGAAGAGAACAGTGAAAGAAAGGGTGAGTTCAACTAGCCCAGTAAAAAATACTATGACTAAGATAATGCAGAATAAATTATCAATAGCCTTCAACAGTGTTAAACTGATAAAATATAACGAACATCAAGTTTAACTGCAGCGGAACAAGCAATCCATTAAAAGAGTCAAGTAGAGAATAAAATCTACTATCTTCTATGATTTAAAAGGTTTTTCAACACTGTTATCGCTGGGACTCAGCTTAATAAAATAATCCACATCATCGAATCACCCCTGCACTACGGCCAAGGATATTTGTGTATTCATTAATGGTCATGATCATGCCAACATCTGTCCATCAATGCACTACGGGTCAATAAGGACTTTCACCACATCATTTGTAACATTACGGTCATGATTACACCGAATAATCCTTGGTTATAATCATACCAAGTCCATCTATGCATTACATGCCATAGATGACTTTCAACATTTTATAAACATGAGGATGATGACAATGATATAAGAATTTAATAAAACAAGTTCAAGAATTAATTTATCCAACAATTAACAACGTCTAAATTGTCAACATGATACTGCTTTGTGGAGTAAAATTCAAGAAAACTTAGAATAATATTTTCATGAAAAGATACTGGATGAAACGCAATTATCAAGGATATTCCACTAATTTCATGGAGTATAGAAGTTAAAACTTAACCAACTGAGTATAATAAAGAATGGAATAACAAAAGAAATCACCCGGCATGCGATAGACCGCACAGACAGGTTATTCTAACAGAATAATAAATAATGGAAGTAGGTCTGGCGTAAACGCACAGACAGGATATTTCGACAGAATAATAAATAATGGAACCAGGTCTGGCGTAAATGCACAGACAGGATATTCCGACAGAATAATAATAAAAACGGAACCAGGTCCGAAGTAAAACACACAGACAGGATGTTCCAACAGAATAATAGAAGAATATCACCAAGTATAGGGTAGACCGCGTATACAGGTTATTCCAACAGAATAATAAGAAATGGAATAACATCAGTTCTCTTCATGAATAAGAAAGAATAACACCCCTTACCGTTTTAAAGAAGAACTGAAATAAGGAAGTAGTTAATTAGTAGAATACTTTTCTTCTCTCTCTCTATTGTGAGGACCCCAAACTCGGATACTTGAAACCCGAACTCGGTTCTTCACGATACCATTTCTATGAGCGGAATAATACTAATAATAATAACAATAATATAAAAGATCAAATTAATTTACATAATTATCAGAGTCTAGCTCCCAAGTACGTAACCTTTAAATATTCATTACAACCCATGATAGATAATATATATCATAATTGTATTAATAACATTAAACTATTACATAACATAGTAATTCGTTCATTCAGCAACCTTCCCTTTTCCTTTGTTCTTAGCAGAGTTCTCTGATCGTTCGCACTTAGCTGAAAACATTTAAATTTAAGCAAGGATGAGCATTTGAGTGCCCAGCAAGTAACAGCAATATATATATATATATATATATATATATATATATATATATATATATATATATATATATATATATATATATATATAAGCTGAAAGGATTTAAATGTTTTCTTTGTACTATTCTTCTACAACAAGTCAATAGTTGTGAATTATTCTGGACCAATAATAATAACATAACAACTCTCTTTCAAATTTTTGAAACTACATAATGACTATAACTGGGGTTATGGTGACATGCCATGAACATTGTTTTCATTTTCGAAAAGGTTAAACAGAAATTCATCTGTAAACCGTCATAACTTACGGGCACGGGGGTGATTAGCCTGTTATGCCCTGCATTGATCAATACTACATTGCTAGAACGATATTATCGTTCATCCTTTGTCCGCCGGAGCGCATAAAAATTTTCCCATGTAGGGATGTTCATACCTGTCTAGGTTCTATTTTCAAAGGTTTTATCTTGTTCAACAATAATCTATAATTCAATATATCTGTATACGGGTAATTGACAAAGGTATATTAACATGTGATTAAATACAATGATTATCCAAGTGGGGTCACTTGTTTAACCATTTCTAGAAATTAACGAACAGAATATATAAGTTCGAATTATCATATACTAACATGTTGATATTCAATGAGCTTATATAATATAAAGTTCATAATATGTACAATAATAATATAGTTTAGAAACATTCTTACTCACATCCATTGCATAAAGAAAATGCAAAGGTTAGATACTTGCCTGAAGCGCTGCTTACAACTTGTAATTAAGATCTTTCGCTTATCTCACGACCTATCATTAATAAGATAGTTCGTTCGATTAGAACAACATACTATAACACATAACACTGCTTATTGTAGTCAGCACATAATCTAATCACATTAGCACCTATGTTTAATAACTATTGAATCACAAATAATCACTTATACAATCAAAATATCTAAGTCCAGATCAATTTCTGAAACATGTCGGTCTACCGACAACTTTATCGGGTAATTATTGAGTCTAAGACTCTATTTTATAACTTAACATCAGTACGTATCAGTCATTTTATTTTTAAATGACTTAATATAATTTTTAAAACATTTATTATAATTTATCATAAATTTTCAAACATCGAAATCATAATAAAATGATTTAAATACTAATCAATTCTATTATCATTAATATTTAATTAGTATTAAACTATTAATGAAATCATTTCCAAAATTTTAAAGTTATGTATAATAACTCAAAATACTTTTAAAGTATTAATATTACCCTTAAATGATTTTTAAAACATTTAAAATAATTATCATTAATATTAAAGTATTAATGTTCTATTTATCAAAATATTAAAAGTCATTATTCATAACTTAAAATATTTTTAATTCATTTATATCCTTTTTAAATAATTTTTAAATTAATAAAATCATTTTTAAACTATTTATTTAATATAATTATTAAATAAATTTAATATCAATAATAATAACTTAATAATCATTAATATTAAATTATTAATAAAATTATTCTTTAAATATTAAAAGTTATATTTTATAACTTAAAATATTTTTAAACACTTTATTTTCATTTAATATGATTTTTAATATAATAAAATCATTTTTAATTAATTTATTTAATTCATTTAGTAAATAAATTAATTATCATTAATATTAATTTATTAATAAAATTTATCACAAAATATTAAAAGACATTAAAAATAACTTAAAATATTTTCTTATATCATAATATAATTTTTAATGATTTTTCTAATATTAAAATTATTTTTAAATAATTTATTTAATATTATAATTAAATAAATTAAATACTTTTAATATTTCAAAAATATTAAATATTTATGAAATATATTAAAAATAATTAAAAACTAATTTTTGGAATTTTTAACAATTTTTAATAATTTATTTTGTATTTTTAATAATTAAAAACTAATTTTTTCTATTTAATAATTAATTTCCGAAAAATATTAGATAATATGTCGCTAAAGACCACCTATAGCGACAGAACCGTCGCTATAGGTGTTCTTCATGTTCTTGGCCAAACCCAGAAATGCATAGTCAGTTTCCGAGTTGCTTAGTTTGACCAAGATTAAAACCTAGTGTGATGTGTTTCTGAACATGTTGTTGATAAGATAATGTAGTACAAGTACAAGACTACACGATCCAACAAACAACATCATCAAACCATGGATAACTAACGAGATCTGAAGCATTGAACAAGCTGTCAGAGCTGTTCTTCATTTTCTAGGTTACCCAGAAATGAAGAACAGTTTGACTGGCTCGTTTTGGGCTTCCACAACTTGTTAATCTCGTAATATTTTTGTGATTTAAAACCGGTAGTGTGTAGCTAACATGTAGGAGAGTAGATCTATCACATAATATCAACAAAAAAACATAACAAAATCGTCAGATCCAGACCGGTCAAACCTCGTCAGAAACTGTGCTCATAGGTTTTCTGGGTTACCCAGAAAACCGAATCCGTGAACAATGTACCTACTTTGACCGGCCACTATGTTAAATCCATTTGATGTTTAAGGGATTTAAAAGCATGGATCTATAGTACAACTAACAGGCTACAAGATGTACTAAATAACAACATCAGAACATCAATAACATTACAGATACGAGCTTGACAAAACGTTGTCAGACACTGCAAATTAGTTTCTGGGTTACCCAGAATTGGTCTAGTCATGGTCGGTCAACGACCTTTGACCAATAATAACATGCAATCTGATCAAGATATGACCTTGATTCAACTTTCAGACTAAAGAACACATACACGACTACAACTAAAAGCTTTCAAAACACCAAAATCTATACAGATCACAGAGATATAAGGACTGACATTCACTGTCAGAAGACAAAATTTTATTTTTCCAGATTTTGCAAATCTTCAAATCCGAGCCTCTAGATGTTATGGATCTAACATCTAGCAACCTAGATCATCCCTAGACACCTTATATAACATGTTTAACACAAAAAAATTAACATCTAACACAGAATCGTTGGACAGAAATTCTAGGGTTCGTTCATACCTTTCTTTGAAAAATTTCTGATTTTGTGTTGCTGATCTGTTTATGGTAAACGTGGGGCTTTGATTTGGGACTAATATACTTGTGTATTTTGATGGTTAGAGAGAGAGAGAGAGCTTAGTTTGAGTGTTATGAAAAATAAAAGTAGCAAATGTTATTTCTCTCTCTTCCAATCTATAAATAGAAGTGTATGGTGCATGTATAGCTGAAATGTGTGGCTGATCTACTGAGATTTTTGAGCATGTGGAGTAATCTAGAGTTGGTGAACAACTCCAATCTTGGCAAGATACACAAGTAAGCTAAATAAATAAAAATTACACATAAGGGCATTTTGGAACTTGGGCTTGATAATTTAATGGCATACTTGTAATCATGCAAACCCTTAGGGTTTAGGGTTTGGGTTAGGGTTTAGGGTTTGAGCCATTTTAACAAAAGTCTAGGATTTCTAATTTAGGGTTTGCTTAAAATAAAAATTTAATAACTTTTAGTTTCTAAAATTTTGAAATTAGAATTTTCTAATTATGATTAATTTTATAATTACCTTATACAGGAACATTAGGGTTTAAATCATAAAATTAGCATTAACTTTGCTAAAATAGCAATTAGGGTTTACAAATTGGTAATTAAGTTTTATAATTTCTAATTAGGGTTACTAATTATAGAGATTAGGGTTTCTAGAAATTAATATTTCAAAATGTTAATTAGGGTTTACCTAATTATGCATAAAATCACATAACATCGCTACATAATAATCTCGAACTCATAATTGAGTTTCAAACTAGGGTTTAACACTTAAAATAGGGTTTTTAATAAATTTATTAGGGTTTCTAAAACTTTAATTAGGGTTTACCTAATTAATCACTTAATACACAACATAAAATATATAACACAGTTATATCACAGTCTTAATCTCATAATTCACAGTTACCAAAAAGCTTCGAACTCGTATTCAAGTTTTAAATTAGGGTTTTGAAATTAAATACCATAATTAACCAATTATCATCAATACGTACATGCAGTACATATTCATAGCACTGAAAAATCAAAATATAATTAATATTATATTATTATTCTCATACCTTGGCAATAATCCAAAATTAGGGTTTAGATTCCATATCTGATTTATTCTTCCTATTTAACCTTAATAATTAAGGTAAAATAATTAACTTTACAATTCGTACTAAAATTCATATAATAAAATAATTATTATAATTATTCTAAAAATCAGTTCATATATTATTTAAATAATATATGATTATATATTTTCATGGAAAATAATTATTAAAATATTTCTACCATAAATTATTTATTATAAGTATATACTTTTTAATAATCAATAATTTTAAAATAAATTCATTTGTAAATAATTATGTAATAAATATATTTTTACTTACCACATAAATACATATACACATAATCTTGTACAAATCCTCATCCTT
Source organism: Panax notoginseng (assembly GCA_016801055.1). Lineage (NCBI taxonomy): Eukaryota > Viridiplantae > Streptophyta > Magnoliopsida > Apiales > Araliaceae > Panax > Panax notoginseng. The sequence goes on from CM029014.1 coordinate 178,951,930, forward strand.
AATATATAAAAAAAAAATTTATTCACAAAATTTCTTATTTATTTATATAGAAAATATCGGGTTGCTACATTCACCCTCCCTTATAAAGATTTCGTCCCCGGAATCACCGTTTTAAAACCTATACATACACGGTCACATAGCGTACACAATCATTGTAAGTAAATCTCGATAAACTTTGATCGAACTGTTCTTTAACTATTCACACAAAGCTTGTCTTTCTGATTACACCGAAAAATTGGTTTCTAACAGAACTCAAATTCCTCCTCAAAATTTATTTATAAAATAATTTACTATATATAGGAAAATCATGCATAAGAAAATAAAAAAACATACGAATAATACCTGGAGTTCCAGTGCCAGCTGCTGTCGTATCCTGAACTGTCATGTTGTAGACCCTTGCCGTAGATTTTGTTGGCTTGCTTGACGAAGTCGGTCCCGTGATTGCTAACGTTCCACTGCCAGTGCCCATATTCACACTTCATGTCTCCACCCTCCTCTTTGGACAATCTTTCACCCTGTGCTCTGTCGATCCGCATATAAAACATCCACTATTCATCCTAGGATTAGGGCAGTTGGGAGAAATATGGCCCTCCTGCCCGCACTTATAGCAAACAAATTTTCCTTGCAAACACTCCCCCGAATGATTCTTCCCACATGTCTTACATGGCACTATCTGTTTCTTAATACCTTCATGTTTCACTTGTACACTTGCAAAACTGCTCACCTTCCTCTTACTATCTCCACTCCTGCTCCCACTATTAATTTCCACCTTCCTAGCTCCTTCTATCTTACCCTTATTCTTCCTCTCCTTATTGTAAAGGCTCATGGCCTCACTTCCCTCCTCAGCTATGATCGCTTTCTCCATGAGTGCTGCAAATGTAGGAATTTATAACACCGCCACTTTGTTATAGAGCCAGGGTTTCAATCCCAGCTCAAACCTTCTAGCTTTCCTAGCCTCCGTATCAACTTGATGAAGAGCAAACCTAGCTAACTCATTGAATTTGGCGGCGTATTCAGACACCGTCATATTCTCCTACTTCAACTCTAAAAATTTAACCTCCATCCTCGCCTGCATACTTGGTGAAAAATAATTTTCGAAAAACAAAGTTTTAAATCTATCCCATGTGACTACACCTTCTCCTGCCCTAGCCTGATTCGCTTCCCACCAAAAATTTGCTTCCCCCTTCATCATGTAGGTGGCAAAAGTAGTTTTCTGCCCCTCATCTACCCTAGCTACCATAAACGCTTTTTTAATTTCCTTAACCCAAGTTTGAGCTTCTACAGGATCAGTTGTACCTTTGAATTCTGGTGGTCCTACAGCCTTAAAGTCTTTGAAGTTCGCTAAGCGGTTGCCCGGCTGGTTTCCAGCGACCGGTATTCCCTGTTGCATAGCCTGAGCTATCATGTTCGCAAATTGCTGCATTGGGTCTGGTTGTTGTTGTCCTTCTACGTTGTTGACAGATTCCTCTGCCCTTTGATTGCGAGTTCGACGTCTTGGCGGCATTATCTGATTGAAAAAAATCATAATTTAACTTACGTTCTAAACCTTATCACATAAGTTTAATATTTTAAACTTATTTCATCATTTCTCAAACATAGATTCATATTCATTTAACGAATATTTTACATAGCACAAAATGCTTTGAACTTCAGCTATCCCTTTATGACCTCAAAAGTCGGGATTTACAGTCTTAACTTAATACAAAAGTTAGAAACATTACATTACACAAACATACTTATCATATGTATTATATTAAACACTCCTACACAACAGAACCTATACTACCTATTTATTACACCTTTTCCTTGGACATTCTTTCGCCTGATGACCTTCTATACCACAGACATAACATGCTCCTTTTTTGTAGTCTGGACAGTACGGAGTGGTATGTCCTTCATAGCCGCAAAGATAACATATTCTTTTCCATTTCTTCTTATTGGATTTTTCTAAGTCATGGTCTTCTATCTTTCTTTTCCCCTTCTTATCCGGAGCTGCACACGATGTGCTGCTTGTGGCTCCCATCTGACCAATTTGGATTTTAAGCTTATCTTGTCCTTCCAATGTTTCTATTAACGCTTGACGCAACTTATTCAACAGCCTTTCTATCTCCCATAGCCTTTCCAAAGAAGAAACCTTGTTCTTCAGATTTTGCACCTTTGTTGATGCTTGATCAGCTCCAACTTTAGTGTCTGAATCACTATCTGTCAGCTCCACCATCTCCGGATCTGGTACTATATTTTCCACAATAACCACATCTTCTGAGTTATTTTCATTGTGAGCCTCTATGTCAGCTATCGGCTTCGATATGGGCTCCTTCTTTACGATCCGAGGGTAATCGAATCCTTTTTCACCTGACATCTACACACATAAATTATCCTAATTAGCATATAGTATATACACACAACAAATAAGAGTTTTATACAAGTTATCTTTTATTTAGTTTGACGATGAATTTAGTCAATTCATCTCTTTTTAACTCTATATGAGTTATTTATATTTTCAACGTTTCCCTCTGTTCTAAGGTTATAGCCTAAGGTCTAACCCACCTAAGATTTCTAACCCTATAGCTCTGATACCAACCTGTGAGTACCCCAAACTCGGATACTTGAAACCCGGACTCGGTTCTTCACGATACCATTTCTATGAGCGGAATAATACTAATAATAATAACAATAATATAAAAGATCAAATTAATTTACATAATTATCAGAGTCTAGCTCCCAAGTACGTAACCTTTAAACATTTATTACAACCCATGATAGATAATATATATCATAATTGTATTAATAACATTAAACTATTACATAACATAGTAATTCGTTCATTCAGTAACCTTCCCTTTTCCTTTGTTCTTAGCAGAGTTCTCTGATCGTTCGCACTTAGCTAAAAATATTTAAATTTAAGCAAGGATGAGCATTTGAGTGCCCAGCAAGTAACAGCATATATATATATATATATATATATATATATATATATATATATATATATATATATATATAAGCTGAAAGGATTTAAATGTTTTTTTTGTACTATTCTTCTACAACAAGTCAATAGTTGTGAATTATTCTGGACCAATAATAATAACATAACAACTCTCTTTCAAATTTTTGAAACTACATAATGACTATAACTGGGGTTATGGTGACATGCCATGAACATTGTTTTTATTTTCGAAAAGGTTAAACAGAAATTCATCTGTAAACCGTCATAACTTGCGAGCACGGGGGTGATCAGCCCGTTATGCCCTGCATTGATCAATACTACATTGCTAGAACGATATTATCGTTCATCCTTTGTCCGCCAGAGCGCATAAAAATTTTCCCATGTAGGGATGTTCATACCTGTCTGGGTTCTAAATCAAAGGTTTTATCTTGTTCAATAATAATCTATAATTCAATATATCTGTATACGGATAATTGACAAAGGTATATCAACATGTGATTAAATACAATGATTATCCAAGTGGGGTCACTTGTTTAACCATTTCTAGAAATTAACGAACAGAATATATAAGTCCGAATTATCATATACTAACATGTTGATATTCAATGAGCTTATATAATATAAAGTTCATAATCTGTACAATAATAATATAGTTTAGAAACATTCTTACTCACATCCATTGCATAAAGAAAATGCAAAGGTTAGATACTTGCCTGAAGCGCTGCTTACAACTTGTAATTAAGATCTATCGCTCATCTCACGACCTATCATTAATAAGATAGTTCGTTCGATTAGAACAACATAATATAACACATAACACTGCTTATTGTAGTCAGCACATAATCTAATCACATTAGCACCTATGTTTAATAACCATTGAATCACAAATAATCACTTATACAATTAAAATATCTAAGTCCAGATCAATTTCTGAAACATATCGGTCTACCGACAACTTTATCAGGTAATTATCGAGTCTAAGACTCTATTTTATAACTTAACATCAGTACGTATCAGTCATTTTATTTTTAAATGACTTAATATAATTTTTAAAACATTTATTATAATTTATCATAAATTTTTAAACATCGGAATCATATTAAAATGATTTAAATACTAATCAATTCTATTATCATTAATATTTAATTAGTATTAAACTATTAATGAAATCATTTCCAAAATTTTAAAGTTATGTATAATAACTCAAAATACTTTTAAAGTATTAATATTACCCTTAAATGATTTTTAAAACATTTAAAATAATTATCATTAATATTAAAGTATTAATGTTCTATTTATCAAAATATTAAAAGTCATTATTCATAACTTAAAATATTTTTAATTCATTTATATCCTTTTTAAATAATTTTTAAATTAATAAAACCATTTTTAAACTATTTATTTAATATAATTATTAAATAAATTTAATATCAATAATAATAACTTAATAATCATTAATATTAAATTATTAATGAAATTATTCTTTAAATATTAAAAGTTATATTTTATAACTTAAAATATTTTTAAACACTTTATTTTCATTTAATATGATTTTTAATATAATAAAATCATTTTTAATTACTTTATTTAATTCATTTAGTAAATAAATTAATTACCATTAATATTAATTTATTAATGAAATTTATCACAAAATATTAAAAGTCATTAAAAATAACTTAAAATATTTTCTTATATCATAATATAATTTTTAATGATTTTTCTAATATTAAAATTATTTTTAAATAATTTATTTAATATTATAATTAAATAAATTAAATACTTTTAATATTTCAAAAATATTAAATATTTATGAAATATATTAAAAATAATTAAAAACTAATTTTCGGAATTTTTAACAATTTTTAATAATTTATTTTGTATTTTTAATAATTTAAAACTAATTTTTTCTATTTAATAATTAATTTCCGAAAAATATTAGATAATCTGTCGCTAAAGACCACCTATAGCGACAGAACCGTCGCTATAGGTGTTCTTCATGTTCTTGGCCAAACCCAGAAATGCATAGTCAGTTTCCGAGTTGCTTAGTTTGACCAAGATTAAAACCGAGTGTGATGTGTTTCTGAACATGTTGTTGATAAGACAATGTAGTGCAAGTACAAGACTACACGATCCAACAAACAACATCATCAAACCATGCATAACTAACGAGATCCGAAGCGTTGAACAAGCTGTCAGAGCTGTTCTTCATTTTTTGGGTTACCCAGAAATGAAGAACAGTTTGACTGGCTCGTTTTGGGCTTCCACAACTTGTTAATCTCGTAATATTTTTGTGATTTAAAACCGGTAGTGTGTAGCTAACATGTAGGAGAGTAGATCTATCACATAATATCAACAAAAAAACATAACAAAATCGTCAGATCCAGACCGGTCAAACCTCGTCAGAAACTGTGCTCATAGGTTTTCTGGGTTACCCAGAAAACCGAATCCGTGAACAATGTACCTACTTTGACCGGCCACTATGTTAAATCCATTTGATGTTTAAGGGATTTAAAAGCATGGATCTATAGTACAACTAACAGGCTACAAGATGTACTAAATAACAACATCAGAACATCAATAACATTACAGATACGAGCTTGACAAAATGTTGTCAGACACTGCAAATTAGTTTCTAGGTTACCCAGAATTGGTCTGGTCATGGTCGGTCAACGACCTTTGACCAATAATAACATGCAATCTGATCAAGATATGACCTTGATTCAACTTTCAGACTAAAGAACACATACACGACTACAACTAAAAGCTTTCAAAACACCAAAATCTATACAGATCACAGAGATATAAGGACTGACATTCACTGTCAGAAGACAAAATTTTATTTTTCCAGATTTTGCAAATCTTCAAATCCGAGCCTCTAGATGTTATGGATTTAACATCTAGCAAACCAGATCATCCCTAGACACCTTATATAACATGTTTAACACAAAAAAATTAACATCTAACACAGAATCGTTGGACAGAAATTCTAGGGTTCGTTCATACCTTTCTTTGAAAAATTTCTGATTTTGTGTTGCTGATCTGTTTATGGTAAACGTGGGGCTTTGATTTAGGACTAATATACTTGTGTATTTTGATGGTTAGAGAGAGAGCTTAGTTTGAGTGTTATGAAAAATGAAAGTAACAAATGTTATTTCTCTCTCTTCCAATCTATAAATAGAAGTGTATGGTGCATGTATGGCTGAAATATGTGGCTGATCTACTGAGATTTTTGAGCATGTGGAGTAATCTAAAGTTGGTGAACAACTCCAATCTTGGCAAGATACACAAGTAAGCTAAATAAATAAAAATTACACATAAGGGCATTTTGGAACTTGGGCTTGATAATTTAATGGCATACTTGTAATCATGCAAACCCTTAGGGTTTAGGGTTTGGGTTAGGGTTTAGGATTTGAGCCATTTTAGCAAAAGTCTAGGATTTCTAATTTAGGGTTTGCTTAAAATAAAAATTTAATAACTTTTAGTTTCTAAAATTTTGAAATTAGAATTTTCTAATTATGATTAATTTTATAATTACCTTATACAGGAACATTAGGGTTTAAATCATAAAATTAGCATTAACTTTGCTAAAATAGCAATTAGGGTTTACAAATTGGTAATTAAGTTTTATAATTTCTAATTAGGGTTACTAATTATAGAAATTAGGGTTTCTAGAAATTAATATTTCAAAATGTTAATTAGGGTTTACCTAATTATGCATAAAATCACATAACATCGCTACATAATAATCTCGAACTCATAATTGAGTTTCAAACTAGGGTTTAACACTTAAAATAGGGTTTTTAATAAATTTATTAGGGTTTCTAAAACTTTAATTAGGGTTTACCTAATTAATCACTTAATACACAACATAAAATATATAACACAGTTATATCACAGTCTTAATCTCATAATTCACAGTTACCAAAAAGCTTCGAACTCGTATTCAAGTTTTAAATTAGGGTTTTGAAATTAAATACCATAATTAACCAATTATCATCAATACGTACATGCAGTACATATTCATAGCACTGAAAAATCAAAATATAATTAATATTATATTATTATTCTCATACCTTGGCAATAATCCAAAATTAGGGTTTAGATTCCATATCTGATTTATTCTTCCTATTTAACCTTAATAATTAAGGTAAAATAATTAACTTTACAATTCGTACTAAAATTCATATAATAAAATAATTATTATAATTATTCTAAAAATCAGTTCATATATTATTTAAATAATATATGATTATATATTTTCATGGAAAATAATTATTAAAATATTTCTACCATAAATTAATTATTATAAGTATATACTTTTTAATAATCAATAATTTTAAAATAAATTCATTTGTAAATAATTATGTAATAAATATATTTTTACTTACCACATAAATACATATACACATAATCTTGTACAAATCCTCATCCTTAATATATAAAAAAAAAAGTTATTCACAAAATTTCTTATTTATTTATATAGAAAATATCGGGTTGCTACATCTATAGTTTCTCTTTATAGTTTCTCTCTCTAGAGTTCAGTGAATTCGTAAGAAACAATGAAGGAATGAGCTGCTATTTATAGAAAAATAGAATGCATAGTAACTGATCCATGAACGGTCCATATTGATTACTTTAATCTGACGGTCCATATTTAAAGAAAAATTTTTTAAATAAAATATAATATATTCTATTAATAGAATAACTTTAATAAAGTATTATGTTTTATATAAAAAGATGTTTATGTTTTATTACGTTAATAATACGAATAAAACAAAACTTCATTATCGCTAAATAATTCATATTATTAACTGACAATAATTGAATCAAACTTAGTGACTTCTCACATAAGCATTAATAATCAATACCATGTGCTACTATGCAACCACACGTGATACTGTACTTTTACTACCGAGTAGTTCAACAGTATCAATGGTAAAACTTCTGCCGTTATTTTTAATAAAATATTTTTGTCATTTTCTCAATCCGACAATAATTCCGTTGTGGGATCCACCTATGATTGTGCCGTTGTACGAATATTCCCTTTTAAAACGAATATTCCCCGACCAATCGAATATTATATAACAACTTGCGTACTTTGCAAAATTTATAAATATTACCCACAACTATAACATTATATCAAATTAACTCCATAATATTCAAAAATGATATTTATAAAAAATTCATCTTTATTTATAAAAGTTGAGGTCTTACAACCTCCCCTTCTTATGAAATTTCGCCCTCGAAATTAGGGTACGTACCTGGTATGTCGAAGAGGTAAGGATACCTTAATTTCATTTCAGATTCTAACTCCCAAGTCATTTCCTCAACCTCGTGGTTTCTCCACAAAAGTTTGACTTGAGGTATAACCTTGAAGCGTAGAATATGTTCCTTCTTATCCAAGATTTGAACAGGAACTTCTTCATACGTCAAATCCTCCGCTATTTCGTCCGGTTCTAACTCAATAATGTGGTTCGGGTCTTCTACATATTTACGTAACATGGATATGTAAAAAACGTTATGAACACAAGACATACTTGGCGGTAAAGCGAGTCTATAAGCCACAGTTCCTACTCGATCGAGGATTAAAAATGGACCGATAAATCGAGGATTGAGCTTTCCTCTCTTTCCAAATCTCGTAACTCCTTTCCATGGAGCAACAAGTAAAAACACATGATCTCCTATATCAAATTCCATGTCCTTTCGATGAAGATCAGCATAACTCTTTTGTCGATCTTGTGAGGTTTTTATACGATGTCGGATCGTTTGAATCTTTTCTGTAGTCATACGTACCAACTCCGATCCCAACAACGTTGCTTCACCCACCTCATACCAGCATACTGGAGAACGACATTTTCTTCCACACAATGCTTCGAATGGAGCCATGCCAATACTTGCTTGATAACTGTTGTTGTAGGAAAACTCCATCAATGGTAAGAACTTGTCCCAACTTCCCTTGAAGTCACGGACACAGAGTCTTAATAAATCTTCTAGAGTTTGAATAGTCCTCTCTGATTGTCCGTCCATTTGAGGATGATATGCCGAACTATATCGTAAATCTGTGCCCATAGCTTTTTGTAAACTAACCCAAAATCGTGAAGTAAATCTTGGGTCTCGATCAAAAACTATGGATACTAGCATACCATGCAGTCTTACAATCTCGTTTATGTACATACGAGCAAGACGTTCAAGTGTATAAGTTTCTCGTATCGGTAAAAAATAAGCAGACTTGGTCAATCTATCAACAATGACCCAAATCGCATCTATACCTTGAGAAACCTTAGGAAGACCGGTAACGAAATCCATGGTAATGTGCTCCCACTTCCATTCTAAAATTTCAAGTGGTTGCAATGGACTTTTTGGTACTTGATGCTCCGCTTTGACTCGTTGACAAGTTATACACCTTGAGATAAACAGCGCTATCTCTCTCTTCATATTGCTCCACCAAAATGTATGACGAAGATCATGATACATTTTGGTACTTCCAGGATGGATTGCAAACGGTGTGTTGGGCGCCTCCATCATGATTTCATACTTTAAATCAGGGTTGTTAGGAACACAAAGTCTGGAGTTGACTCGAAGTATTCCTTCTTCATCAATTCTTGCTTCCGGCATAGCACCTTCTTGCACCTTCTTCCTCATACGCATCAGCTCCAGGTCTGTAGCTTGAGCAGCTTTAACTTTATCGATTAAAATTGATTCTACTCGTATATTCGACATCATCACATGGGTCTCTGGAGTCTTTAACTCTATCTCCATCCTTTGCAAGTCACACAAAATGGGCCTTTGTGTTGACAATAGCGCACTCGTACTTGCATATGATCTTCTACTCAATGCGTCAGCTATCACGTTCGCTTTTCCAGGATGGTATTGAATGGTATGATCATAATCTTTCAACAGTTCAAGCCAACGTCGTTGTCGCGTGTTGAGTTCCTTTTGAGTGAAGAAATATTTGAGGCTTTTATGATCCGTAAAGATCTCCACCTTCTCCCCATACAAGTAATGCCTCCAAATTTTAAGTGCAAAGACAACAGCTGCCAACTCTAGATCATGAGTAGGATAATTCCTCTCATATTCCTTGAGTTGTCTTGATGCATAGGCTATGACTTTTCCATATTGCATGAGAATGCATCACAACCTTTTGCTCAAAGCATCACTTTAGATGACAAATTCCTCCGAGCCAGATGGTATTGTTAGAACAGGTGCTGAAATGAGTCTCCTCTTGAGTTCTTAAAAACTCTTCTCACATTCTTCGCTCCAACTGAACTTTATATCTTTTCAAGTCAGCTGAGTTAATGGAGTAGCGATTCGAGAAAATTCTTCCACGAATCTCCGATAATAACCAGCTAAATCAAAAAAGCTACGTACTTCGGTCACTGATTTAGGTTGCTCCCAGCTTTGAATAGCTTCAATCTTTGCCGGGTCAACCGATATTCCACGACTTGATACTATGTGCCCAAGGAATGCTATCTCCTCCAGCCAGAACTAGCATTTCTTTAACTTGGCATAAAGCTTGTATTCACGAAGCTTTTGGAGTACCAGCCTCAAGTGTTGCTCATGATCTTCACGGCTTTTGGAATAATTAAGGAAGTCATCAAGAAAGACGACCACAAAGTGATCTAAATATTTCTTGAATACCCGGTTCATCATATCCATGAAGGCAACAGGAGCATTAGTCAATCCAAAGGACATGACTAGGAATTCATAATGCCCGTACCGAGTTCTGAAAGCCGTTTTTGGAATATCCTCAGTTCTAACCTTCAGCTGATGATATCCAGAACGAAGATCGATCTTTGAAAAGAATTGTGCTCCTTGCAACTGGTCAAATAAGTCATCAATACGTGGCAATGGGTACCTGTTTTTGATGCTGACATGATTCAACTCCCGATAATCAATACAAAGTCGCATACTTCTATCTTTCTTCTTCACGAATAGCACAGGAGCACCCCAAGGAGAAGTACTAGGACGAATAAAGCCAATGTCTAACAATTCCTGTAGTTGGATCTTTAACTCCTGAAGTTCAATAGGAGCCATTCGATATGGGGCTTTGGAAATGGATTTTGTAACGGGTTCAAGGTCGATACAAAATTCAATTTCACGCTCTAGGGGTAGGCCAGGAAGTTCTTCAGGGAATACGTCAGGGAATTTATTAACAATAGAAATATAATTCAAAACTGACGTATTTTTGTTTAGATCCGTGACAGGAGCTAAAAAAGCTTGACATCCGTTTTTTAATAAACGAATAGCTTTATGGCTTGAGATGACAGTAATTGATTTTAATGGTTTGGTTGCTTGAATTCGCATAATATGTCGATTAGGAATATGAAAGCTAACAACCTTACAAAAATAATCAATTTTTGCATGATGAGTAGTTAACCAATCAATCCCTAGAATCACGTCAAATGTGAGTATTTTTAATGAAATAAGATCGACAGGTAATGTGTGGGTACCAACTTGAACCAAACAAGACTTATAACCCGTGGATGTAATGAAGGTTTCTCCCAATGGAGTTTCAACAGATAAGTCAAAGTCTAATTTCTGCGGAGTCAAATTTAATCGATGAGCGCAAGTAGGAGAAATAAAAGAATGGGTAGAACCGGTATCAAATAAAATATAGACTTCGTTAGAGTTTATGATAAGCTTACCCGTGATGACCTCATTCGGGTTCCTTACTTTCTGGGAGGTCACAACAAATGCTCTCCCTTGCACTACCGATTTTGACTTTTCTGGGACGGCCTTTGGTGTCTCCATCTTGGCTGAACTTATTTTTGGTAAACGACAAAATCGAGCTAAATGACCTTCTCTTCCATAATTATAACATGCTTTAGATGGCATCGCACAATTTGGACTGATGTGCCCATCCCCTCCGTATTTGAAACATATGATAGGTGGTCATTCTCCTTCCTTAACAACGGGTGCTGGTGCTGACGTCTTTCCATCATTGTTGAATCCCCTCTTCTTGAAATAACCATTCTTATTGTTTTGGCCCTGATTACCACTGAAGTGGTTACCATTTCTGGCCTGTTGATTCCCTCCACGCTTGTTGTCACCACTTCGATGACTGCTCTCACTGATATTATCATTTTGCCGACTGCTTTCTTTTGGTTGCGTTGACTCGTTATCGCGCTCCACTAACTGAGCCCTATTCACAACATCTGAATACAAACACAGTTTATGAGAAATAAGATGTTGACGTATCTCAGGTTTCAAACTTCGCAAAAATATTCGCGTCATTCGCTCTTCATTATCCACCAAGTGGGACGCAAATCAGGACAACTCAGCAAATTTAGCCTCATACTGCGACACAGTCATATTATTCCGCTCCAATTTGATGAACTCCACCTCCTTCATGTGACGAACACTTTCGGGAAAGTATTTGTCATTGAACAGCTCTTGGAACTTCTCCCAAGATATCTTCTGTGCGGCAGGTTGAGTACGCTTAATCGATTTCCACCAGTAATCTGCCTCTCCTCGCAACATAAAGGCGGCAAAGGGAACTTTTTGCTCCTCGGAGCATCCCAAGATATCAAATATCTTGGTGATCTGCTTTATCCATGTTTCCGCTATAAGTGGTTTTGGCTCTCCCTTAAACTCCGGTGGTCCCAGCTCCTTGAACTATTTAACGATGACCGTCCGAGAGTTTTCAGTGTTTCTGCCTATATTTTGGACAGGAGCCGCTCTCGCCTGCTGTTGCATGAACTGCATAAAGCTTTTGAACATTCCATTATTCATCATCTGGTCAGTGTTGTTGTTTGCATGAGGATTGTCACCTTCTTGATGCACATTATCCTGATTATTAATATGTGGTGAATCAACAGTCGCCTGTGCTCTATTGCTATTTTCAACATTCTCAGATGCCATTTTCAGATACTGCCACAAAATAAAAGTTAATTGATATGTCATATATTATCCTTACATTATGACCGACCAATTAAATACCATGCAAATAAACTTAGGTAGGTCATACTAGCGAAGGAATTTCCCGTCTCTCCCCTCCTAGTTCTATTCTCACATCTTAGCCAGGGATCATATCCCTAAGCTCTAATACCAACTGTGACGCCCCCAAAATTAGGTATACATCACCCATCTTGGGTCGTCAGATACATGGTACAGAATACAAATACAACTTTACTAATACAATTGTCGTGTACAATACGACAAAACATAACTGTGAGTTTGAATACAATTATTGTCTACTAGAGACTATACAATCTCAAAAGGAGTCCTCATTATAATTATTGTCACACTATTTAATAGAAAAGTGAGGACTACTAATACTATCATCTGGTCTATCACTCCGTTCCCCGACTCGTCCCAGCTATATTCTCATTTCCTGAAGAGAACAGTGAAAAAAAGGGTGAGCTCAACTAGCCAAGTAAGAAATACTATGACTAAGATAATGCAGAATAAATTATCATTAGCCTTCAACAGTGTTAAACTGATAAAATATAATGAACATCAAGTTTAACTGCAGCGGAACAAGCAATCCATTAAAAGAGTTAAGTAGAGAATAAAATCTACTATCTTCTATGATTTAAAAGGTTTTTCAACACTGTTATCACTGGGACTCAGCTTAATAAAATAATTCACATCATCGAATCACCCCTGCACTACGGTCAAGGATATTCGTGTATTCATTAATGGTCATGATCATGCCAACATCTGTCCATCAATGCACTACGGGCCAATGAGGACTTTTGCCACATCATTTGTAACATTACGGTCATGATTACACCGAATAATCCCTGGTTATAATCATACCAAGTCCATCTATGCATTACATGCCATAGATGACTTTCAACATTTTATAAACATGAGGATGATGACAATGATATAAGAATTCAATAAAACAAGTTCAAGAATTAATTTATCCAAGAATTAATAACGTCCAAATTGTCAACATGATACTGCTTTGTGGAGTAAAATTCAAGAATACTTAGAATAATATTTTCATGAAAGGATACTGGATGAAACGCAATTATCAAGGATATTCCACTAATTTTATGGAGTATAGAAGTTAAAACTTAACCAACTAAGTATAATAAAGAATGGAATAACAAAAGAAATCACTCGGCATGCGATAGACCGCACAGACAGGTTATTCTAACAGAATAATAAATAATGGAACCAGGTCCGGCGGAAACGTACAGACAGGATATTCTGACAGAATAATAAATAATAGAACCAGGTCCGGCGTAAATGCACAGACAGGATATTCTGACAGAATAATAATAAAAACGAAACCAGGTCCGGTGTAAAATACACAGACAGGATGTTCCAACAGCATAATAGAAGAATGTCACCAAGTATAGGGTAGACCGCGTATACAGGTTATTCCAACAGAATAATAAGAAATGGAATAACAACAGTTCTCTTCATGAAAAAGAAAGAATAACACCCCTTACCGTTTTAAAGAAGAACTGAAATAAGGAATTAGTTAAGTAGCAGAATACTTTTCTTCTCTCTCTCTATAGTTTCTCTCTCTAGAGTTCAGTGAAATCGTAAGAAATAATGAAGGAATGAGCTGCTATTTATAGAAAAATGGAATGCATAGTAACTAATCCATGAACGGTCCAGATTGATTACTTTAATCTGACGGTCCATATTTAAAGAAAAATCTTTTAAATAAAATATAATATATTCTATTTATAGAATAACTTTAATAAAGTATTCTGTTTTATATAAAAAGATGTTTATGTTTTATTACGTTAATATTACGAATAAAACAAAACTTCATTATCGTTAAATAATTCATATTATTAACAGACAATAATTGAATCAAACTGAGTGACTTCTCACATAAGCATTAATAATCAATACCGTGTGCTACTATGCAACCACACGTGATACTGTACTTTTACTACCGAGTAGTTCAACAGTATCAATGGTAAAACTTCCGTCGTTATTTTTAATAAAATATTTTTGTCGTTTTCTCAATTCGACAATATTTTTGTTGTGGGGTCCACCAATTACAGTGTCGTTGTACGAATATTCCCTGTTAAAACGAATATTTCCCGACCAATCAAATATTATATAACAACTTGCGTACTTTGCAAAATTTATAAATATTACCTACAACTATAACATTATATCAAATTAACTCCATAATATTTAAAAATGATATTTATAAAAAATTCATCTTTATTTATAAAAGTTGGGGTCTTACAAACTATGTCGTTATTTATAAAAAACTCATATTTGTCGTTTTCATTATCCGATAGTTTTTCGTTTTGGGGCCCACAAATGGTTGCGCCATCGTACGAATATTCCCTGACAGTAAGAATATTCCATGACCAAACGAATATTCCCCGACAACAATGAGTATTTTATAACCACTTGCTTATTTAAAATATTTGCGCATTTCACCCATAACTAACCATATTAAACAAATCAACCCCTTACTATTTCAAAATAATAAATAGAGAAAATTTAATTTTATTTATAAAAAAGGTTGGGGTCTTACACATGTTGTCTATTAGTATGTGGATAAAAGGTACTAGAAAATTATCTTTAAGATAAGCTTTGTTTAAATACCGATAATCCACGCATACTCGTACCTTTCGTCCAGGCTTAGACACAAGAACTATATTGGACAACTACTTAGGGTAGGTTGATACCATGATTATGATGGCTTTGAATTGTTTAACAATTTCTTCTTACACTTTCAGACTCCACTTAGGTTTTAGTCGCCTAAGCTTCTGTTTGACTTACTTGAATCCTTCCTTAATGGGCAGTCGATGGATGACAATATCAGTAGACAAACTGATCATGTCCTCATCTGGGTTAGTATAACAATCAGGTCTTTTCTTTGGTTTAATGTAAGGTCCATGCCTATTTGGATTTCTTTAAGGATTTTTTGAGGTTACAATATTAACAGATGTGGTTTGATCGAGGTTTGGTTTGGGTTTATCTTTGACCCATTCTTTGATCTCCTTGGGCACCTCATAGTCATCTATCTCTTCTTGCTCAATTCCCATTAAGTCAAAGTCCAACTCTACATCAAATTTGTAGTCATTACGGAGATTTTGCATTTCATCATCAAGGCTAGACAGATCCAACTCTGGAGTCTTGAAAACAAAATGTTTTTACTTAATATACGAGATTGTTTGATCATACAAAACATTAGCAAAAGCATGACAAAAGTAATTACTAATATTGTGCAACAATAGTAAGCAATTAATTATATCTACACTTCAGGGCAGATGGACTTTCTGCCCTTTTTACCCTTTTCGGCATATGCAAGGAGTGCTGCTCCAATTGTCCAGGGTCAAGTCTTTATGGATAGTTGTGATGAAAGGAATGTTGATGTCCTCCTCTTATTTGATGATGACCATAACTGAATTCATATTTGGGTCAATATTTTTCTTTGACCTGTTCTCCTTAGCCCTATTTATGCGAGGGGTCAAGATTTGATCTTCTAGATAGTCATCATCTGGAATATCCTCATCCATACCCTTAGTATGTGCCAAGAAATCCATTTTTGCCAACCGATTTTGCACTTCTTGCAGGAACCCTTCATTCCTTTCCTTGTCTTTCTTAACAAGTGTAAGACCCCAACTTTTTATGAATAAAGATTTAATTTTCTCCAAATATTATTTTAAATAACAAAGGATGATTTGATATAATGCTATAGTTATGGATAATATGTGCAAATTTTGCAAGTAAGCAAGTTGTCATAAAATTTTTGTTTGGTCAGGGATATTCTTTTAGTCAGAGAATATTCGTACGACGGCACAATTATTGGTGGACCCCACAATGAAATGACTGTCGGATATAGAAAGCGATAGAAATAATCTTTTTATAAAAGAACAGTAATACGCGTGGTTGCACAGTAGCACACGGTATTGTACAGTATCTCTGATTATTGATGCTTATGTAAGAAGTCACTCAGTTCATTTAATAATGGCCACACTAGTTGATGCATAATATCTCATTTTATTAATTCAATTATTGTCACAAGTATCATTTGCATAATATTTTATATTATTAAATAAATAATTGAGACGACACAGTTATTCATATTATTATTTATATTATTGAGAATGTCTAGAAAGTTCTGTCGAGGAAAGGGGATGGTTTATTTAATTGTGCGTCACTAGGGAGAAATCCTTATCGGAAAGTCCCCTCTTTCCTGTGAATGATCTGGTTGTCAATATTGTGAGTTATAATATTAATGATGAATAATTGTTGAAAGATTAAAAATAGGTTGATTGAAGATAAGTGATTTGTGGTAAATAATTATTTAATTTCTGATATAAATAGAGGGTTTGTCATGAAGTATTTGTTGTAAGTTTGGCTTATTACATGGACCCCCACTTACTCATTTTTCAAAACTGTCGGTAGAAAGTTATCTCAATTTTGTTTTATTATTATTATAATAGTAATAAAACAGAATTTTTTTATATAAAATAGAATACTTTTTATATTATATATAAAGTTATTTATTTTATTAGATTATAAATAGAATATATTATATTTTATATAAAGTTTTTATTTTATTAGAATATTTTATTGCACAGTAATGAGTAGTAAAATCAAATTTTCGCCGAATTAGTCCGTGAACATTCGCCCGTGAATTTTTTCCCTGTGTGTCCGTGATTATATTCAAATAATGCCCTGTCATTCTCCTATAAATAGGATGTTTAGTTAATAAATGAAAATCACACAGAATCAGAGAATTCTTCTTCTATAATATTGTGTGTATTTCTTTTGAGTATAAGGATACTTTGAGTGTAACAAATAGTGTAAGTTTTCCTCAAGAATCTCTTCTGTACTAGTCAGATTTAGTTTCCTACTAAAGTAAGGGATATTATTTTCGTTCAATATTTGTAAGGAATATTATTTTCTTCCATACTCTATAGTATATAAGTAATATTATTTCGTTTCATATTCCTAAATCTAGACTTACTTTGATAAGTATTGCTTCTATAATCCCTTAAATTTGTAGAATATCCTTGAGTTTTACGTTTTATCTAGTATCGTTTTATTGGAATATTAGTTTGAACTTTCTTATTAAATTTTAATATTTCATTCGGGATACTATTCATGGGGTACTATTCACTTGGGTACTATTCACTCGGGGTATTATTCATGATAAAATTGGTTTCTTTTCTATCCAAATTATTGTTAATACATGAATATCATTCTTGAATTTAACTCCACAATTAATTATCATGTTGACAATTTAGACATTCTTGAACTCTGAATAAATTGAATTATAAATCTATAATATTTATCATTGATCTCACTTGATTGAATCCTTATATCATTGTCATCATCCTCACGCTTATATTGTGGTGAAAGTTATCTTTGGCCCATAGTGCATAGATGAACTATTTATTAGTATGATTATGACCAGGAATTGTGTATTGGTATAATCATGACCTGTAATATTACAAACAAATATTGTGGTGAAAGTATTCTTTGGCCCGTAGTGCATAGATGGATAGTTGTTTGGTATGATCATGACCACTGGTGATACTAACGAATATTCTTAGCCCATAGTGCATGGATAATTCGTTGATGTGAAATATTTATTGATTGATGTTACAGGGATAAAATATTGATGATTGGCTTTTAAATTATAAAAGATAGTAGACATCATGCTCTACTTGACTCTTCTATTGGATTGTTATTTTCGCTGGAGTGTTGATCTAAAACTTGTTGTCTATTGTATTCTATCAGATTTTTCACTATTGAGGACTAAGGATAATTTATTCTACATTATCTTAGTCATAATATTCTTTACTGGGTTACATAGCTAGTTGAATTCACCCTTTCATTCATTGTTCTCTTCAGGAAATGGGAATATAGCTAGGACTAGTCGGGGAATTGAGTGATGGTTCAAGATGGTTGCTATAGTCCTCACTATTCTATAAAATAGTGTAATAATAATTGTAATGAGGACTTTATTTTAGTTTGAATATTGTCTACGAGATAATATTTGTATTAAAACTCATAACTTATATTTTGTTGTATTTTACCCGATAGTTACTATTTGTATAAACGAAGCTTGTATTTAAATTCTGTAGCATGTATTTGGCGACTCAAAATGGGTTGTATGGACCTATTTTTGGGGCGTCACAGTTGGTATCAGAGCTTAGGGATATGATCTCTGACGGAGATCTGAGGTTAGAACTAGGAGGGGAGAGACGAGTAAAACCTTCTTTAGTATGTCCTACCTAAGCTTATTTATTAGTTAATTAGTCGGTCAGAATATAGGGATAATATGTGGCATGTCAATTAACCCTTGGTTTTGTGGCAGTGTTCGAAAATGGCATCTAAAAATTTTGAGATAAGCAATGGAGCACATGAGATCGTTGAGACACTGTCAATCAATAACCATGATAATGTACATCAGGAAGGCAATAATCCTCATGTAAACAACAACACCAACCAAATGATAAACGATGAGATATTTAGAAGGTCTCTATAATTCATGCAACACTAAACGAGAGTGATTCATATTCAAAATGCAAGTGGAAACAGTGGTAACTCACGGCTGGTCATTGCTAAGCAATTCAAGGAGTTTGGACCGCCGGAGTTTTTGGGAAAGACAGAGGCACTTAAGGCAGAGGCATGGATTAAGCAGATCACCAAGATATTTGATGTATTGGAATGCTCAGAGGAGCAAAAGGTTCCCTTCGTCACCTTTATGTGGTGAGGAGAGGCAGATTACTGGTGGAAATCTGTAAAACGTACTCATCTTTCTAGACTGAAGATGTCTTAGGAGAAGTTCCAGGAATTGTTCAACGACAAGTATTTTCCAGAAAGAATTCGTCACATGGAGGAGGTGGAATTCATCAAGCTAGAACAGAACAATATGAATGTATCGCAATACGAGGCAAAGTTTGGGGAGTTATCCCAGTTTGCATCCCATTTAGTAGATAATGAGGAGCGTATGACGTGAATGTTTCTGCGAGGTTTAAAGCCTGAAATTCGTCAATACCTCATTTCTCATAAAATATGTTTATATTCAGATGTTGTGAATAGGGCTCAGCTATTTGAACGAGATAAAGAGTCGGCTAAACCAAAAGACAACAACCGACAAAATGATTATATTCATACTAGTGGCAACAACCATTAAAGTAGTGATAACAAACGTGGAGGAATTTATCATGCTAGAAATGGTAACCACTTCGGTGGTAATCCTGGCCAAGATAATAAAAAAAATGAGTCAAGTGGAAATTTTAAAAAGAGAAGATTCAACAATGATGGAAAAACACCAGCACCAGCACCCATTTTTAAGGAAGGAGAACGACCACTAGTCGTATGCTACAAATGCGGACAGGAGGGACACATCAGTCCAAATTATACGTAGCAACCCAAAGTGTGTTTCAATTATAGAAAGGAAGGTCATTTAGCGTGATTTTGTCATGTAATGAAGTTAAGTCCAGCTGGGACGGTGACACCAAAGACTGTCCCGGATAAGTCAAAGCCAGTAGTTCAAGGGAGAGCATTTATCGTGAATTTTCAAAAAGCGAGGAACCCGGAGGAAGTTATCACGGGTAAGATAATCATAAACTTTTGCAAAATACCTTATTAGATATCGGTTCCACTCATTCTTTTATTTCACATGTTTATGCTCAACGTTTAAATTTAACTCCAAAGAAATTATACTTTGACTTATCTGTTGAAACTCCGTTGGGAGAAACCTTCATTACATCCATAATTTATGAATCTTATTTGATTCAAATCGACACTTTCAAATTACCTGTTGATCTCATCTCTTTGAAAATACTTACATTTGATGTGATTTTAGGGATTGATTGGTTAACTACTCATCATGCTAAAATTGATTATTTTCCTAAGGTCGTTAGTTTTCATAATCATAACCAACCTATTAAGCAAATTCAAGCAACAAAACTACTAAAGGAAATCACTGTCATATCAAGCCATAAAGATATTAGTTTATTAAAAAACAGATGTCAAACTTTCTTAGCCCATGTCACGGATTTAAACAAAAATACGTCAGATTTGAATGATATTTCTATTGTTAATAAATTTCCTGACGTATTTCCCGAAAAACTTCATGGCCTACCCCTAGAGCGTGAAATTGAATTTTGTATTGATCTTGAACCCGGTACAAAACCCATTTTCAAAACCCCATATCGAATGGCTCCTATAGAACTTCAAGAGTTAAAAATCCAACTGCAAGAATTGTTAGACATCAGTTTCATTCGTCCTAGTACATCTCCTTGGGGTGCTCCTACTCTATTCTTAAAGAAGAATGATGGGAGTATGCGACTTTGTATTGACTATCGAGAGTTGAATCATGTCTCCATCAAAAATAGGTACTCGTTACCTCACATTGATGACCTGTTTGACCAGTTGCAAGGCGATAAATTCTTTTCAAAGATCGATCTTCGTTCCGGATATCATCAGTTAAAGATTAAAACTGATGACATTCCAAAGACTGCTTTCAGAACTCGATACTGGCATTACGAATTCCTAGTCATGTCTTTTGGATTGAATAACGCTCCTGCTACCTTTGTGGATATGATGAACCGAGTATTCAAAGAATATTTGGATCATTTTATGGTTGTCTTTATTGATGACATCCTCATATACTCCAAACGTCGTGAAGATCATGAGCAACACTTGAGGCTGATACTCCAAAAACTTCGTGAAAACAAACTATATGCCAAGCTGAAGAAATGATAGTTCTGACTTGAGAAAGTAGCATTCCTTGGGCATGTGATATCGAAACATGGAATATCAGTTGATCAGGCGAAGATTGAAGCAATACAAAGTTGGGAGCAACCTAAGTCAGTAACCGAAGTACGTAGCTTTCTCGTCTTAGCTGGTTATTATTAGAGATTTGTGGAAGGATTTTCTCGAATTGCCACACCATTAACTCAGCTAACTCAAAAAGATATAAAATTTGGATGGAGCGAGGAATGTGAGAAGAGTTTCCAAGAACTCAAGAGGAGACTCATTTTAGCGCCTGTTCTGATAATACCATCAGGTTCGGAGGGATTTGTCATCTACAGCGAGGCTTCAGGCAGAGATTTAGGATGTGTTCTCATGCAACATGAGAAAATCATAGCCTATGCATCACGACAACTCAAAGAATATGAGAGGAATTATCCTACTCATGATCTAGATTTAGCAGTAGTTATTTTCACGCTAAAGATCTAGAAACATTACCTGTATGGGGAGAAAGTGGAGATCTATACAGATCATAAAAGCCTCAAATATTTCTTGACCCAAAAAGAACTCAACATACGGCAACGATGTTGGCTTAAGTTGTTGGAAGATTATGACCATACCATTCAATACCACCCTGAAAAAGTGAACGAGGTAGCTAACGCGTTGAGTAGAAGATCATATACGGGTATGAGTGCAATATTGTCAACACAAAGGCCCACTTTGTATGACTTACAAAGGATGGAGATAAAGTTAAAAACTTCAAGGACCCACGTGATGATGTCAAATATACGAGTACAACCGACTTTAATCGATAAAGTTAAAGTTGCTCAAGCTACAGACCCGGAGCTGATGCATATGAAGAAAAAAGGACAAGAAGGTACTATTCTAGAAGTAAGGATCGACGAAGAAGGAACACTTCAAGTTAACTCCAGACTTTAAGTTCCTAATGACTCTGATTTGAAGTATAAAATCATGATGGAGGTACACAACACACAGTTTGCAATCCATCCTGGAAGTACCAAAATGTATCGTGATCTTCGACATATATTTTGGTGGAGCAATATGAGGAGAGAGATCGCGAAGTTTATCTCAAGGTGTTTAACTTGTCAACGTGTCAATGTAGAGCATCAAGTGCCAAAAGGTCTATTGCAACCACTTGACATTCTAGAATGGAAGTGGGAGCACATTAACATGGATTTTGCTACTCGTTTTTCCCAAGATTTCTCAAGGGATAGATGCAATTTGGGTTATTGTCGATAGATTAACCAAGTCTACTCATTTCTTATGTAACAATCTAAAATTTTAAATTGTAATATTAAATATTTATTGAATTATAAAAATATTTATTTGATGTGTTTATTGGTGAAATTGATGAAATAGATATTTTATTGACATGGTTATTATTAGTAAATATTTATGAATTAAACTTATTAGATAATATTCTAAATTAAATTAATTTATAATTTAGAGAGTTCTAATATAACATGAGATGTTATATTGTTGTTTTAATTTAATAATTTGAAGTGGTATGTTAAATTATTAAATAAAATTATAATGAAATTATAATTTTGTGATAATTTTTTAAGTGGAATTTTTATTTAAAATATAGTATGTATAATTAATTTATTTGATTAATGTTGGATATGAAAATCCAAATAAATAATATGTGATTATAAATTATAAACTAAATTGTTTATTAAAATAATTAAAGTAGTTTTAAATTGATTTAACCCAAACAAAGCTTAAAATATTAAGTCTTTATTTTAAAAGACTTTTAGCCAAACAAAGCCTTATGGCTTTTGAATTTTTAATTTTTGAATTTTTAGATAATATAAATAAAATAAATTAAAAAAATAATAAATAATCTATACGTTTATTTTGTAACTGATATTCTAATTAGTATGCGTATTAAGGCCATATCGGGTTATTTTATATTACATATACTTGGGTTGTCAGTTTTGTTACTCTGAGGAAGAGAGAATACAGAGAACTTGAGAGAAGATAGGGAGAAAATTGGAGAGAAAACCTAAGAATTTCAAGGCAATTTCAGTTGGTTAGCAAGAATTATCAAGCAATTTGAAGGTATTTTCTTTAACCTTGATATATATATATATATATATATATATATATGAGTTTTATAGCATGAAGCTTCAAACTCTGTGAATGAATTTTTTTTTCGAATTCTTGCTATACAACTGATTACTTGTGATTGTATGTGGTTGTGATGATTAGATTTTGTGTTTAAACAAGAATTCGTATGCTAATCTCGTTTAAAAATAGGAAAAGTAATGACAATGTTTATATTTTTCATATGGCTTGTAAAAGTACCAATTATGGTGGTAAAATTGTATCTTAATCTGTAAATTAAGTTTTGATTATGCTAGTCCCTTAAGAAATAAAGAAAACGTAGTTTAAACGAAGTGATTTGGTGTAGAACTGAGATTACAGTGTAAATTTTTGTGAAGGAACTCAAAAATGGAGTTTTTATATGAAAATATAGAATTTGAGGATTTAAATTAGTTAAAGTTGTTGTTAAATTGTTCTATGTTGATGAATATGTGAGGAAACATGTTTATGATAGTTTTTTACCAATCGTATGTGTTAATTTCACTATTTTGTGGGTGAAATTCGTGTTAGTTGGGCTACAAACGGCTACTGTTCATCACGTTTCTGGTTCTGTCTATGCACATGCGCAGCTGTGCTGGTGCCAAAGCCAGAAACAGCGCAGCTGCACGCCGGTCCCAGGCTTGTGTATGGCGCAGCTGCGCCATACCCTGAACTGAGACAGTGGAGTATGCTGCTGCTGCAGATTTTGAATACCCTTATAACTTGGTCTTATGATGTGTTGATGTAATAAACATGTAACAACAAAGTTAAAACAGAATCGTGTTGCATGGTTAGTAATTTCAAGGTTGTAAAAATGATTAGTAAGTTACGAACGCGATATGTTAGAACTTAGTGAACACAATGAATGGTAGATAAGTTTTATGAAGTTAACACTTGTAGTTTCTGAAATGTATATGGTCAAGAAAGACTTGAACTAAAATAATAAGTCAAACTAGAAAAGAGTGTTATTTTAATACGTGAATGTTAGTATATCTCATAGATTGTGGTTCTAATACTTTGTGTAGGTGAACGTGAGATTTAATATTATAGCTTACACTTGAGGCAAGTTTCTAAACCTTATCTTTTACATTGAGCAAGCTATTTTTCTAAGCATTGATTAAGTAAATCCTTTTATTCTTAATCTTTATTCGAGCAAGCTTTAATTCTAACGTTATCTAAGCAAGTTTTGTATTCTAATCATGAATGAGTTATTCTAACTTGTTTGTAACTAAGCAAGTTTCTTAAGTTCTATTTCCTTATAATGGATGTAACTTCTTGAACTCTCATCTCTAATATTGAGCTATTTATCTTAAAATTTCTAAGCACAAGTTATTATCATGTTGAGCAAGCTTTGTTTCCAGCTTGCTATTGATTAGTGTATATTCAGTAATTAACTTTCTAATTTGACAAGATCATAGACCTAGCTTATTATTGTTCAAGCAAAGGTTTATCATTTTATTCATTTTATTTATTGCTCATGCTCTCTAGTTATTTTCAAGCATGAGTTTAGTATATAGTCAATTCACCTATGATTCTCAATTGCTCTATATTGTGTTGTTATTAAACAACTATTGTGTTATCAAACCTTACTGATTTAACTAGTCCTCTAGTTGATGATCGTTAAACTTCAAATTACCCTTGAAAGCTTATCCAAACCAAACTTTCTTTGGTGCGGACTTGTACTCAAAAACTGAGAAGAACAACCCTATTATAGGGGATACGTAATGCATTAAGATGTTTGTGCACAATACATTGTACAAAGGGCTGATCCCCCTAAGTACGTGAAGTGCCTACAGTATAACTGTTAAGTTTAGAGTTGAAAGATTACTTGTAACCGTGGATATAGTTCGTGGTCTGATGACCCTTAGACATATTTCTTATTTTGATTCTCGGTGTTGGTTATCATTGATAAAGTACTATTCAGTATTGATGAGCCTATTCATGGGTAGTTATTATTCTTTTGTTGATTTATTGTTATATCTAGTGAGCAATTATTTTGCTAACTCTTGCATAAAAATAATTATTGCAGCTAAAGTTGAGAAGGTCGATGAGCCTTCAAATAGCAAAGGAAAGGGAATAATGTACAAGTGATGAAGACTTGTAATTTTATTTATTGTCATAATGTTGGATTTTATATTTAATGATGTGATGTATTTATTTTATTTTCGCACTTGATTTATGTTAAGGTTAGACAACCTGGGAAGACTTTTTGGATTAATGATGTAACCCTTTAAAGGGAGGATTTATGGTTTAAATGTTATTTTATTTTGGGTAGATAGTATGAATGTATGGAAAGTGAACACTAAGTCTTAGGGGAATGAAGTACCCAGATTTGGGGGTGTCACAAGTTGGTATCAAAGCTTTAGGTTATGAACCTTAGGTGGGGAAAAAGCCTTAGGAAGTAACCTTTAAAAAGATAGTGGTGATAAACTCTTAACGAGTTTTAAGGAAGAAGTAATAAATACTTATGTGCTTATGTGATTACAACTTATTTGCTCGTGAGTGTCGAGTAGTACTGATTAGTAATTAAAACTTAAAATTTTTGTTGTTAGTATGGCTAATTTAGGAGAATCTAGTTAGGCTAGGGAGGAAGGATCCCAGATTCCTAGAGAGAAGGGGCCTCGAGATATTCAGGTAGTTTGGGAACAACTACTGCCACGGAAACAACTTCGTTGGTCACAGTGGTTGAGCAGGAGAGGTTACCTGATGAGGATAATGAGATAGAGACAGACGAGGAAGACCCCGTTGAGCTGCCACAGTCGAATGAGGATGAGGAGGATGAGGAGGAAGAGATTCCACTTAACTCAATAGCTGGCCGTATGTATGATGAAGTCTACGACCGCAATGTGGAACTTCAGGATATCGTCGAGGAGTTGGACGAGATAGTAGCTGAGCAACAAACCTTGATGGCACAGAAGGATGATGAGATCCAAGATCGAGATGAACGTCTGTCTAATGTCAAAGAGAAGCTGGTCCACACTGAAGAAGAGAATGAACAAATGACAGCAGAGATCGTAAAACTGAAGAACAAGCTGAGGGAATAGTCTACTAAGAGGGCAAGAGCCAAAGGCGTATACAAGGAAGCTTATCAACGAGCCGAAATAGCAGAGAGAGACGCACAAGCAAAGAGGATGAAGATGGAGGAGATGAATAACATATTTAACACCGTGATTAATCAAGCTCAAGATCGGGCATGGGTTATCCTATTCAGTTCGAGACGCTACCATCATACATGTTAGATCGCCGAACAATGTTCTGAATTATGGAATAAGAGCGTCATAAGGTTACGCAATATCTTAGTAGGACATTGTAGGGAATGTACCTTATATGAGATTATTAACATGATAAATATTATGTAAATCCTAAGTGTTATGTAACTTATATGATATGATGATGATGATGTTATCCTGGAACGTTAGTAGTTCAAGAAAGTAATGTAAATAGTAGAGATGCTATTGTTTTTATGTTTTCTAAAAGATTATGAATGAATAAAAGTTGTTATTTTATTCAAAGTGTTATATGTTATGTGATGGTGCAAATTGAGTATATAATACTTAAACGATTGAATAGCATCTAATGAGTATATTTTAACAGAAAATACCTCCAAGACGTCAACCATGACATAGATCTAACAATAACAACAATGCTGAGGCTAATCTAGTTCAGCAATTCGTAACGCTACTGACAGGAGCATTACAGAATCAAGCTACAACGTTTAAGGACTTCAAGGCGGTTGGACCACCAGAATTTCATGTGTCCATGAATCCAGTTGAGGCACAGACCTGGATCATGGAGATAGAGAAGATTTTTGATGTTGCTAGAGTAGGGGATAATTAGAAGACTACTTTTGCAACATTCATGTTGAAAGCAGAGGCGAGTTATTGGTGGCAACCCAATAAGACTCGAGGAGGTCAAGGGGTAATGTCTTGGGAAAGGTTCAAGGAAATATTCTTTGAGACCTATTTTCCAAAAAGTTCAATGAATCGGATGGAGGTGCAGTTTTTGGAACTAAAATAGGGCACAATGACGGTGTCAGAATATGCCACAAAATTCAACGAGTTAGCAAGGTTTGTACCATATCAAGTGAATACGGATGAGCGCAAGGCAAAGAGATTTGAGTAGGGACTGAAGCTCTGGTTGTACATCAGAGTCTCACTGTTCCAATTAAAGACGTTTATGGCGGTGCTTGAGAAAGTAATTCTCACTGAGAGTGGAGGTGAGGCTGTAACAAAGCACAATCAATAGCAGAGGAAGAAAAAGAATGAGGGTGAAGCTAAGAATGGCGGTGGTAAAGGTGGAAATGGTAATGGTAATTTGAAGAGGAAATGGAATGCAAATGTGGGAGCTGGAAATCAGCAAGGTAACCAGCAGAAGAAGAAGATTGACGCATGTGCTACACGCGGAAAGTTTCAAACGGGTATGTGCTTAAGGGGAAAGCGTGTGTGCTTTAATTGTGGCCAGGAGGGTCACATTGCCCCAAATTGCAATCAACCCAAGAAGAATATTTGCTACATCTGCGGATCGAAGGATCATTTTTCTCGCGAGTGTCCAAAGAAGAAATATGGTGAGAAAGCTAGAAGCAAGGGAAATGGCGGTGGAGGTACACTGACTATTGCTGGATCAACGTCATCAAATAAGACCACAGCCAGAACCTTCAACATGATGGTGCAGGATGCAATGCAATCAAAAGATGTTGTGTCAGGTATTATCCCAATCAATGATATAAATGTATATGTATTATTTGATTCGGGTGCTACTTGCTCGTTTATATCTGATGAATTTGCTAAGAAGTTAGAAATACCTAGTGAAGAATTGAATTTCTCTTTAAACATAGAAATTGGGAATAAGGAAGTAATTCTTGTTAGGTTTATATACAAGAACTGTAGGGTGAATATTAAGGGGAATACCATGATGGTAGATTTAATTCCAATTAGACTTGGAGAGTTTGATGTTATTTTGGAAATGGATTGGTTGTTCAATTATGGAGCGGTAATTGATTGCCAAAAGAAATTTTTTATGGTAGCAAATCGCCTAGACAAATGAGATGTCTGACGATTATGCAGACCAACAAGTTATTGAGCCAAAGCTGTGTAGGTTATTTAGCTTACATAGTTGATACTCAGAAAAAGGGTGAGAAACTAGAAGAGATACCAGTGGTTAGGGAATTTATAGATGTGCTTCTGGAGGATTTGCCAGGACTTCTGCCTGACAGATAGACTGAGTTCGTGATCGACTTAGCGCCAGGAATAACACTGATATCGAAGGCCCCGTACAGAATGGCTCTGGTAGAGATGAAGGAACTGATGGTACAATTGCAAGAACTGTTAGATAAGAAGCATATTCAACCAAGTGTATCATCGTGGGGAGCGCTGGTGTTATTTGTGAAGAAGAAGGATGGGTCGATGCATCTTTGCATTCATTATCAGGAATTAAACAAAGTCACTATTAAAAATAAGTATCCGTTGTCAAGAATAGATGACTTGTTTGATCAACTGAAGAGCGCTAGATATTTCTCAAATATAGATTTAAGAAGTGGTTATCACCAACTGAAAGTAAGGAAGGAGGATGTACCGAAGATGGCATTCCGAACTCGGTATGGACATTACAAATTTTTGGTCATGTCTTTTGGTTTGACAAACGCCCCTGCAGCGTTCATGGATTTGATGAATAGTGTCTGTAAACCATTTTTAGATAAGTTTGTGGTGGTATTTATCGATGATATTTTGGTGTACTCTAAATCTCAAGAAGAACACGTAGAATATTTACGTTTGACGGTGGAGACACTAAGAAAAAAGAAAAGTTGTACGCGAAATTCTCTAAATGTGAATTTTGGCTAGAACGTGTACAATTTCTTGGACATATGATTGACAAGGATGGGATTTCAGTGGATCCATCAAAAGTCAAAGTTGTGATAAATTGGGAACAATTAAAAACTCTATTAGAAGTAAGAAGTTTCTTGGGATTGGCAGGATATTACAGACGGTTTATTCAAGATTTCTCCAAAATTACCACTCCGTTAATAAATTTTACAAGGAAAGCTGTAAAATTTGTTTGGACGGAGAAGTGTGAGGAAAGTTTTGCGAAATTAAAGAAGAGACTTAGCGTGGCAACTATATTGTCATTACTAGATAATATAGGGACCTTTGTGGTCTATAGTGATGCTTCACACAAAGGGTTGGGTTGTGTCCTTATGCAAAACGGCAAGGTCATTGCGTATGCATCAAGGCAATTGAAAGACTACGAGAAAGGGTATCCGACTCATGATTTAAAGTTGGCGGCAGTTGTGTTTGCTCTGAAGATATGGAGACACTATCTCTATGGAGAAAATGTGAGATCTACACAGACCATAAAAGTCTGAAGTATATTTTCACACAGAAGGACCTAAACATGCTTCAAAGGAGATGGATGGAATTAATATAAGATTATGATTACGAGATCTTTTATCATCCAGGCAAAGCTAATGTGATTGCAGATGCCTTGAGTAGGAAAGGCAGAGAAAAGTTGATGTTGATAACTAACCAGGAGGAGCTCATTTCAGCAATGGCAAGGCTAGAGTTGGAAATCAAATTTTCAAAAGAAAGCGATGAAAAATTATACCACATGGAAGCTAGTCCAACTCTGGTGGACAAAGTGAAGAACGCTCAACTACAGGATGAAGAATGCAGAAAAATAAAGGAAAGTATGGTCGAGGGTAAAGAGGTGAAGTATAAACTTGATACTAAGGGAATGCTGAGATTCGAGGGACGAATTTGGGTTCCAGCAGTACAGGATATTAAAGAAGAAATCTTGACAAAGGCTCATAACTCAAGATATTCTATTCATCTGGGAAGTACAAAAATATTTCAAGATTTACGACGACACTTTTGGTGGCCAAATATGAAAAGAGACGTTGCACAATGCGTTGCAAGGTGCTTGTCATGTCAGATAGTGAAGGACGAGCATCAAAGACCAAGCGGATTACTTCAACCATTGGAGATACCAGAATGGAAGTGGGAGCATATCACAATGGATTTTGTGGTAGGTCTTCCAATAACTCAGAAAGGATATGATGCGATTTGGGTGGTAGTTGATAGATTAACGAAATCAGCTCACTTTTTGCCAATAAAGATTAGATTTAATCTTGATTAGCTGGCAAAACTATATGTCAAAGAGACCGTGTCCAGACATGGAGTTCCAGTGTCAATAGTATCAGATAAAGATCCGAGATTTACATCAAATTTTTGGAAGAAACTACAGGAATACATGGGAACGCAACTGAAGATGAGTACGACATACCATCCGCAAACTGATGGTCAAAACGAACGAACAATCCAAACGTTAGAGGATATGCTTAGAGCGTGCATAATGGATTTCAAAGGAAACTGGGATGATCATCTACCATTGGCGAAATGTGCATACAACAACAGTTACCACGCAAGCATTGGCATGCCGCCATACGAGGCTTTATACGACAGGAAATGCAGAACTCCCCTGTGCTGGGATGAAATTGGTGAACGTTAACTGTTAGGTCCCGAACTGGTACAGCAGACCGCTGAAATTATAAAACTCATCAGAGCAAGATTGGTAACTGCTCAAGTTCGACAGAAGAAGTATGTTGATCAACACAGGAAGAATCGCGAATTTGAAGCAAGATATTTCGTGTTCTTGAAAGTTTCTCCTTGGAAGGGGAAAATTTGTTTTGACAAAAAAGGAAAGCTCAACTCAAGATTTATTGGACCTTTCGAGATATTGCGAAGAGTGGGAGAAGTAGCTTATGAGGTAGCTTTACTGTGAGATCCTGGATTTTATGAAATGAAAGTATTCAATTTTCCTATAATTATTATTCTATTTAGTAAATGGGTAAATTGATAAAAGGTTAAAGTTAAGGGTGATATGTGAAAAAAATTCAAAGTAAGCAAGTTGTCATAAAATAATCGGTCATAAAATTATAGTAATACGTGTGGTTATATAGTATAACACGGTATTGATTATTGATGCTTACGTGAGAAGCCACTCAGTTATACTCAATTATTGCTGCAGCAATTACTGCATCATATCTCTCATATTATTGATTCAATTATTGTCACAATATCATCTGCATAATATTTTATATTATTAAATCAATAATTGAGACGACAAGTTGTTCATATTATTATTTGCACCATTGACGATGTCTAAAAAGTTCTGTCGAGAAAAGCGGTTAGGTTATTTAATTGCACACCAATAGGGAGAAATCCTTATCGGAAAGCCCCCTCTTTCCTAGGAATGATCTGGTTGTTAATATTGTGAGTTATAATATTATTGATGAATGTTATTAAAAATTAAATTTGAGCTCGAAGTTGAATTTGGAGACGCAGACGTGATATTTGAGTCCGGAACGAGAAATTAGTAAAAATAGACTATAAACACAAAATTTACCGAGGTTGACTTTTTGGTCAAAAAGTCAGCAGTTGACTTTTTTTAGAAAAAGTCAAACTTCGAAAATTCAAAAATGAAATTGTTGATAAAAATATTTTCATTGTGTTGGGATTATTAGTGTTAGTGGAAATCAACATCTATTCCGATAATAATTGATGTCTGGAGGTTATATTGACTAATCAGGTAATTAATCGGATAAATGAGCAATTAATTGCTATTAATTCACATGCTTATAACTATGTGTTCACGTGTATATACTATTGATTCACATGCATGTACTATTAGGGGAGGTGAAGCAAGATTGATAATACTTGCATGACTAAATTAAAAATAGAGGTATAGATGAAGGTACTGTACTGTAATTATTTTTTTCACATGTATAGAACTATTGATTCACATGATGTACTATTAGGGGAGGTGATGTGACGCCCCCAAAATTAGGTATACATCACCCATCTTGGGTCGTCAGATACATAGTACAGAATACAAATACAACTTACTAATACAACTGTCGTGTACAATACGACAAAACATAAACTGTGAGTTTGAATACAAATATTATCTTCTAGAGAGTATTCATACTCAAAAGGAGTCCTCATTACATTTATTAACACACTATTACATAGAATAGTGAGGACTACTAACTAATACTATCATTCGGACCATCACTCCGTTCCCCGACATGCCCCAGCTACATTTTCATTTCCTGAAGAGAACAGTGAAAGAAAGGGTGAGCTCAACTAGCCCAGTAAGAAATATTATGACTAAGATAATGCAGAATAAATTATCATTAGCCTTCAACAATGTTAAACTGATAAAATATAATAGACATCAAGTTTAACTACAGCGGAACAAGCAATCCATTAAAAGAGTCAAGTAGAAAATAAACTCTACTATCTTTTATGATTTAAAAGGTTTTTCAACACTGTGATTGCTGGGACTCAGCTTAATAAAATAATCCACATCATCGAATCACACATGCACTACGGCCAAGGATATTCGTGTATACATTAATGGTCATGATCATGCCAACAACTGTCCATCAACGCACTACGGCCAATGAGGACTTTTACCGCATCATTTGTAACATTACGGTGATGATTATACCGAATAATCCCTGGTCATAATCATACCAAGTCCATCTATGCACTACAGGCCACAGATGACTTTTAACATTTTATAAACATGAGGATGATGACAATGATATAATAATTCAATAAAACAAGTTCAAGAATTAATTTATCCAAGAATTAACAACGTCCAAATTGTCAACATGATACTGCTTTGTGAAGTAAAATTCAAGAATGCTTAGAATAATATTTTCATTAAAAGATACTGGATGAACCGTAATTATCAAGGATATTCCACTAATTTCATGGAGTATAGAAGTTAAAACTTAACCAACTGAGTATAATAAAGAATGGAATAACAAAAGAAATCACCCGGCATGCGATAGACCGCACAGACAAGTTATTCTAACAGAATAATAAATAATGGAACCAGGTCTGGCATAAACGCACAGACAGGATATTTCGACAGAATAATAAATAATGGAACCAGGTCCGGCGTAAATGCACAGACAGGATGTTCCGACAGAATAATAACAAGACGGAACCAGGTCCGGTGTAAAACACACAGACAGGATGTTCCAACAGAATAATAATAAAAACAGAACCAGGTCCGGTGTAAAACACACAGACAGGATGTTCCAACAGAATAATAACAAGACGGAACCAGGTCCGGTGTAAAATACACAGACGGGATGTTCCAACAGAATAACAGAAGAATATCACCAAGTATAGGGTAGACCGCGTATACAGGTTATTCTAACAGAATAATAAGGAATAGAATAACAACAGTTCTCTTCATGAATAAGAAAGAATAACACCCCTTACCGTTTTAAAGAAGAGCTGAAATAAGGAAGTAGTTAAGTTGCAGAATACTCTTCTTCTTCTCTCTCTATAGTTTCTCTATATAGTTTCTCTATCTATAGTTCAGTGAATTCGTAAAAAATAATGAAAGAATGAGCTGCTATTTATAGAAAAATAGAATGCATAGTAACTAATCCATGAACGGTCCAGATTGATTACTTTAATCTGACGGTCCATATTTAAAGAAAAATCTTTTAAATAAAATATAATATATTCTATATATAGAATAACTTTAATAAAGTATTCTGTTTTATATAAAAAGATGTTTCTGTTTTATTACGTTAATAATACGAATAAAACAAAACGTCATTATCGCTAAATAATTCATATTATTAACTGACAATAATTGAATCAAACTGAGTGACTTCTCACATAAGCATTAATAATCAATACCGTGTGCTACTATGCAACCACACGTATTACTGTACTTTTACTACCGAGTAGTTCAACAGTATCAATGATAAAACTTCCGCCGTTATTTTTAATAAAATATTTTTGTCGTTTTCTCAATCCAACAATAATTCCGTTGTGGGGTCCACCAATGATTGTGTCGTTGTACGAATATTCCCTGTTAAAATGAATATTTTTCGACCAATCGAATATTATATAACAACTTGCGTACTTTGTAAAATTTATAAATATTACCCACAACTATAACATTATATCAAATTAACTCCATAATATTCAAAAATGATATTTATAGAAAATTCATCTTTATTTATAAAAGTTGGGGTCTTACAACCTCCCCTTCTTATGAAATTTCGCCCTCGAAATTAGGGTACGTACCTGGTATGTCGAAGAGGTAAGGATACCTTAATTTTATTTCAGATTCTAACTCCCAAGTCATTTCCTCAACATCATGGTTTCTCCACAAAACTTTGACTTGAGGTATAACCTTGGAGCGTAGAATATGTTCCTTCTTATCCAAGATTTGAACAGGAACTTCTTCATACGTCAAATCCTCCGCTATTTCGTTCGGTTCTGACTCAATAATGTGGTTCGGGTCTTCCACATATTTGCGTAACATGGATATGTGAAAAACGTAATGAACACGAGACATACTTGGCGGTAAAGCGAGTCTATAAGCCACAGTTCCTACTCGATCGAGGATTAAAAATGGACCGATGAATCGAGGATTGAGCTTTCCTCTCTTTCTAAATCTCGTAACTCCTTTCCATGGAGCAACACATAAGAACACATGATCTCCTACATCAAATTCCACGTCCTTTCGATGAAGATCAGCATAACTCTTTTGTCGATCTTGTGAGGTTTTTATACGTTGTCGGATCGTTTGAATCTTTTCTGTAGTCATACGTACCAACTCCGTTCCCAACAACATTGCTTCACCCACCTCATCCCAGCATACTGGAGAACGACATTTTCTTCCATACAATGCTTCGAATGGAGCCATGCCAATACTTGCTTGATAACTGTTGTTGTAGGAAAACTCCACCAATGGTAAGAACTTGTCCCAACTTCCCTTGAAGTCAAGGACACAGAGTCTTAAAAAATCTTCTAGAGTTTGAATAGTCCTCTCTGATTGTCCGTCCGTCTGAGGATGATATGCCGAACTAAATCATAAATCTGTGCCTATAGCTTTTTGTAAACTAACCCAAAATCGTGAAGTGAATCTTGGGTCTCGATCAGAAACTATGGATACTGGCATACCATGCAATCTTACAATCTCGTTTATGTACATACGAGCAAGACGTTCAAGTGTATAAGTTTCTCGTATCGGTAAGAAATGGACAGACTTGGTCAATCTATCCATAATGACCCAAATCGCATCTATACCTTGAGAAACCCTAGGAAGACCGATAACGAAATCCATGGTAATGTGCTCCCACTTCCATTCTAAAATTTCAAGTGGTTGCAATGGACCTTTTGGTACTTGATGCTCCGCTTTGACTCGTTGACAAGTTAAACACCTTGAGATAAACAGCGCTATCTCTCTCTTCATATTGCTCCACCAAAATGTATGCCGAAGATCATGATACATTTTGGTACTTCTAGGATGGATTGCAAACGGTGTGTTGTGCGCCTCCATCATGATTTCATACTTTAAATCAGGGTTGTTAGGAACACAAAGTCTGGAGTTGACTAGAAGTATTCCTTCTCCATCGATTCTTGCTTCCGGTATAGCACCTTCTTGCACTTTCTTCCTCATACGCATCAGCTCCAGGTCTGTAGCTTGAGCAACTTTAACTTTATCGATTAAAGTTGGTTCTACTCGTATATTCGTCATCATCACATGGGTCCCTGGAGTCTTTAACTCTATCTCCATCCTTTGCAAGTCACACAAAATGGGCCTTTGTGTTGACAATATCGCACACGTACTTGCATATGATCTTCTACTCAATGCGTTAGCTACCACGTTCGCTTTTCCAGGATGGTATTGAATGGTACGATCATAATCTTTTAACAGTTCAAGCCAACGTCGTTGTCGCATGTTGAGTTCCTTTTGAGTGAAGAAATATTTGAGGCTTTTATGATCCGTAAAGATCTCCACCTTCTCCCCATACAAGTAATGCCTCCAAATTTTAAGTGCAAAGACAACAGCTGCCAACTCTAGATCATGAGTAGGATAATTCCTCTCATATTCCTTGGGTTGTCTTGATGCATAGGCTATGACTTTTCCATGTTGCATGAGAACGCATCCCAACCCTTTGCTCGAAGCATCACTGTAGATGACAAATCCCTCCGAGCCAGATGGTATTGTTAGAACAGGTGCTGAAATGAGTCTCCTCTTGAGTTCTTGAAAACTCTTCTCACATTCTTTGCTCCAACCGAACTTTGTATCTTTCTGAGTCAGCTGAGTAAATGGAGTAGCGATTCGAGAAAATCCTTCCACGAATCTCCGATAATAACCAACTAAACCAAGAAAGCTACGTACTTCGGTCACTGATTTAGGTTGCTCCCAGCTTTGAATAGCTTCAATCTTTGTCGGGTCAACCGATATTCCACGACTTGATACTACGTGCCCAAGGAATTCTACCTCCTCCAACCAGAACTCGCATTCCTTCAACTTGGCATAAAGCTTGTATTCGCGAAGCTTTTAGAGTACCAGCCTCAAGTGTTGCTCATGATCTTCACGGCTTTTGGAATAAATAAGGATGTCATCAATAAAGACGACCACAAAGTGATCCAAATATTCCTTGAATACCCGGTTCATCATATCCATGAAGGCAACAGGAGCATTAGTCAATCCAAAGGACATGACTAGGAATTCATAATGCCCGTACCGAGTTCTAAAAGCCGTCTTTGGAATATTCTCAGTTCTAACCTTCAGCTGATGATATCCAGAACGAAGATCGATCTTTGAAAAGAATTGTGCTCCTTGCAACTGGTCAAACAGG
Source organism: Panax notoginseng (assembly GCA_016801055.1). Classification (NCBI taxonomy): domain Eukaryota; kingdom Viridiplantae; phylum Streptophyta; class Magnoliopsida; order Apiales; family Araliaceae; genus Panax; species Panax notoginseng. The sequence continues at coordinate 178,989,315 of CM029014.1, forward strand.
TCATCAATATGTGGCAATGGGTACGTGTTTTTGATGGTGACATGATTCAACTCCCGATAATCAATACAAAGTCGCATACTTCCATCTTTCTTCTTCACGAATAGCACAGGAGCACCCCAAGGAGAAGTACTAGGACGAATAAAGCCAATGTCTAACAATTCCTGCAGTTGGATCTTTAACTCCTAAAGTTCAATAGGAGCCATTCGATATGGGGCTTTGGAAATGGGTTTTGTATCGGGTTCAAGGTCGATACAAAATTCAATTTTACGCACTGGGGGTAAGCCAGGAAGTTCTTCAGGGAATACGTTAGGGAATTTATTAACAATAGAAATATCATTCAAAACTGACGTATTTTTGTTTAGATCCGTGACATGAGCTAAGAAAGCTTGACATCTGTTTTTCAATAAACGAATAGCTTTATGGCTTGAGATGACAGCAATTGATTTTAATGGTTTGGTTGCTTGAATTCGCATAATAGGTCGATTAGGAATATGAAAGCTAACAACCTTACAAAAATAATTAATTTTTGCATGATGAGTAGTTAATCAATCAATCCCTAGAATCACGTTAAATGCAAGTATTTTTAATGAAATCAGATCGACAGGTAATGTGTGGGTACCAACTTGAACCAAACAAAACTTAAACCGTGGATGTAATGAATGTTTCTCCCAATGGAGTTTCAGCAGATAAATCAAAGTCTAATTTCTCCGGAGTCAAATTTAATCGATGAGCGCAAGTAGGAGAAATAAAAGAATGGGTAGAACCGGTATCAAATAAAGTATAGACTTCGTTAGAGTTTATGATAAGCTTACACGTGATGACCTCATTCAGGTTCCTTGCTTTCTGGGAGGTCACAACAAACGCTCTCCCTTGCACTACCGATTTTGACTTTTCTGGGACGGTCTTTGGTGTCTCCATCTTGGCTGAACTTGTTTTTGGTAAACGACAAAATCGAGCTAAATGACCTTCTCTTCCACAATTATAACATGCTTTAGACGGCATCGCGCAGTTTGGACTGATGTGCCCCTCCCCTCCGCATTTGAAACATATGATAGGTGGTCGTTCTCCTTCCTTAACAACGGGTGCTGGTGCTGACGTCTTTCCATTATTGTTGAATCTCCTCTTCTTGAAATGACCATTCCTATTATTTTGGCCCTGATTTCCACCGAAGTGGTTACCATTTCTGGCCTGTTGATTCCCTCCACGCTTGTTGTCACCGCTTCGATGACTGCTCTCACTGGTATTATCATTTTGCCGACTGCTCTCTTTTGGTTGCGTTGACTCGTTATCGCGCTCCACTAACTGAGCCCTATTCACAACATCTGAATACAAACACAGTTTATGAGAAATAAGATGTTAACGTATCTCAGGTTTCAAACCTCGCAAAAACATTCGCGTCATTCGCTCTTCATTATCCACCAAGTGGGACGCAAACCGGGACAACTCAGTAAATTTAGCCTCATACTGCGACACGGTCATATTATTCTGCTCCAATTTGATTAACTCTACCTCCTTCATGTGACGAACACTTTCGAGAAAGTATTTGCCATTGAACAGCTCTTGGAACTTCTCCCAAGACATCTTCAGTGCGGCAGGTTGAGTACGCTTAATCGATTCCCACCAGTAATTTTCCTCTCCTCGCAACATAAAGGCGGCAAAGGGAACCTTTTGTTCCTCGAAGCATCCCAAGACATCAAATATCTTGGTAATCTGCTTTATCCATGTTCCAGCTATAAGTGGTTTTGGCTCTCCCTTAAACTCTGGTGGTCCCAGCTCCTTGAACTGTTTAGCGGTGACCGTCCGAGAGTTTTCAATGTTTCCACCTATATTTTGGACAGGAGCCGCTCTCGCCTGCTGTTGCATGAACTGCATAAAGTTTCTGAACATTCCATCATTCATCATCTGGTCAGTGTTGTTGTTTGCATGAGGATTGTCACCTTCCTGATGCACATTATCCTGATTATTGATATGTGGTGAATCAACAGTCGCCTGTGCTCCATTGCTATTCTCAACATTCTCAGATACCATTTTCAGATACTGCCACAAAATAAAAGTTAATTGATATGTCATATATTATCCTTATATTATGACCGACCAATTAAATACCATGCAAATAAACTTAGGTAGGTCATACTAGCGAAGGAATTACCCGTCTCTCCCTTCCTAATTCTATTCTCACATCTTAGCCAGGGATCATATCCCTAAGCTTTGATACCAACTGTGACGCACCCAAAATTAGGTATACATCACCCATCTTGGGTCGTCAGATACATAGTACAGAATACAAATATAACTTACTAATACAACTGTCGTGTACAATAAGACAAAACATAAACTGTGAGTTTGAATACAAATATTATCTTCTAGAGAGTATTCATACTCAAAAGGAGTCCTCATTACATTTATTAACACACTATTACATAGAATAGTGAGGACTACTAACTAATACTATCATTCGGACCATCACTCCGTTCCCCGACTTGCCCCAGCTACGTTTTCATTTCCTGAAGAGAACAGTGAAAGAAAGGGTGAGCTCAACTAGCCCAGTAAAAAATATTATGACTAAGATAATGTAGAATAAATTATCATTAGCCTTCAACAATGTTAAACTGATAAAATATAATAGACATCAAGTTTAACTGCAGCGGAACAAGCAATCCATTAAAAGAGTCAAGTAGAAAATAAACTCTACTATCTTTTATGATTTAAAAGGTTTTTCAACACTGTGATCACTGGGACTCAGCTTAATAAAATAATCCACATCATCGAATCACCCCTGCACTACGGCCAAGAATATTCGTGTATTCATTAATGGTCATGATCATGCCAACAACTGTCCATCTACGTACTACGGCCAATGAGGACTTTAACCACATCATTTGTAACATTACGGTCATGATTATACCAAATAATCCCTAGTCATAATCATACCAAATCCATCTATGCACTACAAGCCACAGATGACTTTTAACATTTTATAAACATGAGGATGATGACAATGATATAAGAATTCAATAAAACAAGTTCAAGAATTAATTTATCCAAGAATTAACAACGTCCAAATTGTCAACATGATACTGCTTTGTGAAGTAAAATTTAAGAATGCTTAGAAGAATATTTTCATGAAAAGATACTGGATGAACCGCAATTATCAAGGATATTCCACTAATTTCATGGAGTATAGAAGTTAAAACTTAACCAACTGAGTATAATAAAGAATGGGATAACAAAAGAAATCACTCGGCATGTGATAGACCGCACAGACAGGTTATTCTAACATAATAATAAATAATGGAACCAGGTCCGGCGTAAACGCACAGACAGGATATTCCGACAGAATAATAAATAATGCAACCAGGTCCGGCGTAAAGGCACAGACAGGATATTTCGATAGAATAATAACTAGATGGAACCAGGTCCGGTGTAAAACACACAGACAGGATGTTCCAACAGAATAATAACAAGACGGAACCAGGTCCGGTGTAAAATACACAGACGGGATGTTCCAACAGAATAACAGAATAACAGAAGAATGTCACCAAGTATAGGGTAGACCGCGTATACAGGTTATTCTAACAGAATAATAAGGAATAGAATAACAACAGTTCTCTTCATGAATAAGAAAGAATAACACCCCTTACCGTTTTAAAGAAGAGCTGAAATAAGGAAGTAGTTAAGTTGCAGAATACTCTTCTTCTTCTCTCTCTATAGTTTCTCTATATAGTTTCTCTATCTATAGTTCAGTGAATTCGTAAAAAATAATGAAAGAATGAGCTGCTATTTATAGAAAAATAGAATGCATAGTAACTAATCCATGAACGGTCCAGATTGATTACTTTAATCTGACGGTCCATATTTAAAGAAAAATCTTTTAAATAAAATATAATATATTCTATTTATAGAATAACTTTAATAAAGTATTTTATTTTATATAAAAAGATGTTTCTGTTTTATTACGTTAATAATACGAATAAAACAAAACGTCATTATCGCTAAATAATTCATATTATTAACTGACAATAATTGAATCAAACTGAGTGACTTCTCACATAAGCATTAATAATCAATACCGTGTGCTACTATGCAACCACACGTATTACTGTACTTTTACTACCGAGTAGTTCAACATTATCAATGGTAAAACTTCTGCCGTTATTTTTAATAAAATATTTTTGTCGTTTTCTCAATCCGACAATAATTCCGTTGTGGGGTCCACCAATGATTGTGTCGTTGTACGAATATTCCCTGTTAAAACGAATATTCCCCGGCCAATCGAATATTATATAACAACTTGCGTACTTTGCAAAATTTATAAATATTATCCACAACTATAACATTATATCAAATTAACTCCATAATATTCAAAAATGATATATATAGAAAATTCATCTTTATTTATAAAAATTGGGGTCTTACAGGTGATGCAAGTTTGATAATACTTGCAGGACTAAATTAAAAATGAAGAAAAAGATGAAGGTATTATACTATAATATTTCGAGTCCCAAAACGTGCAATTATCGAAACTATATTTTTCTATAAATAGAAGTTCATTCTTCCTTCATTCTCACCAATTCACTAAGACTCACAAGAGCAATTATAGAGAGAGAAGCTATAAAGAGAAAGAAGAAGAGAAGTCTGTTACTTCACTATTCTATTATCCAGTCTTCTTCTGAGGTAAGTGGTATTATTTATTTCATATTCTGAAGAGATATTATTTTTCGCATTCGTATGAATATTATTTTCATTCAATATCCGTAAGGAGTATTATTTCTTTTATATTCATGAAGAGAGTTGTTTTCTTTCAATACTCGTAAGGGTTGTTACTCCATTCTTTATTATTTTGTTAGAATAACATGTCTACGTGGACTACCGCATGCATGGTGAAATTCTTCTTTTATTCCATTCTTTATTGTTCTATTGGAATAACCTGTCTACGCGGACTACCGCATGCATGGTGAATGACCCTTCGTATTCATTCTTTATTAAATTGTAGAAATGATCTGTCTACGTGGATTACCGCATAGCGGGTGAAAATTCATTTGTAGTTTCGTATATTCTATTATACTCGTATGAGATATCATTTCTTTTTACTCGTCATGAAATATCATTTTCTTTTGTATTTTCCTTTTATGGGTACTATTCACGTATACGACACTATTTACGTATACGATACTATTTACGAATATAAGTTACTATTCACGAGTTACTATTTATAGGTACTATTCATAAAGTACTATTTATAAAGTACTATTCATAAAGTTCTATTCATAAAGTACTATTCATAGGGTATTATTCACGGAGTACTATTTATGACAAAAATATATTTCTTTTCGGTCCAAATAATTTTTGATACATGAATATTATTCTTGAATTTTACTCCACAAAGCAGTATCATGTTGACAATTTAGATATTTTTAAACTTTGGATAAATTTAAAGTCTTTAATATTTATCCTTGTTTCGTTTGATTAATGTTTATATCATTGTCATCATCCTTATGCTTATATTGTGATAAAAGTCATCTTTGCCTTACGTGCATAGATGGACTGTTGATTGGTATGATTATGACCAGGGATTATTCGGTATAATCATGACCGTAATGTTACAAATGATGTGGTAAAAGTCCTCATTGGCCCATAGTGCATTGATGGACAGTTGTTGGCATGATCATGACCATTGGTGAAAATACGAATATCCTTGGCCCGTAGTGCATAGATAATTCCTGGTTGTGATACTAATGAATATCATTGGCCCGTAGTGCATGGATGATTCGGTGATGTGGATTATTTATTAAGCTGAGTCTCGGCAATAAAATATTGATAATAAACTTTTAATTCGTAGAAGATAGTAGATATCATGCTCTACTTGACTCTTCTAAAATATAGTTGCATGTTTTTGGCCTTTAGTGCAAAGATGAACTATTAATTAATATATTTGGCTTGTAGTGCAAATATGAATTTATTAGTATAATTACGAACAAGAATTGTGATTTGGTATAACCATGATCTTTGATGTTTCAGGTAAAGACAGGTGATGAAAATTATATTCGTCCTGGGTGCGAAGAGGAATTTAGAATCGCAAATATGATTATGAGTTATTCACATAATTTTGGACAGGAACTGTTAATTGATGTTACAGGGATAAAATATTGTTGGTGGACTTTTAACATGGAGAAGATAATAGACTTTATGGTCTATTTGACTCTTCTAATGGATTGTTCATTCCGATGCCACTATGGTTGAAAAGTTTTATCATCTGCCATATGTTCTAAATCTTTGATTTATTACTGACGAAGGCTATTGATAATTTAATTATCTTTAGTAATGATATTCTTTACTGGCCTAGTTGTGCTCACCCTTTTACTTCAAAATTCCTTTCAGGTAATAAGAGTGTAGCTAGGTCGAGCGGGGGTAACAGGGGAATAGAACGATGGTCTATAGCTATTGAAGTTCCCCTAAAACAGTATAGAAATAATTTTATTGAGAATTATAGATAAGTGTGTCGTATTTTATATGTCATTTTAACCGTTGATTTTGGTGAACAGAATAGGGTGAGGTGAACCCAACTTTAAAAGGGTGTTTTGCCACTATCATATAAGATGTCTAACGACAGATGACTTCGTGTTATCATAAGATACGGTTGTGCACATGCACTTGCTGATTATATTTATGAGCACTAACTATATAATATTAGAGTTTGGTTAAAATATAATTCTCAATTGAAGACAATGGAGATATTTATATGTCAAGAGAAGACTCACCATTGAAAAAAACACGACAGTTATCTTCTCGTTTTTTTTTGGGGTCTATTGGTTCAACCAAGGATAATTTTCGAGTCTTATGATATCTATCATAACTTAGATGCATGGCCTCCTATGTACGAAGGTTTCCTTGAGCATTTTTTAAATATTTTAATTTTTAAAACAGTTATTGATTGTACTTTTATGTAAAGTACCATTGTAAGGTGTTGTGGTCGAGGCACTATGAGAGTTACATATATTTGTATTAAAACAAACAGCTTATGTGTTGTTATACTCTGCATGACAGTTCAACAGTTGTATAAATGAAATTTGTATTTTATTTCTGTAGTGTGACATCTGGCAACTCAGAATGGGTCGTGTGGACCTATTTTGGGGGCGTCACATTTACCTCCAGATTTAGAACATGTTCACTACATATTTCATGTTTCGGTATTGCGACCGTATAAACCGGATTACAAGCATGTGATCGAGTATGAACCGTTGCAGTTCAGTAAAGATTTGTCTTATGAAGAGATTCCTATTCAGATAGTCGACAGGAAAGAACAAGTGCTCAAGAATAAAGTGATGCCTTCTGTGAAGGTTATATGGAGGAACCACAACGTCGAAGAGGCTACGTCGGAACTCGAATCTGAAATGATGAAGAATTACCCTGAGTTATTTGTTTAGTCTGTGTCTTCGATTCTGGGGATAGAATCTTTGTAAGAAGGGAAGAATGTGACGATTTGATTGTTTGAGTTGTGATTCTGAGGACAGAATCCTTGTAAGGAAGGAATGATGTAACAATCCGGAATTTCAAATTGTAATATTAAATATTTATTGAATTATAAAAATATTTATTTGATGTGTTTATTGTTGAAATTGATGAAATAGATATTTTATTGACATGGTTATTATTAGTAAATATTTATGAATTAAATTTATTAGATAATATTCTAAATTAAATTAATTTATAATTTAGAGAGTTATAATATAACATGAGATGTTATGTTGTTGTTTTAATTTAATAATTTAAAGTGGTATGTTAAATTATTAAATAAAATTATAATTTTGTGATAATTATTTAAGTGGAATTTTTATTTGAAATATAGTATATATAATTAATTTATTTGATTAATGTTGGATATGGAAATTCAAATAAATAATATGTGATTATAAATTATAAACTAAATTGTTTATTAAAATAATTAAAGTAGTTTTAAATTGATTTAACCCAAACAAGACTTAAAATATTAAGTCTTTATTTTAAAAGACTTTTTGCCAAACAAAGCCTTATGGCTTTTGGATTTTTAATTTTTGAATTTTTAGATAATATAAATAAAATAAATTAAATAATAAATAAAAAAATAATAAATAATCTATACGTTTATTTTGTAACTGATATTCTAATTAGTATGCGTATTGAGGCCATATTGAGTTATTTTATATTACGTATACTTGGGTTGTCAGTTTTGTTACTCTGAGGAAGAGAGAATACAGAGAACTTGAGAGAAGATAGGGAGAAAATTGGAGAGAAAACCTAAGAATTTCAAGGCAATTTCAGTTGGTTAGCAAGAATTATCAAGCAATTTGAAGGTATTTTCTTTAACATTAATATTATATATATATATATATATATATATATATATATATTAGTTTTACGGCATAAAGCTTCAAACTCTGTGAATGCAAATTTTTTCGAATTCTTGCTATACAACTGATTACTTGTGATTGTACGTGGTTGTGATGATTAGAGTTTGTGTTTAAATAAGAATTCGTATGCTAATCTCGTTTAAAAATAGGAAAAGTAATGACAGTGTTTATATTTTTCATATGGCTTGTAAAAGTACCAATTATGATGGTCAAATTGTATGTTAATCTGTAAATTGAGTTTTGATTATTCTAGTCCCTTAAGAAACGAAGATAACGTAGTTTGACGAAGTGATTTGGTGTAGAACTGAGATTATAGTGTTAATTTTTGTGAAAGAACTCAAAAATGGAGTTTTTATATAAAAATTTGGAATTTGAGGATTTAAATTAGTTAAAGTTGTTGTTAAATTGTTCTATATTGATGAATATGTGAGGAAACATGTTTATGATAGTTTTATACCAATCGTATGTGTTAATTTCACTGTTTTGTGGGTGAAATTCGTGTTAGTTGGGCTAAAAACGGCTATAGTTCATCACGTTTCTGGTTATGTCTGTGCACCAGTGCAGCTGCGCTGGTGCCAAGGCCAGAAACGGCGCAGCTGCGCCGGTCCCAGGCTTGTGTATGGAGCAGCTATGTCATACCCTGAACTGAGACAGTGGAGTCTGTTGCTGTTGCAGATTTTGAATACCCTTATAACTTGGTCTTATGATGTGTTGATGCAATAAACATGTAACAACAAGGTTAAAACAGAATCGTGTTGCATGGTTAGTAATTTTAAAGTTGCAAAAATTATTAGTAAGTTACGAACACAATATGTTAGAACTTAGTGAATACAATGAATGGTAGATAAGTGTTGTGAAGTTAACACTTGTAGTTTCTGAAATGTATATGGTCAAGAAAGACTTGAACTAAAATAACAAGTCAAACTAGAAGAGAGTGTTATTTTGATACGTGAATGTTAGTATATCTAATAGATTGTGGTTCTAATACTATGTGTAGGTGAATGTGAGTTTTAATATTATAGCTTACGCTTGAGGCAAGTTTCTAAACCTTATCTTTTACATTGAGCAAGTTCTTTTTCTAAGCATTAATTAAGCAATTCCTTTTATTCTTAGTATTTATTCGAGCAAGCTCTAATTCTAACGTTATCCAAGCAAGTTTTGTATTATAATCATGAATGAGTTATTCTAACTTGTTTATAACTAAGCAAGTTTCTTAAGTTCTATTTCCTTATAATAGATATAACTTCTTGAACTCTCGTCTCTAATATTGAGCTGTTTGTCTTAAAATTTCTAAGAACAAGTTATTATCATGTTGAGCAAGCTTTGTTTCCAGCTTGCTATTGATTAGTGTATATTCAGTAATTAACTTTCTAATTTGACAAGATCATAGACCTAGCTTATTATTATTCAAGCAAAGGTTTATCATTTTATTCATTTTATTTAATGCTTATGCTCTCTATTTATTTTCAAGCATGAGTTTAGTATATAGTCAATTCACCTATGATTCTCAATTGCTATATATTATGTTGTTATTAAACAATTGTTGTGTTATCAAACCTTACTGATTCAACTAGTCCTCTAGTTGATGATTGTTAAACTTCAAATTACCCTTAAAAGCTTATCTAAACCAAACTTTTTTTGGTGCAGACTTGTTCTCAAAAACTGAGAAGAACAACCCTATTATAGGGGATACACAATGCGTTAAGATGTTTGTGCACAATACATGGTACGAAGGGTTGATACCCCTAAGTACATGAAGTCCCTACAGTATAACTGTTAAGGTTAGAGTTGAAAGATTACTTGTAACCGTGGACATAGTTCGTGGTCTTATGACCCTCAGACATATTTCTTATTTTGATTCTCGTTGTTAGTTATCATTGATAGAGTACTATTCAGTATTGATGAGCCTATTCATGGGCAGTTATTATTCTTTTGTTGATTTATTATTATATCTAGTGAGCAATTGTTTTGCTCACTCTTGCATAAAAATAATCATTGCAGCTAAAGTTGAGAAGGTCGATGAGCCTTCAAATAGCAAAGAAAAGGGAAAAATATACAAGTGATGAAGACTTGTAATTTCATTTATTATCATAATGTTGGATTTTATATTTAATGATGTGATGTATTTATTTTATTTTCGCACTTGATTTATGTTAAGGTTAGACAACCTGGGAAGACTTTTTGGATTAATGATGTAACCCTTTAAAGGGAGGATTTATGGTTTAAATGTTATTTTATTTTGGGTAGATAGTATGAATGTATGGAAAGTGAACACCAAGTCTTAGGGGAATGAAGTACCCAGATTTGGGGGTGTCACATCTTACCTATACGAGAAACATATTCACTTGAACGTCTTGCTCGTATATACATAAATTAGATTTTAAGACTGCATGTTATGCCAGTATCCATAGTTTCTGATCGAGACCCTAGATTCACTTCACAGTTTTGGGTCAGTTTGCAGAAAGCTATGGGCACGGATTTACAATTCAGTTCTGCATATCATCCTCAGACGGACAGGCAGATGGAGAGGACTATTCAAACTCTTGAAGATCTATTGAGACTCTGCGTACTAGACTTCAAAGAAAATTGGGAAAAATACTTGCCATTAGTGGAATTTTCCTACAACAACAGTTATCAAGCAAGTATAGACATGACTCCATTCAAGGCGTTGTATGGATGAAAGTGAAAGTGTCGTTCTCCAGTATGTTGGGACGAGGTAGGTGAAGCAACTTTGTTGGGACCAGAATTGGTACGTATGACTACGGAAAAGATTCAAATGATCCAGCAACGTATACAAACCTCACAAGATCAACAAAAGAGTTATGCTGATTTTCATCGAAGGGATGTGGAATTCAGATCATATATTATTACGTGTTGCTCCATGGAAAGGAGTTACGAGATTTGGAAAGGGAGGAAAGCTCAACCCTTGATTCATTAGTCCAATTGAAATCCTCGACTGAGTAGGAACTGTGGCCTATAGACTCGCCTTACCGCCACGTATGTCTCGTGTTCATAACGTTTTTCACATATCTATGTTACGTAAATATGTGGAAGACCCAAACCACATTATTAAATTAGAACCAGATGAGATAGTGGAAGATTTAACGTATGAAGAGGTACATGTTAAAAACTTGGATAAGAAGGAACATATTCTAGCTCAAAGGTTGTACCTCAAGTCAAAGTTTTATGGAGAAACCACGATATTGAGGAAATGACTTGGGAGTTAGAATATAAAATGAAAATAAAGTATCGTCACCTCTTCGACATACCAGGTTCGTACATCAATTTCGAGGACGAAATTTCATAAGGAGGGGATGTTGTAAGACCCCAACTTTTTATGAATAAAGATTTAATTTTCTTTAAATATTATTTTGAATAATAAAGTGTGATTGAAAGGTTTTGTGAAGATCAAAGTAGCAATCAAATTGTAAAATTAGCGGAAGCAAAGTAAAATTAGATTTTAAAATTTTTCACAAACCAATTACCCGGATCATCCTTTATGCATATTATTAATTAAAACAAAGAATAAGAAGTTATGCATATTAATAGTGTCCAATAATGTTTGATTTCAATTTTCAGATACACCATTCACCTGTGGCGTCCCTGGTGGAGTCCATTGTGAGATTATACCATTTTCTTTGAGACAATTGAAAAACTCACCACTTAAGTATTCACCTCCTCGATCTGATCGAAGAATCTTAAAACTCTTGCCCGTTTGTTTCTCTACTTCACTTCTGAACTCTTTGAACTTTTCAAATTATTCAGATTTATATTTCATTAAATACACATATCCAAATCTTGAGTGATCATCAGTGAATGTAATAAATAAGATAACCCTCCTCGTGCATTCGTTGTCATAGGTCCACATACATCTGTGTGAACCAACGCTAACAACTCTGTAACTTTTTCTCCTTTTTCACTAAAAGAAGATTTAGTCATTTTGCCCATGAAACAAGATTCAAAAGTTGGATATGATTCATAATCAGATAGCTCAAGGAGCCCATCTTTATGCAACTTGGATAATCTTGTTTCATTAATATGACCAAGCCTACAGTGTCACATGAAGGTATAATTTACATCATCTATTTTCCTTTTCTTAGTTTGTTCGATTTGAAGTATATTTTCATGCAATTCAAGTATATAAAGTCCATTTCGCAAATTACCAACATCATATAAAACATTATCATTATAAATAGAACAACTGCTGTTCTTTATTATAATGTTAAAACCATCCATATCCAATACAGAGATAGAAATAATGTTTCTAATGTTATTCAGAACAAAATAACAATTATTTAAATTAATGAACTTGTCCGTAGGTAGTGCTAAACAATAAGTCCCTACAGCTAATGCAACAACCTTTGCTCTATTTCCCACTCATAGGACGACCTCATCCTTGCTTAGCTTTCTACTTCTGACCGGTCCTTGCATATTATTACATTTATGAGAACCACATCCGGTATCCAATACCCAAGTAGAAGATTGACTTTTAGAAAAATTAATTTCAATCATAAACAAACCTTGATTAGGATTCGAAGTTTCTCCAACCTTTTTCTGCTTTTTTTCGCAACATAATCCTTGCAGTTCCTCTTCCAGTGACCAGGCTTGTTGCAATGGAAGAAAATTCTTTTGCTAGTTGGATCAGGTTTCTTTTGATCTTTCACTTTCGCATTTCCCTTAACCTTCTTGGAATTTTTCTTTTGAGAAGATACCTTGGGCCTCTTCCTTTTCTTGGAAGAATCATCCACCACTAAGGCATTGTTCTTCTTGGATGGGAAGTGACCTTCAGCAGTTTCTATAATCAACCCCATTTATTATCATACATATCACCACATGTATCAATAAATAAAACATTCATCTCATGAATAGCATCATTCCATATATGTATGAATATCATTTAATGTGCAATTTTAAGTTGCATGAAATCCAATTTCAAGATTAAAATAAACTCTTTATTTTAATTATAAAATTCTCAAGATATATATATATATATATATATATGTGTGTGTGTGTGTGTGTGTGTGTGTGTGTGTGTGTGTGTGTGTGTGTGTGATTACTACTATATATAACGTAATTCAAAAAGATACGTGATTCATGTGAATTATGTGGATGACGCAGGATCAACATTTTACAACAACAACAAAAAATAGGCTTCGCGATTAAAGCGAATCAAGGAACCAGCGTATATTATATAAAAAAATTTTATACAACAAATTATGCCCAATAAATTATTCTAAATGCGTACCCATACATATATGAAATCAAAACAATTAATAATTCGCATAGAAAAATCCAATAGAGGGTATTTTGGTCATTAGGCCACCTGCTTACTATTCCCCAGCTCCTTAACAACTTAGCCACCAAGTAATGGCTTTACTTGGGCTCCAAGTGGCCGGCCCAAATGCCTTATGGGTCCCCCCATGGGTTATCCCATGGGTTTTATCCATTCGGTGACCCATCGGTTCGACCTGCGGTTTGTTTTCTTGGTTTGGGCCTTAGGATTAATTCTTATTGGGCCTATCTTGGCTTGTCTTAACATAACTTTGGGCTGGACATAATATCTTATTAACCTTGACATAATCCAAGTCCAATTGGATAATGACAAAGTCCACTTACTAAAGTCCATTAAGAACTATTTTTATTTTACTCGTACAATTCTCGTATTCTCTTCGTATAGTATTCGTACGATATTCGTATTATATGTCATATTAATCTTCACACTATACTCGTATAATAACTAGTATCATACTCATATTCCTTACATATAATAACCCTAATCATTATACGTAATCATTTAATTCTCGAAACTCACTTTTCTAACCCTTAGGTTTTAAGTCCGCAGGCGAAAACTTCGTTTGCCATAACTGAAATATTATTGGATATTCCATTACGTCTTAGTATTCTATCATTACTCATTTCTTAGAACTTTAAACTTACTCTCTGAAAAAATATCGATGAATAGTATTTTTACGAAAACTTCTCAGAAAACTTCCGTTTTCGTCTTGAAAATTCATAACAATTAATCCTAGCACATAGTCAGAATCCTTACCACATCTGCACATTCTAGGTCATAGAACAACCTTTAACAGCTAACTCACTTAATTAAACAATTAAATTCAATTAATTCAAATAATCAAAATAAAAATTCAATTCACATAAAAATCCGATTTTCTCGGGCGTTACAGAATTATTGTCAAGTCTTATTTTATTTAATAATATGTATTTCGATTTCTAAATGCACAACTCCTAATGAATGAAAATTAGAAACTACTTTCTAATTTCATTCCACCTTGGCCAAGGATTCCTGGGTTGTCATTTATCGAATCACATATGACATTTATCTTCTTTTACTAGTAGTGGTAGATTCTTTATTGATCAATCATTATCTTCATATATAACTTGTTACACCCAAGCATACCCTTTGATATACCCTAAGGGTCTTAAGGAATAAGTCAAAGTGCAATTCATTATATATAAGATACTATAATGATCTCATGTCTAAGGATCATTTGAACTACTATCACTACAGGAATTCCTATTGACGGATAAGTAAAACTCCATTAGGTATTCCTTAGCGAGTAACGTTCAGTGAATTTATTCTCCAATAAGCACCTACATACTTGCTTTAGTGTCTCCACACAAATGATCATGAGATCAATCATTCTAATCCAATGAGCAAGCAACGTATGTACCAATCTATCTGGATTCACTAGTCCTCTTTTTAGCAATCCATTGTTGAGAACATTTTAGTTTTAAGCTATCTAAGAATTTAGATCTCATTAGCATGATCTCATCATGATTCTAAAAGTATTGCTTAAAACTGTTGGTTTATCACATATTATTAAAACATCACCATGTAGATAATAAATGCATTTAATAAATGATTCTTTATTGATAAATAAATAAGATTGATTACAAAGTATATGCTTTATCATCATACATGATTGGCCTACATGCATACTACTTTCAGTGATTTGATATAATGCTATAGTTATGGGTAATATGTGCAAATTTCGTAAGTAAGCAATTTGTCATAAAATATTCGTTTGGTCAGGAAATATTTGTACGATGACACAATCATTGGTGGACCCCACAACTGAATGAATATCGGATATAGAAAGCGACAGAAATAACCTTTTTATAAAAATAACAGAAAACTTTTACCGTTAACTGTTGAAATACCGGTGATAAAAGAATAGTAATATGCGTGGTTGTATAGTAGCACACGGTATTGTACAGTATCTCTGATTATTGATGCTTACGAAAGAAGTCACTCAGTTCATTTAATAATTACCACAGTATTTGTTGCATAATATCTTATTTTATTAATTCAATTATTATTACAAGTATCATTTGCATGATATTTTATATTATTAAATTAATAATTGAGACGACACGGTTATTCATATTATTCTTTTCATTATTGACAATGTCTAAAAAGTTATGTCGAAGAAAGGGTTTGGTTATTTAATTGTGCACCAATAAGGAGAAATCCTTATCGGAAAACTCTTCTTTCCTGGGAATGATCTGGTTGTCAATATTGTGAGTTATAATATTAATGATGAATAATTGTTGAAAGATTGAAAATGTGTTGATTGAAGATAAGAGATTTATGGTAAATAATTAATCAATTTTTGATATAAATAGAGGGGTTTGTCATAAAGTATTTGTTGTAAGTTTGGCTTATTGCATGAACCCCCACTTACTTGTAGACACTTGAAATTTCATTTTTCTATTAATGACTATGTAGGAGGATAAAAGCGTCTTTTTCACACTCCAGAGATAACCCCAGAGAACCACAACATTAATTCCAACCCTGAAGATAGCCCCCGGGAGATCCAATTTCCAACCTCAGAGATAACCCCAGAAAATCAGTTTCCAACCCCGGAGATAACCCTAGGAAATACAGTTTCAACCCCGGAGATAACCCTGGGGGATCAAGTTTAATGCCCAAAGTCAACCCCGGGCAGTCAAATCGTCGAAATATACATGTCGAACCTTTTTAAACTTGTTTTTTCAAACAAATCTCACCTAACATGAGAACACCAAAAGACAAGAACTGAAAGGGACAAATAAAAATTCCGACTTCGACAGGAGACACCAAAGTAAGTATGTATGTTCTTATTGGAGAATAAGTTCACTAAGCGTGGCTCGCTTAAAGAACACTTAATGTAGTTTTACTTCTCTGACAATAGGATTTCATAGACTTCAGATCATCATAGTACCTTGTGTATTGGGAATTATACTTTGTCATATTCATTAATACTTTAGAGTATGTTATAGGATATGTTCAGGTATAATAAAGTGTACATGGAGGTAGGTGAATGATCAACAAATGATCTACCACTTCTAGCAAAGGGAGAGAATGTCATATGCGTTTCGATGAATGACAACTCAAAAATCCTTGGCCAAGGTGAATGGAAATTAGAAAGGAGTTTCTAATCTACATTAATCAGAGTTGCGTATTTTTTGAATTGAAATGCATATGTTTAAATAAATAAGACTTGTTAGTAATTTCATATCTTATGTTTAATCGGGACATTATATGGTATAAGAATCGAATTGTACGGTAAGTATTCACGTAATAGGTTATTTGTGTTCTTTGTGATTGAACGTTGAATTCATATTATCCTAATAGTCATGATACATTATCGTAAGGTGTCCCTCATGATTTAGAATAAATATTATTTATTTATATTTGAATTAAAGGAGTTTAATTCATTATAAATAATATTAGAACTATTTTAATTTATTTATTCTACTTACCAGCTTAATAATGAACCTAGAGTGTCACACTGCAAAAAGAGAAATATAATTTTAGAAGTAATTGACTTAATAATAATAAATTAAGTATATTTAATTTATTGGTGGAATAAATTAAATAGTTTAATATTTATAATTAAGTATTTGGAGAACTACTAAATTATAAATGGATAAGTGTAGTCTTATTATTATTATAAATAAATTGGCTAAATAATAAGAATATAGTATTTGGAGAATTACTAAATTATAAATAAATAAAAGGAATGTTATTATTATTATTATTATTATTATTATTATTATTATTATTATTATTATTATTATTATTATTATTATTTATTTTATTTTATTATTATTATTATTATTATTATTATTATTATTATTATTATTATTATTATTATTATTATTATTATCATTTTAGTTCCTAATTAGATTGAGAATTAAATTAAAACCCTAATTCCTAAATGGTTTAGGAGGGAGGGTTAGTCTATAAATAAGAGGAGCCTTATAGATTAATGCCAAGACTAATGTTTATGCAACTCTTGTAAGTATTCTCAAAACCATAATAACATAGGATAGAGAAAATTAGGGCTAGTCAACCAAAGTCTAGTAGAACCTAACTTCACTACTTCAATCAATATTCTCTTGGAAGATCACCTCTTGGGCGTTGCATACTTTGAGTAGCGAGCGTTTGATCATCTTCAAACGTATATCTTTTCTCCTTCCTCGATTAATAATATTGCATAAGGTGATTTCTAGGACTGCAGAAAAATTTTCAATACGATTTATGACATGCTTCAGCTATTTTACAATGTCGATTGTATGTATGTAGCGCCCATAAATCTGGCTCCCTTGAACCTCGGACCTGGTGCGTCACGATACATTATCATCTTACATATTCTCTAACTAAAGCAGAAAATATAAACTTAAATGTGACGCCCCCAAAATAGGTCCAATCCATCCAACCCATTCTGAGTCGCCAAATACATGGTACAGAAAATAACTACAACTTTATTATTACAATTGTCGTGCAAAATACGACAACACATATACTGTGAGTTTAAATACAAATATTGTCATCTAGACAGTATTCATACTCAATTAAGTCCTCATTATACTTATTGATACACTGTTTTACAAAATAGTGAGGACTACTAAAATAACTGTCTTGAATCATCATTCCACACCCCGACTAGTACTCGCTACATTCTCGCTTCCTGAGAAGAAAAATGGAACAACAAGGAAAAGGGTGAGCTCAACTAGCCCAGTAAAGAACATTATGACTAAGATAACATAGAACAAATTATTGTTAGTCTTCAACAGAGAAAAATATAATAGAATACAATAGACAACAAGTTTTAAATCAATATTCGCAGCGAAAAATAATAATTCATAGAAGAGTTACGTAGAGAATGAAATCTACGATTATCTATGAATTTAAAAGCTCATCATCAATATTTTATCCCTGTAACATCAATCAATAAATATCTTGAATCAAATAGTCATCTTTGCACTACAGGCCAAAGATATTCATCAGTTGGTCATGTTCACCTCAACACCTGTTCATCTTTGCACTACGGGCCAAAAATATTCATCAGAAATCATTCATCTTTGCACTACAGGCCAAAGATATTCAGTTATATCATCATTTAAGACTGAGGATGATGAAAAATATTTTAAAGAAAACGAATCTAGTGAAGCAAAAGAACATATATTAGGGATTCGTATTACAGTTTATCAATGCCCAAAAATACCTCATAAACAATCATAGTGGAGTAAAATTCAAGAATGATCAAAACATGGATACAATCAAAGCTAGTATCCAGAATAGATATTTTGGACAAAAAGAAGAAAATTTCATTTTTCGGTGAATAGTGTCGTATTCGTGAATAGTATCGTATACGTGAATAGTGTCGTATACGTGAATAGTAACTCTGACACCAAAAGATAAAAATTTCAAAAAACATCATTATGCTTCGTGAATAGTACTCATGAATAGTAACTCGTGAATAGTAACCCATGAATAGTAACTCATGAATAGTAACTCGTGAATAGTAACTCATGAATAGTAATTCTGACATGAAAAAGTTCTAAATTTGATAAAAAAAATTCAGATCAACACTTCGGCATAATGATATTGAAGAAAATAATATCATTTAAGAAGAAATAATATCCCTTACCTCGGAAAGACGGTACTTCTGACTGGAATACTAGATATAGTGCTGAAGGAAACTTGCACCGTATAGCAACACTCAAAGTATCAAATACTCACAAGAATACGCTCGATATAGAGAGAGAAATAGAGAGAAACTTGTGTTTCTCGTGTGATTTTTGATTCTAACCTAAGCACCCTATTTATAGGAAAATGCTTAGAACACCAAAGCAGAAAATTGAATATAATAATATTATATTTACAAAATTGTCAAGCCCACCTTAGAAGATCTGAATTCAGCCCATTCTCATCACATGTTGAGCCCACTAATTTGCAAAAAACGTTTTTCTTTAAAATAATAATTAAAACTTTCAAAAATCAATTATTTCGAAACTTCAGAACTTCAATAATTCATAATAAATAGCCCTTGTATCAGAAATTCGAATCTCGCGAGTTTTTATAGGAAATTCAATTCTCTACAATTTTGCAGAAGAAAGTTTTTCCAAATTCCAAACAGAAATTGACCGAAATCCACAAACGGGAGATTTTACAGTCAATAATAAATTTTCGGTCAAGAATTGTGTCCACCAACACACAAAACATGTGTTAATCATTTAATGCCACAAAAATACTCTTCCTCCTCATATACTCATATATCCCATATTCATTGTAAAAATATCACCATCAATATATTATTAAAATAATATATTTAAATGAATTATTTTATCAGAAAAAGATAAAATATTAATTTTCAACAATTGTCACATTAAAAATTTTCTCCATCTATATCCACATAAAATCAATATTTTCCTCATCATATAAATCAATAATTAATTGTACACAAATAATATTACAGAATCACAGTACTGGCAACTAGGCCGTTCCTAGGAAATAGGGGGCTTTCCAATAAGGATTTCTCCTTACTGGCGCGCAATTAGACGACCAAACCTCTCCTTAGACATAACTTTCTAGACATTGCCAATAATGTTATCTAATAATATTATTCAGATAATATGAATTATTGCTCCGATAATAGAAATACTGCATAGTGACAATTATAAAATATCAACGTAACAATTATTTAATCAATAAAATAAAATATTGAACAGTAATTACTGTAACCATTATTGAGTAGTGCCTTCTTACGTAAGAATCAATAATTGGTGCAATACCGTGTGCTACTGTGCAACAACACGTATTACTGTGTTTATCCACCGGGTATTCCAACAGTATTAACGGTAATAACTACGTCGTTATTTATAAACAACTTGTTTTTGTCGTTTTCTTCATCTAATCGCTTTCTGTTATGGGGCCCACACAAGGCTGCGCCGTCGTACGAATATTCCCCGATAACAAGAATATTTCACGACCAAACAAATATTTCCCGACAACAATGAATATTTTAGGACCACTTGCTTATTTGAAATATTTACGCATTTTACCCATAACTAACCACATTAATCAAATCAACCCTTACTATTTCAAAATAATAAATAGAGGAATTTAAATTTCATTTATTAATAATTTGGGATCTTACATTAAATGTGTTTATACAATCAATTCTTACAACATATCCCAAGGTCTATAACCTTAACTTGATACATACCTTCAATGTCATAAAAGGTTTACATAATTAACTTACATTAGATAACTAATTAGTTAATGTGCAAAACAATCTAATATTGTACTTTGCTTTTGTCTACGTCCTTCCTCGAACATTCGTCTCAATCTGAAATTTATTATCATGATATAGCAAGGGTGAAGAACTACTTTTCTCAACAAGTTTAAATACAAGAAGGATATATCATGATTGTAAATGAATAATAAGCTTTCGAATTTTTTAATAATATAATAATTGTAAAAAAGCATGAATCAGAACTTTAATAATTGAATGACTGAACCAATAATGTTGGATGGTCAACAATGAACATGAACAAATTTAACTGAACCTTATAGTAATGAAGTTGATCAGCCTTTCATACCTAATGAACATATGCAATATGCACCAAGTGCGAATCAATAGTAATAGATGTGGAATAATCAACAATAATTATCCACTAACATGTTTTAAAATAATAACTTGAGTTTGAGTTAGGAAACTTGCATATACCGTCGATTACTGCTACGAAATCTAATTTAATCTCTTTATTGTAAAGACATATCATTGTGAAGATTGATCTTTCAATCAACATATCACATTATACCTCATAATACTATTACTTTACAAGTAAATTATTTAACAATTAACCATATAAAAAAATATTAGATAACACCCACTACTACAAAACAGTAAATAAATAACGCGAAAAAAACGTAGTTTCAATCAGAAAAACGTTGTGGTTAAGGGTGTCATCTATTTGACACACTTACACAACGTTTTTAAAACGTTGTAGTTAGACACATTATACAACATTTTTTAAGAAAAAAACGTTGTAGATTTATTTTTCATAAATTAGCAGATACTTAAAAACGTCGTAGAAGGTATAATTCCACAACGTTTTCTTACTAAAAATGTTGTAGCTTAATATATCAGACAACGTTTAGGCACATTTACACAACGTTTTTAAAATATTGTAGATTAAAAAAAAAAAGTTGTGATTCACCTATATTACCAATGCACCTGCAATATGCTAATGCCATGATATATAGCTAAAAGGTCTAAATTCTCATTTAAATTTAAAGTCAAAATGTATCAACCATTCAAAATACATCCCAATAATACTATTCGTTTACAGTTTTAAATTACTACATCCACAAAATATATACCAAACTATCCAAGCTAAAAGAATGGATTAAATCACCGACCTGACATATACAGATAGAACACCTATTTTCCTTTCATTTTTTCAGACAAGTAAGAATGAACACCTTATACTGCACGAGGACATCATTGTCCTTCATAGTTTCATAGATAATATTCCCATTTTCATCTTCAACAATTAGAACCTCCTCTAGCTTAGCCATGCGATAGATCATAAGTAATGTCAGTCTAGACATTGGAGTTGCATAAAGTTGGCGCCGTTGCAGATGTGAACCAAAACCATCCGCCACACCATGAAGTAAAGGCATCTGCTGATTAAGGCCATGAACAGAATATGGCATTAGTAAGTCGCTAATAGACCACATACCTATAACTAAAGAAATAGTTCCCTAACAGTCAAATTTGTATCAGTTGGATAAGTAAAACTTCAAAATGAAAATATGTAAATACCATTATGTCATTATGCTAAAAGATGCATAAACTGACCGGTACAATGCATGTTTTTGAGGAAATGACAATGAGATATTCCAGTCCCAATAGCAATATAAATTTAAGAAAGGAATTTATATAATCCTTTCTTGAGTAAAGAACATGCCTGCTCTATGACTTGTACTATATACCAGACTGAATGACACACATTCAATAGACTTTTTAGTTATCTAAAGTAAAAAATTGATTCAATTTGCAGTTGTTTGCAAGAAGGGAATATCTTCCGCGTGTAGTGACACACACATGATGCTAGCATATATATAAATTAGTAAAACTTCTAATCATATATGACAGAGAATAGACCATCATACAAATGAACACTTACAGTAAACCAGTGTAACTTCTTTACAGCAGGACCTTGTCAGAAATGGAGATCGAATCAACACCCATAGACACCAAAAGTTATCAAAAGCTTCTTCAAGTGGTATGTTCAGTCTTCTACATATTTCACAATAGTCTTGGCATGGATTTTCAATGCCCATCCTATCAATCTAGCACCACATGAAAACAACATTGGTCATAAACACTTTATATACCTCTTTCTCCCCTTCAACAAGTACACAAACTACAATCACCTCAGCAACATAATTTAGGACACAGTAATTGTGCTATAGATGGAATAATATATACATATATATATGTATATATATAAGCTTTTATGTGTGTGTGTGTATTTATATATGTATCTCAGAGTTAGTAATAATGTGTGCCATTGAATTCTTCACGACATCATCTTTACCAGAAATCGAATTAATGAAACAAGAAAGGAAAAAAAACAAAAAAAAGTTATTTAGTAAGTAGAAGCATCTAACCTGGGTTCCCCAATAGGAGTTGACTGCAAGAACAGTTCAAGATTGTAGCTATGACCATTGGCATATAATTTTGGCATCAATAAACCATGCCGCATTTCTCTCTATAAAAGTAACCTCAGACTGGTATAACAGATGACAAGATAAACCTCTGGCTTATCTTGGAACTTGAAACGGAATCCACACATAAAAATTAGATTGAACCCACACATAAAAATTTGAATTGATTATGAAGGGCAAAATATGAGGACTTTCTTAAGTAAAGACTTCTGTTTGCAGACAAAACTTACAGAGTCACCACCCCATCAAGCAATTATATAAAAAAACTATGTACCTGCAAAATATCAGTTGGAACTGAAAAGTTTGTTGCAACTGCTCTCAACCTCCAATGGTAGATAATTTGCCTTCCTCTAGTTTCCTACTTGAAGACAGGGAAGATGAGTATGCTGAATCGTGAAGTCGAACATCTCTTGAAAGTATTCAATAACTGACTTCATAGTTGAGTTGTCATCGACAGGAAACCTGCACAACATTACCATGAATAATTAGAAGACTTACATATTTATTAAAAATTCATAAAGAGAAAGTAAAGATGAGTAAATT
The DNA here is from genome assembly GCA_016801055.1 of Panax notoginseng. Taxonomy (NCBI): domain Eukaryota; kingdom Viridiplantae; phylum Streptophyta; class Magnoliopsida; order Apiales; family Araliaceae; genus Panax; species Panax notoginseng. The sequence continues at coordinate 179,013,276 of CM029014.1, forward strand.
TATTCATATTAAAGCCTAAAAGAGAAGAAGGTATCAAATTAAAAAGGTAAGAAAAGGTAAGGCAGTGAGACAATAAAGAGGATATGGCCCTCAATGGAGTTGAAGCAGTTCAATGAAGGCGCTGATCTAGGAGAAGAATTTAAAGACAGACTTTTGAATCTTGTTCCTAGCCTTAAAAAATTTAGTACTATTGAAGGAATAGTAAAAAGCATCTTACTTTTTGAAACTCCTGAATTGCTAGACAGTATGAACAAAATTCACCATACATTATCTGTTGAAGTGGCTCAAATGGCATTATACTACCAAATAAATAGGGAATATTATTATCTTTCCTCCATTAGTAGCCAAGCAGAAATTTGTTTATGTTACTGGTAGTTGTAGAGAAATTAAAGTTCAGAAATATCTAAATGCAGATTAGATATCATTATCAGCATCCATCTATCTATATGGGGCAATTTGACAACTTTGGTGACTAGCAGGAATGTAGGTGTAAAAATATTGCTATTATTATTTACTAGTTTAAAGTTGGCATGGGATGTAGTTGGATTTTTAGTTTAGTTTCTAGCCTTTGGATTAACTAAATTACCTGCTAATGAGGTCTGCTGGCAATCCTTCCTGATCGAAGCGCCACAGCTTGTTGTAAGCGACAGAGCAAAACTCCAAAGAGTACTTGCCAGGTGAGAACGCCCTTTCAATGCTTCCGCCTGCATTAATGAGAACACTCCGGGCCAGAGAGTTGATCTCCATTGTGTACCAAAAATGAGGGTGTAATAGCCTGTAAATTGGGTGCATCGCACTAAGTTGTTGGTTGGTAGCAATTATATAAGGCTCTGTGGCACAATGAGTTCTTAGCCTGCAAAGTATTAAAAGTAAGATAGAAATGAGAAAAGATACCAGCAAAATTCTTATAGTTGATGTTAATTACATTCCACAAAAAGAGTACCATTTGAAAGAAAAAAAAATTCAGAAAAACGTTCATTTTCTAGTGATAGTAATATAAAATGACACATTGTGCTCAAATTTTTCATCATAATTTCATTATTTTACCACACTACTAACCTAACAAACCTAACAGGAGTATTATTTTTAGGGGTATACATGAAACGAAAATACATCATTAATATTCACAAAATTTGCGAAAGGAATGGAGTATAAAACACAGAGAGACAGAGAGATGTCTAAATGGAACCTACCAATGACTAACAAGCTGGTGATAACCAGAGTCATGTGCCTGGACATAAGCTTTTGCTAGCTTCCAAAGCCAATCAGTTTTAGAATCCCGACCTAGCCTATATACTTGCTTCCACTGGGGTTTTCCTCTTCCCTGTGGCCGAACTAGCTCAATGGCTATAGGCTTTAAAATATTAATAGGAGTTGGGAAAAACAACGTCCTCGATCCATAAAGTGTTGTCCCTTTTAAGTCTCTTACTTTGTGCACATATGGTAAGAGCAAATCATGGTAATCGAGAATAAAAAGCTTCTTCTGACTAATGGCCTGCATTTATATACAAATGCAACGAGTTACAAAACATCTTTTTTTGGAATGAAGATTAATCTGATCATGCATTGCAATGTGGGATTTTTATTACCTCCTCAACGGTCATGAAGATTTGTTGTTCGACCACTTCTTTAGTGATTGCTGATTCAGGTGGTTCGTACTTCACAGGGTCAAGGTCGCTTTTTAATGGCCATTCCTGCACATAAGAATAATTAAAGCAATTTTTCCAGAAGTATTGCTTCTAAATTCATGTATATAAGAACTTTTAGGCCACTTTTTAGGAGTTTGCTGTGAATGTGCAGAAATCATACACTTCTAGATTTTTATTTTTAATAAAAAAATGCTTCTGCATTTTTTAAAAGTGTTAGTAGAACATATATACCTTAACCAATCTTATGCTACAAGGGTTAAGACCAGCTAAGGTTTAACGACCAAATTTGTCATCCTTCGTCTAAGAAAATTTATCTCCTGCAGATCAATACACACCAAAATGGTGAATACATGCAACAGACCTACAAACACGCACATATAGAGAGATTTTGTTCATACTTTCTAGCAATTAAGGAGTCTCAAAAAGCAAGTTGCTTTTTACTATTCCTTCAACAGTACTAAATTTTTCAAGGCTAGGAACAAGATCCAAAAGTCTGTCTTTAAATTCTTCTCCTATATCAGCGTCTGCATGTCAAACACTGTTTGGTGTGAACTTAACAAATACAATAAGAATTGCCCTAAAGTTAAATATCATGCATACCAGGTCTTATACAACTAGGCATAGTCCTACAGATCAAATTTTACAAGACTAAAATGCTCATCTCATATAAAGTCTATTAAAGAGGACTAATAATATGTCATTTCAATCGTGTAAACTTTTTATTATCAACAAAAAGGAAAGTCAAAAATTTTAAAATATGTAATACTTGCTCTCAAAGGACATGGAAAATGCATATAAAAATAAAGTATTTGCTCTAATAAAGCATATATCAACAATCTTATCACTTGTTTCCATTTCAGTAAGTATGTCTCTCTTGCAGATATTTCATGTGTCCTTATAGGAAAAGAAGTGACTTAGATATTCAATTGAAACAGAAAACATAACAAAATTCTAACCAAAAAAGACACCAAAAAATATTAGTATTGTAGGTCGAAGTTCCCTTCTTGGCATTGTCAATTTTAGCTGGACATGGTACCTTCACACGAAATTCAGATAATGAATAATTTATTCTAAAATAAGTAGCTAAAAAATTGAAACCTCTGTGTCCTATGGAAGCACAAATATCACAATGAAAGGCATTTTAGCATTACATGCACTTTCCTCTCACTTTCATTGTAAATAAGATATCTAAATCTTAAAAAGACATCGAATGGAATTAACTTAGCAAAGAGCATTATATAACAATTTTAAAAAGATACAAACATAAAACTAGCAAATCAAATAACAATTCACAAACAGAATCAAACATTTTACATATAATTTTATTAACACTTCTTTTGTCATTTAATATTCCATATACAATATGTCTTAACGGATAGGAAACTGTTTCACTACAATATTCGCACCCATCTAAACAGATATAAAGCAGAAAATTAATAATCAAACTTTCCAATCATCAGACATACCAAAAAAGTACCCCAAAAAATTCTAGAAATAAGTACCTCCCGATAACCTTAGTTAGGGTTTTGATGCAACCATCGATGATCTCATCTCTTGTGGGTTCACCCTTAGGTTTCTCCACAATAACAAGCCAGTGCTTAAAATCGTAACCATCGAGCAAAATCGTCTCCTTCGGGGGACGATTGGACCAGTTAGGGTTCGAATCGTTAAGCCATCGCTCCAATTGACGGCAGATCAGAGCATGGTGTCGATTTTTGTCTCGAAACTCGGGTCCCACTAGCGTGGTGACTCGGTGGCCGAGTCGAATTGGCATTCGAGGAAGAATACGGTGTTGAGACATGGGTCTCCGGCTGCCTGTAGCCAGGATTTGCAGACGAACATAGCTCGTCGCCATCGTTGTTCCACGGTAAGCCTGTAGAAGATGTTGATCAGGCACTCGTGAGTCAACTAGATGGTGGAAGTTGGCGGCGGCAGAATCGAGAAAGCGGAGGCGGAGGTATGAGAAAGAAAGAAGGAAGAGAGGCGAGGGCGGAGGGTGATATTTGATGGAGAAGGATGTCTACGAGCGAGAAAACATGAATGAAATATTAAAAAAGAAAAGCAAACTCTATAAATTGATAAAGATTTAAGCTCCGCCCGATTTATTTTAACCTCCGTATTTTTGACATAGACAACATTTTTTTTAAAAAAAATATTATCTATTTAAAATCAAAAATTATCCTTTTAAATAGATAATATTTTTTCATATATATTTATAACGTTTTGTTAAAAAATATTGTGAAAAAAAATACCATAATATTTTTTATAAAAACGTTGTTATTTAAGTGTTGTCTATTTACTACTTTGTATTAGTGACCTTACAACATTAGTATATTATTATCATCCTTTGAAAATTTTTTAATCACTATATCATATACATTATGGTTTAACACTTTAATCTTTCATATTATAAGTTCTTTTCAATAATCCAGTAAGCTGAATACTAATACAGTAATCTGGATTATTCAAACATACCAATCTAGCAACCCAGATAGACCAATCCAGTAACCTGGATTCAAACTAATCTCTAATCTAATTGTAAGACCCCGAATTTTACGAAATAAAAAGTATTCAATTTTTTTATAATTATTGTTCTATTTAGTAAATGCTTAAATTGATAAAAGGTTAAAGTTAAGGGGGATATGTGAAAATTTTGCAAAGTAAGTAAGTTGTTATAAAATATTCGATTGGTCAGGGAATATTCGTTTTAACATGGAATATTCGTATGAAGGCACAATCATTGGTGGACCCCACAACGGAATTATTATCGGAGTTGGAAAACGACAGAAATATATTTTTATAAATATAACGGCGAAAGTTTTACCGTTAAAATGTTAAAATACCCGATGATAAAAGTACAGTAATACGCGTGGTTGCACAGTAGCACACTGTATTGTACAATATCATTGATTATTGATGCTTATGTGAGAAGTCACTCAGTTTTATTCAATTATTGCCACAGTAATTGATGCATAATATCTCTCATATTATTGATTCAATTATTATCATAGTATCATCTGCATAACATTTTATATTATTAAATCAATAATTGAGACGACAAAGTTATTCATATTATTATTTGTATTATTGACGATGTCTTGAAAGTTCTGTCGAGGAAAGGGTTTGGTCACCTAATTGCGCGCCAATAGGGAGAAATCTTTATCAGAAAGCTGTTAGGTTTGTAATATTCATGAACGCAATCAAATTGCATAAAATAGCGGAAACGTGTAAAATCAGAGTTTTAAAAATTTTACAAACCATACACCCGGATCATCATTTATGCACAATTATTAATTAAACGAAAAAATAAGAACAAGAATCATACCCTTGAAGATCTGAGCTTTCTCAGGTACAAGTTCACCTCCAATCCTTTTCGCGTTCAACTTGAATCCACCGGGTTTAGTTCTTTCCTTTGATCAACGTTAGCCACCCAAGTGTTTGGCCTCTAGAGGTGATCCACCAAGGAAGAAGAAGAATTCAAGAAGATGGGTATTTGGCAAAATCCTAGTTTTTTTATCTCTCATAGAAAAAGCGTACTCTCCAACAATTAGAATAACGTATGTTTGATATCTGATATATGACTCCTCTTATAAAGATATCAAGTAACCCTATTAAAAATAAGGTATTATTTATTTAATTAAACTCTTTTAATTAAATGGGCTCCCTAATCTTATTAGGAATAAATGAGAGTACATATATTAAATTAATTCCTAAACTCTTTTAGAAATTAAAATAATAATAATTGTAATAATATTAATAAGACTCCTCTAATTAATTTATATTTAATATTTCTAAAATATTAAACAATAAATATTAAGCTATTTAATTTATTCTATCATCATAGATTAAATTAAATATACTTAACATATTATTACGATTATGCCATTAACTTCTTAAATAATTATTCTTCCTTTTATGGTGTGACCCTTTAGGTTCTCCATATTAAACCGGTTGTGAATAAATCAATTAGAACAATTCTAATCTTATTTAAATAAATAAATTAAACTATTAATTTATTTAAATAAATAATATTTATTCTACAATAGGGATAAGCCTCCCTAGCGATCAACGACTTTTCAGATAATATAGATTTCAACATTAATCATAAAAAAACCTTAGAGTAAATAGTTACCGCACAATTCAATCCTTCCACCATACAATGTGTGAGACCCCAGATTTTATGAATAAATATTTAATTTTCTCGAAATATTTTTTTTAATATTATAGTGTGGATTTGAGATAATGTTATAGTTGTGGGTAGTATTTATAAATTTTGCAAAGTATGCAAGTTGTCATATTATATTCGATTGGTCAGAGAATATTCTTTGTGTCGGAGAATATTCGTACGATGGCACAATCATTGGTGGACCCCACAACGGAATTATTGTCGGATTGAGAAAACGACAAAAATATTTTTATGAAAATAACGGCGGAAGTTTTACCGTTAATACTGTTGAACTACTCGGTAGCAAAAGTACAGTAATACGCGTGGTTACATAGTAGTACACGGTATTGATTATTGATGCTTATGTGAGAAGTTACTCAGTTTTGCTTATTTTATAGACTCACATTTACCTATTTTTCAAAATAATCGGTAGAATTTATTTAAAGGTGGGGGCCACATGTGGGGCCTATATGTGTTGAAAAACTAATTTTGGAAATGGGGGTGGGAGAGAGTTATGTAGGGGAAGGAGTTTTTATATATAAGATTGTGATGTGTGTGTGTATATATAATATTATATGTGTGAGTGGAGAGTGGTGGAAGAAAAGAAAGAGTGAAAGTGATGTGTGTGAGTGGAAAATGATGAAAAAGTAATTATATAAAAGTGATGGGTGTAAGATGTGTTTGTGTGTGATAGTAATGTGTAAAAGTGTAGTGAATTTAATTATTGGGTGGGTGGGGGATTGATGTTGGTTATGGGGGAGAAAAATTAAGTGGTGTATATATAATATTGATTTATATAATATGAAAACATGTGTTTATATATATGTATTATATTTTAATTTTTGTTGTGATTTTATTGGTTAGATGATTGACTTAATTGTTAGTTGATTGAAAAATAATTTTGTAAAATTATTTCATCCATGAATAGTGCCTTTCTATTCTCCTATAAATAGAAGCTCATTCCTTCATTATTTCTTACAAATTCATTGAAACTCTAGAGAGAGAAAATTATAGAGAGAAAGAAAAAAAATTTTCTGCTACTTAACTACTCTTATATTCAGTTTCTTTTACGGTAAGGGGTATTATTTCTTTTGTATTCATGAAGAGAACTTCTGTTATTCTATTATTTATTATTCTGTTGGAATAACCTGTATACGCGGTCTACCCTATACTTGGTGATATTCTTCTATTATTCTGTTGGAACATCCTGTCTATGTGTTTTACACCGAACCTGGTTCCGTCTTTATTATTATTCTATTGGAACATCCTGTCTGTGTGTTTTACACCAGACCTGGTTCCGTCTTTATTATTATTCTGTTGGAATATCCTGTCTGTGCGTTTTACGCCGGACCTGGTTCCATTATTTATTATTCTGTCGGAATATCCTGTCTGTGCGTTTTACGCCGGACCTAGTTCCATTATTTATTATTCTGTTGAAATAACCTGTCTGTGCGGTCTATCACATGTATGGTGATTTCTTTTGTTATTTCATTCTTTATTATACTCAGTCGGTTAAAACTTTGACTTCTATACTCCATGAAATTAGTGGAATATCTTTGATATTTGCGCTTCATCCAGTATCTTTTCATGGAAATATTCTTTTAAGCATTCTTGAATTTTACTCAACAAAGAATTATCATGTTGACAATTTGGACGTTATCAGTTCCTAGATAAATTAATTCTTGAACTTGTTTTATTGAATTCTTATATCATTGTCATCATCCTCATATTTATATTTTGTTGAAAGTCATCTGTGGCTTGTAATGCATAGATGGACTTGGTATGATCATGACCAGGGATTATTTGGTGTAATCATGACCGTAATATTACAAATGATGTGAAAAAAGTCCTCATTGGCCCGTAGTGCATTGATGGACAGTTTTTGGTATGATTATGGCTATAGATTCTCTTTGGCCGTAGTGCAAAGATGAATTGTTTTATGGCATGATCAGGACCGTTGATGAATACACGATTATCTTTGGCCCGTAGTGCATGGATAATTTGTGGTCGTGACACTAATGAATACACAATTATCTTTGGCCCGTAGTGCATGGATAATTTGTGGTCGTGATACTAATGAATACACGATTATCTTTGGCATGTAGTGCATGGGTAATTCGTGATCGTGATACTAAAGAATATCCTTGGCCTGTAGTGCAGGGATGATTTAATGATGTGGATTATTTATTAAGCTGAGTTTCAGCGATAAAAGTGATGAAAAATCTTTTAAATCATAAAAGATAGTAGATTTTATTCTCTACTTGACTCTTTTAATGGATTGTTTGATCCGCTGCAGTTAAACTTGATGTCTATTGTATTTTATCAGTTTAACATTGTTGAAGACTAATGATAATTTATTCTGCATTATCTTAGTCATAATATTTCTTACTGGGCTAGTTGAGCTCACCCTTTCTTTCACTGTTCTCTTCAGGAAATAAGAACGTAGCTGAGACTAGTCGGGGAACAGAGTGATGGTCCTAGATGATAGCATTAGTAATCCTCATTATTCTATGTAATATTGTGATAATAATTGTAATGAGGACTCCTTTTGAGTATGGATACTCTCTAGAAGACAATATTTGTATTCAAACTCACAGTTTATGTTCTGTCGTATTGTACACGACAGTTGTATTATTAAGTTGTATTTGGATTTATGTACAATGTAAGTGGCGACCCAAGATGGGTGACGTATACCTAATTTTGGGGGTGTCATAGTTGGTATCAGAGCTTAGGGATATGATCCCTGGCTGAGATGTGAGACAAGAACTAGGAGGGGAGAGATGGAAAATTTCTTTGCTAGTATGACCTACCTAAGTTTATTTGGTATTTAATATTGGTCGATCAGAGTATAGGGATAATATGTGATATGTCAATTAACCCTTGTTTTGTGACAGTGTTTGAAAATAGCATCCGAAAATGTTGAGAATAGTAATGGAGCACATGAGACCGTGGAGACACCTCTAATCAGCAACCAAGATAATGTGATTAGAGATATCCATGTGGTGATTGAGGAATTAAAAGTTACACTCAAGCTAGTCGCAAAGGTAGCAACTGAGAGTGGGGAAGAAGAGGAACCTGAGGATGATTTATTAGAAGAACTTATTGATCAAAATGTAGAATTGCAAAATCGTATTCATGAGTTAGAAGAGCAGGCTGAAGAACGGCAAGCGGTCGTAGAACAAAGGGATGTAATAATTCAAAATTGTATTACCCGATGTGCGATGGTTGAACAGAAGCACTCTTTGGCAGAGTATACGATATTAAAGCTGAAATCTGAGAATTTAAATGTCAAGGAGCAGCTGAAAGAAGAAATAACTGAACGAGTGAGAATGAAAGATGCATGGGTAAAAGCCGCACGACGCGTTGATATTGTGGAAAGAGAAGTCCGATCCAAGAAAGCTAAAATAGATGATATGTAATTTTTTCGACAGCAATTGGAAAAATCCAGCATCGAGTTTTGAATTATCCTAACGAGGAATCGAACGAAGTTATCATGGGTTAGTTAATTATAAATTCTTGCAAAATCTATACCTTATTAGATACCGGTTCTACCCATTCTTTTATCTCTCTTGCTTGCGCTCTACGTTTAAATTTGACTCCAGAGAGATTAGACTTTGACTTATCGATTGAAACTTCGTTAGTAGAAACCTTCATTTCATGTGCTATCCAAGTCTTGGATGAGAGTCACAGTTTTTAAATGATATTTCTATTGTTAATAAATCTCCTGACGTATTCTCGAAGAACTTCTTAGCCTACCCCTAGAGCGTGAAATAGAATTTTGTATTGACCCCATTACAAAACCCATTTCTTAAACCCTCAAATATTTCTTCAACTAAAGCGAACGTAACATGCGCCAAAGACGTTGGCTCGAGCTGTTGAAGATTACGATTGTACCATGCAATATCATCGTGAAAGTGAGAACGTGGTAGCTGATGCTTTGAGTAGAAGATCGTATGCTGTTACAAGTGCGAATATACGAATCCACGTGAAGATTACGAATATACGAGTAGAATCGACTTTAATCGAAAAAGTTAAAGCCGCTCAAGCTACATACTCAGAGCAGATGAATAAAGAAGGTTCAAGAGGGCGTTATTCTAGAAGCAAGAATCGACGAAGAGAGGAAATCTCAACCCTCGATTTAATTGGCCCATTTGAAATCCTCGATGAAGTAGGAACTGTGGCTTATAGACTCGTTTTACCGCCAAGTATGTTGCGTGTTCAGAACATTTTTTTTATGTATTGATGTTACGTAAAAATATGGACGACCCGAACCACATTATTAATTTAGAACCGGACAAGATAACAGAAGATTTAACGTATGAGGAGATACGTGTTAACATCTTGGATAAGAAGGATCATATTCAATGCTCAAAGGTTATACCTCAAGAGTTCGAAGTCAAGGTATCCTCACCTGTTTGGCATACCAGGCACGTACGTAAATTTCGAGGGCGAAATTCCATAAGGAGGGGAGATTGTGAGACCCCAGATTTTATGAATAAATATTTAATTTTCTCGAAATATTTTTTTTAATATTATAGTGTGGATTTGAGATAATGTTATAGTTGTGGGTAGTATTTATAAATTTTGCGAAGTATGCAAGTTGTCATATTATATTCGATTGGTCAGAGAATATTCTTTGTGTCGGAGAATATTCGTACGATGGCACAATCATTGGTGGACCCCACAACGGAATTATTGTCGGATTGAGAAAACGACAAAAATATTTTTATGAAAATAACGACGAAAGTTTTACCGTTAATACTGTTGAACTACTCGGTAGCAAAAGTACAGTAATACGCGTGGTTGCATAGTAGTACACGGTATTAATTATTGATGCTTATGTGAGAAGTTACTCAGTTTTGCTTATTTTATAGACTCACATTTACCTATTTTTTAAAACAATCGGTAGAATTTATTTAAAGGTGGGGCCACATGTGGGGCCTATATGTGTTGAAAAACTAATTTTGGAAATGGGGGTGGGAGAGAGTTACGTAGGGGAAGGAGTTTTTATGTATAAGATTGTGATGTGTGTGTGTGTATATATAATATTATATGTGTGAGTGGAGAGTGGTGGAAGAAAAGAAAGAGTGAAAGTGATGTGTGTGAGTGAAAAATGATGAAAAAGTAATTATATGAAAGTGATGGGTGTAAGATGTGTTTGTGTGTGATAGTAATGTGTAAAAGTGTAGTGAATTTAATTATTGGGTGGGTGGGGGATTGATGTTGGTTATGGGGGAGAAAAATTAAGTGGTGTATATATAATATTGATTTATATAATATGAAAACATGTGTTTATATATATGTATTATATTTTAATTTTTGTTGTGATTTTATTGGTTAGATGATTGACTTAATTGTTAGTTGATTGAAAAATAATTTTGTAAAATTATTTCATCCATGAATAGTGCCTTTCTATTCTCCTATAAATAGAAGCTCATTCCTTCATTATTTCTTACAAATTTATTAAAACTCTAGAGAGAGAAAATTATAGAGAGAAAGAAGAAAAGTTTTCTGCTACTTAACTACTCTTATATTCAGTTTTTTTTACGGTAAGGGGTATTATTTCTTTTGTATTCATGAAGAGAACTTCTGTTATTCCATTATTTATTATTCTGTTGGAATAACCTGTATACGCGGTCTACCCTATACTTGGTGATATTCTTCTATTATTCTGTTGGAACATCCTGTCCGTGTGTTTTACACCGGACCTGGTTCCGTCTTTATTATTATTCTATTGGAACATCCTGTCTGTGTGTTTTACACCGGACCTGGTTCCGTCTTTATTATTATTCTGTTGGAATATCCTGTCTGTGCGTTTTACGCCGGACCTGGTTCCATTATTTATTATTCTGTCGGAATATCCTGTCTGTGCGTTTTACGCCGGACCTAGTTCCATTCTTTATTATTCTGTTGGAATATCCTGTCTGTGCATTTTACGCCGGACCTGGTTCCATTATTTATTATTCTATTGGAATAACCTATCTGTGCGGTCTATCACATGTATGGTGATTTCTTTTGTTATTTCATTCTTTATTATACTCAGTTGGTTAAAACTTTGACTTCTATACTCCATGAAATTAGTGGAATATCTTTGATATTTGCGCTTCATCTAGTATCTTTTCATGAAAATATTCTTTTAAGCATTCTTGAATTTTACTCAACAAAGAATTATCATGTTGACAATTTGGACGTTATCAGTTCCTAGATAAATTAATTCTTGAACTTGTTTTATTGAATTCTTATATCATTGTCATCATCCTCATATTTATATTTTGTTGAAAGTCATTTGTGGCTTGTAATGCATAGATGGACTTGGTATGATCATGACCAGGGATTATTTGGTGTAATCATGACCGTAATGTTACAAATGATGTGAAAAAGTCCTCATTGGCCCGTAGTGCATTGATGGACAGTTTTTGGTATGATTATGGCTATGGATTCTCTTTGGCCGTAGTGCAAAGATGAATTATTTTATGGCATGATCAGGACCGTTGATGAATACACGATTATCTTTGGCCCGTAGTGCATGGATAATTTGTGGTCGTGACACTAATGAATACACAATTATCTTTGGCCCGTAGTGCATGGATAATTTGTGGGCGTGATACTAATGAATACACGATTATCTTTGGCATGTAGTGCATGGGTAATTCGTGATCGTGATACTAAAGAATATCCTTGGCCTGTAGTGCAGGGATGATTTAATGATGTGGATTATTTATTAAGCTGAGTTTCAGCGATAAAAGTGATGAAAAACCTTTTAAATCATAAAAGATAGTAGATTTTATTCTCTACTTGACTCTTTTAATGGATTGTTTGATCCGCTGCAGTTAAACTTGATGTCTATTGTATTTTATCAGTTTAACATTGTTGAAGACTAATGATAATTTATTCTGCATTATCTTAGTCATAATATTTCTTACTGGGCTAGTTGAGCTCACCCTTTCTTTCACTGTTCTCTTCAGGAAATAAGAACGTAGCTGAGACTAGTCGGGGAACAGAGTGATGGTCCTAGATGATAGCATTAGTAATCCTCATTATTCTATGTAATATTGTGATAATAATTGTAATGAGGACTCCTTTTGAGTATGGATACTCTCTAGAAGACAATATTTGTATTCAAACTCACAGTTTATGTTCTGTCGTATTGTACACGACAGTTGTATTATTAAGTTGTATTTGGATTTATGTACCATGTAAGTGGCGACCCAAGATGGGTGACGTATACCTAATTTTGGGGGCGTCACACAATGTCCTAATTAAATATAAGACATAGAATTACTGTCAAGTCTTATTTTATTTAATTATATGTATTTCGACTCTTAAATGCCCAACCCCAAATAATGCAGATTAGAAACTCCTTTCTAATTTCATTCTGCCTTGGCCAAGGACTACTGGGTTGTCATTTATCGAATCACATAGCACATTTTTCTTCTTTTACTAGAAGTGGTAGATTCTTTATTGATCATACATTATCTTCATGTACAACTTATTATACCCAAGCATACCCTTTGATATACCCTAAAGGTCTTAAGGAATAAGTCAAAGTATAACTCATCATACACAAGATACTATGATGATCTCAAGTCCAAGGATCACTTGTACTACTATCACTATAGAAATTTCTATTGACAGGCAAGTAAAACTCCATTAGGTATTCCTTAGCAAGCCACGTTCAGTGAACTTATTCTCTAATAAGCACCTACATACTTGTTTTAGTGTCTCCACACAAATGATCATGAGATCAATCATCCTCATCCAATGAGCAAGCAACGTATGTACCAATCTATCCGGATTCACTAATTCCCAATTTAGTAATCCAACGATTGGGAACTATTTTAGTTTTAAGCTTTCTAAGAATTTAGATCTCATTAGAATGATCATCATCATTATTCTAAAAGCATTGCTTAAAACTATGGCTTTATCACATATTATAAAGCAGCATCATGTAGATAATTAAAAGCCTTTAATAAATTAATATTTTTATTAATAAATGAATAAGATTGTTAGAAAGTATATGCTTTATCATCAAAAATGATTGGCTTGTGTGCATACTACTTTCAAAAGTCTTCTCTTTCCTGAGAATGATCTGGTTGTTAAATATTGTGAGTTATAATATTAATGATGAATAAGTTCGTGTTGATTAAAGATGAGATTGTTGATAAAACTATTTCCATTGTGTTGGGATTATTTGTGTTAGTGGAAATCGACATTTATTTCGATAATAATTGATTTTTGGATGTTAATTTGACCAAACGGACAATTAATCGGATAAATGAGGAATTAATTACTATTGGTTCACATGCAAATTACTGTTGGTTCACATGTATGGAACTATTGATTCACATGCATGTACTATTAGTGGAGGTGGTGCAAGATTGATAATACTTAAAGGACTAAATTAAAAATAGAGGTATAGATGAAGGTACTATACTGTAATAATTCGAGCCCCTAATCGTGCAATTATCGAAAATATGTTTTCCTATAAATAGAAGCTCATTCTTCTTTCATTCTCATCAGTTCACTAAGACTCACAAGACCAACTATAGAGAGAGAAGCTATAGAGAGAAAGAAGAAGAGTATTTTGTTACTTCACTATTCCAGTATCCAGTCTTCTTCTAAGGTAAAGGATATTATTTTTGTTCAATATTCGTATGAAATAATATTTTTTTCCATACTTTGTAGTATGTAAGTAATATTATTTCGTCTCGTATTCCTAATTATACCTTCATTTCATTAAAGTATTGCTTCTATACTCCAAGAAATTAGTAGAATATCCTTGAAATTTGCGTTTCATCAGATATCGTTTCATAAGGATATTTTCTGAACATTCTTGTTAAATTTTAAGCTTTTCATGTCGGAGTACTGTTCACGAAATACTATTCATAGGATACTATTCACAAAGTACTATTCACGAGGTACTATTCACAAAGTACTATTCATAGGGTACTATTCACATAGTACTATTTTTTAAGTACTATTTATAAAGTACTATTCACGGGGTACTATTCACCCAGGGTACTATTCATGACAAAAATTAATTTCTTTCTGTCCAAATTATTTTTTTGATACAATATTATTCTTGAATTTTACTACACAAAGCAGTATCATGCTGACAATTTGGACATTATTGAATTCTAGAGAAATTAAATTATAAATCTTTAAAAATTTATCTTTTGCTTTCTTTTAGTTGAATTTTTATTTCATTGTCATCATCCTCATGCTTATATTGTGATGAAAGTCATCTTTGGCCGTAGTGCATAGATGGACTGTTGATTGGTATAATTATGACCATGGATCATTCTGTATAATCATGGCCCATAATGTTACAAATGATGTGATAAAAGTCCTCAGTGGCCCGTAGTGCATTAATGGACAGTTATTGGCATGATCATGACCATTGGTGATTACACGAATATCCTTGGCCCGTAGTGCATGGATAATTCGTGGACGTGATACTAATGAATATCCTTGGCCCGTAGTGCACGGAAAATTCAGTGATGTGGATTATTTATTAAGCTGAGTCTCAGCGATAAAGTTGATGATAAACTTTTTAAATTATAGAAGATAGTAGATATCATGCTTTACTTGACTCTTCTAATGGATTGCTTGTTTCGCTACTGTTAAACTTGTTTATTATCAGTTTAACACTGTTGAATGCTAACGATAATTTATTCTGCATTATCTTAGTCATAATATTTCTTACTAGGCTAGCTGAGCTCACCCTTTTGCTTTAATTGTTCTTTTTAGGAAATGAGAACGTAGCCAGGACTATGAAAGCCCCAAATCCGGGTCCCAAATCACCGCGGATCTGGTACAATCATTCTACAACTATTGCGAAAGATATAAACATAAATTATTTATACATTACATTACGCACTATTTCTCCAAGGTCGAGTAACCTTCACTTAATACACAATTCATAACTTATTTGACTTACAATAACATTATTATACAATACTGTTACAAATCTAACTGCACACGTATACTATAGCTGGAACTGTCTTTGACCTTCCCTTGTATCCAACGTATTCGTCTTAATCTATAATGTTAATCATGATATAGCAAGGGTGGACAATGAATTTGCCCAGCAAGTATAAGTTCATTTAAGGCTATATCATGATTGAAAGAATTTGAATAATAAGCTGGCTATAATTCAACAATATAGTTGTGAATTAGAACGAACAAATTTTATTACTGAACAAGCATTTAACATGAACAAATATATCTGGACCGAATGGTAATGAAGGTGATTAGCCTTTCATACCTAATGAACATATGCAATACGCACAGAGTGCGATTTAATAATTCTTAGACATGGCAATCAGAAATGATTAACCACAAGTATAATTGAATAATACAACTCGAGGTCGAGTTAAGAAAAACATGTCTGAACCGTTGATTACCACTATGCAATTATATTAAGCTTTGTCCGAACCTAATATATGAATAATATCGATATACAATTAGAATAATATCATCATAGTATTTAAAATAACCTAAACACATTATTACATAACCCTATCAGTCTTTAACAAACATACGACCTATCCTCAAGTCAAACTTTTACAGTCTGAGTCGAGTTCGATACAATTCTGACATCCCGACTATCTAGTCGGATAATCGTCGAGTTTAAGTTCTATTAAACTCTGCCTAACACTTAACAATTATCTTAGACAACTGTATTATCAGTCAAAATAATTTTCCAAGTCTCATAATAATTTTCAGATAATTATTACCATTTAAAATTATTTTTCAATCATTAATATCGTATTTATATGAATTAAATACCACATAATTCCTTTATCATTAATAATTTTTTAATATCAAACATTAATGAAATACATGTCATAATATTATAATATATTTATAATATATCAAAGTATTTTTAATACCTTAAAATCATATTTATATGATTTTAAAACAGTTAAATTCATTATCTGGTAATTGCTATTAATATTAAAATATTAATATTTTCTTCACAAAATATCAAAAGTTATATTTTATAACTTAAAATATTTTTATAACACTTGAATCATTTTTATATGATTTTTAAATCATTAATTCTATATTTTCATAATTTATTTAATATATTTATTAAATAAATTAATTATCATTAATATTAATTAATTAATGAAATTCATCACATATTATTAAAAGTTATTGAAAATAACTTAAAATATTTTCTTGTACCATAATATATTTTTAAATAATTTTTCATGTATTAAAATTATTTTTAAATAATTTATTTAATATTATAATTAAATAAATGAAATACCATTTGTATTCCAAAAATATTAAATATTTATGAAATATATTCAAAATTATTAAAAACTCATTTTTAGAATTTAAAATAATTTTTAGGAATTTATTTTTTATTTTTAATAATTAAAAACTAATTTTCTCTAATTATTAATTAAAATATATAATTTCATATTGAAACTGTCGCTAAAGGCTGCCTATAGTTACGAAATTGTCGCTATAGGTGTTCTTGGCCAACGAAGAACATTCAAACTCAGTTAACATGGTGCTATGTTTGACCAGCCATATTTCCTTGATGATAAAGCTTCTGGGTCATCTAATACATTAATCTTGTAGACGATATGTAGTACTATTATTATCAATCATTATCAAGGTGATACGGCATCGCAACCAGGAGATCTGAGCCATCAAACTACCTGTCAGACAGCTCCTGGGTTTTCTGGGTAACTCAGAAACCCAAGCAGTTTCATGGTGTCCCTTTCGAGCTCGATTATTCTTAAGTTCGAGTCATTAGTTAAGTGTTCTGAAAGTCTAAACATGAAGTACTAATGTCAAGGAACACGTATGAATCAACATCTAAGTCCATGTACATCAATATTGCTAGATTTAATCCGGTCAAAGTTTGTCAGAATAACTGTTCTTGAGAAGTCTGGGTTTTCTAGATTTCTTCATCAGGCTGGTGGTCAACGGTAGTTTGACCATGTTTATCTTTCATTATGATTATGGTATAGGTTATCTAGTGACTTTAATATGCAGTTGACATGTCAGGGTACATGGATCAAGCAACCACTTAGCCTAAACATTAACAAACCACAAGATCTGAGGCCACAAAAATGTTGTCAAGAGGTTCCTGGAAATATGGGCTGCCCAGAATTTGTTTTCCGTGATCGGTCAACGAGGTTTGACCGTTCATAATTTGCAATATAAACATGCTATGAACCTGATTTTCATTCCAGATCCTAGTCCACATGGCATACTACAAATCTATAACATAAAACACCACTAACACTTAACACATAAAGATCTAGAGGCTTTGACATATGACTGTCAGGCCTTATTTTTCCAGTTTTCCAGATTTGATAATTCTTCAATTTTAAGCACTTTGATGTTATGGATCTGGGATCTAACAACCCAGATCACTAAATAACATCTTATTACACAACATTAAACAATAAACAACAAAATCTAACATCAGAACATAAAATTTTCAAATTCTAGGGTTTATACCTCTTTAGACTTTTATTTTTGAATCTGATCCTTGGATCTGTTATTAGAAGGCTAAGAACTGATCCTAGCTTTAATTCTCACTCTCTCTCTCTCTCTCTTTAAGTCCCGAAAATGAAGAGAGAGAATGGTCTTTGAGAAATGAGAAATAAAGTAACCATTTTCTCTCTCTGAATCTATATATTTGATACAAATGCAATGTACATGGCTGATCCAAGGGGCAAGATAGCTGGTATGTGTCACATGGCTGGTACATAGTTGGCCACCAACTCCATAACTTGGCAAAATTTGCAAGTTAAGTCAAATAATGAAATAAGGGCACTTTGGTCATTTTGATTTTTAATTTAATGGCATACTTGTCTTTTGCTACAACCCTTAGGGTTTAGGGTTTAACCCTTAGGGTTTAGGGTTTAACCCTTAACTTTGTAATTTAATTTCTAAGATTTTCGAATTTCGATTTTCAAAATAGAAAATTAATATTTCTAAATTTATAATTAGGATTCTATAATTATATTTATAATTTCCTAATCATAATTCGAACATACTAATTAGGATTAATATTTCCTAATTAAATTGCTAATTTAGCAATTTGATCCCAAATTGTAAATTAGGATTTCAAATCAAAATTGTGGTTTCTAATAATTAGGTTTTCTAATTATTAGGGTTTTCTAAATCAATTAGGGTTATCCCTAATTAGGTTATCATTAATTACGTTTACACCATATACTAGCATTTGTTTTCTCAAATTAGGGTTTCAACTTCCGAATTAGGATTTCAGATTCCCAAAATTGAAATTAGGGTTTCTAGAACCGATTTTAGGGTTTCTTATAATTCGTAAGAATTTTTTAACTGAACGCTGACGTTCTTAATATAATATTAGGGTTTGTCATTGTCTGGTCAACCCTTGACCCTTAACCACATACTATACACATATAATAACATATACACATAACATATACCCATATTCACTTATATACTTAATCTTGAATAATTCACCAAAAGATTTTGAAATCCTTAAAATTCTTTCTCAAAAATGTCAAATCCATTTACTTATTTTCTGTCTAGGTCCTAATACTGAACCTTAAATCAATCAATTATAATTTTAAAAATTTTCTAGATTCTCGGGTTGTCACATGGACTAGTCGGGGAATAAAGTGACGGTCCGTGATGGTGGTTGTAGTAGTCCTCACTATTTTATAAAATAGTGTGACAATAATTGTAATGAGAACTCTATTTGAGTTTGAATACTGTCTACTAGACAATATTCGTGTAAAAACTCTCAGCTACATTTTTGTTGTACTGTATAAGGAAGTTTGTATTTAAATTCTGTACCATGTATTTGACGACTCAGAATGGGTAATGTATACCTATTTTAGGGGCTTCACAGTTGGTATCAAAGCTTAGAGATATGATCCCTGGCTGAGATGTGAGACTAGAACTAGGAGAGGAGAGACGGGTAATTCCTTCGCTAGTATGACCTACCTAAGTTTATTTGTTATTTAATTGGTTGGTCAGAGTATAGGGATAATATGTGGTATGTCAATTAACCCTTGTTTTGTGGCAGTATTTGAAAATGGCATCTGAAAATGTTTAGATAAGCAGTGAAGCACATGAGATCGTTGAGTCACCAACAATCAATACCCAGGATAACGTGCATCAGGAAGATAATAATCCTCAGGTAAATAACAACACCGGCCAGATGATGAACGATGGGATGTTCAGAGGCTTTATGCAATTCATGCAACATCAGGCGAGAGAGACTCCTGTTCAAAATACAGGTGTAAACACTGGCAACTCACGGCTGGTCACCGCTAAGCAGTGCAAGGAGCTGGGACAACCGGAGTTTTTGGGAAAGTGATAAGTAGGTTTTATGTATATTTTATGTAAATTGGTCATAGTTCATTGAAAAATGGTTATGTCCACTTTTGTGCTCTTGACTAGTTTTCCTTGATTAATATTTAAACATTACATGATGCTTGCAGTTTAGATGAAACAGTAGATGAAATTAGAATCCCATTGTTCTCTAATTTGATTACATCACTTTAGAAATTATAATTTTTGTTTCGTTAATTAGTTTAGAATTCAATTTAATTGTGAGTTGATCGTTTAAGCATATAGAAATAGTGATTAAGTTGTTTCATGATAAATTAGATTTAACACCTTTCTCCGTGGATCGATACTTTTCTTACTCTGTACTACTTGTTGACCCATGTATACTTGCATGAGTTAGAGTCCTTTTTGTTAGACTAAAAAGGAGTCAACAAGTTTTTGGCGCCGTTGCCGGGGTGAGGCATTTATTTTTAATTTTGTCGTCATCAATTAAAGCTAAATTTGTGTGACTTAGACAAAACTATTTTTATCTTATTTCTATTTTTATTTTTGTTTGTATTTCAGGTACTTGTATATATTTTATGCGCACGCGATCATCCAATTTCGAGTTGACAGCTGCACATGATAATATCAATGGTAGAGGTTGGAAGTCGAAAGCGCGTAGGAATATACAAGCAAATTTAGAGAATTCAACATCCAGTATGGCAGCAGAAGAGCAAAGAGAGGAACATATATCTCTGAGAGATTATTTAATGCCGATAATTAATGGATTACAGTCACGTATTGCGAGACCAGCTATAGCAACCAGCACTTTTAAGATAAAGTCGGGCACTATTCAAATGGTGCAGAATTCGGTACAGTTTGGGGGTGCTGCTACAGATGACCCGAACGAGCATCTATTGAGTTTTATAGAGATATGTGATACCTTCAGGTACAATGGGGTGACAGAAGATGCAATCAGGCTCAGGCTGTTTCCATTCTCTTTACAGGACAAGGCTAGAAGTTGGCTCCACTCTTTGCCATCAAGATCGATTACAACATGGGAGGACTTAGCCCAAAAGTTCTTAGCCAAAATTTTCCCAATGGCTAAGACTGCTAAAATGAGGACAGCAATCTCTCAGTTTGATCAATAGCAGGAAGAGTCATTATATGAAGCCTGGGAACACTACAAGGAGATGCTAAAGAAATGTCCCCATTATGGCATGCCGGATTGGATAGTGATTAACACTTTTTATAATGGACTGGGATGACAGTCAAGGCCAATTGTAGATGCAGCTGCAAGAGGAGCCTTATAGGCTAAGAGCTATGAAGAGGCTTAAAATCTTATAGAAACTATGGCAGCAAATGACTTTCAAAATCCTACGGCTAGGATGCCACAGCCTAAAGTTGCGGGAGTGTTAGAGGTGGATGTTATCACACAGTTGTCAGCTCAGATGGCATCTATGTCAAAGAAGATTGATTCGTTGGCAGAAAGTAAAGTGAAGACAGTTTCTTTTGTATGTGAGATTTGTGAAGGGTCGCATCCAACTGATCAATGTGCAATTAGTTCATAATCTGTATAATATGTGAGAAACTATCATAAAAATCAGAATCAGTTCCAGAATGCCTATAACCCCAACAACCGCAATCTTCCCAATTTCAGTTGGTCAAACAATCAAAGCAATTAAAGTCAACAGTTTCAACCACAACATCAGTTTCAGTCACAATCATCTCATCAGCAGTATGTACCAAAACCACCCTACCGTCCAAGATTTTAATAGCAACCACAACATCACCCACCACCTGTACCTCAACAATAGAAGAAGACAGAGATGGAGGAGATGATGATGAAGTACATGGCAAATACTGAGGTAATGATCAAGAGCCAAGCAGTGGCTATTAAAAATTTGGAGATGCAGATGGGTCAGATGGCTAGTGTGCTCAGTAACATACCTCAAGGGACATTGCCAAGTACAACACAGAATAATCTAAGAAGGGAGGGGAAAGAACAATGTCAGGCAATAACTTTCAGATCAGGGAAGCAAACTGCAGAATCACAGCATGGCACGCCCGCGCCACTTTTGCAAAGAGATGACGCACGGCCGCGCGATGAAGAAAATGGATCTGATGAGATTTTGTGTAAAGAAGGTTCTGAGCAAGGGGAAGTATAAAAGAATAGTAAAGAGTCGACTGAGAAACCAGTGACCATGACATCAGTTGTTCATCCCCCTGTTCCATATCCACATAGATTACAGAAGAAAAGGGAAGACAAGTAGTTCAATAAGTTTTTTGGAGGTGTTTAAAAAGCTACAGATAAATATTCCTTTCGCTGAGGCATTGGAGCAGATACCAAGCTATGCAAAGTTCATGAAGGGTATCTTATTAATGAAGAATAGGCTAGAAGACTTTGAGACAGTAGCCTTAACTGAAGAATGTAGTGCAATGCTTCAACGTAAATTACCTCCAAAGCTGAAAGACCCAGACAGCTTCACGATACTTTTCACGATTGGAAAGATGAGTTTTGATAAGTGTTTATGCGATCTAGGGGCAAACATCAACTTGATGCCATTGTCAGTGTTCAATCAGTTAGGATTGCCGGCTCCAAGGCCGACAAATATTTCATTACAGCTTGTTGATAGGTCCATTATGTATCCATGGGGTATTGTGGCAGATGTGCTTATTAAAGTGGATAAATTCATTTTCCCGGCTAATTTCATTATCTTAGACTATGAAGAAGATAGAAGTATACCGATTATTCTTGGAAGACCATTCTTAGCTACAGGACGAAGCTTGATTGATGTTCAAAAAGGTGAATTGACAATGAGAATTCATGATCAAGAAGTCACCTTCAACATGTTCAAGGCTATGAAGTTTCCAACAGAAGAAGAATAACGTTTCAGGATTGATATGGTGGATAAGGTGTGGATTGATGAAGTAGAAAATTTGGTGGAACATGAACCTTTAAAGAAGGCTATTTTGGGAAACTCTGAGATAGAAGATGAGGAGATTACTCAGATTATTCAATTACTTGACACACCACCACAATTCAGAAAATTCAAGATTCTTGTTGAGCCACTAAAAATTGTTGGAGAGACATCAGTTAAACTTAAGCCATCACTTGAGACACCTCCAGAACTTGAGTTGAAACCACTTTCAGATCATTTGAGGTGTGCATTTTTAAATGATAATTTAAAATTATCTGTGATTATATCTTCTGCACTAACATCTTTTCAGGAAGAAAAACTTCTAAGAGTTCTTAGAGAGTTCAAGTCAGCTATTGGATAGACTATATCAGATATTAAAGGGATCAACCCATCATTTTGTATGCATAAGATCCTACTGGAAGATGATAGTAAGCCTTCAGTGGAGCAACAAAGGAGACTTAATCCAATTATGAAGGAAGTGGTCAAGAAAGAAGTTCTGAAATGGCTGGACGTAGGAATTATATAACCGATCTCAGACAGCTCGTGGGTGAGCCCGGTGTAGTGTGTACCGAAGAAGGGGGGAATGACTGTAGTGTCCAATGAGAACAATGAACTGATATCGACGAGGACAGTAACAGGGTGGAGAGTCTGTATGGACTATCACAGACTTAATAAAGCTACAAGGAAAGATCACTTCCCACTGCCGTTTATTCATCAAATGTTAGACAGATTAGCAGGTCATGAATTTTATTGCCTTTTGGATGGATATTCAGGCTACAATCAAATTGTGATAGCTCCAGAAGACCAGGAAAAGACAACTTTCACATGTCCATATGGAACATTTGCCTTCAGAAGGATGTCGTTCGGGTTATGCAATACCCCATCCACATTTCAGAGGTGGATGATGGTAATCTTTTTGGATATGGTGGAGCATAATGTGGAAGTGTTTACGGATGACTTCTCAGTATTCGGTGATTCTTTTGATTTGTGTATGGAAAATCTAGTGATGGTATTGAGAAGATGTGTTGAAATGAATTTGGTTTTGAATTGGGAAAAGTGCCATTTTATGGTACAAGAAGGAATAATATTGGGATATAAGGTGTCGAAGAAAGGGTTAGAGGTGGACAGGGAGAAGTTAGAGACCATTGAGAATTTGCCTCCACCAACTTCTGTTAAAGGTGTACGAAGTTTTTTAGGGCATGCAGGCTTCTACAGGAGGTTTATTAAAGACTTCTCCATGATCACAAAGCCACTTTGCAGCTTATTGGAGAAGGATGCACAATTCAAATTTAATAAAGATTGCATGTCTGCATTTGAGTATTTAAAGTGGAAGTTAACTTCAGCACCAGTGATTACAGCACCAGATTGGGACCTACCATTTGAGTTGATGTGTGATGTAAGTGACTATATTGTGGGACTGTTTTGGGCCAGCAAAGGGAAAGGATCTTTCATGTGATATACTATATGAGCAAGACCCTTACTCATGCTCAGTTGAACTACACCATCACAAAGAAGGAACTTTTGGCAATTGTGTATGCTTTTGATAAGTTTCGAGCATATCTAATTGGGACTAGGGTGATAGTGTACATAGATCATGCGGTAATTCGATACTTGGTGGCAAAGAAATATGCAAAGCCTTGATTAATCAGGTGGATACTTCTATTGCAAGAATTCAATTTGGAGATCAAGGATATGAAAGGTACTGAGAATCAAGTGGCGGACCACTTATCTGGACTAAAAAAATTAGGGAAGAGATGGTGATGACAAAGTTATGATTAATGAGTCTTTCCCAGATGAACAATTATTTGTGGTGAAAGGGGAAGTGCCCTGGTTCGCAGACTATGCTAACTATTTAGTGAGCAAGTTCATTCCTGCAAACTTGATTGATTATCAGAAGAAGAAATTTTTGCATGATGTGAAGTGGTTTATATGGGATGAACCATATTTGTTCAAGCAATGTGTTGATCAGATGATAAGGAGATGTACCCCATATAGCGAGACATAGGGGATTTTGTAGGATTGCCACGCTTCATTATATGGAGGTCACTACGGTGGAGAAAGGGCAGCGGCTCGAGTGTTACAAGCAGGATTCTACTGGCTGACGATTTTTAAAGATGCTTACAGTTTTGTCCATAGGTGTGATAGATGTCAAAGAGTCAGGAATATATCGAAAAGAAATGAGATGCCCTTGAACATAATCCTTGAGGTTGAAATTTTGATGTTTGGGGGATAGACTTTATGGGGCCTTTCATTTCATTATGTGGGAATTTATACATCTTATTGGCAGTTGATTATGTTTCTAAGTGGGTAGAAGTGACAGCTCTTCCAACTAATGATGCCAAAGTGGTCCTACGATTTTTATACAGAAGAATTTTTATAAGGTTTGGGACTCCAAGGGCCATTATTAGTGATGAAGGCAGTCATTTCTGTAATCGGCAGTTCACAGCTCTTTTGGCTAAGTATGGGGTAAATCATCGCATTGCTACAGCTTATCATCCTCAAACCAATGGTCAAACAGAGGTTTTGAATCGTGAAGTAAAGAGAATTTTGGAGAAAAACATGAACCCCGCAAGAAAAGACTGGTCATTGAAGCTTGAAGATGTTGTATGGGCCTACAGGACCGCCTACAAGACTCCGTTGGGCATGCCACCATTTCAGCTGGTTTATGGAAAGGCTTGTCACCTTCCCATGGAGCTCGAGCACAAGGTGTATTGGGAAATTAGGAAGCTCAACTTTGACTTAAAGGCTACAGGTGAAAAACGCCTACTCCAACTCAATGAATTGGATGAATTCAGATTGCAGGCTTATGAAAACTCAAAGCTGTACAAAGAAAATGTGAAGAGATGGCATGATCGCAAGATCTTGGAGAGAGTGTTTGAACCAGGATAAAGATTTTTATTGTTTAATTCCAGACTTAAACTCTTTCCTGGGAAGCTCAAACCAAGGTGGTCAGGGCCATTTACTGTTAAGACAGTTTATCCACATGGTGTGGTTGAGGTATTCGACAAATTCCCAGACAAACCATTAAAAGTGAATGGACAGTGGCTTAAGCATTATTTTAGTGGTGAGGTTGACAGGCAGAAGGTCACCTCCATTCTTTCTTCAACATGATTGAATCAGAGATAGTCAAGCTAATTGACTACAAGTTAGCGCTTGATGGGAGGCACCCTATTATTTCTATCCTTACCTCTTGTTTAATTCTGTTAGGATCATATTTATTTCTCATTTTCATGTTAGTTTTTTATAGTATAACAAGTGTTGGTATAAGTTTTGTTGAAGTTGAATGTGCATATTATGATGATTAGGAGTAGCATATAGAGCATTATTTTGGGATATTCATTCATGCATGTTAATTAGTTCATGTTTGTCTTGGAGAATTGGTATCTCATACTAGTACTTTCTGTATATGCAGGTGAATTGCAAACTATTAGTAGCTACTTTGTTCTATTGTTATTCCATTCTTTATTATTATGTTGGAATAACCTGTCTATGCGAAGTACCGCATACATGGTGAAATTCTTCTGTTATTCCATTCTTTATTATTATGTTGGAATAACCTGTTTATGCGAAGTACCGCATACGTGGTGAAATTCTTCTGTTATTCCATTCTTTATTATTCTGTTGGAAAAACCTGTCTGTGCGGTCTATCGCATGCCTGGTGAATTCTGTTGATATTCCATTCTTTATTATTCTGTTCGAATATCCTGTCAGTGCTGATTACGCATGACCTGGTTCCATTCTTTATTATTCTGTTGGAATATCCTGTCTGTACGGATTACGCATGACCTGGTTCTATTTTTTATTATTCTGTTGGAATAACCTGTCTGTGCGGTCTATCGCATGCATGGTGAATTCTTCTGTTATTCTATTCTTTATTATTCTGTTGGAATGACCTGTCTATGTGGATTACCACATGCATGGTGAATGAACCTTCGTATACATTCCTTATTAAAATTGTGGAAATGATCTATCTATGTGGATTACCGCATGGCGGGCAAAAATCTATTTGTAGTTTCATATATTCTATTATACTCAGTTGGTTAAAGATTTGGCTTCTATACTCCATGAAATTAGTGGAATATCCTTGATATTTGCGCTTAATCCAGTATCTTTTCATGGAAATATTCTTCTGAGCATTCTTGAATTTTACTCGATAGAGCAGTATCTTGTTGACAATTTGGACGTTATTGGTTCCTGGATAAATTAATTTATAAATCTTTAAAATTTATTCTTGAACTTTTTTTTATTAAATTATTATGTCATTGTCATCATCCTCATGCTTATATTGTAAGGAAAGTCATCTTTGGCTTACATGCATAGATGGACTTGGTATGATTATGACCAGGGATTATTCGGTATAATCATGACCGTAATGTGACGAATGATGTGGTAAAAGTCCTCATTGGCCTGTAGTTCATTGGTGGACAGTTGTTGGTATGATTATGACCAGAGATTATTCGGTATAGTCATGATCATTGATGATTACATGAATATCCTTGGACGTGGAGCAGGGATGATTCGATTTTATTTATTGAGTTGAGTCTTAGCGATAAAGTTGATGAAAAACTTTTAAAATCATAGAAGATAGTAGATTTTATACTTTACTTGATTCTTCTAATGGATTGCTTATTCCGCTGCAGTTTTTGATCTAAAACTTGTTGTATATTATATTCTATAAGTTGTTATACTGTTGAAGGCTAATGATAACTTATTCTGCATTATCTTAGTCATAATATTTCTTACTGGGCTAGTTGAGCTCACCCTATTGCTTTCATTGTTCTCTTCAGGAAATGAGAACGTAGCTGGGACTTGTCGGGGAACAGAGTAATGGTCCTAGATGGTGCATTAGTAGTCCTCACTATTCTGTGAAATAGTGTGATAATAAATGTAATGAGAACTCCATTGAGTGTAGATATTGTCTATATGACAATATTTGTATTAAAACTCACAGCCTATATTTTATCGTATTTTACACGACTGTTGTATAATTAGTTTGTATTTGTATTCAGTATCTTGTATCTAGCGACCTAAGATAAGTGATGTATACATATTTTGGGGTCGTCACAGTATGTGTTGTTTTACATGTGTACTATATGTTAGAATCATGAGATCGACCAGATAATTACCAGATCATAGATTAAAACGAGCTAGAAAGTAGGCACTCGAACTGCCTGGGTTTCTGGGTTACCCAGAAAACCCAGAGCAGCTCTGACATGATTTTCAATGGATTAGATCTCTCTGTTGGTATGTTGTTTAACCATGTAACTTGATTTTAATTGTAGTACAACACTTATACTACATTATTGATATCATTAGTTGCCCAGAAAATATTAGGATCATAGATTAAATTGTGGTCAAACTAGGTACCTTACTGACTGGCCATGAATGTTCTGACAGGATCAAGAACACCTATAGCGACAGTTTCGTCGCTATAGGGCCCTTTAGCAACAGTCAATTTCGAAAATTTATTATTTTATTTAAATAATTAGAGAAAATTAGTTTTAAATTATTAAAAATACATAATAAATTACTAAAAATTATTTTAAAGCCTAAAAAATTAGTTTTTAATATTTTTGAAAATATTTCATAAATATTTAATATTTTTGGAATATTAAAGGTATTGAATTTATTTAATTGTTATAATAAATAAATTATTTAAAAATGATTTTAATACTTGAAAAATTATTTAAAATTATATTATGGTATAAGAAAATATTTTAAGTTATTTTTAATGACTTTTAATACATTATGATAAATTTCATTAATAAATTAATATTAATGATGATTAAGTTATTTAATAAATGTATTAAATAAATTATGAAAAATAGAATTAATGATTCAAAAATTATATAAAAATGATTTCAAGGTTATAAAAATATTTTAAGCTATAAAATATAACTTTTGATATTTTGTCATGAAAAATATTAATATTTTAATATAGACGATATTAGATTTATTTAATAATTATTTTAAATAAATTAGTTTTAAAATAATTTTAATATTATAAAAATCATTTTAAATGAAACTAAGGTGTTTAAAAATATTTTAAGTTATAAAATTTAACTTTCAATATTTAAAGGTAAAATTCATTAATTATTTAATATTAAATGATATTTGATTTATTTAATAATTATATTAAATAAATAGGTTAAAATGGTTTATTAATTTAAAATCATTTAAAAAGGATATAATTGAATTAAAAGTATTTTAAGTTATAATTAATGACTTTTAATATTTCGGTAAATTGTGCATTAATATTTAAGTATTAATGATAATTATTTAAAAATAATTTTAAATGTTTTAAAAATCATTTAAGGGTAATATTAATGTTTTAAAAGTATTTTATGTTATTATAAATAACTTTAAGATTTTGGCAATGGTTTCATTAATAATTTAATATTAATGATAATAGAATTATTTGATATTTAAATCATTTAATAATGATTCCGGTGTTTGAAAATTCATAATAAATTATAATAATTATTTAAAAATTATTATATGGCTATGAAAAATCGTATGCCTGATATTTACATCTATTGAATTATAGAATAGAGTTTTAGACTCTATAATTACCCCGTAAAGTCGTCGGTACACCGAAATGTCTTAGAAACTGATCCAAACCTAGATAGTTTAACTTGATAAGTGTTTGGTTGTGATTCAATGACTGTTAAATCTTTGTGACAATGTGCCTAGGTTATGTCCTGACTGCAAATAGCAGTACTGTGTGTTATGATATGTTATTCTAATCGATAGAATGATATTATTAATGATAGGTTTCGGTATAAAAGATAAAACTAAGTTGCGTATTGTAAGCAGCAGACCAGGCAAATATCTTTACCCCTTACATTTACTTTATGCAATGGATATGTATAGGCAAGTATTCTAACTTTGCATTTACTTTATGCAATGGATATGGGTAAGAAAGTTTCAGAATTATATTATCATTGTGTCAGATTATTAACTCTATTGCTATTGATTATGTACTCAAATATTTGTATTCATGCAAGTTCTCGAACTCTATTTGTTTATTGTTTATCAGTATAGTATTATTATTAGATTCGGGTATATCTATTCTATTCGTAAATTTCTAAGATTGGTTATACAAGTGTCCTCACTTGGATAATTATTGAACATGTTGCTACATATTTATTGATTTCCAATATGTATATCTTAATTGAAAGTTGTCTAAGCCATTTGTCTCGGCTAGACATAGATTTAAAATATCTTTTGAATATGATAGAACCTTATTGATATCCAACCAAATTGTTTGGTTTGGATTCCCGACTAAGTATGAACATCCCGAATATGGGAAAACTTTTGTGCGCCTAAGGCGGATATGATGAACGAGAATATCGTTCTGGTATGTAGTATTGATCAATACAGGGCACATTGAGCAGATCACCCTCGTTCCTTTAAGTTATGACGGTTTGTGGATGAAGTTCTGCTAAACCTTAGCGAAAATGAAAAACAATATTCATAGTCTGTCGACTAATCTTCATTTATAGTCAGTACGTAGTTTCAAAATTTTAAAATAGAATTGTTATGTTGGTTAGTGTTGCTTCAGTTTACTTCACAACTATTATTTCATTGTAGAAGTGTCATTCAAAGAAAATATTTAATCCTTTTAGCTAATGTTTATTGTTTGCTATTACTCGTTGGGCACTCAAATGCTCATTATTGCTTAATTTAAATGTTTTAAGTTAAGTATGATCAGCTAGATGGCTCTGCCAAGAACAAAGGGAAAGGAAAGCTGACAGTATAAGTTGGTGTTATTGTATGTAATAGCTAGACTTACATAAGATGATTATATTTACTATCTATCATGTAATGAAATGTGTTGAAGGTCGCGTACCTGGGATTTAGACAACTCTGATATGTAAATTAAGTTTGATATTTATGACAATATTATTATTTTTGCTCATAGAAATGGTATCGTAAAGCACTGAGTTCGGGTTTCAAGTACCTGAATTTGGGGACGTTATAGTAGCAGCACGGCCGCGCTGCCATTCAAGCTTTACATGGCGTGCCCGCGCCACATAAAGACAGACAGATTTACACTATCGCGCGGCCACGCTCCATTAACGAAGGAACTTGGCACGCCCGCGTTAGGCACTCGGCAGATAACCACATGGCGCGCCCACGCTCGTAATGCAGTACAATATCACGCGGCCGCGCGAGTCTTCTAGAGTTACTTTTTGCTGACTTTTTATAATTTGAATTTGAGCGTGTTTTGCTCAACTAAGACGAAACGGTTGGCACCAGACGTGTTTTATCATTAGTTTTTATCGATTTTCATATGATCATTAGGGTTCTTAGGTGTTAGCTATTCTAGAGAGGATTTTGAGCATTTGATTATTACATTTTGCTATACTCTTAATCTAGATTACTAAATAAAATGTAGTTTTCATTTCTAGAGATTGTTGGTGAATTAAACAAGCCTAGAACAGAACTTGCAGCAGGATTGCAGATTTGATTCTCTCATTTCTTCGTAACTTTTTGTTTGCATTTTTATTTTAATGGTTTGCTTTAATCCTATAATGGCTTTAGGTTCTGAAATGAACTAAACTCCATTATGGGATTCAAATGGATTTTGATGCGTAGTTTAAATAGGTATATCTGATTGTAATGTTGTATATTTATCATTGGATTACCCATTATGATTGAGCTTAGTGTTTGATCACAATTCACACTTTGTGCTTGTATGGACTTGAAAAATGAAATAGAAGTATGGATTAGATCATAATGACATATGTTCATGAGGCTGATTTGTTTAAGCTTTGTGATTCGTGACCTGTATAGGCATATACCGATCCACCGTGTGTAGTCATTAAAATAGTCTGCACTTTAATTCATTATTGTTGTAATTTCATATAGACATATAGTGATTTTGGTAATAGTGAAGCTTACATGATTTCTATTAAATGTGGATTTTATGTAAATTGGTCATAGTTTATTGAAAAATGGTCATGTCCACTTTTGTGTTGTTGACTAGTTTTCCTTGATAAATATTTAAACATTACATGAGGGTTGCAGTTTAGATGAAATATTATATGAAATTAGAATCCCATTATTCTCTAATTTGATTACATCACTTTAGTAATTATAATTTTTGTTTCGTTAATTAATTTATAATTCAATTTAATTGTGAGTTGATCGTTTAAGAATATAGAAATAGTGATTAAGTTGTTGCATGCTAAATTAGATTTAACACCTTTCTCTGTGGATCGATACTTTTCTTACTCTGTACTACTTGTTGACCCATGTATACTTGCATGAGTTAGAGTCCTTTTTGTTAGACTAAAAAGGAGGCAACAGAAAGCCAGAACCACTTAAGGCAGAGACATGGATAAAATAGATCACCAAGATATTTGATATCTTGGGATGCTCCGAGGAGCAAAAAGGTTCCCTTTGCCACCTTCATGTTGCGAGGAGAGGCGGATCATTGGTGGAAATTTGTAAAATGTACCCAGCCTCCCGCATTGAAGATGTCTTGGGAGAAGTTCTAAGAACTGTTCAACGACAAGTACTTTTTCGAAAGTATTCGTCACATGAAAGAGGTGGAGTTCATCATGTTGGAGCAAAACAATATGATTGTGTTGCAGTACGAAGCTAAGTTTATCAAGTTATCCCGGTTTGCGTCCCATTTGGTTGATAATGAGGAGCGTATGACGCAGATATTTCTAAGAGGTTTGAAACCCGAAATACATTAATATCTCATTTCTGACAAACTGTGTTTGTATTCAGATGTTGTGAATAGGGCTCAGTTATTAGAGCGCGATAATGAGTCAACCCAACCAAGAGAGAACAGCCGACAAAATGATAATACCAGTGGTAGCAGTCATCAAACCGGTGACAACAAATGTGGAGGGAATCAACATGCCAAAAATGGTAACCACTTCGGTGGTAATAATAACCAAGATAATAGAAGTGGAAATTTTAAAAAGAGGAGATTCAATAATGATGGAAAGACGTTAGCACCAACACCGTTTGTTAAGGAAGGAGAACGACTGTCGATCGTATGTTACAAATACGGAGGGGAAGGACACATGAGTCCAAACTGTATGCAGCAGTCCAAAGCATGTTATAATTATGGAAGAGAAGGTCACCTAGCCCGATTTTATCGTGCAGTGAAGTCAAGTCCAGTTGGGATGGAGGTACTAAAGGCCGTTCCAGAGAAGTCAAAACCGGTAGTTCAAGGGAGAGCGTTTGTCGTAACCTCCTAAAAAGTGAGGAACCCGAACGAGGTTATCATGGGTAAATTAATCATAAACTATTTCGAAGTCTATACCTTATTTGATATCAGTTCTACCCATTCTTTTATTTCTCCTACTTGCGCTCAACGTTTAAATTTAACTCCGGAGAAATAAGACTTTGACTTATCTGTTGAAACTCTGTTAGGAGAAACTTTCGTTACATCCACTATTTATAAATCTTGTTTGATTCAAATTGGCACCCTCACGTTACCTGTCGATCTTATCCCTTTGAAAATACTTGCCTTTGATGTGATTTTAGGAATCGACTGGTTAACTACTCATCATGCTAAAATTGATTCTTTTCGTAAGGTTGTTAGCCTTCCTAATCAACTTGTTATGTGAATTCAAGTAACCAAACCACTAAAGTCAATCATTGTCATATTAAGCCATAAGTAAAGAGCCCCGAGCCTTTTGCTGGTGACTTACAAGTCTTATAATGCACCGAAGTCAGACTTTTCTGTAAGGGACGCCGTGAATAACGGTAGCAAGTTGATATATATCAATGTGAGATGATATTCAAATCTTGGATGAGAGTCACAGTTTTGAATAATATTCCTAGCCTACCCCAAAGCATGAAATCGAATTTTGTATCGACCTTAAATCTGGTACGAAACCCTCAAATATTTATTCACCCAAAATGAACATAACATGCGCCAAAGACGTTAGCTCGAGCTGTTGAAAGATTGCGATAATATCATTCAATACCATCTTAGAAAAGCGAATGTGGTAGCTGACGCGTTGAGTAGAAGATCGTATGCGTTTACGAGAGCGATATTGTTAACACAAAGACCCATTTCGTACGACTTATAAAAGATGGAGATAGAATTAAAGACTCTAAGAATCTACGTGAAGATAGCGAATATACGATTAGAATTGACTTTAATCAATAAAGTTAAAAGCCGTTCAAGCTATAGACTCAGAGCTGATGAATATGAAGAAGAAGGTGCAAGAAGGCGTTATTCTAGAAGCAAGAATCGACGAAGAGAGGAAATCTCAACCCTCAATTTTATTGGTCTTTTTGAAATTCTCGATCGAGTAGGAACTGTAGCCTATAGACGTGTTTTACCGTCAAGTATGTCACGCGTTCATAATGTTTTTCACGTATCAATGTTAGGTAAATATGTGGACGACCCGAACCACATTATTGAATTAGAACTAGACGAGATAGTAGAAGATTTAACGTGTGAGAAGATATCTGTTAAAATGTTGGATAAGAAGAAATATATTCTACGTTAAAAGGTTATACCTCAAGAGTTAGAATCTGACGAGGTATCCTCATCTCTTCGACATACCTGGTACGTATGTAAATTTCGAGGGCAAAATTTCATAAGGAGTGGAGATTGTAAGACCCCAAATTTTATGAAATGAAAGTATTCAATTTTCTTATAATTATTGTTCTATTTAGTAAATGGTTAAATTGATAAAAGGTTAAAGTTCAGGGGGATATGTGAAAATTTTGCAAAGTAAATAAGTTGTTATAAAATATTCGAATGGTCGGAGAATATTCGTTTTAACAGGGAATATTCGTACGACGACACAATTATTGGTGGACCCCACAACAGAATTATTGTCGGAGTTAGAAAAAGAAAGAAATATCTTTTTATAAAAATAACGGCGAAAGTTTTACCGTTAAACTATTGAAATATCCGGTTGTAAAAGTACACTATAATGTGTGTTTGCATAGTAGTACACGGTATTGTACAGTACCTTTGATTATTGATGCTTACGTGAGAAATCACTAAGTTTTATTCAATTATTATCACAGTAATTGCTGCATAGTATCTCTCATATTATTGATTCAGTTATTATCACAGTATCATCTATATAATATTTTATATTATTAAATTAATAATTGAGACGACATAGTTATTCATATTATTATTTGCATTATTGATGATGTCTAAAAAGTTATGTCGGGAAAGGGGTTTGATTATATCTCTTATATTATTGATTCAATTATTATCACAGTATCACCTAAGTATGCGCTAATAGGGAGAAATCTTTATCGAAAAGCCCCATCTTTCCTGAGAATGATGTGGTTGTTAAATATTATGAGTTATAATATTAATGATGAATAAGTTCGTATTGGTTAAAGATGAAATTGTTGATAAAAATATTTCCATTGTGTTGGGATTATTTGTGTTAGTGGAAATCGACATTTATTTCAATAATAATTGATTTCTGGATGTTAATTTGACCAAACAGGCAATTAATCGGATAAATGAGGAATTAATTACTATTGGTTCACATGCAAATTACTGTTGGTTCACATGTATGGAACTATTGATTCACATGCATGTACTATTAGGGGAGGTGGTGCAAGATTGATAATACTTAAAGGACTAAATTAAAAATGGAGGTATAGATGAATGCACTATACTGTAATAATTTGAGCCCCTAAT
The DNA here is from genome assembly GCA_016801055.1 of Panax notoginseng. Taxonomy (NCBI): domain Eukaryota; kingdom Viridiplantae; phylum Streptophyta; class Magnoliopsida; order Apiales; family Araliaceae; genus Panax; species Panax notoginseng. Next base: position 179,048,964 of record CM029014.1, read on the forward strand.
CGTGTAATTATTGAAACTATGTTTTCCTATAAATAGAAGCTCATTCTTCTTTCATTCTCACCAATTCACTAAGACTCACAAGAGCAACTATAGAGAGAGAAGCTATAGAGCGAAAGAAGAAGAGTATTCTGCTACTTCACTATTCCAGTATCCAGTCTTCTTCTAAGGTAAGGGATATTATTTTTGTTCAATATTTGTATGAAATAATATTTTCTTCCATACTCTGTAGTATGTAAGTAATATTATTTCGTCTCGTATTCCTAATTATACCCTCATTTCGTTAAAGTATTGCTTCTATACTCCATGAAATTAGTAGAATATCCTTAAAATTTGTGCTTCATCAGGTATCGCTTTATAAGGATATTTTCTGAACATTCTTGTTAAATTTTAAGCTTTTCATGCCGGAGTACTGTTTACGAAATACTATTCACAAAGTACTATTCACGAGATATTATTCATAAAGTATTATTCACAAAGTACTATTTACTATTTACGGAATACTATTCACCCGGGGTACTATTCACCCGAGGTACTATTCATGATAAAAATTAATTTTTTTTCTGTCCAAATCATTTTTTTGATACAATATTATTCTTGTCTTTTACTCCACAAAGCAGTATCATGTTGATAATTTTGACATTATTGAATTCTGGATAAATTAAATTATAAATCTTTAAAAATTTATCCTTTGCTTTCTTTAGTTGAATTCTTATATCATTGTCATCATCCTCATGCTTATATTGTGATAAAAGTCATCCTTCGTCGTAGTGCATAGATGGACTGTTGATTGATATGATTATGACCAGGGATCATTCGGTATAATCATGATCCGTAATGTTACAAATGATGTGATAAAAGTCCTCATTGGCTCATAGTGCATTTATAGATAGTTGTTGGCATGATCATGACCATTGGTGATTACACAAATATCTTTGGCTCGTAGTGCATGGATAATTCATGAACGTGATACTAATGAATATCCTTAGCCCATAGTGCACGGATAATTCAGTGATGTGGATTATTTATTGAGCTGAGTCTCGGCGATAGAGTTGATGATAAACTTTTTAAATCATAGAAGATAGTAGATATCATGCTCTACTTGACTTTTCTAATGGATTGCTTGTTCCGCTGCAGTTAAACTTGTTGTTTATTATCAGTTTAACATTGTTGAAGGCTAACGAGAATTTATTCGGCATTATCTTAGTCATAGTATTTATTACTGGGCTAGTTGAGCCCACCCTTTTGCTTTCATTGTTCTCTTTAGGAAATGAGAACGTAGCCGGGACTAGTCAGGGAATGGAGTGACGGTCTGAGATGGTGGCTGTACTAGTCTTTACTATTTTATAAAGTAGTGTGATAATAATTGTAATAAAGACTCCATTTGAGTTTGAATACTGTCTACTAGACAATATTCTTGTAAAACTCGCAGCTACGTTTTTGTCGTATTGTATATGGAAGTTTGTATTTAAATTCTGTACCATGTATTTGGTGACTCAGAATGGGTGATGTTTACCTATTTTGGGGGCGTCACACCAATAACCTAGATTCAAATTGTCTTACAACCCAGCAACCTGGATTCAACTGACCAACAATCCAACAACTTAGATTAAACTAATTCAGTAACCCAAATACATTAATCCAGCAACATAGATAGACCAATCCAGCAACCTAGATTGACCAATCCAAAAACATGGATCCACTAATTCAGTAAGTTGTTTCCCTTTTTTAACATATTAAATTTTCAATTCATCATATTATTCAATAGAGTCTAGTGAATGTCTAATTCAATAACTTAACTCTTCTTTTAAATTCTCATATAATATTATTAATTATTTAATAATATTTTATTCATTCACAAGTATTATTAATCATTTAATAATATCTTACTCACCTCATAATATTATTAATCACTTAATAATATTCAACTCACTATCTAATATTATTAATCATTTAATAATATTTTAATTAACTTCTAATATTATTAATTATTTAATAATATTTTAATCTAAATATTATTAATTACTTAATAATATTTTAATTTAATATTATTAATCTAATAATAATATTTTAATCATTTATTAAACTCATAAATAATATATTTTAATTATTTATCACTTATTTAATGAACCTAAAATGCCATAAATATAACATCTCATCAACAATGACCAAATCACCCTTCAAAAATCTGTATATAGCATATCTAGGGTTCTCAAGTCATAAAATTCTATTTTCATAATTTTCAATATCACACAATTAATTTAATTCTTTTATTCATAACTAAATCATTTTCATAAAAAATACCAAATCAGTTCGAAAAAAATTTCTATTGTGGGATTTGACAAAATATGTCTCCCTTACGAACATATATTTTTCTTAGAATTTTTTAAATTCATTTACTATATTTAAATAGTCCAAAATTTGCTATATTTATCATAAATCTAAATTTGTCTGACAATTCTAAAATTTATAGGGTATGTTCCTAACATATATATATATATATATATATATATATATATATATATATATATATATATATATATATATATATATATACTTCTAGTAAAAATTTCATAATTTTGGAATTACCGACAAAGAGTTATTCATGTTTACTTTTAAAATAGTCATTTCACGTAAAATTCATAACTCTCATTCTATATATCCAAAAATTCCCATCTTTTTACAGGACTCAGATAACTTATCATATTATCACTCCAAAATTTACCAGAATTTTTGAATCAACAAAATTTGACAAAAATGCCCCAGGACCAAACTTGCCTAGGGACTTGTTTGTGCTCAAATTTATTCTTCTGTCAACCGGACAGTTTGCACTAAAATAGTTACCACAATTTGTGTAATTAACATTTTTGAGTGCTACCACTTGGTTTTACTAGATAACTTACATATCTAGCACCCCTCTTTGACAGATCTCAAAAAGAATGTGTAGATCTAAAACGTTAGATGATCAAAAGTGACCAAAAGCTAAGGTTTTCTAACCCTTAAGAAACTAGTTTTCATTTCTCTCTTTTGATCCAACTTTTGGCACTCAAAAGGGATAGATCTACACATAACACACTCTAAATCATGTAGATCTAATGTTTTGAAGTTTGGAATCATAGATCCAAGTTTTGATTTAAAACAATCAACAATAAATTAAATAACTTAGTTTAAAGTTATACATTTGCTTGAGCTTCCCTCTTCTTCTTACCATAGTTGATCATGAGGCTTTGAACACACAAAAAACTCCCTCCCTTTTCCTCCTCTATGGTTGTCGCCCCTCTCCTCTTTCTTTCTCTTTAGTTTTCTTTTTGTTAGCAAAATAAGAGAGGAAAGAGAAATGAAATGAATTATGTTTAGATGTTTAATAAAATATGTAGATACATTTTGTATATCTATGCTTTTTCTCCCATTCACTATCTCTTTCTCTTCCGTAGTCATTTTTAAGTTACTTGCACACTTGAGGTTGCTTGTAAGCTTGGTGAACATTGTGGAAAAATAAAAGGTTAACACCTAAAGGATTTGGTAGGAGTTAGTAAACTAACTTTGACAAAATGAGAAGTACTTCATTAGCTCACATGCTCCCTTTTCTTCCTCTCATTGCGCCCCCCCCTTGATTAATTGTCCAATTTTGCTTTCTTTTATTTGATAAATTTACTTAATCAAATGACTAAACAGTTCGTTAACAAATGGGCTAAAGATTTGGGATCCCAATTAATTCTTTTGGGCTTCATAAATAATTTCCTGGGTCATGTCAATTAACATAGTCCAATACTTTTAATTTTATCATACCCTAATCATTTAATTAGGATTTTCATTCACTCAATTATAATTTAAATCATTACTCACGTACATTTAATGTAGAATTTATCTTAATCAAATGCCCAAAAAGTCCCTTAACAATTGGGCTATGTTGGGCTACTCATTTAATCCATTTGGCTTTGTAATTAATTTCTTTGGGCTTTCTAATAAAAATATTTGGGCCATGAAAATAGATTAGGTCCAACACTTTTTAATTTTATCTTACCCTAATAAATTAATTAGGGTTTTCATTTTCCCACATTTTTAATTCGAATCCTTACTCATGTTTCTTAAATTTTATAACCCAATTAGACTTACTTTAATTAAGTTACAAAATTAACTGAGTATAAAATAAATCTCTTAGGGATAGTATATATTTTAAATACTAACATTATTCCATATTTTAATCTTTAGGTTATTTAATTCGCATACCTAAAATATATATTAGGTTACAAAACTTTATTCTTAAGTCTCTTATGCTAAACAAATATATACACATTAAATAATATATATTTATTTACTCACTTACATAATCCACATAATCCATAACACATTTGTCATTATTGATAAATACTTATTACTTGGCTTTCCTTTTTATTCCAATAATTCAGTAAATTAATTACCCACAATTGGCTTGATAAGTTATTACACATTCACATAATCACTTTATATAATCCATATAAATAATTAATCACTTAAAGATTTGTAACTCTTTTTAGTTTACCATTTAAGGTTAACATTCAAGCTATGTTAATTTTTAACATAACTTATCTTACTCTTTCTTATTCAAATTGATTAAGTATTCATCTTAGTTAACTTAAAATAAATAAATTAAATATCTTGATTAATTCACATATTCACTTATATGGCTCAAGTACTTTCTAAAAAAAATTATTCGTAAATTTTTTTGCATATTTAATCATATAAAATTCTCGGTTCTTACATTTTCCTCTCCTTATAAGGATTCCGTCCCCAAAATCACTATAACCGTACCCTTAATATATGTTTATCCTTAAACCTTTATTCCCTTTCCCATCCCATTCAATAATGGAAATTCATTGCTTGACTTAAGTTTTACTTGACTTATCCTGGTTCATAATTTTCTTAGCAAAACATAGCTCACAACGATTCATAGCTCAGTATTCATACATATTTAATTAAAAATACATATTAGAAAAAATATTAAAATATATGTTAAAAATTTAAATTATTATATCCTCCCCTCCTTATAAAGATTACGTACTACGAGTCTTGAACAGCTAATCGTCTTGATCCTTTGTTTGCGGTCTGCTTGCACTGTGTCATTTAGCGTTTTCTTTCTTACTTGCTCTTGCTTGCTACTTGATATGATCTAATACGATCTTAATAAACATTTTATATTTACTCCGTATATCATAAACTAGTTACCAACAAAACTCAAATTCCTTTTTCAAAATTCTTTTATTAACGAGTTATTATTATAATATATGTCTTTTCCTAAAATTTTCTTTCGTATGTCTATATTCAAGGGGTTCTAGATTTTACAAGGGTAAACACCCCTATCTTAACAAACTTACTGTAAGGAAAATAGGTAATATCCAAATCAAGCATATATGTTGATATATTTGATCGAAATCATACCTGGAACTCCATCTTCGGCTACTACTGTATCTTGAACGTCATATTGAAGGTCCTTATTGTTGGTTTATTTGGTGGAGTTGGACCAGTTATTGCGAGTCTTCCATTGTTATTCCCGACATTAGTATTTCCCTCATCGGTTCTCCTTTTTGAGTAATCCCTCACCACATGATCTGTTGATCCACAAATGAAACACCCACTATTTTTCCTTGGATTGGGGCAGTCAAGATAGATGTGTCCCTCCTGCCCACATTTAAAACACACAAACTTTCCTTTCAGACATTCTCCCGAGTAATTTTTCGCACAATTACCACACTGCTCAACCTGCTTCCTTATGCCTCCCTGCCTATTATTAGTATTCCTTGAATTGTTCCACTTTCTTTTTATACTGCTTCCCTCAACCTTGACAGTTCCCTCGATCTTAACCTTATTCTTCCTTTCTTTATTATAGAGGCATATGGCCTCACTTCCTCCTTCGACGATAATAGCCTTTTTCAAAAATTTATCCATAAGAATTAATTTGCAATACCACAACCTTATTGTAGAGCCATGGTTTCAGGCCCTGCTTAAACCTTCTCGCCTTCCTTTCTTCTATATCCACTTGGTGTGGAGCGATTCTAGCTAACTCATTGAATTTAGTTACGTATTCCAACACAGACATATTTTTCTGCTTCAATTCTAAAAATTTCACCTCCATCCTAGCTTACATACTGGTCGAGAAATAATTCTCGAAGAACAGTTCCTTAAACCTAGTCCATGTAACAACTCCTGCTCCTGCCCTACTTTGATTTGCCTCCCACCAGAAATTTGTCTCCCCCTTCATCAAATAAGTAGCAAAAGTTTTCTTTTGCTCCCCCGCTACCCTAGCAATAACGAATGCTTTCTCCATCTCCTTCACCCAAGTTTTGGCTTCTATAGGGTCAGTTGTCCCTCTTAATTCATGCGGTCCTACTGCCTTGAAGTCTTTGAAGTTGGCCAACCTATTATTTGGCTGATTTCTTGATACTGGTGCTCTATTATGCATTGCTTGTGCTAACATATTAGCAAGATTCTGCATTGGGTCTACATTACCTCCTCTATTATTAATCGGCTATTCTACCCTTTAGTTCCGGTTTCGTCTTCTTGGCGGCATTATCTAGTTAAACAAGACCTTAATTTATTCTTTCTTCGTTTACATTCTATGTCATATCGTATAAGTGTTAACATTTATAATGTAACGTGTAATCTTAACTCAGACAATCATATAATCAAAATGTTGGATTTTAAAAAATTCGGTTTACTGTATTAACCAATTATCAGATAGACACTTACTATCATAATTCTCAAAACTTATTCACTTAATCAAACATATATTCATATTCATTCAACGAGTTTATAATACTTTACATCATAAAGCACATATTTCTATAAACATCCTCTATCCCTTTGTGACAACAAAAGTCGAGAATCACTGCTATAACTTATACAAAAGTTAGGGGTAATACATTACACATATATGCATATCATATACATATCATCTACTATACATATTCATAAAACATTCATCCTACTTGTTGCTACACCTTCCCCTGATCCTAGACAAGCTTTCACCTGGTGACCTACAAACCCACATGTAAAACATACACCTTGCTTCAGATTGGGATAATGAGGAGAAATATATCCCTCATGTATACAATTATAACATACGTTTTGCCCTTTCCTGCATGCACCTTCATGCCTCCTTTTACAGTTTGTATATTTTCCTATTTTCTTAAAGTTTCCTTGGTTATAATCAGAATTTTCTAGATCACGGTCATTCATCTTTCTTTTTCCCTTCTTGCTTAGAGTTGCTCACGGTATGCTGCATTTGGCTCCCATCTGATCAATTTGGATCTTCAACTTATCTTGTTCCTCCATTGTTTCGACTAATGCCTTTTACAATTGACTATTTAATAATCTTTCTATTTCTCATAGCCTTTCCAGAGAAGAAACCTTATTCTTCAAATTCTGCCTTATTCCTCATAGCCTTTCAGGTTGTGTCCTTATACAGAATGACAAAGTTATTGCATATGCATCAAGGCAACTGAAGGACTATGAGAAAGGATACCTGACTCATGATTTAGAGTTAGCTGCAATGGTATTTGCTCTGAAGATATGGAGACACTATCTCTATGGAGAGAAATGTGAGATATATACAGACCATAAGAGTCTGAAGTATATTTTCACCCGGAAGGACCTGAACATGCGTCAAAGGAGATGGATGGAATTAATAAAAGATTATGATTATGAGATCTTTTATCATCCGGACAAGGCAAATGTGGTTGCAGATGCTTTGAGTAGGAAAGGTCGGGGAAAGTTGATGTTGTTAACTACCTAGGAGGAACTTATTTCAGCAATGACAAGGCTAGAATTGGAAACAAAATTTCTAAAAGAATCCAATGAATGACTATTCCAGATAGAAGCTAGTCCAACTTTGGTGGACAAGGTAAAGAATGCTCAACTACAAGATGAAGAATGTAGAAAAATCAAAGAGAGAGTGGTTGAGGGTAGTGGAGTGAAATACAAGATCGATACCGAAGGACTACTAAGGCTCGAGGGAAGAATTTGGGTTCCAGCAGTACCAGATATTAAAGATGAAATCTTGGCCAAAGCTCATAACTTAAGATACTCAATTTATCCGGGAAGTACGAAGATGTATCAAGATTTATGACGACATTTTTGGTGACCAAACATGAAAAGAGATGTCGCAGGATGTGTCGCGAAATGCTTGACATGTCAAAGGGTCAAGGCCGAGCATCAAAGACCAAGCAGATTACTTCAACCGTTGGAAATATCGAAATGGAAGTCAGAACACATCACAATGGATTTTGTGGTGGGTCTTCCAGCTACTCAGAGAGGATACGATGTGATTTGGGTAATAGTGGACAGACTGACGAAATTAACACACTTTTTGCCAATAAAGATTAGATTCAATCTTGATCAGTTGGCAAAGTTGTACTTTAAAGAGATCGTTTTGAGACATAGAGTTCCAGTGTAAATTATGTCAGATAGAGATCCGCGATTCACATCAAACTTTTGGAAGAGACTACAAATATGCATGAGAACACAGTTGAGAATGAGTACGACATACCATCCGCAAACAGACGGCCAAAGCGAATGAACAATCTAGACGTTGGAAGATATGCTTAGAGTATGCATCATGGACTTCAAAGGGAGTTGGGATGAACATTTACTATTGGCAGAATTCACCTACAACAACAGTTATGACACAAGCATCGACATACCGCCTTACGAAGCATTATACCACAGAAAGTGCAGAACTCTACTGTGTTGGGATGAAGTCGGTGAACGTCAACTATTAGGATCAGAACTGGTACAACAAACTGCTGAGGTTTTTAAACTCATCAGGACAAGATTGGTAGTAACTCAAGACAGACAGAAGAAGTATACTGAACAACACAGACAAGATCGTGAATTCAACGTAGGAAATTATATGTTCTTAAAAGTTTCTCCTTGGAAGGGGAGAATTCATTTTGGTAAAAAGAGAAAGCTAAGACTGAGGTTTATTGGACCCTTCGAAGTTCTGCGAAGAGTAGGAGAAGTGGCTTACGAGGTAGCTCTACCTCTAGAGTTGGAACATGTTCACAATATTTTTCACATTTTGTTGTTAAGACCGTATAAACCCGATTACAAGCATGTGATCGAGTACGAACCATTGCAGTTCGATAAGGACTTGTCTTATGAGGAATTTCCTATCCAGATAGTTGATAGGAAAGAACAAGTGCTCATGAATAAAGTAATACCTTCCGTGAAGGTGATATGTAGGAACCACAATGCTGAAGAAGCTACGTGGGAACTCGAATATAAACTGAGGAAAGATTACCCTGAGTTATTTGTTTAATCTGTGTATTCGATTCTGGGGACAAAATCTTTGTAAGTAGGGAAGAATGTGATGAATGATTTGTTTGATTTGTGATTCTGGGGATAGAATCCTTGTAAGGAGGAAAGGATGTAACAATCCAAAATTTTAAATTATAATTTTAAATATTTATTGAATTATATAAATATTTTAATTGATGTGTTTATTGTGGAATAAATATTTGTTTAATTTGATTTGATTTGATTATTTATGTTGACGTCGAGATTTTTATTTATCCCTTTCCGTTACTTGTTCTTTGGTGTTCTCATGTTAGGTGAGATTTATTTGAAAAAATAAGTGAAAAAGGTCTGACATGTATAATATCGACGATGGACTATTAAGAGTCGCAAGTGGATTTTTTATATGGTTGTATCAACACAACTGAGAAAAGGTTTGCACATTGACTCAGTTGTGTGACACTGCTAAACGGGTCGGTGAAACCGAGATTCATTAGGGTCCGGGGACTTGATTATGCAGAGGGAAGGTGTTAGGCACCCCCCGACATCCGTGTTACAACGGTGAATGTCACTTTTCATGAAATTATTATATGAATGTGTGTGTGTTTGTGGATCAATGTGCAATTATTTGGAAGTATTGCGAGGCCTCGTTTGTACCAATATACACAGGGTTTGCATTTGTGTAAAAATTCAGTTTTAAACAAATATGGCAGTGAAGTTTTATAAAAAAGGTTTTTCAAGCCCTTGTGCTCAATAGTAATTGAGACCTTTTACACTCCCATTTTACATTAAGTGTTCGGCTTGATTGTTTTTAATTTTCGAGATGCGAAACATCTTCAAGAAAATAATATACAAAATAGTGCCGAACTCCTCGTGGGTATGATAACCATCTGAGGAAATCCGAACACCGTGAATAAATTTACAAGCTGCTTACAGCTGAAAATGTCCATCACGGGAACCGAATCTAGATCCAGTAAAACTGAATCTGTGATCACATGATTCCTAGGCTCACATGATGCCGCAATTGATAATAAAGCAGTAAGCAGGTATATATATAAAAGCTGTAAATATATATATATATATATATATATACAGATATTATCAGCCACCACGAAGCACCTCCATGAGGGATCAAAAATGTAAATAAAGCTGTAAAAGCAATCAACCGCCACGGAGTAAACTCCAGGCAGGATGAAAAGTAAATAAAGCTGTAAAGACGATCAACCACCACGAAGTAAACTCCAGGAGGGACTGAATGTAAATATATATAAATATAAAAGCGGTAAACGCACCGGATGTAAAATCTAGGCTCATCGAACAAAGTTCGACACACAGTTCATATATATATATATATATATATATATATATATATGTACAAACTGAAATAAAATCACGGACCGAAGTTCAGGCAAACACACGCAACACAACTCTCAACGTGAAGAAAAGTGTGTGCAAAGATGAAGAGAAAGGCTTCAAAGTATGCGAGAAGGCTTACAGTGGGCTGTCATAGAAGACTTCTATATCTTTAAAAGGATGAACACTCGACTCCTGCCGGTACAAAAAGTAGCTATATGTGAGCTCACAAGTGTCTAAAATGAGAAAACACTCAGTGTAGGGAGAGTACAAAGAAAATTTGATAGGGCTTCCTCGCCTTTTTCTCTTACAAAATGGCCACCCTAAGCCATCTATTTATAGAGGGCCAGCCGCAGGTGTATATGCGGCTGGCCGCAGTTGTACCTGCGGCTGGCCGCAGTTGTACCTACGGTTGACTGGGTTGCTCCGGGCTTCGTGGGTCCCGTCGTCTCAAAGTATATCCACGCATGCACTGTAATGTCCGCTCGAACTTTCAGAATTACAATCCGGGCATCCGACTGAGGTATGTAAGACCTATTTCGGATCTCCATTGTCAAGAGTTATGCAATGACATGGGATTAGAGGTTGTATAAAGTCAGGAAGATGGGACTATACCCTCCGATCTTCAAGCTTCAAATTCTATCCGTTATCCTGCGTAATAGTCACTCGGGATTGGACATCCTTGGTTCTTATGGGACATTCCTGTGTAGAAATGTATGTATTGAAATGTTAAGATGGCGCGATGTGGCGTTAATGTGGCAAGATGATGACTTTGCCCCTCACCGGGGTTATCGTCGGTTTGGGCTGATAAAGCAAACATTGCTCAGGGTTATCTCTAAGATTGGACTACATAAGTGTTGAAGGTCATTAGTGTCATCTCTGAGGTGTGCCTATCTTCCTGGTGTTATCTCTGGGTCTTGTAATAAGTGCCTCGGTGTGAGCACCGAGGTTGAAGCTAATTGCATTTGAAACAAGCATTTTTGGGGTTATCGCCGGAACTGTATTCCTTGGGGTTATCTCCAAGGTTGGTAGCTGCTACTCCCAGTGTTGGGACTCAGACTGAATATCTCGGGGTTATCTCCGAGATGGATCGGTCTTCTCCGATGGAATTTCTGGTATTAGAACTGCATGCCTCGGGGTTATCTCCGAGGTTGAACCTGATACTCCTAGTGTGTGTTCTAGGGTTGAGGTTGAACTTTCGGTAGTATCTAGATTGGATGTGAGCTGTCTTCTAGGGTTATCTCTGAATGATGAATCTGCCCTCCCGTAATGTCAGTAACGGGTGTGCAAAAAATTTTGAGTGTCTACAGATGCCCCACTTTATCATATTCGTGCAAGGCAATGCATGGATAGGATAAAGAATCCTAGACACTTGAAATGCAATAAGATAAATATGATGCAAAGTGTAGCAACATGATACAAGTGTATGATGCATGTGTGCGGGGTTGTTGCCCAACATGTTGGGGATGATTGCCAGCTTCCTGTTGCTTTTATCGGGGATGACAACGATGACCAGATTGGATGTGTGATCCATATCTCATAGGATGTTGACGTTGGGATTATCACCAATGTCCTTAATCCTTAATATAAACTTTATTCCAAAGATGTGCCTCTCGTGTACAAGAGATCTGTAGGGATAACGCTCTGTCTATTTTGAGGATGTGCATAACATATTTCATCATTGATCCTCCTCGATGGTGCTGACTCTTCCTGGTTTATATCGCCATGACATGTCAATGTTCTGTTGGATTTACTGCCAACAGTATGTGTTGTCAGGGCTGCCTGACCTTCGCTAACGTATGAACCAACAGATCATTCATTTTAACCCCCGATGGGGTATTATTTGATCTTCACTGATGTGTGTATCAACGGATAAATGCCCCTGTTGGGCATACTGTTAAGGTTGCTTAACCTTCGCTGACATGTGAATCAACAGATAATACGCGTTGTAACCCCCACTGGGGAGTCTCATTTCATCCTCGCTGATGTGTGTATCAACGAAACATGTGTTGTAACCCCCGTCGAGGAATCTCATTTGGATCATCGTTGATGTGTGTATTAGCGGCTGGTCATCGAATGGCTTCCGACGCTTCGTTGGATTTACTTACCAACGGTTATAATGATGTCAAGGCTGCTTGACCTTCGTTAATGTGTGTGTCAACAGATGAGCATGCGTTGTAACCCCCGCCGGGGTATTGATAGAGAATGTGTGATGCCCCCACCGGGGTCATGATAGAGAATGCGTAATGCCCTCGCCGGGGATATGTACTTCGATATATGCAAAAGCGCGATGCCCCCGCCGAGGACATGAGAATGCGTGATGCCCCGCCGGGGATCTAAACATTAGGGTGACGACCCTGAATTGGAGGCATTGGACTTGCGCAAGGTATTGCCAAGTGTGATTTGTAATAGCTGAGATCATCAGCATAGTGTTCCATGTGCTTGGGTGAATACCAATGAGTGATGTGTAGACATGTGGCTTGGTCTGAGAAAACAAGGATGGCAAGCTATTCCGCTCAATCGCGTAGCGTTTTTATTCCTAATTTGGCTTTTTCGGCTTATGAGAACTCCGTTGCAACTCAAACTGGACCGAGACGGAGGGGTGGGACCCACGTAGGGGTGCTGCAGGTACACCTGTAGTAGCTGCAGATGGACCTGCGGCCAACCGTGGATACTTAATGCCATCAGGTTGCTTTCATAAGTCATTTTCATATTGCGCCGCTAAAGAAATTCGAGAGCTCTTCTTCAGATTTGTTGAGTTCGAGCAACTTTCTGTAAATTCTGTTACCGTACAAGTGTTTTTCACTGTCCTGATAACATATGCATGTTTTTTTTTCCAGTTTTTATCCGTTGGAAAATGACTTATCACATAAAATACATCTAAACACATAGTAGTGAATATGCATGCTCAAATGACTTGATAAAAAATATTCAACATAGTAAATGTTAGTATTAAACCATGCTGAATATAATGATGTGAAAAAATTTGACTTTTGAGACAGTTAAATTGACACCTTTTTCTGCTATTTCTTATCCTATTTCAGGACAAATGAGCAAAAGGTAAAAATACAAAGTAATCCTGATAATTAATCTACCATTATGGAGTGATGACTTTGACTTTTTATGCATATAGTATGTATATGACTATGGGCATGTGTGCTACTAAATGGCCACCTAGTCATGCCTATGTGCATGTGGATAGTCCTATTTACAAAGGGGACTGTGGCAAAAATTTTCAAAATGTAGGCATCTGAATAGTCATGCATTTTTAACTCTATAGTAGTTGTATGTTAAAGTAATGCATGCATGCATATAGTCATAAAATGCCTTTTGAAATGAAAGCTTCAGTTTAGAAACTACCACACCCTTTCTGAGGTGATTTAGAGACTTTTGTCCAGATATTATGGATCCGGATCAGCCAAGTAGTTCCTGTAGGACCACTTCCGGTATACGGAGGAGGGCTTCTGAAGTGCCTCGACCCCGTTCTGTTAGACATCCTCGTCAGTTAGTGGAGGCGGTGATACGTCCAGTCCTTGTTGATGTGCCGAACATCGAGGACGAGGAGGAGGATGTCCCGGTTGCGAACCCCGCTCCTACTGTACATGTTTCCCGTAGGGACGTCCTTAGTATTCAGGTGGCAAACCCAGAGCTCCTAGGTGATTTGAGTGGACATCCCTCGATGTATTTGCATGCTAATGAGGTATGACGTTAGATCTTAATCTTCCTTCTTTCCTATTGATGAGGAGCAAAGGATTTTGATGTTGATCTGCACCTTATGTAGGTTCCCGGCTTTACACAGCCTTAAGAGAACTGGTTCAACATTCACTTTACGTACCAGGCTCTGCATCCTGACTATAGAGCAATTGTGCATGACTGGGGATTTAGGGCGTTCTTTTCCCTCCTTCCCCATCATTGTCCCTGGGGTTACCTCAGGGCATTGTCTGAGCACTGGTTTCACCAGACTCAGTCACTCAATTTGCTGGACTATGAGGTGATGATGACGTCGATGGATTGGCAGTTTATCATAGGTATAGAGTTTGGAAGGGCACCAGTGCCTTGCAGGGCGGATATTACCCCTACTGCCGTCAGATCCTTACTAGGAGTTTTGGCTAAGGCGCTCAAGGGCAGGACCGTCCGTATGGGTCCTTTGAGCGTGGATGCTATGAGTGGGCTATTGAGCGAGCCTATGCCAGATATTGTCAGAGTCAGGGATCGTATTCTTCGGTGATTATTCGTGATGATCATTAGAGGCTACTTCATAGCAGATAACTCTTCTACGGTGTCGTTCGCTTTGATCAGCGCCACGCGACATGTGAACCGTATAGAAGAGTATGATTGGGGTTCCTACACCTTTGCCTATTTTCTCAGGGGCATGCATATGCGTTCACAGGGATTGACCGAGGCTTGGTTAGGATTCTACCCATTTTTCCTGATGAGTATTTCTCTTGTAGTTTCCCATATGTAGGTTAAGAGTGTTTACTAACCGCAGATGTTTGCCTTTGTATTGGCAGTTTTGGGCCTATAAAAGGCTTCCATGTTTGCGCCCTGTGAGCGTGTTAGGTTTAGATACCTATCCACGAGGACAACGATGGCATCATTCCATACTGGCGGAGGTCCCTGTAGCTGAGGGTTTCACTCATTGCTGCCTACAGCTGGAGTTGTTGACAGCTATGTCATCACATAGATTCCCTATTCTGGGGAGCATTTGGCCATGGGATTTGAGGATGGGTACCCGACTGGTGTCGAGTATGTGATTTCCACCCATAGGGTTCCTCTCTTTATTGATGGAGGATGGAAGCTTTATTTAGGAGAGTGTGCTATTAGGAGCACCACAGGAGAGATTCGTATGTCGATCTTGCCTCCTGCCAGACGTTATTGGCCTATGTCACAGTCACCCGTCATTGATATCCCATGGTTGGGGGTTGACGGTTTTGCATTATCAGAGGGTCCCTACACTCAGAAGATGTTTCAGCATTGGTGGTCCCCTCACACTATTGGAGCCTAGTCCCGCGCCACTCAGTTCATGGGGGGTATGGTTCCAGGATCTGTGATGATGACGAATTAGCTAGCCTGTGTCCGAGATCCGACTCATTTGGCACAGATTGATAGTTTGACCCAGCGATTGGACCGGGCACATTTCTTTATCTGGCATTTGGGCAGAGATCCGATAGAGGCAGATTCATTTGATCCTTCTAGATTAGGCGCTGGACCCTCAGATGACCCATTTGGCTTTGCCGGTGCATATCCTCCTTTGTATAGGCCTAACATCCCTGTTGATAGAGATCCAATAACTCAAGAGGAGTTACATCAGGTGGACAGGATTGATGATGTAGATATTGACACCATTATCTTCTTTTGATGTGTATTCTCGTTATCTCTTTTGATAGGCCTCTGTTAGATATTGAGTGACTGTGCCCCATTCTCGCTATATCTTTTGATAGGCCTCTGTTAGTAGTAGGGCATCTGTGCCCCATTTCCCTGTATTTTTAGCTTTACAGAGATGATGTATATAGATGATGATATACTTAGGAATGTATGCACTATTTTCCATTCCCTATATCATATTGCCATCCATTATCTGTAATGCATGTATCATGTTATGCATATATATGTATGTCAAGAGATATTTCAGCATTGACCCCTGGATGGTCTTATGATACGGCCCACACAGATGTCTTCTTCGACAGTCAGCCGCATAGATCATACCCCCCCATTATTGGTGGTATCACGTCTTAGATCGTGGTATGATAGTATGTCACCGTCAACAGGGTGACTGTAGATCAGATGTTGTAGCATACTATAACCTTCTTGACATTTCAGGTTCCCGCAGGATTTATTGATGGCATGCTAGAGCATTGGGTACCGGAGAGATAGGTCTTCCGGTTTGGTACCCATGAGTTGACTCCTACTCTGGAGGAGTACGCACGGTTGACGATGCTGCCACTAAACAGACCTTGCGTGCATATGGCTATTGGAGATATGAGCACACAGTTTATGACCCTCACCGAACTGTAGCGTAGGGTGGTACAGGATGAGCTGACATCTGATCACGTTATATTCTAGCATTTTCTGTTTGACAGATTTGGCTCTGAGGATAGCTATACACGACACTTCGGGGATTTCACCGCACCGGAGGATTATTGGCGCTCGGCCAGAGGAGATGTCCTGCTACTGTGCGTGCTGCCATATGTATACATGCCACGGTACATGGATGAGATAGACATCGAAATCATCATGGCAGTGAGAGCTCTCAGGGAGGGTCACTCCATTATACTTATGATCGTGGCAGAGACGCTGAGGTCAGCCACCTACTACTCAACCTATCCGATGGAAGTGTTTACAGGCAGCGCGGTCATGCTATACGTGTGGTTTATGCCACACTTAAGATTAATTGGGATCTTTCACCGACATGGGTATTGTTTCACCCATGATATAGCTATGTCTTACTCCTTTCAGCCATCGGAGTGTACAGACGCTATGTCTTGGTCTATATTCTTGGCAGATATCAGAGATCCGTTTGGCATTTTGCCGTGCACAGGGCTCAACTCACCCCACAACTTCATTACTCATACTCTAGGCATGGATTATCTCCCTCTGGCTGGTTTGGGGGGTATGACTACCTATCACCCATTGACCGTGATGTCGTAGTTTGACCAGTTCTAGGATTTCTATCCTTTTGAGGGGGCGCTAGGTCAGCGTTTAGCTTCTTGCCATCTATCAGCAGAGGACCGATCCCGGGTGTATGCATGTTGGGATCAGCGTGAGATAGCTGCTTTCTCTATTAGCCATCCAGGCTGTTCGTTAGAGTATTCTGCATGGATGGAGACAGAGACTGCATCGGCTGCGGTAGTATTCACAGTGCAGAGGACTGATTCTGACGATGAAGAGCCTATACAGGAGGCTGATATTCCCATCGAGAAGTATTCGACTACTAGGTTGCTAGCATTTATGATGGATTCTCCCACTACGAGTGCTACTGTGATTCAGCATTCAGCACAGTATCTGGACCATAGTCTACATCTGATGACCTTTGAGAGAGATCAGGCTAGGGCCTTAATGTTGACAGCTCTTGATGGGGGAGACGCTGCTCTATTGGAGAGAGATGAGGCTAGATCAGTTAGAGATACATTGATTATAGAGCGGGATACTGCTTTATCTGCCCGGGATGTTGCCGCCATAGACAATACTTCAGTAAGATCCCTTACGATTGGCATGATTGCAGAGATGAGCACGTACATTGATGAGCATAGAGTCACCATGCAAATGATTGTAGATATGTTGGCTCGCGTGGATACCCTTGTACAGGAGCCACAACTTTACCTCCTTCTACTAAGAGGGATGCCATGTTGGGCTTGCTAGCTCGCATATACACTGATTTGTAGATGAGCTTGCATTTTCCCGCATAGACTAGCTTAGCCATTTTGTCATGTACAGTTTACATTGTGTATATCAAACATCATTATATATATAGCAGGGAAATATATTTTTGATCACTTCCTTTTTGGATATGTCTGTTGCTTGCTTAATATTTTGCTTGCTTCTTCAGGGCTTGTGATCTTGATGTATTCTGAAATCCTCCTTGATGGATGGACACTGAGTTATCTCTGGACAGTTTAGAATGGATCATTGATCTGTGTGGATCCCTACCATCTTTGGTGTCTTGGGACTGATTTCTGTATGGAAATGTGGAGAGGAGTGTGGCTTTCCTCTCTGAGATTGACCGCACCACAGATAGTCACCAGTACTCCTATTTAGGAGGAGCCTAGTTAATTCCATCTCTTATGGATTGGTGTTGATCTTTGAGGTATAACCGCAGCTTAGATGGTTGCCGAATCTCCTATTTAGGAGGAGTTCAGGTAATTCCATCCCTTCGGTCTGAAGCCGAATGAAATGTGATGGATTGAAGGATGATCCCAGTACCAGTTGACAAGTGTTTGTGTTTTGGTAGGGGGTGAGACCGAACCATGAATGGCTATCTATGTACTCCCATTGAAGAGGGGATTAGGTCTGCGTAGTTCGAACCTGGTGTAAGAGGTTCAACGTTGTATGTGGCAAAAAAGGGTGTAGGAATGTTTTTGTTGTTTTTGTTTTTGTAAAGAAAAGGGTGTAGAGATGCTTTTGTTGTTTTTATTTTATTGCAACCGGGCTATATAAAATGGTTGCCTACGTACTCCTATTGAATAGGAGATCAGGTCGACATAGTTCATCCCTCAGGACGATTCGCAGCTGAAGAGAAGTATGAATCCCATGTGCAGGCAATACTGTGGGGAGAAGAAAGTTTGATCCTATGATGGGGACAAACTGCAGGTGTGAAAAAGTTTGATCCCGTCTTCAGGACAAACTGCAAGCGTAGAAAAGTTTAATCCCGTCTTCAGGCCCTGGGGGATAACCGAAATTGTATAAACGTAGTGAAACCAGGCTACTGGCTTGAAGAGTATGTTTCCCTGAGGGGACAAGTGTGGCGAAGAGTTGTATGTGATGAAGGGTTAGAGAACCGGAATGACTGGTGATCTGATGATCTAACACCAGGATGTTTGCTTGATGGTAACTTCAAACATAGTACCATTTCACGGTGTCTGAGTTGATGAGTTGTGGAAATTCATCGCCGTCCATTTCCTACAGTTTGAGCTCGCCTCCTGTTAATACCTCATTGACAACAAACGGGCCTTCCCAGTTAGGGGCGAATTTTCTTTTGGACTGATCTTGGTTATCAAGAATCTTTTTTAAAACCAAGTCATGTTGCTTAAACTGCCATAGCTGGACTTTTTTGTTGTAGGATCTGGCGTTCCTTTTCTGATATAACTGACCATGGAAGATAGCCGCGGTTCGCCTTTCGTCTATTAGAGACAATTGATGATACATGTCCTGTACCCATTGGTCTTCCTCCAACTGAGCGTCTATCAACACTCTGAGGGATTCCATTTCAACTTCTATGGGGAGCACTGCTTCCATCCCATAGGTTAATGCGTAGGGGGTTGCCCCAGTGGAAGTGCGCATTGATGTTATGTAGGCTAACAGAGTGAGAGGTAATAAGTTAGGTGATTCTTTGTGGTTGGCGGATATCTTTTGCATGGTCTTCTTAATGTTTTTGTTAGCCGCTTCAACAGCACCATTCATCTTTGGACGATAGATGACGGAGTTAAAATGTTTGATGTGGAATTTACTGCATAATTCCTCCATCATTTTGCTATTGAGGTTCTTAGCATTGTCAGACATAATTATCTCTGGTTGTCCATATCGACAAATGACATTGTTTTTGATGAAAGTAATGATGACTTCTTTGGTAACCCTGGGGAAGGAGGCTGCTTCTACCCACTTGGTGAAGTAGTCGATCATGATGAATATAACGCGATGCCCATTACTGGCTTTGGAATCGATGGGTCCGATCACGTCCATTCCCCACATTGAGAAGGGCCAAGGTGACTTCATATTGTGGAGCTCCCTCGGAGGGGCATGGATGGCATTTCCATGAATTTGGCATTGATAGCACCTCTTGACGTGATCATCACAGTCAGCTTTGAGGGTAAGCCAGTAATGTCCTATTTTGAGGATCTTCTTAACAAGCAAGGGCCACTCATGTGTGGGCCACATACTCCACCATGGATCTCATCCATGAGCCTCTGAGCTTGGTCCTGGTCCAGACATCTGAGGAGACCTAGTCCTACATCTCTTTTGTAGAGTGCATCTCTACTCAGGTAAAATTTCATAGCAAGTCGATGGATCTGCCTTTTCTCAGTTGGGCTCACCTCAGCGGGTGTAGATCCATATCGTAAGTACTCCTTGATATGCTGATACCAAGGGTGTTAGATGGGAGGTAGCTCATCCGATACTTCTCCAACATAGTTTCCATAAGCTGGTGCCTTGTGTAGGGTAAATGTGACGCTTGACATGTGTTCCTTGTCAGGCATGTGAATCAAGGAGGCCAAAGTTGCTAATGCGTCTGCAAAGTCATTCTTATTACTAGGAATGTGTAGAAAGGAGATTTCTTCAAACTCCAAAGCCATCTGCAAAACTTGCCGATGGTAAGGCAGCAAATGTAGCTCTTTGGTTTGATAGATTCCCGTGGATTATCTGATTACCAACTCTGAATCCCCAGAGAAAGTTAACCGCCTGATGCCCATTGAACGGGCAAGTTTTAGCCCCATGAGACATCCTTCATACCCAGCTGTATTGTTGGTGCTGACAAACTACAATTTGACGGCGACGGGATACTGCTCCCCCGTACCGGATACTAGAACTGCTCTAGCTCTAAAACCTTCCATATTAACAGCTCAATCAAAATACATTTTCCATGTATGGCATGTATCGTACTGATGGTGTTGCTGAACTGTCATTACCCCTTTATCGGGGAAGTAAGTTTCCAATGGTTTGAAATCCCCTGAAGGTGCGACGTCCAATTGATCTGCAATTCCTTGACCTTTGATGGTCTTTTGCATCATATAGACGATATCAAATTATTTTAGGATCAACTACCATCTGAATAGCCGACAATTTAAATGGGTTTGCTGAACACGTACTTAAGAGGATCCACGCGGGATATGAGATGGGTTGTGTGACCATGGAGGTAATGTTGTAACCTCATGGAAACCCATGCTAAAGCACAACAAGTCTTCTCAATCAGAGTGTACTTATGTTCACTGCTGCTGAATCTTTTGCTGAGGTAATAGATGGCTCGTTCTTGGCCTCTATCGTCTTTTTGTCCCAGCATGCAGCCCATGGCATTGTCACTTATGGGCAGGTACATGAACAGGGGAACATCATCCTTGGGTGGTACCAAAACAGGAGCTTTGACTAGCTGTTCTTTTATTGTGAGGAAGGCCTTCTGGCACTCATCGTTCCATTTTATGGAGGAGTTCTTCCTTAACAACTTGAAGATAGGCTCACAGGTTGCTATGAGTTGAGAAATAAACCTGCTAATGAATTTGATTCTTCCCAAAAATCCCCGTATTTCCTTCTCTGTCTGAGGAATGGGCATTTTTGTGATGGCCTGGATTTTAGTGGGGTCCAACTCAATCCCTTTGTGGCTAACTAGGAATCCTAGCAACTTGCCTGATTTAACGCCAAAGGCGCACTTGGCTAGATTCAACTTCAAGTTGTACTTATGTAACCTGCTGAAGAGCTTTATGAGATGGTCTAAGTGGTCTTCTTCATTTCGGGACTTGATAATGATGTCATCCACGCAGATCTCTATCTCTTTGTGCATTAAGTCTTGGAAAAGAGCCATCATAGCTCGTTGATAAGTGGCTCCGACATTGATGAGGTCGAATGATAGTCGTCTATAGCAAAAAGTTCCCCAAGGCGTGATGAAAGCAGTTTTTTCACGATCTTCCTCAGTAACCATAATCTGGTGGTATCCAGCGAAACAATCCACAAAGGAATACGTGCCGTATTGAGCAGTATTATCAATGAGAATGTGGATAAATGGCACGAGAAAGCTATCTTTAAGGCAAGCTTTGTTCAGATCATGGCAGTCCACGTAAACTCGCACCTTTCCTCCAGGTTTAGGCACAGGAACTATGTTGGATATCCATTCAGGATATGTGGACACCATGATAATACCAGCTTAAAATTGTTTCACAATTTCTTCTTTCACCTTTAAACTCCACTCAGGTTTCAATCGCCTGAGCTTCTGCTTGACTGGCTTGAATCCCTCTTTAATGGGAAGGCGATGAAGAACAATATCAATGGACAAACCCACTATGTATTCGTGAGACCATACAAACATATCCTGGAATTGGGTTAGTAGCGTAACCATGTCATTCCTTTGGTTTGGGGTAAGGTCTGAACCAATCTGGATTAACTTAGGGCTTTCTAAGGTTCCGAGATTGAAGGAAGTGGTTTGATCAAGGTTGGGTTTAGGTTTGTCTTTGACCCATTCTTAAATTTCTGGAGGCACCTCAATGTCCTCATGTATTTCCATCAAGGCTGAATTCATCTCTACATCAAAGTTACAATCTTTGTGGAGAAGAGGCACCATATCAGCAAGTACAGACACATCTAAATTCAGGGTCCTAAAATGAAATATGCTTTCACTTAGTATATATGAAATGGTTTGATCATACAAAGTGTTAGCATGTACTGGCAAAACAACTGCTAATACTGTACATAACAGTAAGCATATATGATATCTACAGGGTAGAAAGAGTTTCTGCCCGCTTTACCCTCGTCGACCAATGAAAGGAGTGCTGCTCCAATTGTCGAGGGCAAAGTCCTGATGGACTACAGTGATAGAGGGGCTGTCATCGTCCTTTTTTTCCTAAATGATAACCATTACGTCTGGGCAATCATCGTTTGGGGTGTATCTGTTTGTATGTTCATCATGAACAATGATGCGTACGCCTAAAATCATCCTGACGATGTCTTATTTAATTCGTCGTTCCTCTTCTTCCATTCTGGGGTCTGGAACAAAGACTTATGTCTCCTTTACCGGCATCGACTTGGGAAATAACATAGCCATTACGCTGGCTGGCACTTTTATAGGATGTTATGTGGACTCAGAATTTGCAGGTGAAGACAATCATTGTGTAACTGAAGCTGAAGGAATCTGATAATGTTTATGTGGATTCCTGTGACTGGATCAGGCAGCATAGCCTAGTCCAGCTGTCCTAGTTTGACTGACAACTTGAATTGGGTGCTTAATACCCTGATGACTCTTACCCAGCCCTTGTCCTGGCGGATGACCCAAAGATAGCATTTCTTGAGTAGCCGACATTACTTTGGTAGAAATCTTGGGTATGAGAGATGGCACCCCAACAAGGTGGCAGTGAGTGTTGCTCACCTCCAGGACATGGAAACTGACCGGCTCAACTTTTGAATTAAAGCTGATGAGGGGTATGTCACTCTATTTAGGACATTCTGGCTAAGCGTTAACTGTGACTAAGTTGTCATTCATGATATATTTCAGTTGCTGATGAAGAGTGGAGGGGACTGCTCCAGCCATATGAATCCACGGTCTCCCCAATAGCAGGTTGTATCCTGAATCTATTTTGAGCACGTGAAAAGATACGCAGAAGGTATGGCGACCAATCTCGATTGGTAGTTCAATCTCTCCGACTGAATTTTGGCAGGCTCCGTCGAAAGCTTTAATAATCGTGTGGCTGCTTCGGATCCATTTGAGATTGACGTTCATCTTTAGCAACATAGCTCAAGGATAGATATTCAAAGACGAGCCTCCATCTATCAAAACTCTAGTTAGTATGTATTCGGAGGATAAAATTGCAATATGCAACGGCTTGCAATGACCAGTCCCTTCGGGTGGTATGTCGTCATCAGTGAAAGATATCACATTATTGTTAAAAATGTGATCAACCAGATGTTGAAATTTTTTTACATCCACTGATGTTGGTAAGTAGGCTTCTTCCAAAACCTTCAGCAACATCTTCCTGTGATCCTCGGAAGTTAAAACCAAGTCCAGGATTAAAATTTGGTGTGGAGCTTCTCTTAAGCTTAAAACCACCTTGGCTTCGTTATGACCCATAGTGCGGAGGAATTTTTTAATCTTCTCCATGAGTATTTTCCCCTTTAACTTGATGGTGTACTTTATCACCCGTTGGGGAAGGTACTGTGGATTCTCCTTCGACACTGCAACAGTTGTATGAGAGGTGGATCCTTCAGCTTCTCCATAATTCCATGAGTCCTTTTGTAAGCTGATAACAAGATATTGTGGTTTGAATGGAAAGTTGATTGGCTCGGAATCAGCCACTTTCAAAGGATTATCAATTCCTTTGAGTTAAATTATTTGCATTATGAGAGGTTTGACAGTCCCATCAGCCTCAGTGGATATAACTGCTACCAATCCCTTCCATTTAGTAGGACAAGTATTCCCACTCTCAAATAGCACAGTATCGTTGTCTGCTAGCTGCAGGACACCGCTGTCAATTAGATTTTGAATGAGGTGGCGGAGTGCCCAGCATTCATCCGTGTTGTGGCCGCGAGAATGGGAATGATATTGGCAGACTCCATCAGAATTAAACCGTCCTGAACGGGGATTGATTAGAGGTAGAAGGGAAGTGATCCTTCCTTCATTTATCAGCATCTGAAGTATTTCCTCCATAGGTTGGCCCAGGTATGTAAATTCCCTTCTATTGGCAAAATCCCTACGGGCTTTGGCACTTGCTCTCTTCGTCACTTTGTCTTCCAGTGTTTCTTTCTCTGAAGGTGACGAGGGAGTATTCGCAACAAAAAGGAGCAGACTAACATGCTCCTGGCTGACTAATTGGCATGTGACTTGATGCTGATAGGTCACCAGTTCTGCCAATTGCTCTATCTGCTTACACAGAGCTTTCATCTTTTGTTCCACTACGAACTGGAACTTTGCATAATCCCATTTGTCAACACCGTCTTTGATGATCTGGGATGATTCACCGTTAAAAATTGGAACTCTGTCCACTGCTCTAATTAATCATGTTGACTTCTTCCTCTTTGTGTTGGGAAAGAGGGTTGTCTTGTTCGTGAGGTTGATCTGGTTTGGTGACCACGATCTCACCGTTGTCTATTAAATCTTGGATCTTTTGTTTCAAGGCCAAACAATCTTGAGTATCATGTCCAGGTGCCCCGACATGATAAGCACATTTCTGAGCAGCATTGAAACCCCTCCCATTAGGGTTGGCTGGTGTAAGAAGACGCGTGATTTTCTTCTGAGTTGTCAGAAGAGTGAGAATGTTCTCGAGCAAGTCCCCTAAGGGTGTGAACACTCGAGGGCGTTTGATTTCTCCACCTTTTGGCAATGGAGGGTTTGAAGACTGTGCTTAAAAGGGAGTGTAATTTCTCCTCTGGATAGGCATGTTTTGATTGCCTTTTTGACCTTGTAGTATGAAAGAAACATCCTCCTCTTTCTTTTTATGGACCCTCCGGGGGTTGTTTTCATAATTTCTAGATTGGATGTGCTCAGCAACAGCTTTAAGGGCAGCTAGGTCTTGAATCTTTCCTGACTTTAATCCAATCTCAGCCATCTCCCCATGTTTAATCATTTCAGCAAATGGTTTACCAATGCCAGCTAAGACTCTTTCATAGAAAGGAGCTTCCTGTATGTCTATGAAGGTCAGACCATTTCTGATTCCGTCATGGAAGGAATAACTTGAGCAGCAAGGCGCCTCCACCTTTGAGCATACTCTCTGAAAGACTCATTGGACTGTTTCTTGACCTTGGTAATCTGATACCAGTCAGGAGCCATCTGAGACTGGAAGCTGTATTGAGTGAGGAAGGCGTGAGCTAAATCCTCCCAACTATGGATCTTTGAGTTGTCTAATCTGGTATACCACAAACGGGCTTCTCCAGTCAGACTCTTCTGGAACAACTGCATCCTAAGCTTTTTGTCCTCTGCATAAGATCCAAGTTCTCCAAAGAACACCTTCAAATGTGTGTAAGGATCTCCTAACCCATCATATTTTTCGAAGTTAGGAGTTTTAAATTTTTCTGGATAATGAACACCAGGGAATATACAAAGGTCGGCATATGAGACACTCCCGTGTGCTCCAATTCCCTTGATCGCACGAAGGGTTTCTTCCATTTGAAGGACTTTATTACTGATGTCACCGGTGTTTGGATCTCCTTTGAGATGGGTGATATCATGACTTTTGTTGGTCGTATCCAACTGAAGTTCAGGTTCTGTAATGGCTTTATTAGGACCTTGGGTTCCTCCTTGTGTAGAGGATTCAGCATGTATGGGTATCCTTGTACCCTGAGTAGACTAGTGTAGTTCTTTAAGCAGAACAGCCAAATCTGTGATTTGTTTACTTAATCCGTCAAATTCTTTGCACGAAACTGGATTAAGGCCAGTCTGGTCTGATGACGACATAATTGACTGTAGGCTCATGGCCTTTTTGGATTTTGATAGGGTAATAGGTCCGATTGCTTCCCTGCAAAAAACTTGCGTAGTTTAGTCTTTAGGGAGTGTGAAAAATGTTTACATGCTATGTATCCGTTTTAGGAATATTATCCTGCAAGGCAGATGTTAGCTGTTTGTAATCCAGGATATCATGTTTTAATTAAAATATGTATGTACACATGTTTCTTCATATTTCTTATTACATGGAGATGAATATGGCAAGAAATTACAAGTAATTGACTTTACATGTAATTCGAAATGAGAAAGCATGAAGAGACTTTCCTCCGCGTTTGGTTTATCAAAGGCTAACCTATCTTAGGTAACGATCGTGGCTTTTTGGCATGAAGGTTCCCAAATCATCGCAATTTACTCGACGGGAAGTTAATCTGGCCTTTCAACTGGAGCGAATTTGGGAGGTGCCTTTCCTGAGCCTCATTGGAATTAGTCTTCCTATGAGTCCAGTAATCAAACACAGACAGGATAGCCTCCTGGTGGAGGAACCACACAACATACATTTATGTACAGTATGTTTCACCGTTTATGAAAATGATGACATGTGCAAAGCACTAATATCACAAGCAGATATAGTGTAAAGCATTAAGCGCAGAAAAATATATGCATTCGTACACATTTATCATAAATGTAAATGCAATATTCACATACAGGCATATAATCAGTTTGAAAAGATTGTAATAGCGGCTTAAGGCCTCTTACTGGAGTCCCCAGCAGAGTCGCCACCTGTCGCCGTCGAGATTTTTATTTGTCCCTTTCCGTTACTTGTTCTTTGGTGTTCTCATGTTAGGTGAGATTTGTTTGAAAAAATAAGTGAAAAAGGTCCGACATATATAATGTCGACGATGGACTGTTAAGAGTCGCCAGTTGATTTTTTATATGGTTGTATCAATACAACATTGACCCAGTGATGTGACACTGCTAAACGGGTAGGTGAAATCGAGATTCATTATGGTCCGGGGACTTGATTATGCGAAGGGAATGTGTTAGGTACCCCCCGACATCCGTGTTACCACGGTGAACGCCACTTTTCAAGAAACTGTTATATGAATGTGTGTGTATATGTGGATCAATGTGCAATTATTTAAAAGTAGTGCGAGGCCTCGTTTGCACCTATATACACAGGGTTTGCATTTGTGTAAAAATTCAATTTTAAACAAATATGACAGTGAAGTTTTATAAAAAAAATGTTTTTCAAACCCTTGTGTTCAATAGTAATTGAGACCTTTTACACTCCCATTTTACATTAAGTGTTCGGCTTGATTGTTTTTAATTTTCGAGATGCGAAGCATCTTCAAGAAAATAATATACAAAATAGTGCTGAACTCCTCGTAGGTATGATAACCATCTGAGGAAATCCGAACACCGTGAATAAATTTACAAGTTGCTTACAGCTAAAAATGTCCATCAAGGGAACTGAATCTAGATCCAGTAAACTGAATCTGTGATCACATAATTCCTAGGCTCACATGATGTCGCAATTGATAATAAAGCAGTAAGCAGGTATATATAAAATCTGTAAATATATATATACAGACATGATCAGCCACCACGAAGCACCTCCATGGGGGATCATAAATGTAAATAAAGTTGTAAAAGCAATCAACCGTCACGAAGTAAACTCTAGGTGGGACAAAAAGTAAATAAAGTTGTAAAGGCAGTCAACCGCCATGAAGTAAACTCCAGGCAGGACTGAATGTAAATATATATATATATATATATATATATATATATATATATATATATATACATATACACACACACACACACACACACACACACACACGAAAGCAAATAAATGCTCCAGACTGAAGTCTAGGCTCAATCGAGGCATAACTCGATAATGTTAGTCCATATATATATATATATATATATATATATATATATATATATATATATATATATGAACAAACTGAAATAAAACTACGGACCGAAGTCCGAACAAACACACGTAACACGACTCTCCACGTGAAGAAAAGTGTGTGCAAAGATGAAGAGAAAGGCTTTAAAGTGTGCGAGAAGGCTTATAGTGGGCTGTCAAAGAAGACTTCTATATCTTTAAAGGGATGAACACTCGGCTCCTGCTGGTACAAAAAGTAGCTATATGTGAACTCACAAGTGTTTTAAATGAGAAAGCACTCAGTGTAGGGAGAGTACAGAGCAAATTTGACAGGGCTTCCTCGCCTTTTTCTCTTACAAAATGGCCACCCCAAGCCCTCTAGCCGCAGTTGTACCTGCGGCTGGCTGGGTTGCCTCGGGTTTTGTAGGTCCCGTCGTCTCGAAGTACGTGCATATATGCACTGTAATGTCCGCTCGAACTTTTAAAATTGCAATTCGGGCATCCGACTGAGGTATGTAAGACCTATTTCGGACCGCTGTTGCCGAGAGTTACGCAATAACATGAGATTAGAGGTTGTACGAAGTCAGGAAGATGGGACTATGCCCTTCGGTCTTCAAGCTTCAAATTCTATCCGTTATCCTACGTAATAGTCACTTGGGGATTGGACATCCTTAGTTCTTGTGGGACATTGCTGTGTAGAAATGTATGTATTGAAATGTTGAGATGGCGCGATGTGGCGTCAATGTGGCAAGATGATGACTTTGCCCCTCACCAGGGTTATCGCCGATTTGGGCTGATAAAGCAAATGTTGCTCAGGGTTACCTCTGAGATTGGACTGCTGCAAGTGTTGAAGGTCCTCAGTGTCATCTTTGAGGTGTTCCTGTCTTCCCGGTGTTATCTTCGGGTCTTGTACTGAGTGCCTCAGTGTGAGCACCGAGGTTGAATCTGATTGCATTTGAAACAAGCATTTTTGGGGTTATCGCCGGAACTGCATTTCTTGGGGTTATCTCCAAGGTTGGTAGCTGCTACACCTAGTGTTGGGACTGAGACTGAATATCTCGGGGTTATCTCCGAGATGGATCGGTCTTCTTCGGTGGAATTTTTGGTATTGGAACTGCATGCCTCGAGGTTATATCCGAGGTTGGACCTGATACTCCTGGTGTGTGTTCCGGGGTTGAGGGTGAACTTTCGTTAGTATCCGGATTGGATGTGAGCTGCCTTCCAGGGTTATCTCTGAAAGACGAATATGCCTTCCTGCAATGTCAGTACCAGGTGTGCAAAAAATTTCGAGTGTATACAATTTATTTGTTAAATAAATAATTAATGAGTGAAGGAAATTAATTATTATGAGATAATATTCTAATTTAATTTAATAATTAAGTTAGAGAGTTGATAGGGATTAAATGGAGTATTATAATGTTTTTAATTTAATTTGGTAATAAAAGTGTGATAATAAACTATGTTATAAATGAGATATTAAAATAAATTAAAGGAGTTTAATTTAGTTTTGCCAAACAATGCTTAAAGACATTAAGTCTTTAATTTTTAAAAGTGTTTGTCAAACATAGCCTTATGACTTTTAAATTTTGAATTTGAATTATAATAAATAAAATAAATCAAAATAATATATATAATATTTTATAACTGATATGTAGTTATTATAATAATAATTATACGACAGTTACATACGTTTTAGAAAGCGTCTGTTTTATTTACGTGAAAGCTTTTGGCTTAAGCCTAAGAAGAGAAAAGAGAAGAAAGAATACAAAGAAAAGAAAAAGAGAGAGAGTTTGCAGAGAGAAATTTGTGAGAATTTGAAAGAGAGTACTATGATTTTAAAACAATTTTCTGTGGTTAGCAAGGATTATCCAAGTAATTGAAGGTATATTTTCAAAGCTTTAATATTATATATATGAATATTTTATATTGACGAGTCTTATGTTTTCTGTGAATTCATGTTGGGTGAATTGTTGTTATAAACTGAATTGTTGTATTTATATGTATTCGTGATGTTAGAACTAGCATCTAGATAAGGATTTAGTGTACCAATTACTTTCTTTACGTTCAAAAACAAGAAAAATAGTTTTAAAGTGAATATATGTATGAACATGACTTGTAGGAGTACCAAAATTGATAGTTGATTGTGAACTAATAGGTAAATTGAGCCTTGATTGTATTAATTCAGTAAGTAACGAAGAGAACGTAGTTTGAATAAATTAATTTGGTGTACAATAATGATCGCAGTGTTAATTTTGTTAAGGAGGTCACAAAAATGGAGTATTTTTATAACACATGGAATTGGAAGGTTTTAAATTTGATGTTCATGTTATCTATATGGGTAAAAACATGCTAGAGACCTTCAGTTATGTTTATGTGAAATCTATGTAAGTTATACGGGTTAAATTGGTTGCTAGTTGGTCAAATTTTGGCGTTGCCTATGCTCGCGTTGCCTGGAACTGAACTTCAGCGCCGCAGCGCCGCCTCTAGCGCCGCAGCGCCAAGTCTCACGCCGCAGCACCTATCACAGGCTTGTGCCTCGCGCCATAGCGCCAGCACCGCGCCGCAGCGCCGTTCCCAGTGTAAGCTGGGCTGCCGCACTGCCAGTTAGTAGAATGGCCAGAAAGTCTGTAAGACCCCAACTTTTATAAATAAAGATGAATTTTTTATAAATATCATTTTTGAATATTATGGAGTTAATTTGATATAATTTTATAGTTGTGGGTAATATTTATAAATTTTGCAAAGTACGGAAGTTGTTATATAATATTCGATTGGTCGGGGAATATACGTTTTAACAGGGAATATTCGTACAACGGCACAATCATTGGTGGACCCCGTAACGGAATTATTGTCGGATTGAGAAAACGACAAAAATATTTTATTAAAAATAACGGCGGAAGTTTTACCATTGATACTGTTGAACTACTCTATAGTAAAAGTACAGTAATATGTATGGTTGCATAGTAGCACACGGTATTGATTATTAATGCTTATGTGAGAAGTCACTCAGTTTGATTCAATTATTGTCAGTTAATAACATGAATTATTTAGCGATAATGACGTTTTGTTTTATTCGTATTATTAACGTAATAAAACAGAAACATCTTTTTATATAAAACAGAATACTTTATTAAAGTTATTCTATAAATAGAATATATTATATTTTATTTAAAAGATTTTTCTTTAAATATGGACCGTCAGATTAAAGTAATCAATCTGGACCGTTCATGGATTAGTTACTATGCATTATATTTTTCTATAAATAGCAGCTCATTCCTTCATTATTTCTTACGAATTCACTGAACTCTAAAGAGAGAAATTATAGAGAGAAACTATAGAGAGAGAGAGAAGAAGAGTATTCTACTACTTAACTACTTCCTTATTTCAGCTCTTCTTTAAAACGGTAAGGGGTGTTATTCTTTCTTATTCATGAAGAGAACTATTGTTATTCCATTTCTTATTATTCTGTTAGAATAACCTGTATACGCGGTCTACCCTATACTTGGTGATATTCTTCTATTATTCTGTTGGAACATCCTGTCTGTGCGTTTTACACCGGACCTGGTTCCGTTTTTATTATTATTCTGTTGGAACATCTTGTCTGTGTGTTTTACACCGGACCTGGTTCCGTTTTTATTATTATTCTGTTGGAACATCCTGTCTGTGTGTTTTACACCGGACCTGGTTCCGTCTTTATTATTATTCTGTTGGAATATCCTGTCTGTGCGTTTTATGCCGGACCTGGTTCCATTATTTATTATTCTGTGGGAATAACATGTCTGTGCGGTCTATCGCATGCATGGTGATTTCTTTTGTTATTCCATTCTTTATTATACTCAGTTGGTTAAGTTTTGACTTCTATACTCCATGAAATTTGTGGAATATCCTTGATAATTGTGTTTCATCCAGTATCTTTTCATGAAAATATTCTTCTAAGTATTCTTGAATTTTACTCCACAAAGCAGTATCATATTGACAATTTGGACGTTGTTAATTCTTGGATAAGTTAATTCTTGAACTTGTTCTATTGAATTCTTATATCATTGTCATCATCCTAATGTTTATAAAATGTTGAAAGTCATATGTGGCCTGTAGTGAATAGATGGACTTGGTATGATTATGACCAGGGATTATTCGGTATAATCATGACCGTAATGTTACAAATAATGTGGTATAAGTCCTCATTGGCCCATAGTGCATTGATGGACAGTTGTTGGCATGATCATGACCATTAATGAATATACGAATATCCTTGGCTGTAGTGCAGGGGTGATTCGATGATGTGGATTATTTTATTAAGCTGAGTCCCAGCGATCACAATGTTGAAAAACCTTTTAAATCATAAAAGATAGTAGAGTTTATTTTCTACTTGACTCTTTTAATGGATTGCTTGTTCCGCTGCAGTTAAACTTGATGTCTATTATATTTTATCAGTTTAACATTGTTGAAGGCTAATGATAATTTTTTTCTGCATTATCTTAGTCATAATATTTCTTACTGGGCTAGTTGAGCTCACCCTTTCTTTCACTGTTCTCTTCAGGAAATGAGAACGTAGCTAGGGCAAGTCGGGGAACGGAGTGATGGACCGAATGCTAGTATTAGTTAGTAGTCCTCACTATTCTATGTAATGGTGTGTTAATAAATGTAATGAGGACTCTTTTTGAGTATGAATACTCTCTAGAAGATAATATTTGTATTCAAACTCATAGTTTATATTTTGTCGTATTGTACACGACAGTTGTAATAGTAAGATGTATTTGTATTCTGTACTATGTATCTGACGACCCAAGATGGGTGATGTATACCTAATTTTGGGGGCGTCACAGTTGGTATCAGATCTTAGGGATATGATCCCTGGCTAAGATGTGAGAATAGAACTAGGAGGGGAGAGACGGGGAATTCCTTTGCTAGTATGACCTACCTAAGTTTATTTGCATGGTATTTGATTGGTCAGTCATAATATAAGGATAATATATGACATATCAATTAACTTTTATTTTGTGGCAGTATCTGAAAATGGCATCTGAGAATGTTGAGAATAGCAATGGAGCACAGGTGACTGTTGATTCACCACATATCAATAATCAGGATAATGTGCATCAATAAGGTGACAATCCTCATGCAAACAACAACACTGACCAGATGATGAATGATGGAATGTTCAAAAACTTTATGCAGTTCATGCAACAGCAGGCGAGAGCGGCTCCTGTCCAAAATATAGGTGGAAACACTGAAAACTCTCGGACGGTCACCGCTAAACAGTTCAAGGAGCTGGGACCACCAGAGTTTAAGGGAGAGCCAAAACCACTTATAGCGGAAACATGGATAAAGCAGATTACCAAGATATTTGATGTCTTGGGATGCTCCGAGGAGCAAAATGTTCCCTTTGCCGCCTTTATGTTGCGAGGAGAGGCAGATTACTGGTGGGAATCGATTAAGCGTATTCAACCTGCCGCACTGAAGATGTCTTGGGAGAAGTTCCAAGAGTTGTTCAATGACAAATACTTTCCCGAAAGTGTTCGTCACATAAAGGAGGTGGAGTTCATCAAATTAGAGCAGAATAATATGACCGTGTCGTAGTATGAGGCTAAATTTGCTGAGTTGTCCCGGTTTGCGTCCCACTTGGTGGATAATGAAGAGCGAATGACGCGAATGTTTTTACGAGGTTTGAAACCTGAGATACGTCAACATCTTATTTCTCATAAACTGTGTTTGTATTCAGATATTGTGAATAGGGCTCAGTTAGTGGAGCGCGATAACGAGTCAATGCAACCAAAAGAGAGCAGTTAGCAAAATGATAATACCAGTGAGAGTAGTCATCGAAGCGATAACAACAAGCGTGGAGGGAATCAACATGCCAGAAATGGTAACCACTTCGGTGGTAATCAGGGCCAAAACAATAAGAATGGTCATTTCAAGAAAAGAAGATTCAATAATGATGGAAAGACGTCAGCACCAGCACCCGTTGTTAAGGAATGAGAACGACCACCTATCATATGTTTCAAATGCGGAGGGGAGGGGCACACCAGTCCAAACTACGCGATGCCGTCTAAAGCATGTTATAATTGTGGAAGAAAAGGTCATTTAGCTCGATTTTGTCGTTTACCAAAAACAAGTTCAGCCAAGATGGAGACACCAAAGGCCGTCCCAAAAAAGTTAAAACCGGTAGTGCAAGGGAGAGCGTTTGTTGTGACCCCCCCAAAAAGAAAGGAACCCGAATGAGGTCATCACGGGTAAGCTTATCATAAACTCTAACGAAGTCTATACTTTATTTGATACCGGTTCTACCCATTCTTTTATTTCTCTTACTTGCGCTCATCGATTAAATTTGATTCCGGAGAAATTATACTTTGACTTATCTGTTGAAACTCCATTGGGAGAAACCTTCATTACATCCACGGTTTATAAGTCTTGTTTGGTTCAAGTTGGTACCCACACATTACCTATCGATCTTATTTCAATAAAAATACTTGCATTTGACGTGATTCTAGGGATTGATTGGTTAACTACTCATCATGCAAAAATTGATTGTTTTCATAAGGTTGTTAGCTTTCATATTCCTAATCGACCTATTATGCGAATTCAAGCAACCAAACCATTAAAATCAATCGCTGTCATCTCAAGCCATAAAGCTATGGGCACAGATTTACGATTTAGTTCGGCATATCATCCTCAGACGGATTGACAATCAGAGAGGACTATTCAAACTCTAGAAGATTTATTAAGACTCTGTGTCCTTGACTTCAAGGGAAGTTGGGACAAGTTCTTACCATTGGTGGAGTTTTCCTACAATAACAGTTATCAAGTAAGTATTGGCATGGCTCCATTCGAAGCATTGTATGGAAAAAAATGTCGTTCTCCAGTATGCTGGGATGAGGTGGGTGAAGCAACGTTGTTGGGACCGAAGTTGGTATGTATGACTACAAAAAAGATTCAAACGATCCGACAACGTATAAAAACCTCACAAGATCGACAAAAGAGTTATGCTGATCTTCATCGAAAGGACGTGAAATTTGATGTAGGAGATCATGTGTTCTTACGTGTTGCTCCATGGAAAGGAGTTATGAGATTTGGAAAGAGAGGAAAGCTCAATCCTCGATTCATCGGTCCATTTTTAATCCTCGATCGAGTAGGAACTGTGGCTTATAGACTCGCTTTACCGCCAAGTATGTCTCGTGTTCATAACGTTTTTCACATATCCATATTACGCAAATATGTGGAAGACCCGAACCACATTATTGAGTTACAACCGGACGAAATAACAGAAGATTTGACGTATGAAGAAGTTCCTGTTCAAATCTTGGATAAGAAGGAACATATTCTATGCTCCAAGGTTATACATCAAGTCAAAGTTTTGTGGAAAAACCACGATGTTGATGAAATGACTTGGGAGTTAGAATCTGAAATGAAATCCAGGTATCCTTACCTCTTCGACATACCAGGTACGTACCCTAATTTCGAGAGCGAAATTTCATAAGAAGGGGAGGTTGTAAGACCCCAACTTTTATAAATAAAGATGAATTTTCTATAAATATCATTTTTGAATATTATGGAGTTAATTTGATATAATGTTATAGTTGTGGGTAATATTTATAAATTTTACAAAGTACGCAAGTTGTTATATAATATTCGATTGGTCGGGGAATATTCGTTTTAACAGGGAATATTCGTACAACGGCACAATCATTGGTGGACCCCACAACGGAATTATTGTCGAATTGAGAAAACGACAAAAATATTTTATTAAA
This sequence comes from Panax notoginseng, assembly GCA_016801055.1. Classification (NCBI taxonomy): domain Eukaryota; kingdom Viridiplantae; phylum Streptophyta; class Magnoliopsida; order Apiales; family Araliaceae; genus Panax; species Panax notoginseng. The sequence goes on from CM029014.1 coordinate 179,085,010, forward strand.
AATAACGGCGGAAGTTTTACCATTGATACCGTTGAACTACTCGGTAGTAAAAGTACAGTAATACATATGGTTGCATAGTAGCACATGGTATTGATTATTAATGCTTATGTGAGAAGTCACTCAGTTTGATTCAATTATTGTCAGTTAATAATATGAATTATTTAGCGATAATGACGTTTTGTTTTATTCGTATTATTAACGTAATAAAACAGAAACATCTTTTTATATAAAACAGAATACTTTATTAAAGTTATTCTATAAATAGAATATATTATATTTTATTTAAAAGATTTTTCTTTAAATATGGACCGTCAGATTAAAGTAATCAATCTGGACCGTTCATGGATTAGTTACTATGCATTCTATTGTTCTATAAATAGCAGCTCATTCCTTCATTATTTCTTACGAATTCACTGAACTCTAGAGAGAGAAATTATAGAGAGAAACTATAGAGAGAGAGAAGAAAAGTATTCTGCTACTTAACTACTTTCTTATTTCAGCTCTTCTTTAAAACGGTAAGGGGTGTTATTCTTTCTTATTCATGAAGAGAACTATTGTTATTTCATTTCTTATTATTCTGTTGGAATAACCTGTATACGCGGTCTACCCTATACTTGGTGACATTCTTCTATTATTCTGTTGGAACATCCTGTCTGTGTGTTTTACACCGGACCTGGTTCCGTTTTTATTATTATTCTGTTGGAACATCCTGTCTGTGTGTTTTACACCGGACCTGGTTCTGTTTTTATTATTATTCTGTTGGAACATCCTGTCTGTGTGTTTTACACCGGACCTGGTTCCGTTTTTATTATTATTCTATTGGAACATCCTGTCTGTGTGTTTTACACCGGACCTGGTTCCGTCTTTATTATTATTTTGTTGAAATATCATGTCTGTGCATTTTACGCCAGACCTGGTTCCATTATTTATTATTCTGTGGGAATAACATGTCTGTGCGGTCTATCGCATGCATGGTGAATTGTTTTGTTATTCTATTCTTTATTATACTTAGTTGGTTAAGTTTTGACTTCTATACTCCATGAAATTTGTGGAATATCCTTGATAATTGCGTTTCATCTAGTATCTTTTCATGAAAATATTCTTCTAAGTATTCTTGAATTTTACTCTACAAAGCAGTATCATGTTGACAATTTGGACGTTGTTAATTCTTGGATAAGTTAATTCTTGAACTTGTTTTATTGAATTCTTATATCATTGTCATCATCCTAATGTTTATAAAATGTTGAAAGTCATCTGTGGCCTGTAGTGCATAGATGGACTTGGTATGATTATGACCAGGGATTATTCGGTATAATCATGACCGTAATGTTACAAATAATATGGTATAGGTCCTCATTGGCCCGTAGTGCATTGATGGACAGTTGTTGGCATGATCATGACCATTAATGAATATACGAATATCCTTGGCCGTAGTGCAGGGGTGATTCGATGATGTGGATTATTTTATTAAGCTGAGTCCCAGCGATCACAATGTTGAAAAACCTTTTAAATCATAAAAGATAGTAGAGTTTATTTTCTACTCGACTCTTTTAATGGATTACTTGTTCCGCTGCAGTTAAACTTGATGTCTATTATATTTTATCAGTTTAACATTGTTGAAGGCTAATGATAATTTTTTTCTGCATTATCTTAGTCATAATATTTCTTACTGGGCTAGTTGAGCTCACCCTTTCTTTCACTGTTTTATTCAGGAAATGAGAACGTAGCTGGGGCAAGTCGGGGAACGGAGTGATGGTCCGAATGATAGTATTAGTTAGTAGTCATCACTATTATATGTAATGGTGTGTTAATAAATGTAATGAGGACTCCTTTTGAGTATGAATACTCTCTAGAAGATAATATTTGTATTCAAACTCACAGTTTATGTTTTGTCGTATTGTACACGACAGTTGTAATAGTAAGTTGTATTTGTATTCTGTACTATGTATCTGACGACCCAAGATGTTTGATGTATACCTAATTTTGGGGGCGTCACAAAGTGTATTTTAATTATACAAAGTCTGTAATTGTTGATAAGGTGAAATATTATGACAGTTAAGATGTGATGTTGGTATTATAGTACTATTATTAACAATTAACGAGTTTTGTTATTGCATTACTAATGTGAATTGACTATATGATTAAAACCAATCCATACATGAACTAGATACTTATTTGTATACAAAGTATATGTAGTAACTAATTATGTCGTAATGACATGTGTATAGGATATTGTGAATCAAATTATTATGGTTTAGCTTACACGCAAGGCAAGTTTTCTTATCTTTAACTTGTTTCTTAATATGCAAGTTCTCTAACTCTATTGTTACGATTGTACAAGTTCTCTAACTCTATTGTTACGACTGTGCAAGTTTCTTAACTCTAATTTTATATCGTGAAAGTTTCTTTACTCTACCTTGTTTATTATTTAGCAAGTTATTCCTAATCTTATTTATCCAATTTAATTATGTTCGGGCAAAGCTATTTAACCTAACTCTTACTTTGAGAAGGTTTGCAAGCTTCTAAATTCTGATACACTTATGTTGAACAAGTTTTATCGTTCAATTTGCTATTTATTATGCATGCTCAATAACTTAATTCTTTACTAAAAAATTTTTTGGCCTTAGCTTAATATTGTTCAAGCAAGGTATGTTACGTGATTCAATGTTTATGCTTTTAGTTCATTTCTAAAGCATGACCTTACAATACAATGTTGATTCATTTATGACTTATTTCATAGCATATTGTTATTACATCTTATTCAACTAATCCTTAGTTGATGTTCGTTAAACTCTAAATCACCTTGAAACTTATCCAAACCAAACTTACTTTGGTGCGGACTTGTATTCTAAATGTTGAGATGAAAAACCCTATTACAGGGGATAATTTACGCGTAAGCGTTTAGATGTTTGTGCACAATACATTATACGAATGGTTGATCCCCCTAAGTACGAGAAGTCCCTACAGTCTTATGACTATTTAGGTTTAAGTTGAAAGAGTACTTATAACTTTCGACATAGTTCGTGGTTTTATGACCCTCAAATATATATTTCAAAATTTCGTTCCTGATTATCATTCATAGAGCACATTATTCAGTTCTATTGAGCCTATTCATTTGGCAGTTGTTATGATGTTTTATTCGTTGTCATTTCAAGTGAGCATTTGTGACAACCCGAGAATTTTGAATTTTTTTAAAATTTTAATTAATTGATTTAAGGTTCAAAATTAGAACCTAGATAGAAAATAAGTGTACGTGTTTGATATTTTTAAGATGAAATTTTGAGAATTTCAAAATTGTGTGAATGATTTAGGTGAATTATTCAGGATTAAATGTATATGTGTTTATGTTTTGTGTATATGGTCAGTTATGTATTCAGAATGTGGTTAAGGGTCAAGGGTTGACCAGATAAACGCTATATGTAGCAAACCCTAAGTATATATTAAGAATGTTAATGTTCGGTTAGAAAACCCGAGCGATTAACAACAAACCCTAGAAATCGGTTCTGAAAACCCTAATTTTAGTTTCGAGAAACTGAAACCCTAATTCGAAAATTTAAAACCCTAATCTGGGAACTTAAAGGATAATTATAATGCTTATGTACTATTAATTATAATATTAATTAGGGTAAAGTTTAATTAATTAGCAAACTCTAATTTCAAATTTTGAAAATCCTAATTTCTGGATTAGAAATCCTAATTTATAATTTGGAAAAACCTAAGTGTTAATTTAATACTTTTAATGTAATTTAGGATATATTAATTCTAATTTTCAAGTTAAGTAATTAGAAAACCCTAATTTAATTAGGAAATCTAATTTCAAAATTTAGAATTATTATTTTTTTTTCTAATTGAAACCCTAATTTGTTGGTTATGAACCCTAATGATAATTTTGACCCTAATTGCTAAATTAGCAATTTTAATTAGGAAATAATAATCATAATTAGCAATATTTAAAGTATGATTAAGAAATTTTAATATAATTAGAAAATTTTAATTATAATTTAGAAATATTAATTTTCTATTTTTAAAATCGAAATTCGAAAATGTTAGAAATTAAATTGCAAAGGTTAAGGGTTAAACCCTAAACCCTAAGGGTTCTAAACCCTAAACCCTAAGGGTTGGATCAAATGACAAATTTAGAATTAAAATAGTATACTAATTGTCCATTTTACCCTTTTTGTATTTTTTAAGAGTTAGCTTGCAAATCTCACCAAAATTGTAGTAGCTCACCAACTAATGCTAGCCTTTTGAATTGAATCTCAGCTACAACCTGATCTAGAGGGACACCTTGCATTGCATACATGTTGTGTATCTAGTTATATAGATTAAAAGTAAGAGAAAGTCTCACTTTCCATTTTATTTTGTCCAAGTCCCTTCTCTCTCTATATTTTCGGATCTTAGAGTGAGAGAGTGTGAGAAAACAAGCCAAGATCATGTAATAAAACCCCAAGAACAGATCATGAGGATCAAAAATAAAAATCAAAGCTCAAAAGGTATAAAACCCTAAATCTTGAAATCCTTAGATTTGATGTTAGTTGTTATGATTTGTTGTTTAGAAGTGTGTTATAAGGTGTTAATTAGTGATCTGGGTTGTTAAATCCCAGATCCATAACATCAAAGTGCTCGAAATTTGAGTTTTTAGAAATCTGGAAATTTGGAAAAATGTGGCCTGACAATCATATGTTAGAGTCCATAGATCTCGTTCTATTTTTAATTTAATTTGTTTTAAGTTATACATTTGTTCTTTGTCATGTGGACTGTAATCTGGAACTTGAATCATGGTCAAACCATGTCTAGATCTCCAGATATAGTCAGTCAAAGGTCGTTGATCGTTCACGGAAAACGAATTCTGGGCAGCCCAGAATTCCAGAAACGGTCTGACAAGGATTTCTAGACCCTGGATCTTGCTTGTGTTTTATGTTTTTGGTCGTGTTGTTAGTCGGATGTTATAGACTGGTCTATGAACTACTAATCCATGCAATTATATCACCTTGATTAATAACATAATTGTTTATATTTATGGTCAAACCTTGGTTGACCGTCTGTTTTGTTGAAGTTTTGGAAAACCCAGAACCTTCAACAACCGAATTTTCTGACAAGCGTTAACTAGCTTTTATCTGTCATATGGGATGTTGTGGTTATGATATGAAGTTATGAGGTTGTACCTTGTCATCTCGACTACGTGTTTGAACCACTAGATCACACCAACCGACCCGAGAAGGCAAAGATTGAAAGGCTCAAAGTAGGGACCCTGCATTGTTCTTCATTTTCTGGGTAACCCAGAAAATGAAGAACAAGTCTGACATGATTTTGTGGGACATAGAACTCTCGGATCTGATGTTGTATGACCTATCTAGTTGTTGGAACATGTAATATTACATTAGTACTACTATCTATAAGCATTAGTTAGCCAGAACATGTATAGATTGGAAATAAGAACCGGTCAAACGACCCACCTTAGTCACTGACTTTGAAGATCTGGGCTTGGCCAAGAACACCTATGGCGACGGTTTCGTCGCCTATTGCCCTTTTAGCGACAATTTAATTAAGAAATTAATTATAAATTTCTGAAAATGATTTATTTTAATAAATAAATCGAAATAAATGGTTTTTAATTATTAAAAATGCATAATAAATTATGAAAAATTATTTTAAAGTCTGAAAAATAGTTTTTAAATATTTTGAGGATAAATTTTTTTTTTTGGAATATAAATGGTATTTAATTTATTTAATTATAATATTAAATAAATTATTTAAAAATGATTTTAATACATGAAAAATTATATTATGGTAAAAGAAAATATTTTAGGTTATTTTTAGTGACTTTTAATATTTTATGATGAATTTTATTAATTAATCAATATTAATGATAATTAGTTTATTTAATAAATATATTAAATAAATTATGAAAAATTAGAATAAATGATTTAAAAATCATATAAAAATGATTTAAGTGTTATAAAAATATTTTAAGTTATAAAATATAACTTTTGATATTTTGCCATGAAAATATTAATATTTTAATTATCAGATAATGAATTTAATTGTTTAAAAATCATATAAAGGTGATTTTAAAGTATTAAAAATACTTTGTGATATTATAATATTATGACATGTATTTCATTAATATTTGATAATAAATAAATATTAATGATAAAAGAATTATGTGGTATTTAATTCATTTAAATACGTTATTAATGATTAAAAATTCATGATAAATGATATTAATTATCTAAAAATTATTATAAGACTTAGAAAAATATTTTGACTGATATTAAAATTATCTGAGATAATTGTTAAGTGTTAGGCAGAGTTTAATTGAACTTAAACTCGAATAATTATCCGGCTAGACCGTCGGGACATTAGAATTTTATCGAATTTAACTCAGGCTGCAATAGTTTGACTTGATACCGAGTCCTATGTGTGTTAGAGACTGATAGGGTTATGTGTTATGTGTTTAGGTTATTCTATGTATAAATATATATAATAATATTATATTGTGATGATATTATTCTAATATTAGAGATCTATATTACTAATATTAGGTCTTCGGATAAAGCGTTATAAATTGCGTAGCGGTAATCAACGGCTCAGGCAAGTTTGTTTTTACTTAACTCTACTAAGAGTTGTTTCATTCTGATATGCTTATGGATAATCGTTGTTGATTGCCATTGTAGAATTGTACTCTGTACATATTGCATGTATAAGTCAGGTATAAAAGGCTGATCACCTTCATTACCATTCGGTTCTGGTATATTTATTCATATTTAATACTTGTTCAGTCAAAAGTTTGCTCGTGTTAATTCATAATTATATTGTTGAATTATAGCCAGCTTATTATTAAGATTCTTTCAATCATGATATATCGTTATATTGTTGAACTTAAACTTGCTGGTCAATCTTATGCTCACCCTTCCTATATCATGATAAACATTGCAGATTAAGACGAACGCGTCGGATACAAGGAAAGGTTAAGGATAGTTCCAGCTTAAAGTTAATGTGTGCAATTAGATTTGTAATAGCTGTATAATGATAATGTTATGTGTTAGACAAGTTATGAATTGTGTAATAAGTTAAGGTTACTTGACCTTGGGGAGTAGTGTGTAAAGTTATTGTATAAATAATTTTTGTTTACATCTTCCTCAAATATAGTTGTATTATGTTTGAGTGCTAGTACCGGATCCGCGGTGATTCGGGACCCGAATTCGGGGCCCTCACAGTTGGTATCAAAGTTGTTGGTGATGAAGCTTATATAGGAATACTTGAGACTAATAACCGCGGTGATTAGGATAAGTACTAACTCACATAGAGTTAATTGGTCAGTAAGATTCAAAGACAAATCTCGATGAGTTATAAGATACAGAGTTCCCTAACTCTGATAATAAAGTTGAACAGTAGTGGTGAATAGATAGGTCTAAAAGACTAAAAGTACAGTGATAGGAGATCGTAAAATAAAACGATCAAGACATAGAAATTAATCGTAATATATACGATGTGATCACCCTATGATCTGATAAGGTTATAGTATGGAGAATGATCAAGTGAATAATTAAAAAGTTTACAGCAAAGATTGATGTGTCAGTTGTACTATGAATTGGTACAGATTCAGGAAAGGATTATAAATACGAGTTGAATGAAATTCGTATTGAGAATGGAGTTAAGATTAGGTGGGGATTTCAATTGAGGACTCGTGTCAGCAGCTGAGTTGTACGATTCCTTGTGTGTGCGGGGAATTATACTTGGTGTAACAACTACTTAGTTCTGACAATGATAATCATTGAAATGTTTGTGTCGCGCTATTTGATATATGCATGTTAAGAGGGTGATTCCTTTCTCATGTATATAACAAATAGATAGATTATAGGTAGAGAATATAAAGTAAGTACGAGTTCTTAAAACTCATACTTATATGACATTCTTGATTCATAGTTATATGAAATATTTATGAACCCCTCAGCGAATGGACGCCAAAGGTCTGACTAGGACAAGTTCTTAAACTCATATGATTGTGGCAAGTAAATGAACTCATAAGTGTGGTTTGACGAACTTGGTATAGTTGTGTGTGAATGGAGTATTGAGGATTATAGGAAAAGATAGATTGTTAAGAAAATTATTATTAGTGGAGACATAAGTTTTCCAAACCTCCTAGCTATGCTAGACTTCGAAATTTTGACATCAAGCTAAATACGCATTATGTGTTTTTTTTTAAATATGTAGACTCGTAATCATTTTTTAAACGGTTTAAAGTATAGTCTATGCTGCTTGTTCCAGCTAGACGAAGATGATTTGAAATATCAAAATATATTTTATTTATCATTCTTGTACCATGTAACCTGGTGCAGAGATGATAAAAGGTGATGGAGTTGTAAATATAAGAATACTTAGTGTGAATTCGATCTAAAAATCATTGTTCCACTATTGTATGATGTGTTATGACAAAGTCATACAATGATGGAATCCTCAAACGGACTGTTAATATAGTACGACATCATGAAGTCATTCTCGAAAATATTTTCAAAAATTTTTAATTTGCCAACGAGGTTTGACTACATATAAATGATTCGATTGAATGAATTATTGATATGAGTCTATGTTATTCGATTCAGCTAGACTAATGTTTATGAAAACTCTAAGTGTTCATTGAAAGAAATTTCCCGGCCTAAATTGTTTTGGTACGGAATCCTATGATAAGACTGAGGTGGACTATGTTGTTTGGATAAATAATCCAATCAAGTAGCGTAAATATTCACTATACATGATTATTACGTTATGCATGACGTAAGAGTACGATAGGCTAATCACCTAAATTACTAACAACGGTAGTTTACCTTCTTTGTGATTGTAAACATACCAAGTAATGTATTGTTTTGCGGTATGAATACCGTTAAAACTATGTGTTCATGGTCTATATGACCCCTCAGCAAAATTTAAAAAAATTTTACTCTTGTGAGAGTTGTATTGGGTAGCATGTGATGATGAGAATGAACGGTGTATGGTGTATGGTGTAAGGTGTAAGGTAAATTTCGGGGACGAAATTTTTAGAAGAAGGGGTGAATGTGACAACCCGAAAATTTTGAATTTTTTTAAAATTTTAATTAATTGATTTAAGGTTCAAAATTAGAACCTAGATAGAAAATAAGTGTATGCGTTTGATATTTTTAAGATGGAATTTTGAGAATTTCAAAATTCTGTGAAGAATTTAGGTGAATTATTCAGGATTAAGTGTATATGTGTTTATGTTTTGTGTATATGGTCATTTATGTATTCAGAATGTGGTTAAGGGTCAACGGTTGACCAGATAAACGATATCTGTAGCAAACCCTAAGTATATATTAAGAACGTCAACGTTCGGTTAGAAAACCCGAGCGATTAACAAGAAACCCTAGAAATCGATTCTAGAAACCCTAATTTCAGTTTCGAGAATCTGAAACCCTAATTCAAAAATTTAAAACCCTAATCTGGGAACTTAAAGGATAATTATATTGCTTATGTGCTATTAATTATAATATTAATTATGGTAAAGCTTAATTAATTAGCAAACCCTAATTTCAAATTTTGAAAACTCTAATTTCTGGATTAGAAACCCTAATTTATAAGTAGGGAAAACCTAAGTGTTAATTTAATACTTTTAATGTAATTTAGGATATATTAATTCTAATTTTCAAGTTAAGTAATTAGAAAACCCTAATTTAATTAGGAAATCTAATTTCAAAATTTAGAAATATTATTTTTTTTCCAATTGAAACCCTAATTTGTGGGTTATGAACCCTAATAATAATTTTGACCCTAATTGCTAAATTAGCAATTTTAATTAGGAAATAATAATCATAATTAGCAATATTTAAAGTATGATTAAGAAATTTTAATATAATTAGAAAATTTTAATTATAATTTAGAAATATTAATTTTCTATTTTTAAAACTGAAATTCGAAAATGTTAGAAATTAAATTGCAAAGGTTAAGGGTTAAACCCTAAACCCTAAGGGTTCTAAACCTTAAACCCTAAGAGTTGGATCAAATGACAAATTTAGAATTAAAATGGTATACTAATTGTCCATTTTACCCTTTTTGTATTTTTTAAGAGTTAGCTTGCAAATCTCACCAAAATTGTAGTAGCTCACCAACTAATGCTAGCCATTTGACTTGAATCTCAGCTACAACCTGATCTAGAGGGACACCTTGCATTGCATACATGTTGTGTATCTAGTTATATAGATTAAAAGTAAGAGAAAGTCTCACTTAAGTCCCTTCTCTCTCTATATTTTCGGATCTTAGAGTGAGAGAGTGTGAGAAAACAAGCCAAGATCATGTAATAAAACACCAAGAATAGATCATGAGGATCAGAAATAAAAATCAAAGCTCAAAAGGTATAAAACCCTAAATCTTGAAATCCTTAGGTTTGATGTTAGATGTTATGATTTGTTGTTTAGAATTGTGTTATAAGGTGTTAATTAGTGATCTGTCTTGTTAAATCCCAGATCCATAACATCAAAGTGCTCGAAATTTGAGTTTTTAAAAATTCGGAAACCTGAAAAAATGTGGCCTGACGGTCATATGTCAGAGGCCATAGATCTCGTTCTATTTTTGATGTAAGTTGTTTTAAGTTATACATTTGTTATTTGTCATGTGGACTGTAATCTGGAACTTGAATCATGGTCATACCATGTCTAGATCTCCAGATATAGTCAATCAAAGGTGGTTGACCGTTCACGGAAAACGAATTCTGGGCAGCCCAGAATTCCAGAAACGGTCTGACAAGGATTTCTAGACCCTAGATCTTGCTTGTGTTTTACGTTTTTGGTCGTGTTGTTGGTCGGATGTTATAGACTGGTATATGAATTACTAATCCATGCAATTATATCACCTTGATTAATAACATAATTGTTTATTTTTATGGTTAAACCTTGGTTGACCGTCTGTTTTGTTGAAGTTCTGGAAAACCCAGAACCTTCAACAGCCGAATTTTCTGACAAGCGTTAACTAACTTTTATCTGTCATATGGGATGTTGTGGTTATGATATGAAGTTATGAGGTTGTCCCTTGTTATCTCGACTACGTGTTTGAACCACTAGATCACACCAACCGACCCCAGAAGGCAAAGATTGAAAGGCTCAAAGTAGGGACCCTGCACGGTTCTTCATTTTCTGGGTAACCCAAAAAATGAAGAACATGTCTGACATGATTTTGTGGGACATAGAACTCTCGGATCTGATGTTGTATGACCTATCTAGTTGTTGGAACATGTAATATTACATTAGTACTGCTATCTATAAGCATTAGTTAGCCCTGAACATGTATAGATTGGAAATAAGAACCGTTCAAACGACCCACCTTAGTCACTGACTTTGAAGATCTGGGCTTGGCCAAGAACACCTACGGCGACGGTTTCGTCGCCTATTGCCCTTTTAGCGACAGTTTAATTAAGAAATTAATTATTAATTTTCGAAAATGATTTATTTTAATAAATAAATCGAAATAAATTATTTTTAATTATTAAAATACATAATAAATTATGAAAAAATATTTTAAAGTCTGAAAAATAGTTTTTAATTATTTTGAGTATAAAATTTTTTTTTGGGATATAAATGGTATTTAATTTATTTAATTATAATATTAAATAAATTATTTAAAAATGATTTTAATACATGAAAAATTATATTATGGTAAAAGAAAATATTTTAGGTTATTTTTAGTGACTTTTAATATTTTGTGATGAATTTCATTAATTAATCAATATTAATGATAATTAGTTTATTTAATAAATATATTAAATAAATTATGGAAAAATAGAATAAATAATTTAAAAATCATATAAAATGATTTAAGAGTTATAAAAATATTTTAATTTATAAAATATAACTTTTGATATTTTGCCATGAAAATATTAATATTTTAATTATCGGATAATGAATTTAATTGTTTAAAAATCATATAAAGGTGATTTTAAATTATTAAAAATACTTTGTGATATTATAAATATATTATAATATTATGACATGTATTTCATTAATATTTGATAATAAATAAATATTAATGATAAAAGAATTATGTGGTATTTAATTCATTTAAATACGTTATTAATGATTACAAATTTATGATAAATGATATTAATTATCTAAAATTATTATAAGACTTGGAAAAATATTTTGACTTATATTAAAATTATCTGAGACAATTGTTAAGTGTTAGGCAGAGTTTAATTGAACTTAAACTCGAATAATTGTCCGGCTAGACCGTCAGAACGTTAGAATTTTGTCGGATTCAACTCAGACTGCAATAGTTTGACTTGATACCGAGTCCTATGTGTGTTAGAGACTGATAGGGTTATGTGTTATGTGTTTAGGTTATTCTATGTATAATATATATATATATAATAATATTATATTGTGATGATATTATTCTAATATTGGAGATCTATATTACTAATGTTAGGTCTTCGGATAAAGCGTTATAAATTGTGTAGCGGTAATCAACGGTTTAGGCAAGTTTATTTTAACTTAACTCTACTAAGAGTTGTTTCATTCTGATGTGCTTATGGATAATCATTGCTGATTGCCATTATAGAATTGTACTATGTACATATTGCATATATAAGTCAGGTATGAAAGGCTGATCACCTTCATTATCATTCGGTTCAGATATATTTGTTCATATTTAATGCTTGTTAAGTCAAAAATTTGTTCGTGCTAATTCATAATTATATTGTTGAATTATAGCCAGCTTATTATTCAGATTCTTTCAATTATGATATATCATTATATTGTTGAACTTAAACTTGCTGGGCAATCTTATGCTCACCCTTGCTATATCATGATAAACATTACAGATTAAGACGAACGCGTCGGATACAAGGAAAGGTTAAGGACAGTTCCAGCTTAAAGTTAATGTGTGCGATTAGATTTGTAATAGTTGTATAATGATAATGTTATGTGTTAGACAAGTTATGAATTGTGTAATAAGTTAAGGCTACTCAACCTTGGGGAATAGTGTGTAAAGTTATTGTATAAACAATTTATATTTATATCTTCTGCAAATATAGTTGTATTGTGTTTGAGTGCTTGTACCGGATCCGCAGTGATTCGGGACCCAGATTCGGGGCCCTCACAGCACTGTTTGCTCACTCTTGCTAATATAAATATTACAGCTAAAGTTGAGAAGGTCGATGAACCTACCACTAATAAAGGGAAAGGAAAGATGAACAACTATTGAAGACTTGTAAACATGTTGACTTTTATATTGTCAGACTTTATTTTAAATATTGTGATGTAGTTATTTAATTTCTCTGCACTTGATATTAGTATTTAAAGGTTAGATGACCTGGGAGATTTTTATTGAACTTATTGATGTAATCCTTTAATGGGAAGGTTTATTGTTAAATATTATTATATTTGGGTAATTAGAAATGAATGTTTTTATCAACTGAACACCAAATCTTGTGGGGATGAAGTACCCGAATTTGGAGGTGTCACAAGTACATATTATATTCACATAGTAAACAATATTTTCATATAAATTATTTTTTATTTTGTTTTACGATGAATTTATTTAATTTATCTCTTTTAAACTCTATTTGAGTTATTTATGTTTTAACGCTTCTATCTAGTCTAAGGTTATATCCTACGGTATCCCCACCTAAGGTTTCTAACCTAAAGCTCTGATACCAACCTGTGGCGCCCTCAAATCTGGGTACTTGTAACCCGTACTTTGTGCTACACGATACCTTTATTAAACTGATAAATATATTACATATTTCAAGAGATTATATCAGAGTTATCTAATCCCCAGGTACGATGACCTTTAAGTACATTATTACATGATAAATATTATATTATCACCATACAAAAGTCTAGTTATTATAAATAACACCTTATAACTATTCCTTCAGCTTTTTCCTTCCCTTATCCTTGGTAGAACCTTTTGGTCGATCTCTCTTAGCTGAAAACATTTAATTTAAAGCAAGAATAAGCATTTATTTTCTCAGCAACTAATAACAATTATTAAACATCAGCTAAAAGAAATAAATATTTTCTTCATGGTATACTTCTACAACGAATCAATAATTGTGAAGCCATTTGAAACAATTCTAAACAATATATCAAGACATTTCATTTTAGAAACGACATAAGGACTATACAATGTTGAGCAGTCAATAGACCATGAATCATCATTTTTAATTTTTGAAAAGGTTTGTATAGAAATTCATTTGCAAACCGACTGACTTACGAGCGTGTTAAATGATCAGCTCGTTATGCCCTGTATTGATCAACACTACATACTGGAACGATATTCGCGTTCATCATAACCGCCTTTGGCGCATAACAATTTCCCAATTATGGGATGTTCATACTCATTCTGGAGTCCGAACCGAAAAAATTCAATTGGACAACTTTATCATAAACAATAATATTTAATGATACATTTACAACTATGTTTAGCAGAGTCAAATAGCTTAGACATCTTTTAAACAATGTATACATACCAAAATTTAATATTATGGATCAAAACTTGTTCAAATACAACAATTTATACAAGTGAGGACACTTGCATAACCAAACTTAGCTTACAAAGAACATAATAATTTTGATTATATATGAATCATATGAAAATAGTAATGAGATACTTGTAAATAATGAACGATTCGAATGAAATTCGATAAAATAAGGATACTTGTATAACATATACCTGTTTGCACAAAATAAAAGTAGTGCGTAAGGTTTATATACTTGCACAATAAAAGAGTATAGAAACTTGCCTTGATCGCTGCTTACTGCTACAAAATTTAATATGACTTCTTTTGAAAAACCTATGAATAATAAGATTGATCTATCAATTAGCATCATATATCTTACTTATTATATCATTATTCCATAATAATTTATCTAGCATGTAATCACATAATCAAACACCTTAAATCTTTAGTAATATTATCATCCTTTAATAATATTTCAATTACTAAACCATATACATTAAGATTTAATACTTACTCTTTCATTTTATAAGTTCTTAGTTATAATCCAGTAAGCCGAATACTAATACAGTAATCTGGATTATACAAACAGATCAATCCAGCAACCTGGATTATTCAATCCAGCAACCTGCATAGACCAATCCAACAACCTGAATTATCCAATCCAGCAACCTGAATTATCCTTTTCAGCATACTATATACCCAATTTAGCATATTGAATGCCCAATCATACTATATTCTTGAAATACTTAACTTCTCTTTATTATTTATTTTAAACTCTCATTTAATATTATTAATTATTTAATAATATTTTATTCATTTACAAGTATTATTAATTATTTAATAATGTCTTACTTACCACATAATATTCTTAATCATTTAATAAAATCTTTATTAATCATTTAATAATACTTTAATCATTTATTAATATTTTAAATCAAATATGATTAACCAATTAATAATATTTTAATAAAGTTTTATTAAAAGATTAATAATATTAAATTAAAATATTATTGGATGATTAAAATATCTTCTAGACAATATCCACACTCAAATAAGTCCTCAATACAATTATTCAAATATTATTTTATAGAAATATTGAGGACTGTTAAAACATCTTTCTAGAACCATCACTCCATATCCCGACTAGATCCTGCTATGTTCTCACCTTCTGAGAAGAAAAATGGAACAAAAAGGAAAAGGGTGAGCTCAACTAGCGCAGTAAAGAATATTATGACTAAGATAATATACAACAAATTATCATTAGTATTCAACAGGAAAAAATCTGATAGAATATAATCGACAACAAGTTTTAGATCAACAACTGCAGCGGAAACAGTAAACCATTAGAAGAGTCAAGTAGAGAATGAATTCTACTATCTTCTAAGATTTAAAAGTCCATCATCAATATTTTATCCCTGTAACATCAATTAATAACCATCTTTATCCAAATATTCATCTTTGCACTACATGCCAAAGATATTCATTTGTATCACCTGTCAGTCATGTTCATCTCAACACATGTTCATCTTTGCACTATAGGCCAAAGATACTCATCAAGTAATCATACATTTAGGATTGAGGATGATAAAAAATATCTTAAAGAGAACGAATCCAGTGAGACAGAAGGACAAATAGTAAGGATTCGTATAACAGTTTATCCAAGATCAATAATACTTCATAATAATCAATTGTGAAGCAGAATTCAAAAATAAAGATCAAAACATGGATACAATCAAAGATAGTAACCATAATAGACATCTTGGACAAAAAGGAAAAATTTTATTTTTCGGTGAATAGTGTCGTATTCGTGAATAGTGTCGTATACGTGAATAGTAACGTATACGTGAATAGTAACCCCGACACAAAAAGTTCTAAATTTGATAAAAAGTTCATATCAATATTTCAGCATAATGATATTGAAGAAAATAATATCATTAAGAAGAAAATAATATCCCTTACCTCAAAATATCAGTACTTCTGGTCGGAATACCAGTATAAGGCTGAAAGAAACTTGCTCTGATGAATAGAAACTCTCAAAGTATCTAAATACTCACAAAATACACTCAATAATCTAGAGAGAGAAAGAGAGAAAACTTGTTTCTGGTGTGATTTTCAATTCTAACTTAGCCATCTATTTATAGGAAAATATTAGCACGCCGAAGCAGACTTAACCTGCAACCTGATGGCTTTACCTGCTACTATTCCCACCCACCACATTTGAATAAAAATCTCAGCACATTTCTTCACCAATCAAGAGTGGGGCCCACCAATTCTAGAATTTTCCACCAAAATGATTAACTCTAGAAATTCAACAATTTCTGAACCAGTCATCTCGTAAAATTCATAATAAATCATACGTTCATTTTTAACGGTTCAAAATTTGTGGACATATACTCAACTTACATATGTATAACATATCCAAAAATTACCACGATCCAACGGTCGGATTAAAAATTATAACCCCCGCAAAATATCTCAAAAACCCTAATTTTTAATACCTCCATTCCGACAAAAATACTGATAAAAATCTCAACATTAACTCCTTCATTTTTAACCATAAAAATATATCCCTCATTTATATCCACATAAAATAAATATTTCCTTATCATATGAATCAATAATTAATTATTCACAAATAATATTACAGAATCACATTTATGACAACCAGGCCGTTCCTAAGAAAGAGGGGGCTTCCCAATAAGGATTTCTCCTTACTGGCGCGCAATTAGATGACTAAACCTCTCCTTAGATAGAACTTTCTAGACATTGCCAATAATGTTATCTAATAATATTATTCAAATAATATAAATTATTGATCTGATAATTGAAAATACTGTGCAGCAACAATTATTGAAACAACAATAATATAAAATATCAACGCAGCAATTATTGAATCAATAAAATAAAATATTGAACAATAACTACTGTAACAATTATTGAGTAGTGCCTTTTTACGTAAGAATCAATAATTGGTGCAATACCGTGTGCTACTGCATTTTAACCACAAGGTATTCCAATAGTATTAACGGTAACAACTACACCGTTATTTATAAACAACTTATACTTGTAATTTTCTTCATCCAAACGCTTTCCGTTATGGGGCCCACACAAGGCTGCGCCGTCGTACGAATATTCCCCGACAGCAAGAATATTCCACGACCAAACGAATATTCCCCGACAAAATGAATATTTTATAACCACTTGCTTATTTTGCAAAATTTGCACATTTCACCCATAACCAAAGTATTATATCAAATTAACCCCTTATTATTCACAATAATATTTAGAGAAAATTTGATTTTATTCATTAATAAGTTGGGGTCTTACATATAATTTGTACTCTGTACATATTGCATGTATAAGTCAGCTATGAAAGGCTGATCACCTTCATTACCAGTTAGTTTCAGATATATTGGTTCGTGTATAATAATTGTTCAGTCATAAACTTGTTCCTGCTAGTTCATAATTATATTGTTGAATTATAGCCAGCTTATTATTCAAACACTTCAATCATGATATATCGTTATATTGTTGAATATAAACTTGATGGGCAATCCTTATGCTCACCCTTGCTATATCATGATAAAACATTGTAGATTAAGGCGAATGCGTCGGATACAAGGAAAGGTTAAAGACAGTTCAAGCTTTAGTATAAGCATGCGATTAGTTTTGTAATAGTGTTGTATGATAATAATGTTGTATGTTAGAAAAGTTATAAATGTGATTAAGTTAAGGTTACTCGACCTTGAGGAAAAGCATGTAAGTTTAATGTATAAACAATTTATGTTTATATCTTCCGCAAATAGTAATAGTTGTATAGAATGATCGAACCGTATCCGATGTGATTTAGGACCTAGATTCGGGGCCCTCACAGTTAATATCAGAGCTGTTGGTTATGAAGCTTAGGTAGAAATACCTAAGACTAATAACCGCAATGATTAGGATAATTACTAACTCACATAGAGTTAGTTGGGTCGGTAAGATTCAAAGATGAATCTCGGCGAGTTATAAGATACAGAGTTCCCCAACTCTGATAATAAAAGTTGAATAGTAGTGAGCAATAGATAGAGTCTAATAGACTGAAAGTGCAGTGATAGAAGATCGTA
Organism: Panax notoginseng; assembly: GCA_016801055.1. NCBI lineage: Eukaryota > Viridiplantae > Streptophyta > Magnoliopsida > Apiales > Araliaceae > Panax > Panax notoginseng. The sequence continues at coordinate 179,103,586 of CM029014.1, forward strand.
AAATAAAATGATCAAGACATAGAAATGAATCGTAATATATACGATGCGATCACCCCGTGATCTGATAAAGTGATAACAGGAAGAGGAGTCAATCTAATGATTGAAAAGTTACAGCAAAGTTTGCTATGTGGCAGTTGTACTATGAAATTGTACTATAAAAACTCATAAAAGAGTTATGGATTATGAATACGAGTTGAATGAAATTCGTATTGAGAAGGGTGTTAGTGTTAGGTGGGGATTCAATTGAGGACTCATGTCGGTAACTGAGTTGTATGATTCCTTGTATGGGTGGGAAATTGTACTTGGTGTAAAAACTACTTACTTTCTGGCAATGATAATCATTGAAATGTTCTGTCGCGCTATTTGCTATATGCATGTTATGAGGGTGATTCCTTTCTTATGTGTATAACAGATAGATAGGTCATAGGTAGAGGATATAAGGTTAAGTACGAGTTCTTAAAACTCATACTTAGGTGACATTCTTGACTCATAGTTATATGAAATGTTTATGAACCCCTCAGTGAATGAACGCCAAAGGTCTGACTAGGACAAGTTCTTAAACTCATATGATTGTGGCAAGTAAACGAACTCATAAGTGTGGTGTGACGAACTGGGTATAGATGTGTGTTAATGAAGAATTGAGGATAATAGGAACAAATAGATTGTTAAGAAAATGATTACTAGTGAAGAAATAAGTTTTCCAAAACACCTAGCTATGCTAGACTTCGAAATTTTGACATCAAGCTAAATACGCACTATGTGCCTTTAAAATAAAATATGTAGACTCGTAATCATTTTTGAAACGGTTTAAAGTATAGTCTATGCTACTTATTTCAGCTAGACGCAAAAGATTTGAAATATCAAAATATGTTTTAATTATCACTCATGTACCATGTAACCTGTTGCAGAGATGATAAAAATTTGATGGAGTTGTAAATACAGGAATACTTAGTGTGAATTTGATCTAAAATCCTTATTCCACTATTGTATGATGTGTTATGACAAAATCATATAATGATGGCATTCTTAAATGGACTATTAATACAGTACGGCATCATGACGTCATTCTCGAAAATATTTTCAAAAAAAAATTAAAAAATTAATTTGCCAACGAGGATTGGCTACACCTAAATAATTCGATTGAATTGAATTATCGATATGAGTCTATCCTATTCGATTTAGCTAGACTAATGTTATGAAAACTCTAAGTGTTCTTTGAAATAAAATTTTTGACCCAAATTGTTTTGGTGCGAAATCCTATGATAAGTTTGAGGTGAACAACCCTGAAAATGGGGATATATTAATTGGATAAAATATTCCAATCTAAGAACGCATATAGTCGTTCCGATTACTAAGGTACAATAGATTGATCGTCTAAAGTACCCGCATTGGTAGTTTACCTTCTTTGTGATTGTAAACATACTGTTAACCTTTGTACGGGGTAGAGTACCTTTTTCCTAATTGAAATAGGTAGCAGGTAGTAATACCTATAAACCTCAGTAGTTCATGGTCTATATGACCCCTCAGTACAATTTGAAAACTTTTACTCTTGTGAGTGGTATATTGGGTAGCATGAGATGCTGTGTATATATGGTGTATGGTGTATGGTGTATGGTGTATGGTGTATGGTGTATGGTGTATGGTATAAGGTGTAAGGTAAATTTCGGGGACAAAATTTTTAGAAGAAGGGGTGAATGTGACAACTCGAGAATTTTGAATATTTTTTAAATTTTTATTTATTGATTTAAGGTTCAAAATTAGAACCTTGATAGAAAATAAGTGTATGCATGTGATATTTTTAAGATGGAATTTTGAAGATTTCAAAATTCTGTGAATAATTTAGGTGAATTATTCAAGATTAAGAAATACGTAAATATGTTTTGTGTATATGTGTACAGTATGTGGTTAAAGGGTTAAGGGTTGACCAGATAATTGATATCTGTAACAAACCCTAAGCATATATTAAGAACGTCAATGTTCGGTTAGAAAACCGTAGTGTTTAATAAGAAACCCTAAAATCGGTTCTGGAAACCCTAATTTCAGTTCCGGGAATTCAAAACCCTAATTCGATGTATGAAACCCTAATCTGGGAATTTAAATGATTATTATATTGTTTAAGTGCTATTAATTATAATATTAATTAGGGTAACGCTTAATTATTTAGCAAACCCTAATGTCACATTTTGAAAACTCTAATTACGGATTTGAAACCCTAATTTGTAAACAGGGAAAAACCTAAGTGTTAATTAAATAGTTTTAATGTTAATTATGATATATTAATTCTAATTTTCAAGTTAAGTAATTAGAAAACCCTAATCTAATTACGAAACTTAATTTCTAATTTAGGAAAATTATTTTTCTATTAGAAATCCTAATTAGTGGTTTATAAACCCTAATGACTAATTTTGACTTAATTGCTAACTTAGCAATTTTAGTTAAGAATTATTAATCCTAATTAGCAAAATTTAAAGTATGATTAAGAAATTTTAATATAATTAGAAAATTCTAATTATAATTTAAAAATATTAATTTTTCTATTTTTAAAAATCTAAAATTTGAAATTCTAGAAAATTAAATTTGCAAACCTTAAATTAGCTCAAACCCTAAACCCTAACCAAACCCCAAACCCTAAGGGTTGAGACAATATCCAAATTGCCATTAAAAATTAAATGAAAAAAGACTTAAATGCCCTTAAGTGCATTATTGGATGTAACTTGCAAGACTTGCTCTAGTGTGAGTTGGTGACCAAAACCTAGCCTAGCATGTGCCTATATCTCAATTCCCAGCCATCTATGCCAGCAATATACATTGCATCTTGGGATTAAAAGCAAGAAAATCTAGAGAAGTGACTTACTTTATTTTTTCAACTAGCCAAGTCTTCTCTCTCTCTCTTTCATCCGAAAATTTTGAGAGGAACTAAGTGTTATGGAAAGCCAAGAACATCCTTTAGCTCTCCTATATCAGATCATCAAGATCAGAACCATGATCAAAGCTTGAATGAGGTATAAACTTTGAAATTCAAAACCCTTAAAATTTTGTGTTAATGTTGTTAGTGATTGGTTAAAGTTGTGTATTAGGGTGTCTATTAGTGATCTGGGTTATAAAATCCCAGATCCATAACATCAAAGTGCACGAAATAACATTTTTCTCAAATCTGGAAAATTTCTAAAACATCGTCTGACAAGCCAATGTTAGGGCTCATAGATCCGTACCTGTTAATGTTTTTGGTGTTTTAAAGTTTGATATTTGTAGTATGTTATAAGGACTGTAATCTGGACTTGGAATCATGGTCATACCATGTCTAGATCTCCAGATATAAGCAGTCAAACTTGGTTGACCGATCACGAAGACTACTTTCTGGGCAGCCCAGAAATTCCCAGAAAGTCTGGCAAGAGTTTTAAGGACCTAGATCTTGCAGTGTGTTATGTTTTTGGCCATGTTATTGTTTTGATATTGTAGACTTGTATCAGTACTACAAAGACATGCCTTTATATTACACAGATCCATCACATAACCCAAGATTTAAGTGGTCAAACGACTGTTGACCAAACTGCTCAAGAACATTTCTGGGTTTTCTAGAAATGTTCAAGAATAGTCTATTCAGTCTACTTTGACCGGCTCATACCTTACCTTAATATTGTTGTTACGTTGATATGATGATGTATTATTGTAGCCTGACATGTTCTATACACGATCCAACTCTTATATCACAGAAAAAATACATATACCAGAAGCTATAAGGATCTAGATCTAGCACCTTCGGCTGTTCTTCATTTTCTGGAAAACCCAGAAATGAAGAACAGTGTTGTCAGAAAGTTTGAAGACTTTAATCTCTCCATTGTGTTATGATATGACCATAAATTTGGTTGTTGGTTGTAGTATTGCACATGTACTACATGGTTAGAAACATTAAAAGCCCAAAAAACCTTACAAACACAGATCTACAGCCGGTCAAACATGGCACCTTGTATCTGCCTTTGCGTTTCTGGGTTTGCTGAAGAACAGGCCAAGAACACCTATAGCGACGGTTCTGTCACTATAGGGTCCTTTGTGACAGTTTTAATTTCTAATTTCCGGAAATTATTTAAAAATAGATAAAAATAGTTTTTAATTATTAAAAATACATAATAAATTCTGAAAAATTATTTTAAAATCTGAAAAATAGTTTTTAATTATTTTAAGTATATTTCATAAATATTTAATATTTTTGGAATATAAATGGTATTTAATTTATTTAATTATAATATTAAATAAATTATTTAAAAATAGTTTTAATTCATGAAAAATCATGAAAAATTATATTATGGTATTAGAAAATATTTTAAGTTATTTTCAATGACTTTTAATATTTTGTGATGAAATTCATTAATAAATTAATATTAATGATAATTAGTTTATTTAATAAATATATTAAATAAATTATGGAAAAATAGAATTAATGATTTATAAATCATATAAAAATGATTTAAGGGTTATAAAAATATTTTAAGTTATAAAATATAACTTTTGATATTTTGTCATGAAAATATTAATATTTTAATATTAATATCCATTATTGGATAATGAATTTAAGTGTTTAAAAATCATATTTAAATGATTTTAAGGTATTAAAAATACTTTGATATATTATAATATTAAGTGATGGTTTTCATTAATATTTGATAATAAATAAATATTAATGATAAAGGAATTATGTTGTATTTAAATTATTTAAATACGTGTTTAATGATTGAAAAATTCATGATAAATGGTAATAATTATGTGAAAATTATTCTGAGACTTAGAAAAATATTTTGACTAATATTAAAATTATTCGAGTTAATTGTTGACTGTTAAGTCAGAGTTTAATTGAATTTAGACTCGATAAAAGTCCGACTAGACCGTCGGGATGATAGTTTTGTGTCGGGTTCAACTCAGACTCCAATAGTTTGACTTGATACCGAGTCCTATGTGTGTTGTAGACTGATAGGGTAATGTGTTATGTGTTTAGGTTATTATATATATATATATATATATATATATATATATATATATATATATATATCTTATAGTATTATATTGTGATGATATTATTCTAATATTGAAGATCTATATTACTAATATTAAGTCTTCGGATAAAGCGATATAAATTGCGTAGCGGTAATCAACGGTTCAGGCAAGTTTGTTTTACTTAACTCTACTAAGAGTGTTTCATTCGTATATGCTGATGGTTAATCATTGCTGATTGCCATGTATAATTTGTACTTTGTACATATTGCATGTATAAGTCAGGTATGAAAGGCTGATCACGTTCATTACCAGTTGGTTTCAGATATATTGGTTTATGTATAATACTTGTTCAGTCATAAACTTGTTCCTGCTAGTTCACAATTATATTGTTGAATTATAGCCAGCTTATTATTCAAACTCTTCAATCATGATATATCGTTATATTGTTGAATTTAAAATTGCTGGGCAATCCTTATGCTCACCCTTGCTATATCATGATAAAATATTGCAGATTAAGGCGAATGCGTCGGATACAAGAAAAGGTTAAAGACAGTTCAAGCTTTAGTATAAGTATGCGATTAGTTTTGTAATAGTGTTGTATGATAATAATGTTATATGTTAGAAAAGTTATAAATGTGATTAAGTTAAGGTTACTCGACCTTGGGGAAAAGTATGTAAGTTTAATGTATAAACAATTTATGTTTATATCTTCCTCAAATAGTAATGGTTGTATAGAATGATCGAACCGGATCCGAGCTAATTTAGGACTTGGATTCGGGGCCCTCACACATACACCTTTGTCAATTACCTGTAAATATATATATATATATATATATATATATATATATATATATATATATATATATGTTGAATTATAGATTATTGTTGAACAAGATACAACCTTTGATTTGAAAACCAGATAAGTATGAACATCCCTACACGGGAAAACTTTTATGTGCCCAAGGCGGACAGAGTGAACGATACCCTCGTTCTTGCATGTAGTGTTGATCAATACATGGTACAACGGGCTAATCACCCCCGTGCCCATAAGTTATGACGGTTTACAGATGAAGTTCTATTTAACCTATTCAAAAATTTAAAACAATGTTCATAGTGTGTCACCTTAACCCTATTTATAGTCATTAAGTAGTTTTAAAAAATTGAAAGATGGTTGTTGTGTTATTATTATCGGTACAGATTACTTCACAACTATTGATCTGTTGTAGAAGGGTAGTATGAAGAAAATATTTAAATTCTTTCAATTTATATATATAATTACTATTACTTGCTAGGCACTCAAATGCTCATCCTTGCTTAATTTAAATGTTTTCAGCTAAGTGGGAATAACCAGAGAGCTCTGCTAGGAACAAGGGAAAAGGAAAGGTTGCTGAATGATTGCAACGTTATCATATATAATAGTTTAATATTATTAAGGCAATGATATATATTATCCATCATGTATTGTAATGAATGATTAAAGGTCTCGTACCTGGGGATTAAACTCTGATGATATGTAAATTAAGTTGATCTTTTTATTATTGTTATTAATATTAGTATTATTCCGCTCATAAAAATGGTATCGTGAAGCAACGAGTTTGGGTTTTAAGTACCCGGATTTGGGGGCTTTATAGGTTGGTATCAAAGCTTAGGGTTAAAAACCTTAGGTGGGCTAGACCTTAGGCTGTAACCTTAGAATAGAGGAAAACGTGGAAAATATAAATAACTCATATAGAGTTTAAAAAGAGATGAATTGAATAAATTCATCGTCAAACAAAATAAAAGATAACTTATATAAAACTCTTATTTGCTGTGTGTATATACTATATGCTAATCAGGATAATTTATGTGTGTAAATGTCTGGTGGAAAAGGTTTGTTATATGCTTATAGCATGAAGAAGGATCAAATCCATACACCCGAGCTGATATCAAAGCCAATAACTGAAATAGAGGCTCACAATGAAAACAACTCGGACGAGGTGATTATTATAGAAAATGTAGTACCAGATCCGAAAATGGTGGAGCTGATAGATAGTGATTCGGACACTAAAGTTGAAGCTGATCAAGCATCAACGGAGGTGCAGGATTTGAGAAACAAGGTTTCTTCTCTGCAAAGGCTATGGGAAATAGAAAAGTTGTTGAATAGTCAATTGCGTCAAGCGTTAAGAGAAACAATGGAAGAACAAGATAAGCTTAAAATTCAAATTGATTAGATGGGAGCCACATGCAACACATCATGTGCAGCTCCGAGTAATAAAGGGAAAAGAAAGATAGAAGACCATGACTTAGGAAAATTCGACAAGAAGAAAGGGAAAAGAATATGTTATCTTTACGGTTATGAAGGACATACTACTCTGTATTGTCCCGACTATAAACCAGGTGCATGTTTTGTTTGTAGAATGGAAGGTCATCAAGCAAAAGGTTGTCCAAGGAAAAAGGCATAGCGAATAGGAAGTATAGGTTCTGTGGTGTAGGTGTGTTTAATGTAATATATAGGATAAGTATGTCTGTGTAAGTTATCTTCCCAACTTTTGTATTAGTCAAGACTGTAAATCTCGACATTTGTGGTCACAAAGGGATAGTTGATGTTTAAAGCATTATGTGCTATGCCATGTAAAATAGTCATTGAATGAATATGAATCTATGTTTGAGTAATAAAACAAGTTTAAAATATTAAATTTATGCGATAAGGTTTAGAATGTAAGTTAAATTTATGGTTTTATTTAATCAGATAATGCCGCCAAGACGTCGAACTCGAAATCAAAGGGCAAAAGAATCTGTTAACAATGCTGAGGGACAACAACAAGTAGACCCGATGTAGAACTTAGAAAATATGATAGCACAAGCTATGCAGCAAGGGATACCAGTCGCTGGGAATCAGCCAGACAATCGCTGGGCAAACTTTAAAGATTTTAATGCTGTGGGACCGCCAGAATTTAAAGGTACCACTGACCCTGTTGAAGCCCATACTTGGGTTAAAGAGATTGAAAAGGCGTTTGTGATAGCTAGGGTAGCTGAGGGGTAAAAGACCGCTTTTTCCACCTACATAATGAAGGGTGAGGCAAATTTTTGGTGGGAAGCGAATCAGGCGAGAGCTAGAGAAGGTGTAGTTACATGGGATAAGTTCAAACACTATTTTTCGAAAATTATTTTTCATTTAGTACGCAGGCTAGGATGGAGGTGAAATTTTTAGAATTAAAGCAGGAGAATATGATAGTGTCAGAATACGCCGCAAAGTTCAATGAGTTGGCTAAGTTCGCTCCGCATCAAGTTGATGCGGAGATTAGGAAAGCGAGAAGGTTTGAGCTGGGATTGAAACCTTGGCTCTACAACAATTTGGCAGTGTTGCAGATCCCTACATTTGCAGCACTGATGGAGATGACGATTATTGCTTAGGAGGGAAGTGAGGCCATGAGCCTCCACAACAAGGAGATGAAGAATAAGGGTAAGACCGAAGGAGCTGGGAAGGTAGGAATTAATAGTGGGAGCAGGAGTGGAGATGGAAAGAGGAAGGTGAATAATTTTGGGAATGTTCAGATCAAGCAGGAAGGAGTTAAGAAGCCAGTTGTGCAGTGTAAGACTTGTGAAAAGAACCACTCTAGGGAATGTCTGAAGGGAAAATTTGTTTGCTATAAATGCAGCCAGGAGGGCCATATCTCTCCCAACTGCCCCAATCCAAGAACGAATAGTGGGTGTTTTCTATGCGGATCGACTGAGTACAAGGTGAAAGATAGTCTGAAGAGAAGGATGAAGGCAGGGAGTGTGACTACTGGCAAGGGCAGCGAAACTCTGGCAATCACGGGGCCTACGTCGTCTGATAAGCCAACAAAATCAACAGTAAGGGTCTACAACATTACTGTCCAGGACGCGATGGCAGCTGGCAATGGGATTCCAGGTATTATTCGTATAACTTTTATTTTCTTTTCCATGATCTTCCTATATATAGTAAAAAAAATTTATAAAGAAAATTTGAGGGAGGAATTTGAGTTCTTTTAGAAATCAAATTTCCGTTTAATCAGAAAGACAAGCTTGATGTGAATAGTTAAAGATCAGTTCGATAAAATTATGATCGAGATCTACTTGCAATGATTATGTATGCTATGTGTATGTATGAGTTTTAAAATAATGATTCCGGGGACAGAATCTTTATAAGGGAGGGTGAATGTAACAACCCGATATTTTCTATATAAATAAGTCAGAAATTTTGCGTATAATTTTTTTTTATTTTAAAGATGAGGATTTGTACAAGATAATGTGTATAAGCAATTATGTGATAAATAAAAATATATTTATTACATGAATATTTACAAATAATTTTATTTTAGAATTATTGATTATTATTAAGTATATTCTTATAATAATTAATATGGTAGAAAGATTTTTATTAATTATTTTCTATGAAAATATAATCATATATTATTTAAATAATATATGGAGTGATTTTTAGAATAATTATAATAATTATTTTATTATATGAATTTTAGGACAGATTATTAAGTTAATTATTTTACCTTAATTATTAAGGTTAAATATGGAAGAATAAATCAGATATGGAATCCAAACCCTAATTTTCACTTTTTATCAAGGAATGAGAATAATAATATAATAATATTATATTTTAATTTTTCAGTGCTATAAATATGTACTGTATGTACGTATTGATGATAGTTGGTTAATTATGGTGTATAATTTCAAAACCTTAATATTAATTGGTTAAACCCTAGTTTTACTAGGGAAAACCCTAATTTAAAAATCAATTGTGAGTTTAATACTGTTATATAACTGTGTTATATGGTTTATGTTGTGTATTAAATGATTAACTAGGTAAACCCTAATTAAAAATTTAGGAACCCTAAATAATTTTTAAGAAAACCCTAAGTTATTAAAAACCCTAATTTTAAATACAAAATCGTAATTTGGAACTCAAATTAGAGTTCAAGATTGATTGATAATTGTGTTAATGTGATGTACATTAGATTTTAATTGTTAATTAGGGAAAAACCTAATTAGTAATTTAAAACCCTAATGACTAGAACCCTAATAATAAACCCTAATTGTGATTTGGTAACCCTAATTATCAAAATTATAAACCCTAATTATTGTAATTAGAAGGGTTAATTATAATTAGTGATTACAACCCTAATGTTCTTGTATAATGTATTTAGAAACCTAACCTAATTAAGAAAACCTTAATTTTGTAATTTTTAGAAATTAATTTTTTGAAACTAAAACTTTATATTTTTCAAAACATAATTGCTAAATCTTGTAAATGCTATATACTAAACCTTAGGGTTAAACCCTAAGGGTTGCCAATTGCCCAAAATGGCGTTAAATTTTTAAGTGAAAAGACTAAAATGCCCCTCTAGCATTATTTAAGGTAACTTGTGTATCTTGCTATATTTTGAGTTGGTGAACCACCTTGACTTTTCCATGTGACTGAAATCTACCATATCAACCATTATATTATACAAGTTACATGTATCTAGCTTGCTATATATAGATTTGAGAGAAAGAAAATATCAAATGTTAGCTTATTTTGCACAAACACTTAACCAATTATTTCCTCTTCAAAACCTACGAAATTATATGGCTTATCAGTCCCCAAAACTAGCCCCATGAAATCCACAAACAAATCAGAAAGCCTAAAATCATAAAATCATTCATAGAAGGTATAAACCTAATTTCAAAATCTGATCTCAGTTGCTATGTTAAAAGTTATGATTGAGTGTTAAAATATGTTGATAGTAGTGTATAATGATGATTTGGGTTGCTAGATGTTAGATCCATAACATTTAGAGGCTCGGAATTGAGATTCTACAAAATCTGGAAAAAATGTTCTTGGTGATCTGACACTGAATGTCAGGCCTTATATCTCTGTGATCTTTAATGTATTTTGTGTTTTAGAAGTTTATAGTCGGAGTCTGTTATGTGCTCTTGGATCTAGAGCAAGAATAAGGCTTATATCGAGTCCAGATTGCAAGTTATTTAAGGTCAAAAGGCGTTGACCGACCATGACCGGGCGTTTCTGGGTAACCCAAAAGCAGGCCAGAAACGACCTGACCACACTTTTGACCGACTAGATCTTTCAGTGTGTTGTTGGTTTGTTGTTTATGTTGCATCTAGGTTGTAGTCTTGTATATGAACTCCATGTTTATGCCTTATAATATCCTAATCATCAAACTGTGTGATTATAGAGGACGGTCAAACCAGGCCAAACAATCATGGAAGCTGTTTTCTGGGTAACCTAGAAAAAGCTTGACCATGTCATCTGACATGGTTTGACCAGTATGAATCTGCTTGATCTGTTGTTGTTTTAGTGATCTACTGTGATATAACCCTTCCTTGTCATGCTGGCAACATACTGAATTCATTACATCACATAAAGATTACACGGATCATAAGTAGTGGAAGCCCAAAAGTGCATGCTCGAACTGTTCTTCATTTATGGGCAACCCAGAAATGAAGAACAGCCTCTGACAACACTTTTAGAGGCTCAGATCTCCTTGGTTATATGTGTTATGAACTTGTTTGTTGTTGGCTATTATAGTCCTGCACTAACACTTTAAGATCTGACCACAAGAATGCCTTGAATCATCATAGATTAAGATTAATAGCTGGTCAAAGTAGCCATCTCGAAACTGTGTATGATTTTCTAGGTTTGCATGAAGAACGCGAAGAACACTTACAACGACGGTTCTGTCGCTATAGGTGGTCTTTAGTGACAGTTTCTATATAAAAATTATATTTTTATTAAATAATTATAGAAAATTAGTTTTTAATTATTAAAAATACAAAATAAATTATTAAATATTATTCTAAATTCCGAAAATTAGTTTTTAAATATTTTTGAATATATTTCATAAATATTTAATATTTTTGGAATATTAAAGGTATTGAATATATTTAATTATAATATTAAATAAATTATTTAAAAATGATTTTAATACTTGAAAAATCATTTAAAATTATATTATGATATAAGAAAATATTTTAAGTTATTTTTAATGACTTTAATATTTTGTGATAAATTTTATTAATAAATTAATATTAATGATAATTAAGTTATTTACTAAATGAATTAAATAAATTAATTAAAAATTATTTTATTATATTAAAAATCATTTTAAATAATAATAACGTATTTAAGAATATTTTAAGTTATAAAATATAACTTTTAATATTTAAAGATAAATTTTATTAATTAATTATTATTAATGATATTAAGGTTATTTAATAATTATATTAAATAAATTAGTTTAAAAACGATTTTTTATTATTATAAAAATTATTTTAAATGAAAATAAAGTGTTTAAAGATATTTTAAGCTATAAAATATATAACTTTAATATTTAAAGAATAATTTCATTAATAATTTAATATTAATAATTATTAACTTATTATTAAAGATATTAAATTTATTTAATAATTATATTAAATAAATAGTTTGAAAATGATTTTATTAATTTAAAAATTATTTAAAAAGGTTATAAATGAATTAAAAATATTTTAAGTAATGATTAAAGACTTTTAATATTTTGATAAATAGTACATTAATATTTAAATATTAATGGTAATTATTTAAAAATAATTTTAAATATTTTAAAAATTATTTAAGGGTAATATTAATACTTTAAAAGTATTTTGAGTTATTATAAATAACTTTAATATTTTGACAATGGTTTCATTAATAACTTAAAATTAATTAAATATTAATGATAATAGAATTGTTTAATATTTAAATCATTTAATAATGATTCCGATGTTTGAAAATTCATGATAAATTATAATAAATGTTTAAAAATTATTATAAGTCATTTAAAAATAATATGACTAATACTTAAGATATTGAGTTACAGATTAGAGTCTTAGACTCGATAAATACCCGATACAGCCGTCGGTATGCCGACATATTTCAGAAATTGATCTGAACTTAGATAATATGATTAGATAAGTGATTATTTGTGATTCAATGGTTGTTAAACCTATGTGCCAATTTGATTAGGTTATGTGCTGACTGCAATAAGCAGTAATATGTGTTACAATATGTTATTCTAATCAGTAAAATGATCTTATTACTAATAGGTGATTATATAAAAGATAAAACTAAGTAGCGAGTTGTAAGCAGCACATCAGGCAAGTATCTTACCTTTGCATTTTCTTTATGCAGTGGACGTGAGTAAGAGTGTTTCTAAATTATATTAATACTGTACAGATTACTAACCCTATATTATATACGCTCATTGATTATCAACATGTTAGTATGTGGTAATTCAGATATATATATTCTGTTCGTTAATTTCTATAAATGGTTATACAAGTGTCCCCACTTGGATAATCATTATGTTTAATCACATATTGATACACCTTTGCCAATTACTCGTATATATATATATATATGTTGAATTATAGATTATTATTGAACAAGATACAACCTTTGATTTGGAAACCAGACAAGTATGAACATCCCTACACGGGAAAACTTTTATGTGCCCAAGGCGGACAGAGTGAACGATACCCTCGTTCTTGCATGTAGTGTTGATCAATACAGGGTACAACTGGCTGATCACCCCCGTGCACGTAAGTTATGACGGTTTACAGATGAAGTTCTGTTTAACCTATTCAAAAATTTAAAACAATGTTCATAGTATATCACCTTAACCCTATTTATAATCATTACGTAGTTTTAAAAATTTGAAAGAGGGTTGTTGTGTTATTATTATTGGTACATATTACTTCATAACTATTGATCTGTTGTAGAAGGGTAGTATAAAGATAACATTTAAATTCTTTCAGTTTATATATATAATTACTATTACTTGCTGGGCACTCAAATGCTCATCCTTGCTTAATTTAAATGTTTTCAGCTAAGTGTGAACAACCAGAGAGCTCTGCTAGGAACAAGGGAAAAAGAAAGGTTGCTGAATGATTGCAACGTTATTATATGTAATAGTTTAATATTATTAAGGCAATGATATATATTATCTATCATGTATTGTAATGAATGATTAAAAGTCTCGTACCTGAGGATTAAACTCTGATGATATGTAAATTAAGTTGATCTTTTTATTATTTTTATTAATATTAGTATTATTCCGCTCATAGAAATGGTATCGTGAAGCACCGAGTTCGGGTTTTAAGTACCCGAATTTGGGGGCTTTACAGGTTGGTATCAAAGCTTAGGGTTAAAAACCTTAGGTGGGCTAGACCTTAGGCTATAACCTTAGAACAGAGGGAAATATTGAAAATATAAATAACTCATATAACATTTAAAAATAGATGAATTGAATAAATTCATCGTCAAACAAAATAAAAGATAACTTATATAAAACTATTATTTGCTGTATGTATATACTATATGCTAATCAGGATAATTTATGTATATAGATGTCTGGTGGAAAAGGTTTGTTATATGCTTATAGCATGAAGAAGGATCAAATCCATACACCCGAGCTGATATCAAAGCCAATAGCTGAAATAGAGGCTCACAATGAAAACAACTCAGACGAGGTGAATATTATAGAAAACATAGTACCAGATCTGAAAATGGTGGAGCTGACAGATAGTGATTCGGACACTGAAGTTGAAGCTGATCAAGCATCAACGGAGGTGCAGGATCTGAGGAACAAGGTTTCTTCTCTGCAAAGGCTGTGGGAAATAGAAAAGCTGTTGAATAGTCAGTTGCGTCAAGTGTTAATAGAAACAATAGAAGATCAAGACAAACTTAAAATCCAAATTGATCAGATGGGAGCCACAAGCAACACATCATGTGCAGCTCCGAGTAAGAAAGGGAAAAGAAAGATAGAAGACCATGACTTAGGAAAATTCGACAAGAAGAACGGGAAAAAAATATGTTATCTTTGCGGTTATGAAGGACATACTACTCTGTATTGTCCCGAGTATAAACCAAGTGCATATTTTGTTTGTGGAATGGAAGGTCATCAGGCAAAAGGTTGTCCAAGGAAAAAGGCATAGCAAATATGTAGTATAGGTTCTGTGGTATAGGTGTGTTTAATGTAATATATAGGATAAGTATGTTTGTGTAAGTTATGTTCCCTACTTTTGTATTAGTCAAGACTATAAATCCTGACTTTTGTGGTCACAAAGGGATAGTTGATGTTTAAAGCATTATGTGATATGCTATGTAAAATATTCATTGAATGAATATGAATCTATGTTTGAGTAATGAAACAAGTTTAAAATATTAAATTTATGCGATAAGGTTTAGAAAGTAAGTTAAATTTATAGCTTTATTTAATCAGATAATGCCGCCAAGACGTCGAACTCGAAATCAAAGGGCAGAAGAATCTGTCAACAACGCTGAGGGACAACAACAAGCAGACCCGATGGATACCAGTTGCTGGGAATCATCCGGACAATCGCTTGGCGAATTTTAAAGATTTTAAAGCTATGGGACCGTCGAAATTTAAAGGTACCACTGACCCTGTTGAAGCCCAGACTTGCGTTAAAGAGATTGAAAAGGTGTTCGTGATAGCTAGGGTAGTTGAGGGGCAAAAGACCACTTTTGCCACCGACATGATGAAGGGTGAGGCAAATTTTTGGTGGGAAGCGAATCAGGCGAGAGCTGAAGAAGGTGTAGTTACATGGGATAGGTTCAAAAAACAATTTTTTGAAATTAATTTTCATCTAGTATGCAGGCTAGGATGGAGGTGAAATTTTTAGAATTAAAGTAGTAGAATATGACGGTGTGAGAATACGCCGCAAATTTTAATGAGTTGGCTAGATTCGTTCCGTATCAAGTTGATACGGAGGATAGGAAAGCGAGAAGGTTTGAGCTGGGATTGAAACCTTGGCTCTATAATAATGTGGCAGTGCTGCTGATCCGTACATTTGCAGCACTCATAGAGATGGCAATTGTTGCTTAGGAGGGAAGTGAGGCCATGAGCCTCCACAACAAGGAGATGAAGAATAAGGGCAAGACCAAAGGAGCTGGGAAGGTATGAATTAATAGTGGGAGTAGGAGTGGAGATGGAAAGAGGAAGGTGAATAATTTTGGGAATGTTCAGATCAAGCAAGAAGGAGTTAAGAAGCCAGCTGTGCAGTGTAAGACTTGTGGAAAGAACCACTCTAGAGAGTGTCTGAAGGGGAAATTTGTTTGCTATAAATGCGGGCATGAGGGCCATATCTCTCCCAACTGCCCTAATCCAAGAATGAATAGTGGGTGTTTTCTCTGCTGATCGACTGAGCACAAGGTGAAAGATTATCCGAAGAGGAGGATGGAGGCAGGGAGTGTGACTACTGGTAAGGGCAGCGAAACTCTGGCAATCACGGGGCCTACGTCGTCAGTTAAGCCAACAAAATCAACAGCAAAGGTCTATAACATGACTATTTAATATTTAAATAATTTAATAATGATTCCGATGTTTAAAAATTCATGATAAATTATAATAAATGTTTAAAAATTATTATAAGTCATTTAAAAATAATATGACTGATACTTATAGATATTGAGTTATAGATTAGAGTCTTAGACTCAATAAATACCCGATAAAGCCGTCGATACACCGACATGTTTTAGAAATTGATCTGAACTTAGATAATGTGATTAGATAAGTTATTATTTGTGATTCAATTGTTGTTAAACCTATGTGCCAATGTGATTAGATTATGTGTTTACTTCAATAAGCAGTATTATGTGTTACGATGTGTTATCCTAATCAGTAAAATGATCTTATTACTAATAGGTGATTATATAAAAGATAAAACTAAGTAGCGAGTTGTAAGCAGCACATCAGGCAAGTATCTTACCTTTGCATTTTCTTTATGGAATGGACATGAGTAAGAATGTTACTAAATTATATTAATACTATACATATTACTAACCCTATATTATATATGTTCATTGATTATCAACATGTTAGTATATGACAAATATATATATATATATATATATATATATATATATATATATATATATTCTGTTTGTTAATTTCTATAAATGGTTATACAATGTCCCCACTTGGATAATCATTGTATTTAATCACATGTTGATACACCTTTGTCAATTACCCGTATATATATATATATATATATATATATATATATATATATATATATGTTGAATTATAGATTATTATTGAACAAGATACAACCTTTGATTTGGAAACCAGACAAGTATGAACATCCCTACACGGGAAAACTTTTATGTGCCCAAGGCGGACAGAGTGAACGATACCCTCGTTCTTGCATGTAGTGTTGATCAATACATGGTACAACGAGCTAATCACCCCCGTGCCCATAAGTTATGACGGTTTACAGATGAAGTTCTATTTAACCTATTCGAAAATTTAAAACAATGTTCATAGTGTATCACCTTAACCCTATTTATAGTCATTAAGTAGTTTCAAAAAATTGAAAGATGGTTGTTGTGTTATTATTATCGGTACAGATTACTTCACAACTATTGATCTGTTGTAGAAGGGTAGTATAAAGAAAATATTTAAATTCTTTCAGTTTATATATATAATTACTATTACTTACTGGACACTCAAATGCTCATCCTTGCTTAATTTAAATATTTTTAGCTAAGTGTGAACAACTAGAGAGCTCTGCTAGGAACAAAGGAAAAGGAAAGGTTGCTGAATGATTGCAACGTTATCGTATATAATAGTTTAATATTATTAAGGCAATGATATAAATTATCTATCATGTATTGTAATGAATAATTAAAGGTCTCGTACCTAGGGATTAAACTCTGATGATATGTAAATTAAGTTGATATTTTTATTATTGATATTAATATTAGTATTATTCCGCTCATAGAAATGGTATCCTGAAGCACTGAGTTCGGGTTTTAAGTACCCGAATTTGGGGGGTTTACAGTGACACATAAGGGAATTGTTCACCAACTTTGATAAAAAAAACATGTGTTCTCCTTTTTCTTCCTTAGTGGCCGGGTGAGTCCCCCCTATTTTGCTGAATTTTTTTGATTTATTTTAATTGCCAAATTTAGCTTATTTTGTTATCTATAATTTCCTTAATTTGTTGGGTTAAGCTTGGGTCATTCCACAATTCATTTGGGCTCTCTAATTAATTTGTTTGGGCCATGTGAAATAGCATGGTGCAACACACAAATTTTATCTTATCCTAATTATTTAATTATGATTTTTGTAACGACCTCAAAATTCATACAATTTAACTCTCAACCTCGGCCGTTATAAATACATCTTTATTGTAACTTTAGATCATTATTTGATGCTACAATTAATAAAATGCAGAATAATTTAAATTTTTCTATCTTCTTTCTTTATTAACTTCCCTGAATCACAACCTTTATCATTCACATATCTTTGAATCAATTTTTTTTTATGATTCACTTCCTCAGAGTTATTATATAAAATCTTACATCCCAATTCAGTATTCTTTATACTTCGGATAACTCAAACCTTACAACTCAACATAAAATAAACATCATAAACCAATGAGTACATCTCCAGAATATTAAACATGGTTTAAATGAATAATAACTTTAGCTAAAATATATAATATTCATGTATTATATCTGATCCATGTCATTCAAGTAGCACATAACGTTACCTTAAATCCTTAGCCTGCAAAAATAGTTATTTGCAAGGTTGAGCTCGACAGCCCAGTAAATCTAACATTTTTCATGTATTATGTAGCACATAATAACATGCTCAACATACATATCATAATCATAAATGTTACAGTTCACATAATAAGTATAAAGATTGAGTTCCTTACTCAATTAGCATTCTTTACTCAATCAACATAGTCATAATTTGACTTTAACGTTTCATAATTGCAACATATATAATACATCATGCTCTTTGCAATACAAATTTAAATTAGTTCATCATCAAGTTCACATAGCAAATAGGAACTGAAAGACTTTCTTGGATCGTTGATTATCAACAACAGATTTACAGTTCATAGCCATCTGCATTTCACTTATCCTACACAATATATAATCATGTACATCAGTTATTAGTCACATAGCAACACTTAGTAGTTGCTATGTACACTTTACTATACGCTTCATAACTTATTCCCTTTAGCTTTAACAAACAATGTTCGATTATATGTTTAAGGCTTGTCGTGACTCCATATTATGAATCGCATGTTCAATGAAATTGATTAAGGTTAACCTTTATCTTAAGTTCCTTTATACTTCTCTCTAATTGACACCTAACATTTAGTTAAGTCGTTAAAGTTATCCTTTTACATCACATTATATGTAATATGTTCATTAACGTTATTTAAGTTAACCTTTGTCTTGGATTTCTTTATACTTCTCTTTTACTCAACACTTAGCGTTCGGTTTAGTCGTCATAACTTGATATTACATTATATTAATGTATTATCTTCATTAAAGTTAATTAAATCAACTTCCATCTCATGCTTTTAAAATATTTCATTCTAATGGTTACTTAACATTTAATCAAGTTCTTATAATCTTTCATCTACATCCTTTTAGATGTATATTAAGTTAGTTAAATTAATTAACTTAACCTTCTTATCATTCTTTAAATTTCATTTTATACTTTCAAGGTATTTCTTTCAATTGGTACTTAACATGTGGTTAAGTTCTTCACTAATGTCTCTACATCATCTCGGATGTTTATTAGGTTTTAAAAGAAAATTTGAAACTGAGAGATGTAATCATAGATTCTTTTAATGATCGTTAAACAATGAATGTGCAACATGATGATAATGTAACAAATGCGAAAATAACATCTTTAAAATATGATCTTGCTAAATTTGTTCAAGGAGAAGAAAATTTAAATATAATGGTGGGTGCTCAAAGGTCAAGTTTAGATAAACAAGGAATTGGGTACAATCCTGTTAAGATCATAAAAATCACTTCAAATAAAATTAGAGTAATAAATAATAAATCAAGGAACAAGCCTCTTTATTGCTCGCCGTTTGTTACTTGTAAAAATGTGGTTTTAAAGGCCATTTTGATTCTAATTGCAATAAAATTAGAATAAAACAAATTAGGGTAAAGAAATGTGATTTATATGCTACTAACCCAATATGACCCAAGAAGATTTGGGTGCCTGTAACGACCGAGAAATTCGGATCCATTGTAAAATAATTATATTTAATTAATTAATGAATAAAATTATATTATTTGTTTTTATTATGTGTTAGTAAGATGATTGTCGTTATATAACCTAGAAACGTCGGAAAGTCGTAGTATTTTAACTATGTTAAGGAATTAAAGTTTTTGAATTTCGAAGATTGAAATAAAAGCATTCCGAGAAATTTTCTGAAAAATACTATTAATCGATTTCCGCTCGGGAATTATTTTTGAACTTTTGAGGAATACATAATGATAGAATATCGAGGTGAGATGGATTATGTAATAATAATTCAAGTATGGGAAACATAATTTTTCGCATGCGAACTTAATTTGAGAACGTTAGGGAAAATAAAGCGTTAGAAGTTAATGTGATGATCGTATGACACGTAGGTATTGTACGAGGTAATGAATACGAGTATGATACGAAGGATTATACGAGTATGTATGAATGATGGGATATCGTATATTATGAATTAGTATACGAGTTAGAATACGAGAATAATACGTAAACAATACGTTATAAGGCTTAAGCCAAATGTAATGAACTTGTTGGATTAGGTAGGAAGTGCAAGTCCAATGAGAATTAATAGGCAAGCCCAAGATTATGTAATGTACAAGCCCTAGTGTTTGTTAAATGAATTCCAATTAAGTTGGTTAATACAAGCCCAAATGAATAAGCTAAACCAATTAAACCTAAGCCCAAAGTAATGATCCAATGGCTTAGGGTGATCCATGGGGCAACCCATGATAATATGGTATAACTTGGTGACCAAGAACTTTATGTGATGGCCAAGTATCTAGTGTAATGACCAAGTTTACTTGATTGCTAAGTATTAAATAGTAAGGAGATGGGATTGGCCTAAATGACCAATATACCCAAACTTTGGTTTTCCTATAAATAGAGAG
The DNA here is from genome assembly GCA_016801055.1 of Panax notoginseng. NCBI lineage: Eukaryota > Viridiplantae > Streptophyta > Magnoliopsida > Apiales > Araliaceae > Panax > Panax notoginseng. The sequence continues at coordinate 179,124,542 of CM029014.1, forward strand.
CTAGATTGTTCATTAGTTGTTTGTTAATTTCATCCAACAACTTCCATCTTGCAAAGTGCTTATTGGTTAGAGATAATAAGTTAGGAAAGTTAGACTTTGAAGCAAGAAGTAAGAACAACAAAGATATAAGTGATCATCAAGGGTAAGCCTCCTATGTTATTAATCTTCGAACTCTTCTATGGTAGGTTGATAAGAGAATGAATAATCAATGGACTTAAGCCGTATAAGTCATGAATAAGTAATTCAAACTTAAATAAGTTATGAACTTATGATGAACAAATATGAACTTGTCATATGTTTACATGAATGAAGTTAGTATGATAATGAGATGTAAGGATGATGGCCAGAAGACATAAATCATTATAAGTCATGAGAAATGAAAGTTCATGTATTTTATACTTTAAAATGTTACAAGCTCACGAAGAACATGTATTAACCTAGCATGAAAATAAGTTAATGAAATAAGTAGCTTGAGATGTCAATATGAGCGATTGAATCCATTTGGAACGATGAACAAATCATAAGTAACGAAGTTTTGCCAGAATTCACACGATTGGACGATAATCGTCGAATTCGTGAAATTCTCGAACTGGAAGTCGAATTTTGATAATGAGCTTAGAAATGTTGGTTTTTAATGGGAACAAGTATTTTTTGGCATTATAGAGTTGCGGACTCGAAAATGTACGAATTCTGACATAAAACAAAGAAACGAGTGTTGAACGTTCACGAACGTTTATCATTTTTGTTAAAATTGAACTAATAGGTGAATTCTTGCATAAACACGTAGAGTATGTGATTTGTGAACTAACGGCTTTTGAATGAGCCAATTCGGACTTATAACGAAGAAGTTATGAGCCCGGGAATCTCATAAAAGAAAAAGTCTGTCAAATTTTTCTGGTGCACAGAGCTGGCGCCGCGGCGCCAGCCCAAGGTCAAATAGGTGGCACCACAGCGCCGAAAAGGCCATAAACCACTGGAGTCTAGCGCCGCAACGCGGCCCGTAACGCTAGGACTCGCGCCACAGCGTCGAGTCTGCTCCTTAGCCCCCTGCAGTTTGGCACCACAGCGCAACTTAAGTAAGGGAAGCTGGCGCCGCAGCGCCAGCCTTAGGGTTTGTATAGAAAAGAATGTTTATGAAGATAGAAAGAAAGAAAAGTAATTGGTAATGAACTAAAGCTTAAATGTAATATTGTTTAAGACATTGTTAAACCTAAAGTACGTTAACTAAAGGTTGAAGATAACGACTCAAGCATGAATGCAAGAATCATGTAAGTTATAATCAAAAGCCGGAACCAATAATAAACAATATAAGTCTTGATTAGATTGTCTAAGTCATACAATATAGCTTGAAACTGATGATAATTATTTAAATTAAACGCCTTTTGCAATAAAATTGTTGCCCCTTTTTCAGTTCTGATAAAAGAGCTCTAACTCATGCAAGCATACATGTGTCAACAAGTAATACAGAGTAAGTAAAGTATCGATCCCACAGAGAAAGTTGTCAAATTTAAACTACTATGCATCAATTAAATCGCTGTATTTATATGCTTAGACTAATGACTATAATTGGTGAATTACTCTAATGACAAATAATACTAAATGAAGAATATTAATGGAATAAATCAAATCTGAAAATAAAGGGATCCTAACTTCATTTAATACTTCATCTGATCGCCACTATCATGTAAGAAGTGTTTACATAACACGGGAAAATAGCCAAGAGCACTAATAAGGTTATAGCCATTTTTTAATGCACTATAACCTACTTAAATAGCATCCACAGATGATAGACTCCATGTAATCATCAATACACCCAAAATCACTATATGTCTACGTGAAATTGCAATCATACTGAATTTAAGCACAAGCTCTTATTTTAACTCACATGGTGAAACAGTATATGTCTATCTGGTTCACAAAATACATGAGCCATATACAACAACACCGTATTCGTATGCTATCATGATTACAATCCATACTCGCATGTTCATTGTCAATTCCATGCAAGTAATGAGACAAATGGTGATCAAGCATTCATACATGCAAAACAATCATGATAGAAATCCCGTATGATATGTAAAACAACCCTAGCAATTAAGCATGAAACTAAACTACATATTAAAATCCGTTAGAATCCCATAATGGAGTTTAGTTCATGACTGAACCAAAAGCCGTTATGGGATCAAAGGTAAACATGATTAATACACAAACAATTGAAAGATGAAGGATACAAACGATCAAACCCAATTGCTGAATATAAACCAATGATAACGTTCAAATCCTCATAAAATTCCAGCAAAACAGTAATAATAATCCACCAAGATAAAGAATCCCAAGAAGAATTGGAAGAATAAGCGTTTTGGCTTCGTTCCACGTTGGAATCTCTCTCCCCGGTGTAAACCCTAGTTATTATGATGAAAATATGTCAAAAGTTATGAATGATACGTCTGACACCAGTCAGATATCGTTTTAATCAATTACAACCCCTAAAAATTGGAAATTAAAATAAATAGCTCAGCATCAGCAACCATCGTGTGCGGCCGCGCGCCCATCCAATGTATCTCTCGCGCGGGCGCAAGACTTTCAGTAAGTCAGGATGTCCAGCCGGCCTCTCTCGCGGGCGCACGCCCTTAGGCATATTATGTTGCGCGGCTCACAGTCTGTGGATTCTGGTTTTGGCTCTGCAATGTTGCTGCTGCTATAGCTTTGTCCTGCTGCTCATTCCTTACATGCTTGGTGTCCTTGCTTCAGTTGATCTTCATACACGCATCCATAAGTCTCGAGCCATGCCCCAATAGCCTCTCACAATCCAACACCACCAAAGTAAGCCATTTCTTGCACTTTTATGCCAAAAGGAGTTTTAAGTAAATGCAATGCAAAATAACGTGAAATGCAACTAAAACACAAGAAAATGTACTTGAGATGGGCGTAGTTCGCGTGAATTGGTACTCAATAAGTAGTTATAAATACCGCTTATCAAATACCCCCAAACTTGAACTGTTGCTTGCCCTCAAGCAATGCATGCTAATGAACAATGAATATGCAGCTACAATACTATGCAACTAATCTATGATGCAAACTAGTCTCACATAGTTCCAGCCACAATAGAATTTCAGTCCAATTTGCCTCAGTGAATTATCCAGATCCAAGAATACAATTTCAAACCAAACTATAGGCATAATATCATACACTCAGATAATTCATATACGCTATAGAGATGCTATGTGTGTGTGTGGTGTTCACCAAAACTTGACTTAGGCAAAGAATACATATGCTACACTACTTCAAACAGAAAATTATAGTCTAAATCAAGACTCTTGTATACTCATGCAACACAGACTGTTTTAACATATCAACATAAACTAAGGTTCAACATTGGGCTTACTACTTTATTGCTACTCACGAGGGCAATTTTCGCTCTTTCCCGCTGTGTTTATTGCTATTTTTCTTTTCTTTTTCTCTTTATCTTTTTTTTCCCACATGACTGTGCAATGTCTTAATCCATTAGGCACACTGCTACCCCTTAGTGAGCTTTCAACCAACGACTCCCAGACCATGAAAGACCTTAGGGCGCTAGGTGTAGAGACAATCCCCTCGGGCGTACTTACTCAAGTAGCCAAGGCCCCGAATTAAGACTAGCCACGTTATTTTTATATATAGCATACCCATGTTTTCCCAAAAGTTGCATGTCAATGTTTCATATAGTCTAAGATCACTTTCCACATATTTCTCTTTGTAAACTACATGTTCTATCAAGCAATGCAACACATACCTCTTATACCTACAAGTGATTGTGAACACATTTGTGCAAACCGAAAGCATTTAAATTGCAACATGAATTTTATTGTGTAAAACATTATAACTATGTTCATGTTATCCAATACACTCTAAAATCCTTCACAATTCACTATCATCATTAGCTAGGCAAGAATTTCTATACAGCAAGAATTTTTGTGAGACATGCAACTAAAACATACTAATACAAGCAATAATGACTAAAAATTAAAAAAAAATTCAGCAAAATTTTATCTAACACATAAACATGCAAAATTAAAACTAAACATGCAAAAACTACATGAAACTATATGCAATTATACTACTACCCCAATACCCCGAAACTTATAATATTCAATGCCCCATTGAATGAAGGTAAAGGGTACAGAAAACTCCCCTAATGATCAGTTGTACAACCCTCCTCGGGTGGTGAATCTGGTGGTGGATATGGCATTACGGTCCCAAACTGAGGCCACACTAGCATTATTCCTTGCTGTGCGAAGGCTTCGGCCAAGGCCCTCGTGAGACCCGTAGCAAACGCTGTGAAGTTATCGTACATGAAATCAACCTTACGCTTCAACCTTCGGAGCTGGCGATCCCTATGAGGAGCTTGTGGTCGATTCGAGGGACCTGCCTCATCTGTCTGAGAGGGCTGCTGCGATGGCTCGGGGAATGTGAGCTGGATGATAAAACCCAATCCTCGCGGGTGTGGTTCACCACCCGTCCAATCCTTGAACTTGGCGATTGTGGCATGAGTGATGTCGTGGCTCGGTTTCTATAGTTGCTTGTCATTCCACGGGACTCCTTGTTGGGAACAAAGCATGGCTACCACAGATTCATGCAGAATACTCCCAGTTATGCTCCCCCTCCAATAACACAGCATGTTCTGATGAATTAGGTGGCCGACGTCAATATAATTTCCCTTGATAATGGCCCTATAAAATGATAGCCTGCTCAGTGGTTACTTCGTGCTTGTGAGCGGACAAAATTAATTTGGCATATATAAATAGATTCCATGCTTTGGCATAGCGATTTAAGGCAGACGGTGGAAAAGATTTTGGCTCGGTCGTCCCTGCCTTATAATTCCATTTGGTTCCCGGGATGCACAATTCTGAAATCACTAAGTCCAAGTCCGTCATCAAATGTGCACCTGTGACCCAATTCGCAGACCCAGTTGGTGGTGTATCAGTTATCCCAAACACTGCTCTGATGGCTTGGGGGCAAAAATCCACTTGTACTCCTCGAACCAGCGTTATCCCGCCTTTCATCTCAATCTCTTTCGCATTCGCGTAGAACTCCCGAACAACCCCCATGGGAATAGGCATAGGAGTTGCGGCTAGGCTAACCCAGCCTCTTACTCGTAGTATATTCCATAGTTGGTCGTCTTTCCTATCAGGTTTAAATCCCCGTTCCTTAACAAACGATTTAGTCACGATGAGATAATATTCTTGTTGGGCTTCCAAACTGATAAATTTTATGCGTTCCGTGATATCCTCATCTTGATAACTAGATGATGAGATGGAGATTGAACGTATTTTTTTGGACCCATGAGTAGATGATAGGAAGATACTAGAGATGCTCTGCTGCAGATGAGAGTACCCCCAAACTCGCTTGTTCACAACCCCCCACAAAAACCCAAGATTTATGCCAATGGAGAGAGCTGTGTGTATGAGCTTTGAGGAGAGCTGAGGAGTCTTATGATTATGGGAGAATAGAAGAATACGCTTTATATTATGTCATGTGAGAGGCCAAGTAGACCACGAATCGAATTTTTACACTTTAAAAATTTTCAATGCTTGGCGTCGCGCGCGGCCGCGCCGGTCTGTAGAAGAATTCTCGCGCGGGCGCGCGAGTAATATAAGAACTACTAACTTTCAAGCGCACCGCGCGATTCCTTAGGCTGTGTCATGCGCGGTCACGCGGGATGAACTCCTGTACTGCAGCATTTTAACTCCCAATCAGCAAATCAGTGAAGAGTGCACTTGAAAACACCTACATGGACATGAATTCATAACATATAATTTATCAAGAATGAAATAGAAATGATATAGCTAATTACTCTACTGAAGAAATGAAAAGAACATAGAGATAAAAATAATGGGTTGCCTCCCATCAAGTGCTAAGTTATAGTCAATTAGCTTGACTATCTCTAAGTCTCATGTCGACGAGAGAATTGCGGTGACGTTCTGTCTGTCCACTTCACCGCCAAAGTAATGCTTCAATCGCTGTCCATTTACTTTAAAAGGCTTATCCGAAAACTGATCATATACTTCAATTGCACCATGCGGAAAGACAGTCTTCACTGTGAATGGACCTGACCATTTCGATTTCAGCTTTTCGGGAAAAAGTTTAAGTCTGGAATTATAAAGAAAAACCCTTTGTCCCAGTTCAAATGTCCTCTCCATGATCTTTCGGTCATGCCATTTCTTCACCTTCTCTTTATATAACTTCGAATTCTCATACGCCTGTAATCTAAATTCATCCAACCCATTGAGCTGGAGTAGACGTTTCTCCCCTGCAGCTTTCAAATCAAAATTTAGCTTCCATATTGCCCAATATGCCTTGTGTTCTAGCTCCATAGGGAGGTGACAAGCTTTTCCATACACAAGTTGAAACGGTGACATGCCCAATAGAGTTTTGTAAGCAGTTCTATAAGCCCATACTGCATCATCCAACTTTAACGACCAGTCTTTCCGTGTGGGATTCACAACTTTTTCCAGGATTCTCTTAATTTCTCGATTCGACACCTCAGCCTGGCCATTCGTTTGGGGGTGATAAGTTGTAGCAATACGATGGTTCACCCCATACTTAGACAACAAAGCTGTAAATTGCCTGTTGCAGAAATGACTGCCTTCGTCACTATTGATAGCCCTTGGAGTCCCAAACCTCGTGAAGATGCTTTTGTGTAAAAATCTAAGGATGACCTTGGCATCATTAGTCGGAAGAGCTGCTACTTCGACCCATTTCGAGACATAATCCACTGCGAGGAAGATGTAGAGATTTTCGCAGGATGAAATGAAAGGTCCCATGAAATCAATCCCCCACACATCAAAAATTTCTACTTCGAGGGTCGTATTCAACGACATTTCATTTGTTTTGGAGATGTTCCCCACTCGCTGACATCTATCACACCGTTGGACAAAACTATATGCATCCTTAAAAATTGTCGACCAGTAGAATCCTGCTTGTAGTACTCTAACCGCTATTCTTTCGCCATCATAGTGACCTCCATACACAGTAGAATGACACTTTTGCAAGACCCCCTCAATCTCACTATATGGAATACACCTTCTTATCACTTGATCAGAACACTGTTTAAACAAGTAAGGCTCATCCCATATATACCATTTGACATCGTGCAGAAATTTCTTCTTTTGATAGCCCACCAAGTTAGAAGCTACCATCTTACTGACCAGATAATTCGCGAAGTCTGCGAACCATAGCACTTCCCCTTTCACCACAAACAACTACTATTCTGGAAAGGATTCGTTGATCATGACGTTGTCGTTTACTTCCCTTTTCTGATTCTTGAGTCGAGATAAGTGGTCCGCCACTTGGTTTTCAGTCCCCTTTCTATCCTTGATTTCTAAGTCAAATTCCTGCAGTAATAAAATCCATCTAATCAACTGGGGTTTTACATTCTTCTTTGCCACTAAATGTCAAATTGTCGTGTGATCCGTATACACTATCAACTTTGTGCCAATCAGATATGCTCAAAACTTATCAAAGGCGTATACCACTGCCAATAACTCTTTCTCTGTGGTGGTATAGTTCAATTGTACATCCGTGAGGGTCTTTCTAGCATAATAGATCACATAAAATATCTTATCCTTCCGCTGGCCCAAAATAGCCCCTACAGCGTAATCACTAGCATCACACATCAACTCAAATGGCCGAGCCCAATCTGGTGCAATAATCACTGGTGCTGAAGTTAGGTTTCTCTTTAAGTGCTCAAGTGATGACGCGCAGGCTTCATCAAAACTAAACTGTGCTTCCTTCTCCAATAGACTGCATAATGGTTTAGTTATTTTGGAGAAGTCCTTGATGAATCTGCGATAGAAATCTGCATGTCCCAAAAAACTACGAACACCTTTTACTGAAGTAGGTGGTGGTAAGTTCTCAATAGTCTCCAGCTTTGCCGTATCCACCTCCAGTCCCTTTTTCGAAACCTTGTGTCCAAATATGATTCCTTCTTGGACCATAAAATGGCATTTTTCCCAGTTCAGCACTAAATTTGTTTCGACTCACCTCTTCAAAACTATAACTAGATTCTGAAGGCATAGATCAAATGAGTCCCCGAAGACTGAGAAGTCATCCATAAATACCTCCACATTCTGCTCCACCATGTCTAAAAATATAGCCATCATGCATCTCTAAAAGGTGGCTGAAGCGTTGCACAACCCGAAAGACATCCTCCTAAAAGCGAAAGTACCGTACGGGCATGTAAAGGTAGTCTTTTCCTAGTCTTCTGCAGCTATCATAATTTGATTGTAGCCTGAATATCCATCCAGAAGGCAATAGTACTCATGACCTGCTAATCTATCCAACATCTGATCAATGAATGGGAGTGGGAAATGATCGTTCCTCGTAACTTTATTGAGCTTGCGGTAATCCATGCAGACTCTCCACCCCATTACTGTTCTTGTTGGTATTAACTCATTATTCTCATTAGTCACGATTGTCATGCCACCCTTTTTCAGAACACACTGCACTGGGCCCACCCATGAGCTGTCTGAGATCGGATAGATTATCCCTGCATCTAACCATTTCAGTACCTCTTTCTTAACTACTTCTTTCATTATCGGATTACGCCTTCTTTGTTGCTCAACTGATGGCTTGCTACCGTCTTCCATCAGGATCTTGTGCATGTAATATGAAGGACTGATCCCTTTAATATCTGCTATGGTCCATCCAATAGCTGATTTGAACTCTCGAAGCACTCGTAGCAATTTTTCTTCCTGAAAAGATGTTAGTGCAGAAGCAATAATCACGGCTAATTTCAAATCAGAACTTAAAAATGCGTACCTGTGATGTTCTGGAATTTATTTTAACTCCAGCACTGGAGGTGTCTCAAGAGATGGCTTTAACTTTACTGAGGCTTCCCCAGCTTGCGTCAATGGCTTAGCAGGTGGTCTGAATTTCCTAAACTATGATGTGGTATCCAGATATTACACAAATTCGTCAAATTCCTCATCCTCCGAATCTGAGTTCTCGTCAGTGATATTCCTCAAAGGTTCATAATCCACTAGATTCTATACTTCATCATTAAGAACCCGATTCACCCAATCAACTAGGAAACAGTCCTCTTCATCTGCCGGGAACTTCATGGCCTTAAAGACGTTAAAGGTAACCTCTTGATCATGTACACGCATAGTGAGTTCCCCTTTCTGCACATCTATCAAAGTCCTTCCTATGGCTAAAAATGGTCTCCCCAGTATTATTGGTATGATCTTATCTTCCTCATAATCTAAGATGATAAAGTCGACCGAAAAGATGAATTTTTCCACTTTCACCAGTACATCTTCAACAATTTCCCGTGGATATGTGATGGATCTGTCAGCTAGCTGCAAAGAAATGTTTATCGGCCTTGGCGCCGACAATCCCAACTGATTGAAAACTGACAAGGTCATCAGATTAATACTTGCCCCAAGATCACATAAACACTTTTTGAACTTTATCTTCCTAATCGTGCATGGAACTGTGAAACTGCTTGGATCTTTTAGATTTGGAGGTAGTTTACGCTGAAGCATTGCACTGCATTCCTCTGTCAAGGCTGCTGTCTCAAACTCATCTAGTCTTCTCTCCCTTGACAATATTCCTTTCATGAACTTTGCATAGCCCGACATTTGTTCCAATGCTTCGGCAAACGGTATGTTAATATGCAGCTTTTTGAATACCTCCAAAAACTTACTAAACTATTTGTTTTCCTTATTCTTAATTATCCTTTGCGGATACGGTACTTGAGGGTGAATTGGTGGTACTGAACTCTTGACCTTCTCTTCTGAACTTGCTTTGTCTTGCTCTTTCTGCTGAACCTCAGAATTTTCTAGATTTTTGTCCTCAATAGTGACATGCTCTATCTCGCGCGGCAGTGCGGCCTCCTTAGTGTTGTCAGGCGTGGGCGCGCGACTTACAATACCTGTCAAATCTTTCCCAGATCTCAATTTGATCGCTTGACACTGTTCCTTCCCGTCTCTTCTAGGATTTATCTCTGTGTTACTTGGCAAGGAACCTTGTGGCCTGTTGTTAAGCATGTTTGCCATCTACCCCATTTGAGTGTCCAGATAATTGATAGCCACTGCTTGGCTTTTGATCATAACCTCCATGTTTTCCATGTACTTCAACATCATCTCCTCCATTTATGATTTCTTTTCTGGCTGTGGTGCAGCTAGAGTGTGATGTTGCTGTTGTTGAGAGAATTCCGGTGGAAACGATGGTTTTGAGGAAAACTGTGGCTGAGATAACTGTGGTTAAAACTGTTGGTTCGACTGAAACTGATTCTGCTGTTGTCCTTGGTTATTTGACCAACTAAAGTTCAGACGATTGCGGTTGTTAGGGTGGTATGTGTTCTGAAATTGTCATTGGTCTTTCCTATAGTTGCTCATATACTGCACCGACTCTGAACTGATAGCACACTGATCCATCGAGTGTGACCCCGCACAAATCTCACAAATGAAGGCAACTATTTTCATCTTGCTTTTTGCCAAAGTATCTATCTTCTTAGCCATAGCTGCCATCTGTGCCGACAACTGTGTAATAGCTTCTACCTCCAACACACCTGCAACCTTGGGCTAGGGCATCAGAGCTGTAGGATTTTGGTAGTCATTTGCAGCCATAGTCTCGATAAGTTTATAGGCCTTGTCATAGCTTTTTGCCCATAACGCCCCTCCTGCGGCTGCATCCACAATTGGTCTCGACTGCTATCTCAAACCATTGTAAAATGAGTTGATCACCCTCCAATCTGGCATACTGTGATGCGAACACTTTCTTAGCATCTCTTTATACCTCTCCTGTAACATTCCATATTTTTTTAAATGTAAGTTATAAATATTTATTGATTTATATAAATATTTATTAGATATGTTATTGTTGAATAAATAATTGTTCAATTTGAGTGATGTGGTTTATTTAATTATTTGTTGAATAAATAATTAAATATTAAATATTAAATATTTATTGGCAATATTAAATATTTATTGAATTATATGGCAATTTGAGTTGATGTGATTTAATTAATTATTTGTTGAGTAAATAATTAAGGAGCTAAATAAATTAATTATTATGAGATTTTATAATAATGGAGTTTAATTTAATAAGCTAGAGAGCTTATAATGATTTTAAATAAATAATAATATTTAAATGAGAAATTGTAGTTTGAAATGTTAGTTGATTAAATGAAATTATAATTGTAAAAAGAATTATAATTGTTTATGTGTTAAAGTAATTTAATAGATTAACGTTTAATTGATTTATTAATTTAATAAAGGTGTGACTAATAACCTTGCTATATAGGAGTTACCAAAATAAATTAAAAGAGTTTAATGTGGTTTTACCAAACATGTCTTATGGCATAATAACTCTTTATCTAATTGAGTTTTACCAAACAAGGCATAAAGATTAATGAGTTATTTTATTTAGACTAACCAAACAAGCCTTATGGCTTTTGATTTTCAAAACCTTTAACTGATGTCAGTTATATATCTTATATTTATAATATACAATTATTATAATTATAATTATATACGTTATATTTTAGTACGTATGTTAGAGAGAGAAAAGAGTTCAGAAGAAGGAAAATAGAGAAGAAGAAGAACACAGAGAAAGGTTTGAGAGGATTTTGAGAGAATTGAGAGTTGTTTTTCAGGTTTTGGAGAAAAGGCTTGATAATCAAAGAGTAGAGTATCATCTTCTTCATAATCCAAGGTAGGCCATCTTTTCTTTTGTAAGCTCTAAAAGTTTTTTGTTTTTTCTTCCCAAAAAGTCTCTGTGAAAATTTTATAAAAGATAAATTGTTGTTATGTATATGGTTTGGCATGATTATTGATTATATGGTTGTTCTATGAACTTATATATGATTATAGAGAAATTAGTTCATGCATATATGTGTTTTGTGGAAGAAAATATATTACAGAGTGTTCATATGACAATATGTATGAATATGGCTATTTTAAAATAGAAATTAAGGTTTTAATTGTTGTTAAATGGATAAATTGATTGTTAGAATTGTTAGAGGATGTAAAAACATAATTATGATGCTTTAAAATTTCTGTTTTGGTTGAATAACAAAATCACAGTGTTGATTTTTATGAAAAATATCAAAAATGGAGTTTTTGGGTTTTAAAATATGTTATTCTAGTATTTAATTTTCTAAAATTATGGTTTAAGTTGTGTTAATTTAGTATTTGTATGTGATTCTATAAATTGTATGCTAACTGAGGAATTGAACTATACATGTTAATTTGTTATGTTGGTATAGTTGTATTTCAAAGGAATCAAAATTTGTTGATAACAGTGGAAATTTTCGTTCACTGTAATTTATATTTCATCAATGGATTTTTACTTTAAAACACAGTGTTTCAAAGAATTAGTTTTTGGTATTAATAATTAATGATTGGTGATGGATATATGGATGATTGATAGCAATTATGTGTAAGTTATATTATTTATACATGTTGTTGGGGTGAATTGTTGTTAAGAAATTAAGACAGTAGTTTTGGCTCTGTTCTTCGTGGTTGGTTTCTTTGAGTTTCGGCGCCCCAGCGTCAAAATTCACGCCCCAGCGCCAATTTTCGCGCCCTGGCGCCAATTTTCGCGCCCCAGCGCCAAAATGGGCCGTAGCTCGCGCCGCAGCACTGATGCTCGCGCCCCAGCGCCGATGCTCGCGCCCCAGCGCCACTGTTCCACGCCCCGGAAAAGGCTTGATAATCAAAGAGTAGAGTATCATCTTCTTCATAATCCAAGGTAGGCCATCTTTTCTTTTGTAAGCTCTAAAAGTTTTTTGTTTTTTTTCCCAAAAAGTCTCTGTGAAAATTTTATAAAAGATAAATTGTTGTTATGTATATGGGTTGGCATGATTATTGAATATATGGCTGTTCTATGAACTTATATATGATTATAGAGAAATTAGTTCATGCATATATGTGTTTTGTGGAAGAAAATATATTACAGAGTGTTCATATGACAATATGTATGAATATGGCTATTTTAAAATAGAAATTAAGGTTTTAATTGTTGTTAAATGGATAAATTGATTGTTAGAATTGTTAGAGGATGTAAAAACATAATTATGATGCTTTGAAATTTCTGTTTTGGTTGAATAACAAAATCACAGTGTTGATTTTTATGAAAAATATCAAAAATGGAGTTTTTGGGTTTTAAAATATGTTATTCTAGTATTTAATTTTCTAAAATTATGGTTTAAGTTGTGTTAATTTAGTATTTGTATGTGATTCTATAAATTATATGCTAACTGAGGAATTGAACTATACATGTTAATTTGTTATGTTGGTATAGTTGTATTTCAAAGGAATCAAAATTTGTTGATAACAGTGGAAATTTTCGTTCACTGTAATTTATATTTCATCAATGGATTTTTACTTTAAAACACAGTGTTTCAAAGAATTAGTTTTTGGTATTGATAATTAATGATTGGTGATGGATATATGGATGATTGATAGCAATTATGTGTAAGTTATATTATTTATACATGTTGTTGGGGTGAATTGTTGTTAAGAAATTAAGACAGTAGTTTTGGCTCTGTTCTTCGTGGTTGGTTTCTTTGAGTTTCGGCGCCCCAGCGTCAAAATTCACGCCCCAGCGCCAATTTTCGCGCCCTGGCGCCAATTTTCGCGCCCCAGCGCCAAAATGGGCCGTAACTCGCGCCCCAGCGCTGATGCTCGCGCCCCAGCGCCGATGCTCGCGCCCCAGCGCCACTGTTCCGCGCCCCGGCGCCGGAAAAGTGGCCTAGTTGGGCAGTTTTGACCTCCTGTAGTAAAATGGCCATAACGTTTTCATACGAACTCCGATTTAGGTAATTCAAGATGATTCGGAAAGAGGACGAGTAGACCTACAACTTTCATTCTTTAAGTTTTTTAATTTGAGGTCCTTAACAGTAATAACAATGGCCATCTTTAGGACTGTTGTGTATTTGGAGCCAATCGGAGGGCGTCGGGATGCACGAATGCAAGTGCAACCCTTTGGGTATTAGTATAACTTAATGATAACATGTTGGACATGTATTAGGATGTTGTATCATGTTGTGAATGTACATGTGGTGCAATGGCATGATCATTTAGGTAGTTGTAATAAAGCTATAAAAATAATGTTCATGAAAGATGTGCTGTTGTTTAAACTTAAACTTAGTTAGTAGCTATACTAAGAGTAATAAAGGAACTCATAAAGGTAATGTTAGTGTAGCTAATGTGTATTATCAATGCATATGGTATGTGTAGGACTTGGGGTGAACGTGAATAGTAATTGTTTAACCTACACGCGAGGCAAGTTCCCTAACCTTTTCTACTTTATTATTCAGCAAGGTTACTTTTCACTGTTATGTTATACTTATGCAAGTTCTGTAACTCAAAATTTCATTGTGCAAGTTTGAATTCGTTAAACACATTATCGCTTTAATTCCATTTCAATTGTACAAATTGCTAACTTTACACTTTCGTAGAGTTAGATTATTTATTGTTGATTAAGCTCGTGTATCTATTGGTTTATGAGGATGCATGTTATGATTATTCCATGATTATGCTATTAAATTATTCCTAAAGCATGATGTTAGTTTATAAATATCAATTCAACTATGATTATTCCATAGTATACAGTTATGTTGTTTGTAATCAACTAACCCTTAGTTGATTACCGTTGAATTCTAAATTACCCCATGATGTATCCAAACCAAACCCACTTTGGTACGGACTTGTATTCTAAATACTGAGAAGAACAACTCTTTTATAAGAGGTTACGCTTAGCGTTGAAATGATTGTGCACAATACATTGTACGAAGGGTTGATCCCCCTAAGTACGTGAAGTCCTTATAGTCTTATGACTGTTAAAGTTTAAGTTGAAAAATTACTTATAACTGTGGACATGATTCGTGGTCATTAGACCCTCAGTAATTGATTAAAGTTTTTAAAAAGTAATAGAATTTATTGTTCAGTTCTATTAAACATAATGTTGGTACATGATGGAAAGTTAACTGATTTACTTATTGTTATTTCAAGTGGGCCTTGTTTGCTCACTCTTGCCTGTAAAATTTCTTACAGCTAAGGTTGAAACTGGTGATGTACCTAGCACCAATAAAGGGAAGGGAAAGATGAAACAATGCTAAAGACCTGTAATAGATTGAACAGATTATTTTTAGACTTTGTTTAAAGATTGTAAAGAAGTTTATATTAATTTATTTTCCGCATGAATGAATGTTTGTAAAGGTTAGATAACCTGGGAGATTTTTATTTAAGTTTAATCCTGTATGGGCAGGTTTTATTTATTCAATTTTATCAATTGGGTAGTTAGTAATGAATGTTTTGATTACGTGAACACCAAATCTTGAGGAAATGAAGTACCAGGATTTGGGGGTGTCACAGGTTGGTATCAGAGCTTTAGGTTATGAACCTTAGGTGGGGGAAAAAGCCTTAGGAAGTGACCTTTTGAAAAGATAGTGGAGTTAACTCTTATCGAGTTTTAAGAAAGAAGTAATAAAACACTTATGTGCTTATGTGTTTATAACTTATGTGCTCGCGAGTGTCAAGTAGAATGATTAATAACTAAAACTTTAAAATTTTGTTGTCAGGATGACTAATGTCGGAGAATCTAGTCAGACTAGGGAGGAGGGACCTCAAATGCCTATAGAGGAGAAGCCTCGCGACATTCAGGTAGTTTGGGAACAACTACTGCCACGGGAGTCAGCCCCGTTGGTCACAGTGGTTGAAGATGAGGATGATGATGTGGAGACGGATGAGGAGGATCCCGTGGAGTTACCGCAGGAGGATGAGGATGACGAGGATGAGGAGGAAAGGATTCCGCTTAACTCGATAGTTGGCCGTGTATATGATGAAGTGCATGACCGTAACGTGGAACTTCAGGATATAGTTGAGGAGTTACAGGAGATAGTAGCTGAACAACAGACTACAATTACACAAAAAGACGGCGAGATCCAGGATCGTGATGAACGACTGACAAACGCCGAGGAGAAACTAACACAGACTGAAGGAGAGAAGGAACAATTGATCGAGATGGTTGCTGAACTGAAGAGCAGGCTGAGAGAAGAAGCGGCTAAGAGGGCAAGAGCTGAAGATGCATACGAAGAAGCTTATCAACGAACTGGAAGAGCAGTAAGGAGTTCACAGGCAAAAAGGATGAAGATGGAAGAAATGGACAAAGTATTCGACACCGCAATTAATCGAGCTCAAGATCGAGTTATGGGATATCCGATTCAGTTCGAGACGCTGCCATCATTTGTGTTAGATCGAAGAACGATGTTTCGAGTTATGGAGGAAGAACGTGATAGGGCTAAGAAGTATCTTAATAGATCATCGTAGAAAGTGTGCCTGTAATGCACGTAATATGTATTAAATAATGTGTAAATCCCTAGTGTTAAGTAACCATGGGATATGATAATAATGGCGTTGTCCTGAAACTTTTGTAGTTCAGGAAAGGATGTAGATAGCAGAGATGCTATTGTGTTATGTTTTCAAAAAGTTATGAATAAATAAAGGTTATTATTTTATTCAAAGTGTTATGTGCTATGTGATTATTTCTTTGTTGAGGCAAATTAATTAGAAATACGTAAAGAAGTTGAGTAATGGTCTAATAGATGTTTTCTTTAACAGAAAATGCCTCCCAGACGTCAACCAACACGACAGAGAACCACCGAAGAAGCTAATGACAATGTTGATGCGAATCCCTTTCAACAACTAGTGGCACTATTGACAGGAGCGTTGCAGAATCAACCTCAAAACCAAGGCACAACGTTTAAGGAGTTTAAGGCTGTCGGACCACCTGAATTTCGTGGGTCAATGAATCCGGTCGAGGCACAAACCTGGATTATGGAAATAGAGAAGGTGTTCGATGTCGCTAGGGTAGGGGATGAGCAGAAGACTGCTTTCGCAACTTTCATGTTGAAAGCAGAAGCTAGTTATTGGTGGCAAGCCAATAAAACTCGGGAAGGGCCAAGAGTGATGACCTGGGATAGGTTCAAGGAACTGTTCTTCGAGACCTATTTCCCAGAGAGTTCAAAGAGTCAGCTGGAAGTACAGTTTCTGGAGCTGAAGCAAGGGACGATGACGGTATCCGAGTATGCCGCAAAATTCAACGAGTTGGCGAGGTTTGCGCCTTATCAGGTTAGCACAGACGAACGCAAAGCGAAGAGGTTTGAACAGGGACTGAAGCCCTGGCTGTACAGTAGGGTTTCCCTGTTCCAGTTGAAGACATTTGCAGTAGTAATGGAGAAAGCAATACTCGCTGAAGGTGGAGGAGAGGCGGTGACCAAATTCAACCAGGAACAAAAGAAGAAGAAGAATGAGAATGAAATGAAGAATGGAGGTGGCAGCAGTGGAAATAACAACAACAACAGCAACAACAACAGCTTGAAGAGGAAGTGGAATGGGAACGTGGGAGCTGGAAACCAGCAGGGTAACCGGCAAAACAAAAAGTTTGAAGCATGTGCGACATGCGGGAAATTTCACAAGGGTGCGTGCTTGATGGGGAAACGAGTTTGCTAAAATTGTGGCCAGGAGGGTCACATCGCCCCAAATTGCACTCAACCAAAGAAGAAGGCGTGCTTCACGTGCGGATCCAAGGATCATTTTGCTCGTGAATGCCCTAAGAAGAAGGAGGGAGGGACAACCAGAAACAATGGAGGAGGTAACAATGGAGGTACGTGGGCTATTACAGGACCTGCAGCATCAAACAAACCCACAGCCAGAACCTTCAACATGACTGTGCAAGATGCTGTGCAATCAAAAGATGTGGTGTCAGGTATTATCCCAATCAATGATATTAATGCATATGTATTATTTGATTCGGATGCTACTTGCTCGTTTATATCTGATGAATTTGCCAAGAGGTTAGAATTACCTAGAGAAGAACTGAATTTTCCTTTGAACATAGAAATTGCGAATAAGGAAATAATCCCTGTTAGGTTCGTTTACAAGAACTGTAGGGTAAACATTAAGGGGAATATCTTGTTAGTAGATTTGATTCCGATTAGACTCGGGGAATTTGATGTAATTTTTGGAATGGATTGGTTGTTCAATTATGGAGCAGTAATTGACTGCCAAAAGAAGTGTGTAAACCTTATGACTCCGTCAAAGGTAGTATTTTATGGTAGCAAGTCGCCAAGACAAATGAAATGTCTGACGACTATGCAGGCCAAGAAGTTGTTGAGTCAAGGTTGTGTGGGCTATTTAGCTTACATAGTCGATACTCAGAAGAAAGGTGTGAAATTAGAAGAAATACCGGTAGTGAGAGAATTTGAAGACGTGTTTCCAGAAGATTTGCCAGGACTTCCGCCGGACAGAGAAATTGAATTCGTGATCGACTTAGTGCCGGGAACAGCACCGATATCAAAGGCTCCGTACAGAATGGCTCCGGTAGAAATGAAGGAACTGATGGTACAGTTGCAAGAACTGCTAGACAAGAAGTATATTCAACCAAGTGTATCGCCGTGGGGAGCGCCAGTTTTATTCGTGAAGAAGAAGGACGGGTCAATGCGTCTTTGCATTGATTACAGGGAGTTAAACAAAGTCACTATTAAAAACAAATACCCGTTGCCAAGAATAGATGACTTGTTTGACCAGTTGAAGGGTGCTAAATACTTTTCGAAAATTGATTTGAGAAGTGGGTATCACCAGTTGAAAGTGAGGAAGGAGGATATACCACGAACGGCATTCAGAACTCGGTATGGACATTACGAGTTTCTGGTGATGTCTTTTGGTTTAACAAATGCCCCTGCCGCGTTCATGGATTTGATGAACAGGGTATTTAAACCATTTTTAGACAAGTTCGTAGTGGTGTTTATCGACGACATTCTGGTGTATTCCAAAACTCAAGAAGAACACGTGGAACATTTACGTCTGACATTGGAGACACTAAGAAAGGAAAAGTTGTACGCGAAATTCACTAAGTGTGAATTTTGGCTCTACCGTGTACAATTTTTGGGTCATGTGATTGACAAAGATGGGATTTCAGTAGATCCATCGAAAGTGGAAGCTGTAATCAATTGGGAACAACCAAGAACACCTTCGGAGGTGAGGAGTTTCTTGGGGCTGGCCGGTTATTATAGAAGATTTATACAAGATTTTTCTAAGATAGCCACTCCGTTAACAAATTTGACACGAAAAGCTGTGAAATTCGTGTGGACGGAGAAATGTGAAGAGAGCTTCCAAGATTTGAAGAAGAAGCTAAGTATGGCACCTGTGTTAACCCTGCCAGATAATACAGGAAATTTTGTGGTGTATAGTGATGCCTCACACAAAGGGTTAGGTTGTGTTCTTATGCAGAACGGCAAAGTTATTGCCTATGCATCAAGACAACTGAAGGATTACGAGAAAGGTTACCCGACTCATGATTTAGAATTGGCTGCAGTGGTATTTGCTCTCAAGATATGGAGACATTATTTGTATGGAGAGAAATGTGAGATCTACACAGACCACAAAAGTCTGAAGTATATTTTCAATCAGAAGGACCTGAACATGCGTCAGAGGAGATGGATGGAATTGATAAAGGATTACGATTGTGAGATCTTTTATCATCCGGGCAAAGCGAATGTGGTTGCAGATGCTTTAAGCAGGAAAGGTCGGGAAAAATTAATGCTGATAACAACTCAGGAGGAGCTCATTTCAGCAATGACAAAGTTAGAACTGGAAATCAAATTTCCACAGGAAACCGATGAACGACTATTTCATCTAGAAGCAGGTCCAACTTTACTGGACAAGGTGAAAAACGCTCAGTTACAAGATGAAGAATGTGGAAAGATAAAAGAGAATATGGTTGATGGTAACAATACGAAATACAAGGTCGATACCGAAGGATTACTACGGTACGAGGGAAGAATCTGGGTTCCAGCAGCACCAGAACTGAAAGAAGAAATTTTGATCGAAGCTCATAGCTCAAAATATTCAATTCATCCAGGGAGCACGAAAATGTATCAAGATTTGCGCCGACATTTTTGGAGGCCAAATATGAAAAGGGACGTCGCAGAATGTGTAGCGAAGTGCTTAACATGTCAGAGAGTAAAAGCCGAACATCAAAGACCCAGCGGATTGCTTCAACCGTTGGAAATACCGGAATGGAAGTGGGAGCATATCACGATGGATTTTGTGGTGGGTCTTCCAACTACTCAGAAAGGATACGATGCGATTTGGGTAATAGTAGACAGACTGACAAAATCTGCACACTTTTTGCCAATAAAGATTAGATTCAATCTTGATCAGCTGGCAAAACTATATATTAAAGAGATCTTTGCAAGACATGGAGTTCCAGTGTCAATTGTGTCAGACAGAGATCCGAGGTTCACATCAAACTTCTGGAAAAGACTACAAGAATGTATGGGAACACAGTTGCGAATGAGTACGGCATATCATCCGCAAACAGATGGCCAAAGCGAACGAACGATCCAGACAGTAGAAGATATGTTGAGAGCATGCGTCATGGATTTCAAAGGAAGCTGGGATGAGCAATTACCGTTGGTGGAATTTGCCTACAATAATAGTTATCACGCGAGTATCGGCATGCCGCCTTACGAAGCATTATACGGCAGAAAGTGCAGAACTCCACTGTACTGGGATGAAGTTGGTGAACGTCAACTGTTAGGACCAGAATTGGTGCAACAAACTGCTGAGGTTATCAAACTCATCAGGATAAGATTGGTAGCAGCTCAAGACCGACAGAAGAAGTATGCTGATCAACACAGGCAAGATCGTGCATTTGACGTAGGAAGCTATGTATTTCTAAAAGTTTCTCCTTGGAAGGGGAAAATTCGTTTCGGTAAAAAGGGAAAGCTAAGCCCGAGGTTTATTGGACCCTTTGAAGTGCTGCGAAGAGTGGGAGAAGTAGCTTACGAGGTAGCTCTACCTCCTGGGTTGGAAAATATTCATAATGTTTTTCACATTTCGGTGTTACGACCATATAAACCCGATTACAAGCACGTAATCGAGTACGAACCGTTGCAGTTCGAGAAAGATTTATCTTATGAAGAGGTTCCTATACAGATAGTCGACAGGAAAGAACAAGTGCTCAGGAATAAAGTGATACCTTCTGTGAAGGTGATTTGGAGGAACCACAACGCTGAAGAAGCAACGTGGGAACTCGAAGAGAAAATGTTGAAAGAATACCCTGAGTTATTTGTTTAATCTGTGTCTTCGATTCTGAGGACAGAATCTTTGTAAGTAGGGAAGAATGTAGCGAATGTGTTGTTTGAGTTGTGATTCTGAGGACAGAATCCTTTTAAGAGGGGAATGATGTAACATTCCATATTTTTTTAAATGTAAGTTATAAATATTTATTGATTTATATAAATATTTATTGGATATGTTATTGTTGAATAAATAATTGTTCAATTTGAGTAATGTGGTTTATTTAATTATTTGTTGAATAAATAATTAAATATTAAATATTAAATATTTATTGGCAATATTAAATATTTATTGAATTATATGGCAATTTGAGTTGATGTGATTTAATTAATTATTTGTTGAGTAAATAATTAAGGAGCTAAATAAATTAATTATTATGAGATTTTATAATAATGGAGTTTAATTTAATAAGCTAGAGAGCTTATAATGATTTTAAATAAATAATAATATTTAAATGAAAAATTGTAGTTTGAAATGTTAGTTGATTAAATGAAATTATAATTGTAAAAAGAATTATAATTGTTTATGTGTTAAAGTAATTTAATAGATTAACGTTTAATTGATTTATTAATTTAATAAAGGTGTGACTAATAACCTTGCTATATAGGAGTTACCAAAATAAATTAAAAGAGTTTAATGTGGTTTTACCAAACATGTCTTATGGCATAATAACTCTTTATCTAATTGAGTTTTACCAAACAAGGCATAAAGATTAATGAGTTATTTTATTTAGACTAACCAAACAAGCCTTATGGCTTTTGATTTTCAAAACCTTTAACTGATGTCAGTTATATATCTTATATTTATAATATACAATTATTATAATTATAATTATATACGTTATATTTTAGTACGTATGTTAGAGAGAGAAAAGAGTTCAGAAGAAGGAAAATAGAGAAGAAGAAGAACACATAGAAAGGTTTGAGAGGATTTTGAGAGAATTGAGAGTTGTTTTTCAGGTTTTGGAGAAAAGGCTTGATAATCAAAGAGTAGAGTATCATCTTCTTCATAATCCAAGGTAGGCCATATTTTCTTTTGTAAGCTCTAAAAGTTTTTTGTTTTTTCTTCCCAAAAAGTCTCTGTGAAAATTTTATAAAAGATAAATTGTTGTTATGTATATGGTTTGGCATGATTATTGATTATATGGTTGTTCTATGAACTTATATATGATTATAGAGAAATTAGTTCATGCATATATGTGTTTTGTGGAAGAAAATATATTACAGAGTGTTCATATGACAATATGTATGAATATGGCTATTTTAAAATAGAAATTAAGGTTTTAATTGTTGTTAAATGGATAAATTGATTGTTAGAATTGTTAGAGGATGTAAAAACATAATTATGATGCTTTGAAATTTCTATTTTGGTTGAATAACAAAATCACAGTGTTGATTTTTATGAAAAATATCAAAAATGGAGTTTTTGGGTTTTAAAATATGTTATTCTAGTATTTAATTTTCTAAAATTATGGTTTAAGTTGTGTTAATTTAGTATTTGTATGTGATTCTATAAATTATATGCTAACTAAGGAATTGAACTATACATGTTAATTTGTTATGTTGGTATAGTTGTATTTCAAAGGAATCAAAATTTGTTGATAATAGTGGAAATTTTCGTTCACTGTAATTTATATTTCATCAATGGATTTTTACTTTAAAACACAGTGTTTCAAAGAATTAGTTTTTGGTATTGATAATTAATGATTGGTGATGGATATATGGATGATTGATAGCAATTATGTGTAAGTTATATTATTTATACATGTTGTTGGGGTGAATTGTTGTTAAGAAATTAAGACAGTAGTTTTGGCTCTGTTCTTCGTGGTTGGTTTCTCTGAGTTTCGGCGCCCCAGCGTCAAAATTCACGCCCCAGCGCCAATTTTCGCGCCCTGGCGCCAATTTTCGCGCCCCAGCGCCAAAATGGGCCGTAGCTCGCGCCCCAGCGCTGATGCTCGCGCCCCAGCACCGATGTTCCGCGCCCCGGCGCCGGAAAAGTGGCCTAGTTGGGCAGTTTTGACCTCCTGTAGTAAAATGGCCATAACTTTTTCATACGAACTCCGATTTAGGTAATTCAAGATGATTCGGAAAGAGGACGAGTAGACCTACAACTTTCATTCTTTAAGTTTTTTAATTTGAGGTCTTTAACAGTAGTAAAAATGGTCATCTTTAGGACTGTTGTGTATTTGGAGCCAATCGGAGGGCGTCGGGATGCACGAATGCAAGTGCAACCCTTTGGGTATTAGTATAACTTAATGATAACATGTTGGACATGTATTAGGATATTGTATCAAGTTGTGAATGTACATGTGGTGCAATGGCATGATCATTTAGGTAGTTGTAATAAAGCTAAAAAAATAATGTTCATGAAAGATGTGCTGTTGTTTAAACTTAAACTTAGTTAGTAGCTATACTAAGAGTAATAAAGGAACTCATAAAGGTAATGTTAGTGTAGCTAATGTGTATTATCAATGCATATGGTATGTGTAGGACTTGGGGTGAACGTGAATAGTAATTGTTTAACCTACACGCGAGGCAAGTTCCCTAACCTTTTCTACTTTATTATTCAGCAAGGTTACTTTTCACTGTTATGTTATACTTATGCAAGTTCTCTAACTCAAAACTTCATTGTGCAAGTTTGAATTCGTTAAACACATTATCGCTTTAATTCCATTTCAATTGTACAAATTGCTAACTTTACACTTTCGTAGAGTTAGATTATTTATTGTTGATTAAGCTCGTGTATCTATTGGTTTATGAGGATGCATGTTATGATTATTCCATGATTATGCTATTAAATTATTCCTAAAGCATGATGTTAGTTTATAAATATCAATTCAACTATGATTATTCCATAGTATACAGTTATGTTGTTTGTAATCAACTAACCCTTAGTTGATTACCGTTGAATTCTAAATTACCCCATGATGTATCCAAACCAAACCCACTTTGGTACGGACTTGTATTCTAAATACTGAGAAGAACAACTCTTTTATAAGAGGTTACGCTTAGCGTTGAAATGATTGTGCACAATACATTGTACGAAGGGTTGATCCCCCTAAGTACGTGAAGTCCTTATAGTCTTATGACTGTTAAAGTTTAAGTTGAAAAATTACTTATAACTGTGGACATGATTCGTGGTCATTAGACCCTCAGTAATTGATTAAAGTTTTTAAAAAGTAATAGAATTTATTGTTCAGTTCTATTAAACATAATGTTGGTACATGATGGAAAGTTAACTGATTTACTTATTGTTATTTCAAGTGGGCCTTGTTTGCTCACTCTTGCCTGTAAAATTTCTTACAGCTAAGGTTGAAACTGGTGATGTACCTAGCACCAATAAAGGGAAGGGAAAGATGAAACAATGCTGAAGACCTGTAATAGATTGAACAGATTATTTTTAGACTTTGTTTAAAGATTGTAAAGAAGTTTATATTAATTTATTTTCCGCATGAATGAATGTTTGTAAAGGTTAGATAACCTTGGAGATTTTTATTTAAGTTTAATCCTGTATGGGCAGGTTTTATTTATTCAATTTTATCAATTGGGTAGTTAGTAATGAATGTTTTGATTACGTGAATACCAAATCTTGAGGAAATGAAGTACCAGGATTTGGGGGTGTCACATCTCCCGTGCTTCATATAAGGACTCGCCCTGTTGTTGCTCAAATAGAGAGATAGTCGTTCTCATCTTTGCAGTCTTAGCCATGGGAAAGAACTTAGCTAAGAATTTTTGTGCTAAGTCCTCCCATGTAGTGATTGACCCTAACGGCAAAGAATGTAACCAACTTCTAGCCTTATCCCTCAATGAGAATGGGAATAACCTAAGTCTGATAGCATCCTCCATCACACTGTTGTATCTGAATGTATCACATTTTTTGATGAAATTCAACAATTGTTCATTCGGATCATTCGTAGTAGCACCCCCAAACTGTACTGAGTTTTGCACCATTTGAATAGTGCCCGGATTAATCTCAAAAGTATTGGCTACAATCGCCGGTCTGACTATGCTCGACTATGGCTCGTTTATATTTGGCATGGAATAGTCCCTCAGAGCCCGATGCTCTTCTCTTTGCTCAATTCTTGGCTCTTCCGCTATACTAGATGTTGTACTGTCTAACTGAGCTTGCAAATTTCTCTGCACACTCGCTTTCCAACGTCTTCCGTTTATGTTATCCTGCGCTGGTGTTAGTTCTGAGTTGGATGATCGTGTGTGCATAAAAATCTACAAGTACCTGAAACTAAAAACAAAACAAAAATAGAAATGAGAAACGATCAGAATTGTCTAAGTCATACAATATAGCTTGAAACTGATGATAATTATTTAAATTAAACGCCTTTCCCCTGCAACGGCGCCAAAAACTTGTTGCCCCTTTTTCAGTTCTGATAAAAGAGCTCTAACTCATGCAAGCATACATGTGTCAACAAGTAATACAGAGTAAGTAAAGTATCGATCCCACAGAGAAAGTTGTCAAATTTAAACTACTATGCATCAATTAAATTACTGTATTTATATGCTTAGACTAATGACTATAATTGGTGAATTATTCTAATGACAAATAACACTAAAAGAAGAATATTAATGGAATAAAACAAATCTAGAAATAAAGGGATCCTAACTTCATTTAATACTTCATCTGATCGCCACTATCATGCAAGAAGTGTTGAAATATCACAGGAAAATAGCCAAGAGCACTAATAGAGTTATAGCCATTTTTCAATGTACTATAACCTACTTACACAACATCCACAGATGATAGACTCTATGTAATCATCAATACACCCAAAATCACTATATGTCTATGTGAAATTGCAATCATACTGAATTTAAGCACAAGCTCTTATTTTAACTCACACGG
This sequence comes from Panax notoginseng, assembly GCA_016801055.1. Classification (NCBI taxonomy): domain Eukaryota; kingdom Viridiplantae; phylum Streptophyta; class Magnoliopsida; order Apiales; family Araliaceae; genus Panax; species Panax notoginseng. Next base: position 179,150,530 of record CM029014.1, read on the forward strand.
TGAAACAGTATATGTCTATCTGGTTCACAAAATACACGAGCCATATACAACAACCCCATATTCGTATGCTACCATGATTACAATCCATACTCACATGTTCATTGTAAATTCCATACAAGTACTGAGACGAATGGCGATCAAACATTCATACATGCAAAACAATCAAGATAGAAATCCCATATGATATGTAAAACAGCCCTAGCAATTAAGCATGCAACTAAACTACATATTAAAATCCGTTAGAATCCCATAATGGAGTTTAGTTCATGACTGAACCAAAAGCCATTATGGGATCAAAGCTAAACATGATTAATACACAAACAATTGAAAGATGAAGGATAGAAACGATCAAACCCAATTGCTGAATATAAACCAATGATAACGTTCAAATCCTCATAAAATTCCAGCAAAACAGTAATAATAATCTACCAAGATAGAGAATCCCAAGAAGAATTGGAAGAATAAGCGTTTTGGCTTCGTTCCACGTTGGAATCTCTCTCCCCTGTGTAAACCCTTGTTACTATGATGAAAATACGTCAAAAGTTATGAATGATACGTCTGACACCAGTCAGATATCGTTTTAATCAATTACAACCCTTAAAAATTGGAAATTAAAATAAATAGCTCTGCATTAGCAACCATCGTGCGCGACCGCACGCCCATCCAATGTATCTGTCGCGCGAGCGCGAGGCTTACAGTAAGTTAGGATGTCCAGCTGGCCTCTCGCGCGGGCGCGTGCCCTTAGGCCTATACGCGACTCACAGTCTGTGGATTCTAGATTTGGTTCTTCAATGTTGCTGCTGCTATAGCTTTGTCCTGCTGCTCATTCCTTCCATGCTTGGTCTCCTTGCTTCAGTTGATCTTCATACACACATCCATAAGTCTCGAGCCACACCTCCAATAGCCTCTCGCAATCCAACACCACCAAAGTACGCCATTTCCTGCACTTTTATGCCAAATTGAGTTTTAAGTAAATACAATGCAAAATAACATGAAATGCAACTAAAACACAAGAAAATGTACTTTAGATGGGCGTAGTTCGCGTGAATTGGTACTCAATAAGTAGTTATAAATACCACTTATTAGTCATTCATGACCTAATGTGTTACATTATGTGATCATTTACTGTAGAGACCTTAAAGACTTAAAGTGCACATGTAATAATAGTAGCAGACGCTGAAGGCAAGTGTTCTAACCCATGTTTCAGTTCAATCTGGACAAGCTTTATGATTCATGTATTCTTACATATGAATTGATGTATGATGAAGTCAAAGCCAATTCTTTCGGCTAGAGTTATGTTATGTTGGATTTCTTATAATCTGTCAAAGTATTGTCAATGTTTTACCAAACTTTGTTGGTATAGTTTTCAAATGAAGACTGAGTATGCTAAAATATTTTGTCGTCAAACGACAGGCACGTGAGGTTACCACAACTTAAACTTACATTAGTTTAAAGAATGTAGTGTTGATCAACATAGAGTACTATAGGCTGATCACGTAGACGTGCTTGTAAGATATGCCGAACTTACGAACTTAGTGTCGAAATTGATGTTTTACTGATTATTGTCATTGTAAAACGTTTTGAAGGAAAAGTGAAGTGCTATTTTGTATTACCAATAGTACTTCATAGCTATTATTCAGTTATTGAAGATATACTATTCTTATGTTTCAAGCATGTCGTTTAAATGAAATTGTTGTACTTGCTGAGCTTATTATGCTCACTCTTGCTTGAACCATATGAATGCAGTTAAGACCGAACGGACCGAAGGATCCAGTGAAGATAAAGGAAATGCTAAGGCAGACCATTGAACTGTCTATGTAACAGTATAGGTCAATGTTGTAATGTATTTGATATTATGACAAAGAACTTATGTATTGGTTATAAAGAACCTGGGAAGGGAATATTGTATTGGAATAAATATAAGACATATTCGTTCTTTTAAGGTATTTCAATTTAATGTTTGTGTGAACTGTAGCACCGTGTAGCATCATATGCGGGGTTGGAAGATACCCAAATTTGGGGGCGTCACAGTACCAAAAAGGTATAAACTATTTGTTTATTTTGTAGATGTCTCAAGGTCAAAAAGGAGACGGATAGTACTTACAAATTATTTGGCAAAATCTGTAAGTACCTTATATTTTTTATAAAATAGAGTTTTAATTAGATATATTATGAAAACACTATGGATTTTGCATTACATGGATTTATAACATCAATTATGAAAAAGTTTTTATTGTGTTAAATGCTCCATATTTAATACAAATGACAATCTTGATGAGAAATAAGTGAATATTATTTTTGATGAACTTAACCATGATCTGTCAAAGGAAGAGAATGAGGCTTTTGCAGGAAATGACAATCTGAATCGTGGAACCCAAACAGTTTAATCAGGACAGTCTAAGCTGTCTGCATCAAAAAGAAAAATAGATGAAATCAGACAACTTGACCTGTCTGTTTTAGTAAAAAACTCAGACATGCATACACCTAAATCCAAACAGCTCGACCCATCTACATTAGAAGAAAAGTAAGACGAACAGTCACATGCAGAGCTTGACATTCCAGAGCCTAAACCTGAAAAGCAAATGACTACAATAATCTTCCAAGAACAACTATAACAGTGAAAAAGCATCCTAACCTTAGCCTTAAAGACCTCAACATTGGGATGAACATAAGAAGTGCTACTGAAAAGAATTTTTTCCAAAGCTATAATAAAGAGCACTTCTATCAAGCTTACTCCTCGTAACAACAAAATTGTTGATATATAAGTAACAAATCACAAATGTATGTTTTTTTAATTGCAATATGTGATATTGTTATAAGCTTTTTCCAGTGTCTTTATTTTATGAATTATTTTTTGTTGATGACTAAGGGGGAGAGATAAAACTAATGCATATTTCTTTTTGATAATGACAAAGGGGGAGAGATATTTGTGATTATGTTGACGGGTTTCAATGAGCATGCTATTTATGGTTTAAGTCATTTATTGCTCCTTAATGTGCATAAATTTAGGGGGAGCCATATACTGAGGGGGAGCATGGTCATCATAAAAGTTAATATTTTGTCATCATCAAAAAGGGGAAGAATGTTGGTTTATGATTTTAATGATGACAAATATTATAAGGTAATTTTCCTTGTAGGCCCAAGATTGGAATTATGGTTCATTAGTAACTTCCTTCTAGATTTAAGTTTGCATGTTGCATGTTGGTGAAAAGATCTTTAATATAATTTATTAATGATATGCAATCCAATTTGAAAAGGATAAATAAGGTAACCATTATTAAGTGGTTAACTAGTAACAAACTTTATCAAGTATCTCCATGTTCCTTTATTTAATGTGTTTTGGTTTTACTTGAAAACAAATCCGTTGGAAGCGAATCTTTGTTAGCTGATTTAATGAAAATCATATATCCGTTAGTCTCTAATTAATTGCTGATATCTTGGGACTTTTGTTGCTAACAATCTTTTGTTACCGTTATTCCTTCTTTTATATATACTCATTTTTCACCAAAAAGGAGTATACACACTTGAAGGATATATCAGTGGTTATACAGAGAAAATATTATTAAGAGCCTGCATAGTTTATTTTCCAGTTTAATTCTTTGTAACTGGAAAATAAGAAGTCTATTGTAATTCCTAATATTAAAGTTCTTAGTTTAAGCCTTGTTTGGCTTAGTTGATCCAATAGTGGATATGGTCTGTTTATAGAGAGCTTTCAAGATTACAGAGGTGCAAATGTCTCAGTGCCGAGAAAGGTTCCAGAGGTGCAAAGGGGCAGTGGTGTCCATCAGTGGAAAGCTTACTTTAAACATGGAAGTTTTTGTATTGTGTATTGAAAAGTTTATTTAATAAAAAGAGTATCCAATACCAATTGGTATTGGATGTGGATTAGGCCATTAGTTTATAGGTTAAGGGTCGAATCACGTAAAAATCTTAGTGTCTATAGTTTGTTAATTTAAGTATTTCATTCTGTTTTAAAGTATTCTGCATATTGTTGTTATGCTATATCTCGTACTGAACTAATCTAGACACCTCATGTTACCTGTCTATATTATTTATAATGGTGTATGCTTTAAGCCTGTAACTGTAAAATTATAATTTGATATTGTTAGTTACGTTTTAGTTTAGACACCTATTCACCCCCCCTCTAGGTGTGTACATACAAGAAATTTCACTACCATCATGTATACTTTATTATAACCAAACATACCTTACAACATACTTTTAAGTATAAAGGAATATGATAAAGTATAATTTAGAATACACAAGTTACTATAATAATCTCAAATTCAAGGATCACTTTTACAACTATCACTATAGGAACTCCTATTGTCAGGCAAATAAAATTTCATTAGGGTTCTTTTAAGCAAATCATGTTCAGTGAACTTATTCTCTAATAAACACCTACAAACTTACGTTAGTGTCTCCACATAAATGATTATGAGATCAATCATCCTCTTCAATAGAGCAAACATGGTATGTATTAATCTATCCGAAATTAGTAACCACACATTAGTGATCCATACGATTAGGAACATTTTAGTTTTGAGCTATCACGAATTTAGATTTCATTAGTATGATCAACATTATGATTCTAAAAGTATTGTTCCAAAACTATGGGTTTATCATACTTATTATTTCAACTAATTAACATGGATAAAGAATGCCTTTTGTATTATATAATTTTTTTTATTAATAAATGAACAAGATTACAAAGTAAATGCTTATCACATCCAATGTGATTGGCTTGAGGGCATATTAGTGTCAAGCACCAAGTATAGGTCTGAAGTACTCAGATTTGGGGACGTCAGAATACCCTTCGATATATCTTAAAGTTCTTAAGGAACATGTCAAAGCATAACTCATTATACACAAGATACTATGATGATCGTAAGTTCAAGGATCACTTCTACTACTATCACATTAGGAATTTCTATTGACAAACAAGTAAAACTCCATTAGGTATTCCTTTAGCTAGTCACGTTGAGTGAAATTATTCTCTAATAAGCACATATATACTTGATTCAGTGTCTCTACACAAATGATTATGCGATCAATCATCCTCTTTATAAGAGTAATCATAGTATGCACTAATGAATCAGGCTTCATTAATCCCCTTCTTAGTAATCCAAAGATTAGGAACGATTTTAGTTTTTGAGCAATCTTGAATTTAGATCTCATTAGCATGATCATTGTAACAACCCGATATTTTCTATGTAAATAAATCAGAAATTTTGTTTATAAATTATTTATTTATTTATTTAAGGATGAGGATTTGCACAAGATAATGTGTATATGTAATTATGTGGTAATAAAAATATATTTATTACATAAATATTTACAAATAAAGTTATTTTAGAATTATTGATTTTTATAAAGTACATACTTATAATAATTAATTTATGGTAGAAATATTTTATTAATTATTTTCTATTAAAATATAATCATATATTATTTAAATAATATATGGAGTGATTTTTTTGAATAATTATAATAATTATTTTATTATATGAATTTCAGTACAGATTATTAAGTTAAATATTTTACCTTAATTATTAAGGTTAAATATGAAGAATAAATTAGATATGAAATCCAAACCCTAATTTTGGATTATTGTCAAGGAATGAGAATAACAACGTAATATTAATTATATTTTGATTTTTCAGTGCTATAAATATGTACTGTATGTACGTATTGATGATGATCGGTCAATTATGGTGTTTAATTTCAAAACCCTTTTACTAATTGATTAAACCCAAATTTTACTGGGGGAAACCTTAATTGGAAAATCAACTGTGAGTTTAAGACTGTTATATAACTGCATTATATGTTTTATGTTGTGTATTAAGTGATTAATTAGTTAAACCCTAATTAAAATTCTAGAAACCCTAAATAAATTTTTAGAAAACCCTAATTATTTAAAAACCCTAAATTTTAATTAGTAAGTTCTAATTAAAATTTTGTTGAACTTTAATCTTAATTTTTCAAACCCTAGAAATTATTTGGGAAATCTTAAGGTTTAGGATCTATTGATTTTAACCTAGATTCAAGCATCATGGACAAAAATACTCTTAAATTATTTTGTTAGTTTACTAAAATACCCTTTTTGGATTTATTTTAATAAGATTTCTTGCAAATCTTCCCATATCTTGCAAGTCATCACTCTAGATTATAGCACATGCCTAAAACTCATCCAAGCTTATGCTTATTGCCACCTTGCAAGCCTAGATGCATTGGATCTAAGTATATAAATAGATTAGGAGAGAAAAAAAGCTCATTTGTTAGCTTATTTTTGCAAAACTCACATCCTTGAGCCTCTCTTTCTAAAACCCACGAAAATAATTGCTAGATCAGATCCCAAGACCAGTCCCATGCATACCAGTAACAGATCAAGAAGCTAGAAATCAAAATTTATCAAAGAAAGGTATTAAACCCTACCCAAAAATCTGTCCAATTTTCTGTTGTTAGATGTTATGTTTGAGTATTAGAATATGTTGTTAGTAGTGTCTATGGGTGATCTGGGTTGCTAGATGTTAGATCCATAACATCTAGAGGCTCGGATTTAGCATTTTACAAAATCTGGAAAAAGTTTATTTTGTGTCTGACAGTCAAATGTCAGTCATCTTAGATCTTTGGTTGTTATGAGTTTTTGTTATTTAAATGTTTTATTTTGTTATATGATGTGAGATCTGTGATCTGGATTTTGTATCAGAACCAGATCATGCTTAGATAGTCAGATATTCGCGGTCAAAATGAGTTGACCGAGCATGACTATAACTTTCTGGGAAACCCAGAAAGTGTGAAATCAGAGCCTGACAAGATCTTTAAGGCTCCAGATCTGTCCGGTTTATGTTGTTTTATTCTTGTTATCGCATTCATGTTGTAGTATGTTAGATGGACTCTAGATCCAGGTCAATAGACCCTTCATAATATCAATACATCGATCAGAGTAGCTGGTCAAAGTGGACCACTCGTCACTGATTGAGCGTTTCTGGAAAACCCAGAAACCGTAGGCACAATATTTCTGACAGACTTTGACCGGACTAGATCTTCTCGTTGAATTGTTTTTAGATCGATATTATGTAATAGAGTTGTAGCCTTACATGTTATCTACACACTATAACTCTTCGATCACAAAAACAACACTTATATCACAAGTTGTGGAAGCCCAAAGTAGGCTACATAAACTGTTCTTCATTTCTGGGTAACCCAGAAATGAAGAGCAGCCTCTGACAGCTACTTTGTTGGGTTAGATCTCTTTGGTTTTGTGTGGTATGAACTTGATTGTTGTTAGATCTTGTAGTCTTATATTAGTACTACATGATCTGACAAACAATATCTCCAGAAACACAACACACACTAAATCATTGATGGTCAAACAGAGCCCCTCGAAACTGCGTATGAATATCTGGGTTTGTATGAAGAATATGAAGAACACCTATAGCGACGGTTCTGTCGCTATAGGCGGTCTTTAGCGACAAATAGTATTTTATTTTCTGGAAATTACTAAATAAATAGAAAAAAATAGTTTTTATTATTAAAAATACCAAATACATTATTAAAAATTATTTTAAATTCCAAAAATTAGTTTTTAATTATTTTTAATATATTTCATAAATATTTAATATTTTTGGAATATTAAAAGTATTTAATTTATTTAATTATAATATTAAATAAATTATTTAAAAATAATTTTAATACTTGAAAAATCATTTAAAATTATATTATTATATGAGAAAATATTTTAAGTTATTTTTAATGACTTTTAATATTTTGTAATAAAATTCATTAATAAATTAATATTAATGATATTTAAGTTATTTACGAAATGAATTAAATAAATTAATAAAAAATAATTTTATTATATTAAAAATCATTTTAAATAATAATAAGGTATTTGAAAATATTTTAAGTTATAACATATAACTTTCAATATTTAAAGATAAATTTCATTAATTAATTATTATTAATGATATTAAAATTATTTAATAATTATATTAAATAATTGATTTTAAAAATGATTTTAATATTAGAAAATTCATTTTAAATGAAAATAAAGTGTTTAAAGTTATTTTAAGTTATAAAATATAACTTTTAATATTTAAAGGATGATTTCATCAATAATTTAATATTAATGACAATTATTTAAAAATAATTTTAAATGTTAAAAATCATTTAAGGGTAATATTAATACTTTAAAAATATTCTAAGTTATTATAAATAACTTTAATATTTTGGAAATGATTTCATTAATAGTTTAATATTAATTAAATATTAATGAAAATAGAATTGTTTAATATTTAAATCATTTAATAATGATTCCAATGTTTGAAATTTCATGATAAATTATAATAAATGTTTTAAATTATATTAAGTCATTTAAAAATAATATGACCGATATTTATAGATCTTGAGTTACAGAATAGAGTCTTAGACTCGATAATTACCCGATAAAGTTGTCGGTACAACGACATGTTTCAGAAATTGATCTGAACTTAGATAATTTGATTAGTTATGTGCTTATTTGTGATTCGATGGTTATTAAACATATGCGATAATGTGATTAGGTTATGTGTTGACTGTAATATGCAGTACTATGTGTTATAGTATATTGTTCTAATCGAGCGAACGATCTTATTAATGATAGGTCGTGAGATAAAAGATAAAACTAAGTTGCAATTTGTAAGTAGCGCACCAGGCAAGTATCTCACCTTTGCATTTTCTTTATGCAATGGACATGAGTAAGAATATTTATAAAATTATATTATTAATGTACAGATTATTAACTTTATATTATATACGCTCATTGATTATCAACATGTTAGTATATGATAATTCAGATTTATATTTTGTTCGTTAATTTCTATAAATGGTTATACAAGTGTCCCCACTTGGATAATCATTGAATTTAATCACATGTTGATACACCTTTGTCAATTACCCGTATATATATATGTTGAATTATACATTATTGATGAACAATATAAAATCTTTGATTTGGAACCCAGACAAGTATGAACATCCCTACATGGGAAAACTTTTATGCGCCCAAGGCGGACAGAGTGAACGATACCCTCGTTCTTGCATGTAGTATTGATCAATGCAGGGTACAACGGGCTGATCACCCCCGTGCCCGTAAGTTATGACGGTTTAAAGATGAAGTTCTGTTTAACCTATTCGAAAATTGAAAACAATGTTCATAGTATGTCACCTTAACCCTATATATAGTCATTACGTAGTTTCAAAAATTTGAAAGAGGATTGTTATGTTATTATTATTGGTACTGATTACTTCACAACTATTGAAATCGTTGTAGAAGGGTAGTATAAAGAAAATATTTAAATTCTTTCAGCTTATATATATAATTGTTTTTACTTGCTGGACACTCAAATGCTTATCCTTGCTTAATTTAAATGTTTTCAGCTAAGTGTGAAGAACCAGAAAGCTCATGCAGAAACAAAGGGAAAGGAAAGCTAACCAAATAAGATTTGTGGTAGTTTATGTATTAGTTTGATATTATTAAGACAAGTATGATATTAATTATCTATCATTGGTTGTAATGAATGTTTAAAGGTTACGTACTTCAGATTCAGACTCTGATGAATATGTAAATTAAGTTGATTTTTATATTATTGTTATTATTATTAGTATTATTCCGCTCATAGAAATGGTATCGTGAAGCACCGACTTCGGGTTTCAAGTACTCGGATTTGGGGGCGTCACATCATGGTATCAGAGCTTAGGGGTTAAAAACCATAGGTGGGTTAGACCTTAGGCTATAACCTTAGAACAAAGGGAAACGTTGAAAATATAAATAACTCGTATAAAGTTTAAAAAGAGATGAATTGAATAAATTTATCGTCAAATAAAGTAAAAGATAACTGATATAAAAGTCTTATTTGCAGTGTGTATATACTATATGCTAATCAGGATAACTTGTATGTGTAGATGTCTGGTGGAAAAGGCTTGTTATATGCTTATAGCATGAAGAAGGATCAAACACATACACCCGAGCTGATATCGAAGCCAATAGCTAAAATAGAGGCTCACAATGAAGACAACTCAGACGATGTGGTTATTGTAGAAAACGTAATACAGGATCCAGAGATGGTGGAGCTGACAGATAGTGATTCGGACACTAAAGTTGAAGCTGATCAAGCATCAACAGAGGTGCAGGATCTGAGGAATAAAGTTTCTTCTCTGAAAAGGTTGTGGGAAATAGAAAAGCTATTGAATAGATAGTTACGTCAGGCGTTAATTGAAACAATGGAAGAACAAGATAAACTTAAAATCTAAATTGATCAGATGTGAGCCTCAAGCAACACATTGTGTGCAGCTCCGAGCAGAAAGAGGAAACGAAAGATAGAAGGTCATGACTTAGGAAAACTCGATAAGAAGAAAGGGAAAAGAATGTGTTATCTTTGCGGTTATGAAGGACATACTACTCTGTATTGTCCCGACTATAAACCAGGTGCATGTTTTGTTTGTATAATGGAAGGTCATCAGGCAAAAGGTTGTCCAAGGAAAAAGGCATAGCGAATAGGAAGTATAGGTTCTGTGGTGTAGGTGTGTTTAATGTAATATATAGGATAAGTATGTCTGTGTAAGTTATCTTCCCAACTTTTGTATTAGTCAAGACTGTAAATCTCGACTTTTGTGGTCACAAAGGGATGAATGATGTTAAAAGCAGTATGTGCTATGTTATGTAAATATTCATTAAATAAATATGAATCTATATTTGAGTAATGAAACAAGTTTAATACATTAAACTTATATGATAAGGGTTAGAATGTAAGTTAAAATTATGATTTTATTTAATTAGATAATGTCGCCAAGACGTCGAACTCGCAACCAAAGGGCAGAAGAATCTGTCAACAATGTTGAGGGACAACAACAAGCCTATCCAATCCAGTAATTTGCAAATATGGTAGCTCAGGCTATGCAACAAGGAATTCCAGCTGCAGGGAACCATCCAGACAACCGCTTAGCTAACTTCAAAGACTTTAAGGTTGTAGGACTGCCAAAATTTAGAGGTACAATTGACCCTGTTGAAGCCCAAACTTGGGTTAAGGAAATTGAGAAGGCGTTCGTAATAGCTAGGATAATTGATGGGCAAAAGACTGTTTTTGCCACCTACATGATGAAGGGTGAGGCAAATTTTTGGTGGGAGGCGAATCAGGTGAGGGCAGGAGAAGGTGTAGTCACATGGGATAGGTTTAAAACCTTATTTTTCGAAAATTATTTTTCACCTAGTATGCAGGCAAGGATGGAGGTTAAATTTTTAGAGTTGAAGCAGGAGAATATGATGGTGTCTGAATACGCCGCCAAATTTAATGAGTTAGCTAGGTTTGCCCCGTATCAAGTGGATACGGAGGCTAGAAAAGCGATAAGGTTTGAGCTGGGATTGAAATCTTGGCTCTACAATAAAGTGGCAGTGTTGCAGATTCCTACATTTGCTGCACTCATAGAGAAAGCGATTATTGCTGAGGAGGGAAATGAGGCCATGAGCCTTTACAACAAGGAGAGAAAGAATAAGGGTAAGACCGAAGGAGCTGGGATGGTAGGAATTAATAGTGGGAATAGGGGTGGTAGTAGCAAGAGGAAGGTGAGCAGTTTTGGAAGTGTGCAGGTGAAGCAAGAAGGTATGAATAAAAAGACTGTGCCGTGTAAGACTTGTGGAAAGAACCACTCTGGAGAATGTTTGAAGGGGAAGTTCGTGTGCTACAAGTGCGGGCAGGAGGGCCATATCTCTCCCAACTGCCCCAATCCTAGGATGAATAGTGGATATTTTCTGTGCGGATCGACAGAACACAGGGTGAAGGATTGTCCGAAGAGGAGAGTGGAGGTAGGTAGTGTGAACACTGGCACTGGCAGCGGGACTTTGGCAATCACGGGACCTACGTCATCGAGCAAGGCAACAAAATCTACTGCAAGGATCTATGATATGACAGTCCAGGATACGGCAGCAGCTGGTACTGAAACTTCAAGTATTATTCGTATAACTTTTATTTTCTTATATACATGATTTTCATATGTATAGTAAATTATTTTATAAAGAAATTTTGAGGAGGAATTTGAGTTCTTTTATAAACCAATTTTTTCGTTTAATCAGAAAGACAAGCTTTATGTGAATAGTTAAAGATCAGTTCGATCAAAGTTGGTCGAGATCTACTTACGAAAAGTATGTGGGCTTTGTACCCGTGTATGTATAGGTTTTAAAACGGTGATTCAGGGGACGAAATCTTTATAAGGGAGGGTGAATGTAACAACCAGATATTTTCTATATAAATAAATCAGAAATTTTGTGTATAAATTTTTATTTATTTATTTATTTAAGGATGAGGATTTGTACAAGATAATGTGTATATGTAATTATGTGGTAAATAAAAATATATTTATTACATAAATATTTACAAATAAAGTTATTTTAGAATTAATGATTTTTATAAAGTATATACTTATAATAATTAATTTATGGTAGAAATGTTTTATTAATTATTTTCTATGAAAATATAATCATATATTATTTAAATAATATATGGAGTGATTTTTTTGAATAATTATAATAATTATTTTATTATATGAATTTCAGTAAACATTATTAAGTTAAATATTTTACCTTAATTATTAAGGTTAAATATGAAGAATAAATCAGATATGGAATCCAAATCCTAATTTTGGATTATTGCCAAGGAATGAGAATAACAATGTAATATTAATTATATTTTGATTTTTCAGTGCTACAAATATGTACTGTATGTACGTATTGATGATGATTGATCAATTATGGTGTTTAATTTCAAAACCCTTTTATTAATTGTTTAAACCCAAATTTTACTGGGGGAAACCTTAATTGGAAAATCAACTGAGTTTAAGACTGTTATATAACTGCGTTATATGTTTTATGTTGTGTATTGAGTGATTAATTAGTTAAACCCTAATTAAAATTCTAGAAATCCTAAATAAATTTTTAGAAAACCCTAATTATTTAAAACCCCTAAATTTTAATTAGTAAGTTCTAATTAAAATTTTGTTGAACTTTAATCTTAATTTTTCAAACCCTATAAATTATTTGGGAAACCTTAAAGTTTAAGATATATTGATTTTAACCTAGATTCAAGCATCATGGATAAAAATACCCTTAAATTATTTTGTTAGTTTACTAAAATACCCTTTTTGGATTTATTTTAATAAGATTTCTTGCAAATCTTCCCATATCTTGCAAGTCATCACTCTAGATTATAGCACATGCCTAAAACTCATCCAAGCTTATGCTTATTGCCACCTTGCAAGCCTAGATGCATTGGATCTAAGTATATAAATAGATTAGGAGAGAGAAAAAGCTCATTTGTTAGCTTATTTTTACAAAACTCACATCCTTGAGCCTCTCTCTCTAAAACCCACAAAAATATTTGCTAGATTAGATCCCAAGACCAGCCCCACGCATACCAGTAATAGATCAAGAAGCTAGAAATCAAAATTTATCAAAGAAAGGTATTAAACCCTACTAAAAATTCTGTCCAATTTTCTGTTTTTAGATGTTATGTTTGAGTGTTAGAATATGTTGTTAGTAGTGTCTATGGGTGATCTGGGTTGCTAGATGTTAGATCCATAACATCTAGAGGCTTGGATTTAACATTTTTACAAAATCTGGAAAAAAGTTTATTTTGTGTCTGACAGTCAAATGTCAGTCATCTTAGATCTTTGGTTGTTATGAGTTTTTGTTATTTAAATGTTTTATCTTGTTATATGATGTGAGATCTGTGATCTGGATTTTGTATCAGAACCAGATCATGCTTAGATAGTCAGATATTCGCGGTCAAAATGAGTTGACCGAGCATGACCATAACTTTCTGGGAAACCCAGAAAGTGTGAAATCAGAGCCTGACAAGATCTTTAAGGCTCCAGATCTGTCCGGTTTATGTTGTTTTATTCTTGTTATCGCATTCATGTTGTAGTATGTTAGATGGACTCTAGATCCATGTCAATAGACCCTTCATAATATCAATACATCGATCAGAGTAGCTGGTCAAAGTGGACCACTCGTCACTGATTGAGCGTTTCTGGAAAACCCAGAAACCGTAGGCACAATATTTCTGACAGACTTTGACCGGACTAGATCTTCTCGTTGAATTGTTTTTAGATCGATATTATGTAATAGAGTTGTAGCCTTACATGTTATCTACACACTATAACTCTTCGATCACAAAAACAACACTTATATCACAAGTTGTGGAAGCCCAAAGTAGGCTACATAAACTGTTCTTCATTTCTGGGTAACCCAGAAATGAAGAGCAGCCTCTGACAGCTACTTTGTTGGGTTAGATCTCTTTGGTTTTGTGTGGTATGAACTTGATTGTTGTTAGATCTTGTAGTCTTGTATTAGTACTACATGATCTGACAAACAACATCTCCAGAAACACAACACACACTAAATCATTGATGGTCAAACAGAGCCCCTCGAAACTGCGTATGAATATATGGGTTTGTATGAAGAACATGAAGAACACCTATATCGACGGTTCTGTCGCTATAGGCGGTCTTTAGCGACAAATAGTATTTTATTTTCTGGAAATTATTAAATAAATAGAAAAAAATAGTTTTTATTATTAAAAATACCAAATAAATTATTAAAAATTATTTTAAATTTTGAAAATTAGTTTTTAATTATTTTTAATATATTTAATAAATATTTAATATTTTTGGAATATTAAAAGTATTTAATTTATTTAATTATAATATTAAATAAATTATTTAAAAATAATTTTAATACTTGAAAAATTATTTAAAATTATATTATGATATAAGAAAATATTTTAAGTTATTTTTAATGACTTTTAATATTTTGTAATAAAATTCATTAATAAATTAATATTAATGATATTTAAGTTATTTACTAAATGAATTAAATAAATTAATAAAAAATAATTTTATTATATTAAAAATCATTTTAAATAATAATAAGGTATTTAAAAATATTTTAAGTTATAACATATAACTTTCAATATTTAAAGGTAAATTTCATTAATTAATTATTATTAATGATATTAAAATTATTTAATAATTATATTAAATAATTGAGTTTATAAATGATTTTAATATTAGAAAAAGATTTTAAATGTTAAAAATTATTTAAGGGTAATATTAATACTTTAAAAATATTCTAAGTTATTATAAATAACTTTAATATTTTTAAAATAATTTCATTAATAGTTTAATATTAATGATAAATTATAATAAATGTTTTAAAATTATATTAAGTCATTTAAAAATAATATGACTGATATTTATAGATATTGAATTACAGAATAGAGTCTTATACTCGATAATTACCCGATAAAGTTGTCGGTACACTGATATGTTTCAAAAATTGATTTGGACTTAGATAATTTGATTAGTTATGTGCTTATTTGTGATTCAATGGTTATTAAACATATGTGATAATGTGATTAGGTTATGTGTTGACTATAATATGCAGTACTATGTGTTATAGTATATTGTTCTAATCGAGTGAACGATCTTATTAATGATAGGTCGTGAGATAAAAGATAAAACTAAGTTGCAATTTGTAAGCAGCGCATCAGGCAAGTATCTTACCTTTGCATTTTCTTTATGCAATGGACATGAGTAAGAATATTTATGAAATTATATTATTAATGTACAGATTATTAACTTTATATTATATACGCTCATTGATTATCAACATGTTAGTATATGATAATTCAGATTTATATTCTGTTCGTTAATTTTTATAAATGGTTATACAAGTGTCCCCACTTAGATAATCATTGTATTTAATCACATGTTGATACACCTTTGTCAATTACCCGTGTATATATATATATATATATATATATATATATATATATATATATATATATATGTTTAATTATAGATTATTGATGAACAAGATAAAACCTTTGATTTGAAACCCAGATAAGTATGAACATCCCTACACGGGAAAACTTTTATGCGCCCAAGGCGGACAGAGTGAACGATACCCTCGTTCTTACATGTAGTATTGATTAATGTAGGGTACAACGGGCTGATCACCCCCGTGCCCGTAAGATATGACGGTTTAAAGATGAAGTTCTGTTTAACCTATTCGAAAATTGAAAATAATGTTCATAGTATGTCACCTTAACCCTATATATAGTCATTACGTAGTTTCAAAAATTTGAAAGAGGGTTGTTATGTTATTATTATTGGTACATATTACTTCACAACTATTGAAATCGTTGTAGAAGGGTAGTATAAAAAAACATTTAAATTCTTTCAGCTTATTTATATAATTGCTATTACTTGTTGTGCACTCAAATGTTCATCCTTGCTTAATTTAAATGTTTTCAGCTAAGTGTGAAGAACCAGAAAACTCATGCAGAAACAAAGGAAAATGAAAGCTAACCAAATAAGATTTGTGGTAGTTTATGTATTAGTTTGATATTATTAAGACAAATATGATATTAATTATCTATCATGGGTTATAATGAATGTTTAAAGGTTACGTACTTTGGATTCAGATTCTGATGAATATGTAAATTAAGTTGATTTTTATATTATTGTTATTATTATTAGTATTATTCCGCTCATAGAAATAGTATCGTGAAACATCGAGTTCGGGTTTCAAGTACCCGGATTTGGGGGCGTCACAATCATCATCATGATTCTAAAAGAATTACTCAAAACTATCAGTTTATCACAATTAATTAACAACACAATATGGATAAAGAAAATGCCTTTAAATAAATTAATTTATTTTTTAATAAACGAATAATATTACAAAGTATACACTACATCATATTACTTTCTTTACTCACCCTAGCGTTGAATATAATGTTTTTAGTTAAAATTGAGAAGGCTGGTACTTTTGGGAAAGATAAAAGAAAAGGCAAAGTCGCAGAGTAATAGTAATATTAAGCGCTTGTATATTTAGTATTGCATTTGATTTTGTATGAATAATGTAAAGGTCTAAGAATCTGAAATATTAAGTTAAGGTTATTATGTAATCTAAGACAGGTTTAAGACAATATATGAATAAAGGAAAGAGTAATCATAGTACATTGAGCACCAAGCCTGAGGTACAGATAAACCGTATTTGGGGGCGTTACAGTAACCCTAATGGAGTTTTACTTATTTGTCAATAGGAGTTTATATAGTGATAGTAGTACAAGTGATCCTTGAACTTGAGATCATCATAATATCTTATATATATTGAGTTATACTTTGTCATATTCCCAAAGACTCTCAAGGTATACAAATGGTATGTTCGGGTATAATAAAGTGTACATAGAGGTAGATGAATGAATAACAATGTATCTACCACTTCGAGTAAAGGGAGAGAATGTCCTATATGATTCGATAAGTGATAATTCAGAAATCCCTGGTCAGGGTGAATGGAATTTAGAAAATAGTTTCTGATCTAAATTAACTAGGGTTATGCATTTTAGAATTAAAATCCATATGATCAAATAAATAAAACTTGATAGTAATTCCATGTTTTATATTTAATTGAGATATTGTTTTGTAGAATGATTGAATTGTGCAATAACTATTCACGGAATATGTTCTATGTGATTAAACGTTAATTTCATAATATCTGGATAGTCATGATACATTATTTGTAAGGTGCCATTCATGAATTAAATAAATATTAATTATTTATATTTGAATTAAAGGAGTTTAACTCATTATATATAAATAATATTAGAATAATTATAATTTATTTATTCTAATACTGGCTTAATATTGAACCTTTTGGTTACACCATAAAAGAGAAATATAATTTTAGAAATGATTGACTTAATAATAATAAATTAAGTGTATTTAATTTATTATTGGAATAAATTAAATGACTTAATATTTATAATTAATTGTTTGGAGAAAATTAATTATAAATTAATAAACGCTAATTAGATTAGGAGTTAAATTAAATTAAAACCCTAACTCCTAAAAGGTTTTGGAGGGAATGTTAGTCTATAAATAAGAGGGGTCTTATTGTAAAATAGACTAATGGAAAATCACACGTATCATCAGTAGTCTTTAACCATTGACTAATGTGATTGGATTAAATTTTGATGGATGCTTGAATGAACGGGGTTTTCATAAATGGGGTCTACGAACCTCGGCTATCTAATTTTCCGATTTAAATTCTATCTCATTCCTATGTAATACTCTGTGACTGCTAATCAAGGTTTCAGTTTTATGAAAAATAGTTTGTAATAGGATTTTGTAGAATTACTCAAGAGATTAAAGTTGAAGAGTAGGAGTATTGAAGATCTATTTATAATGAAGTCCGAGTTAAGTATAATAGTTATTATTCAAATTTTATTCTTGCACCCTAGGTTTGATCTTTTGGTTCATGGTGGCTACAGTGAACCAAATTAAAATTAAGTCCATAATCATCTGAAGTAGAATATAGTATTCTATATGTGCATGCTAAATTATATATTAAATATATTATTATACATGTTGATGTATGTTTAATATAACATTTATTATATATATATATATATATATATATATATATATATATATATATATATATATATTTACTCAAAATTTTGCAATCATGTTACTAACCATTCAAGGGGGCAAAATCATATTTTGTCTTCCACAGACAACCTAGGAAGTCAAAATCATCAAACCAAACCCCAGTGACAACCCCGGGAGATCAAGTCAAACCCCAGAGATAACCCCCGGAGATCAAACCAAACCCTAGTGACAACTCTTGAAGATCAAACCAAACCCCAGTGATAACCCCGAGAGGTCAAGACAAACCTCGGCAACAACTTCGAAAAATCATCAAATTAATTTCAGAAACAACCCTGAATACAGAGAAGAGACACTAGCAGTCAAACCTCGGAGATAACCCCGAGGAAGACAGATGCCGCCACATTAAGCCCAGAACCAACCCGTGAGGCAAAAGAGTAATTTTTCCAACTCAATATCAAATCAAGTCAAATCACTACCATGAATGTCATGCAGAACCATTACGTCAATCTTGATTGAAAATAGCATAAGACAGCTCAATGGACGGACTGCGAAGACTCAAAGAT
Organism: Panax notoginseng; assembly: GCA_016801055.1. Classification (NCBI taxonomy): domain Eukaryota; kingdom Viridiplantae; phylum Streptophyta; class Magnoliopsida; order Apiales; family Araliaceae; genus Panax; species Panax notoginseng. The sequence goes on from CM029014.1 coordinate 179,169,582, forward strand.
CTGGTCATTGACCCATCTTCCCAGATTAAAAAAAGTTCAAATCCCATGTCATTGCGTAGCTCTTGAAAAGAGCTTTCCGAAAAGGTATAACATGCCTCCATCGGATTCCCAGATTGAAAGTTATGAAGGTTCGAGCAAACAATGTGTTGTTAGAGTGCACGTACTTTGAGACAAACGAAGGCCCATCCAGGTCAGCCGTAGGTTGATCCGTGGCTGATTTCAGCTCTTAACCACTCCAACAGTGTTCTAAACTTCGATATTCTTCTTCGTAAACACTTTTATAAATATATATTACAAACATATCAAGTTTTAACTGGTGAAAACTGAGTTTTCAAGCTTTAAAAGCAGTCTAAAGCCATCCTCGCTACACAGTGTAAGATCCTTTCAGATTTGAAGCTTTTACTTGTATATATATATATATATATATATATATATATATATATATATATATATATATATTGTGACACCCCTAAATTCGGGTACTTCAATCCCAAAGATTTGGAGTTCACTGTCCAATTAAATCATAACTAACTACCAATAAACAAAGGATATAATTAAACTCAAAAGTTTAAATAATGAATCTCCCATTAAAGGGTTACATAATCTCAAGATAAATCTCAGGTCATCTAGCCTTTATTATTACAATCATTAGCGGAATATTAAAATATAATCATAATCAAGTCTATTACACAAGCATCATAAATAAAAGTTAAATTAAATTTCATCTAATCAAGCACTTTGCCCTTGCCCTTGCTTATAGAAAGCTCTTCAAACTTCTTATCTTCATCTGCATTATTTTATGCAAGAGTGATGAAACAATTGCCCATAAGAAAGATGGTATATAATAACATTTTATGAATAACGATTAACTGAGCTTTCAATGGTAAAGTACTCTTACCGGAACAATAAACTCTATTTCAAAATCTATGAGTTCAAAGGAATAATGAACTTTAAAGGTAACAACAGATATCAACATCAACAAAATACACTGAGGGTCACAAGACTACGAACTATGTTATAGGTTGTCATGTATTTCTACTTTAACATTTAACAGTCTAAAAGACCATAATCATCATCTATGTCCTAGGTTAACAGGTGTTTTTACTGTAATCTTTAATGGTCTAAACGACTATGTGAACCATCATCTCGTACTCCAGGTGATCAGCCTTTTGTACTATGTACTGCACAAATAATTTAACGCTATTGCGTAGCTCTAAAATAATTCCCTAATGTGACAATCCGAGAATGTAGATGATTATTAAAATCTTAAATGATTGAATTAAGGTTGAATTGTAACAACCGAGAAAATCAGATTATAATGTAAAATAATTTTATTTGAATATATAATGAATAAAATTATATTATATGTTATTTATAACGACTAAGCATGAAGGTTATTCTTGTGACACCCCCAAATTCGGGTTACCTGACTCCCGAGTTTGGTGCTCACGATCCACAATATAATAACATCTAACTATACATTCACATAGAAATAATAATACATAAGTCATTAACAGAGATTGTTAATACATTAGTCCCATGTCCTCTAACCTTAACATTATAAACATACCCTTTAGATATACAAAAAGGGTTTACAAAACAACATAATAAATATGCTAATCATAACTAATTTATAATTATGTCTTTGCCTTTATCCTTCGCAACACCTCCTGCCACTTCGTCCCTAGCTGAAAAGTTTTATTTAGCAAGGGTGAGCAACAAATTTGCCCCGCATACTCAGAATCTTCTTGCCTTTCTTGCCTCGGTGTCCACCTGATGAGGTGCAAATCTTGCTAATTCGTTGAATTTAGCCACATACTTAGAAAGCGACATGTTTTCTTCCTTAAGTTCTAAGAACTTAACTTCCATCCGAGCTTGCATACTCGGTGAGAAGTAGTTCTCAAAGAACAACTCCTTGAATCTGATCCAAGTCACTATAGCTGTTCCAGCTCTCGCTTGATTAGTCTCCCACCAGTAATTAGCTTCTCCCTTCATCAGATACCAGTGATCGTACCGCTTTAAAGTCCTTGAAATTAGCCAATCTATCAGCTAGCTGATTTCTCGCTCTTCCTCTTGCTGGAGCTTTATTTTCCATAGCTTCGACTATCATATTTGCAAAGTTTTGCATTGGGTCAGCTTGACCACCTTCATTATTCACCGACTGCTCTTCTCTTTGATTTTGATTCTGTCGTCTAGATGGCATGATCTGATTTTAAATAAAAATCTTATATTAATTCTCTTTCTCTACACAGATTCTTAATACAATAAGAATTCAACACATATTTCTTATATAATCGCATATTTATTCAAATAGCACATAGTACACATATTACTATCCCCTTAAAATAATTTTAAGATTAACATACTCAACTTTACAAAAATTGCAATTCTCCAACTTTATACAAAAAGTTACCATTTACCATAATCACATATCTAATCCCAATTCATCAAACTTACCCCACTTATGAGTTCAGTAACTTGCCACAATTATATAAGTGTATGAACTTATCCTAGTCAGACCTTTGGTGTCCATTTTCTGAGGGGTTCAAAAACATTTCATTTAATTATGAGTCATGAACTTACCATAAGTATGAGTTTTAAGAACTCACAAATTTATCTTAATCTTATATTCATATAGAAAATAAAGATTTCATTCATACAAACATATTTATATTTACATATGCTCACACATCGTTCTCGATATTACAAACGTTAATATCATACCCCACTACCAAAAGATACTATCACTTATACTTAAGATATCTACCATCCACTCCCTTCTCCGGTCTTTTTCTTACTGGGACACTTATTGAATCTGTGACCCGTTCTTCCACATGAAAAACACTTCCTCATATTCGGCTTAGGACAATATAGGGAAATATGTCCTTCCTGTTTACAGTTGAAGAATATGTTCTTCCACATCATTCATTCTCTCACGTGAGTCTTTCCATACTTGCTACAGGCTTGCTTCTTCTTCGGGTTTGACCTTTCAGAATTAGGGCTGTCATTGTCCCTCTTTTGATTTTTCTTGCCTTTCTGCTGCTTGATTATTCCTTCAGACAATCCACCACCTTCAGTCTTCATCCTTTCCACCTGCGCCTTAAGCTCGTTACGTTCTTCAGTCATTTCGCATAATGCTCACTCTGTCTCCCATAACTCCTCCAACAGAAACACTTTACTCCGGAGTTTCTGTACTTCTGTATATACTTGATCTGGTTCTCCTACTTTGTTCTTATTCCCTTTCTCCACTTAGACTTATTTAGACTCCGCCTCCTCATCACCACTCAGATACATCTCGGGATAATCGTCATGATCACTACCGAGATTAACCATAGGTTCATCTTTCCTAACTTCTTCCACTGACTCGCTTTGTGCTGGCACCTCGGCTACTGGTACTGGTGCAACAGCCACTAGCATCTCCGCACTCGTTTCATCTTCTCCAGACATCCTATAATTAGTTTAAATAACTTGATTAGTACTTCATTAGTACAAACTTATCACACTATGTGTCTACATATCTCACTATTGATGCACTTCGGCAACCCCTTACTTAGTACTCTAAATGAGTCTTCTAGATTTCACTTATGGTTATAATCCTAGGGTTTTCCCCACCCCACTTAAGGTTTATAACCTACAGCTTTGATACCAACCTATGACATCCCCAAATCTGGGTTACCTAACTCCCAAGGTTGGTGCTCACAATCCACAATATAATAACATCTAACTACCCATTCATTTAAAAATAATAATACATAAGTCATTAACAGAGATTGTTAATACATTAGTCCCATATCCTCTAACCTTAACATTATAAACATACCCTTTAAATATATAAAAATGGTTTACAAAATAACATAATAAATATGCTAATCATAACTAATTTATAACCATGCCTTTGCCTTTATCCTTCGCAGCACCTCCTATCACTTCATCCCTTGCTACAAAGTTTTATTTAGCAAGGGTGAGCAACAAATTTGCCCCGCAAGTTAAGACATACAATAAATGTATAAGAATCAATAAGGACAGACTGTCTATTTTGATAGAATGAAACCAAAGTTCGGGTAACTTTGAAACAGTTGAACAAAGCTTTAATAATTAATAAGTCTTCTCACAATCTATGTAACACAATAATTTGATAATGAAAGAGTACAATGCTTTCAAAGTTTCTACGATATTCTATTGAATAATCAAGAATCAATTCTACGCATTAACAAAGTGAAATGTTTTTCAGATTTATGCTGAGTAATCAATTGGGTCTTGAACTTCTCTTCTCGAGTATATATCAGAGTTTTGCTCTGACATATATGCAGGTGTATCAGATAACCATAAAGATTAAATCATACCCCTCTGCAAGTACTTAGAGTCGACCAACTCCTTGTACCATATATTATGCATAATACTCAAAACGCGCACAAAGGTCGAATTTACGACTAATAAAATGTTCCCTTTATATAAAAGGTTGTTCTTTTCAGTCTCAGAATCAAGATTTGATTTAACAACGAAACACTATGATTTCAATTTCTATTTACTTATCGATCTAGCTGAAATAATTGGCATTAATTATGACGCCCCCAAATTCAGGTACTTAAAACCCGAATTTAGTACTTCACGATACCATTTCTTTGAGCGAAATAATAATAATAATGTCATAAATATCAAACTTAATTTACATATCAGAGTTATCTAAATCCCAGGTACGCGACCTTTAAAATATTTCATTACATGATAGATAATAAAATATCATCAACTTATTTAAGTCTAGCTATTACATAAGATAACACAAACTTATTTTGCTAGCTTTCCTTTCCCTTTGTTCTTGCATAAACCTTCAGGTCGATCATACATAGCTGAAAATATTTAAATTAAGCAAGAATGAGCATTTGAGTGCCCAGTAAGTAATAGCAATCAATAAACATTAGCTGAAAGGATTAAATATTTTCTTTGAATGACACTTCAACAACGAAGCAATAGTTGTGAAGTAAACTGAAGCAACACTAAACAACATAACATTTCTATTTTAAAATTTGAAACTACGTACTGACTATAATTGGTGAGCAGTCGACAGACTATGAACTTTGTTTTCAAATTTTCAAAAAGGTTTAACAGAACTTCATCTGTAACCCGTCATAACTTATAGGCACGGGGGGTGATCAGCCCGTTATGCCCTGTATTGATCAATACTACGTATCAGAACGATATTCTCGTTGATCATATCCGCCTTAGGCGCACAAAAGTTTTCCCATATTCAGGATGTTCATACTTAGTCGGGAATCCGAACCAAATCAATTTGATTGGTTATAAAAAGGTTTTATCATATTCAACGATATTTCTAAATCTGTGTCTAGATGATCAAATAGCTTAGACGACTTTTACTTAATGTATACATACTGGCAATCAATAGGTATATATATATATATATATATATATATATATATATATATATGGATTATACAATAATACGACAATGATAAACAATGATTGGATATAATTCAAGAACTGGCATATCTCTAAAGGTATAGATACATGAACGATAGCAATAACAATATATTTCTGAAACTGGCTTACACATGTCCATTGCATAAAGTAAATGCAAAGGGTAGGATACTTGCCTGGTCTGCTGCTTACAGTTACGCAACTTAGTACTATCTTTAATTCAACGACCTATCATTCATAAGATTGTTCTATCAATTAGAATAACATATCATAACACATAGTACTGTTGTTTACAGTCGACACATAACCTAATCGCATTGTCACATAGTTATATCAGTCATTGGATCATAAACAAACATTTATACAGTCAAACTCTATAGGTTTAAATCAATTTTGGTAGTATTTCAGTGTACCGACGGCTTTATCGGGTAATTATCGAGTTTAAAACTCTATCATGTAGTTCAATATTATCCTGGATATTTTAAATATCAGTCATATTATTTTTAAATGACTTATAATAATTTTTAAATAATTATTATAATCTATCTTGATTTTTCAAACTCTAGAATCATTATTAAATGATTTAAACATTTGATAAATCTATTATCATTAATATTTAAATAATATTAAAATATTAATGCAACCCTTGCCAAAATATCAAAGTTATTTATAATAACTCAAAAATATTTTTAAAGTATTAATATTACCCTTAAATGATTTTTAAAATATTTAAAATTATTTTTAAACAATTACCATTAATATTAAAATATTAAGGTATTATCCACTAAATCATTAAAAGTCATTTATAATTACTTAAAATATTTTTAAACTATTTATATCCTTTTTAAATGATCTTTAAATCAATAAAATTATTTTTAATCTATTTATTTAATATAATTATTAAATAAATCTAATATCATTAATATTAAATAATTAATGAAATTTAATTTAAAATATTGAAAGTTATATTTTATAACTTAAAATATTATTAAATACCTTATTATCATTTAAAATAATTTTTAATATAATAAAATTATTTTTAGTTAATTTATTTAATACATTTATTAAATAAACTAAATATTAATAATATTCAAATAATTACAAATATTTATGGAAAATATGCCAAATTATTAAAAGTTAATTTTTATGACTTAAAATAATTTTTAAAACTGATTTTATAATTTTCAGAATTTATTTACTATTTTTAAATGATTTTTAGAAATTTAATTAATTAAAATTAATAAAACGGTCGCTATAGCCTTTAGCGATAAAATCTGTCGCCTTATGTGTGACGCCCCCAAAATTAGGTATACATCACCCATCTTGAGTCGCCAGATACATGGTACAGAATTCAAATACAACTTACTAATACAACTGTCGTGTACAATACGACAAAATATAAACTGTGAGTTTGAATACAAATATTATCTACTAGAGAGTATACAAACTCAAAAGGAGTCCTCATTACAATTATTAGCACACTATTTCACAGAATAGTGAGGACTACTAATGCTATCCTCTGGACCATCACACCGTTCCCTGACTCGTCCCAGCTATATTCTCATTTCCTGAAGAGAACAGTGAAAGAAAGGGTGAGCTCAACTAGCCCAGTAAGAAATATTATGACTAAGATAATGCAGAATAAATTATCCTTAGCCTTCAACAATGTTAAACTGATAAAATACAATAGACATCAAGTTTAACTGCAGCGGAACAAGCAATCCATTAAAAGAGTCAAGTAGAGAATAAAATCTACTATCTTTTATGATTTAAAAAGTTTTTCATGACTTTTATTGCTGAGACTCAGCTTAATAAATAATCCACATCATCGAATCACCCCTGCACTACGGCCAAGGATATTCTTTAGTATCACGACCACGAATTATCCATGCACTACGGCTAAAGATAATCATGTTTTCATCAACGGTCCTGATCATGTCATAAAATAATTCATCTTTGCACTACGGCCAAAGAGAATCCATAGCCATAATCATACCAAAAACTGTTCATCAATGCACTACGGGCCAATGAGGACTTTTTTCATATCATTTGTAACATTACGGTTATGATTATACCGAATAATCCTTGGTCATAATCATACAAAGTCCATCTATGCACTACATGCCACATATGACTTTCAACATAATATAAGCATGAGGATGATGACAATGATATAAGAATTTAATAAAACAAGTTCAACAATTAATTTATCTAGGAACTGATAACGTCCAAATTGTCAACATGATACTGCTTTGTAGAGTAAAATTCAAGAATGCTCAGAAGAATATTTCCATGAAAAGATACTGGATGAAGCGCAAATATCAAGGATATTCCACTAATTTCATTGAGTATAGAAGTCAAAGCTTTAACTAACCGAGTGTAATAAATAATTGAATAACAAAAGAAATCACCATGCATGTGATAGACCGCACATGCAGGTTAGTCCAACAGAATAATAAATAACGGAACTGTAACAACCCGATATTTTCTACATAAATAAATAAGAAATTTTACGTATAATTTTTTTTTATTATTATTTATTTAAGGATGAGGATTTGTACAAGATAATGTGTATGTGTATTTATGTGGTAAATAAAAATATATTTATTACATAAATATTTGTAAATAATTTTATTTTAGAATTATTGATTTTTATAAAGTACATTCTTATAATAATTAATTTTATAGTAGAAATATTTTTATTAATTATTTTTCATGAATATATAGTCATATATTATTTAAATAATATATGGAGTGATTTTTAGAATAATAATAATAATTATTTTATTATATGAATTTAGTACAGACTATTAAGTTAATTATTTTACCTTAATTATTAAGGTTAAATATGAAGAATAAATCAGATATGGAATCCAAACCCTAAATTTGGATTATTGTCAAGGTATAAGAATAATAATATAATATTAATTATATTTAGATTTTTCAGTGTTATAAATATGTACTGTATGTACGTATTGATGATTATTGGTCAATTATGGTGTTTAATTTTAAAACCCTAGTAATAATGCTAAACCCTAATTTGAGATCCAAATTAGAGTGCAATATTATTTTATAAGTGTGTTATATAATTTATGTCGTGTATTAAATATATTAATTAGGTGAACCCTACTTAAAATTCTAGAAACCCTAATTATAATCTAGAAACCCTAAATAATTTTTGGAAATGAGGAACCCTAATTTGATAGATATCATATGGCCACAGAATTATCCTTGGTTGACCCAATAGACCCCAAAGAAAAATAAGAAGATTACAATCATATTCTTCCCAATGGTAAGTCTTCTCTTGACTTATCATTATCTCCACTGTCTCTAATTGAGAATTATACTTCAAACAAACACCAAGATTATATAGGTAGTGCTCGTAAATATACTCAGCAAGTGGATGAGCACATCCCTGCCTTATGATGATACGAGGTTGTATGTCATTAGACATCTTGTATGATAGTGACAAAACACCCTTCCAACGTTGGGTTCGCCTTACCTTCAATAGCTATAGACCACCGTTCTATTCCCCTGTTATCCCCCACTCGACCCAGCTACACTTTTATTACCTGAAAGGAATTGTGAAGTAAAAGGGTGAGCACAACTAGCTCAGTAAAGAATATCATGACTAAAGATAATTAAATTATCAATAGCCTTCATCAGTAATAAATCAGAGATTTAGAACATATGGTTGATGATAAAAATTTTCAACCATAGTTGCAGCGGAACGAGCAATCCATTAGAAGAGTCAAATAGACTATAAAGTCTATTATCTTTTTTCATGTTAAAAATCCACCAACTATGTTTTATCCTTGTAACATCAATCAACAATTCTGGTCCACAATCATATGAATAACTCATAATCATAACTGTAATTTTAAATTCCTCTTCTCATCTAGGACGAAGATAATTTTCTGCACCTATCTTTACCTGAAACATCAAAGATCATGGTTACACCAAATCACATTTTCTGTTCATAATCATACTAATAACTTCATTTTTGCACTACGGCCAAAGATATTCATTTGTATCACCAATTGGTCATATTCATCTCAACACCTGTTCATCTTTGCACTACTGACCAAAGTTATTCAACATGTCATCTTTGCACTACGGGCCAAAGATATTCATCAACAGACCATCTTTGCACTACAGGCCAAAGATATTCATCTACAATTCATCTTTGCACTACAGGCCAAAGATATTCCTCAACAATTCATATTTGCACTACAGACCAAATATATTCCTCAACAGTTAATATTTGCACTACAGGCCAAATATATTAATATCTCAAAGAATATATAATCATTTCAGAATTTCTATAAACAATAATTATAACCATGTTGATCATTTCATCTTTGCACTTAAGCTAAAGATATTCAATTATAAATTCAATGGTTATGATCATACCAGTCAACAATTCAACTTTGCACTACTGGCCAAAGAGAACCCATAGTCATGATCATACCAATAATCTACCCATCTTTACACTCAAGTCAAAGAGAAATATCATCATTAGAGTTATAAAAATGTTATATATGATAATAAAAATAATATAATCAACATATAGTTTTAATCTCAAGAGTAATATTTATAAATCAACTATAATTTGGTCTGAAAAAAGAAACCAATTTGTCGTGAATAGTACCTGTGAATAGTAACTCGTAAATAGTAACTCATAAATAGTAACCCCGACATAAAAAGGTAGAAATTTCACAATAAAATACATACCAATATTTTGGTATAATGATATTGAAAGAATAATATTTATTAAGCTTATAAACAATTTATTTTAATTGTTTACACTTTACTAAATAATGCATTTAAGCATCCTAAAATGCCAAACTCATAAGATTTCATCACCAATAACCAAAAACCCTCATTAAAAATCTGCATATACCTCAACAATTTCTGAACCAGTCATCTCTTAAAATTCATAACAAATCATACGTTCATTTTTAACGGTTCAAAATTTGTGAACATATACTCAACTTATATATGTATAACATATCCGAAAATCATAACGATCCAACTGTCGGATTAAAAATTATAACCCCTACAATATATCTCAAAAATCCTGATATATTTTTAATACCTCCATTCCGACAAAAATACTGATAAAACACCTCAACATTAACTCCTTCATTTTTAACCACAAAATATATCCAACATTTATATTCACATAAAATAAATATTTCCTTATCATATGAATCAATAATTAATTATTCACAATTAATATTACAGAATCACATTTATGACAACCAGGCCATTCCCAGGAAAGAGGGGGCTTTCCAATAAGGATTTCTCCTTACTGGCGCACAATTAGATTACCAAACCTCTCCTTAGACAGAACTTTCTAGACATTACCAATAATGTTATCTAATAATATTATTTAAATAATATGAATTATTGATCTGATAATAGAAAATACTGTGCAGCAACAATTATTGAAACAACAATAATATAAAATATCAACGCAACAATTATTGAATCAATAAAATATTTAACAGTAATTACTATGACAATTATTCAGTAATGCCTTCTTACGTAAGAATCAATAATTTCAAAAATACTGTGCAATACCGTGTACTACTGTGCAATAACGTGTATTACTGTATTTTAACCACCGGGTATTCCAACAGTGTTGATGGTAACAACTACGCCGTTAATTATAAAAACTCAATTTTTGTCGTTATCTTCATCCGACCGTTTTCCGTTATGGGGCCCACAAATAGTTGCGCCGTCGAACGAATATTCCCCGACAGAAAGAATATTCCACGACCAACAAATATTCCCCGACAACAATAATTATTTTATAACCACTTGTTTATTTTGAAAAATTTTCACATTTCACCCATAACTTTAACTTTTTATCAATTTAACCATTTACTGAATTGTAATTATAAGAGAAATTGAATACTTTTATTTCATAAAATTCGGGGTCTTACACCATGTCCATCCCTAACAAATCAGAAGCATAGAAATCAAAATCGATCAAGAAGGTATAAACCAACCCTAGAAAAATCTGTCCATGATTCCATGTTTGATGTTATTTTTTTTGTTGTTAAATATGTTATATAAGGTGTCTAATAATGATCTGGGTTGCTAGATGTTAGATCCATAACATCTAGAGGCTCGGATTTGAAGATTTGCAAAATCTGGAAAAAAAAATTGTGGTCTGACATCAAATGTCAAAGGCTTTAAATCTCAGCCTGTTTATGCTTTTTTTTTTTTTTGATGGTTTATACTGGTAGTCTGTTATGTAGTCTTTAATCTAGAACAAGAATCAGACTTAGATCTGGTCTAGGCAGCAAGATATTTAAGGTCAAACGTGGTTGACCGACAATGACCCGGCGTTTCTGGGTAATCCAGAAACAGCCCAGAACCGGTCTGACAACATCTTTGACCGTCTTGATCGGTCAGTGTATTGGTGTTCTGATAATGTTTATGTATCTAAGTTGTAGTAGGTAGATTATACTACACATGTATTCCTTAGCATTTCCTAATAATTAAACTTAGTAATCGTAGTGGACGGTCAAACTAGGCAAGTCGACCATGTTCTCTGTTTTCTGGGTAACCCAGAAAACATATGAACATGTCGACTGACATGGTTTGACCGGAGCATACATGTTGATTGTGTTGTTATTGTCATACTTTTGTGTGATAGATCCCTTGTCATACATATTGGTTACACACTGAAACGTTCATATCACAAAAACATTACATGTATTGCAAGTTGTGGAAGCCCAAAAGTGTATGCTCGAACTGTTCTTCATTTTTGGGTAACCCAGAAATGAAGAACAGCCTCTGACAACACTTTTGGAGGCTCAGATTTCTTTGTTTGTGCATAATTTGATAGTGTTAGTGGCTGGATCGTGTAGTCTTGTGCTTGTACTACATTATCTGACCATTAACCTGTCCTGAAACATCATGATCAGATCAGAAATCATGGTCAAAGGAGGAACCTCGAAACTGCCTTATGAACAGCTCAAGAACATGAATAACACCTATAGCGACAGTTTTGTCACTATAGGTGGCCTTTAGCGACAGACAGCTTATTATTTTTCAGAAATTAATTATTAAATAGAAAAAAATAGTATTTAATTATTAAAAATACAAAATAAATGATTAAAAATTATTTTAAATTCTGAAAATTAGTTTTTAATTATTTTAAATATATTTCATAAATATTTAATATTTTTGGAATATTAAAAGTATTTAATTTATTTAATTATAATATTAATTAAATTATTTAAAAATAATTTTAATATTGGAAAAATCATTAAAAATTATATTATGATATAAGAAAATATTTTAAGTTATTTTTAATGACTTTTAATATTTTGTGATAAATTTCATTAATAAATTGATATTAATGGTAATTAATTTATTTACTAAATGAATTAAATAAATTAATTAAAAATTATTTTATTATATTAAAAATCATTTTAAATGAAAATATAGTGTTTAAAAATATTTTAAGTTATAAAATATAACTTTTAATATTTAAAGAATAATTTCATTAATAATTAAATATTAATGATTATTAAGTTATTACTAATGATATTAAATTTATTTAATAATTATATTAAATAAATAGTTTATAAATGGTTTTATTAATTTAAAAATCATTTAAAAGGGATATAAATAAATTAAAAATATTTTAAGTTATACTTAATAACTTTTAATATTTGGATAAATGAAATATTAATACCTTAATATTAATGATAATTATTTAAAAATAATTTTAAATGTTGTAAAAATCATTTAAGGGTAATATTAATGTTTTAAAAATATTTTGAGTTATTATAAATAACTTTAATATTTTGACAATTGTTTCATTAATAGTTTAATATTAATTAGATATTAATGATAATAGGATTATTTAGTATTTAAATCATTTTGATGTGATTCCGATGTTTGAAAATTCATGATAAATCTTAATAAATGTTTTAAAATTATATTAAGTCATTTAAAAATAATATGACTGATATTAAGTTACAGAATAGAGTCTTAAGACTCGATAATTACCAGATAAAGTTGTCGGTACACCGACATGTTTCAAAAATTGATCTGAACTTAGATAATTTGATTAGATAAGTGATTATTTTGTGATTCAATGGTTGTTAAACCTATGTGCCAATGTGATTAGGGTATGTGCTAACTGCAATAAGCAGTGTTATGTGTTATAGTATATTGTTCTAATCGAACGAATGATCTGATTAATGATAGGTCGTGAGATAAGCGATAAATCTAAATTACAAACTGTAAGCAGCGCTTCAGGCAAGTATCTAACCTTTGCATTTTTTTTATGCAATGGACATGTGTAAGAATGTTTCTAAACTATATTACTACTGTACAGATTATTAACCTTATATCATATACGCTCATTGCTTATCAACATGTTAGTATATGGTAATTCAGATATATATATTCTGTTCGTTAATTTCTGTAAATGGTTAAACAAGTGTCCCCACTTGATAATCGTTGTATTTAATCACATGTTGATATACCTTTGTCAATTACCGTATATATATATATATATATATATATATATATATATATATATATATGTTGAATTATAGATTATTGTTGAAACAAGATAAAACCTTTGATTTGGAACCCGGACAAATATGAACATCCCTACACGGGAAAACTTTTATGCGCCCAAGGCGGAACAGAGTGAACGATCCTATCGTTCTTTTAATGTAGTATTGATCGATGCAGGGCATAATGGGCTGATCACCCCCCCCCCCCCCGTGCCCGTAAGTTATGATGGTTTACAGATGAATTTCTGTTTAACCTTTTCGAAAATAAAAACAATGTTCATGGCATGTCACCATAACCCCAGTTATAGTCAATTTGTAGTTTCAAAAATTTGAAAGAGAGTTGTTATGTTATATTTATCGGTTTAGAATACTTCACAACTATTGACTTGTTGTAGAAGAATAGTACAAAGAACACATTTAAATTCGTTCAGATATATATATATATATATATATATATATATATATATATATATATATATAATTGGTATTACTTGCTAGGCACTCAAATGCTCATCCTTGCTTAATTTAAATGTTTCCAGCTAAGTGCGAACTACTAGAGAGCTCTGCTAAGAACAAAGGAAAAAAGGAAGGTTGATGAATGAAGGAATTGCTATGTTATATAATAGTTTGATATTATTAAGACAAGTATGACATATATTATCTATCATGGGTTGTAATGAATGTTTAAAGGTTACGTACTTGGGATTAGACTCTGATGATATGTAAATTAAGTTGACTTTTATATTATTGTTATTATTATTAGTATTATTTCGCTCATAGAAATGGTATCGTGAAGCACCGAGTTCGGGTTTCAAGTACCCGGATTTGGGGTCCTCACATCATGGTATCAGAGCTTAGGGGTTAAAAACCTTAGGTGGGCTAGACCTTAGGCTATAACCTTAGAACATAGGAAAACGTTGAAAATACAAATAACTCATATAAAGTTTAAAAAGAGATGAATTGAATAAATTCATCGTAAGACAAAATAAAAGATAACTTATATAAAATTATTATGTGCTGTGTGTATATATTATATGCTAGTCTAGATAAATTATGTGTGTAAATGTCAGGTTAAAAAGGATTCGATTACCCTCGGATCGTAAAGAAGGAGCCAATATCGAAGCCGATAGCTGACTTAGAGGCTCACAATGAAAATAACTCAGAAGATGTGGTTATTGTGGAAAACATAGTACCAGATCCGGAGATGGTGGAGCTGACAGATAGCGATTCAGACACTAAAGTTGAAGCTGATCAAGCATCAATAGAGGTGCAGAATCTGAAGAACAAGGTTTCTTCTCTGGAAAGGCTATGGGAGATAGAAAAGCTGTTGAATAGTCAGTTGCGTCAAGCGTTAATAGAAACAATGGAAGGACAAGATAAGCTTAAAATCCAAATTGGTCAGATGGGAGCCACAAGCATCACATCGTGTGCAGCTCCGGACAAGAAGGGGAAAAGAAAGTAGAAGACCATGACTTAGGAAAATCCAATAAGAAGAAATGGAAAAGAATATGTTATCTTTGCGACTATGAGGGATATACTACTCTGTATTGTCCTGACTACAAAAAAGGAGCATGTTTTATCTGTGGGATGGAAGGTCATCAGGCAAAAAGCTGTCCAATGAAAAAGAATAATAAATAAGTAGTATAGGTTCTGTTGTGATGTAGGTGTGTTTAATATGTGTGCTTAGTATGTCAGTGTAATGTAATATTCTAAAACCTTTGTGTTGGTCAAGTCTGTAAATCCTGACTTTTGTAGTCACAAAGGGATGAATGATGTTTAAAGCAGTATGTGCTATGCTTTGTAAAATATTCGTTAAATGAATATGAATCTATGTTTGAATGATGAAACCAGTTTAAGATATTAAACTTATTTGATAAGGTTTAGAATGTAAGTTAAATTATTATTTTATTTAATCAGATAATGCCGCCAAGACGTCGAACTCGCAACCAAATGGCAGAAGAGTCTGTCAATAATGTTGAGGGACAACAACAAGCTGATCCAATGCAGCAATTTGCAAACATGTTAGCTCATGCTATGCAACAGGGAATACCAGTCGCTGGAAACCAGCCGGACAACCGCTTAGCGAACTTCAAAGACTTTAAGGCTGTAGGACCACCAGAAATCAAAGGTACAACTGACCCTGTTGAAGCCCAAACTTGGGTTAAGGAAATTGAAAAAGTGTTTGTGGTAGCTAGGGTAGATGAAGAGCAGAAGACTACTTTTGCCACTTACATGATGAAGGGTGAGACAAACTTTTGGTGGGAAGCAAATCAGGCAAGGGCAAGAGAAGGTTTAGTCACATGGGATAGATTTAATACTTTGTTTTTCGAGAATTATTTTTCTCCTACGCCGTTGGCTAGGATGGAGGTGAAATTTTGAGAGTTGAAGCAGGAGAATATGACGGTGTTTGAATACGCCGCCAAATTTAATGAGTTAGCTAGGTTTGCCCCGCATCAAGTCGATACGGAGGCTAGGAAAGCGAGAAGGTTTGAGCTGGGATTGAAACCCTGGCTCTACAACAAAGTGGCGGTGTTGCAAATTCCTACATTTGCAACATTCATGGAGAAAGCGATCATAACTGAGGAGGGAAGTGAGGCCATGAGCCTTTACAATAAGGACAGGAAGAATAAGGGTAAGACCGAAGGAGCTGGAAAAGTAGGAGTTAATAGTGAGAGCAGGAGTGGAGATATCAAGAGGAAGGTAAGCAGTTTTACAAGTGCGCAAGTGAAACCGGAAGGTGTTAAGAAACAGATAGTGCCATGTAAGACATGTGGGAAAAATCACTCGGGGGAGTGTTTGAAAAGAAAATTTGTTTGCTACAAGTGCGGGAAGGAGGGCCATATCTCTCCCAACTACCCCAATCCTGGGATGAATAGAGGATGTTTTATATGCGGATCGACAGAGCACAGGGTGAAAGATTATCCGAAGAGGAGGGTGGAGACAGGAAATGTGAACATGGGCACTGGCAGTGAGACTTTAGCAATCACCGGACCGACTTCGTCAAGCAAGCCAACAAAATCTACTGCGAGGGTCTACAACACGACGGTTTAGGATACGACATCAGCTGGCACTGGAACTCCAGGTATTATTTGTATGCCTTTTATTTTCTTATACATGATTTTCCTATATATAGTAAATTATTTTATAAAGAAAGTTTGAGGAGGAATTTGAGTTCTTTTAGAAACCAATTTTTTCGTTTAATTAGAAAGACAAGCTTTATGTGAATAGTTAAAGATCAGTTCGATCAAAGTTGATCGAGATCTACTTACAATGATTATGTATGCTATGTGCCGTGTATGTATAGGTTTTAAAACGGTGATTTCGAGGACGAAATCTTTATAAAGGAGGGTGAATGTAACAACCCGATATTTTCTACATAAATAAATAAGAAATTTTGCGTATAATTTTTTATTTATTTATTTAAGGATGAAATTTGTACAAGATAATGTGTATGTGTATTTATGTGGTAAATAAAAATATATTTATTACATAAATATTTGCAAATAATTTTATTTTAGAATTATTGATTTTTATAAAGTACATTCTTATAATAATTAATTTTATAGTAGAAATATTTTTATTAATTATTTTCCATGAATATATAGTCATATATTATTTAAATAATATATGGAGTGATTTTTAGAATAATTATAATAATTATTTTATTATATGAATTTAGTACAGGCTATTAAGTTAATTATTTTACCTTAATTATTAAGGTTAAATATGAAGAATAAATCAGATATGGAATCCAAACCCTAATTTTGGATTATTGTCAAGGTATAAGAATAATAATATAATATTAATTATATTTTAATTTTTCAGTATTATAAATATGTACTGTATGTATGTATTGATGATTATTGGTCAATTATGGTGTTTAATTTTAAAACCCTAGTAATAATGCTAAACCCTAATTTGAGATCCAAATTAGAGTGCAAGATTATTTTATAAGTGTGTTATATAATTTATGTCGTGTATTAAATGTATTAATTAGGTGAACCCTACTTAAAATTCTAGAAACCCTAATTTTTAGAAAACCCTAATTATAATCTAGAAACCCTAAATAATTTTTGGAAATGAGGAACCTTAATTTGAAATTTAAATTAGAGTTCGAGATTTGTTGTAATTATGTTAATGTGATTAATTAGCAAGTATTTTAATTTCAATTGCTAATTTTGGAAACCCTAAAATTTTAAACCCTAATTTGATAATTAGAAAACCTAATTATAAATTGGTAACCCTAATTATCAAAATTGTAAACCCTAATTGCTATTTTAGCAATGTTAATGATAATTATATGATATTAAACCCTAATGTTCCTGTATAGCGTAAGTAGAAAATTAATCATAATTAAAAAACCCAAATTTCAAAATTTTAGAAACTAAAATTTATTTAATTTTTATTTTGTGTAAACCCTTGTGAGAAAATCCTTCATTTTGTGCTAAACCTTAGGGTTAACCCCTAAGGGTTAAACCCTAAGGGTTTGACAAGTACCAATTTTGCCATTAAATGGAAAATACAAAAGACCTTTTTGCCCCTAAATGCATTATTTTGGCTAACTAGTAGGGTTTGACATTAGGAGGAGTTGTTCACCAAACTCAACCACTCTCTTGACTTATAATTGACAGCAACAAGCTCTAGATATCAGCCATTCATGTATCAAGACTTGTATATATAGATTTAAGAGAGAGAAATGATCATTTACTAGCCATTTGTGTACACAACACATAAGTCTTTTCTCTCAAGCCCCAAACCTCCAAAATTATTTCATAATATCAGTCAAGAACAAGCCCCATGTCCGTCCCTAACATATCAAAAGCATAGAAATCAAAATCGATCAAGAAGGTATAAACCAACCCTAGAAAAATTTGTCCATGATTCCATGTTTGATGTTATTTTTTTGTTGTTAAATATGTTATATAAGGTGTCTAATGATGATCTGGGTTGCTAGATGTTAGATCCATAACATCTAGAGGCTCGGATTTGAAGATTTGCAAAAGCTGAAGGAAAAAAATTATTTTGTGGCTTGACATCAAATGTCAGAGGCTTTAAATCTTAGCCTGTTTATGCTTTTTGTGTTTTGATGGTTTATACTGGTAGTCTGTTATGTAGTCTTTAATCTGGAACAAGAATCAGACTTAGATCTGGTCTAGGCAGCAAGATATTCAAGGTTAAACGTGGTTGACCGGCCATGACCAGGCGTTTCTGGGTAACCCAGAAACAGCCCAGAACCGGCCTGACAACATCTTTGACCGTCTTGATCTGTCAGTGTATTGGTGTTCTGATAATGTTTATGTATCTAAGTTGTAGTAGGTAGATTATACTACATATGTATGCCTTAGCATTTCCTAATAATTAAACTTAGTAATCGTAGTGGACGGTCAAACCAGGCAAGTCAACCATGTTCTCTGTTTTCTGGGTAACCCAGAAAACATATGAACATGTCGACTGACATGGTTTGACCGGAGCATACATGTTGATTGTGTTGTTATTGTCATACTTTTATGTGATAGATCTCTTGTCATACATGTTGGTTACACACTGAAACGTTCATATCACAAAAACATTACATGTATTGCAAGTTGTGGAAGCCCAAAAGTATATGCTCGAACTATTCTTCATTTCTGGGTAACCCAGAAATGAAGAACAGCATCTGACAACACTTTTGGAGGCTCAGATTTCTTTGTTTGTGCATAATTTGATGGTGTTAATGGCTGGATCGTGTAGTCTTGTGCTTGTACTACATTATCTGACCATTAACCTGTCCTGAAACATCATGATCAGATCAGAAATCATGGTCAAAGGAGGAACCTCGAAACTGCCTTATGAACAGTTCAAGAACATGAAGAACACTTATAGCGACAGTTTTGTCACTATAGGTGGCCTTTAGCGACAGACATCTTATTATTTTCCGAAAATTAATTATTAAATAGAAAAAAATAGTTTTTAATTATTAAAAATATAAAATAAATGATTAAAATTTATTTTAAATTTCGAAAATTAGTTTTTAATTATTTTAATTATATTTCATAAATATTTAATATTTTTAGAATATTAAAAGTATTTAATTTATTTAATTATAATATTAAATAAATTATTTAAAAATGATTTTAATATTAGAAAAATCATTAAAAATTATATTATGATATAAGAAAATATTTTAAGTTATTTTTAATGACTTTTAATATTTTGTGATAAATTTCATTAATAAATTGATATTAATGGTAATTAATTTATTTACTAAATGAATTAAATAAATTAATTAAAAATGATTTTATTATATTAAAAATTATTTTAAATGAAAATAAAGTGTTCAAAAATATTTTAAGTTATAAAATATAACTTTTAATATTTAAAGAATAATTTCATTAATAATTAAATATTAATGATTAATAAGTTATTACTAATGATATTAAATTTATTTAATAATTATATTAAATAAATAGTTTATAAATAGTTTTATTAATTTAAAAATCATTTAAAAGGGATATAAATGAATTAAAAATATTTTAAGTTATACTTAATAACTTTTAATATTTGGATAAATGAAACATTAATACCTTAATATTAATGATAATTATTTAAAAATGATTTTAAATGTTGTAAAAATCATTTAAGGGTAATATTAATGTTTTAAAAATATTTTGAGTTATTATAAATAACTTTAATATTTTGACAATGGTTTCATTAATAGTTTAATATTAATTAGATATTAATGATAATATGATTATTTAGTATTTAAATCATTTTAATGTGATTCCGATGTTTGAAAATTCATGATAAATCTTAATAAATATTTTAAAATTATATTAAGTCATTTAAAAATAATATGACTGATATTAAGTTACAGAATAGAGTATTAGACTCGATAATTACCCGATAAAGTTGTCGGTACGCCGACATATTTAAAAAATTGATCTGAACTTAGATAATTTGATTAGATAAGTGATTTTTTGTGATTCAATGGTTGTTAAACCTATGTGTCAATGTGATTAGGGTATGTGCTAACTGCAATAAGTAGTGTTATGTGTTATAGTATATTGTTCTAATCGAACGAATGATTTGATTAATGATAGGTCGTGAGATAAGCGATAAATCTAAATTACAAACTGTAAGCAGCGCTTCAGGCAAGTATCTAACCTTTGCATTTTCTTTATGCAATGGACATGAGTAAGAATATTTCTAAACTATATTATTACTGTACAAATTATTAATCTTATATCATATACGCTCATTGCTTATCAACATGTTAGTATATGGTAATTCAAATATATATATTCTGTTCGTTAATTTCTGTAAATGGTTAAACAAGTGTCCCCACTTGGATAATCATTGTATTTAATCACATGTTGATATACCTTTGTCAATTACCGTATATATATATATATATATATATATATATATATATATATATATATATATATATATATATATATATATATATATATATATATATATATGTTGAATTATAGATTATTGTTGAAACAAGATAAAACCTTTGATTTGGAACCCAGACAAGTATGAACATCCCCACACGGGAAAACTTTTATGCGCCCAAGGCGAAACAGAGTGAACGATCCTATCGTTCTTGTAATGTAGTATTGATCAATGCAGGGCATAACGGGCTGATCACCCCCCGTGCCCGTAAGTTATGACGGTTTACAGATGAATTTCTGTTTAACCTTTTCGAAAATGAAAATAATGTTCATGGAATGTCACCATAACCCCAGTTATAGTCAATTTGTAGTTTCAAAAATTTGAAAGAAAGTTGTTATGTTATATTTATCAGTTCAGAATACTTCACAACTATTGACTTGTTGTAGAAGAATAGTACAAAGAAAATATTTAAATTCGTTCAGATTATATATATATATATATATATATATATATATATATATATATATATATATATATATAATTGCTATTACTTGCTGGGCACTCAAATGCACATCCTTGCTTAATTTAAATGTTTCCAGCTAAGTGCGAATGACTAGAGAGCTCTGCTAAGAACAAAGGAAAAGGGAAGGTTGCTGAATGAACGAATTGCTATGTTATGTAATAATTTGATATTATTAAGACAAGTGTGATATATATTATCTATCATGGGTTGTAATGAATGTTTAAAGGTTACGTACTTGGGATTAGACTTTGAAGATATGTAAATTAAGTTGACTTTTATATTATTGTTATTATTATTATTAGTATTATTTCGCTCATAAAAATGGTATCATGAAGCACCGAGTTCGGGTTTTAAGTACCTGAATTTGGGGGCGTCACATGAACTAGGTCCAGCGTAAAACGCACAAACAGGATATTCCAACAGAATAATAAAGAATGGAACCAAGTCCGGCGTAAAACGCACAGACAGGATATTCCGACAGAATAATAAAGAATGGAACCAGGTCCGGCGTAAACGCACCGACAGTATATTCCGACAGAACAATAAATAATGGAACCAGGTCCGTCGTAAACGCACAGACAGGATATTTCAACAGAATAATAAAGAATGAAATAACAGAAGAATTTTACCAAGTATAGGGTAGACCGCGTATACAGGTTATTCCAACAGAATAATAATGAATGGAATAACAGAAGTTCTCTTCATGAATAAGAAAGAAAGAATACCCTTTACGAGTACAACAAATAATATCCCTTACCGTAAAAGAAACTGAATATAAGAATAGGGAAGTAGCATAATACTTTTCTTCGTTCTCTCTATAATTTTCTCTCTCTAGAGTTTCAGTGAATTCGTAAGAAACAATGAAGGAATGAGCTTCTATTTATAGGAGAATGGAAGTGTACTGTTTATGAACGAATTATTTCTGCAGAATTATTTCTTCAACCAAATACAATAAAGTCAATCAACTAACCAATAAAATCACAACAAAATTAAAATATAATACATATATATAAACACATGTTTTCAACTTATATATATCAATATTATATATGACCCCACATGAGGGCCCCACCTTTAAATAATTTTCTTCCGATTATTTTGAAAATTAGGTAAATAGGAATCCATAAAACAAGCAAAACTTCATAAAAATCACCTTAATAATTTTAACAACATTTATCATCTTTATTATAATTCATAATATTAATCGACCAGGTCGTTCCCAGGAAAGAGGGTTCTTTCCAATAAGGATTTCTCCCTATTGGCGCGCAATTAGGTGCCAAACCTCTCCTTGACAGAACTTCTAGACATCGTTAATATTGCAAATAATAATATTAATAACTTTGTCGTCTCAATTATTAGTTTTAATAATATATAAAATATCAACAATAATTGAATCAAAAAATGTGAGATACTATGCAACAATTACTGTAGCAATAATTGAACAAAACTGAATGACTTCTCACGTAAGCATCAATAATCAATACAGTATGCTACTATATAACCACGCGTATTACTGTACTTTTACTACCGAGTAGTTCAACAGTATTAACGGTAAAACTTCCGCCGTTATTTTTATAAAATATTTTTATCGTTTTCTCAATCAGACAATAATTCCGTTGTGGGGTCCACAAATGATTGCACCATTGTACGAATATTTCTCGACAAAAAGAATATTCCCCGACCAATCGAATATTATACAACAACTTGCATACTTTGTAAAATTTATAAATACTATCCACAACTATAACATTATCTCAAATTCACACCATAATATTTAAAAAAATATTTTGAAAAAATTAAATCTTTGTTCATAAAATCTGGGGGTTTCACATTAGGTGTTCTTGAGCTCAAGAACACTGACAAGGCAGTGCTCAAGGTACCTACTTTGACCGTCTTTAATTCTCAGTCTACACATGTTCTATACAATATTAACTGTTGATCATGTAGTGTTTATGTAATACTAAATGAATCAAGCATCAAATAAGTCATATAAGCACATAACATGAAGATCTGGACCATCACACTCACTGTCAGAGCTTCCTGGGTTTTCTGGGTTACCCAGAAACCTAGTCAGCTTCGAGGGTACACTTTGAGGCTAAAATATATTAGGGTTCCGGTTGATGATATGGTGGTCTAATGGGTCTAACTTGTAGTGCAAATGACAGAGTACATCTAACACTCCTAACATCAGTTAAACTATACCATAATCAAAAGCTAGAACCCGGTCAAACCATGTCAGAGACAACGTTCATCAGTTTTCTAGGTTACCCAAAAAACTGAGTTCGCGCTCGTCCAGGCTAGTTTGACCAACCACTACTCTCAGTCAATTTATTATTTGAGTGATATAAAGGCATGGTTATATAGTTAATACTACATGCTACAAGCTGGATACAACAACATCAACAACTAACATCAAACCTGACAGATCAAAGCAATTGAAAATGTTGTTAGACACAGATAATGAGTTTCTGGGTTACCCAGAAACCCGTTGGTCATGCTTGGTCAACGAGATTTGACCATTAATAACACAAAATCTAACATGATCTAACTATGGTTTCAAGTCCAGATTAAAGTCCTTCTAGCATACTACAATAACAAGTACTTAAAACATCAAAACAATAAACACACTAGATCTAGAAGGTCTGATATTCGGTTGTCAGACCACATAAGAAAAATTTCCAAATTTTGTAAATCTTTAATTTCGAGCATATAAATATTATGGATCCACTATTTAGCAACCCAGATCACTGATTCACACCTTATACAACATATTTAAACATTTAAACATAACATATAACATAGCATAGAAGATGGAAATTTTGGTTTAGGGTTCTACCTTTCTATGAACTAATTCTTGATTCTGACCTCTGATCTGCTAGAAGTGATAGTGGGGCTGTGTTTTGGGACTGATCCACTAAATATTTTTGTTGGTTTTGAGTGGAGAGAGTTTGGTTGAGAGTAAGTTATAAAAATAAGACAATTAATTATTTTTCCCTCTCTTGATCTTATATAAAATGTGGTGCAATGGTTTGGCTGAAATGTTATAGCTGATTTGTATAGTTTATAGGCACATGGCTAGCTAGAGTTGGTCACCAACTCCTTACTAGGGCTAGATCTACACTCCACCTTATTAAACTAATCAAAAGGGTAGTTTGGTCATTTATTACTTACTTTTAGTGGCAAAGTTGGCAATTCATTCTAACCCTTAGGGTTTGACCCTTAGGGTTTAACCCTAAGGTTCCACAAGTCCAAGTTTTAGGATTTTATAATTAGGGCTAAAATAGAAATCTTAGTTTCTAAAAATGTGAATAGGGGTTTCCTAATTAAATTAGGTTTACTAATCACCTAGGACTTGTAAATTAGGTTTCATACAATACTAATTATCATTAACCTTGCTAAATTATTAATTAGGGTTTACAACTTAGCAATTA
Source organism: Panax notoginseng (assembly GCA_016801055.1). Lineage (NCBI taxonomy): Eukaryota > Viridiplantae > Streptophyta > Magnoliopsida > Apiales > Araliaceae > Panax > Panax notoginseng. The sequence goes on from CM029014.1 coordinate 179,194,901, forward strand.
GGATTCCAATTTAGTAATTAGGGTTTCTAAATATTAATTAGGGTTTACCTAATTAACATTAAATATAATAATGGTCATTAACTACATAACACATAGCTTAATAAATCTTACAATCGTAATTTACTTTTGTACTATAGTTTATCAGTAATGCTAGGGTTTTGCACTGTTTTACTATAACTATTCCACACATTAATATTACACACATATAATGCATGTTTATATATCTGAAATATAAATAATATTATATTAATATTCTCATTCCTTATTTAAAATTCAGAATTAGGGTTTTAAATCCTTATCCGACATAACCTCCATCTCCACCGTTATTAATTAAGTTAAAATAATTAACTTAACTAATATAATAAAAATACCTATCATAATAATCCTTATAATCATACCATATATATAATAATCATAGTTTTCATGGAAAATAAATAATAAATATTTTTATTACAAAATTAACTTATAGTAAGAATATAATCTATAATGATCAATAATTCTTAAAAAGAATTTATTTACAATTATTCATGTAATAAATAAGTTTTATTTATCACATAAATACATATACTTTGCTTTGCACACAATCCCACCTTTATATATATAAAAAAATTAAATAAAAAATTTATTATTTAATTATATTAAAAATATTGGGTTATTACATTGATCTGTCAATAACAATTGAATTCTCTTCTCGAATCTATCAAGTTCTAACAAATATTCGTCTAGCCAGAATAATTAGCTAATACAATTCTCAATATAATTCGACAATAAATAGGAATTATATGTACTGTCAATATTAGCTTCTATGGATATGAATATCCAACAACAGTTATTCTACGAATATATATTTTCTGAATCAGTAATTCAATTTGAATTATTAAACATGCACTAACTGCGAATAATCAACAATAAATTCTTGGACGTGGTATAATTAACAATAATCAACCACTATAATATTTGAATGAATATAACTCAAGGTTGAGTTAGGAAACTTGCCTCTTTCGCTAATTACAACTACACAATATACTTATCTGCTTTCGAAAGACCTATAACTAATAATATCAGTCTCACAATTAGCACAATATTTCACAATACGCAATACTGTAATCCATAGTCAACCTTCTCCTAGACACATTATCATATAGTCACACCAGTGTTTATAACATATATAAACACTTATCAAGTCTAATTAGTTTGGTCTAGTTGGACTTCGGTCTATTCTCGGTGTTCTGGTCACCCTATCCGACAACTAACACAGTTATTGTCAATTAAACTTGGTCTATAAGCTTCAGTATTATTTTAGATAAGTCAAATATCGCTTATAATATTTTTCGGAAGTTTTTAATAATATTTAAACAATTATTATAATTTATAATAATTTTTCAAACACTTAAATTATTTTTAAATGATTTAATTATCAAATAATCTTATCATCATTAATAAAAATATTAATGTTATACTTGTCAAAATATTAAAGTTATTATTAATAACTTAAAATATTTTTAAATTATCAATATTCTACTTAAATAATTTTTAAATTAATTAAAAATTATTTTTAAACCATCACCATTAATATATAAATATTAATAAAATTATTATCAAAATATTAAAAGTCATTAATTATAACTTAAAATATTTTTAAAATATTTTTCTCATTTTTAAATGATTTTTAAATCTATAAAATCATTTTTAATTCATTTATTAAATATAATAATTAAATAAATCTAATATCATTAATATTAATTTATTAATGAGAATTCTCCAAAAATATTAAAAATTATATTTTATAATTTAAAATATTTTCTAACACTTTAATCTTATTTAAAATAAATTTTAAATCAATAAAATAATTTTTAACTTATTTATTTAATACAATAATTAAATAAATCTAATATCATTAATATTAATTTTTTAATGAAAATTCTCCAAAAATATTAAAAGTTATATTTTATAACTCAAAATATTTTTAAACACATTATTCTTATTTAAAATAATTTTTCATAATATTAAATTATTTTTCTCTAATTTATTTAATACACTAATTAAATAAATTAAATACCTGTAATATTTAAATAATTATAAATATTAAAAAAAATATTCCAATTGGTCAAATTTTTTTTTCATAATTTAAAATAATTTTTAAAACCATTTTTAATAATTTTTATAATTTATTTCTATTTTTAAATAATTTTCAAAAAATCAGAAAATAAAAACAAATTAAACCGTCAATATAAGCCTTTAGCGACACAAAGCGCCGCTGTTGGTGTTCTTGAGCTCAAGAACACTGACAGCATAGCGTTTTAACATGTCATGTTTGACCACTTCTAATTTCCAATCCAATGTGTTTCTGGGCTTTCTTTTGCATCTAATTTGTAGTAGATATGTAATACTACAAGTTTGAATCATCACTCGATTCAATTAACCACATATCACGAAGATCTAAGCTCACAAAGGTACTGTCAGACCATATTTTGGGTTTTCTGGGCAACCTAGAAACCTAGTAGCTTCGAAGGTCTACCTTTGGGCTCAATTAATTATATGTTCTAGTCCAAATCTGCAGTACTAATGTCAAGGTATATTAATATAACAAGTCAGTTTAACAACAACAGATCCACAAGATATGACTCGGTTAAACCCTGTCAAAGGACTGTTTATCCAGTTTTTTGTAAATTCCAGAAACTGAAACACGTGACCGAGTAGCTTGGTTTGACCATCCATAAAATACTACATGTTTGTTATTTAAGAGATCTAATGGTATAGATCTCAAGTCCACACATCATACTACACATTTATTACAACAATATCAACAAACAACATCAAACTTGTCAAATCTATGACTTAGAAAAACTTGTCAGACGCTGGTTTAGCCTTTCTAGGTTACCCAGATTTTCTATGGTCATGCCTGGTCAACGGGTTTTGACCGTTTATAACTTGAAATCTAGACATCCAATAGCTATGATACAACTTTCAGATCAAAGACCACATACCAAACTATAGATCCAAAACATAAAACAACTAAAATCGTAAACATATAAAGATCTACGGCCACTGACATTCCTTGTCAGACCATATTTCAAACTCAAGAACAGTCTCTGAAGAGCACTATTTTAAAGCATTTTGATACTATGGATCCATGATGGATCGACATAGATCACCTAAAAACATCATGTAACACTTATATAAACACAAAAACACTAACTCTATCTTAGCATATATGATCAAAATATGAGTTAGGGTTTTACCTTTTATTGTCCAATTCTTGATCCTAGCTTTCCAAACTGATATTGGATGATCTAAGGGATGTACTTGGGACTGATTTACTTAGTAAAATCGAATGTTTAGGAGAGAGAGAGAGAGTTGTTGAGTGTTTGGTAGCAAAAAGGCAACTTTTGATGACTTTCTCTCTCCTATATCTCTTATAATCACTTAGATGCAATGCATGATCTGCTAGCTATCCATTAGAGGTTGATTTGCTGGATTTGCAGGTCATGAAGAGTCAACATAGTAGGTTACCAACTCTAGACATGGTAAGATTTGCAAGTTAGTTCTTAAAATATACTAAAAGGACATTTTGGACAATTGCTCTATAATTTTAACGGCATACATGGAATTTACCAAACCCTTAGGGTTTAACCCTTAGGTTTTAAACCTTAGGTTTTACACCCTTAGTTTCTAAAATTTCCAAATTAGGATTTTAATATAGAAAAATTAAAATTTCTAAATTACAATTAGAGTTTGTAAAATAGAAATTAAGATAACTAAAATATAATTAGGGTTTTTTAATCATATTTAAGTTTAATAAACACATTAGGCTTGCCAACTAGGATTAGGGTTTAGGATTCTCAAATTTTAAATTAGGATTTCTCGGCATACGATTAGGGTTTCTAACTGCGCGTTAGGGTTTCTAATCCTGAGATTAAGGTTTCTAATATCTTATTAGGGTTTATAAATCTTAAACCTTATCCGATCAATCATTCGATCAAAATCTCTATATGGTACAAACATATACTCATTAATATAATTCTTTTAATTATATTTTCTAACGAATCCCTATCCAGAATTTAGGGTTAGGGTTTTAAATTCTCAGTTAAGCACAACTCTACTCTTATTTACCAGCCAATACACAAATCCACTTCTCGAAACTCGTATCACAGATACATAGTACAATAATTAATAAAAATTTTTTTCACAAAATTCATATTATTCGAAATCTCGGGTTATTACAATTCTATAACCTAAAAGAGGAATAATATAGTAGTATTATGGCAAAGTCCTAGAAATAAGGTGTTTGAATTTCTAAGATGAAAATAAAAGCTTTCCGAGAAAATCTCCAAAAAACACTATTCATCCATTTCTGCTCGGGAATTATTTTTGAATTTTCGGGAAATACATATTAATAGAATTTTAAGGAAAGATCGATAATCTAATAATAATTTAGTTCTGACAAACGCAGTTTTTCTCATGCGTACTAAGTTCGAAAATGTTAAGGAATGTTAAGATTTGAATAATTGATGATCGTATAATAAGAAAGTTATTATACGAAATAATGAATACGAGTATAATACTAAGTATTGTACAAGTATATATGAAAGATAACATAATGTATATGATGAATGTGATACGAATTAGTATACGAGGAGAATACGAGGATTATACGTTAAAAGCCTAAACCATTATCAATGGACTTATAGGATTTGAATATGAATTGGCAAGCCCAAATGAAAGATGATTAATGCCCAATGACAAACTTAATCAAGGCCCAAAGATAAGGTAATTCAAAGCCCAATGTTAGGCCCAAAGTTAATTAAACTTAAGCCCGAACCAAGAACCGAATCCGTAGATCAAACTGATGGGTCACCAGATGAGAAAACCCCATGGGGCAACCCATGTGGGCCCCCTGTGGTGAGATATGGTCGGCCACTTGGTGGCCAAGCAAGAGGGATAAATTTGTTAGCAAGTTTTAAATAGTAAGGAGGTGGAATAGTAAGGAGGTTGGGTGGCATTTTAACCTTTGCGCCCTCACTTTGCAAGATCTATAAATAGGAAGCTTAGTTGGTCATTTGTTGCTTGTTTAATTTCACCAACATCTTAGAGCATTATATTGAGAGAGAGAGAAGTGAGAGCTATTTCAACTAGTCAAGGAAGAAAAAGAAGAAAGCTAGAACATCAAAGGTAAGGAAACCTTAATTTTCATCTCTTCAATAGTAACCTTGATAGAGAAGTGATTATTGGTGGAGCATGTATCTTAAGGAGTAACAAGGATGACTATTAGTAGACTTTAAACATTAATAATCATGTTACAATTGGAATCATAATTAAACAAGTAAGAATTAATGAAGAAAACATGAATATTTAACACATGTTGTTGATGGACAAGTTTAAAACCATCGCGTATAGGATTAGATGATACGTGCTTGGTTAAGATGGTAGATGTATGAATAATGGAATGAATCTATTTTGAACAGAGTAAAAATCTCAAGTAACGAAGTTATGACGAAATTTAAGATATTAGACGATAATCGTCGAAATCATAAAATTCTCGGAATGATAGTCAAAAGTCGTCGTTTAACTCGGAAACCTTAGTTTTCGATGGCGTATCGTAGAACTTTGCATTTAAGAGTTGTGGATTCAAGAATGGTCGAATTTCGACTTAAAACGAAGAAACTAGCTATGAACGTTCACGAACGTTTAGCGAACACGTAATAGAAAATTTAAAACATGAATTTAATGTTAACGAATTTGGAAACTTAAGTTGAACTAATGAAATTGAAGTATATAAGATATGTGAGATAATGGCTTTTGAACAAGCCAATTCCAACTTATAACGATTAAGTTACGAGCCCGGAAAGGATTGTAAAGGAAAAACTTAAAAAAAAATTATAAGGCTCAGGGCTGACGCCGCAACACCGCCCAAGCCTATGAGAGTGGCGCCACAGTGCCATACCCGGATCCTAGACACTGATGAGTTGCGTTGCAGCGCGGCGTATAACAAAGATCATGGCGCCGCAGCGCCGGAACTAGACAAGAGGCAGAGAAGAATTAAAATGAATACAAAGGGAAAGTAAGTTGATTGAAGGTGAATTATGACCTTAATTAAACTTAAAGTAATATCTTAAAAGCTGATTAAAACCTTTAGTTCAATGATTAAAAATTAACGAAAGGTTACAAAAAAGTAAACATGAAGTAAGTTTAATAATACGATAAACTGTAATGAACGCTAACTAAATGAATGTTAGTAAGTTAAGCAAATGGATAGTTAGACTGAGAAGAAGGAGAAGATAGGTTAATGACAATACTTGTTGATTGTTTATGACCTAACATGGTGTTGGATAAAATCTAATTATGCACAACACGCAAGTATACGTGGTCAACAAGTAATATAATAATAAGTAGAGTATCGTTCCCATAGAGACTTTAATAAGAAATTAACTCTCACAATTACCAATTTTTCATTAATCCTAATTTTATTAAACTAACCAATTTCTAATTTTTACTAAAAGTATTAAAAATATTAAAATTACCAAATAATCAACCAACCCTAAAAACTAAAATTTTCAAACAAATATTGGAGAATTAGGCTTACGACTTCACTCTGATTATTACACATTTTTTCCAGTTTAATTTATTATCCCAGTTTATTAATCAAGAACACGTATGTAGAATTAGCCACCTCTCGATGTACTAAAATCGTATTAACTCAAATCCACAAATTAGATAGAATCAAGTTAAACACCTTAATCAACTAACTCACTATATCTCTATGTGAATTACAATTAAAGAAGGTTTAAGTTCTTTATCAGATTACATGCGATGTCAAGTATATCTCAACCCTAACATTCATCAAGATTCTGTTCATTAACAAAATTTAAGAACACACGCCATATTAACTAAGTCTAGACTAGTACTTCCTCTTTCAAATTCATACAAGTACACAAAGAATTGTTGATCAGTTAATTCATAAATTAAAGCTCAAATTAATATAGATAAACTGAATAATAACTTATTAAACTGAAAATCAAAGATTACATAATCATCGTTCCACTTAAAGATCCGTCATAAGCCTAAAAAGTATTTAGTTCATCATCAATGAAATAATAATTGAATAAATAAAAGAAATCATCTTTCCAATTACAAATATAAGACTAGAGAAGAAAAATAATTCAGAACACCCTTCATTTTAGCCTTAATTTGAAATTGATATGAAAATCCTTCAAAATCTTCACTCCAATGCTTGCTCCAAAATCTATCCTTAATCTCTGTTAATTGCCTTGTGTGACATTAATCTTGTTGTTTGATATTTAATATATATCTAATACATGCATTCTGATCGCAATCTCACGCCATCTAGAGTCCCAAAGCATTCCAAGTACTAAAGTTCACGTCCTAGCAGTGTTTGAAACAACTTAGGACTGTTCTGATTAGGGACCCCCCGCCCCAGTGGGGGTATTACTTTGCAAAGGGCCTGCCCTGTCGGGCTTAGCTCCTATAAACTAACTTGAAGACCCCCCGCCCGGCGAGGGTTTTATACGGGAAATAGCCCGCCCTGGCAGGGGTGGCTGCTAACTTCTGTTTTGTTTTGCTCATTTGATTGCCACAATGCACCTTAACTCCACCATTTTTAATCAATCGCAACACCACCAAACCTACACACAAAATAACACTAAACAAATAAAAACAAACATAAAAATAAGGAATTAAAATCGATTAAGCTTGAATTAGGAACCAATTCGCGGGTAGAAAACCCACTTATTAAAATCCCCCAAACATAAAATGTGCTAGTCCTCGAGCATAAAACAAACTGTCATGCTATGCAATGCAATGCAATGCAATGACATGTAATGCATCTAATCTATATGTATACGAATCCAACAGTATCATAGAATCAAAATTATTCCTTCAGCCTTAGAGAAATCAAGCAAACACTACAACACTTCATACCAAAACCAATGAATAACTCCTTATCAATCCTCGAATCTTAGACCGTCATCACTGATATAGTGTGTGTGTGCTCAACATTTATGCTAACTAATACTAATTTAGATTCAATATATAACCAATCTTATATCAAGAATCATACATAGTAAACTCAAAAGTTTCAAAAACAGACTAGTTCCAACTAAAATCAAACATTCACCAAGATTAGGGGTCCGAATAGGGCACTCATGCTTTCCTTTTTATTTATGGGGGCTCTTTGCTCTTATTTCCTTTCTTTTTATTTTTTTCAGATAGATGGTTGGTGAGTGCGTTTAACGCTCCATCTCACGCCTATGTTTAAGTATGTTTCACATTTCTTCTCAACCCACCACACGACTCAACTAGAACATTATTATTATTATTTTTTCTGAAGCTTATATACCCATTTTTTACCCCAAACTTAGGTTCTTGCCTAATTCTTTGTCTTCACTGCCTATTCTTGTCATTCACTTATTTACACTAGTATTATCTTTTAGAAACTCTTTATGTATCAATTTGAACTACTCAGTCTATATATGTGTTATTAACGTGCTACCCTTTTTATACTAATTTTAAACATGCAAAAGATTCAATTCATAACTCAAAATTACATCATAGTTCTAATACTGGGTACTGTATTTATCTACTCAATCCCAATCTCATCATTGGCCAAAATCAAAATGAACTACAACGACTATTGGACATATGCAAAATAACACAATACTAACTAATTTTTTTTTTAATTTTTAATATGGCAAACATAACATAACATGATGAAAGAAATAAATAACAACTATTTATGATCCTAAGCTACTATGCAACTATATGATTACGTAAATGTAACATTAAAAATCCTAAAACTAAACATGCAATAACAAATGTAAACCTAACTAATGACATTAAACATGCAAACATGAAATGCAAACATGAAACTAAACTAAATCCCCCAAACTTGAAAACTACAATTTCTTCATTGTATGGATAAAGCAATGAATATCTGAGGACTTCCCTGTAATCGCCTAAGTCTAGGGTGGCGGTGGTTGTTCTTCTTCATCAGAGTCATTTAGTGGAAACCTTGGCATTGGGATGGGCTGCTGGTATAGGAATTGTGCATTTGGATTGAAGCTATAGAGCATCATATTCAATGAAGCGAAAGATGTATTCATAGCCTTGAACATGTGGTCCTACCTCGCTGCTAGTCTCCGCATTTCTCGTCGTGCCACCTTATTTTGCGCATCCAATTTTTACTAAAAGTACAGGAATTGAGGGCTAGATATGGTATTGGGATGTGCTGCCACCTCTGTTCCTTTCTATCCCATCATTGCATCCCCCTGAAACTCGTCATCATTCGAGGTGTCTTCAGCGTTAGCTGTGAAAGCCCCGAATTCGGGTCCCAAATCACCGCGAATTCGGTTCAATCATTCTACAACTATTACGGAAGATATAAACATAAATTGTTTATACAATATGTTTACACACTATTCCCGAAGGTCGAGTAACCTTCACATATACAAAATTCATAACATGTCTAACATATTACATTATTATCATACTATACTATTACAATTTAGCTGCACATAAAATCCCCAAGCTAAACTTGGTCTTGATTTTCCTGTATCCGAACATATTTGCCTAAATCTGTAATGTTAATCATGATATAGCAAGGGTAAGTAAGTTTGCCCAACAAGTTTAAGTTTAATAATTTAAAGATATATCATGATAGAAAGAATTGAACGATAAGCTAGCTAATGTTCTATAATATAATTTTGAACTAGCATGAACAAATTTTACATAGCTGAACGAACATTAAACATGAACATAGCAATTATATCTGGACCGAATGGTAATGAAAGTGATCATTCTTTCATACCTGATGAATACATGCATTAGGCACAGAGTGCGAATAATTAATTCATGGACATGGCAATCAGTAATGATTAACCACAAGTATATCTGAATGAAACAACTCGAGGCCGAGTTAAGAAAAACTTGCCTGAACCGTTGATTACCGCTATGCAATTTAATAAGCTTTGTCTGAACACCTAATATAAATAATACCGATCAACACATTAGAATGATATCATCACAGTATTTAAAATAACTTAGATACATTATCACATAATCCTATCAGTCTATAACACACATAAGACCTAACCTCAAGTCAAACTTTGATAGTCTGAGTCGAGTTCGGTAAAATTCTAACATCCCGATGGTCTAGTCAGATAATCGTCGAGTTTAAGTTCAATTAAACTCTGCCTAACACTTAACCATTATATAAGATAACTATATTATCAACCAAAATAATTTTCATAAACTCGTAATAATTTTCACATAATTATTATAATTTAAAAATGATTTTTCAATAATTAATATCGTATTTAAATGAATTAAATACCACATAATTCCTTTATTTAAAATCATAACATAATATTATAATATATTTATAATATATTAAAGTATTTTTAATACCTTAAAATTATATTTATATGATTTTTAAACCATTAAATTCTTTATCCGATAATTGCTATTAATATTATAATATTAATATTTTCATGACAAAATATCAAAAGTTATCTTTTATGACTTAAAATATTTTTATAACACTTAAATCATTTTTATATGATTTTTGAATCATTAATTCTATTTTTTCATAATTTATTTAATATATTTATTAAATAAATTAATTATCATTAATATTTATTAATTAATGAAATTCCTCAAAAAATATTAAAATTCATTAAAAATAACTTAAAATATTTTCTTATACCTTAATATAACTTTTCATGATTTTTCATGAATTAAAATCATTTTTAAATAATTTATTTAATATTATAATTAAATAAATTAAATATCATTTATATTCTAAAAATATTAAATATTTATAAAATATACTCATAATAATTAAAAACTATTTTCGGGATTTAAACTAATTTTTAAGAATTTATTATGTATTTTTAATAATTTAAATCTATTTTTCTAAATTTTTTAAATAAAATAATTAATTTTCTAAATAAACTGTCGCTAAAAGAGGCTTAGGCTACAAATCTGTTGCTAAAGATGTTCTTGAGTACCAACCAAGAAATCATGTCAGTGTTCAAGTGGTCATGTTTGACCGATTCTAATTCTTTGATCCATAAGTTTCAAGGTTGTGAATTATTCTAATGTTATAGTACTAATGTAGTACTACAACCTTAAGCAAAGTTCATGTGCAAAACATATAATCACAGAGAGATCTAAGCCATCCAACTTGATGTCAGACCTGTTCTTAAATTTCTGGGTTTTCCAGAAATTGAAGAACAGTCTAGTTATCTATTTTGAAGCTTTAAATCTTAGCTTTATAGGCTTGGTTTATGTGATATAATAGTTCGATCATGTAGAACACATGTCATAGTACAAGCATATAATATCATAACATAATAACATCATTACCCCAGAAAGATTAAAGCTGGTCAAACTATTGTCAGACTCGAGTTCTTAAGAAATCTGGGTTTTCTTGATTTCTTCATAATATGGTGGTTAACGCTACTTTGACTGTGACGCCCCCAAAATTAGGTATACATCACCCATCTTGGGTCGTCAGATACATGGTACAGAATACAAATACAACTTACTAATACAACTGTTGTGTACAATACGACAAAAACATAACTGTGAGTTTGAATACAATTATTGTCTACTAGAGACTATACAAACTCAAAAGGAGTTCTCATTACAATTATTGTCACACTATTTAATAGAATAGTGAGGACTACTAATACTATCATCTGGTCCATCACTCCGTTCTCCGACTCGTCCCATCTATATTCTCATTTCCTGAAGAGAACAATGAAAGAAAGGGTGAGCTCAACTAGCCCAGTAAGAAATATTATGACTAAGATAATGTAGAATAATTTATCATTAGCCTTCAACAATGTTAAACTGATAAAATATAACGAACATCAAGTTTAACTGCAGCAGAACAAGCAATCCATTAAAAGAGTCAAGTAGAAAATAAAATCTACTATCTTCTATGATTTAAAAGGTTTTTCAACACTGTTATCGCTGGGACTCAAATTAATAAAATAATCCACATCATCGAATCACCCCTGCACTACGGCCAAGGATATTCGTGTATTCATTAATGGTCATGATCATGCCAACAACTGTCCATCAATGCACTACGGGCCAATGAGGACTTTTACCACTTCATTTGTAACATTACGGTCATGATTACACCGAATAATCCATGGTTATAATCATACCAAGTCCATCTATGCATTACATGCCATAGATGACTTTCAACATTTTATAAACATTAGGATGATGACAATGATATAAGAATTCAATAAAACAAGTTCAAGAATTAATTTATCCAAGAATTAACAACGTCCAAATTGTCAACATGATACTGCTTTGTGGAGTAAAATTCAAGAATGCTTAGAAGAATATTTTCATGAAAAGGATACTGGATGAACCACAATTATCAAGGATATTCCACTAATTTCATGGAGTATAGAAGTTAAAACTTAACCAACTGAGTATAATAAAGAATGGAATAACAAAAGAAATCACCTGGCATGCGATAGACCGCACAGACAGGTTATTCTAACAGAATAACAAATAATGGAACCAGGTTCGGTGTAAAACGCACAGACAGGATATTCCGACAGAATAATAAATAATGGAACCAGGTCCGGCGTAAACGCACAGACATGATATTTCGACAGAATAATAAATAATGGAACAAGGTCCGGTATAAAACACACAGACAGGATGTTCCAACAGAATAATAACAATAAAAATGGAACAAGGTCCGGTGTAAAACACACAGACAGGATGTTCCAACAGAATAACAGAAGAATGTCACCAAGTATAGGGTAGACCGCGTATACAGGTTATTCTAACAAAATAATAAGAAATGGAATAACAAAAGTTCTCTTCATGAATAAGAAAGAATAACAACCCTTACCGTTTTAAAGAAGAACTGAAATAAGGAAGTAGTTAAGTAGCATAATACTTTTCTTCCCTCTCTCTATAGTTTCTCTCTCTAGAGTTCAGTGAATTCGTAAGAAATAATGAAGGAATGAGCTGCTATTTATAAAAAAATAGAATGCATAGTAACTAATCCATGAACGGTCCAGATTGATTACTTTAATCTGACGGTCCATATTTAAAGAAATTTTTTTTTAAATAAAATATAATATATTCTATTTATAGAATAACTTTAATAAAGTATTCTGTTTTATATAAAAAGATGTTTATGTTCTATTACGTTAATAATACGAATAAAACAAAACTTCATTATCGCTAAATAATTCATAATATTAATTGACAATAATTGAATCAAACTGAGTGCCTTCTTACATAAGCATTAATAATCAATACCGCGTGCTACTATGCAACCACACGTATTACTGTACTTTTACTACCGAGTAGTTCAACAGTATCAATGGTAAAACTTTCGCCGTTATTTTTATTAAAATATTTTTATCGTTTTCTCAATCCGACAATAATTTTGTTGTGGGGTCCACCAATGATTGTGCCGTTGTACGAATATTCCCTGTTAAAACGAATATTCCCCGACCAATCGAATATTATATAACAACTTGCGTACTTTGCAAAATTTATAAATATTACCTACAACTATAACATTATATCAAATTAGCTCTATAATATTCAAAAATGATATTTATAGAAAATTCATCTTTATAAAAGTTGGGATCTTACAACCTCCCCTTCTTATGAAATTTCTCCCTCGAAATTAGGGTACGTACCTGGTATGTCAAAGAGGTAAGGATACCTTGACTTCATTTCAGATTCTAACTCCCAAGTCATTTCCTCAACATCGTGATTTCTCCACAAAACTTTGACTTGAGGTATAACTTTGGAGCATAGAATATGTTCCTTCTTATCCAAGATTTGAACAGGAACTTCTTCATACGTCAAATCCTCCACTATTTCGTCCGGTTCTAACTCAATAATGTGGTTCGGGTCTTCCACATATTTACGTAACATGGATATGTGAAAAACGTTATGAACACGAGACATACTTGGCGGTAAAGCGAGTCTATAAGCCACAGTTCCTACTCGATCGAGGATTAAAAATGGACCGATGAATCGAGGATTGAGCTTTCCTCTCTTTCCAAATCTCATAACTCCTTTCCATGGAGCAACACGTAAGAACACATGATCTCCTATATCAAATTCCACGTCCTTTCGATGAAGATCAACATAACTTTTTTGTCGATCTTGTGAGGTTTTTATACGTTGTCGGATCGTTTGAATATTTTTTATAGTCATACGTACCAACTCCGGTCCCAACAACGTTGGTTCACCCACCTCGTCCCAGCATACTGGAGAACGACATTTTCGTCCATACAATGCTTCGAATGGAGCCATGCCAATACTTGCTAGATAACTGTTGTTGTACGAAAACTCCACCAATGGTAAGAACTTGTCCCAACTTCCCTTGAAGTCAAGGACACAGAGTCTTAATAAATCTTCTAGAGTTTGAATAGTCCTCTCTGATTGTCCGTCCGTCTGAGGATGATATGCCGAACTATATCGTAAATCCGTGCCCATAGCTTTTTGTAAACTAACCCAAAATCGTGAAGTGAATCTTGGGTCTCGATCAGAAACTATGGATACTGGCATACCATGAAATCTTACAATCTCGTTTATGTACATACGAGCAAGACGTTCAAGTGTATAAGTTTCTCATATCGGTAAGAAATGAGCAGACTTGGTTAATCTATCAATAATGACCCAAATCGCATCTATACCTTGAGAAACCTTAGGAAGACCGGTAACGAAATCCTTGGTAATGTGTTCCCACTTCTATTTTGGAATTTAAAGTGGTTGCAATGGACCTTTTGGTACTTGATGCTCCGCTTTGACTCGTTGACAAGTTAGACACCTTGAGATAAACAGTGCTATCTCTCTCTTCATATTGCTCCACCAAAATGTATGACGAAGATCATGATACATTTTGGTACTTCCAAGATGGATTGCAAACGGTGTGTTGTGCGCCTCCATCATGATTTCATACTTTAAATCAGGGTTGTTAGGAATACAAAGTCTGGAGTTGACTCAAAGTATTCCTTCTTCATCGATTCTTGCTTTCGGCATAGCACCTTCTTGCACTTTCTTCCTCATACGCATCAGCTCCAGGTCTGTAGCTTGAGCAGCTTTAACTTTATCGATTAAAGTTGGTTCTACTCGTATATTCGCCATCATCACATGGGTCCCTGGAGTCTTTAACTCTATCTCCATCCTTTGCAAGTCACACAAAATGGGCCTTTGTGTTGACAATATCGCACTCGTACTTGCATGTGATCTTCTACTCAATGCGCCAGCTACCATGTTCGCTTTTCCAGGATGATATTGAATGGTATGATCATAATCTTTCAACAGTTCAAGCCAACGTCGTTGTTGCATGTTGAGTTCCTTTTGAGTGAAGAAATATTTGAGGCTTTTATGATCCGTAAAGATCTCCACCTTCTCCCCATACAAGTAATGCCTCCAAATTTCAAGTGCAAAGACAACAACTGCCAACTCTAGATCATGAGTAGGATAATTCCTCTTATATTCTTTGAGTTGTCTTGATGCATAGGCTATGACTTTCCCATGTTGCATGAGAACGCATCCCAACCCTTTGCTCGAAGCATCACTGTAGATGACAAATCCCTCCGACCCAGATGGTATTGTTAGAACAGGTGCTGAAATAAGTCTCCTCTTGAGTTCTTGAAAACTCTTCTCACATTCTTCGCTCCAACCGAACTTTGTATCTTTCCGAGTCAGCTGAGTTAATGGAGTAGCGATTCGAGAAAATCCTTCCACGAATCTCCGATAATAACCAGATAAACCAAGAAAGCTACGTACTTCGGTCACTGATTTAGGTTGCTCCCATCTTTGAATAGCTTCAATCTTTACCGGGTCAACCGATATTCCACGACTTGATACTACGTGCCCAAGGAATGCTACCTCCTCCAGCCAGAACTCGTATTTCTTCAACTTGGCATAAAGCTTGTATTCACGAAGCTTTTAGAGTACCAGCCTCAAGTGTTGCTTATGATCTTCACGGCTTTTGGAATAAATAAGGATGTCATCAATAAAGACGACCACAAAGTGATCCAAATATTCCTTAAATACCCGGTTCATCATATCCATGAAGGAAGCATGAGCATTAGTCAATCCAATGGACATGACTAGGAATTCATAATGCCCGTACCGAGTTCTGAAAGCCGTCTTTGGAATATCCTCAGTTCTAACCTTCAGCTGATGATATCCAGAACGAAGATCGATCTTTGAAAAGAATTGTGCTCTTTGCAACTGGTCAAACAGGTCATCAATACGTGGCAATGGGCACCTGTTTTTGATGGTGACATGATTCAACTCCCGATAATCAATACAAAGTCGCATACTTCCATCTTTCTTTTTCACGAATAGCACAGGAGCACCCTAAGGAGAAGTACTAGGACGAATAAAGCCAATGTCTAACAATTCCTGTAGTTGGATCTTTAACTCCTGAAGTTCAATAGGAGCCATTCGATATGGGGCTTTGGAAATAGGTTTTGTATCGGGTTCAAGGTCGATACAAAATTCAATTTCACGCTCTAGGGGTAGGCCAGGAAGTTCTTCAGGGAATACGTCAGGAAATTTATTAACAATAGAAATATCATTCAAAACTGACTTATTTTTGTTTAGATCCATGACATGAGCTAAGAAAGCTTGACATCCGTTTTTCAATAAATGAATAACTTTATGGCTTGAGATGACAACGATTGATTTTAATGGTTTGGTTGCTTGAATTCACATAATAGGTCGATTAGGAATATGAAACCTAACAACCTTACGAAAACAATCAATTTTTGCATGATGAGTAGTTAACCAATCAATCCCTAGAATCATGTCAAATGCAAGTATTTTTAATGAAATAAGATCGACAGGTAATGTGTGAGTACCAACTTGAACCAAACAAGACTTATAAACCGTGGATGTAATAAATGTTTCTCTCAATGGAGTTTCAACAGATAAATCAAAGTCTAATTTTTCCGGAGTCAAATTTAATCGATGAGCGCAAGTAGGAGACATAAAAGAATGGGTAGAACTGGTATCATATAAAGTATAGACTTCGTTAGAGTTTATGATAAGCTTACCCGTGATGACCTCATTCGGGTTCCTTGCTTTTTGGGAGGTCACAACAAATGCTCTCCCTTGTACTACCGGTTTTGACTTTTCTAGGACGGCCTTTGATGTCTCCATCTTGGCTGAACTTATTTTTGGTAAACGACAAAATCGAGCTAAATGACCTTCTCTTCCACAATTATAACATGCTTTAGATGGTATCGCGTAGTTTGGACTGATGTGCCCCTCCCCTCCGCATTTGAAACATATGATAAGTGGTCGTTCTCCTTCCTTAACAACGGGTGCTGGTGCTGACGTCTTTCCATCATTGTTGAATCTCCTCTTCTTGAAATGACCATTCTTATTATTTTGGCCCTGATTACCACCAAAGTGGTTACCATTTCTGGCCTGTTGATTCCCTCCACACTTGTTGTCACCGCTTCGATGACTGCTCTCACTGGTATTATCATTTTACCGACTGCTCTCTTTTGGTTGCGTTGACTCGTTATCGTGCTCCACTAACTGAGCCCCATTCACAATATCTGAATACAAACACAGTTTATGAGAAATAAGATGTTGACGTATCTCAGGTTTCAAACCTCGTAAAAACATTCACGCCATTCGCTCTTCATTATTCATTAAGTGGGACGCAAACCGGGACAACTCAACAAATTTAGCCTCATATTGCGACACGATCATTTTATTCTGCTCCAATTTGATGAACTCCACCTCCTTCATGTGACGAACATTTTTGAGAAAGTATTTGTCATTGAACAGCTCTTCGAACTTCTCCCAAGACATCTTCAGTGTAGCAGGTTGAGTACGCTTAATCGATTCCCACCAGTAATCTGCCTCTCCTCGCAACATAAAGGCGACAAAGGGAACCTTTTGCTCCTCGGAGCATCCCAAGACATCAAATATCTTGGTGATCTGCTTTATCCATGCTTTCGCTATAAGTGGTTTTGACTCTCCCTTAAACTCCGGTGGTCCCAGCTCCTTGAACTGTTTAGCGGCGACCGTCCGAGAGTTTGCAGTGTTTCCACCTACATTTTGAAAAGGAGCCGCTCTCGCCTGCTGTTGCATGAACTGCATAATGCTTCTGATCATTTCATCATTCATCATTTGGTCAGTGTTGTTGTTTGCATGAGGATTGTCACCTTCCTGATGCACATTATCCTGATTATTGATATGTGGTGAATCAACAATCGCCTGTGCTCCATTGCTATTCTCTACATTCTCAGATGCCATTTTCAGATACTGCCACAAAATAAAAGTTAATTGATATGTCATATATTATCCTTATATTATGACCGACCAATTAAATACCATGCAAATAAACTTAGGTAGGTCATACTAGCGAAGGAATTTCCTGTCTCTCCCCTCCTAGTTCTATTCTCACATCTTAGCCAGGGATCATATCCCTAAGCTCTGATACCAACTGTGACGCCCCCAAAATTAGGTATACATCACCCATCTTGGGTTGTCAGATACATGGTACAAAATACAAATATAACTTACTAATACAACTGTTATGTACAATACGACAAAACATAACTGTGAGTTTTAATACAATTATTCTCTACTAGAGACTATACAAACTCAAAAGGAGTCCTCATTATAATTATTGTCACACTATTTAATAGAATAGTGAGGACTACTAATCCTATCATCTGGTCCATCACTCCGTTCCCCGACTCGTCCTAGCTATATTCTCATTTCCTGAAGAGAATAGTGAAAGAAAGGGTGAGCTCAACTAGCCCAGTAAGAAATATTATGACTAAGATAATGCAGAATAATTTATCATTAGCCTTCAACAGTGTTAAACTGATAAAATATAACAAACATCAAGTTTAACTGCAGTGGAACAAGCAATCCATTAAAAGAGTCAAGTAGAAAATAAAATCTACTATCTTCTATGATTTAAAAGGTTTTTCAACACTGTTATCGCTGGGACTCAACTTAATAAAATAATCCACATCATCGAATCACCCCTGCACTACAGCCAAGGATATTCGTGTATTCATTAATGGTCATGATCATGCCAACAACTGTCCATCAATGCACTACGGGCCAATGGGGACTTTTACCACTTCATTTGTAACATTACGGTCATGATTACACCGAATAATCCATGGTTATAATCATACCAAGTCCATCTATGCATTACATGCCATAGATGACTTTCAACATTTTATAAACATTAGGATGATGACAATGATATAAGAATTCAATAAAACAAGTTCAAGAATTAATTTATCCAAGAATTAACAACGTCCAAATTGTCAACATGATACTGCTTTGTGGAGTAAAATTCAAGAATGCTTAGAAGAATATTTTCATGAAAAGATACTGGATGAACCGCAATTATCAAGGATATTCCACTAATTTCATGGAGTATAAAAGTTAAAACTTAACCAACTGAGTATAATAAAAAATGAAATAACAAAAGAAATCACCTGGCATGCGATAGACCACACAGACAGGTTATTCTAATAGAATAACAAATAATGGAACCAGGTCCGGCGTAAAACGCACAGACAGGATATTCCGACAGAATAATAAATAATGGATCCAGGTCCGGCGTAAACGCACAGACATGATATTTCGACAGAATAATAAATAATGGAACAAGGTCCGGTATAAAACACACAGACAGGATGTTCCAACAGAATAATAACAATAAAAACGGAACAAGGTCTGGTGTAAAACACACAGACAGGATGTTCCAACAGAATAACAGAAGAATGTCACCAACTATAGGGTAGACCGCGTATACAGGTTATTCCAACAGAATAATAAGAAAGAATAACAACCCTTACCGTTTTAAAGAAGAACTGAAATAAGGAAGTAGTTAAGTAGCAGAATACTTTTCTTCTCTCTCTCTATAGTTTCTCTCTATAGTTTCTCTCTCTAGAGTTCGATGAATTCGTAAAAAATATTGAAGGAATGAGCTGCTATTTATAGAAAAATGGAATGCATAGTAACTAATCCATGAACGGTCCAGATTGATTACTTTAATCTGACGGTCCATATTTAAAGAAAATCTTTTAAATAAAATGTAATATATTCTATTTATAGAATAACTTTAATAAAGTATTCTGTTTTATATAAAAAGATGTTTCTGTTCTATTACGTTAATAATACGAATAAAACAAAACTACATTATCGCTAAATAATTCATATTATTAACTGACAATAATTGAATCAAACTGAGTGCCTTCTTACATAAGCATTAATAATCAATATCGCATGCTACTATGCAACCACACGTATTACTGTACTTTTACTACCGAGTAGTTCAACAGTATCAATGGTAAAACTTCCGTCGTTATTTTTAATAAAATATTTTTGTCTTTTTCTCAATCCGACAATAATTCTGTTTTGGGGTCCACCAATGATTGTGCTGTTGTATGAATATTCCCTGTTAAAACGAATATTTTCCGACCAATCGAATATTATATAACAACTTGCGTACTTTGCAAAATTTATAAATATTACCCACAACTATAACATTATATCAAATTAACTCTATAATATTCAAAAATGATATTTATAGAAAATTCATCTTTATAAAAGTTGGGATCTTACATTGACCCTTATTAAATTTGATTCAGTGTAATATCTAAGTGATATAAAGGCTTTATTTTATAGTACTGATAACAGACTACATGTCCACAAAACAAACATGACTAAATAACCTGTCAGTAGCAAGATTAGAGTCATTGAAAAGCTTGTCAGAGATTTCTGGGGATTCTGGGCTGCCCAGAAATCAGAATTCGCGGCCGGTCAACGCAGTTTGACTGCTCGTATCTTTCAACATATTCATGATCTGGTCAGGCATCTTATTTCAGATCATAGTCCACATAACAAAGAACCCATATATAACATAAAACAGAACAAATAATTAACAGAGAAGGATCTAAGGCGTCTGACATTAGGTTTTCAGCCAATATTTTTCAACTTTTCCATTTTTCTTAAAACTTCAAAATCGTGCATCTAGATGTTATGGATCCATGATCCAACCACCCTATAACACATATCTAACCAATTATTAACAACATCTAACACCAGATCATAAAATTTGAAGACTTAGGGTTTTTATACCTTTATGCTTTTGATTCTTGATTTTGATTCTTGTTATGTTCTTGGCAAGCTAGGAAGTGATCATGGCTTCACTTCTCACACCCACTCACTCTCCATCCGAATTTTTAAGAGAGAGAAAGTTTAGGAGAAAAATGAGAAATAAAGTAACTTTTATTACTTTAAATCTCTTATGATTTGATTCAATGCTTGCAAATATTGCTAGGTGACAAGTAAATCTGATCTTGGATGATTTAATACACATGGGCTAAACTTTAGACTTGATGACTCATAAGATTTGCCATATGTTTTACTTAACCATTAAGAGAAGGGTATTTTAGACATTTCGTATTTAATTTTAAAGTTTTACTTGCCATTTTCCCTAACCCTTAGGGTTTTGGGTTTGACCCTTACGGTTTAAGGTTTAACCCTAAAATATTTGAAAATTAAATTTCTAGGATTTTCAAATTTCAGTTTTCAAAATAGGAAATTACTATTTCTAAATTATAATTAGAATTTTCTAATTATATTAAAATTTAATAATCATTATTCAAGCTTGCTAATTAGGATTAATATTTTCTAATTAAAATTACTAATTTAACAATTAGATTTCATAATCATACGTTAGGGTTTATAACCCAAGAATTAGGGTTTCTAAATTATTAGAAAATCTAATTAATAATTAAGGTTATCCCTAATTACGTTTGTAATTAAAATACATAAACCTTATACATAGCATTTAAATTCCCAAATTAGGATTTTAATATCCGAATTAGGGTTTCAAATTTCTGGAACTGAACTTAGGGTTTCCAGAACCGGTTTCTAGGGTTTCTTATCAGACATTAGGGTTTTCTTATTGAACGTTAATGTTCTAAATATATACCTATGGGTTGGACACTGATATAGTTATCTGGTCAACCCTTGACCCTTAACCACATACTGTACTCATACATAACCATATACATAGATCATATACACTTATATACTTAATCCTGAATAATTCACTAGGAAAATTTTAAATTCATACAATTCCTTCTCAAAAATATCAAACGCATACACTTATTTTCTGTCTAGGTTCTAATATTGAACCTTAAACTAATTAATTAAAATTTTAAAAATTTTCTAAATTCTTGGGTTGTCACATCAGCCTCGTCCTTTAAAGCTGAGGGAAATATAAAGCCTACTACCCTTGGTGTGACTCAACCCCGACCCACACCGCATACCGCACAATCATTCTGGAATCTAGTAGCTGAAGCGACATCTGAGTGGGTTTATCACCGGACCATCTAGCAGCCGCTTGATGACACAACCCATAAATGAGTGATGGGTGTGGCAAGCCGCCTGAGAAATTTCCTCGTAAGCATTGTCATATTGAAAAACTGATTATAGCCCCTATGCCGATGATGAAATCTTGCACAATTGCATATAAGAGTAATGCCTTTTCTTTCGTCACATCCGATGTGTGTGTGGAGGGAAATAGCTTGGCACATAAGAATGCGTACCATATCTTCCCATACCTGCTGAGATCCTTGCTGTGAAATACAGTGCCTCCTTTTTGAACCTTGATCCATGTTGTTCCCAGCTTAGTCATTTCCTTCATAATAGTTTAAAGTCAGACTCGTTGTCACGTAAGTGAACATACTGGCAATGTCTCCGTACTCTCAACTGGTAGTAATTATTGATATCGTCAGCACTGAAAGGGACGAGTCTCTGTACAAAAGCATTGAAAGGGGCCTTATCTTCTGCGTTTGCGTAGAATTCTTTGACCACACTTACAACTGCAACCTCGGGGTCTTCCATGAACTTATTCCAACCCTTCTGATATATTTGTTGCATCATTTCACCGTCAACATGGTCCGGTGCCAGGCCCCACTCTGGTGTAAGTGTTTTTGTCACCATGTAGTCTTAACAGTCGGCGGCGGCGGCACTTTTAAATTTTTGCCGATCAAAGGTCCGTGTTGGTTGTCCGGATCCTGAAATTTCTCTCCTTTGTCGTTTTGACGCCATTGAATTGAAAATCCGTAAGCTTTAACAACGATATTTCCCCCAAACTTCACTCACACAATATGTCAAACACTTGATGTACACACTATTTAATCCCCCCAAATTTTATGATTTTGTTGCAACTATGGTGATAGAGGAAGAAGAATTGGAAGATAAGTGACCCACTTTCAAGTGTAATATAACTTCCCTTAACAAAAACCCTAATTCGTAGGTTTTGGAGTCGGAGTTGAATGTACGTGGTGAAATTGGGTTATAAGGGAATGAATATATAGAGATGGTGTGATGGAGAGGAATAGGAGTAATGGATTGAAGTAGTGGGTGACTAGGTTAATGTAGTGGAGTGATGGAGATGTAGTTGCCAAAACGTGGGTGGAGAGTGGGGTTTCAACTGAGGAAGAAGAAGTTGTGGGAAAACAAGATGTAACTGCCGAAATAGGGATGGTTCGAATTCAGGACCCTCGCCCCGACGGGGGTATTAGGCGTGTAAGATCCCACCCCAGCGGACATGCCTCCTAGAAATTGACTAGAGAGACCCCCGGCCCGGTGGGGGGGGGGTATTGTGCTTTAAGGGCCTGCCCTGGCGGGCATAGGTTCTGCTAAAGCACCATAATTTTCTCATTCCTTCCCTTCAACTCCAAACCATGATCATTATTAAGTTCCTGTAATACCATGAAACATAAATGTGAGTAGATTTTGAGCATTCTAAGCACGAAGGAGAGATTATCAAGAACATGTAACTTAACTAATTAGTGAATGAACTTATTCTATATTACTAATTATTCTAGACTATAATTTGATGGTTATGAATAAGAATATGAAGAATAAAAGTACGATTGGGTTGCCTCCCAATTAGCGCTTGATTTTAAGTCGTTCAGCTTGACTACTCCTTGTTTATGGTGCGTCAGATAGTGTGATTATGATGACATCCATGTTTGAATCGCCACCCCAATAATGCTTTAGCCTTTGGCCGTTGACCTTGAACGTTTCCAATGGATTCCTACTATAGAGCTCAACGGCGCCATGTGAGAAAACTCTTTTAATGGTAAATGGACTCGACCACCTTGATTTTAGCTTCCCTGGGAACAACCTCAACCTTGAGTTGAAAAGCAGTACTGATTACCCTGGTTCGAACGTTCTGTCCATGATTTTTTGGTCGTGCCATTTCTTGAACTTTTCTTTGTATAACTTAGATTCTCGTAAGCTTGAAGTCGAAATTCATCGAGCTCGTTTAATTGAAGTAGTCTCTTTTCAGCCACAGCTGCTTGATTGAAGTTAAGTTTTTGAATAGCCCAGTAGGCTTTGTGTTGTAACTCCACAGGCAGGTGACATGCTTTCCCATAGACCAATTGATATGGTGACATACCAATTGGTGTTTTGTACGTAGTCCAGTAGGCCCATAGTGCATCGTCCAATCTGACCGACCAATCCTTTCTATTCGGGTTTACCACCTTTTCCAAGATTCTCTTTACCTCCCTGTTTGAAACTTTAGTTTGCCCACTTGTTTGGGGATGATATGTCGTTGCCACCTTATGGTTGACCCTATACTTCGCCAAGAGAGCCGTAAACGATCTGTTGCAGAAGTGACTACCTTCATCACATATAATAGCTCTTGGTGTGCCAAATCTCGCAAAAATATTCTTTTGCAAGAATTTGAGAACCACTTTGCCATCGTTAGTTGGGAGTGTTACGACTTTAACCTATTTTGATACATAATCAACCGCAAGCAATATATACTGATTACTGAATGATGACGGAAATGGCCCCATAAAATCAGTGCCCCAAACGTCCAAAATTTCAACTTCCAAGATTGTTTGTAGTGGCATCTCATTCCTTTTCGATATGTTGCCCACCCTTTGACATCTATCACAACTTTTAACAAATTGGTGGGTGTCCTTAAATAATGTAGGCCAATAAAATCCGACTTGAAGAACTTTTATCGCTGTTCTCTCACTACCATAATGTCCCCCGTATGCAGATGAATGACATTCATGCAATATACTATTCACCTCACTGTAGGGCACACACCTTCTAATCATCTTGTCGGCGCAGTATTTGAATAGGTATGGCTTATCCCACATGTACCACTTGACATCATGTAGGAATTTCTTTTTCTGCTGGCGTGTTAGATCAGGGAGAAAGATGTTGCTCACTAGATAATTGGCGAAGTCCGCGTACCATGGAAATTCTGTATTGATCCCAAACAGCTGCTCATCCGAAAATTACTCATTGGTTATACACTTATCTTCTTCATTTTTATCCTGATTTTCCAGCCTTGATAAATGGTCTACAACTTGATTCTCCGTACCCTTTCTATCTTTTATTTCAAAATTAAATTATTGGACAAGGAGAATCCATCAGATAAGGTGTGGCTTAGCATCTTTTTTCGAAATTAAGTACCGAATAGCCGAGTGATCTGTATGAACTACTACCTTTGTCCCGATTAAGTATGCCCAAAATTTATCAAATGCATATACCACTACAAGTAATTCCTTTTTCGTAGTTATGTAATTCATTTGGGTCTCCGTAAGTGTTTTACTTGCATAGTATATGGCATGGAATACCTTCTCTCGGCGTTCACCCAAGACAGCCCCAACCGCATAGTCGCTCGCACCACACATTAACTTGAAGGGCATATTCCAATCCGGTGCGACAATTACGAGATCTGTAGTTAATTTCTTCTTCAATAGTTCGAAATGCCAATTTACAATCCTCATCAAACTTAAAAATTGAATCCTTCTCTAAAAGACTGCACAATGGTTTTGCAATTTTAGAGAAGTCTTTTATAAATCTCCTTTAGAACCCAATATGTCCCAGAAAACTTCAAATTCCCTTAACTGAACTTGGTGGAGGAAGTTTTTCAATCATTTCCAACTTAGCTTTATCAACCTCTAATCCTTTAGCCAAGACCTTGTGCCCCAAAATTATTCCTTCTTTAACCATGAAATGACACTTTTCCTAGTTAACGACCAAATTCATGTTTGTGCATCTCTGTAAAACCATCACTAAATTCTCTAGACAAGCATCAAAATCATCCCCATAGACAGAAAAGTCATCCATGAAGACTTCCATATTTTTCTTCACCATGTCTGAGAAGATGCCCATCATACACCTTTGGAAGGTCGCGGGTGTATTACACAAGCCAAATGACATTCTCCTGAAACGGAAAGTGACGTATGGACACGTGAAAGTAGTCTTCTCCTGATCTTCATGGGCAATGACTACCTGATTATATCCCAAATATTCATCCAATAAGCAGTAGTACTCATGTCCCGCTAATCTATCCAACATCTGATCGATAAAAGGCAGAGGAAAGTGATCTTTGTGGGTCGCCTTATTCAACTTCTTGTAGTCCATGTAAAACCTCCAACCAGTCACTGTCCTTGTCGAAATTAACTCGTTGTCATCATTTTGTACCACGGTCATTCCTCCCTTTTCCGGCACACATTGAACCGGACTGACCTACTTACTATCAGAAATTGGGTAGATGATACCTGTGTCCAACCATTTCAGGATTTCTTTCTTCACTACTTCTTTCATGATTGGGTTGAGCCGTCTCTGTTGCTCCACTGTCGTTCTTTCATCGTCTTCCATCAGAATTTTTTGCATGCAAAAGATTGGGCTGATTCCCTTGATATCCGCTATTGTCCATCGTATGGCCGATTTGCGTTCTCTAAGCACTCTCAGCAACTTTTCTTCCTGCAATTCGTTAAGTGCAGCAGAAATAAAAATAGGAAAAGAATTAGAATTGCCTAAATATTCATACCTGAGATGTTTAGGGAGTGGCTTAAATTCAAGAGTATGTGGCTCCTCTATTGATGGTTTCATCCTTGTTGTGGCTTTTTCCTCCGTGTGCAATGGTTCAAAGGGTGCTTTAAATCTGCTAACTCGTGGCAGGGAGTCTAGCATCCGCAAGTAATCCATAAATTCTGGATCATCTAAATCTTCATCTCCCAATAATGTTGTTTCCAATGGATCATTAGCCAAACTTTTAACCATGTCTTCGCTGATTATCTGGTCAATGACATCAATCCTGAAACACTCCTCTTCATCCGTGGGGAATTCCATGGCCTTGAAAACATTAAACTTTACTTCTTGATCTTGGACCCTCATCGTTAGTTCTCCTTTTTGAACGTCAATTAGCATCCTACCCGTAGCCAAGAAATGTCTCCCCAGGATAATTTGGATGTTCATACTTCCTCAAAAACGAGAATTATAAAATCCGTAGGGAATATAAATTTGTCAACCTTGACCAAGATGTCCTCCATAATGCCTTTTGGGTACGTGACTGACCTATCCGCTAATTGCAATGAAATGTTCGTAGGCTTTGGACCTGGCAAACCCAATTCTGTATAAATTGATAACAGCATAAGGTTCACACTTGCCCCCAAATCACATAAACACTTGTTGAACACCATGTTCCCAATCGTGCACGAAATGGTGAAACTCCCCAGATCTTTCAACTTTGGTGGCAACTTTTGCTGTAAAACCGCACTACACTCCTCTATTAATGCTAGTGTTTTGAAATCTTCCAACTTCTTTTCCTTTGACAAAATCCCTTTCATGAATTTAGCATAACTTGGCATCTGCTCTAGGGATTCTGCAAAAGGGATGTTAATCTGAAGTTTCTTAAAAACTTCCAAAAATTTTGCAAATTGCTTATCTAATTCCTGCTTTTAGACTCTCTGTTGAAACGACGATGGACGATAAACAACCGGTTTGTCATCTAACTTTGTTTTTCGTCAACCACTTTGTTCTCATCAACTTTGTCATCCGTTCTAACTGAATTTTCTGCACTTTTCTCATCTAGATGTTTTCCACTTCTCAAAGTGATTGGCTGACACTGTTCGCGATTACCCTTCAGATTTCTTTCGGTATCATTTGGTATAGTCCCTTGTGGTCTATTGTTTATTGTTAAAGCAATTTGTCCCATCTGATTTTCCAAATTCTTGATGGCTATCTATTGTGATTTCATGGCCATTACTTGGTTTTTCATAGCTACCTCGTTGCTTGTTATATACTTAGACAACAACTCCTCTAAATCTGATTTTCTCTCTTGATGTTGAGCTGATTGTTGTTGTTGATTTTGAAATCCTGGGGGATAAGATGGGTGTGGAGCTTGCTGATGCTCATTATTACTCCATGAAAAGTTAGGATGATTTCTATTCCCCGGATTGTATGTATTCTGGTATATATTTTGTGAAATTTTGTTGTAGCTACCCACAAATTGCACTAACGCTGGGTTGATGGCACATTGATCTATAAGATGTTCACCTGCGCACAATTCATAAATAACTTCAACTTCTTGTGTCCGTCCCCCTGACCAAGCATCGAACTTCTTAGCGAGTGCTGAAATCTGTGCTGTTATTGTCGTCACTCCATCTAACTCTAACACTCCAGCTACCGTAGGTTGTGTCATTCTTATCGTGGGCCACTGATAATTGTTAGATGTCATTGTCTCTATCAATTGATACACATCCTCATAATTCTTTGCCATAAAAGCTCCACCCAAAGCTGCATCAATATTAGTCCTGAGATTCCCATGTAATCCATTATAAAATTTATTCATTTGTAACCACTTAGGCAATCCGTGATGTGGGCATTTAATGAGCAAGTCTTTATATCTCTCTTATGCCTCGTACAATGATACCCCATGTTGTTGATCAAGCATAGTAATCTCGTTTCTCATCTTTATAGTCTTCGCTGGAGGGAAAAATTTAGCTAGAAACTTTTGAGCCATGTCATCCCATGTAGTTATTGATCCCGATGGTCAAGAATGCAACCAACTTTTCGCCTTGTCCCGTAGAGTGATTGGGAACAAGCGAAATCTGACTGCTTCATCCGACACCCAATTGTATTTGAAAGTGTCGCATATCTCCAGAAAGCTGATCAAATGTTCATTCGGATCATCATTTGAAAGTCCTCAAACTGAATAGAGTTTTGGATCATCTGAATATTCCCAGGCTTAATCTCGAATGTGTTAGCAGCTATAGCAGGCCTGGTGATACTCGACTACGGCTCAGTCACCTTGGGTGAAGCAAAGTCCCTCAACGCTTTCTAGTCTACGGCAGCCATTGTTTCTTCTTTTTCAGAATTTTCAAAGTCTTCCCTTGTTTCCTTAATCCACTTACTTAGCCTTTGAAAGCGTCTCTTAATGTCGTCTTCAAAAGGAAGCAAGTCTGGATTTTTGGATCGAGTTTGCATAAACCAACTTCAAAATCCTGAAATAAGACGAACAAAACAAAAAATAAAATTGTTCAAGTAAAACTGGACTAATTAAACTGATATCGCAAAATATTAAAATCTATACTAAAATCTCCGGCAACGGTGCCAAAAATTTGTTGGGTAAAATCTAATTACGCATAGCACGCAAGTGTACATGGTCAACAAGTAATATAATAATAAGTAGAGTATCGTTCCCACGGAGACTGTAATAAGAAATTAACTCTCACAATTACCAATTTTCTATTAATCCTAATTTTATTAAACTCACCAATTTCTAGTTTGTACTAAAAGTATTAAAAATATTAAAATTACCAAACAATCAACAAACCCTAAAAACTGAATTTTTCAAACAAATATTAGAGAATTAGGCTTACAACTTCATTCTAAATATTACATCTTTATTCCAGTTTAATTCACTATCCTAGTTTATTAATCAAGAACACGTATGTAGAACTAGCCACCTCTCGATGCACTAAAACTTTATTAACTCAAATCCACAAATTAGATAGAATCAAGTGAAACGCCTTAATCAACTAACTCACTATATCTCTATGTGAATTATAATTAAAGAAGGTTTAAGTTTAAGTTCTTTATTTGATTACATGCGATGTCAAGCATATCTTTACCCTAATATTCATCAAGATTCTGTTCATTCACAAAATTCAAGAACACACACCATATTAACTAAGTCTAGACTCATACTTCCTATCTCAAATTCATAAAAGTCCACAATGAATTGTTGATCTGGCAATTCATAAATTCAAGCTCAAATTAATATAGATAAACTGAATAATAGCTTACTAAACTGAAAATCAAAGATTACATAACCATCGTTCCACTTAAAGATCCGTCATAAGCCTAAAAAGCATTTAGTTCATCATCAATGAAATAATAACTGAATAAATAAAAGAAATCATCTTTCCAATTACAAATAATAAGACTAGAGAAGAAAAATAATTCAGAACACCCTTCACTTTAGCCTTAATCTGAAATTGATATGAAAATCCTTCAAAATCTTCACTCCAATGCTTGCTCCAAAATCTGTCCTTAATCTCTATTAATTGCCTTGTGTGAAATTGATATATCCAATACCTGCATTCTGGTCGCAATCCCACACCATCTAGAGTCCCAAAGCATTCTAAGTACTAATGTTCACGTCCTAGCAGTATTTGAAAGAACTTAGGACTGTTCTGATTCGGGACCCCCCTCCCCAGTGGGGGTATTAATTTGCAAAGGGCTCGCCCCGATGGGCTTAGCTCCTGTAAATTGACTTGAAGACCCCCCGCCATAGCAGGGGTTTTGTATGGGAAATAGCCCACCCCGGTGAGGGGTGTGATAAGTAGGTTTTATACCTACTTATCCAGTATCTGTTACATGAATTAGTTGCTTAATCTCATGTTTCTTAGTTACTTTTCATGCATTTTGTATTCATTTTGTAGATTATATGCTTGGGAGCTCAAATCGCAAAGAATCGGTATGAAATCGCAAAGAAAAGCAAATCGGACATCGTTTGGGCTTTCATGTTCATTTTATGTTCTTGTCTTGGAACATGGCTTACATTGTAGAGCTTCTTCTTTGTTTTCCAGAACAACTTGAATCATTCCAATCGGAGTTCGGATGCAATAGTTATGACATTTGTACCAACGGACGTCAAACTTCACTATTTTGGGTGGCCATTTGCATAGCAGTCACTTCCAGCCTAATTTTGACCTTCATTCGTTCATTATTTATCAATTCTCAAAGAATGAAAGTTGTAGAGCTCATCGATATCTTCAATTTGATAGGTGGAAGGCCTCACAACTCTTAACAGATTAAAAGTTATGGTTTTTTTCCCAAAGGACGTCAGAGTAGAGAAGGGACCCCCGCCGGGGCTGGCATACCAGCTGGAAAACAGTAGGGACCCCAGTCGGGCGGGCCCTTTACAAGGCTAGACCCCCGCCGGGCCGGTGGTACGCGCAGAAATTCGATTTTTGTCCAAATTTGAGTTCGGGAAGGATTGTTTCGATTCGATTGACTCAAGGACTTCCAAGAGGACTTAAAGATATGTAAAGAGGCATATAAAATGAGTACAATCACAAGGATTAGAGGGGAGATTAGAGGAGAAAGATGATTCTATTAGATTAGATTAGAGTAATTAGATCAAAACACTAGTTCTAATTAGATTTGGAGATTAAAGCAACTTGGAGACCATTGAAGATTCAAAGTAGGAGCAAGGAGGGAGCTTCAAATCTACAGATAATAGATTATATCTTCACATCATCTTCTATATTTTCCTTTTATTGTTTATTCAATTGTGAATTCTTAGTTTTAATTTAATAATCATAAACTAATTCTTTGTTTGAGATTACAATGGATCTTATTGTGTAGTTTATTTTAATATGCTTCACTATCAATTATTATGTTCTATTGTGAGAATTGTCTATTGTGATTTGGACTTAATTACTTAATTGCCTAGCTAACAATTACCATGATAATCTATATGAACTCGAGAGATGAAGTATCGATTTAGATATTATCATGATAGCATGTGTTTCTGATTTCTGCATAGATGGAATTCATAATTCATGTTTAGGATAGAGATATGCGTTTATGCCATAAGTAATCTTATAGATAACATGTGCTTTAAATTCTTTTTAATTGTAATTCACAAAGAGATATAGTGGATTAGTTAATTAGGGGGTCTTGCTTAATTCTATCATCTGTGGATTTAAGTGAGTATGAGTATTATGCATCGCGAGGTGGTTTTATATGCTTTAGTGTTCTTGATTAACAATTCAGGATAGAAAATAATTCATGAGAAGTGTGTTAATTTAAATGAAGCAATAAGTGAAGTTGTGATCTTAAATCTTCGCAATCTGATTTTTAATTAGTGGTAATTAGAATTAGTGTAATTAAATAATTTAATTTATATAATTTGAAATTTATTTATTTAAATAAGATTGAGTTGGTTACGGTTTAGTACTTGGTGATTTTTTATTAAACAATTCCTCGTGGGAACGATACTCTACTTTCACTTTATTACTTGTTGATCACGTATACTTGCATGTTGTGCATAATTAGATTTTACCCAACAAGTTTTTGGCGCCGTTGCCAGGGAGTTAGTTTAATATAATTTTTGCCAATATTAGCTTCAATCAAATTAGTCTTAATTTAAACATTTTTTTCTTTCTTTTTATTTAATTCTCTTTATATTTTTCTCTCGTTTCAGGTACCATTGTTGGATGCAATTATCAATGGCCTTATTCGAATACGACTCAGCCAAGGGGAGCATGTATTGATGGTCTCAATGCATTTTTAGCATTATCAGCGCAACTTGAGACACTTTCGAGGAGGTTGGATGTTGTTGCAGCCCAACGTAATCGAAGGATAGCAGTTAATTGCAATTATTGTGCTGGTAATCATATGAGTCATCAATGCACCGTTAGTTTTGGGCCAGGATAACACGGTGGTGAATACCTCAACGATTATACATATGCTAATTATCATCAAGTTTAGGGGTATCACCTAGATTCATCATGGAGCTATACTTATGAAGACCAATACTACGCTCCAAATCTAACATACAAACCAGAATTTTCATGTCCACCTCCATTGCCATAAGAAGAAAAGCCAAATCTGAGGGATGTAATATTGAAGGGCATAGCAAATCTAGCGGAGATGAGGATTAGCCAAGAGCTGTCAACTCAAAATTTTAATAATTGGATGGAACAACTCGTCACTATCTCAACCTATGGTCCTCAATACATGGCTTTCGATACTGAGACAGATAATTCAAGGTTTGAGGAGTTGTTGTCCAAGTTCGTAGCATCAAATGAGGAAATGAGGATTAATCAAGAGCGGTCAATTTCAGAATCAAGAGATATCAATTTAAAATCTGCAGAACCAGATGGATCAAATGCTCAAAGCCCTAAACAACTATCCGCAAAATAATTCATGTTATGACGAGGATTCCGAGATTGATGAAGTGCCCGAGCCATATCTACAACTGGTTGAGCCACGAGATGTTAAAAAAAAGGAGACAAGTGGGGATAATGAAAATAAGGTCAGTGCAGAACTAACTATGAGTAACAACGAGGATGAGCCGATGTTATTAGTGCCCCAAGTTCCTTTTGCGCCAAAGATCAAGGTTCCAGTTAGATTTGCAAAACCGTGCCCGCTTGGTAGTCATGTCGACGGCAAGGCTCTTTGTGACATGAGAGCTTGTACAAATGTGAAGCCATCATGGGATGAGGAGGAAAAGATAGAAGAAGAGCCCACTGTTCTTGCCAAGCCTCAAAGCCCCAATCGAATCATAGGCTCGACGAACGGAAAAGCACCTAGTTATTCAACATTCTCAATTGGGCACATATTTAAACAAAACCTGTTAAGTGGCTTTAACTTGATAGCCATCACAAATGGGAACCTACCAAAATCTACATTATTTCTGATGGATGGAGGGTTCCTCAACTTTTGAAGAGAAATTGGATAGCGTTGACCAGACAAAGTCAGACTGAAAGACGGTAAATCAAGCGCTGACTGGGAGGCAATCCAATAATTTTTTTTATATTTATATGCTTTCCTAGTCTATTTAGTAGATATGAATCACGTTATATTCCAAAGTTCTATTCTAATCCATGTTGTCTCTCTTCATTGCAGGTATTGGAGGTTCAATGGATAGGAAAATGATCGTCGCCGCCACCGCCACCATCACCTCACGCTTAGCTAATTACAGGGAAGTTCTCTTCTACTTACTGCTATATTCTTACAATGAGGACATTGTAATTGCTAAGTTTGGGGGAGTTTAGTTTAGTTCTTTATTGCATGTTTAGTTTCATGTTTATGTTTTGTTATTTTGCATATGTTGTTAATTTAGTTTAGGTTCATTATGTTTGCATTCATGTAGTACAACTGCATAAGTAGTTGCATAGTTGTAGAGTTTGAATAGCATTATATTCAGTTTCTTAAAGATTTTTTTTTCAAAATTTCAAAAATTCAAAAATAATAGTTAGTTACTATGTTCATCTTGCATGATTCCAACTGTTAGATAGTTATAGTTTATTTTGGCCAATAATGAGATTAGAATTGGGTAGACAAATATAGTATTGACTATTAGAGCTTTGATGTGATTTCTTGTTATGAATTCAGTCTTTTTTTTGTTTGAAACTGATATAATAAGGATAGCACAGTAAATACAACTTGTTGATTGATTGAGTTTAAACTGATTCATAATAGGACTCTAAAGAATAATGCTATTTTGAATGAAAGAATGACAAGAACAAGTAGTGATGGCTAAAGTTAGACAAGAACCTAAGTTTGGGGGAATATTTAGGGTATATAAGCTATAAAAAGAACAAGAAAAAAAAAGAAAAAGAAAAAGAAAGTATGAATAAACACCGTGGCGTGCTTGTCTAGTTTTGTGGTCTTTGTTACTTGAGTAAGTAAACCTGAGGGGATTTCCTTTACACCTAGCGCCCTAAGGTCTTAATGGTCTGGGAGTCGTTGGTCGAAAGCTCGTTAAGGTAGCATTGAAAAACCTAAGAGAATAAGACATTGCATAGCTATGCGTATATAAACCAAAGGAAAAAAATGCATAAAATGGGAAGTAATAGCAAAAAGCCCTCGTGGATGAAAAATAAAGCATAAGTATCCCATGTTGACCCTTGATATTGGTAATTGTTTGATTTTAGTTGGATCTAGATTATTTTTGAATTTCTTGAGTTTACACTGTATGATGCCTTCAAAGAGACTTGTTATGTGTTAACTTTGATTTTATATCAGTTAACATTGTTGTGGAGCACACACACACACACACACACACACACACACTATATTAGTGATAACAGTCTAAGATTTGATGATTGATTGAAAAGTTAATGATTTGTTTTGATATGATGTATTATCATGTTTACTTGATTTCTCTAAGACTAGTTGAATAGACTTGTTTCTGTCATTACTGCTGGATTCGTAGGCATGTAGATTAGTTGCATTGCATAGCATTGTTATTTTGTGTTTTTGCTTGAGAACAAGCAAAGGTTTAAGTTTGGGGATATTTGATAAGTAGGTTTTATACATACTTATCCGGTATTTTTTACTTGAATTAGTTACTTAATCTCATATTTCTTAGTTACTTTTCATGCATTTTGTGTTCATTTTGTAGATTGTATGATTGGGAGCTGAAATCGTAAAGAATTGGCATGAAATCGCAAAGAAAAGCAAATCGGACATTATTTGGGCTTTCATGTTCATTTCATGTTTTTGGTTTGGAACTTGGCTTACATTGTAGAGCTTCTTCTTAGCTTTTCGGAACAACTTGAATCATTACAATCGGAGTTCGGATGCAAGAGTTATGACACTTGTACCAACGGACGTCGAACTTCACTGTTTTGGGTGGTCATTTGCATAGCAGTTACTTTCAGCCTAATTTGGACCTTCATCCATTTGTTATTTCTCAATTCTCAAAAAATGAAGTTGTAGAGCTCGTCGATATCTTCGATTTGATAGGTGGCAGGCCTTGTAACTCTTCCTGGATCAAAAGTTATGGTCGTTTTTCCAAAGGGCGTCAGAGTAGAAAAGGGACCCCAGCCGGGGCGGGCCCTTTACAAGGCTAGACCCCCGCCAGGATGGGGGTACGCGCAGAAAACTCAGTTTTTGTCCAAATTTTAGTTCGGGAAGGATTGTTTCGATCCGATTGAACCAAGGACTTCCAAGATGACTTAAAGACATATAAAGATGCATATAAAAGGAGTAGAATCACAAGGATTAGTGGGGATATTAGAGGAGAAAGATGATTCCGTTAGATTAGATTAGAGTAGATTAGATCAAAATTCTAGTTCTAATTAGACTTGGAGATTGAAGCAACTTGGAGACCATTGAAGATTCAAAGTAGGAGCAATGAGAGATCTTCAAATCTACAGACAATAGATTATATCTTTTCATCTTCTTCTATTTTTGTCTTTTATTGTTTATTCAATTGTGGATTCTTAGTTTTAATTTAATAATCATGAACTAATTCTTTATTTGAGATTATAATGGATCTTATTGTGTAGTTTATTTTAATATGCTTCGCTATCAATTATTATGTTCTATTGTGAGGATTGTCTATTGTGATTTGGACTTAATTACTTAATTGCCTAGCTAACAATTACCGTGATAATCTATATGAACTCGAGAGATGAAGTATTGATTTAGATCTTATCATGATAGCATGTGTTTGTGATTTCTGCATAGATGGAATTCATAATTCGTTTTTAGGATAGAGATATGTCTTTACGCCATATGTAATCTTATAGAGAACTTGTGCTTTAAATTCTTTTTAATTGTAATTCACATAGAGATATAGTGGATTAGTTAATTAGGGTATCTTGCTTAATTCTATCATCTGTGGATTTAAGTGAGTATGGGTATTATGCATCGAGAGGTGGTTTTATCTGTTTTAGTGTTATTGATTAACAATTCAGGATACAAAATAATTGATGAGAAGTGTGTTAACTTAAATGAAGCAATAAGTGAAGTTGTGATCTTAAATCTTTGTAATCTAATTTTTAATTAGTGGTAATTAGAATTAGTGTAATTAAATAATTTCATATATATAATTTGAAATTCATTCATTTAAGTAATGTTGAGTTGGTTATGGGTTAGTACTTAGTGAATTTTTATTAAAAAATTCCTCGTGGGAACGATACTCTACTTTCACTTTATTACTTGTTGACCATGTATACTTGCGTGTTGTGCGTAATTAGATTTTACCCGACAGGGTGGCTGCTAACTTCTCTTCTATTTTGCTCATTTGCTTGCCACAATGCACCTTAACTCTACCTTAACTAAACAAATAAAATAAACATAAAAACAATGGATTAACATCGATTAAGCTTGAATTAGGAACCGATTCGCGGGTATAAAACCCATTTATCACATGGTATGCTATGTGATTATGTATGTAGAAACTTTAAAGACTCACGAGTAAAGTGAATTAACACTAGACGACGCTAAAGCCAAGTGTTCTAAACCCTTGTTTATACTTATTTTGGACAAGCTTTATGGTTCATGTATTATACGCATGAATTGATGTACCAAGAATTCGAAGCCATTTCCTTTGGCTAGACTAAACGTAGAGTATTTTGTGGATTTCATTATAATTTATCAAAATATTATTGATATTGCTATCTTGTGCCAACTATTTTGGTATGGATTCAAAGAAAGACTGAGTATGAACAAACAAATGTTTTATCGTAAAGCAACTGGCACGTGAGGTTGCCAAACTTAAATGTAGACACGTTTAATGTAGTAGTGTTGTACAACATAGAGTACTATAGACTGATCACCTAGATGTGCTCGTAAGAAATGTCAGACTTACGGACTTAATGTCGGGTTGTCCTTTTTAAAGAAAGAATGAATGAAATGCTCAAGGTCTTTGACCAAACTAAATGTTTAACTAATGATGTTCATGTTAGGTTTGTAATATTCATGAATGCAATCAAATTGCATAAAATAAGTGGAAACATGTAAAAATCAGAGTTTAAAAATTTACAAACCATATACCTGGATCATCCTTTATGCACAATTATTAATTTAACGAAAAGATAAAGAATAAGAATCATACCCTTGAAGATTCGAGCTTCCTCAGGTACAAGTTCACCTCCAATCCTTTTCGCGTTCAACTTGAATCCATCGGGTTTGGTTCCTTCCTTTGATCAACGTTAGCCACCCAAGTGTTTGGCCTCTAGAGGTGATCCACCAAGGAAGAAGAAGGATTCAAGAAGATGGGTATTTGGTAAAACCCTAATTTTTCTTTCTCTCATAGAAAGAGCATACTCTCCAACAATTGGAATCACATCTGTTATAAAAAAAAGTCAACAACAACTCTACACCCATAATAAGACTCCTCTTATTTATAGATGTACGCAACCCTCCTTAACAATTAAGGAATTGAGCTTTATTTTAATTAATTAAACTCTTTTAATTTATTAGGCTCCTAATCTTATTAGGAATAATTAATTAAACTCTTTTAATTAATTAGTCTCCTAATTTTATTAGGAATATATGAGAGTACTTTTATTAATTAATTCTCAAACTCCTTTAAGAATTAAATAATAATAAGACTCCTCTTATTAATTTATATTTAATATTTCTAAAATATTAAATAATAAATATTAAGCTATTTAATTTATTCTATCACTATAGATTAAATTAAATATACTTAACTTATTATTAGGATTATGCCATTAACTTCTTAATAATTATTCTTCCTTTTATGGTGTGACCCTTTAGGTTCTCCATATTAAATCGGTTGTGAATAAATCAATTAGAACAATTCTAATCTTATTTAAATAAACAAATTAAATTATTAATTTATTTAAATAAATAATATTTTTTCTACAATAGGGATAAGCCTCCCTAGCGATCAACAATAATATAGATTTCAACATTAATCATAAAAGAACTTTTGAGTAAATAGTTACTGTATAATTCAATCCTTCCACCATACAATGTCCCAATTAAATATAAGACATGGAATTACTGTCAAGTCTTATTTTATTTAATTATATGTATTTCGACTCTTAAATGCACAACACTAAATAATGTAAATTAGAAACTCCTTTCTAATTTAATTCTGCCTTGGCCAAGGACTACTCGGTTGTCATTTATCAAATCACATAGGACATTTCTCTTCTTTTATTAGAAGTGATAGATTCTTTATTGATCATACATTATCTCCATGTACAACTTATTATACCCAAGCATACCCTTTGATATACCCTAAGGGTCTTAAAGAATAAGTCAAAGTTTAACTCATCATACACAAGATACTATGATGATATCAAATCCAATGATCACTTGTACTACTATCACTATAGGAATTCTTATTGATAGGCAAGTAAAACTCCATTAGGTATTCTTTAGCGAGCCACGTTCAATGAACTTATTCTCTAATAAGCACCTACATACTTGCTTTAGTGTCTCCACACAAATGATCATGAGATCAATCATCCTCATCCAATGAGCAAGCAACGTATGTACCAATCTATCCAGATTCACTAATCCCTAATTTAGTAATTCAACGATTGGGAACTATTTTAGTTTTAAGTTTTATAAGAATTTAGATCTCATTAGAATGATCATCATCATTATTCTAAAAGCATTGCTTAAAACAATGGGTTTGTCACATATTATAAAATAACATCATTTAGATAATTAAAAGCCTTTAATAAATTAATACTTTTTTATTAATAAATGAATATAATTGTTATAAAGTATATGCTTTATCATCAAACATGATTGGCTTGTGTGCATACTACTTTCAATCTCCCACTTGCACTAAAGCCAATCGCCATGGTATCTCGTACCCTTCTTCTCTAAGTGACGATTATCCTGCTATTGGATAAGCTTTAGTTAATGGATATGTAATGCTGTTCTTGAGAGTCCACTATCTCTACAGTAATTTTCTATCATTTAATGATTCTTATAATCAAATGAAAGTGCCACAACACAGGTTTAGATCCAAGATGAGACTTAAGAACTATTCCTAGTTCTGTAATGAACTTATTATACAAACAATCAACTTGTAGCTTCATTTACAGCTATATACTTTGTCTTTATCACTAAATCAGCAACTCTTTGTTGTTTAGAACCTTTCCAATTCACTGCACCACCGTTCAAGGTAACGCTTTACCTTAACGTGGATTTTCTGTCATCTTGGTCTGTCTTAAAAACTTGAGTCTGTTAAGCCCTCTAGTTTTAATTTAGACCCACCAAGAATATGATCACATCCTTAGTATCGGTTAGGTACTTTAAGATGTTTTTCACTGACTCATAGTGAA
This sequence comes from Panax notoginseng, assembly GCA_016801055.1. Lineage (NCBI taxonomy): Eukaryota > Viridiplantae > Streptophyta > Magnoliopsida > Apiales > Araliaceae > Panax > Panax notoginseng. Next base: position 179,235,061 of record CM029014.1, read on the forward strand.
CTTCTCCAGAATATGACTGATCAACATCAGGTTCCGTACATTTCATTGTATACATGATAAGTACTCATGCGATCTCTCTTTTAGGAGTCTATGGGGACTATAAAGAGAGATACACTCCATGGCTCATCAACATGAGACATCTCTTGGAGTTTGTCATGCTAAACGACTTTAGCATCAAATGAATATACGTTCCTTGGGTTAAGTCGAGCATCCTTTTAAATATATCTATATATATTTGCATTCCCAATTAAGATAATCTTCCCAAATCATTCATGGAGGAATGTTTAGACAATTTTCTCTTTACTGATTGTAGCATTAGAATGTCATTCCTTATCCATAGTATATCAACATATAATATTAGGAATGTCACGGCGCTCTGACTGACCCTTTTGTACACACTAGAACTCTTACATCATCGTATGTAACTCTAGATCATCATCTTCTATGATGTGTACCTTATCATCAACATCTATGATGAATCCATACCTCCCAGGTATCTTCGATACTATTCCAGATTTACGATTTGGTTGTGGTACAATAGGTCTATCTACAGGTTCCTCTTATTTGACTTATAGTGCTTTGTGGTTCTTGAACTCTACAAGATCTATTATCCTCCCACTAGCCCCTTTAATGATAAACACCTTTATCTTAGAAGGTAGCGTGTTTCACAACAAACAACTTTTTGCTAAGTAGGATTATAGAACATATACCCTAAACTTACTTTAGGATGTCCCACAAATCGACACTTGTCAAATCTTGTCTCAAGCTTATCCTTTGAAACCTTTTCACATAAGTTGGACAACACCTTATCTTAACATACTTAAGATTAGGAATCCTCCCTGTCCATAACTTTTATGAAGTCTTACGGTCAAATTTTGAGGTTACCTTTTGTAGATATGCAACCATTTCTATGACATTACCCCAGAAGGATACTGGAATGTCGGTAAAATCATTATAGACCGCACCATGTCCAACAAGGTACGATTTTTCCTTTTAGATACATCAATCAATTATTGCATATCAGGAGGCGTCTATTGTGAGAAAACCGTTTGAGATGATTTAGAAACTAATTGCACAAGTATTCCTTCCTTGATCCGATCAAAGAATCCTAATACTTTGCCAATTTGTTTCACTTCTGAATTCTTTGAACCTTTCAAATAATTCATACTTATATTTCATCAAATACAAACATTCAACCCTTTGAATGATCATCTCCTTTTCTTATACTAGTTTGTTCAATTTGCAAAATAATTTTTCACGTAAGTCAAGTATACAAAATCCATTATGTAATATTCTAGTTCTGTACAAAATATTGTTATTATAAATAGAACAACAATTGTTCTTAAATATAATACCAAAGATTTTATTGTCCAACAACAAAATGGAAATAATGTTTCTAACGAGAACTGGAATACAATAACAACTTATTGACTTAATAGACTTGCTCGTAGGCAATGCTACACAATAAGTTCATATGGCTAATGTAGCCCCCTTTGCTTCATTTCCGACATAGGACTACTTATCCTTTGCTTAGCTTTCTACTTCTGCTTGGTCCTTTCATAAATCTATATTTATGATAACCAAAACCGATATCCAATACCCAAGTAGAACCTTGACTTAAAGAAAAATTTATTTCAATCATGAACAAAACTATATTTGTAACCGAAACTTCACTAAGCTTCTTTTAGTTAGCCTCTGCAAGATGATTCTTACAGTTTCTTTCCAGTGTCCATGCTTATTGCAGTGGAAGCAAACTCCTTTGCTATCCGTAGCAGTTTTGTTTTTATTATCCTTTATTTTTACCTTTCTATTTACATTCTTTGAATCGTTCTTCTTTTTAGAAGATCCTTTGGCCCCTACCAGTAAGACTTGGTCATTCTTGGTTGGAGAGTGACTCTCAACATTTTTCAACATGTTAATCAAATCAGCGAGGCTGATATCTAGCTTGTTCATATGAAAAATTTACAACAATTGTGAAAGGAGTCTGGGAGTGAGTGCAAGATCAAATCTTAGCTCAATTCTCCATCCATGACAAAATATGTTGTCCTAATTAATTAATTAAATTGATAATGTTAAGGACTTTTATCTGTACTGTAGTGTCATCGGTCATTCTAGATCGAAAGAGCTCATTAGATATCTGATATCTATCAGTCCTACTTTCCTCACCATCAACTACTTGATGTGTAGGAATATAATATGAGCGTCCATAGTTTCATGCTGACGCTGAAGCTCGTTACTCATGGATGCGAGCATGATGCATTAAGCCAACTGTGCATCATCTTGCCAATTTCTAAAAGTAGTAATCTCTTCCTCAGAGGCATTATCTGCAACCATTGTAGGGATATGCGTATTAATGACATAAGATAGCTTTTTAGCTATGATAACTATTCTCAAATTCCTTAACCAATCCATTAAATACGGTCCGGTTAAATAACATTCTGTAAATGAATTTGTTCTTAACAACATTTTAGCATATATTCTTTTATTAATTACCAAAATAATTTAGGTCTTGTTTTAAATTGGTATCTCCCACTATTTTTATCAAACTATATTACCCTCACTTATATAGTTCGGCAAAATCTAATTAAAGTTTTTGCTAGTGAGAATAAGGATCCCATTTCAAATGTATATAGCCTTGTGGTGACACAACAAACTATATATAAATAAATAGGTAGACAACTCTTGTCAATTATATCATCATGTAACTCCTTGTATTTTGCCTCTTAGATTATTTTGATCAAGTGGTGGCACATCCGAATCAAAATTATTCAAGTTAAGTATAACCTAGCACTCCATATATTTAAAAAAGAAAAATATTATCCTTGTGGTGACACAACAAAACAACATTGTTCAATTTTCTTTATAAGCATCAAACGTGATAAAATTAACATCTCAAAGAATTAAGATAAGCCTTGTGGTGACATAACAAACTTATAATAATTAATTGATACTCTATTATTTTTATCATGCTAGAAGGCGACGTTCAATTTACCAAATATCTTTGAACGCTTAACACTTAATATAAAAAATATGAGAGGTTTGTTATTAATTTGTCTCATCTTGTTTAGTGCGCGCGCGCGCGCGCACACACACACACACACACACACACACACACACACACACACACACACACACACACACACACACACACACATATATATATATATATATATATATATATATATATATATATATATATATATATATGCGTCATATTAATTAACATGCAAAGCATGTTTGCATAATATATAATATATATAGTATAAGCACACACATATAGAATACTATATTCTACCTGGATTGATTATGGACTTTTATTCTAGTTTGGTTCACTAGAGCCACCAAGTGAACCAAAAGGTCAAACCCTAGGGGTGCAAGAATTAATATTTAAATATAACTATTACATTTAAACCCGAGCTCTATTACAAACGGGTCTTCAAGCGCTCCTTGCTCGTTAATCTCTAATTCTTCAAAATTAATTATAACTATTCCTATTACAAAACTATTTAAAATAAATAGAAACCTTGATCAGCAGTCAATGGAAAGTACATAGGAGGGAGTTAGAATTTACATTAAGAAAAATTAGAGAAGACGAGGTACGCAGACCACATTTAATAAACCCCATACATTCATGCATCCAACTAACATAAAATCCAATCACATTGGTCAATAGTCCATAATCAATCTCATTTATTATCATACACATTACCATATGCATCAATAAATAACATTCATCTCATGAATAATAAACATTCAATATATATATATATTGATATCATTTAATGGGCAAATTTAGTTAATATAAAATCTAATTTTGAAACAAAATAAACTCTTTTATTTTAATCCAAATTTAAATCAAAATAAACCTCTTTTATTTTAATTTATCCAATTTTGAATAAAATAAACTATTTTATTTTAATTAAAATCTTTAATCAAAATAAACTCCTTTATTTAATGAAACGTGGAATCCATTCTTAACTCTAATTAGTTATCATGGAATCCAATTCCAACACTAATTAGTTAGCATGAAATTCAATTTTACAATTAAAATAAACTTTTATTTCAATTATAAAATAATAAGAATAATATATATATATATATATATATATATATATATATATATATATATATATATATATATATATATATATATTACATGAATCCTGATAATTTGATCCTAGGTCAGGTTGTTAGTTTCGGTAATATAAATATGGTGATTACCAGGCATCCATTTGTTTTATATTAACCAGTAAACAAATAGACTATATACATATATAATCTAATCCCACATGATTAGTATATATATATGGGCCAGGAGAATCTTGATACCTTGCTAATATATTATATATAGCCAAACAACATGGGGTCACGTAAAAAATAAATAAATCAGGATTTACGAAATTATTATTATTATTTTTTTTATAAATTTTATCCAACAAAATTATGCCCAAATAAATTGTTCTAAACACATATCAACATACATATCAAATTAAACAATTAATAATTAGCATACATGTTTGGCTTTGATACCACCGTTAGGTTTGTAATATTCATGAATGCAATCAAATTGCATAAAATAAGCGGAAACATGTAAAAATTAGAGTTTAAAATTTTACAAACCATATACCCGGATCATCCTTTATGCACAATTATTAATTTAACGAAAAGATAAAGAATAAGAATCATACCCTTGAAGATTCGAGCTTCCTCAGGTACAAGTTCAACTCCAATCCTTTTCGCGTTCAACTTGAATCCACCGGGTTTGGTTTCTTCCTTTGATCAACGTTAGCCACCCAAGTGTTTGGCCTCTAGAGGTGATCCACCAAGGAAGAAGAAGGATTCAAGAAGATGAGTATTTGGCAAAATCCTAGTTTTTCTATCTCTCATAGAAAGAGCGTGCTCTCCAACAATTAGAATCACGTCTGTTGTAAAAAAAATCAACAACTCTACACCCATAATAAGACTCCTCTTATTTATAGATGTAGGCAACCCTCCTTAACAATTAAGGAATTGAGTTTTATTTTAATTAATTAAACTCTTTTAATTAATTAAGCTCCTAATCTTATTAGGAATAATTAATTAAACTCTTTTAATTAATTAGTCTCCTAATATTATTAGGAATATATAAGAGTACTTTTATTAATTAATTCTCAAACTCCTTTAGGAATTAAATAATATTAATAGAAATAATAATAATAAGACTCATCTTATTAATTTATATTTAATATTTCTAAAATATTAAATAATAAATATTAAGCTATTTAATTTATTCTATCACCATAGATTAAATTAAATATACTTAACTTATTATTACGATTATGCCTTTAACTTCTTAAATAATTATTCTTCCTTTTATGGTGTGACCCTTTAGGTTCTCCATATTGAACCGGTTGTGAATAAATCAACTAGAACAATTCTAATCTTATTTAAACAAATAAATTAAATTATTAATTTATTTAAACAAATAATATTTATTTTACAATAGGGATCCGCCTCCCCAGCGATCAACGACTTTCCAGATAATATAGATTTTAACATTAATCATAAAAGAACCTTTGAGTAAATAGTTACCGTACAATTCAATCCTTCCACCATACAATGTCCCAATTAAATATAAGACATGAAATTACTGTCAAGTCTTATTTTATTTAATTATATGTATTTCGACTCTTAAATGCCCAACACCAAATAATGTAAATTAGAAACTCCTTTCTAATTTAATTCTGTCTTGGCCAAGGACTACTCGGTTGTCATTTATCGAATCACATAGGACATTTTTCTTGTTTTACTAGAAGTGGTAGATTATTTATTGATCATACATTATCTTCATGTACAACTTATTATACCCAAGCATACCCTTTGATATACCCTAAGGGTCTTATGGAATAAGTCAAAGTATAGCTCATCATACACAAGATACTATGATGATCTCAAGTCCAAGGATCACTTGTACTACTATCACTACAGAAATTCCTATTGACAGGCAAGTAAAACTCCATTAGGTATTCCTTAGCGAGCCACGTTCAATGAACTTATTCTCTAATAAGCACCTACATACTTGCTTTAGTGTCTCCACACAAATGATCATGAGATCAATCATCCTCATCCAATGAGCAAGCAACGTATGTACCAATCTATTCGGATTCACTAATCCCCAATTTAGTAATCCAACGATTGAGAACTATTTTAGTTTTAAGCTTTCTAAGAATTTAGATCTCATTAGAATGATCATCATCATTATTCTAAAAGTATTGTTTAAAATTATGGATTTATCACATATTATAAAACAGCATCATATAGATAATTAAAAGCCTTTAATAAATTAATACTTTTTATTAATAAATGAATAAGATTGTTATAAAGTATATGCTTTTATCATCAAACATGATTGGCTTGTGTGCATACTACTTTCAGTTTATCGCTAAACATTTTAAAGAAAAGAGAAGTGTTATTTTGAATTATCTATAGTACTTCATAACTATTGATTCATTATAGAAGATATAAATTCATATGATTCTGGCATGTTACTCTATTATAACTGTTATACTTGTTGAGCTTGTCATGCTCATCCTTGCTCGAACCATATGAATGAAGCTAAGAATGAACGGACCGAAGGATCCAATAAGCATAAAGGGAAGGCTAAGGCGGACAAGTAGTTATCTTTGTAATAGAATAATATTACTTTTGTATTAATTTGATACTATTACGAAGAACAAATGTAATGGTTACAAAGAACATGGGAAGGGAAATAATATTATGTAATATATAGAAGACATATTCAATCTATTGATGAATTTCAATTGAATGTATGTGTGAACAGTTGCACCGTGTATCACCATCTATCGGGTTGGAAGATACCCAGATTTGGGGGCGTCACAGGTTGGTATCAAGGAGGTAGGTTATAAAACTTAAGGGGGGAAAGAACCTTGAGCCATAACCTTAAGAAGAATTGAAGAATTAAAAGATGAAGTTAACCTTAAAAAAATGCATTAAATATTATAATATTCTAATGTTGTGTACTAATCAAGATAATTTGTTTTAATTGTAGATGTCAGGTGATAACATGATGTATATATATATACATGTGGTTAGTGAAGAGTCCGTGAACCAAATAGAGATTTTACCGACACCCATAGCTGAGTTGCCAATAGTGGTGGTGGTGGAGTTAGATGATTCCGAGAACTTAGGGTATACATCCTTATTCGATGAAATGTCCGAGGAGGAGGTGGAGGTAGTATCGTTCAACACGATAGTACCTATAGAGGATATGACTCCAGGGGAGTCAATGAAGGCATTATTCATAACTGTGTTAGATAGGAATATCCAGTTGGGAAAAAAGATAAAGGAATTAAAGGAGGAGATCCATGACATCTTGGAGGACAAGAAAGACATGGGGACGTTTTGGGAGATGGAACATGATGAGAAGGTTTTGGCAAAGGACAAAGTCCATGAGCTGAAACACGAGGCCTTTGAGCTTAGGGAGGATCTAAAGGCCAAGAAGCAGAAGATTGGTAAGATGTCCTATATTCATAGGAGTTGTGACACCCCCAAATTCGGGTATCTTCCAACCCGACAGATGGTGCTACACAGTGCTACTGTTCACACATACATTCAATTGAAATACTTCAAAAGAGTGAATATGTCTTATGTATATTATAAAATAATATTTTCCTTCCCAGGTTCTTTGTAACCATTACATATGTTGTTCATCACAGTATCAAATGACGACAAATTTCATAATATGCTATTACAAAGATAACTATTTGTCCGCCTTAGCCTTTCCTTTATCCTTACTGGATCCTTCGGTCAGTTCGTTCTTAGTTGCATTCATATAGTTTAAGCAAGGGTGAGCATAACTAGTTCAACAAGTATAACAAATTCATTTGAGCAATATGTTTGTATCATATGAATATATATCTTTTATAACTGAATCAATAGTTATGAAGTACTATAGATAATTCAAAATAGCACTTCTCTTTTCTTTAAAAATGTTTAACAATGAACAATATCTGTTAAACCTTGTTTTTAGTCCAAGACCTTGAGCATTTCATTCTTTCCTTAAAAAGGACAACCCGGCACTAAGTCCGTAAGTCTGGCATTTCTTACAAGCACGTCTAGGTGATCAACCTATAGTACTCTATGTTGTACAACACTACTTCGTTAAACGTATCTACGTTTAAGTTTTGGCAACCTCACGTGCCAGTCGACTGACGACAAAACATTTATTTAGTCATACTCAGTCTTTCTTTGAATCCATACCAAATAGTTGGCATATGATAGCAACATCAATTATATTTTGATAGATTAACATGAAATCCACAAAATACATTAAGTCTAAATGAATGAATTAGCTTAGACTTCTTTGCACATCGATTCATGCGTAAGATACATGAATCATAAAGCTTGTCCAAAATGAACATAGACAAGGGTTTAGAACACTTGCCTTCAGCATCTTCTATAGTTAATTCACTTCTCTTTTGTGTCTTAATAGATTCTACATTATATAATTACATAGCATATCACATTAGGTCGTAAACAATCATGAAGTATTGTCATTAACCTATCTTCTTCTTCCTCTCGGATTATCAATTATTTACTTAATTTACTAACATTCATTAGTTTAGTTAACGTTCATTATAACATTATAACATTTTGATTTTATAAGTGATCTTATACATTTAATGCATAGGTAGTTATGTTCTAAGTAAACTCAAACATTCATTCATCGTGCGTACGGTTTTTGAATTACTAACTTACTTGGTGTTTACATTTTTGTAACCTTTCGTTAACTTTTAATAGTTAAACTTTGAGGTTTTAATCATCCTTTATGATGTTACATAAGTTTAATTAAGTTAATAATTCACCTTCAATCAACTTCCCCTTTCTTTATAATTATTTTCATCCTTTACTGCCTCTTGTCTAGTACTGGCGATGCGGCGCCAGTCTCCTTTGTATATGTCGCGCTGCAATGCGACTCATCAGTGTCTGGGATCTGGGCATGGCGTTGCAGAGCCATGTTCATAGGCTTGGGTGGCGCTGCGGCGCGGACCCTGAGCCTTTGAATTTTTTTTAAGTTTTCCAATTCTAATCATTTTCGGGCTCGTAACTTAATCGTTATAAGTCGGAATTGGGTCGTTCAAAAGTCATTATCTCACATATCTTGTATACTACAATTTTATTAGGACAACTTATGTTTTTGAATCCGTTAACACTAAATTCACAGTTTAAGTTCCTTATTACGCGTTCGTTAAATGTTCGTGAACGTTCATAACTTGTTTCTTCGTTTTAAGTTAGAATTCGACCATTCATGATTCCACAACACTTAAATACAAAGTTCTACTATACGCCATCGAAAACTAAGGTTTTTGAGTTAAACGGCGACTTTTAACTTTCATTTCGAGAATTTCATGATTTCGACGATTATCGTCTAATCTCGTAAATTTTGTCATAACTTCGTTACTTGAGATTTTTACTTTGTTCAAAATGGATTCATTCCATTACCTAAACATCCATCATATTAAACAAACATAAATCATTTAATTCTACATATGATTGTTTTAAACTTGTCTATCAACAACATACGCTAAATTTTCATGTGTTCTTCTTTAGTTCATAATTCTATGATTATGATTCCACTTGTAACATAGTTTATTAATGTTTAAGTCTACTAATAGCCATCCTTGTTACTCCTTATGATATATGCTCCACTAATATCCGCTTCTCTATCAAAACTACAAATGAAGAGATGAATATTACAGGTTAACATTTCATTACCTTTGGTGCTCTAGCTTGATTCTTCTACCTTGATTAGTTAAACTAGCTCTCACTTCTCTCTCAATATTAATGATCTAAGGTGTTGGTGATTTGAACAAGCAACAAATGATTCACCAAGCTCCTTATTTATAGAATTCCAAAGTGAGAGCACAATGGTCAAAATGACATCCACCTCCTTACTATTCCACCTCCTTACTGTTACATCCAAAAAATTTAGAAGATCTTGAATTATTAACTTAAATGTTAAAGAATAAAATCTATAGTGAAAATAGAGGAACTATTTAATTTTTTTTAAAGAAAAACCTATATGGTTTACTATTTGAATAGAATTGAGGAAATAAGGGTTACAAAATTCAAAACCTAGAATGAAATTATATTTGAAAGTATGTTAAGAATAAGGTATTATGTTACCTTTAAATTTTATGTTAATTAATGAAAGAAATTATGAGAATGATTTAAATTTTTAAAAGAAAGAAATAGATTATGAATGTGGGAAATTTATTAAGGAAATAAATCTCAATAAAGAGATATGATAATGATAAATACTTTATGAATATGTGAGTAAATGAATATGAATATTATGTGTTTGTTTTTATTTGTTTATTATAAACAAATAAAATAAACTAAGGTAACCTAATTATATATTAGGAATGAAAAACTTAAGGGTTATGGTAAGGGAGAATAATAGTATTTAAAATATATAACTAATTCTAAGAGATTTATTTCATACATCTCAATTAATTAATTTTATAACTTAATTATAGCAAGTCTAATTTAGTTAATAAAATAAATGTGCATCAGTAAGGATTTAAGTTATCAATGAGAAAATGAAAATCCTAATTAAATAATTAAGGAAGAATAAAATTAAAAAGTGTTGGACTATGTTAATTTACATGGCCCAAAGAATTAGGTAAGAAGCCCAAAAGAAATTAATTCAAAGCCCAAGCTTAGCCCAATTGAAGAGGGGGTATTTTAGACATTTGACATACTAAATAAGAACTAAAATAAAAGCAAAACTTGGTGAATAATGGGCCATTTAGTCGGATATAAAGTAGAGGGGAAAAGGAGTGCATGCCATCAATTATAAGCCACACATGTGCAAAAGATATCTACCAAATAAGCTAGGTGTCATCTCTTGTGATAAGCCACCACACTCCATTAAATTAGTAAGCAATAAAATGAAACCAAAGTGTGGGTGAATAAGGGTCACTTGACCGGTTAGTGGAGAAGAAAAAAGGTGATGTGTATGGCTATATACTACATACTTTACAGTACATTAAAACTTATTCTCTCTTTCATCTATTGTTTCATTTTCTTCTAACAAAGAACTAAAGATGGAGAGGGAAAGAGAGAACCAAGATGGCTTCGACAACCCCTTAAAGGAAAGGAGAGAGAGTTTTTTAAACTATAAAATCTCCATAATCAAACTTAGGAAGAAGAATAAGGAAGCTCACAAGCAATGGTATAAAATCTAACTAGATTATGTAATTTTATTTTGATTATTCTCAATCAAAACATGAATATATATTTCTAAACTAAAAAATCATGAATATACTTGTTGATGAGTGTTTTATGTTTATATATACCCATATTGGGTGTTGATTTGTTTGGAAATCAAAAGAAAAGAAAAGTAATTTTTCTAATTTATAAACTATAAAATTTTTATATACTTTGGATTTTCACCGTTTTTTAATCTACACCTTTTTTTTTTGCGATTTGTCAAAGAGAGGTACTAGATATGTAAGTTAACTACTAAAACTAAGTGGTTGCACTCAAAAATGTTGAGTACACATTCTGTAGTGGCTGTTTTAGCAAAAATAGTTTCATTGTTAAAAAGGAAAACATACTGTTTTGGTCCAGTCAGTGCCAGGGGTAGTTTTGTCATTTTTCTGATATTCAAAAATTCTGAAAAACTTTGGGAAGATAATATGACAAGGTTTCTAACATTCCAAGTAGAATCACTGAAAAAAAGAGTTGTAGATTTCCGTATGGACTGTTTTTAGCAAAGTACGAAAAACTCATTTTTCCCAAAAAGCTAATGTTCCATATTTTGTAAGAGATGTTTCGGCAACTTTGTTAATGAAATAAATTCAAGCCTCTTGGGACATAAAAATATATGACACAAAGTAGCTCTTGTCCAAAAATGAGCTCATTCCGACTTAAAATGACCATGATATAGCTATTTTAATTTTTGGGATTTTCTAACGAAAACGGCTATAACCGGAGTTCTATAACTCCGATCGCCACGAAATTTAAACTGGAGGCTCATGTTAACACGTTGTAAATACTCAAATTTTTTTATTCATGTTACTAACCTTGCAGGAGAGCAAAGTCGTCTTCAAGAGATAACCCTATAGGTCATAACAGCTCAATCCCAAAGACAACCCCGGGATACTCAATCTTTTCCATCTCGGAAATAACCCTGAGATAATTAGTTCCAGTCCCGGAGATAACCCTGGGGATTTTAGTACCAACCTCGGTGACAACCTCGAGGAATGCAATCTAAGATGTCTTTTCTATCTCGAGACAACCCCGAGATACTTAATTACAGTCCCAGAGATAACCCCAAGAGATTTCATTCCAATCTCGGAGACAACCCCGAGATACTCAATTCCAGTCCCGGAGATAACCCCAGGAGATTCTGTTTTAACCTCAGAGATAAACCCGAGGAAGGCAGTTGTAGTTCAGGAGATAACCTCAAAAAAGCTCGTTTCAATCCCTAAAAGGCAGCTTTAACCTCGGAGATAACCTTGAGGCACTCAATTCCAACCCTGGGAGGTCAGGCACACCTCAGAGATAACCCTGAGAACATTCCGTAGTTACATCAGCCCAATCTCAGAGATAAACCTGAGCAATGACTGCTAAATCAGCCCAGAACCAGAGATAACCCCGGTGAGGGGTAAAATTATCATTTTGCCACCTCGATCTCACATTCGCGCTGTGACGCCCCCGAAATAGGTATACATCACACAATCTGAGTCGTCAAATATATGGTACAGAAATAAATACAACTTCATTAATACAATTATCGTGCAAAATACGACAACACATATACTGTGAGTTTAAATACAAATATTGTCTAATAAACAGTATTCAAACTCAAAAAGAGTCCTCATTACAATTATTGATACACTATTTTACAAAAATAGTGAGGACTGCTAGAACTGTAACAATCCAGAATTTTAAGTTATAATTTTAAATATTTATTGAGTTATATAAATATTTAATAGATGTGTTTATTGTTGAATAAATATTTAATTTGATTTGACTTGATTGGTTAATTATTTGTTAAATAAATAATTAAGGAGTTAAGAAAATTAATTGTTATGAGATAATATTCTAATTTAATTTAATAATTAAGTTAGAGAGTTTATAATGATTAAAAGAATTATTATATTTTAATTTGGATTTATAATTAAAGTGATGTGTTAGTGGATTAAATAAAGTTATAATTATAAAGAAAATTATAATTATGTGGTATTGTTTTATGTGTTAAAGTAATTTAATAAATTATTATTAGAATTAATTAAATTGATTTTTGAAAATTTAATTAAATAAAATTGTGACAAATAACCTTACTATAAAGGAGTTATTAAAATAAATTAAAGGAGTTTAATTTAGTTTTGCCAAACAAGGCTTAATGCATATTAAGTCTTTAATCTAATGGTATTTTACCAAACAAGGCATAAGGATTAATGAGATAAATTTTAAGTTAGTTAGCCAAACAAGCCTTATGGCTTTTGATTTTCAAAAATATAATAACTAATATCAGTTATACATATATTTATATTATATAATTAATACATATATTATTACCTATACGTTATATTTTACTACATGAGTTAGAATAGAGAAGAAAAACTCAGAAGAAGAAAAATAAGAAAAGAAGAAAATTGAGAGAAAACTTGAGAGAATTCTAGAGAAGTTTTGAGAGAAGAATTGGGGAAAAAAAGATTGCCGATCAAAGGAAAAGTTATCATCTTCTAAAACTATGGTATCATCTTAATCCTTTTATCTTTAAAGTTTTAGTTTTTCTCTTCCAAAATTTTCAGTAAAATCTTTGTAGAGGTTGAATTATTTGTTATATATAGTTTTATATATGATAAATTAGTTGTTGTGAAACTGTTTTCATAACTTTATATATGAGTATAGTCAATGAATTCATGTTATGTATGTAATTTGGGAAGAAAACTATATTCCAGTGAGTTTATATGAATATGACTTAGTTTAAAATAAAATTAAGGTTTAATTAGTTGTTTAATTTATAAATTGACTATTGAATTTGAAAGAGGATGAATAAACACAAACAAGGAACTTAGAATTAACTGTTTCGGTTGAAAAACAAAATCATAGTGATGATTTTCACTGAAAATGTCAAAAAGTGAAGTTTTATCAAAAAACAGTGAAATTAGATGTTTTAGATTCAATGTTTATGCTGTTATATGGGTAAAATCATGTTAATAGTCTTTAAATTATTTTTATATGAAGTGTTTGTATGTATTACATGTTAATTAGGTTGTTAGAAATTAGCTTGTAGGCCAATTTGGCTTTTGTTCATACTGTTGCCGAGGCTGGTCGCCGAGGACTGGAGTTCGGCGTCGCAGCGCGGCCCAGCAGTACATTTCTCGTGCCGCAGCGCCAGCGCCACACCGCAGCGGCAGTGCCACGCCGTAGCGCCATGCATCGGCTTGTGCCTCGAGCAGCAGCGCCGCGCCGCAGTGCCTGCCCATAGTGTTAACTGTGGCGACACAGCGCGAGTTAGCAGAATGGTCAGACATAATGTTTTAATTACACTAAGTCTAAAAAAAAATTGTTATGCTTTATTAGAAGGACTGTTAAGATATTATTTCAGTATTTATATACTAAGAATGAGCATATTTTTAATATGCTTTTAGTTTTATTACTAATGTAATTTGATTACGTGGTTAAAGATCAAACCTTACATGATGTATATACTTATTTATATATAGAATGTTGGTAGTGACAAATTATGTCATGATGACATATATATATATATATATATATATATATATATATATATATATATATATATATATATATATAGATAGGGTATTGTGATTCAAGTTGTTAAGATTTAGCTTACACTCAAGGCAAGTTTTCTAACTCTACACTTTCGTTGAGCTACTTCTATTATTATTACATTGTGCAATTTTATTCTTACGATTGAGCAAGTTCTTATATCTAGTTTGTTTATGAGGATGCAAGTTGTCTAAATCTCATTTTTGTATTGAACAAGTTATTCTTGTCTTTAACTTGTTATTTAGCATGTAAGTTTATATATTCTAATATACCAAGGTTGAACAAGTTTTATCGTTCAATTTACTATTTTTTTATGCATGCTTAGTACTCAATTTTAAATAACCTTGGCTTAATATTGTTCAAGCAAGGTACATTATAATTATTCAATGTTTATGCTTTTAACTTATTCTTAAAGCATGACCTTAGTATAAAATGTTTATTCAGTTATGAAATTTTTATTCAACTAATCTTTAGTTAATGTTCGTTAAACCAAAATTATCTTGAAATGTATCCAAACCAAACTTACTTTGGTGTGGACTTGCACTCTAAATACTGAGATGAACAACCCTATTATTAGGGGATAATTTACGCTTAGCGTTGAAATGTTTGTGCACAATACATTGTACGAAGGGCTGATCCCCTAAGTACGAGGAGTCCCTATAGTCTTATGGATGTTAAAGTTTAAGTTGAAAGATTACTTATAACCATGGACATAGTTCATGGTCTTGTGACCCTCAGTTAAATATTTCATGATTTTGATTATCATTGATAAAGCATTTTGTTCAGTTTCATTGTGCCTATTATTTGGCAGTTGTTGTAAAGATTTTATTCATTGTCATTTCAAGTGAGCTTTGTTTGCTCACTTTTGCTTATATAACTATTATAGCTAAGGATGAGAAGGTCGATGTACCTAGCACAAGTAAAGGAAAATGAAAGATGAACAAGTATTGAAGACTTGTAACATGTTGATATTTTATTATCAGACTTTATTTTTAGACTTTATTTTAATGATTGTAATGAAGCTATTTAAATTTTTCGTATATGAATGATTGTTTTTAAAGGTTAGATAACTTGAGAGATTTTTATTAATGTAATCCTTTATTGGGAAGGTTTATTATTCAATTTTATTATGATTGGGTAGTTAGATATGAATGTTTTATTTAAGTGAACACCAAATCTTGTGGTAATGAAGTACCCGGATTTATAGGCGTCACAAGTTGGTATCAATGCTTTAGGTTATGAACCTTAGGTGGGGGGAAAAGCCTTAAGAAGTAACCTTTGAAAAGATAGTGGTGATAAACTCTTATCGAAATTTAAGGAAAAAGTATAAAACATTATGTGCTTATGTGATTACAATTTATGTGCTCGTGAGTGTCGAGTAGTAATGATTAGTAATTAAAACTTAAAATTTTATTGTCAGGATGACTAATGTCGGAGAATCCAGTTAGACTAGGGAGGAAAGACCTCAGATGCCTAAAGAGGAGGAGTCTCGTGACATTCAGGTGGTTTGGGAACAACTACTGCCACGGGAGTCAGTCCCGTTGGTCACAGTGGTTGAAGATGAAGATGATGATGTAGAAATAGATGAGGAGGATTCCGTGGAGCTGCCACAGGCGGATGAGGTTGACGAGGATGAGGAGGAAGATATTCCACTAATCTCGATCGCTGCTCGTATGTATGATGAAGTCTACGACCGCAATGTGGAACTTCAGGATACTGTCTAGGAGTTGGAAGAGATAGTAGTTGAACAACAGACTTCAATGGCACAGAAGGATGATGAGATCCAGGATCGAGATGAACGTCTGACTAATGTTGAAGAAAAGATTGTCCACACTGAAGGAGAGAAGGAATAACTGACGAGGAGATCGCAGAACTAAAGAACAAGCTACAGGAAGAATCTACAAAAAGGGCAAGAGCCGAAGATGCGTACGAGGAAGCTTTTCAACAAGCCGGGATAGCAGTAAGAGATGCACAAGCGAAGAGGATGAAGATGGAGGAGATGAATAACGTATTCAACACCGTGATTAATTGAGCTCAAGATCAGGTCATGGGTTATCTGATTCTGTTCGAGATGCTGCCATCGTTCATATTAGATCACAGAACAATGTTCCGGATTATGGAGGAAGAGCGTCATAAGGCTACGTCGTATCTTAGTAGGAAATCATAGGGAATGTACCTGTTATGCGATTAATAAAATGCTAAATAATATGTAAATCCCAAGTGTTAGGTAACCTATGGGATATGATGATGATGTTATCCTGAAACTTTTTTAGTTCAGGAAAGTAATGTACATAGCAGTGATGCTATTGTTATGATGTTTTCAAAGAGATTATCAATGAATAAAAGTTTTTATTTTATTTTATTTAAAGTGTTATGTGTTATGTGATGATTTCTTTTATGAGATATAAGTTAAGTAGAAAATACTTAAAAGAAATTGAGTAATAACCTAATGAGTGTATTTTAACAGAAAATGCCTCCAAGACGTCAACCACGACAAAGAACCACTGAGGGAACCACCAATAACGATAATGTTGATGCTAATCCAGTCCAGCAGCTAGTGATGTTATTGATGGGTGCACTGGAGAATCAACCGCATAATCAAGCTACAACATTTAAGGACTTCAAGGTGGTTGGACCACCAGAATTCTGTGGGTCCATAAATCCAGTTGAAGCACAGACCTGAATCATGGAGATAGAGAAAGTGTTCGATGTTGCGAGAGTAGGGGAGGATCAGAAGACTACTTTGGCAACAGTCATGTTAAAAGCAGAGGCTAGTTATTGGTGGCAAGCCAATAAAACCCGAGGAGGATAAGGGGTTATGACTTGGGATAGGTTTAAGGAGATATTCTTCGAGACTTATTTCCTAGAGAGTTCGAAGAGTCAGCTAAAGGTGTATTTTTTAGAACTGAAGCAGGGAACGATGACAGTATCGGAGTATGCCGTAAAATTCAATGAGTTGGCAAGGTTTGCGCCATATCAAGTTAGCACTGATGAACGCAAGGCTAAGAGATTTGAGCAGGGACTGAAACCCATGTTGTACAGTAGGGTCTCCCTATTCTAGCTGAAGACATTTACAGCGGTAATGGAGAAGGAAATTCTCGCTGAAGGTGGAGTCGAGGCGGTAACAAAGTTCAATCAAGAACAGAAAACGAAGAAGAATGAAGTGGAAGTTAAGAATGGAGGTGGTGGTAGTGAAAATGGTAACAATAATCTGAAAAGAATATTGAATGGAAATGTGGGTGCTGGAAATCAGCAGGGTAACCAGCAGAATAAGAAGTTCGAAGCATGTGCCACGTGCGGGAAGTTTCACAAGGGTGTATGCTTAATGGGGAAACGAGTATGCTTTAACTGTGGCCAGGAGGGTCACATCGCCCCAAATTGTAATCAACCCAAGAAGAATGTTTGCTTCGCATGCTGGTCCAAGGATCACTTTGCTCGTAAGTGCCCTAAGAAGAAGGTTGGAGAGACAACAGGAAGTAATGGAGGTAGCAGTGGAGGTACATGGGCCATTACTTGACCAACGGCATCAAACAAACCCACAACCAGAACCTTCAATATGACTGTGCAAGATGTTGTGCAATCAAAAGGATATGGTGTTAGGTATTATCCCAATCAATGATATTAATGCTTATGTATTATTTGATTCGGGTGCTACTTGCTCGTTTATATCTGATGAATTTGCTAAGAAGTTAGGATTGACTAGTGAATAATTGAATTTCCCTTTAAACATAGAAATTGCGAATAGGGAAGTAATTCCTGTTAGGTTCGTATACAAGAACTGTAGGGTGAATATTAAGGGGAATATCACGATGGTAGATTTAATTCTAATTAGACTTGGAGAGTTTGATGTTATTTGGGAATGGATTGGCTGTTCAATTATGGAGCGATAATTGATTGCCAAAAGAATTGGGTAAACCTTATGACTCCGTCAAAGGTAGTTTTCTATGGTATCAAATGGCCTAGACAAATGAGATGTCTGACGATTATGCAGGCCAAGAAGTTGTTGAGTTAATGATGTGTGGGTTATTTAGCTTACATAGTCGATACTCAGAAGAAGGGTGTGAAACTAGAACAGATACCAGTGGTTAGGGAATTTGAAGATGTGTTTCCAGAGGATTTGCCAGGACTTCCGCCCGATAGAGAAATTGAGTTCGTGATCGAATTAGCGCCAGGAACAGCACCGATATTGAAGGCCCCGTACAAAATGGCTCCGACAGAGATGAAGGAACTGATGGTACAACTGCAGGAGCTATTAGACAAGAAGTATATTCAACCAAGTGTATCACCGTGGGGAGCACCGATGTTATTCATGAAGAAGAAGGATGGGTCAATGCGTCTTTACATTGATTATAAGGAATTAAGAATAAATATTTGTTGCCAATAATAGATGACTTGTTTGATCAATTGAAGGGTGCTAAATACTTCTCGAAAATAGATTTGAGAAGTGGGTATCACCAATTGAAAGTAAGAAAGGAGGATATACCTAGAACGACATTCAGAACTCGGTATGTGCATTACGAGTTTCTGGTGATGTCTTTTGGTTTGACCAATACCCATGCTGCATTAATGGATTTGATGAATAGGGTGTTTAAACCATTTTTAGACAAGTTTGTGATGGTATTTATCGACGACATTCTGGTGTACTCCAAGACTCAGGAAGAACACGTGGAACACTTACGTTTGACGTTAGAAACACTAGGAAAGGAAAAGTTGCACGCGAAATTCTCTAAGACTGAATTTTGGCTAGATCGTGTACAATTTTTTGGACATGTGATTGACAAATATGGGATTTCAGTGGATCCATAAAAAGTTAAAGCCGTAATCAATTGGGAACAACCAAGAACACCTTCGGAGGTGAGGAGTTTCTCGGGACTGGTCGGTTATTATAGACGATTTAATCAAGATTTTTCCAAGATAGCCACTCCACTAACAAATTTGACAAGGAAAACTGTAAAATTTGTTTGGACAGAGATATGTGAATAAAGTTTTCAAGATTTGAAGAAGAAGTTAATTGTGACACTTGTGTTGTCATTACCAGACAATACAAGATACTTTGTGCTATATAGTGATGCCACACATAAAGGATTGGGTTGTGTTCTTATGTAGAACGAAAAAGTTATTGCATATGCATTAAGGAAACTGAAGGACTATGAGAAGGGATATCCGACTCCTGATTTAGAGTTGACTGCAATGGTATTTGCTCTGAAGATATGGAGACACTATCTCTATCATTAGACACTATCTCTAATGATACTGAAAGAATAACATAATTATGAAGAAAATTACATCCTTTACCTCAAAAGAATAGTACTTTCGGCTGAAATATCAGATATAAGGCTGAAGAAAACTTGCACTGAATAGCAACTCACAAAGTATCTAAATACTCACAAAATACGTTCGATAATATCGAGAGAGAAAGCTTATGATTCTGGTGTGATTTTCAATTCTAACTAAGCACCATATTTATAGAAAAATTCTTAGAACGCCATAGCAGACTGACCTGCTACCTGATGGCTTTACCTGCTACTATTCACGCCCACCACTTTTAAAATAAATTTTCAGCACATTTCATTTCTAACAACCAAAAGTGGGGCCCACCATGTTTTTAATAAAAATATTTATTTTTTAAACTTCAATAATTCATAATAAATAGCCCTTTTATCAGAAAAATACGAATTTTATGTCCATTCCATAGGAAATTAAATTGTCTACAACTTTGTAGATTTAAGTTTTTCTAAATTCTAAACGAAAAATCACCGAAATCCACATACGGACGATTTTCAACACCTATATTCTGACAAAAATATTGATAAAACACGTCAGCATTAATTCCCTCATTTATAACCACAATAAATATATCCATCATTTATATCCACATAAAATAAATATTTCCTTATCATATAAATCAATAATTAATTATTCACAAATAATATTACAGAATCATAATTATGACAACCAGGTCCTTCCAAGGAAAGAAGGGGCTTTCCGATAAGGATTTCTCCTTACTGGCGCACAATTAGGTGACCAATGCCCTTTCATATACAAAACTTCCTTAGACATTGCCAATAATCCTATCTAGCAATATTATTCAAATAATATGCATTATTGATCTGATAATGGAGATACTGTGCAGTGACAATTATTGAAATAACAATAATATAACATATCAACATAGCAATTATTAAATCAATAAAATAAAATATTGAATAGTAATTACTGTAACAGTTATTGAGTAGTGCCTTCTTACGTAAGAATCAATAATTTAAAAATATTGTTCAATACCGTGTGCTACTATGCAACCACGCATATTACTGTATTTTAACCACCGGGTATTCCAATAGTGTTAACGATAACAACTACACCGTTATTTATAAAAACTCAAACTTGTCATTTTTTTATCTGACCGTTTTTCGTTATGGGGCCTACAAATGGTTGCGTTGTCGTACGAATATTCTCCGACATCAAAAATATTCCGCGACCAAACGAATATTCCCTAAAAATAATGAATATTTTATAACCATTTGCTTATTTTGTAAAATTTTCACATTTCACCCATAACCAAAGTATTATATCAAATTAACGCCGTATTATTTACAATAATAAATAGAGGAAATTCAATTTTATTCATTAAAAAGTTGGGGTCTTACAACCTCCCCTCCTTATGAAATTTCATCCCCGAAATTGACGTACGTACCTGGTGTTTCAAAAAAGTGAGGATACCTCGCTTTCATTTCTGATTCCAACTCACATGTCATTTCTTCAATAGCATGGTTTCTCCACAAAACCTTAACGTGTGGTATAATCTTGGTGCGTAAGACATGCTATTTCTTATCTAAGATCTTAACAGGTACCTCCTCGTACGTTAAATCTTCGGCTATCTCGTCTGGTTCTAACTAAATAATGTGGTTTGAGTCTTTCACATATTTACGAAGCATAGATATATGAAAAAACATTATGAACATGAGACATGCTTGGAGGTAATGCGAGTCTATAGGCCACATTTCCTATTCGGTCAAGAATCCTAAATGGAACAACAAATCTTGGATTGAGCTTTCCTCTCTTCCCAATTCTTGTAACTCCCTTCCATGGTGCAATACATAACAATACATGATCCCCAATATTAAATTCCACGTCCTTTCGATGAAGATCCGAATAACTCTTTTGTCGATCCTGTGTCATTTGTATACGTTATCGAATCGTTTAGATCTTCTCTATAGTTATGCGTACCAACTCTGGTCCCAAAAACATTGCTTCTCCCACCTAATCCCAATATACTAGAGAGCGACACTTTCGTCCATACAACACCTCGAATGGAGCCACACCTATACTTGCCTGATAATTGTTGTTGTAGGAGAATTCCACCAATGGTAGGTACTTATCCCAACTCCCTTTGAAATCTAGGACACAAAGTCTTAATAGATCTTCAATAGTTTGAATAGTCCTCTCTGATTGCTCGTCTATTTGAGGATGGTATGCCGAACTGAATCATAAATTCGTGCGCATAACTTTCTACAAGCTAACCCAAAATGGGGAAGTGAATCTTGGGTCACGATCCGAAACTATGGATACTGGAACGCCATGCAATCTCACAATCTCATTCACATACATACGAGCAAGACGTTAAAGGGAATAAGTCTCCCGTATAGGCAAGAAATGAGCAGACTTGGTTAATCTATCAACAATGACCTAAATCGCATCTATGCCTTGAGAAACCTTGGGAAGACCCGTAACGAACTCCGTGGTAATTTATTCCCACTTCCATTTCAGAATCTCAAGTGGTTGCAATAGACCCTTCGGCACTTGATGTTCTGCATTTACACGTTAACAAGTTAAACACCTCGAGATAAACTTCGCGACCTCTCTCTTCATATTGCTCCACCAAAATGTATGTATAAGATTATGATACATTTTGGTACTCCAAGGATGGATTGCAAACGATGTATTGTGTGCCTCCATCATGATTCTATGTTTCAAGTCAGAATCGTTAGGAACACAAAGTCTGGAGTTGACTCGAAGTATTCCTTCTTCATCGTTTCTTACTTCTGGAATAGCACCTTCTTGTACTTTCTTCTTCATACGCATCGGCTCTATGTCCGTAGCTTGAGCAGCTTTAACTTTATCGATTAAAGTCAGTTCTACTCTTATATTTGATATCATCACGTGGGTACTTGGAACCTTTACCTCTGTCTCCATCCTTTGCAAGTCATACAAAATGGGCCTTTGTGTTAACAACATTGCACTTGTACCCGCATATGATCTTCTACTCAATGCGTCAGCTACCATGTTTGTTTTTCAAGGATGATACTGGATGGTATGATCGTAATCTTTCAACAACTCGAGCCAACGTCATTGCCGCATGTTGAGTTCCTTTTGGGTGAAGAAATATTTGAGGCTTTTATGATCTGTATAGATCTCCACTTTCTCCCCATATAGGCAGTGTCTCCAGATCTTCAACGTGAAAATGACTGCTGCTAACTCAAAATCATGAGTAGGATAATTCCTCTCATATTCTTTGAGTTGTCGCGAGGCATAGGTTATGACTTTCTCATGTTGCATGAGAACACATCCTAACCCTTTGCCTGAACCATCGCTGTAGATAACAAAACCATCTGAACCAGATGGTATTGTCAGAACAGGTGCCGAAATGAGTCTCCTCTTGAGCTCTTAGAAACTCTTCACGCATTCCTCGCTCCATACGAATTTTGTATCTTTCCGAGTCAGCTGAGTTAACGGAGTAGCGATTCTAGAAAATCCTTCCACGAATCTCCGATAATAACCAACTAAGCCTAGAAACCTACGTACTTCGGTCATTGACTTCGGTTGCTCCCAACTTTTTATTACTTTAATCTTCGCCGGGTTAACAGATACTCCATGTTTTGACACCACGTGCCCAATGAATGATACTTCCTCAAGCCAGAACTCGCATTTCTTTAGCTTGGCATATAGATTGTTATCACAAAGCCTTTGCAGTACCAGCTTTAAATGGTGCTCATGATCTTCACGGCTTTCGAAATAGATAAGGATGTCATCAATAAAGACGACAACAAACTGATCCAAATATTCTTTGAACACACGGTTCATCATATCCATGAAAGTAGCAGGAGCATTAGTCAATCCAAAAGACATGACTAAGAATTTATAATGCCCGTACCGAGTTCTGAATGCAGTCTTCAGAATATCCTCAGTTTTAATCTTCAGCTGATGATATCTAAAACAAAGATCGATATTTGAAAAGAATTGTGCTCCTTGCAACTTGTCAAAAAGGTCATCAATGCGAGGTATCAGATACCTATTCTTGATGGTGACATGGTTTAATTCTAGGTAGTCAATACAAAGTCGCATACTCTCGTCTTTCTTCTTTACAAATAAGATAAGAGCACCCCAAGGAGATGTACTAGGACGAATGAAACCGATGTCCAACAACTCCTGTAGTTGGACCTTTAACTCTTGAAGTTCAATTGGAGCCATTCGATATAGGGTTTTAGAAATGGGCTTTGTACCAGGTTCAAGTTCAATAAAGAATTTAACTTCACGTTATGGGGGTAGACCAAGAAGTTCTTCAGGAAATACGTCAGGAAATTCACTAACAATCGAAATATTATTCAAATCTGACGTGTTTTTGTTCATGTCCGTGACATGGGCTAAGAAAGCTTGACATTCATTTTTCAATAAAACGAATAGCTTTATGGCTTGATATGACAGTGATTGACTTTAGTGGTTTGGTTGTTTAAATTCGCATAACAGGTTGGTTAGGAATATGAAAACTAACAACCTTACGAAAATAATCAATTTTAGCATGATGTATGGTTAACCAATTAATCCCTAAAATCACATCAAATGCAAGTATTTTCAACAAAATAAAATCGGTAGGTAATGTGACAGTTCCAACTTGAATCAAGCAAGATTTATAAACAGTAGATGTAATGAAAGTTTCTCCTAATGGAGTTTCAACAGATAAGTCAAAGTCTAATTTCTCCATAGTCAAGCTCAAACGTTGAGCACAAGCAGGAGAGACAAAAGAATGGGTAGAAATGGTATCTAATAAGGTATAAACTTCACAAATGTTTATGATTAGCTTACCCGTGATCACCTTGTTCGGGTTTCTCGCGTTTTGGGCAGTCACGACAAACGCCCTTCCAGGAACCACCGACTTTGACTTTTCCGGGACAGCCTTTGGAGTCACCATCCCCATTGGACTTAGTTTCGCTCTAAAATAATCTCTAGCTATATGACCTTCTTTTCCAAAGTTATAACACACCTTGGATTATTGTGGGCCAACTAATTGAATCTTGCCGCATAATCTGGTACGGACATATTCCCTTGTTTTAACTCCAAAAATTGGACCTCTATTTGGTTCTGCGAGCTGGTCGAAAAATACATCTCGAAAAATATGTCCTTGAACCTCTCCCAGGTAATCACACATTCTCCTCCACGGACCTTATTT
This sequence comes from Panax notoginseng, assembly GCA_016801055.1. Taxonomy (NCBI): domain Eukaryota; kingdom Viridiplantae; phylum Streptophyta; class Magnoliopsida; order Apiales; family Araliaceae; genus Panax; species Panax notoginseng. The sequence continues at coordinate 179,260,319 of CM029014.1, forward strand.
ACTTGCCACCAATAACTGGCCTCTGATTTCAACATAAACGTCGCGTAGGCTGTTTTCTAGTCCTCTCTGACTCTAGCAACATCAAAAACTTTTTCCATCTCCATAACCCAAGTTTGAGCCTCGATCGGGTTCATGGAGCCTTTAAACTCTGGCGGTCCCACCGCCTTAAAGTCCTTGAATGTCGTATTCGGTGGAGCTTGAGGTTGATTATGAATCGCTCAGCTAATAAGTTCACCAATTGATGAACTGGTTTAGCATTGGCGTTGTTGTTGTTAATAGTTGATTCTTCTTGAGCTGGTTGACGGTTTTGTCTTCTTCTCGGAGGCATATTTCTGTTAAAATATATGTTTATTAGATCTTTATCCAATTCTCTAAATAGTTAAGACTTAACTTAACAATTTAACATAATCACTTAATAAACTCTGATATTTTATTCAAATCAAAAGTTTTAACATCATACGATAGCATCACTACTATTTACATCAACTATCTTGAGATAAAAAATCTATAGGATTTAAAACATTAAAATATTCCTTTGTTTATAACCACATCGGAATTTATATCTTTAACTACTAGATAGGTTTTCACATAATTAAACTAATCATATCACTGCCTGTTAAGGCCCTGAATAGCCTTGCTATTACTACTACAAAATACTAAATAGAAAATACTTAAACCACAACGTTTTTTATAAAAACGTTATGGTATTTTTTTTACAACGTTTTTTAAAAAAACGTTGCAGATATATACGCAAAAACGTTATCTATTTAAAAGGGAATTTATTTTATTTTAATTAGATAACGTTTTTTTTAAATCGTTGTCTATGAAGAAAAATACGGAGCTAAAAAAAAGTCGGTTAAATTAAAACTTAAAACCAAATCCGCTCTCTTTCGCATTTGTCACCGAGTGTCTTCTTCTCTCTCCTATCCTATCTCTGTACTTTCTCTCCATGATGGAGGTACTTTCTGTGCGAACGAACGCCTCATCGACGACACTCAAGCTGTGTCTCCGTTCGATTTGATGACTGCGATTCTGAAAGGAGGAAACATCGACCTGTCTAGTTCATCGAAGTCTGGTGTGTCGATGCCGCCGTCACTGGCGATGTTTGTAGACAATCAGGATTTGCTAATGCTGCTCACAACTTCGGTTTCTCCTCAAAATCTCGCCATTTTTGAAGCTTCAGAATCAATAAGGAGCTTTAATTCGTTTTGTTTCACGGTTTCAAGCATGGAATTCAAGGTTTTGGTTTGAAAAATTTGGATAAATCTAGGGCTTTTATGAGCGTCTCTGTTGGATCTCAAACTGCTACTAATGATGCTTTTTTCTCGGATAAATCTAGGGCTTTTACGGTGTTGGCTGGTGATCTCCGGTCAGTGTTAGGGCTACTGCGACTCCTGGGCTAGAACGTTTCCATCGAAAGATCGCGACTATGGGTATAGTCAGCTCTTTTGTATTCAGTTGTTGTATATTTCGTGTTTTTTTATTGCGAAAACAAATAGCATTTTTTTTATTTGCTCCGGTGACTAATTTTGAGAAAGCATGATGTTGTTGGCAAATTTGTTGAGTTCTATGGTAATTTCATGTTCATGAAATTGAGTGACTAGGTTCACTTGAAGTTCAGTTCTTTATATATCTATCTGTCATCTTTAAGGTTTAATTCTCTTTCTATGTCCATACAGGTGAAGGTATGGGCGAATTGTCACTGACTGATAGGGCTAGTATTGCAAATATGTCACCCGAGTATGGAGCAACTATGGGTTTTTTCCCTGTAGATCATGTTACATTGCAATATCTTAAATTAACTGGAAGAAGTAATGAGACAATGAGTTATCTCTCAATGTTTCACTTGTATATGTAAGATATATACCGTGTTTAGTTGGACCCTTAAATGTGATTTTTTTTATTGTTTTATGCATACTAGGTATCAGTGATTGAAGCATATTTGCGTGCAAACAATATGTTTGTTGACTATAATGAGGTAAAAGTCTATTTGGTTTCTTATTTAATGTCAATTTCCTGAGCAAGTAGTTCCAAGTTGACAGTCTGAGGTTAATCACTAAAATACTTCAGGATGATGATCAGAATGCTTAAAGGATGGCGAACCATGAAATTTTTTAATTTATAAAGTTCAACATGGTTTCTTTTCGTTTATTCGTTCTTTCTTCACCACTTTTCCTAGCTTCCAAACAAAAAATGCTTTCTCTTTGTGGTTTATGTTTATTTAATTCTGAACAAATGTTTTGCTATGAAACAGATTGGTGCAGTTGGTTAGAGATTCCAATTAAATTATATATCTTATTGCTGGAATTCTTGCATTACTTCTCGATACAGATTTGAGCTCAACTCAAAGGGACTATGGTCAAACTGCTCAGACTTTTGGAAAGGCACTAATAACCTTAATAAATGAAGTGCTTGATAGCGCGAAGATTGAAGCCAGAAAGTTAGAGCTGGAGGGTGTCCCATTTGACCTCCGCTCCATACTAGATGATGTTCTCTCCTTATTCTCTAAGAAGTCTAAGCACAAAGGTATTGAGGTAAGATCTACTGAGCAGTTATACATTTGATTTATTTTACTTGAGTAGTAAAGCCAACGTTAACTTCTGACTTGTGTTGAGTTGCTATAACAAGATACCATTTAAAGAGACTTGGTATCCTTGTTGAAATTGTAAGTAGCATCAAGATGGCAGCCACAGTATCTGGAAAAAATGGTTCCATGACCGAATTAGATGTCTCAGTATTACAATTGATGAAAAACACTTACATTTGCTGGCATTTTAGTATTGTGAAAGGTCCTTGTGGTCAAAATTTTCCATAGCTTAATTAAGAACTATGAAAGACTACTATTGATAAATAATCTGCATTTAGTGTTTAATAGACCACTTTGATGACTCATGTCCTTTGATTTATGATTTGGCTCCTTTACGGCTATCTTTATGAAGTTTTAATGTTAAGGGGTATTTACAAAATTTTCCATTGGGATTTGAAAAGATACTTGGTAAAAGCATTCAATTGAAGTTCTCCTTCTTATTGAAGTGTATGAAGTTAAGTTTTGTAGTACTGTGCGTTAAGTTTATTGATTTGTTTCTCTCTTATTTCTAATTATTCTTTCAATAGACAGCTGAAGTAATTAGGCGTCAAGCAAGATGCAAAGATCCTTCGGTTTGATTTGGTTGTTTCATCATTCTCAAGTGTAATTATATTCAAGTTATTTAGTATATTGTTGAATCTATTAGTTTATTTGTCAAGTGTTATTTATGATTTAATTTATTTAGTTTTTTTTGTTTGCCACACTCATCCTGTTTGGTTTGCGCTGGAAGTCTTACTGGGATACTTAATCTGTTAGTTTGAGGTATTTTGAGAGCCGGACAAGAATGAATGTGGGGTTAGTTTGAGGTATTTTGCGTGAAAGGATTCAAAGAAGAATCTCGCAGAGTTAACAGGAATATGAATGTGGGGTTACCCAACTCCAATAATAAGGATGTAATGTGATAATAAATAGACAGTGTCTATAAGAAGAGTGATAAAGAAGTTAAGAAAAGAGAGTTATATCTAAGTATGGTGCAATTGTACTCTTTAGTAGTTGATGTATGGTATCTGGGCTAAACGATTCCTTCATAGAGTGGAGGTATATACGAACTAGCAACTCGGAACCTAGTTTGTTGGTTGTTTGTGAGAAACCACTCAGCGTACCATATTGAAACTGTTAGAGACTCGATGTGTACCAAGTGTAGAAATAGACACGTATGATGAAAGTGTAGAACTCGAATGAAATTTTGAGCGATGTAACTAAAGTTAGGAATTCTTAAAGTTAGAATTGTTATATAAACAAGAAGATTCAAAGAAGAATCTTGAAGAGATATAAAGGTAAGAAATGGGAGTTTCCTAACTCCAATAGCCAAGATAACGAATAATGTCGTAAATGATGAAAAAGAGAAAGAATGAGGATCATAAAACAAAACGATCACGAGTTAACAAAAGAATTTTAAGAGAGATGATTATAGAATAAGGTCACGACGTGATCTGTTTAAGTTATAAAAGAAAGATGGTTTGTAATGTTTGAATGATTATAGCTTAATGCTATGAAGATGGTGTACTATGAAATAGTACGAGATAACTCATGAGGAGTTATAGATGATGTGATATGAGGAATTCGTATCGAGCAAAGAGCAAGTTAAAAGAAAGATAGAGTTAGGTGAAATTTCAATTGAGAACTCACGTGATGGCTGAGTTATACAAACCTTTGTATGGACGAGGATTTTGTGCTTGCACTCAGTTTATCACATTGATAATCATTGGAATGTTTGTGTCGCGCTATTTGCTATATGCCTGTTGAGAAGGTGATTCTTTTCTCATGTGTATAACAGATAGGTAGAGTATAGTTAGAGAATATTATAAGGTTAAGTGCGAGTTCTTAAAACTCATACTTATGGTAGGTTCGTGACTCATAATTATATGGTATGTTTTTGAACCCCTCAGCGAATGGACGCCTATGGTCTGACTAGGATAAGTTCTTAAACTCATATGATTGTGGCAAGTTCCTGAACTCATAACGTGTGGTAAGTTTGACGAACTGGGGTATAATTAAGTGTGAACGGAGTATTGAGGATGATATAAATAGATAGACCTATTAAGCAATGAATCATTATAGAAAGTGGAGTTGATGGTGGAAGCATAAGTATTTTAAATCTACTAGCTATGCTAGACTTTCGAAATTTATTGACTTCGTGCTGATGTTTACACTTTTATTTTCTTGAAAAATATTGGATCAAATGATGGAACCAATGAGTTTTAACAATAATACTGTTATTCGTATGTTTATGCTAATTACTTCGGCTAGACAAAAATGATTTGCAATATATCAAAATGTATTTTATATCATTAAAGCATCATGTAACCTGGTGCAAAGATGATAAAAACGATGGAGTCATCAATGCAGTATTACCTAGTGTTGGATGTGATCTAAGGATCGTCAACCCACTATGGTATGATGTAGTATGATAAAGTCACCAAATGACGGAATTCTCAACGGACTGTAAATACAGTGCGGTATCATGATGTCATAAAAAGATTTTTGGGATTTCTTTAAGGTATGAGATATATATATATATATATATATATATATATATATATATATGTATGTATGTATGTATATGTATATTTTGATTGACGTCCGAATTGTTGTAGAAGTCTATGCTATTTGATTCAGCTAGACGAATATTGAAAGATGTTCATGAAATTCAAAAGTTTCTTGAGAAGTTATGCCAAACCAAATTGTTTTGGTACGGATTCAGATGTTGAAAAGCTGAGATGAACAACCCTTTTATAGGGGATTACGCGGAGGCGTTGAGATGTTTGTGCACAATACATTGTACGAAGGGCTGATTGTAATGACCCCAAAATTCATATAATTTAATTATCGACTTCGGTCGTTAATAATACATTCAACCTCTAATTTTATATTATTAAACGATAATACAACCATTGAAATTTGCGGAATAATTAAAATTTTCTATTACAAACTATCCTCATTCCCAAAACCTTCAACCTTTACATTTCAATATCTTATAATCATTTTAATGCTACAATAGTTTACATTCGCAAAATAATATTACAATTCAACATTAATACATTATTCGAAACCTTAAACATGGTTCAAATAATAATAACACAGCCAAAGTATATAAATCTTCAAGTATCATATCTGATTCATGTCTTTCAATAACACATAACTTTACCTTGAATCTTGAACCTGCAAAAGTGGTTATTTACAAGGTTGAGCTCGACAGCCCAGCAAATTTAACAATCTATCATGTTTCACATAGCACACAATTCATGCATTATATATTTCTAATTTATTGAGTTACATTATACAACATGCATATGTTATCACATATCACATATAAATTGAGTTCCATAACCCAATTAACTTGGTCATATTTTGACTTTAACAATTCATAAAGCATGGTATATAACTCACCACATAATCACATTTAATCCACAAACATAATAGAACTGAAAAACTTGCCTTGGATGTTGTTTAATGTTTATAACTTATCTGCGCCGTGATGATCCTACACAAATTGAGGATACATACATGTACATATTAGTTTCACATACAAAATTCACGTACTCAATGTAAACTAATTTTATTTAACTATAATATTTTGTTCTTGTCTTAAAACCATTCTATGTTTCTTTAGAAACTTTTGTCCGTTATAACCTTTTTACGCCCAAAAGGTTCTCTCATGGATTTAGTATGTAAATACTTTACGTATCAAAACATAAACCATTTATATCCCCTTCGTTTTATAGTACTAGGTTCAATATAATTTCACAAGGCAACAGCCCCTCACCTTTGACACCCATTTCGCGGTTTAATAGCTTGCAATTTACTTATCTAATCGTAAGGCATTTTTTTAGTATGTTTTTCATGGCATACAAGACTATTTTTAAGAAATACTAACCTCTCATTTCGGGTTTGTTAAGTAGTCTAAAAAGCGTGCCAAAAATTGACGTTCATAGCAGTCTTCAATTTTTTTCCCAACTTTACCCTCTCTCGCTAAAACAGTCATAACTAATTCGTTTCAAAACATTTTTGAGCGATTCTTGAGCCCACGCGAAGCTAACTTCCGAGGCTACAACTTTCATTCTTTGACCATTTCCAAATTCAAAACACAGAATTCCGAAAAATTCGTTCAAGGTAACTGCCCCGAGTTGGTTAGACAGTTTTGACGCGACTATTTTGAATGGTCATAACTCTTTGCTCCGAAGTCGGAATTAGTCCGTTCCGGAGTCTATGGAAAGCTAATTCAGTGTACTACAACATACCAAAAGCCCAGAAGTTTGTAGAAACAGTAACTGATCAAAACAGTGTCCCGAATAGCACATCCCGCTTTCAGTTTGACAAATTCGACACATTTCTTTCCGATCACCGTAACTCCATCATCCGAGGTCGGAATGAGGTCATTCCAAAGCCTATGGCTTCCTAACTCAGTGCACTACAACTACCCAGAAACTCAGAATTTTTCAGGCAACATAGCTATTCCAGAATTTGACACTATAGTCACTGTTCATTCAATTTTTATTTCTAGACATAGTTTACTAAAATCTTCACCACAGATTCATTTTAACTCCGTTTTGGTTCATTCAAGTTAGGAAATCTTCAGAACTTAGAAGGATATAACATACAATCATCAAATTAAGCTTTTAGACATAAATCAAAAGCACAAATTATCCTCAAGCTCAGTCCCAAAAACTGCCCAACAAGGTTCTTTGTAAATCTTTTATTTTGTGAGTTTTGGTTACACTTGGATGATGTTAAGGTTTCATATCTCTAATTACAATCATTATAACTCATTTACATAATCAATTACAAGCCAAAATAAACATAGTAAACTAACTAGTTTTCTAACAAAACTAACTAAACTTCCAAAATACAAACTTTAACTAACAAACTAAATACAATATTGAAAATAATAACATTACAAAAAATTAAATAAGAAACATACCCGAAAATACGAATTCCACAAACTGAATACGTACTCGACCAAAATTTAACTAAGAGAAGATCTTTATAAAAAGTCCTCCCACAGCAAAGCCTTTCTCAAAATTGGAGGCCTTATTGTTGGTGAATGAAACAAAGGATCAAACCCTTCTATTTATAGGTTTAGCAAATGGTAAAGTTCTCAATTTAGTAGATGTGGGACTTGGTTTATACTAATTCTAATCTGTTTATACTATTTTTTCCTATTTTCAACATACTGAGTGTATTCATTCATCAAGAATTCGTTTCTTAACCAATTCGATGCGTTCAAGTTGTGTTGTTTTCGTTTTATAGAGGAGAACAACAATCATCTTTCAATTTAAAATTTTCATCATGAATTCATCATCAACTTTAGTCCCAAAGTACACCAAAACACACATTACAATCAAAACCCAAATTCTTCTTCTTTAGTATAAATACATGAATTTGATTTCTGAAAATTTGTTTCTGGATGACCACTATCAAATTATAAATATCTAATAACATATATAACATCGTAACCCACAAATTCATTAACCAAAACTCTAATTTTAAAAGAAACTCAAGAACACATAAACTAGAAATATAAACTAGATTATGTACCTTTAATTCCTTAAGAAATAAAATTAACCTTATTAGTAAAATTATAATTTCTATTCAACAATTATAATCATAACATTATTTAACAAATTCTCACTCCTCTAATTTAATTATTTAATTAAATTAGAATATCACAATTATACTCGCATAATAAAATACGTATAAATCTCATCTATTTTATCACACTTAAATAAACTATCTCATACCAATTTTCATCAAATATTTATTTAATATCATAAATATTCATCTAATTCCATAAAGTTTCCAACTAAAATATTTAATGTACTTAATAAATATTTTACTCGCATTATACTAATATTTACATTTTCATGCAATATATTACCTTCTCACTTTATTAAATCAATTATACTTGTATTAATTCACTATTTTAATTAAGCGAATTATTCACACTATTTATGAAACTTAATTCATAATAGTTTCCATTGCCCACAAGGCATAATAATTAAAATTATATTATCTCATAATATAATTTCAACTTAATTAAATTAACTAATATTATTTAATTTCTTTAATAGTTTAATTACCTATTAAATCTCACATTCTCCAACATATGAATATATAATTCTCTTCACACCAAATCATATAATTCAAAATATATACACCTCATAATAAGAATTTTAATTATTAAATTCTTATTTTAATAACTTATAAAAATTCAGGTTGTCACATCCTTCCCTCCTTATAAGGATTCCGTCCTCGGAATCAAAGAAACCTCCCTTACTCGGTTTTCACCAAATCTTTTTTCAAAATTTACTCAGAATATTACATTCACCATTTCTTCTAAGAATTTCGTCCTCGAAATTTTATCTATTAATATTTATTCATTCAATCTATCAAAATAGATTTTACGTTAATAATTTATTCAATCATTGGGTTTTATAATCACTTTCTTTCCACAAAGATCTTTCTACAATTATTAACTTTTCTATTAAAAGTTTTACATTATTCTTTGATAACTCATCTCCTTCTCATATCAACACTTCTTTTCTCACTTATTCAATATATTCATCATTCAATGTCGCATTCTACGACTTACTTCTTTCTAAGGAATATCATCCTTACCACATTCGCCTTTTAGAATAGAAAGAATCTTCCATAATTGCTCAATAATTAGGAAGTAGTATGAATAACTCAGGAATTTAAAAGATTCAAATCATGTCTCAGGTCACAAGACCGTGAACTCTATTCTCGGTTTACTAGTGCTTCAACTCAATCCTTCACACTGCAAACCAGAGTGTTTATCAATCACAAAGACTGAAAACACCCTCCTTACGTACACTAGGTGGCCAGCCTATTGTACCACTACGTTGGGCCGCAACGTAGTGTTTTGTAACGACTATATGCGTTACGCTCGGAACCATTGTCCCCGAAAACATGTCCCCTTATAGGGTTGTTCACCTCAGCTTTTCAACATCTGAATCCGCACCAAAACAATTTGGTTTGGCATAACTTTTCAATAAACACTTGAATTTCATGAACATCTTTCAATATTCGTCTAGCTGAATCAAATAACATAGACCTACAACAATTCGAACATCAACCGAAATATACATATACATACATACATATGAATTCTCATATCTCAAAGAAATCTCAAAAATCTTTTTATGACGTCATGATACCGCACTGTATTTACAGTCCGTTGAGGATTCCGTCATTTGGTAATTTTATCATACTACATCATACCATAGTGGGCTGACGATCCTTAGATCACATCCAACACTAGGTAATACTGCATTGATGACTCCATCGTTTTTATCATCCTTGCACCAGGTTACATGATGCATTAATGATATAAAATACATTTTGATATATTGTAAATAATTTTTGTCTAGCCGAAGCAATTAGCATAGACATACGAATAACAATATTGTTGTTAAAACTCACTGGTTCCATCATTTGATCCAATGTTTTTCAAGAAAATAGAAGTGTAAACATCAGCACGAAGTCAATAAATTTCGAAAGTCTAGCAAAGCTAGTAGATTTAGATTACCTATGCTTCCACCATCAACTTCACTTTCTATAATGATCCATTGCTTAATAGGTCTATCTATTCCTATCATCCTCAATACTCCATTTACACTTATCTATACCCAGTTCGTCAAACTTACCACACGTTATGAGTTCAGGAACTTTCCACAATCATATGAGTTTAAGAACTTATCCTAGTCAGACCATAGGCGTCAATTCGCTGAGGGGTTCAAAATCATACCATATAATTATGAATCACGAACCTAACATAAGTATGAGTTTTAAGAACTCGCACTTAACCTTATAATATTCACTAACTATACTCTACCTATTTGTTATACACGTGAGAAAAGAATCACCTTCTCAACAAGCATATAACAAATAGCGCGACACAAACATTCCAATGATTATCAATGTGATAAACTGAGTGCAAGCACAAAATCCTCGCCCATACAAAAGTTTGTACAACTCAGCCATCACATGAGACCTCAATTGAAATCCCACCTAACTCTATCTTGCTTATAACTTGCCCTTTGCTCGATACGAATTCCTCGTATCACATCATCTATAACTTCTCGTGAGTTATCTCGTACTATTTTATAGTACTCCATCTTCAAAGCATTAAGCTATAATTATTCAAATATTATAGACCATCTTTCTTTTATAACTTAAACAGACCACGTCGTGATCTTATTATATAATCATCTCCCTTAAAATTCGTTTCTTAACTCGTGATCGTTTTGTTTTACGATCCTCTTTCTTTCTCTTTTTCATCATTTACTACATTACTCGTTATTCTGGCTTTTGGAGTTAGGAAACTCTCATTTCTTATCTTTATATCTCTTAGATTCTTCTTTGAATCTTCTTGTTTATATAAAGAATAAAAAATTTCATTTAAGAATTTCTAACATCATTTACATCGCTCAAAATTTCATTCGAGTTCTACACTTTCATAATACGTATCCATTTCTACACTTGGTACACATCGAGTCTCTAACAGTTTCAATATGGTACGCTGAGTGGTTTCCCACAAATAACCAACAAACTAGGTTCCGAGTTAATAGTTTGTATATACCTCCGCTCTATGAAGGAATCGTTTAGCCCAGATACCATACACCAACTACTAAAGAGTACAACTGTACCATACTTAACTATAACTCTCTATTCTTAACTTCCTTACCATTCTCTTCTTATAGACATTGTCTATTTGTTATCACCTTACATCCTTATTATTGGAGTTGGGTAACCTCACATTCATATTCTTTATAACTCTGCGAGATTCTTCTTTGAATCATTTCACGCAAGTTTTATCCCTTCTTTATACGTTTCTTACATTACTTCTTATTGTTCAAACTCTATTTGAGCTTATTCTTTCATTATCTTCACCTTCATTCCCTAAGGTTATAGCCTAAGGTACTCCTACCTAAGGTTTATAACCTACAGCTTTGATACCAACTGTAATGACCCCAAAATTCATATAATTTAATTATCGACTTCGGTCGTTAATAATACATTCAACCTCTAATTTTATATTATTAAATGATAATACAACCATTGAAATTTGCGGAATAATTAAAATTTTCTATTACAAACTATCCTCATTCCAAAAACCTTCAACCTTTACATCTAAATATCTCAGAATCATTTTAATACTACAATAGTTTACATTCGCAAAATAATATTACAATTCAACATTAATACATTATTCGAAACCTTAAACATGGTTCAAATAATAATAACACAGCCAAAGTATATAAATCTTCAAGTATCATATCTGATTCATGTCTTTCAATAACACATAACTTTACCTTGAATCTTGAACCTGTGAAAGTGGTTATTTACAAGGTTGAGCTCGACAGCCCAGCAAATTTAACAGTCTATCATGTTTCACATAGCACACAATTCATGCATTATATATTTCTAATTTATTGAGTTACATTATACAACATGCATATGTTATCACATATCACATATAAATTGAGTTCCATAACCCAATTAACTTGGTCATATTTTGACTTTAACAATTCATAAAGCATGGTATGTAACTCACCACATAATCACATTTAATCCACAAACATAATAGAACTGAAAAACTTGCCTTGGATGTTGTTTAATGTTTATAACTTATCTGCGCTGTGATGATCCTACACAAATTGAGGATACATACATGTACATATTAGTTTCACATACAAAATTCACGTACTCAATGTAAACTAATTTTATTTAACTATAATATTTTGTTCTTGTCTTAAAACTATTCTATGTTTCTTTAGAAACTTTTGTCTGTTATAACATTTTTACGCCCAAAAGGTTCTCTCATGGATTTAGTATGTAAATACTTTACGTATCAAAACATAAACCATTTATATCCCCTTCGTTTTATATTACTAGGTTCAATATAATTTCACAAGGCAACAACCCCTCACCTTTGACACCCATTTCGCGGTTTAATAGCTTGCAATTTACTTATCTAATCGTAAGCCATTTTTTTTAGTATGTTTTTCATGGCATACAAGACTATTTTTAAGAAATACTAACATCTCATTTCGGATTTGTTAAGTAGTCTAAAAAGCGTGCCAAAAATTGACGTTCATAGCAGCCTTCAATTTTTTTTCCCAACTTTACCCTCTCTCGCTAAAACAGTCATAACTAATTCGTTTCAAAATATTTTTGAGCGATTCTTGAGCCCACGCGAAGCTAACTTCCGAGGCTACAACTTTCATTCTTTGACCATTTCCAAATTCAAAACACAGAATTCCGAAAAATTCTTTCAAGGTGACTGCCCCGAGTTGGTTAGACAGTTTTGACGCAACTATTTTGAATGGTCATAACTCTTTGCTCCGAAGTCGGAATTAGACCGTTCTGGAGTCTATGGAAAGCTAATTCAGTGTACTATAACATACCAAAAGCCCAGAAGTTTGTGGAAAAAGTAACTGATCAAAACAGTGTCCCGAATAGCACATCCCGCTTTCAGTTTGACAAATTCGATACATTTCTTTCCAATCACCGTAACTCCCTCATTCGAGGTCGGAATGAGGTAATTCCAAAGCCTATGGCTTCCTAACTCAGTGCACTACAACTACCCAGAAACTTAGAATTTTTCAGGCAACATAGCTATTCCAGAATTTGACACTATAGTCACTGTTCATTCAATTTTTATTTCTAGACATAGTTTACTAAAATCTTCACCATGGATTCATTTTAACTCCGTTTTGGTTCATTCAAGTTAGGAAATCTTCAGAACTTAGAGGGATATAACATACAATCATCAAATTAAGCTTTTAGACATAAATCAAAAGCACAAAGGATCCTCAAGCTCAGTCCCAAAAACTGCCCAACAAGGTTCTTTGTAAATCTTTTATTTTGTGAGTTTTGGTTACACTTGGATGATATTAAGGTTTCATATCTCTAATTACAATCATTATAACTCATTTACATAATCAATTACAAGCCAAAATAAACATAGTAAACTAACTAGTTTTCTAACAAAACTAACTAAACTTCCAAAATACAAACTTTAACTAACAAACTAAATACAATATTGAAAATAATAACATTACCAAAAATTAATTAAGAAACATACCCGAAAATACGAATTCCACAAACTGAATACGTACTCGACCAAAATTTAACTAAGAGAAGATCTTTATAAAAAGTCCTCCCACAACAAAGCCTTTCTCAAAATTGGAGGCCTTATTGTTGGTGAATGAAACAAAGGATCAAGCCCTTCTATTTATAGGTTTAGCAAATGGTAAAGTTCTCAATTTAGTAGATGTGGGACTTGGTTTATACTAATTCTAATTTGTTTATACTATTTTTTCCTATTTTAAACATACTGAGTGTATTCATTCATCAAGAATTCGTTTCTTAACCAATTCGATGCGTTCAAGTTGTGTTGTTTTCGTTTTATAGAGGAGAACAACAATCATCTTTCAATTTAAAGTTTTCATCATGAATTCATCATCAACTTTAGTCCCAAAGTACACCAAAACACACATTACAATCAAAACCCAAATTCTTCTTCTTTAGTATAAATACATGAATTTGATTTCTGAAAATTTGTTTCTAGATGACCACTATCAAATTATAAATATCTAATAACATATATAACATCGTAACCCACAAATTCATTAACCAAAACTCCAATTTTAAAAGAAACTCAAGAACACATAAACTAGAAATATAAACTAGATTATGTACCTTTAATTCCTTAAGAAATAAAATTAACCTTATTAGTAAAATTATAATTTCTATTCAACAATTATAATCATAACATTATTTAACAAATTCTCACTCCTCTAATTTAATTATTTAATTAAATTAGAATATCACAATTATACTCGCATAATAAAATACGTATAAATCTCATCTATTTTATCACACTTAAATAAACTATCTCATACCAATTTTCATCAAATATTTATTTAATATCATAAATATTCATCTAATTCCATAAAGTTTCCAACTAAAATATTTAATGTACTTAATAAATATTTTACTCGCATTATACTAATATTTACATTTTCATGCAATATATTACCTTCTCACTTTATTAAATCAATTATACTTGTATTAATTCACTATTTTAATTAAGCGAATTATTCACACTATTTATGAAACTTAATTCATAATAGTTTCCATTGCCCACAAGGCATAATAATTAAAATTATATTATCTCATAACATAATTTCAACTTAATTAAATTAACTAATATTATTTAATTTCTTTAATAGTTTAATTACCTATTAAATCTCACATTCTCCAACATATGAATATATAATTCTCTTCACACCAAATCATATAATTCAAAATATAAACACCTCATAATAAGAATTTTAATTATTAAATTCTTATTTTAATAACTTATAAAAATTCGGGTTGTCACATCCTTCCCTCCTTATAAGGATTCCGTCCTCGGAATCAAAGAAACCTCCCTTACTCGGTTTTCACCAAATCTTTTTTCAAAATTTACTCAGAATATTACATTCACCATTTCTTCTAAGAATTTCGTCCTCGAAATTTTATCTATTAATATTTATTCATTCAATCTATCAAAATAGATTTTACGTTAATAATTTATTCAATCATTGGGTTTTATAATCACTTTCTTTCCACAAAGATCTTTCTACAATTATTAACTTTTCTATTAAAAGTTTTACATTATTCTTTGATAACTCATCTCCTTCTCATATCAACACTTCTTTTCTCACTTATTCAATATATTCATCATTCAATGTCGCATTCTACGACTTACTTCTTTCTAAGGAATATCATCCTTACCACATTCGCCTTTTAGAATAGAAAGAATCTTCCATAATTGCTCAATAATTAGGAAGTAGTATGAATAACTCAGGAATTTAAAAGATTCAAATCATGTCTCAGGTCACAAGACCGTGAACTCTATTCTTGGTTTACTAGTGCTTCAACTCAATCCTTCACACTGCAAACCAGAGTGTTTATCAATCACATAGACTGAAAACACCCTCCTTACGTACACTAGGTGGCCAGCCTATTGTACCACTACGTTGGGCCGCAACGTAGTGTTTTGTAACGACTATATTCGTTACGCTCGGAACCATTGTTCCCGAAAACATGTCCCCTTATAGGGTTGTTCACCTCAGCTTTTCAACATCTGAATCCGCACCAAAACAATTTGGTTTGGCATAACTTTTCAATAAACACTTGAATTTCATGAACATCTTTCAATATTCGTCTAGCTGAATCAAATAACATAGACCTACAACAATTCGAACATCAACCGAAATATACATATACATACATACATATGAATTCTCATATCTCAAAGAAATCTCAAAAATCTTTTTATGACGTCATGATACCGCACTGTATTTACAGTCCGTTGAGGATTCCGTCATTTGATGATTTTATCATACTACATCATACCATAGTGGACTGACGATCCTTAGATCACATCCAACACTAGGTAATACTGCATTGATGACTCCATCATTTTTATCATCCTTGCACCAGGTTACATGATGCATTAATGATATAAAATACATTTTGATATATTGTAAATAATTTTTGTCTAGCCAAAGCAATTAGCATAGACATACGAATAACAGTATTGTTGTTAAAACTCACTGGTTCCAACATTTGATCCAATGTTTTTCAAGAAAATAGAAGTGTAAACATCAGCACGAAGTCAATAAATTTCGAAAGTCTAGCATAGCTAGTAGATTTAGATTACCTATGCTTCCACCATCAACTTCACTTTCTATAATGATCCATTGCTTAATAGGTCTATCTATTCCTATCATCCTCAATACTCCATTTACACTTATCTATACCCAGTTCGTCAAACTTACCACACGTTATGAGTTCAGGAACTTTCCACAATCATATGAGTTTAAGAACTTATCCTAGTCAGACCATAGGCGTCCATTCGCTGTGGGGTTCAAAATCATACCATATAATTATGAGTCACGAACCTACCATAAGTATGAGTTTTAAGAACTCGCACTTAACCTTATAATATTCACTAACTATACTCTACCTATCTGTTATACACATGAGAAAAGAATCACCTTCTCAGCAAGCATATAACAAATAGCGCGACACAAACATTCTAATGATTATCAATGTGATAAACTGAGTGCAAGCACAAAACCCTCGCCCATACAAAAGTTTGTACAACTCAGCCATCACATGAGACCTCAAT
This sequence comes from Panax notoginseng, assembly GCA_016801055.1. Classification (NCBI taxonomy): domain Eukaryota; kingdom Viridiplantae; phylum Streptophyta; class Magnoliopsida; order Apiales; family Araliaceae; genus Panax; species Panax notoginseng. The sequence goes on from CM029014.1 coordinate 179,277,115, forward strand.
TGAAATCCCACCTAACTCTATCTTGCTTATAACTTGCCCTTTGCTCGATACGAATTCCTCGTATCACATCATCTATAACTTCTCGTGAGTTATCTCGTACTATTTCATAGTACTCCATCTTCAAAGCATTAAGCTATAATTATTCAAATATTATAGACCATCTTTCTTTTATAACTTAAACAGACCACGTCGTGATCTTATTATATAATCATCTCCCTTAAAATTCGTTTCTTAACTCGTGATCGTTTTGTTTTACGATCCTCTTTCTTTCTCTTTTTCATCATTTACTACATTACTCGTTATTCTGGCTTTTGGAGTTAGGAAACTCCCATTTCTTATCTTTATATCTCTTAGATTCTTCTTTGAATCTTCTTGTTTATATAAAGAATAAAAAATTTCATTTAAGAATTTCTAACATCATTTACATCGCTCAAAATTTCATTCGAGTTCTACACTTTCATAATACGTATCCATTTCTACACTTGGTACACATCGAGTCTCTAACAGTTTCAATATGGTACGCTGAGTGGTTTCCCACAAATAACCAACAAACTAGGTTCCGAGTTACTAGTTTGTATATACCTCCGCTCTATGAAGGAATCGTTTAGCCCAGATACCATACACCAACTACTAAAGAGTACAACTGTACCATACTTAACTATAACTCTCTATTCTTAACTTCCTTACCATTCTCTTCTTATAGACATTGTCTATTTGTTATCACCTTACATCCTTATTATTGGAGTTGGGTAACCTCACATTCATACTCTTTATAACTCTGCGAGATTCTTCTTTGAATCATTTCACGCAAGTTTTATCCCTTCTTTATACGTTTCTTACATTACTTCTTATTGTTCAAACTCTATTTGAGCTTATTCTTTCATTATCTTCACCTTCATTCCCTAAGGTTATAGCCTAAGGTACTCCTACCTAAGGTTTATAACCTACAGCTTTGATACCAACTGTAATGACCCCAAAATTCATATAATTTAATTATCGACTTTGGTCGTTAATAATACATTCAACCTCTAATTTTATATTATTAAACGATAATACAACCATTGAAATTTGCGGAATAATTAAAATTTTCTATTACAAACTATCCTCATTCCCAAAACCTTCAACCTTTACATTTAAATATCTCAGAATCATTTTAATACTACAATAGTTTACATTCGCAAAATAATATTACAATTCAACATTAATACATTATTCGAAACCTTAAACATGGTTCAAATAATAATAACACAGCCAAAGTATATAAATCTTCAAGTATCATATCTGATTCATGTCTTTCAATAACACATAACTTTACCTTGAATCTTGAACCTGTGAAAGTGGTTATTTACAAGGTTGAGCTCGACAGCCCAGCAAATTTAACAGTCTATCATGTTTCACATAGCACACAATTCATGCATTATATATTTCTAATTTATTGAGTTACATTATACAACATGCATATGTTATCACATATCACATATAAATTGAGTTCCATAACCCAATTAACTTGGTCATATTTTGACTTTAACAATTCATAAAGCATGGTATGTAACTCACCACATAATCACATTTAATCCACAAACATAATAGAACTGAAAAACTTGCCTTGGATGTTGTTTAATGTTTATAACTTATCTGCGCTGTGATGATCCTACACAAATTGAGGATACATACATGTACATATTAGTTTCACATACAAAATTCACGTACTCAATGTAAACTAATTTTATTCAACTATAATATTTTGTTCTTGTCTTAAAACCATTCTATGTTTCTTTAGAAACTTTTGTCCGTTATAACCTTTTTACGCCCAAAAGGTTCTCTCATGGATTTAGTATGTAAATACTTTACGTATCAAAACATAAACCATTTATATCCCCTTCGTTTTATATTACTAGGTTCAATATAATTTCACAAGGCAACAGCCCCTCACCTTTGACACCCATTTCGCGGTTTAATAGCTTGCAATTTACTTATCTAATCGTATGCCATTTTTTTTAGTATGTTTTTCATGGCATACAAGACTATTTTTAAGAAATACTAACCTCTCATTTCGGGTTTGTTAAGTAGTCTAAAAAGCGTGCCAAAAATTGACGTTCATAGCAGTCTTCAATTTTTTTTCCCAACTTTACCCTCTCTCGCTAAAACAGTCATAACTAATTCGTTTCAAAACATTTTTGAGCGATTCTTGAGCCCACGCAAAGCTAACTTCCGAGGCTACAACTTTCATTCTTTGACCATTTCCAAATTCAAAACACAGAATTCCGAAAAATTCGTTCAAGGTGACTGCCCCGAGTTGGTTAGACAGTTTTGACGCGACTATTTTGAATGGTCATAACTCTTTGCTCCGAAGTCGGAATTAGTCCGTTCCGGAGTCTATGGAAAGATAATTCAGTGTACTGTAACATACCAAAAGCCCAGAAGTTTGTGGAAAGAGTAATTGATCAAAACAGTGTCCCGAATAGCACATCCCGCTTTCAGTTTGACAAATTCGACACATTTCTTTCCAATCACCGTAACTCCCTCATCCGGGGTCGGAATGAGGTCATTCCAAAGCCTATGGCTTCCTAACTCAGTGCACTACAACTACCCAGAAACTCAGAATTTTTCAGGCAACATAGCTATTCCAGAATTTGACACTATAGTCACTGTTCATTCAATTTTCATTTCTAGACATAGTTTACTAAAATCTTCACCACGGATTCATTTTAACTCCGTTTTGGTTCATTCAAGTTAGGAAATCTTCAGAACATAGAGGGATATAACATAAAATCATCAAATTAAGCTTTTAGACATAAATCAAAAGCACAAAGGATCCTCAAGCTCAGTCCCAAAAACTGCCCAACAAGGTTCTTTGTAAATCTTTTATTTTGTGAGTTTTGGTTACACTTGGATGATGTTAAGGTTTCATATCTCTAATTACAATCATTATAACTCATTTACATAATCAATTACAAGCCAAAATAAACATAGTAAACTAACTAGTTTTCTAACAAAACTAACTAAACTTCCAAAATACAAACTTTAACTAACAAACTAAATACAATATTTAAAATAATAATATTACCAAAAATTAAATAAGAAACATACCCGAAAATACGAATTCCACAAACTGAATACGTACTCGACCAAAATTTAACTAAGAGAAGATCTTTATAAAAAGTCCTCCCACAACAAAGCCTTTCTCAAAATTGGAGGCCTTATTGTTGGTGAATGAAACAAAGGATCAAGCCCTTCTATTTATAGGTTTAGCAAATGGTAAAGTTCTCAATTTAGTTGATGTGGGACTTGGTTTATACTAATTCTCAACATACTGAGTGTATTCATTCATCAAGAATTCGTTTCTTAACCAATTCGATGCGTTCAAGTTGTGTTGTTTTCGTTTTATAGAGGAGAACAACAATCATCTTTCAATTTAAAGTTTTCATCATGAATTCATCATCAACTTTAGTCCCAAAGTACACCAAAACACACATTACAATCAAAACCCGAATTCTTCTTCTTTAGTATAAATACATGAATTTGATTTCTAAAAATTTGTTTCTAGATGACCACTATCAAATTATAAATATCTAATAACATATATAACATCGTAACCCACAAATTCATTAACCAAAACTCTAATTTTAAAAGAAACTCAAGAACACATAAACTAGAAATATAAACTAGATTATGTACCTTTAATTCCTTAAGAAATAAAATTAACCTTATTAGTAAAATTATAATTTCTATTCAACAATTATAATCATAACATTATTTAACAAATTCTCACTCCTCTAATTTAATTATTTAATTAAATTAGAATATCACAATTATACTCGCGTAATAAAATACGTATAAATCTCATCTATTTTATCACACTTAAATAAACTATCTCATACCAATTTTCATCAAATATTTATTTAATATCATAAATATTCATCTAATTCCATAAAGTTTCCAACTAAAATATTTAATGTACTTAATAAATATTTTACTCGCATTATACTAATATTTACATTTTCATGCAATATATTACCTTCTCACTTTATTAAATCAATTATACTTGTATTAATTCACTATTTTAATTAAGCGAATTATTCACACTATTTATGAAACTTAATTCATAATAGTTTCCATTGCCCACAAGGCATAATAATTAAAATTATATTATCTCATAACATAATTTCAACTTAATTAAATTAACTAATATTATTTAATTTCTTTAATAGTTTAATTACCTATTAAATCTCACATTCTCCAACATATGAATATATAATTCTCTTCACACCAAATCATATAATTCAAAATATATACACCTCATGATAAGAATTTTAATTATTAAATTCTTATTTTAATAACTTATAAAAATTCGGGTTGTCACATCCTTCACTCCTTATAAGGATTCTGTCTTCGGAATCAAAGAAACCTCCCTTACTCGGTTTTCACCAAATCTTTTTTCAAAATTTACTCGGAATATTACACTGATCACCCTAACTACGAGGAGTCCCTATAGTCTTCTGACTGTTAAAGTTTAAGTTGAAAGATTACTTATAACTATGGACATACGCATAGCGTTTAAATGTTTGTGCACACTACATCGTACGAATGGCTTAACACCCTAAGTACGGGAGTCCTTATAGTCTTATGACTGTTAAAGTTAAAGTTGAAAGATTACTTGCAACTGTGGACATAGTTCGTGGTCTTATGACCTTCAGCATGATTTGGAATCTTTTAAATTCCTGTTATTCACATCGCTTCCCAATTATTGAGCAATTGTGGAAGATTCTTGGTATTCTAAAAGATGAATGTGGTAAGGATGATATTCCTTAGAAAGAAGTGAGTCATAAAATACGACACTGAATGATGAATATGTCGAATAAGTGAGAAAAGAGATTTTGAAGTCAGAAGGATATGAGTTATTAAAGAATAATGTGAAACTTTTAATAGAAAAGTTAATAATTGTATGAATTGTAGAATGATCTTTGTGGAAGAAGTGGTTATAGAACCTAAGGAATGAATGAAGTAGTAATGTAACATCTAATTTGATAGAATGAATGAATAAAAATTAATAAATAAAATTTCGAGGACGAAATTCTTAGAAGAAAGAGTGAATGTAATATCCCGAGTGTTGATGATAACGATCCTTAGAAAAGGAAATGAATGGGTTAAAAGGTATATAATACTCAAAATATAATTGAGTTCAAATGAAAGTTATGAAATGAAACCTAGAATTTGTTAGGTAATGAATATAGTAGGAAATATAAAATCTATATTTAGATAAAATGATAAAAGATTTCTCTGAGTTATTTGTGTAATTTGTGTCTTCGATTCTAGGGACAGAATCTTTGTAAGTAGCGAAGATTGTAACGAATGAGTGGTTTGAGTTATGATTCTGAGGACATAATCCTTGTAAGGAGGGAATGATGTAACAATCTAGATTTTTAATTATAATATTTAAATATTTATTGAATTATATAAATATTTAATGGATGTATTTATCGTGCATAAATGTTTGTTTGTTTTGATTTGAGTTGATTAATTAATTATTTAATAAATAATTAATGAGTTAAGAAAATTCTAAGATAGTATTCTAATTTAATAATTAAGTTAGAAAGTTATAATATTATGAATTGTTATTAGAATTAATTAAATTAAGTATGAAAACTTAATTAATTAGAAGTGTGACAAATAACTTTATTATAAGTGGTTATTAAAATAAATTAAAGTAGTTTTAATTTATTTTGCCAAACAAGCCTTAAATATATATTAAGTCTTTAATTTTAAAGCGTTTTGCCAAACGGAGCCTTATGGATTTTGGATTTTTAAATTTGATTTATTAATAATATAAAGTAAATAAAGAAAATATAAATAATGTATAATAATTTGTGGTAACCGCTGTTTTAATAATGTCATTTGTGGCGTCATTTTTAAAACTTTTGAAAAGATACGTTAGTTTATTTTAGTTACATCTAATCTATTTGGCTAAAGCCTAAGAGAGAAAAGGGAAGAAGAAAGAAAAGTTTCATAAAGTTTGAGAGAGTTTGAGAGAAAGACAAGTTTGTGATTCCAAAGCCACCAAAACAAATTCTCAGTGTTTAACAAGGATTTCTTAAGCAACAAAAAGGTATGTTACATAACCTTAACATATATATTTTACGTTATAATCTCTAAGTCTCTGTGTTTTTGAATTTGATGGTAACATAAAATTCTTTACAAACTTTCTGTAAAACCATGATTTTATAATTGGTTAGAAAATTATATGTATTTATAATTTTAATGGTTATACTAGCATAAATGTATGTATATGTTGTATGCTAAAATACGTTCAAAGAGAAAGAAGAAATTAGTTTTACAGTGGACATGAGGATGAACATGAACATGTTTTGGAGTATAACAAAATTAGTATTTTATCGTATGCTAATTGTGAAATTGAAGCTTATGTATGTTAATTTGGTATGAATTTTAGAGAATCGTACTTTAAAGTAATCAAGTTTGGGTTATTATTGATATTACAGTGTTAAACAACGTTAACAATGGAGTTTTTCTTAAAAACAGTGTTTTCAAATAATGAAGTTTTCTAAAGTAGTTATTTAATTGTTGGTAATTGTTATATGGTTGATTGTTAAACGTTTATGTGTAGTTTGTGATGAAGTTATGGATGTCAATTAGTGTTAGAATTGAAGTAATAGACAAAACAATTAGTTGTTCTGTTCTTCGTGGTTGGGTTCTGCGAGTTTCGGCTCCCCAGCGTCAAAATTCACGCCCCAATGCCAAATTTCACGCCCTGGCGCCAAGGTTTGCGCCCCAGCGCCAAAACGGGCCAGTAGCTTGCGCCCCAACGCTGTATCTCGCACCCCAGCGCTGTAGCTCGCGCCCCAGCGCCGGAAAAGTGATCTGGGTTGGACAGTTTTGACCTCCTGTAGTAAAATGGCCATAACTTCCTCATACGAACTCCGATTGAGGTGATTCAACATGATCCGGAACGAGGACTAGTAGACCTACAACTTTCATTCTTTTAGGTTTTCAATTTGAGGTCATTAGGATGGGTCAAAATGGTCATATTTAGGACTGTTATGTTTTCGGAGGCAATCGGAGGGTGTCGGACATGCACATATGCATGTGTCTTGCTCCAGACCATAAAAGATGTTGTCCTAAGTTACAAAACATGAATAATAGTAAATATAATGATGTTTAACATTAATATATGATGTATTAGATGAGTTATAGAAGCATAGTAAGCATACACAAGAGAGACAAATCTGGCGTGTGACGAATGAACGTCGAAACGCCGTGCCAAGTGTTAATGAACTTAAAAAGTGTTTCAATTCTATTGAAATGGATATTATAAGATATGGAATGGGTTTAATATAAAACCAATAAGTAGTCCTAGCAAGACTTAAGCACTTGAATGAACTGCGAAAATGAAATATAGGGAGATATAAGTTGAAAGTTAACACAATTAAAATGAACATTGTGTATTTATGATAGGAAGGGTTATGAGACGTAGAGTAGAGTTTACATTACAATTACTATGTGTTTTTATGTGACTAATATTTGATGTGTATGATTATATAATTGCGTAGGGCACGTGAAGTGCAGATAGCTGTAAGCTATTAAACTATTATTGGTAAACAACGATCAAGGCAAGTCTTTCGGTTCCTATTTTCTACGTGGACTTGATGAACTGTTTTAAATTGCATGATATGTTATGCATGTTGAATCATGAAATGTTAAAGTCAATATATGACTGCATTGTTTTGGCTAAGTAATGATGACTGAGTAAGGAACTCAATCTTTATATTTGCTATGTGAATTAAAAGCATGTATGCCATGTTACTTTAATGAGATGTATATCGAGCATGTTATTATGTGTTATGTGATGCATGAAAACTGTTAGACTTTGCTGGGCTGTCGAGCTCACTCTTGCAAATAACCACTTTTGCAGGTCAAGATTTTAAGGTAAAGATACGTGCTATGTGAGTTATAGAGATCTATATTCACGAAGATTACTTATGTTTTATGAGAAATGTATTTCATATTTTGAACGTAACATGTTGTTGAAATGTAAGTTGAGCTATCTAATGTATATGGATATTTAGTTATGATGTAAGACTTTGTATAGTTATTTTGTTGTAACGATTCAAGACATAAGATTGAATCAAGGAGTTGTAATGTAATGGTTGCGATTCAGGGCAAGAAAGAAGGAAATGTATAAAAGTTTTAAATATTCCGTAATTTTATTAAGTTTAACATCGAATAATGATGTATTATTCAGAGGTTGAATGTATGGTTAACGACCGAAGTCGGGATTTAAATTGTATAGATTTTGGGGTCGTTACAATATCTTATGCTTAACATATTTGTACACTCTCTTTCTGGAATTAATATATATTGGGTGTGAGAAGGCTTGGAGCTGCTGCTATAGACATGTGCCACGTAGCTCTGGGAATTGTAGAAGCTTATTGGGAGTATCGTTTAAAACCATGGGATATGGCTGTTGGCGTTTTGGTAATGATGATTTTCTCCAAATATAAGTACTTTTAAATTTCCTTTAAACATGCTTGCCAAAGCTTCATTTTAATTGGGGTGTGAATAGATATGATGATTATGACATATACTTTGAGTCATTTATTAGAACGTAGAATAGTTTTTTCTTTTAAGACTTCATAGATACAATATTATTCTTCATATATTATCTCTAGCCTCATACTGGAGACACTTTGAACAAGTTCAACCAATGCAGTTGCGTCTTCATTTGCATATTTTCCTTCTAATGATGAATCCATCAGCAACAAAACATTCTTTCCCCTGATCAAGTCCAATGCCTAACAGAAAAGAGAATAAGGTTGAGTTTCAATAAATCAATAGCCAACACTGGTACGGATTTTGAAGTTGTGGAATTTATTTAATTTGAAGTTTCAATAAGTTCAAATTTTGAAGTTGTGGAGTTTATTTAATTTGGGCAGACGATGAGGCTACAAATGGAGGCACTTCTTGCTGCAAAATTGAAGTTGAAGTTGTGGATCTTTTTCTGTTATTTTCTGTTACAGGTTTTTATGGATAGTTTAATTAGGTAGTAGTTTAATTTTATGGATAGTTTGGTATATTTTGTGGATGTAGTCAAATTCACAATTCAATATAGTAGTAATTATATTGAAAAGTTAATTTGAGATGTATGGATAGTTTGGCATTACTGAGATGTAAACGTATTGTATGGTATTAATATTCTTTCTAATTGGCATTACAAAGAATTATTGGGATGGAAACGTATTGTATGGTATTAATATTCTTTGTAATTTTAGCTATATATCACGGCATTAGCATATTGCAGGTGCATTCGTAATATAGGTGAACCACAAATTTTTTTTCCTTTTTTTAAATCTACAACATTTTAAAAACGTTGTGTGAAAGTGCCTAAACGTTGTCTGATATATTAAACTACAATGTTTTTATCCAGAAAATATTGTGGAATCATACATTCTACAACGTTTTTAAGCATATGTTAATTTATGAAAAATAAATCTACAACGTTTTTTTCTTAAAAAACGTTGTGGAATGTGCTTAACCACGACGTTTTAAAAATGTTGTGTAAGGGTGTCAAATAGATGACACCCTTAACCATGGCGTTTTTCTGACTGAAACCACAACGTTTTTTCTGCGTTGTATATTTACTGTTTTGTAGTAGTGTATGTTCCTTTTCCATGATGCGGGACATCGTCCTGCGATCTAGCATGTACGATGGTAGTCCTTCGAACTGGATTGAGTACCTCATAACTCGATCCTGGGCCTCATCCATTGCATTTTGAAGTGTAAAGTACGTCTCCCCAAGCTTAGGCTTCTTCGCACGACAATCCTCTTCTGTAAGATCAACACGACATGATTCTCTTACCCAAGCCTCCTCTGCTATGGTCAGCCTTGCTGAGTTCTTCTTCAGTTCATTCTTCAACTTCTCTATTTCCTCGGACTTCTCCTTAGTTTGACCCTTCTCGTGGACCAAATCCCACTCTATATTTCCTAGACGTGTGTGAAGAGTCATAACCTCCCTATCCCTCTACTCGATGGTAATCTGTTGAATAATCGTCCGCTCATTCAGCTCCTGAACAGTGTCATGTAACTCTACGTTACGGTCATATAGCTCATCATACATCTCAGCATCAATAGAGGTCAGAGGGAACTCGTCTTCTTCCTCAGGATCCTCCTCTGGATCAGTCTCAGGCTCATGCTCCTGACCAACAATAGTGATCAACAGAGATGGCTCTCTCTGTACCACTACTCCCGGAAGGCATGAATGTCTCGGGGCTCCTCCTCTATAGGTACTCGGGGTTCCTCCTCCCTAGCTCGACTAGCTCCTCTAACATCCGACATCCTGACAACACAGTTTCAAGTTTTAGTTACAAAACTATACTAGCGAACACATAATTAACACATAAGCACATAAAGTCTTTTGTTATCTTTAATGAATTACGAAATTCATTTCCTGGAACTCGATAAGAGTTTACCACCACTATGTTCTTGATCTTCTATAAGGCTACTACCTAAGGTTGTTTCCCTACCTAAGGTTCATAACCTACAGCTCTGATACCAACCTGTGACACCCCCAAATCCAGGTACTTCAATTCCCAGATGATTTGGTGTTCACTATACAAACATCATAAGTCCATCTACCCATAAAATCAAAGCATAAATAGATAGAAATAAATCATCTCCTTAAGGAGTTACAACATCTGAAATAAATACATCAATCCCAGGTTATACTAACCTTAAATCTCAAATGCGGAAACATAAATAAATAATAGTCTTACACAACATTGACATAAGTCTGAAACCAAAATAGCTAATCACATAAACAATAAGTTTTCATCACCTGTTAATTGTGCCCTTGCCTTTGCTAGTAGAAGGCTCGTCGGACCTTTAGTTCTTAACTGCAATTTTATTATTATGCAAGAGTGAGCACGATTGCCCACAAGTATAATAATGTAACAGCAATATAACAATATGCTAATGAATCAAAGACTTCTGGAATAAGAAACTCAACTTTTAAATCAAGAATGAATAACAAGAATCAAAAGAACTTCTGAGGGTCATAAGACCTTGAACTATGCCCTAGGTTGTCAAGTATTTAAACTTAAAACCTTTAACAGTCACAAGACTATGGACTCTTCTACTCGTACTTATGGTCAGCCCTTAGTACTATACTGTGCACAATATCTTAACGCTAAAGCATAAAAAATCCCCTATACAGGGTTGTTCATCTCAGTTTGACATTAGAGTCCACACCAAAGGAAGGTTTGTTTAGATAAATTCAACAAGAGTTCTGAAATTTAGAACATTCATCAACTATAGAGTAGTCGAATCAATAAGGGTTCGCTAGTCTTAATTGGTTCAACAATAATTGATATTCAATTGAATAAAATTCAACAAAAGTATACAATCAAATAAGTATTGTATGACTGAATTCATGCTTTAAACGAATTATAGCATCTAATATGAAGTCTTGAACTTGAACAATTAAGAACAAGAACTTACTCGATATAAAATATAATTTTAAGACTTGATCAATGAGTAATTTAGAATTTAAGGAACTAGCTTAACAACAATAATTTAGAAATAGAATATTTGCTCAATATAAAAGTAAGGTTTATAAACTTGCCTCTTGCACATGCTACGATTAATTCACCTTCTTTATTAAATCCTACATATCAATACATTCACAATACCCATTGTGACGTCCCCAAAATAGGTATACATCACCCATCTTGAGTAGCCAAATACATGGTACAAAATTTAAATACAAACTTCTTTGATACAGTACCATAAAACGTAACTGAGAGTTTCAACACGGATAATGTCTCGTAGAGAGTATACACACTCAAATAAAGTCCTCATTACAATTATTATCACACTATTTCACATGATAGTGAGGACTACTATAGCCACCTATCGGGACCGTCACTCCGTTCCCCGACTAGTCCCAGCTATATTCTCATTTCCGAAAGATAATAATGAAAGCAAAGGGTGAGCTCAAGTAGCCCAATAAAGAATATTATGACTAAGACAATGCAAAATAAATTATCGTTAGCCTTCAATAGTGTTAAACTAATAGAATATAATAGACAACAAGTTTAATTGCAGCGGAACCAACAATCAATTAGAAGAGTCAAGTAGAGCATGATATCTACTATCTTCTATAATTTAAAAAGATTATCATCAATTGTATCGCAGAGACTCAGCTCAATAAGTAGTCCACATCACTGTATTGTCCATGCACTACGGGCCAAGGATATTCGGATTATCACCAATGGTCATGATCATGCCAACCACTGTCCATCAATACACTACGGTCCAATGAGGACTTTTACCATATCATTTGTAACATTATGGGTCATGATTATACCGAATGATCCCTGGTCATAATTATAGCAATTGACAGTCCATCTATGCACTACGGGCCAAAGATGACTTTTATAAGAATATAAACATGAGGATGATGACAATGATATACGAATTCAATTAAATACAAGCAACTGATAAATTCTAAAGATTTATAATTTAATTTATCCAGAATTCAATAATGTCCAAGTTGTCAACATGATACTGCTTTGTGGAGTAAAATTCACGAATAATATTGTATCAAAAATGATATAGACCGAAAAGAAATCAATTTTTTATCATGAATAGTACCCCGAGTAAATAGTACCCGAATGAATAGTACCTTGTGAATAGTACTTCGTGAATAGTACTTTGACATAAAAAGGTTAAAACTTATTAAAAATGCCCATAATAATATTTTCATGAAAAGATACTAGATGAAGCGTAAATATCAAGGATATTCTACTAATTTTAGGAATTATAGAAGCAATACTTACCATAGTAAGTTTAAATTTAGGAATGTGAAATGAAATAATATCCCTTCCATACTATAGAGTATAAAAGAAAATAATATTTCTTACGAGTATTGAAATAAAATAATATCCTTTACCTTAGTAGAAATTGGATTTGACTGGAATATCAGATATTATTCTGAGAAAATATTGCAGAAAAAACTACACTCAAATTATCCTTATACTCAAGAAAATACTCACAATACTATAGAATAAGAATTTTGGTATTGAAATGGTGTGGTGAGGAAGGAGGGGTAACCATCCTTTTATAGTGCAACAGAGGGAGAAAAGTTAAATGATTATGCCTAACTCTGCCAACTTTTTTCTCCGCCTAATCTTTCTGTACATGCCTATCTTTGACCCATTCTTCCTTGGGCCATACTTTGAAACAATTAAAGCTTTGCAGGAAATTCACATTTTGCAATAGTGGCGGGCCAACACTTTTGCTGGAGAAAATTCCTCACTTGGAAAGGAGTGCACGCAATAATAAACTTGCATACTCAATTTGAAAAAGAAGAATTTCAAACCAACTTGTTCACCTCTTTTCTCACATGCTTTAATATATATTATAAAAATATTATTATTTAAATAATTATAATATATTATAATAATATATTTAAATGAATATTTTATCGAAGAAATAATTGTAATTCCACAGAAAATATGCCAAACGTTTAATAATTATCTCATGTTAAATTCCTTCATTTATATCCACACAAAATAAATAGTTCATTGTCCATCATTTATATCTACATAAAATAAATATTTTTTTATCATATAAATTAATAATTAATTATTCACAAATAATATTACAGAATAACAATTATGACAACCAGGTCGTTCCTAGGAAAGAGGGGGCTTTCCGATAAGGATTTCTCCTTACTGGCGCGTAATTAGGTGACCAAACCCCTTTCCTAGATAGAACTTCCTTAGACATTGTAAATAATGCTATCTAATAATATTATTCAAATAATATGAATTATTGATATGATAATACGAAATACTATGCAGTGACAATTATTGAAACAACAATAATATAAAATATCAACGCAACAATTATTGAATCAATAAAATAAAATATGGAACAGTAATTACTGTAATAATTATTGAGTAGTGTCTTCTTACATAAGAATCAATAATCAAAGATAATGTACAATACCGTGTGCTACTATGCAACTTCGTGTATTACTGTACTTTTATCAACGGGTAATTCAACAATTAACGGTAAAACTTTCGCCATTATTTTTATAAAAAGATATTTCTGTCGTTTTCTAACTCTGACAATAATTCTGTTGTGGGGTCCACCAATGATTGTGTCGTCGTATGAATATTCCCTGATAAAATGAATATTCCCCGACAAATCGAATATTTTATGACAACTTGTTTACTTTGCAAAATTTATAAATATTACGCACAACTATAACATTATATCATATCCACACCATAATATTCAAAAATAATATTAGAGAAAAATTAACCTTTATTCATAAAAGTTGGGGTCTTACAACCTCCCCTTCTTATGAAATTTCATCCTCGAATTTTGTTTACGTACCTGGTATGTCGAAGAGGTGAGGATACCTTGATTTTATTTTAGATTCTAACTCCCAGGTTATTTTCTCAACATCTTGATTTGTTCACAAAACTTTGACTTGAGGTATAACCTTGGAACGTAGAATATGTTCCTTCTTATCCAAGATTTTAATAGGTACCTCTTCATAAGTTAAATCTTAAGCTATCTCATCTAGTTCTAACTCAATAATGTGGTTCGGGTCTTCCACATATTTACGCAACATGGATATGTAAAAAATATTATGAACACGAGACATACTTGGCAGTAAAGCCAGTCTATAGGCCACAGTTCCTACTCGGTCAAGGATTTCAAATGGGCTAATGAATCGAGGATTGAGCTTTCCTCTCTTTCCAAGTCTTGTAACTCCCTTCCATGGAGCAACACGTAACAACACATGTTCTCCAATATTGAATTCCACGTCCTTTCGATGAAGATCAGCATAACTCTTTTGTCGATCTAGTGAGATTTATATACGTTACCGGATCATTTAAATATTTTCCGTAGTCATACGTACCAATTTTGGTCCCAACAACGTTGCTTCATCCACCTCATCCCAGCATACTGGAGAACGACACTTGCGTCCATACAACGCCTCGAATGGAGCCATGCCGATATTTACTTGATAACTGTTGTTGTAGGAGAATTCCACTAATGGAAAGAACTTGTCCCAACTTCCTTTGAAGTCAAGGACACAGAGTTTTAATAGATCCTCTAGAATTTGAATAGTCCTCTTCGACTACCCATCCATCCGAGGATGATATGCCGAACTGAATCGCAAATCCGTGCCCATAGCTTTTTGCAAACTGACCCAAAACCGTGAAGTGAATCTTGGGTCTCGATCAGAAACTATGGATACTGACATACAATTCAGTCTTACAATTTCATTTATGTACATACGAGAAAGACGTTCAAGTGTATACGTTTCTCATATAGGTAATAAATGAGCAGACTTGGTCAATCTATCAACAATGACCCAAATTGCATCTATGCCTTGAGAAACCTTGGGAAGACCAGTAACGAAATCTATGATAATGTGCTCCCATTTCCATTCTAGAATTTCAAGTGGTTGTAATAGACCTTTTGGCACTTGATATTCCGCCTTGACTCGTTGACAAGTTAAACACCTTGATATAAACTCCGCGATATCTCTCTTCATATTGCTCCACCAAAATGTATGTTGAAGATCACGATACATTTTGGTACTCCCAGGATGAATTACAAACGGTGTGTTGTGCACCTCCCTCGTGATTTTATACTTCAAGTTAGAATCGTTAGGAACACGAAGTCTGGAGTTGACTCGAAGCATTTCTTCTTCATCAATTTTTGCTTCCGGAATAGCACCTTCTTTCACTTTCTTCTTCATACGCATCAGCTCCAGGTCTGTAATTTGAGCAGCTTTAACTTTATCGATTAAAGTCGGTTCTACTTGTATATTTGCCATCATCACGTGGGTCCCTGGAGTCTTTATCTCTATCTTCATTTTTTGCAAGTCATACAAAATGAGCCTTTGCATTGAAAATATCACACTCATACCCGCATATGATCTTTTACTTAATGCGTCAGCTACCACGTTCGCTTTTCTAGGATGGTATTGAATATAATGATCATAATTTATCAATATTTCAAGCCAACGTCGTTGCCGCATGTTGAGTTCCTTTTGAGTGAAGAAATATTTGAAGCTTTTATGATCCGTAAAGATCTCCATCTTCTCCCCATATAGGTAATGCCTCCAGATTTTATGTGCGAAAACGACAGCTGCTAACTCTAGATCATGAGTAGGATAATTTCTCTCATATTTTTTGAGTTGTCGTGAGGCATAGGCTATGACTTTCTCATGTTGCATGAGAACACATCCTAAACCTTTGCCTGAAGCATCACTGTAGATGATAAATCCCTCCGAACCAGATGGTATTGTCAGAACAGGTGCTGAAATGAGTCTCCCCTAGAGTTCTTGAAAACTCTTCTCACATTCCTCGCTCCAACCGAATTTTGTATCTTTTCGAGTCAGCTGAGTTAATAGAGTAGCGATTCGAGAAAATTCTTCCACGAATCTCTAATAATAACCAGCTAAGCTTAGAAAGCTACATACTTTGGTTACTGACATCGGTTGCTCCCAGCTTTGTATTGCTTCAATCTACATCGGGTCAATATATATTCCATGATTTGATATCACGTACCCAAGGAATGCTGCTTCCTCAAGCCAGAACTCATATTTCCAATTTGGCATATAGCTTGTTTTCACGAAGCTTTTAAAGTATTAATCTCAAGTGTTGGTCATGATCTTCACGGCTTTTGGAGTAAATGAGAATGTCATCAATAAAGACAACCATAAAATGATCTAAATATTCCTTGAATACTCAGTTCATCATATCCATGAAGGCAACAGGAGCATTAGTCAATCGAAAAGACATGACTAGGAATTCGTAATGCCCGTACCGAGTTCTAAAAGTAGTTTTTGGAATGTCATCAATTTTAATCTTCCGTTGGTGATATCTGGAACGAAGATCGATCTTTGAAAAGAATTTGGCACCTTGCAACTGGTCAAACAGGTCATAAATACGAGGTAACGGGTACCTATTTTTTATGGTGACATGATTCAACTCCCGATAGTCAATGCAAAGTTACATACTCCCATCTTTCTTCTTTACAAATAGAACAGGAGCACCCCAAGGAGACATACTAGGATGAATGAAACCAATGTCTAACAACTCCTGCAGTTGGATTTTTAACTCCTAAAGTTCAATAGGAGCCATTCGATATGGGGTCTTAGAAATGGGTTTTGTACCGGGTTCAAGGTCAATACCAAACTCTATTTCACGCTCCGGGGGTAGGCCAGGAAGTTCTTCGTGGAATACGTCAAGAAATTTATTAACAATAAAAATATCATTTAAATCTGACGTATTTTTGTTTAAAACCGTGACATGGGCTAATAAAGCTTGACATCCGTTTTTCAATAAACGAATAGCTTTACGGCTTGATATGATAGTGATTGACTTTAGTGGTTTGGTCGCTTGAATTTGTAGTATAGGTTGGTTAGGAATATGAAAGCTAATAACCTGATGAAAATAATCGATTTTAGCATGATGAGTAGTTGACCAATCAATCCCTAAAATCACATCAAATGCAAGTACTTTCAAAGAGATAAGATCGGCAAGTAACGTGCGGTTACCGATTTGAATCCAACAAGACTTATAAATAATAGATGTAATGAAGGTTTCTCCCAATAGAGTTTCAACAGATAAGTTAAAGTCTAATTTCTCCGTAGTTAAATTTAAACGTTGAGCGCAAGTAGGAGAAATAAAAGAATTGTTAGAACCGGTATCAAATAAGGTATAACTTCGCTAGAGCTTATGATTAGCTTACCCGTGATCACCTCGTTCGAATTTCTCGCTTTTTGGGAGGTTACGACAAATGCTCTCCTTTGAACTACTGGTTTTGTCTTGTCTGGGACGACTTTTGATGCCTCCATTTCAATTGGACTTGGCTTTGGTGCACGACAAAATTGGGTTAGGTGACCTTCTCTTCCACAATTGTAACATGCTTTGGGTTACTGCGTACAGTTTGGACTGATGTGTCCCTCCCCTCCGCATTTGTAATATATGACCGACGTTCGTTCTCCTTCCTTAACAACAGGTGCTGGTGCTGAACTCTTTCCATCATTATTGAATTTCCTCTTCTTGAAATTTCCACTTCTATTATCTTGGCCATGATTACCACCGAAGTGGTTACCATTTCTGGCATGTTGATTCCCTCCACGTTTGTTGTCACCACTTCAATGACTATTACCACTAGTATTATCGATTTGCCAACTGCTCTCTCTTGGTTGTGTTAACTCATTATCGCGTTCTAATAATTGAGCCATATTTACAACATCTGAATACAAACACAGTTTGTGAGAAATTAGGTACTGACGTATCTCAGGTTTCAAACCACTTAGAAACATCCACGACATTCTCTCCTCATTATCAACCAAGTGGGACGCAAACTGGGACAACTCGGCAAACTTAGCTTCGTACTGTGACACGGTCATATTATTTTGCTCTAGCTTGATGAACTCCACCTCTTTCATGTGATGAAATACTTTCGGGAAAGTACTTGTCGTTGAACAGTTCTTGGAACTTTTCCCAAGACATTTTCAGTGCGGCAGGTTGAGTACGCTTTACAAATTCCCACCAGTAATCTGCCTCTCATCGCAACATGAAGGCGGCAAAGGAAACCTTTTGCTCCTCAGAGCATCCCAAGACATCAAATATCTTGGTGATCTGCTTTATCCACGCCTCCGCCTTAAGTGGTTTTGGCTCTCCCAAAAATTTCGGTGGTCCCAGCTCCTTGAACTGCTTAGCGGTGACCATCCGAGAGTTGCCAGTGTTTCCACCTGCATTTTGAACATGAGTCGCTCTCGCCTGATGGCGCATGAATTGCATAAAGCCTCTGAACATCCCATCGTTCATTGTTTGGTCGGTGTTATTTTTTTGTTGAGGATTATTTCCATCCTGATGCACATTATACTGGGTATTGATCGTTGGTGACTCAACGGTCTCATGTGGTTCATTGCTTATCTCAACATTTTTGGATGCCATTATCAAATACTGCCACTAAACAAGGGTTAATTAACATGTCACATATTATCCCAATACTTAGACCGACCAAATAAATACCAAATAACTTAGGTAGGTCATACTAGCAAAGGAATTTTCCATCTCTCCCCTCCTAATTCTAGTCTCACATCTCAGCCAGGGATCATATCCCTAAGCTTTGATACGAACTATGACGCCCCCAAAATTGGTATACATCACCCAGCTTGAGTCGCCAAATACATGGTACATAATTTAAATACAAACTTCCTTGATACAGTACTACAAAATATAGCTGAGAGTTTCAACACGGATAATGTCTCGTAGAGAGTATACAAACTCAAATAAAGTCCTCATTACAATTATTATCACACTATTTCACATGATATTGAGGACTACTATAGCCACCTATCTGGACCGTCACTCTGTTCCCCGACTAGTCCCAGCTATATTGTGACGCCCCCAAATTCGGGTATCTCATAACCCAACAGATGGTGCTCCACTATACTAACATCCATACCATCATTCCATTGAAATACAACAAAATGAGAGTAATTACTATATTCTTATTAAAATCAAAATATAATCCTTCCCAGGTTCATAAACCGGTTACATCGTTCATTGTTCATAAGGTATAATACATACAAACTTACTAAACAATTACACAATGCATGAGCATCCATCTTAGCTTTGCCCTTATCTTTCTTGGCATTCTCAGTACGTTCACCTTTAACTGCAGTTATATAATTCACGCAAGAAGTGAGCATGACAGCTCAGCAAGTTTAATCAAGGATAACAGAAATACCACATTCGTGAATTATATAACAATTTCAACATAACTGAACAATAGTTATGAAGTATTATGAATCAATACTACCCTAACAGTATATAACATCAATTCCCAATGTATAGAATAGATTAGGAATTCTGAACCGGTCGATAGACCATGAACAGTAAATTTCAATTTTCATACCTGAAAAGGAGTCCACAGCACTAAGGCCGTTCATCCGTATAACTTACGAGCACTTCTAGGTGATCAGCCTATAGTACTCTATGTTGATCAACACTACATTCATTAAACATATTTACGTTTAATATTTTTGGCAAACTCGCGTGCCCATCGAAATATCGATGAAAAATACTTTTGTTTGTTCATAGACAAACCTTACCTTCACATCCATACCAATTATTTGGCATAGGATATCGTTAATATTTCTATATAGAATGATATGGAAAATCATCAATCTATATCTTACGAATAGTCTAGCCGAGTTAAAATCTGGAATCGACCCTTTCTTTTAAAACAAAGCTTGCAATTCAGTTCAATGAATCACATAAAACTTGGCTAACTTAGAAGTTAGACAAGCGTTAAGAAAACTTGCCTTTCAGCGTCTTCAAATAACTTACTCGACTGATCACAGCCTTTACAGAATCTACGAGATATATTCACCTAGCACACCGTAATAAGCTATCAAACAACTATTCACATTGTTCCTACCAGTTTCTTTCTCTTCTATGTCTTTGTTAACATAATATTTTTATTAAAGTCAACATGACTTATTACCCTTCATCCCGGTTTACCTCTCTATGGACGTTTTATTAACCGGACTCAACTTCATTAATAAAGTATTACTTCGTTCATTTTACATATTTTGTTTACTTACATTAGACTCCTATGTTTCATACCATATACCTTAGTATAAGTAGTATAGGATTAGTCTTTATACATTCATTGAGTATATAAGCTCAACTCCGATTGATCCCTAACCGACTGAAGTCTAAAGCATAACTGGGTCAACTTTTTCTTACAGCCGGCGCTGCGGCGCGGCACCTTGGTGCTGGGGTGCGGCACTTGCACAACCTAGGCGCTGGGGCGCGGCACATTGGCACTGGAGCGCAAGTTGGTAGAGGCTCGGCCGAGTCTGGCGCTGCGGCGCCACCATTTTGTACTGGTTTTGGCGCTGCGGCGCCGAGTCTATGCATCAGTTGACAAACCAGTTTTTGATTTTCTAACGAAACTCCCGGCTTCCTAATTTGTTCGTTTTACATCCGAATTGACCCATTCGATTTCCTACAAGTCAGGAATTACATCCTTTACGTGTTCATATAAGAATTCAACACTTTCGAATCCGTTAACTCATAATTCACTATTGAGTTCATTTTATATACGTTTGTAAACGTTAATGAGCGTCCAATGCTCGTTTTCTTCGTTTTAAGTCGGAATCCGACGATTCTCGAACCCACGACTCTTAATCACCCTATCTCACGTGTTGACATTGAAAACCAACATTTTCAAGTTTCATGGAAACTTTAGACTACCAATCCGGAATTTCTACGTTTTCGACGTTTAACGTCTATTTTTGTAAAATTCCTCATAACTTCATTACTAATGTTCTCTGAGCCAAATCACATGGAATACTCCATGGATTTTATATCTACATCCTAACCAAGCAAAAATGCAATTACTAACGGATTGATAGAGTCCAATCGTTTATAAACGATCAATCTCCACTATCCATATTTTCATGGTTCAAAACTATTTCAAATCTTATTATTTTTATAACCTCATGACTTATAGAGATTGAATCTATGGTAAGTCATCTTTAATCCCTCATACAAGGCGTATACCATCCCTCTATGGTTCTCCAATATAAAAGACAAATCAAAAAGAAATGGAGATGAAAGATAAGGATTATACCTTAAGAACTCTTGGAAATCTCTTGGGAGAATATAAGTATAAGCTTCCAAAGTGTATGTTTGCAAGTGTAGCTCTCTTTTCTCTCTCAAATAATCTAAGTTGAGTCTTGGTAAAAATCTCAAATGAATCAACCTAGCTTCCTATTTATAGAATTTAGAATGGAGGGCTTAATGGTCAATATACCCCCCACCTCCTTACTATTCAGGTGTGGTCACCAAGTAAAACACTTGGTGACCAAGTCTTATACTTGGAGTCCACCCCAAGGTGGCCGGCCCACCTCCCCTTTATGACATCCCATGGGTTGCCCCATGGGTTTTACCCATTGGGTGACCCACCAGTTCGACCCACGATTTGGTTTTGTGAATTGGGCTTAATTAAATAAATATTGGGCCTTGACTTTGACTTAACCCACTTAACTCATTGGGCTTAGTTCTTCAATTAGTGGACTAACTTATAACCCAACTCAATGAATTAATCATTAAGTCATAACTTAATTCTATAATACGTATCGTAATCTACACGTATGATTCACGTATTCCTTTCGTATACCATAAGTACAATAAACGTATTATACCTCATATTTACTTAACGTATTATACATAGGTACTAACTAGCACCACCAATTGTATAACACTTGAATAAAACCTAACGTCATTCCTTCTACGCATATTATTTCCTTCTCGGAAATCGATACACTCAACCCTTAGGTTTTAAGTCCGCAGGCGAAAACTTCGTTTTTGCCATAAATGAAATATTATTAGATATTCCATCTCATCACGATATTCTATCATTACGCGTTTCTCGAAATTTCAAAATAATTCCTCGGACAGAAACGGATGAATAGTGTTTTTACGGAAACTTCTCAAAAAACAATTATTATCGTCTTGGAAATTCCAAACAACTATTTCTACCACGTAGCCCGAATACTAACCACGTTAGCAAATTCTAGGTCATAGAACGACCTTCACATAGTTTACTTCACAAAAAATTCAATTAAATTCATTTAATTCACATAATCAAATAAAATTTTAATTGTCATAAAAATTCGATTTTCTCGGGCGTTACATTCTCTCCCCCTTAAAAGGATTCTGTCCCCAGAATCTTAGCTTATAATTACATAAACAAATGAGGAAAATCTTCCTTCATTTTACTTTCGAGCTCCCACGTTGCTTCTTCAACATTGTGGTTTCTCTATAACACCTTCACTGAAGGTATGACCTTATTTCTTAAAACTTGTTCCTTCCTATCAATAATTTGAATTGGAAGTTCCTCATAGGACAAGTCCTTCTCTAACTGAATAGATTCATACTCTATCACGTGTTTATAGTCCAGTTTATAAGGACGCAACACTGACACATGAAACACATTATGAACGTGTTCCATCTCTAGAGGTAAAGCTACTACGTAAGCCACCTCCCCTATCCTTTTTAAAATCTCAAAAGGTCCTACAAACCTTGGACTTAACTTCCCTTTCTTTCCAAAACGTATTTTCCCCTTCCAAGGTGATACTTTCAGAAAAATAAAAGATCCTACATCAAATTCTCTATTTTCTCTGTGAGGATCTGCATACTTCCTTTGTCGGTCTTGAGCCGCAACTAATCGAGCACGTATTAATTTTACCATGCCCACCGTCTGTTGAACCATCTCTGGTCCCAACATCTGACGTTCACCCACCTCATCCCAACACAATGGAGTTCGGGGCACTTCCTACCATACAATGCTTCGTAAGGCAGCATGCCTATACTAGCGTGAAAACTATTGTTGTACGAAAATTCTACTAATGGTAGAAATTCGTCCCAACTCCCTTTGAAATCTATAACGCAAGATCTTAACATATCTTCAAGCGTTTGAATTGTCCGCTCACTCTGACCATCCGTCTGAGGATGATACGCCGTACTTAATCTTAACTGTGTTCCCATTTGCTCTTGCAAACTTCTCCAAAAGTTCGATGTGAATCGTGGATCACGATCTGACACAATCGACACAGGTACTCCATGTCTGGAAATAATTTCCTTGACATACAGCTTAGCTAACTGATCTAAGTTATACCTAATTCCTATTGGTAGAAAATGAGCCGATTTCGTTAATCGATCCACTATCACCCAAATAGCATTGTATCCTTTTCTTGTTGTTGGAAGTCCCACCACAAAATCCATCGT
Organism: Panax notoginseng; assembly: GCA_016801055.1. Taxonomy (NCBI): domain Eukaryota; kingdom Viridiplantae; phylum Streptophyta; class Magnoliopsida; order Apiales; family Araliaceae; genus Panax; species Panax notoginseng. The sequence continues at coordinate 179,300,979 of CM029014.1, forward strand.
GATGTGCTCCCACTTCCACTCTGGAATTTCTAACAGTTGTAACAACCCGCTCGGTCGTTGATGTTCAGCCTTAACTTTTTGACAAGTTAAGCACTTACTAACATATTCTGCTATGTCCCTCTTCATATTCGGCCACCAAAAATTCCGACGAAGGTCTTGATACATCTTCGTACTACCGGGATGTATCGAGTACCTCGAACTATGGGCCTCCATCATAATTTCTTCTTTTAATTCGGGATCATTAGGAACCCAAATTCTTCCCTCAAACCGAAGTAATCCCTCCTTATCGAGGTTATACTCAGTTTTTTCTTCGTTTTCTATCTTATTCAGCATCTGCTTGCACCCCTCATTGCTCAGTTGTACTTTCCTAACTTTCTCCACTATGGTAGGTTGAGTTTCCATGGAAAATAACAATTCTACCGATTCCCCCGGTAACTTAACTTCTAGTTCCATTTTTGCCATTGCTGTTACCAACTCATTCTGAGTTGTTAACATTGATAATTTCTCACTATCCTTTCTACTTAGCGCATCTGCTACTACATTTGCTTTTCTCGGATGATATAAAATATCACAGTCATAATCTTTTATTAACTCCAACCACCTTCTCTGTCTCATGTTCAACTCCTGTGTGAAAATATATTTCAGACTTTTGTGGTCCGTGTATATCTCACATTTCTCACCATAAAGATAATGTCTCCATATCTTTAGGGCAAAAACTACAGCTGCCAATTCCAGGTCATGAGTAGGATAAATCTTCTCATAATCCTTCAATTGGCGTGATGCATACGCAATGACCTTGCCATGCTGCATGAGCACGCAACCCAATCCTTTATGCGAAGCATCGCTATACACTTCAAAATTCTCGGTATCGTCTGGTAAGGACAATACCGGTGCCTCACTTAATCTCTTATTCAATTCCTGAAAACTGTTCTCACATTTTTCAGTACACACATACTTCACTGACTTTCTTGTCAGATTGGTTAACGGAGTAGCTAATTTAGAAAAGTCTGGAATGAACCTTCTATAGTATCCTGCTAACCCCAGAAAACTCTGAATCTCAGTCGGCGTCTTCGGTTGCTCCCATTTATTTATTGCTTCTACTTTGGTTGGATCTACGAAAATGCCATCCTTATCAATAACATGCCCTAGAAACTGCACTCTCTCAAGCCAAAATTCACACTTTGTGAATTTCGCATACAACTTCTCCTTCCCTAGCATTTCCAACACTATTCTTAAATGTTTTGTATGATCTTCTAGCGTCTTTGAATAGACTAGAATATCATCAATGAACACTACGACAAACTTGTCCAAATATTGTTTGAACACTCTGTTCATCATATCCATAAATGCGGCTGGCGCATTAGTCAACCCAAACAACATTACCAGAAACTCGTAGTGACCATAACGAGTTCTGAATGCGGTCTTAGGTATATCTTCCTTACTCACCTTCAACTGATGATACCCCGTGCGCAAATCTATTTTAGAAAAATACTTTGTCCCTTTCAACTGATCAAATAGATCATCGATCCTGGGCAAAGGGTACTTATTCTTAATCGTTAACTTGTTCAACTCTCGATAGTCGATACAAAGTCTCAACGACCCATCCTTCTTCTTTACAAACAACACCGGTGCTCCCCAAGGAGACACACTTGGTTGAATGTACTTCCTATCTAACAGTTCTTGTAATTGAATCATTAACTCCTTCATTTCAACTGGCGCCATTTGATATGGTGCCCTTGAAATTGGCGCCGTTCCCGGTAACAAATCAATTACAAATTCTACCTCCCTATCCGGTGGAATACCCGATAATTCCTCCGAAAATACATCCACGAACTCTTGCACAACTGGTATATGATCCAAGGATGTCCCCACTCTTTGGGTATCCACCACATGGCATAGATAACCTACACACCCTTTTCTTAACATCTTCCTAGCTTGTGTCATAGACAGACAATAAGAGTGTCTCGGTGAATTACTACCAAAAAACACTACCTTGGTTTTCTTAGAAAGCCGAAGGTTTACACTTTTCCTATGGCAATCTATAATTGCCTCATGGTTCACCAACCAATCCATACCAAGAATTACATCAAATTCTTTTAGCCTTATCGGTACCAAATCTACCGATAACTTATTTCCCCTAATTTCGACGCAACAGTTCTTATGAATATGTTCAATAGGGATTATCTCCTCGTTTGCTACCTTAACGTCTAAAGATATAGGTAACTTCTCAGGAATTAACCCTAATCGTTTAGCAAATTCACATCCTATAAAAGAACAAGTGGCACCCGAGTCAAATAGCACATAAGCATTTATCTCATTGACCGGAATGATACCTGCTACCACATCTGTTGATGCAACTGCATCTTGAACAGTCATATTAAACGTACGAGCCGAGGGTCTACCCACTAATGGTGTTGGTCCAGTAATGGCTAATTTACCACTACCAGAACTCTTATTCCCCTCTAAACCCTTCTTTGGGCAATTTCTTGCCATGTGGTCTTTTGACCCACAGACAAAACACCCCTGATTCTTCTTAGGGTTAGGACAATTGGGTGACAAATGTCCCTCCTGCCCACAGTTGTAGCATACTGCTTTCCCCTTTAAACAGACTCCAATGTGAGATTTTCCGCATGTCTTACATGCTTCCGTTCTCCATTTGGGATCTCCCTGTTTTACCCCGGTATTCCCGGGATTAAAACCCTTCCTCTTTGGCAAGTTGTCGCTTCCGCTGGCAACTTCCGCCTTACTACTTCCTTCTATCTTACTCTTAATCTTCCGCTCTTTGTGGTACTGAGACAAGGCCTCACCGCCACCTTCAGCTATTATCGTCTTCTCCAGAATGGTCCCATAGGAAGCACTCTGGAAAACCGATATTCTACTATAGAGCCAAGGTTTTAAGCCCTACTCAAATCTGCGCGCCTTTCTTTCCTCCGTATCCACCTGATGTGGAGCAAATCTTGCCAACTCATTAAATTTGGCGGCATATTGGGGAACAGTCATATCCCCCTGCTTAAGTTCTAGGAACTTAATTTCTATCCTACCCTGCATGCTAGTAGGGAAATAGTTCTCGAAAAAAACCTTCTTAAACTGTTCCCACGTAACAGCCTCTGTCCTAGCCCCACCCTGGTGAGCTTCCCACCAGTAGTTGGCTTCTCCCTTCATCATGTAAGTTGCAAAAGAAGTCTTTTGTGCCTCACCTACGTTTGTTATCACAAACGCCTTTTCAATTTCCTTAATCCATGTTTGGGCTTCTAGTGGATCCGTCATTCCTCGGAACTCGGGAGGACCCACACTTTTAAAGTCCTTAAAGGAAGTTGTTCTTACTACCCCAGGAGCTACAGGAATCCCACCCCCCCCCCCACTTGGTTAAATGCAGCCGTTAATAAATTAACGAACTCTTGTATAGGGTTGTTAGGACCCCCTTGATTTTCATTATGAGACTTGGCCTCTTGGTTCCGTTGTCTCCTTCTTGGCGGCATAATTCTGATAAATAAAATTTCGTTATTATCTAATTAATTACTCGGTTATCATTTTAAATTAACAACAACCATTCATACCACACAAGCATGTTAAATAAAAATGTCATTATATTAATATGCTTTCATAGTCAAAACTATTTACATCATGTTCCCTTATCCAAAAGCTATCATGTACTATCCCGCGATTGCCTTCTACAAAAGTTGGGATTTACAAAAGACTACCCTTAGTTATACAAAAGAGGGTTTTACGTCACTACTTATATACAAAAAGTTCTAGCGACCTGCTAACACTGTCGAACGGCATTTTCATATTTCTGATTTGCCAGAATCGACACTATATCTCGACTTATGGTATGTCGAGTCTGTCCGGACTCAATAAAATAACAAGCAATTTTTAGCTTGAAATTCTCATGAGCGCATTCATGGATGTATGACATCCTAGCTATTTTCTGATCTTTCTCAATCAGTTTCTGCTTTAGCTCGAGGACCTCATCCTTATAGCTATGAGCCTTATCAGTCATAAGCACTTTTTCATCGTGCTCCGACTCAAAGTCTGCCTCTACAGATTCTTTTGCCTCATATAGGGCAGTTATCTCCTCAATCTGTGCCTCTACCTGAGTACGTAGGTGCACATTCCTATCCAACACCGCTAAATACAGTGCTCTAGTTGCATCCAAAGATGCTGGCTCCAGAGTAGGTAACACCGTGTTAATCGATGTCACCTCTATTTCCTCCTCCACTTCTAGCATCTCCTTAAGGTATGATGCTAATCCCATAGTCTCCTCAGAGTATTCCTCCTCAGAGATGTACTCCTCAATGTCTGAGTCTTCTAGTACAACTATCGGTACCTCCATCACTGGCATTGGTACTACCTCAACTTGGTTAACTGAGTCCTCACTTATCATTTCCACGTTTCTAAACATCAAGATATCGGTTGACATCTACAAACACATAACACGTTGATTAGTACATAATACACAATAGTATAAGCACAAATCACATTTAATATCTTTAAGATTAATTTTCATCTTTTAATTCTTTCAATACTGAGTTATCTCAATATCTTCTTAATTCAATAGACTTGAATTTCATTTCTTGAACTTTACCTTCCGTACAAGGTTATTAGCCTAAGGTTTTTTCCCCTTAAGTTTTATAACCTAAGGCTCTGATACCAACCTGTGACGCCCCCAAATTCGGGTATTTTCCAACCCGACAGATGGTGCTCCACTATACTAACATCCATACCATCATTCCATTGAAATACAACAAAATGAGAGTAATTACTATATTCTTATTAAAATCAAAATATAATCCTTCCCAAGTTCATAAACCGGTTACATCGTTCATTGTTCATAAGGTATAATACATACAAACTTACTAAACTATTACACAATGCCTAAGCATCCATCTTAGCTTTGCCCTTAACTTTCTTGACATTCTCAGTACGTTCACCTTTAACTGCAGTTATATAATTCACGCAAGAAGTGAGCATGACAGCTCAGCAAGTTTAATCAAGGATAATAGAAATACCACATTCGTGAATTATATAACAATTTTAACATAACTGAACAATAGTTATGAAGTATTATGAATCAATACTACCCTAACAGTATATAACATCAATTCCCAATGTATAGAATAGATTAGGAATTCTGAACCGGTCGATAGACCATGAACAGTAAATTTCAGTTTTCATACCTTAAAAGGAGTCCACAGCACTAAGGCCGTTCATCCGTATAACTTACGAGCACTTCTAGGTGATCAGCCTATAGTACTCTATGTTGATCAACACTACATTCATTAAACGTATTTACTTTTAATATTTTTGGCAAACTCGCGTGCGCATCGAAATATCGATGAAAATTACTTTTGTTTGTTCATAGACAAACCTTACCTTCACATCCATACCAATTATTTGCTATAGGATAGCGTTAACATTTCTATATAGAATGATATGGAAAATCATAAATCTATATCTTACGAATAGTCTAGCCGAGTTAAAATCTGGCATCGACCCTTTCTTTTAAAACAAAGCTTGCAATTCAGTTCAATGAATCACATAAAACTTGGCTAACTTAGAAGTTAGACAAGCGTTAAGAAAACTTGCCTTTCAGCGTCTTCAAATAACTTACTCAACTGATCACAGCCTTTACAGAATCTACATAATATATTCACGTAGCACACCGTAATTAGCTATCAAACAAGTATTCACATTTTTCCTACCAGTTTCTTTCTCTTCTATGTCTTTGTTAACATAATATTTTTATTAAAGTCCACATGACTTATTACCCTTCGTCCCGGTTTACCTCTCTATGGACGTTTTATTAACCGGACTCAACTTCATTAATAAAGTATTACTTCGTTCATTTTACATATTGTGTTTACTTACATTAGACTCCTAAGTTTCATACCATATACCTTAGTATAGGTAGTATAGGATTAGTCTTTATACATTCATTGAGTATATAAACTCAACTCCGATTGATCCCTAACCGACTGAAGTCTAAAGCATAACTGGGTCAACTTTTTCTTACTGCCGGCGCTGCGGCGCGGCACCTTGGCGCTGGGGCGCGGCACATTGGCGCTGGGGCGTGAGTTGGCAGAGGCTCGGCCGAGTCTGGCGCTGCAGCGCCACCATTTTGTACTGGTTTTGGCGTTGCGGCGCCGAGTCTGTGCATCAGTTGACAAACCAGTTTTGGTTTTCTAACGAAACTCCCAGCTTCCTAATTTGTTCGTTTTACATCCGAATTGACCCATTCGAATTCTTACAAGTCAGGAATTACATCCTTTACGCGTTCATATAAGAATTCAACACTTTCGAATCCGTTAACTCATAATTCACTATTGAGTTCATTTTATATACGTTCGTAAACGTTAATGAGCGTCCAATGCTCGTTTTCTTCGTTTTAAGTCGGAATCTGACGATTCTCGAACCCACGACTCTTAATCACCCTATCTCACGTGTTGACATTGAAAACTAACATTTTCAAGTCTCATGGCAACTTTCGACTACCAATCCGAAATTTCTACGTTTTTGACGTTTAACGTCTATTTTTGTAAAATTCCTTATAACTTCATTACTAATGTTCTCTGAGCCAAATCACATGGAATACTCCATGGATTTTAAATGTACATCCTAAATAAGCAGAAATGCAATTACTAACGGATTGATAGAGTCCAATCGTTTATAAACGATCAATCTCCAGTATCCATATTTTCATGGTTCAAAACTATTTCAAACCTTATTATTTTTATAACCTCATGACTTATAGAGATTGAATCTATGGTAAGTCATCTTTAATCCCTCATACAAGGCGTATACCATCCCTCTATGGTTCTCCAATATAAAAGACAAATAAAAAAGAAATGGAGATGAAAGATAAGGATTATACCTTAAGAACTCTTGGAAATCTCTTGGGAGAATATAAGTATAAGCTTCCAAAGTGTATGTTTGCAAGTGTAGCTCTCTTTTCTCTCTCAAATAATCTAAGTTGAGTCTTGGTAAAAATCTCAAATGAATCAACCTAGCTTCCTATTTATAGAATTTAGAATGGAGGGCTTAATGGTCAATATACCCCCCACCTCCTTACTATTCACGTGTGGTCACCAAGTAAAACACTTGGTGACCATGTCTTATACTTGGATTCCACCCCAAGGTGGCCGGCCCACCTCCCCTTTATGACATCCTATGGGCTGCCCCATGGGTTTTACCCATTGGGTGACCCACCGGTTCGACACACAGTTTGGTTTTGTGAATTGGGCTTAATTAAATAAATATTGGGCCTTGACTTTGACTTAACCCACTTAACTCATTGGGCTTAGTTCTTCAATTAGTGGACTAACTTATAACCCAACTCAATGAATTAATCATTAAGTCATAACTTAATTCTATAATACGTATCGTATTCTACACGTATGATTCACGTATTCCTTTCGTATACCATAAGTACAATAAACGTATTATACCTCGTATTTACTTAACGTATTATACATAGGTACTAACTAGCACCACCAATTGTATAACACTTGAATAAAACCTAACGCCATTCCTTCTACGCATATTATTTCCTTCTCGGAAATCGATACACTCAACCCTTAGGTTTTAAGTTCGCAGGCGAAAACTTCGTTTTTGCCATAAATGAAATATTATCAGATATTCCATCTCATCACGATATTCTATCATTAAGCGTTTCTCGGAATTTCAAAATAATTCCTCGGACAGAAATGGATGAATAGTATTTTTACGGAAACTTCTCAGAAAACAATTATTATCATCTTGGAAATTCCAAACAACTATTTCTACCACGTAGCCCGAATACTAACCACGTTAGCAAATTCTAGGTCATAGAACGACCTTCACATAGTTTACTTCACAAAGAATTCAATTAAATTCATTTAATTCACATAATCAAATAAAAATTTAATTGTCATAAACATTCGATTTTCTCGGGCGTTACATATATTCTCATTTCCTGAAGAGAACAATGAAAGCAAAATGTGAGCTCAATTAGCCCAGTAAAGAATATTATGACTAAGATAATACAAAATAAATTATCGTTAGCCTTCAACAGTGTTAAACTGATAGAATATAATAGACAACAAGTTTAACTGTAGCGGAACCAACAATCCATTAGAAGAGTCAAGTAGAGCATGATATCTATTATCTTCTATGATTTAAAAAGTTTATCATCAATTGTATTGCTGAGACTCAGCTCAATAAATAGTCTACATCACTGTATTGTCCATGCACTACGTGCCAAGGATATTCGGGTTATCACCAATGGTCATGATCTTGCCAACTACTGTCCATCAATGCACTACGGGCCAATGAGGACTTTTACCACATCATTTGTAACATTATGGGTCATGATTATACCGAATGATCCCTGGTCATAATCATACCAATTGACAGTCCATCTATGCACTACGGGCCAAAGATGACTTTTATAACAATATAAACATAAGGATGATGACAATGGTATACGAATTCAATTAAATACAAGTAAATGATAAATTCTAAAGATTTATAATTTAATTTATCCAGAATTTAATAATATCCAAATTGTCAATATGATGCTGCTTTGTGGAGTAAAATTCAAGAATAATATTGTATCAACAATGATTTAGACCGAAAAGAAATTAATTTTTTTATCATGAATAGTACCCCGGGTAAATAGTACCCGAATGAATAGTACCATGTGAATAGTACTTTGTGAATAGTACTCTGACATGAAAATGTTAAAACTTATTAAAAATGCCTAGAATAATATTTTCATGAAAAGATACTGGATGAAGCGCAAATATCAAGGGTATTCTACTAATTTCATGAATTATAGAAGCAATACTTACCATAGTAAGTTTAAATTTAGGAATATGAAATGAAATAATATCCCTTCCATACTATGGAGTATGAAAGAAAATAATATTTCTTACTAGTATTGAAATATAATAATATCATTTACCTTAGTAGAAACTGGATTTGACTGGAATATCAGATATTATTCTGAGAAAATCTTACAGAAAAACTACACTCAAAGTATTCTTATACTCAAGAAAATACTCACAATACTATAGAATAAGAATTTCTGATATTGAAATGATGTGGTGAGGAAGGAGGGGTAACCATCCTTTTATAGTGCAATGGAGGGAGAAAAGTTAAATGAATATGCCTAACTCTGCCAACTTTTTTCTCTGCCTAACTTTGACCCATTCTTCCTTAGGCCATACTTTGAAACAATTAAAGCTTTGCAGACAATTCACATTTTGCAATAGTGGGGGCCCACACTTTTGCAGGGGAAAATTCCTCACTTGGAAAGGAGTGCACGCAATAATAAACTTGCACACTCAATTTGAAAAATAAGAATTTCAAACCAACTTGTTCACCTCTTTTCTCACATGCTTAAATATATATTATAATAATATTATTATTTAAATAATTATAATATATATTTAAATGAATATTTTATCGGAGAAATAATTGTAATTCCATATAAAATATATCAAACTTTCAACAATTATCTCATGTTAAATTCCATTATTTATATCTACATAAAATAAATATTTCTTTATCATATAAATCAATAATTAATTATTCATAAATAATATTACAAAATCACAATTATGACAACCAGGTCGTTTCTAGGAAAGAGGGGGTTTTCCGATAATGATTTCTCCTTACTGGCGCGTAATTAGGTGACCAAACCCTTTTTCTAGACAGAACTTCTTTAGATATTGTCAATAATGCTATTTAATATTATTATTCAAATAATATGAATTATTGATCTGATAATGGGAAATACTGTGCAGTGACAATTAATGAAACAACAATAATATAAAATATCAAAACAGTAATTATTGAATCAATAAAATAAAATATTAAACAGTAATTACTGTAACAATTATTGAGTAGTGCATTCTTACGTAAGAATCAATAATCAAAGATATTGTACAATACCGTGTGCTACTATGCAACCACACGTATTATTGTACCTTTATCAACGGGTAATTCAACAGTTAATGGTAAAACTTTCATCGTTATTTTTATAAAAAGATATTTCTGTCGTTTTCTAACTCCGACAATAATTTTGTTGTGGGATCCACCATTGATTGTGTTGTCGTACAAATATTCCCTGATTAAACAAATATTTCCCGACCAATCCAATATTTTATGACAACTTGCTTACTTTGTAAAATTTATAAATATTACCCACAACTATAACATTATATCAAATCCACACCATAATACTCAAAAATAATATTAGAGAAAAATTAACCTTTATTCATTAAAGTTGGGGTCTTACACTCATTAATCAATAGTTTGATATACCTAGCGAATCTCAACATTGGTCTTTGAATATGTTATTGGACTTTTAAGTCTTATTAATTGATCACATAACGTAAGTTAGTTAACATATTATTATATGATTGACATGTCTTCATGTTCATTACATTAGGTTTTAAAAACACATTTTCAAAACTTGAACACTTAGAAAATTTTTGAAGTTCTGCAGGTAGGGGCATGGGCGTGGGCGCGCTACCTTTGTTCTCTGAAGAAGCGCGGGCACGTTGCACGGTACGGGAGCGCTCCATTTGTTCTTTGGAGCGGTGCGGCCGTGCTACGACGCAGACTCAGATTCTGCAGTTCGCGAAGAACACACAGAACAACCCAATAATTACAAATTAAACTAACACGATCAATTTTAATGCTACCCATGAAATATAGACTTCCCAAAAACATCACACAAAGTCTTTAGCATGATTCTAACACTTTAATTCACGTAATTACATGAATTACAACATTTAATTTCACTATTTTTCATATTTTGTAAAGTTTTTGAAGAAAAATATGAATTTTAACATTACAGATTTGTTAATTTGCCAAATCCGTCCATTTAAATTCTGTTTTATTTGTTTCAACATACATAAGCATACAGAAGTGTAAATTTTTGATACAACATATGATTAAAGCATTGAATTTGCGTGTAAGGGCCATATGGTCATATTTCTATACTCTGTACTTTTGAAGAAACAATATACGACATATTTTTATGAAACTTATGTTATGGAACAATACAATATATAGTAAAACATGCTATGATGACATATTATCACGTATATTCACATAATCGTTACCCTTTCCAACTACAGAGATTTTAACATAAACATGAAAGCCATTTTTTTATAAAAACTTTAACAACGTAAATTTGAAGTTCGGGGAAGAAGAGATTACCCTATTATGAATGAATAAGAATGAAGTTCCTTCTCAAATTCTTCTTAACTCTCACAATTTCTCCTAACAATTCTCTGAATTCTCTCTGACTCTCAAGTTAACTCTTAATTGTAAATACGTAAAATGGAAAAACTGACAAGGCGCACATATAACTCCAGAAACGTTGAGGTCAGTTAACCCATACGTGGTTAACTTCTCTCAACCTCCCTTAAAGCTCTGTTTGGTTATTCTAAAAGACTCAATCCCATTTAATTTAATTAATCCTTTATAATATAGTTTAATAATGTCACACACATTTACACAATAACTCAAATATCTTATTTAATTTATTTTAAATAAAATATAATAATTTATCATTAATTCACATAGTCACATAATTAATGTTCTCATTTATTAATTATGTCAAATTATTAATTCTCAATTAATTATTAAATTAATTAAAATAATATTATGCTTGTTAAATATTTTATTTAATTCAATAAGCTCGCTTAAAAACACACTTTGAATAATAAAATTCTCCACATTAATTTAGTAAATATAACACATATAATTAAATTAATCTACCATAATTTCATCAATTAATTATTTAATCTAATAATTAAATCTTCGAAAAATATTTATTTAATTCAATAAATATTAAAATTAAATTATAAAATCTCGTTTGTCACAATGTGTACAATGTATATATATATATATATATATATATATATATATATATACGCTTACATGAGATTTTTATAGTTTTTCAAAAGTTTCAATTCACAAAGATATGACGAACATGATGAAATCATGTTCATAGTGTTTAGTTATGAAGTCACGTTGAAAATTATTCTTAAAACTTTGATGTGAGCATTAGTTATGTGTAATATGGCTTATATTATGATATATTATGAGTTATATGGTTGTTCTAGCAATTCAATCCATGTAATTTTGATAAACATTAGGAATTTTGTTCATAATGATTTTTTGTGAATTAATTTCTGAAAAATGGCTTTTGAAATTATCAAATTGATGTTTAATTCATAGTATAATTGTAAAATTGGTGATGGATTGTGTTAATACGATAAGAAACGAAAAGAACGCAGGTTGAATGAATATATTTGGTTAAGAAACGAATTCGTAGTGAATGAATTCGCTAAATATGTTAAAATATGAAAGTATAGTATGAACATGAGTTTTGGGTCAAGATTTAGGCTAGTTAGCCTTTTTGTAAATTGTTATAAGTCTAGTATGTTGTGATTATATGAATTACGAATCCACAGAGTCGAAAACGGACTGATTTGGGTGTGTATAGCTCAAGTTATGAAGGTTGGAAAGAGAAAGGGTCAAAAATTCGTAATAACAGTAAAATTGGAAAAAAAATGTGTACCTTACTGTTAAGGGCCACTGTAGTGCGGCCCCCAAGGCTATTCGGGGTGCTGCAGCGCCGGAATAGACACGACTGGACAGTTTTGACCTCCTATAGTAAAATGACCATAACATTTTCATACGAACTCCGATGGAGGTGATTCAAGACGATCCAGAACGAGGACGAATAGCCCTACTATAACGCCCGAGAAAATCGGATCTTTAATGAATTAAATTTTTATTTGATTATGTGGATTAAATGAATTTAATTGATTAATTATGTGAGTAAGATATTTGAAGGTCGTTCTATGACCTAGAATGTGTGAATGTGGTTAGTATTCTGGCTGTGTGCTAGGATTAATTATTTTGAATTATCAAGATGAAAAAAGTGTTTTCGAGAATTTTTAGTAAAAACACTATTCATCCGACGTCGCTCGGAGATTTGGTTTGAAAGTCCGAGAAACAAGTAATGATAGAATATGAAGAAGTAATGGAATATTCAATAATATTTCAGTTATGGCAAACGAAGTTTTCGCCTGCAGACTTAAAATCTAAGGGTTAGTGAAAGTGAATTATGAGAGGAAAATGTAATGTGTATAATGGTTAGAAGTAGTATACTCTTGATATACGAGTATAGTATGAATAACGGTACGCCGTATAATACGAATATCGTATGAATACTAAACGAAAAGAATACGTGAGTATACACGTAGCATACGATTAGTTCTTATAGGATTTTGAGTTAAGGACTTTGTACAATCCAATGGGACTTGGATTTATAGAAAGTCCAATGAATTATGTAATCAAGCCCAAGTTAAGGCCCAATGTTAAGTTAAGACAAGCCCAATCCAAGAAAACGAATCGCAGATCGAACCGACGGGTCACGGGATGGGTAAAACCTATGGGGAAACCAATGGAAAGACCCATGGAGATGTGGCCCGGCCACTTAGCCACCAAGTAAAGTGATTACTTGGTGGCTAAGTTGGTAATGAGGTGGGGAATAGTAAGGAGGTGGATATTAGACCATTTTGCCCTCCATTTGAGTTCCTACAAATAAAGAGCTTGGCTAGTTCATTTGGAAGTTTGCAAGTATTAGCTAACATATATTGAGAGAGAGAAAGAGCTAGAAACAAGTAATCAAGCTACTTCAAAGCAAACCATAAATGTTTAGTCAAGAACGCGAAGAACGAAAAAGGTAATATTTCGTAAATGTTACTCTTCGACCTTTTTCAATTTTTATCTAGTAGAAAATCGTAGATTGGTGGAACATGTCTATTAAGGAGGAATAAGGATGGCTTTTAATGATGAAAACATTGATAAGTCATGATCAAATAGAAATCATAAGGGTTTACATAAATTAAAATCGTGGAAAACGTAGAATGATAACATGGTTATTGATAGAGAAATTGAAAACCATCATAGCTAGGATATGTGCATTTTGCTTGGTTAGGATGTAGATAATGAATCAATGGAGTGTTCCATTTGATTTGGCTTATAGAACATGAGTAACGAAGTTATGACGAATTTTACGAAAATAGACGTTAAACGTCAAAAACGTAGAAATCTCGGATTAGTAGTAAAAAGCTACAGTGTGACTTGGAAACTTTGGTTTTCAATGCCAACATGTGAGATATGGTATTCAAGAGTTGTGGACTCAAGAATCGTTGAATTCTGACTTATAATGAAGAAAACGAGTATTGAACGCTCATTAGCGATAAACGAACGCTCGAAAATGAACCAAAAAGGTGAATGCCGAGTTAACGAATTCAAAAATGTAAAATTATTACATGAACACCAAGAGTATGTAATTTGTGAGTTGTAGGCTTTTGAATGAGCCAATTCGGATGTAAAACGAATAAGTAATGAGGCCGAGAAGTTCATAAGAAAAACCAACTGTCAAATCCAACTGAAGTATAGGGGCGGCGCCACAGCGCCAACCCAGTGTTAATGACCGCACTGCAGCGCTAACTCCGGGCCTTGTCTACTGGTAGTTGGCGCCGCAATGCCAAATGTGTACTAGAGACTGGCGTCGCATCGCCGTCAGTAGAAAATGGTTGACCAACTTAATTTTTGTAATTCCAATTGAATGTAAACTAATAGTAAGACATGAATGTACTTAATGTACATGATAAGGATAACTTTAAATCACTTATAAAGTGATAATATTAGAAGATTAAGTATTGTTTAGTAATAATTAAATGAAGAATGTAAGCGTGTAAATTAGTAAACCGTGAATAATGTTCAACGTTGGTATCTCACCAATGATGATCGAGTGTCGGTTAATAACGTAAGAACGTTAAAAAGCCGTAATGAAGTATAGTAAGTCGAACTGACTTTATTAATGAAATAAATTCAAGCAAGACATACAAGAGAAAGAAGTTGGTTAAAATAATAAAGTTATTTTGTTTTGTAGCTACTTACAGTGTGCTATATGAATATATCATGTAGATCCTGCAAAGACTGAGAATTGTTGAATATTATATTCGAAGACGCTTGAAGACAAGTTTTCTTAACGCTTGTCTAACCTCCGTGTTAGTCAAGTTTTTTGTGATTCATGTTATGAAATGCATGAATTGTTTTACGAAAGGATCGATGCCAGTTTTAACTCGGCTAGACTATTCTTAAGAGTTAGATTGATTTGTTTACAAGTGTTTAGATATAGAACTGTTAACGTTATCCTATGCCAAGTATTTGGTACAAATGTAAAGTTAAGTTTGTCTAAGAACAAACAAATGTATTTTCATCGATTATTCAATGGGTACGCGAGGTTGCCAAAACTTAAATGTAAATACGTTTAATGGATGAGTGTTGATCATCGTAGAGTACTATAGGCTAATCACCTAGAAGTGCTCATAAGTAATGCCGAATGTACGACCTTAGTGCCCGATGTCCTTTTTATGTATGAAAACGAAAAGAGCATGTTCATGGTCTTTTGACCAGTTCAAAATTACTAAAGCTATTATATATACTTTGGAATTAGTGTTATGAAATGAGAAGTGTTAGTCAATGTTTCATAGTGCTTTCTAACTATTTGTTCAGTTATGGAAGATAATCATATAATTCTCGATGTGGTATTTATATCATCCTTTGTTAGACTTGTTGGGCTTGTTATGCTCACTTCTTGCTTGAATTATATGATTGCAGCTAAGGCCGAACGAACTGAGAGTTCTAAGAGAGATAAAGGCAAAGCTAAGATGGATAGTTAATTATCTTGTAATAGACTAGTGTATTTGTATGTAATATACTTATGATTAATGAAGAATGTATTCGGTTTTTGAACCTGGGAAAGGATTTATTTCTATTGTAATAAGAATATAGTGAATACAATCATATTATTGTTATTTCAATGGAATGACTTTATAAATTGTAGTATCGTGTAACACTATCTATCGGGTTGGAAGATACCCATATTTGGGGGTGTCACAGGTTAGTATCAAAGCATTAGGTTATAAAACTTAAGGGGGGAAAAGAACCTTAAGTTAATAACCTCGTTAGGAAAGGAAAAGTCTGAAGGATATAAACTCAAGATTTAATTAAGTCAAATGAGTTAATAAGTTATCGAGGAAACTCAGTACCGAAAGATTTAAAAGATGGAAATTAACCTAAATAAATTAAATGTGATTTATGCTTATATTATTGTGTATTATGTACTAATTAACTTGTTATGTGTTATTGTAGATGTCGATCGATAGCTTGATGTATAGAAATATACATGTGATGAGCGAAGAGTCAATGAACAGAGTAGAGCATGTACTTATGCATGTAGCAGAGATACCATTAATGATTCTAGAAGAATTAGAGCCCGAGGAGTATTTTTCAGAAGAGGACTATTCTGAGGAGACTATGGGATTGACATCATATCTTAATATGATGATAGATGTGAAGGATGATATGGAGGTAACATCGGTTAATATGGTGATGCCTACCCTAGAACCAACACCTATAGATACGACGAGGGAAATCTATCTCTCGGTGCTTGACCGTAACGTGCAACTGCACAATATGGTGCAGAACCAGAAGGAGGAGATTAGTGATCTCTGTGAGGCCAAGGAGTCTGCAGAATAGAATTTGAGTTAGAGCATGATAAAAAGGTGCTCATGACAGATAAGGCTAGGGATTATAAGAACGAGGTCGTAGAGCTTCGTAGGAAACTAGTTGAGAAAGACCAGAAAATAACACGGATGTCATATTTCAATAACAGTGCGCACGAGGATTTGAAGCTGAAAATAGCTTGTTATTCCATTGAGTCGGGACAGACTCAACATACTAGAAGTCGGTATGTTGTGTCAATTCTAGCAAATGAGAAACATAAGAATGCTGTTAGGTGGTATTAGAAGTTGGAATGGTAAATACTTTTGTATAGTAATGTAAAACCCTCTTTTGTATAATTAAAGGGTAGACTTTTTGTAAATCCTAATTTTTGTGAAAGTCAATCGTGGGATATAAATTTAATAGCTTTTGGCTATGGAAAGCAAATTGTAAATAGTTTCGACTATAAAGAAGCATATTAATATAATGAAGTTTTTATTGAATGTGCTTTGTTGTGTATGAGTTATTGTTCAGTTGTTCAGCGAATAATAACTAAGTAAGCAAATAAGTAATAATGAAACTTTTTTTATTTAATCAGAAATGCCGCCAAGAAGAAGACAACGAAATTAGGAGGCGGAATCACATAACGATAATCAAGGGGGTCAAAATAACCCTATGCAAGAGTTCATTAATTTATTAACGGCTGCATTTAACCAAACCGGGGGTAGAGTGCCCGCGGGACCTAGGGTAACCATAACGACTACCTTTAAGAAATTCAAAAGCGTAGGTCCGCCTGAGTTCAAAGGAACGACGGACCCAATGGAGGCCCATACATGGGTAAAAGAAATAGAAAAGGCATTTATTATTGCAAACGTAGCTGAGGCACATAAGACTTCTTTTGCAACTTACATGATGAAGGGGGAGGCCAACTACTGGTGGGAGGCTCACCAGGGTGGGGCTAGAACTGATACGGTTACGTGGGATTAGTTCAAGAAGGTATTCTTCGAGAACTACTTCCCTACTAGCATGCAAGGGCGGATAGAGATTAAGTTCCTAGAACTTAAGCAATGGGACATAACGGTTCCCTAATATGCGGTTAAATTCAATGAATTGGCAAGGTTTTCTCCACACCAAGTGGACACGAAAGAGATGAAGGCTCTTAGGTTTGAGCAGGGCCTGAAACCTTGGCTCTATAGTAGGATTTCGGTATTCTAGAGTGCTTTCTGTGGGACCATTCTGGAAAAAGCGATAATGTCAAAGGGTGGTAGTGAGTCGTTGACCCAATACCACAAGGAAAGAAAGAATAAGAGTAACGGAGAGGGAGGAACCAAGGTAGAGGGTGCCAGTGGTAATGGCAGTATGCCAAAAAGGAAGAGTATTAACTTCGAAAATAATGGGGTGAAACAAGGGGATCCTAAACGTAGGATGGAGGCATGCAAGACATGCGAAAAAACTCATCTAGGAGTCTGTCTGAAGGGGAAATAAGGTTGCTATAATTGTGCGCAGGAGGGTCACATATCACCTAACTGTCCTAATCCTAAGAAAAACTATGGCTATTTTGTATGTGGGTCGATGGATCACATGACAAGAAGTTGCCCGAAGAAGGGGTCAGAGGGTAGTAAAGGTTCTAGTTGTGGTAAGTTAGCCATTACTAAACCAACACCATCATTGGGTAGACCCTCAGCCCAAACTTTTAATATGACTGTCCAAGATGCGATTGCATCAGCGGATGTAGTAGCAGGTATCATTCCAGTCAATGAAATAAATGCTTGTGTGTTATTTGACCCGGGTGCTACTTGTTCTTTTATAGCATGTGGATTTGCTAAATAACTAGGATTAAACCCTGAAAAGCTAGAAATACCTTTAGACGCTAAGGTAGCAAACGAATAGATAATTCCCATTGAACACATTAATAAAAACTATTTTGTAGATATTAGAGGTAACAGATTATCGTTAGATCTTTTACCGATAAGGTTGAGAGAATTCGATGTAATTCTCGGTATGGATTGGTTAATTAACCATAGAGCGATAATAGATTGTCATAGAAAAAGTGTAAACGTAAGGCTTTCTAAGAAACCTGAGGTGGTGTTTTATGGTAATAAATCACCGAGACGCTCTTGTTGTTTAACCATGACACAAGCTAGGAAGATGTTGAAAAAGGGGTGCAAGGGTTACCTGTGCCAAGTGGTGGATGCCCAAAGAGTGGGAGCATCATTGGAACAGATACCGGTGGTATAAAATTTCTCGTATGTTTTTTCGGAGGAGTTACCTGGTATTCCACCGGATAGGGAGGTCAAATTTGTGATTAATTTATTGTCGGGTATGGCACTAGTTTCAAAGGCACCATATAGAATGGCGCCAGTAGAGATGAAGGAGTTAATGGTTCAATTACAGGAACTATTAGATAGGAAGTATATTGAACCGAGTGTGTCTTCGTGGGGAGCGTCGGTATTGTTTAAAAAGAATAAGGATGGGTCATTACGACTTTGTATCGACTATCGAGAGTTGAACAAGTTAACGATTAAGAATAAATACTCGTTGCCCAGGATCGATGATTTATTCGATCAGTTTAAAGGGGCAAAGTATTTTTGTTAAGATAGATTTGCGTATGAGGTATCATCAGCTGAACGTAAGGAAGGAAGATGTACCTAAGACGGCGTTCAGAACTCGTTATGGTCATTACGAGATTCTGGTTATGTCGTTTGGATTGACGAATGCAGCCGCCGCATTCATGGATAGGATTAATAGAGTGTTCAAATAGTATTTCGACAAGTTCTTAGTAGTGTTCATTGATGATATTCTAGTCTATTCTAAGACGCCAGAAGATCATGCTGAACATTTAAGAATAGTGTTGGAAACACTACGGAGAGAAAAGTTGTATTCGAAATTCAATAAGTGTGAATTTTGGCTTGAACGAGTGCAGTTTTTAGGATATGTTATAGATAAAGATGGTATATCCGTAGATCCAACGAAGGTGGAAGCAGTGAACGAGTGAGATCAACCGAACACGCCAACTAAGGTTTGGAGTTTTCAGGGGTTAGCGGGATACTATAGAAGGTTCATTCAGGATTTTTCTAAAATAGCTACTCCGTTGACGAATTTGACAAGGAAGTCAATAAAGTATGTGTGGACAGAAAAGTGTGAAAATAGTTTTTAAGAACTAAAAAGGAGGTTAAGTGAGGCACCTGCATTATCTTTACCAGATGATACAGTGAATTTTGTAGTTTATAGCAATGCTTCGCATAGAGGATTCAGTTGCGTGCTCATGCAGCATGGCAAGGTCATTGCGTATGCGTCACGCCAGTTAAAGGATTATGAGAAGGTTTATCCTACTCATGACCTAGAATTGGCAGCTGTAGTCTATGCTTTAAAAACACGGAGACATTATTTATACGGGGAGAAGTGTGAGATATACACGGAGCATAAAAGTCTGAAATATATCTTCACACAGAAGGAGTTGAATATAAGGCAGAGGAGGTGGTTAGAGTTGATAAAAGATTATGATTATGATATCTTATATCATCCAGGGAAGGCAAACGTAATAGCCGACGCGTTAAGTTGGAAGGGTAGGGAAAAGCTATCAATGTTAATGATTTAGAATGAGTTAACAATAGAGATGGCAAGAATGGAGCTAGAAGTTAAGTTTCCAAGTGAAACGGTGGAAATGTTATTTTTAATGGAAACTCGACCAACGATAGTGGAACGAGTTAAGGAAGTACAAATAGGTACTAAAGAATGCGAGCGAATGAAACAAAATAATGAAGGATGACGTGAAGACTAAGTATAACCTTGATAATGAAGGTTTACTTCATTTTGAAGGAAGAATTTGGGTTCCAAATAATTTCGATTTAAAAGATTATGTGTGAGGCTCATAGTTCGAGGTACTCGATACATCCTGGTAGTACTAAGATGTATCAAGACCTTCATCAGAACTTTTTGTGGCGGAATATGAAGAGGGAAATCACAGAATACGTTAGTAAGTGCTTAACTTATCAGAAATTTAAAGCTGAACACCAACGACCGAGTGGGTTATTGCATTCACTAGAGATTCCAGAGTGGAAATGGGAGCATATCACAATGGACTTTTTAGTAGGACTTTCAACAACGAGAAAAAGGTAATATTTTGTAAACGTTAGTCTTCGACCTTTTTCGATTTCTTTCTAGTAGAAAATCGTAGATTGGTGGAGCATGTTTATTGAGGAGGAATAAGGATGGCTTTTAATGATGAAAATATTGATAACTCATGATCAAATAGAAATCATAAGGGTTTACGTAAATTAAAATCGTGGAAAACGTTTAATGATAACATGGTTGTTAATGGACAAATTAAAAACCATCATAGCTAGGATATGTACATTGTGATAACCCGAGATTTCAAATAATCAAAAATTTGCGAATAATTTTTTTTTATTAATATTAACATTAATTATCATTTATGTGACAAGTATCGGTGATACGTGTATCGAGAAAGTCAATTTGTGTATTGACTAATAAAATTAGAGTAGAGTTGTGCTTAACAGCTTTAGAAACCCTAACCCTAATTTCTAGAAAGGGATTCGATAGAAAATAATTAAAATAATTATATTGATGAGTACGTGTTTGTACTGTATAGAATTTTTGATCGGATAAGGTTTGAAATTAATAAAACCTAATAAGAGATTAGAAACCCTAATCTCAGGATTAGAAACCCTAACGTACCGTTCGAAATACTAATTTCATATTCGGGAATCCTAAACCCTAAATTAGGAAACCCTAATTCTAATTGGCAAGCCTAATGTGTGTATTAAACTTAAATATGATTAGAAAACACGAATTATATTTTTGTTATATTAATTTCTATTTTACAAACCCTAATTATAATTTAGAAAATAGTTTTTCTAATTAAAATCCTAATTCGTGGGTAATAAACCCTTATGACCATTTTGACCCTAATTGCTAATTTAAGCAATTTTAATTAGGAATATAAATCCTAATTAGCAAGATTGAATTTTATGATTAGGAAATATAAATATAATTATTGAACCCTAATAGTAATTTGAAATTATTAATTTTCTATTTTGAAAACCGAAATTTGAAAATTTTGGAAATTAAATTACTAACCTAAAGGGTTTAAACCCTAAACCCTAAAGGGTCCAAATCCTAAACCCTAACCCAAACCCTAAACCCTAAAAGTTTATGCATTAGACATGATTGCCTTTAAAATTATTTTGTAAATGACCAAAATGCCCTTTTTATATTCTTTAAATGGTAACTTGCAAAAATGCTAGCCCCTTTAGTTGTTGAACAACTATGTTGACTTGGTGACACAACATATCAGCCGAAAATCTCAGCCTAGCAACAATATAATCAATATATATAGAATTAAAGAGAGAGAAAATAATAAAAAGCTAACCATTTTTCTCCATGCTCTCATCAACTCTCTCTCTCTCTCTCCAAAACCAACGAAATTGCTAAGTATACCAGTCACTTATACAACCCTAGATCAATCAATAACAGATTGGAGAGCCAAGATCTAAAATTAGTCAAGAAAAGGTATAACCCTAATTTGACATTTGATCTTGTATGCTAAGAAATTTTGTGTGTTTTTGTGCTTAGAATCTTGCTAATGGATGTTTTATGTTGATCTATGATGATCAAACATATATCCATAGCATCAATGTGCCTTAATTTGGTGTTTTTCCAAAATTGTCAAGAACACGATTTGTGGTCTGACAAGCAAATGTCAGGAGCTACAGATCCATGTATGTTTTTGATTTTTCATGTTTTATGTTTTGTATTGGTAGCCTGCTATGTTGTCTTTATTTTGCAAGTGGTATTACAACCATCAGATGTACAGATCGTGAGTTATGATCGGTCAAACATCATTGACCGACGTTGACCAACTGAAATCTGGGTAACCCATAAAATTGAAAACCGAGTCTGACAAGATATTTAAGCTCCTTAATCTGTCAGTACAGTTCGTGTTTGATGTTGTTGTTGTAATAAATTTGTAGCCTGTATAATATACTATAGATCTGGGTCTTTAGAATGCTTAAAAAATCAACAGATAAATCGTGACAAGTGGTCAAAGTAGGCCACTCGCACTGAGTTTGTATTTCTGGGAATTTCCAGAAACTTGATGAACGAATTTTCTGACATACTTTGACCACTTGATAACTTGTGATTTGTTTGTTGTTGGACCGATTTGTTGATTTGGTGTTGTTCCTTGACATAAGTACTACAACCTAAAACAATTAGATTACAAGAATCATGACTAGAACGATTAGAAAATTTGGCTCCAAGGAAGCCACTCGAACTGCCTAGGTTTCTGGAAAACCCAGGTGACGTCTGACAGCATGTTTGATTGCCCAGATCGTCATGTTGTGTTGTGTTATGGCCTAGTTGATGGTTGGTTGTTGTAGTCTTACAATCCAGCTACACGATCCATGCACAAGCAAGCCCAGAAATGATTTACACAGAGAATTATGGGTGGTCGAATGTTGACCCTAGCACTGCCGGCTGTCAGTGTTCTTGAGCTCAAGAACACCAACAGCGACGCTTTGTGTCGCTAAAGGCCTACAGCGACGGTTTTAATTTTTTTTATTTTCTGAATTTCTGAAAAATGATTAAAAATTAGAAATAAATTCAAAAAATTGCCAAAAATGATTTTAAAAAGTATTTTAAATTATAAAAAATAATTTTTGACCAATTGGAATATTTTTCTTTAATATTTATAATTATTTAAATATTAAAAGTATTTAATTTATTTAATTAGTGTATTAAATAAATTAGAGAAAAATGATTTAATATTATGAAAAAACATTTTAAATATGAATAATGTATTTAAAAATATTTTGAGTTATAAAATGTGACTTTTAATATTTTTGGAGCATTTTCATTAATAATTTAATATTAATGATATTAGATTTATTTAATTATTAAATTAAATAAATAAGATAAAAATGATTTTATGGATTTAAAAATTATTTTAAATAAGAATAAAGTGTTAAAAAATATTTGGAATTATAAAATATTATTTTCAATATTTTTGGAGAATTCTCATTAATAAATTAATATTAATGATATTAGATTTATTTAATTATGATATTAAATAAATGAATTAAAAATGATTTTATTGATTTAAAAATCATTTATAAGTGAGAAAAATGTTTTAAAAATATTTTAAGTTATAATTATATTAATATTTAAATATTAATGGTGATGATTTAAAAATGATTTGAATTACTTTAAAATCATTTAAGTAGAATATTGATGATTTAAAATTATTTCAGGTTATTAACAATAACTTTAATATTTTGACAAGTATGTTATTAATATTTTTATATTATTAAATATTAATAATGATAAGATTATTTGATAATTAAATCATTTAAAAATGATTTAAGTGTTTGAAAAATTATTATAAATTATAATAATTATTTATAAATGATTAAAAGCTTTCAGAAAATATTATAAACGATATTTGATTTATCTAAAATAATATTGAAGCTTAGAGACCAAGTTTAATTGACAATCAATGTGTTAATTGTCGGATAGGGTGACCAGAACACCGAAAATAGACCGAGGTCCACCTTGACCGAAATAGTTAGATTGGATAAGTGTTTATATAGGTTATAAACACTAATGTGGCTATGTGGTAATGTGCCTAGGAGAAGTTTGACTGTAGAATACAGTGTTATGTGTTATAAATGATTGTGCTAATTGTGAGACCGATGTTATTGGTTATAAGTCTTACGAAAGCAGATAAGTTTATTGTATAGCTGTAATCAACGCGAAAGGCAAGTTTCCTAACTCAACCTTGAGTTATATTCATTCAATTATTTTAATGGTTAATTATTGATAATTATGCCATGTCCAGGGAATTTATTGTTGATTATTCGCAATTAGTGCGTGATTAAAATTCAAATTGAATTACTGATTCAGAAAAATATATATTCGTAGAATTACTGTTGTTGGATATTTATATCTGTAGAAACTAATATTGACAGTACAGATAATTCCTATTTATTATCAAATTATATTGAGAAATGTCTTTGCTAATTATTCTGGCTAGACGAACATTTGTTAGAATTTGATAAATACGAGAAGAGAAATCAATTGTTATTGATAGATCGATGCCAATTGTTTCGGCTAGATCGATAAGTAGATAGAATTTGAAATCATAGTATTTCGTTGTTAAATCAAAATCTTGATTCTGAGACTGAGAAGAACAACCTTTTATATAAAGGAAACATTTTAGGTCGTATATTCGACCATTGCGCGCTGTTAAGTATTATGCATAATATAGGGTACAAGGAGTTGGCCGGCTCTAAGTACTTGTAGAGGGGTATGATTTAATCTTTATGGTTATCTGATACTCCTGCGTATGTATCAAAGTAAATCTTTGGTAGATACCCGAGAAAAATAAGTTCTAGATCTAGTGTGATCGCTCAGCATAAATCTGGAAAACATTCCACTTTGCTATTTCGTAGAATTAATTCTTGATTATTCATTGAATATCGTAGAGAATCTTGAAAGCGTTACACTCTTTCATTATCCGATTATTGTTGCGGAGAATGTTAGAATAATTGATATTGATTTCTATATCTTTAATGTATGTCTTAACTGGAGGGGCAAACTTGTTGCTCACCCTTGCTATAAATAAAACTTTTCAGCTAGGGACGAAGTTGCAGAATGTGCTGCTAAGAAGAACAAAGGAAAAGGCATAGTTATAAATTAGTTATGATAAACAATATTATTATATTGTATTGTATTGTAAACCCTTTTTGAATATCTAAAGGGGTATTTCTGTAATGTTAAGGTTAGTAGACCTGGGACTTATGTATTAACAATATATGTTAATGACTTATGTAATCCTATTTATATATGAATGGGTAGTTAATTGGTATTATATTATGGATCGTGAATACCAAACTCGGGGGTCAGGTAACCCGAATTTGGGGGTGTCACAGGTTGGTATCAGAGCTGTAGTGACCAAGGTGTCACCAGTTAGTAGAAGAGTCGTAGGTTATAAACCTTAAGTGGGGTGGGAGAAAACCCTAGGAATATAACCATACGCGAGATAGAGAAAACTCATTTAGAGTTCTAAGTGAGGGATCGTCGAAGTACATCAATAGTGAGATATGTGGACACATAGTGTGAGAATTTTGTACTGGTGAAGTACTAATCAAGTTATTTAAATTGATTGTAGGATGTCTAGAGAAGGTGAAAAGAGTGCGGAGATGCTAGAGGCTATTGCACCGGTGCCAGAAGCTGAGGTGCCAGCACAAAGCAAATCAGTTGAGAAGGTGGGAGATGATGAACCCATGGTTAATCTGGGGAGAGATCATGACGATTATCTCGAGATGTATCTAAGTGGAGATGAGGAGGCAGAGTCTGAGCCAGCTAAGGTGGATTTAAAGAATAAGATCAAAGTTGGAGAATAAGATCGCGAATCTGTAGAGGTTCAAGAACTTCGGAGCAAAGTGTTTCTCTTGGAGGAATTATGGAAGACGGAGCGAGCATTACGTGAAATAACTGAAGAACGGAATGAGCTCAAAGCGCAGGTGGATAGAATGAAGGCTGAAGGTGGTGGATCATCTGAAGAAACCAGCAAGAAGGATAAGAAGAAGAGAAAGAGGGAAAAAGACAGCCTTAATTCTGAAAAATCAAGCCCGAAGAAGAAGCAAGCATGTAGCAAGTGTGGGAAGACTCACGCGGGAGAATGCATGATGTGGAAGAACGTGTGCTTTAACTGCAAGCAGGAAGGACATATTTCTCTGCATTGTCCTAACCCAAATTTGAGGAAGTGTTTTTCATGTGGGCAGACGGGTCACAGATTCAGCAAGTGTCCCATCAAGAAGATGACTGGTGAAGGGAGTGGTCGGTAGATAATTTAGATATATGTAATAGTATCTTTTGGGTAGAAGTTTATGATATTAAGTGTAGTAATATCGAGAACAATGTTTAAGCATATATACATATATATGTTTTATGAATGAAATCTTTATTTTCTATATGAATATAAGTTTAATATTAATTTGTGTGTTCTTAAAACTCATACTTATGGTAAGTTAATGACTCATAATTATATGAAACATTTTGAACCCCTTAGCGAATGGACGCCAAAGGTCTAACTAGGATAAATTCATACACTCATATAATTGTGGCAAGTTCCTGAACTCATAAGTGTGGTAAGTTTGACGAACTGGTAATAACTATGTGTAAATGGAGAATTGCAACTTTTTGTATAAAGTTGTGTCGTTAATTTTGGTATGATTTAAAAAGGGATAGTAATATGTTAGGTACTATATGTACTATGTGCTATTTGAATGAATATGCAAATATATGAGAATTATGTGTTGAATTCTTATTGTGTTAAGAATTTGTGTAAAGAAAGAGAATTAATATAAGATTTTTATTTAAATCAGATCATGCTGCCTAGACGACAGAATCAAAACCAACGAGAAGAACAGTCAGTGAATAATGAAGGAGGTCAAGCTGACCCGTTGCAAAACTTTGCGGATATGATAGCCCAAGCTATGGAGAATAGAGCTCCCGCAGGAAGAGGAAGAGTGAGGAATCAGCCAACTGATAGATTGGCTAATTTCAAGGACTTTAAAGCGGTAGGACCGCCTGAGTTCAAAGGGACCACAGATCCTATTGAAGCCCAAACTTGGTTGAAGGAGATGGAGAAAGCATTCGTTATCGCCAGAGTAGCGGAGGAACAAAAGATGGCTTTTGCAACTTATCTAATGAAGGGAGAAGCTAATTATTGGTGGGAAATGAACCAAGCGAGAGCTGGTACAGCGGTGGTGTTGTGGACAAGATTTAAGGAGTTGTTCTTTGAGAACTACTTCTCACCGAATATGCAATCTAGAATGGAAGTTAAATTTTAAGAACTTAAGTAGGAGAACATGTCGGTATCTGAATATGCTGCCAAATTCAACGAGCTGGCAAGATTTGCACCTCATCAGGTGGACACAGAGGCGAGAAAGGCGAGAAGATTCGAGAATGGATTGAAGCCGGGAATATACAGTAAGGTAGCAGTATTGCAGATCAACACGTTCGCGGCTTTGATGGAGAAAGCGTTAATTGCTGAAGGAGGGAGCGAAGCTGCGTCTCGATTTCATCAAGAGAAGAAGAAGAAGACAAATGATGGTGGAAGCAGTGGTGGAAGTAACCCTAACAAGAGGAAATGGAATGAGAATACCCAGTTGGGTAATAAGACATAAGATAATAGGAAAGTAAGGGAGCCATGTGCGAATTATGGGAAGAACCATGCTGGAGTTTGCCTGAAGAAGAAGGGAGTCTGCTATAACTGCGGACAAGAGGGACACATGTCGCCCAATTGTCCCAGTCCGAAGAAGATACAAGGTTGCTTTGCATGCGGATCGACTGATCATTTGGTTCGAAAAGTGGCAACAAGGGACCCAGTGGCGGAACCTTGGCAACTCGAGGACCTGCACAGCCAGGACGACCAACTGCCCGTACATTCAACATGACAGCGCAGGACACTGTGGCTGCTCAGGAGGTGGCAGCAGGTAATGATTTCGTTTAGGAATTTAATTACGCGAGTAAATTGAGTCAGATATTTCTGTGAACTATTTTCTTTTAAAGATTCAAGTCATAGGTTAGAATTTGAGACAAATGAATATTGGGTTGATAAAAATGAATTGATGATACAACTTTAAAAGATTGTGGAGAACAAGAAAGCGGTGATTCCGAGGACGGAATCCTTTTAAGGAGGGGTTAATGTGATAACCCGAGATTTCGAATAATCAAACATTTGCGAATACATTTTTTTTATTAATATTAATATTAATCATCATTTATGTGACAAGTATCGGTGATACGTGTATCAAGAAAGTCAATTTGTGTATTGACTAATAAAATTAGAGTAGAGTTGTGCTTAACAGCTTTAGAAACCCTAATCCTAATTTCTGGAAAGGGATTTGATAGAAAATAATTAAAATAATTATATTGATGAGTACGTGTTTGTACTGTATAGAATTTTTGACCGAATAAGTTTTGAAATTAATAAAACCTAATAAGAGATTAGAAACCCTAATCTCAGGATTAAAAACCCTAACGTACCGTTCGAAATGCTAATTGTACATCAGGAAACCCTCATTTCATATTCGGGAAACCTAAACCCTAAATTAGGAAACCCAAATTCTAATTGGCAAGCCTAATATGTGTATTAAACTTAAATATGATTAGAAAACCCTAATTATATTTTTATTATATTAATTTCTATTTTCAAACCATAATTGTAATTTAGAAAATTGTTTTTCTAATTAAAACCCTAATTCGTGGGTTATAAACCCTTATGACCATTTTAACCCTAATTGCTAATTTAAACAATTTTAATTAGGAATATAAATCCTAATTAGCAAGATTGAATTTTATGATTAGGAAATATAAATATAATTATTGAATCCTAATAATAATTTGAAATTATTAATTTTCTATTTTGAAAATAGAAATTTGAAAATTTTGAAAATTAAATTGCTAACCTAAAGGGTTTAAACCCTAAACCCTAACCTAAACCCTAAACCCTAAACCCTAAAAGTTTATGCATTGGACAAGATTGCCCTTAAAATTATTTTGTAAATGACCAAAATGCCCTTTTTATATTCTTTAAATGGTAACTTGCAAAAATGCTAGCCCCTTTAGTTGTTGAACAACTATGTTGACTTGGTGACACAACATATCAGCCAAATCAGCCGAAAATCTCAGCCTAGCAACAATATAAGCAATTTATATAGAATTAAAGAGAGAGAAAATAATAAAAAACTAACCATTTTGCTCCATGCTCTCATCAACTCTCTCTCTCTCTCCTAAACCAGCGAAATTGCTAAGTATACCAGTCACTTATACAGTCCTAGATCAATCAATAACAGATTGGAGATCCAAGATCTAAAATTAGTCAAGAAAAGGTATAACCCTAATTTGACATTTGATCTTGTATGCTAAGAAATTTTGTGTGTTTTTGTGTTTAGAATCTTGCTAATGGATGTTTTATGTTGATCTATGACGATCAAACATATATCCATAGCATCAATGTGCCTTAATTTGGTGTTTTTCCAAAACTGTCAAGAACACGATTTGTGGTCTGACAAGCAAATGTCAGGAGCCACAGATCCGTGTACGTTTTTGATTTTTCGTGTTTTATGTTTTGTATTGGTAGCCTGCTATGTTGTCTTTATTTTGCAAGTGGTATTACAACCATCAGATGTATAGATCATGAGTTATGATCGGTCAAACATCATTGACCGACGTTGACCAACTGAAATCTGGGTAACCCATAAATTTGAAAACCGATTCTGAAAAGATATTTAAGCTCCTTGATCTGTCAGTACAGTTCGTGTTTGATGTTGTTGTTGTAATAAATTTGTAGCCTGTATAATATACTATTGATCTGGGTCTTTAGAACGCTTAAACAATCAACAGATAAATTGTGACAAGTGGTTAAAGTTTTATAAATTATTAAAAGCTTCCGGAAAATATTATAAACGATATTTGATTTATCTAAAATAATATTGAAGCATAGATACCAAGTTTAATTGACAATCAATGTGTTAATTGTCGGATAGGGTGACCAGAACACCGAAAATGGATCGAGGTCCAACCAGACCAAAATTGTTAGATTGGATAAGTGTTTATATAGGTTATAAACACTAATGTGGCTATGTGGTAATGTGCCTAGGAGAAATTTGACTATAGAATATAGTGTTACGTGTTATAAATGATTGTGCTAATTGTGAGACCGATATTATTGGTTATAGGTCTTACGAAAGCAGATAATTTTATTGTATAGCTGTAATCAACGCGAAAGGCAAGTTTCCTAACTCAACCTTGAGTTATATTCATTCAATTATTTTAATGGTTAGTTATTGATAATTATACCATGTCCAGGGAATTTATTGTTGATTATTCGCAATTAGTGCGTGATTAATATTCAAATTGAATTACTGATTTAGAAAAATATATATTCGTAGAATTACTGTTGTTGGATATTTATATCTGTAGAAACTAATATTGACAGTACAGATAATTCCTATTTATTGTCAAATTATATTGAGAAATGTCTTTGCTAATTATTCTGGCTAGACGAACATTTGTTAGAATTTGATAAATATGAGAAGAGAAATCAATTGTTATTGATAGATCGATGCCAATTGTTTCGGCTAGATCGATAAGTAGATAGAATTTGAAATCACAGTATTTCGCTGTTAAATTAAAATCTTGATTCTGAGACTGAGAAGAACAACCTTTTATATAAAGGGAACATTTTAGGTCCTATATTCGACCATTGCGCACTGTTAAGTATTATGCATAATATAGGGTACAAGGAGTTGGCCGGCTCTAAGTACTTGCAGAGGGGTATGATTTAATCTTTATTGTTATCTGATACTCCTGCGTATGTATCAAAGTAAATCTTTGGTAGATACCCGAGAAAAATAAGTTTTAGATCTAGTGTGATCGCTCAGCATAAATTTGGAAAACATTCCACTTTGCTATTTCGTATAATTAATTCATGATTATTCATTGAATATCGTAGAGAATCTTGAAAGCGTAACACTCTTTCATTATCCGATTATTGTTGCGAAGAATGTTAGAACAATTGATATTGATTTCTATATCTTTATTGTATGTCTTAACTTGCGGGGCAAACTTGTTGCTCACCCTTGCTATAACTAAAACTTTTCATCTAGGGTCGAAGTTGCAGAATGTGCTGCTAAGAAGAACAAAGGAAAAGGCATAGTTATAAATTAGTTATGATGAACTTTATTATTATGTTGTATTGTATTGTAAACCTTTTTTGTATATCTAAAGGGGTATTTCTGTAATGTTAAGGTTAGTGGACCTGAGACTTATGTATTAACAATATATGTTAATGACTTATGTAATCCTATTTATATATGAATGGGTAGTTAATTGGTATTATATTATGGATTGTGAATACCAAACTCGGGGGTCAGGTAACCCGAATTTGGGGGTGTCACATGTATTTTGCTTGGTTAGGATGTAGATGATGAATCAATGGAGTGTTCCATTTGATTTGGCTTACAGAACACGTGTGACAACCCGAGAATTTAGAAAACTTTCAAAATTTTAATTAATCGATTTAAGGTTCAATTTTAGAACCTAGACATAAAATAAGTGTATGCATTTGATATTTTTGAGAAAGAATTTTGAGGATTTCAAAATTCTGTTAAGGATTTAAGTGAATATGTTCTGTAAGTATGGTATTATATGAGTACAGTATGTGGTTAAGGGTCAAGGGTTGATCAGATAACCTATGTCGGTGTCAAACCCTAAGTATATATTTAGAACGTCCACGCTCAGTTAGAAAATTCTTATGATCTATAAGAAACCCTAGAAATCGGTTCTGGAAACCCTAAATTCAGTTCCAGGAATTTAAAACCCTAATCCGAAAATTAAAATCCTAATTTGGGAATTTAAATGTTATGTATAAGATTTTTGTAATTTAATTACAAACCTAATTTGGGATAACCCTAATGATTAATTATATTTTCTAATAATTTAGAAACCCTAATTTATAAGTTTAAAACACTAATTGTTCCGTTTGAAACCCTAACGGACCAAATTGTTAAATTAGAAATCTTAATTAGGAAATATTAATTCTAATTAGCAAGCATGAATTATGATTAGAAAATTTTAATATAATTAGAGAATTCTAATTATAATTAAGTAATGTTAATTTTTTAAAAAAAATAATAATAATAAAATAAAATTTTAAGGGTTAAATCCTAAACCCTAAGGGTTAAACCCTAAACCCTAAGGGTTAAGATAAATGACAAATATAAACACGAAATATCCAAAAACCCTTTACTTAGTTATTAAGTAAAAGATCATGCAAATCTTGTGAGTCACCACCTTGAGACTTATCCCATGTGATCTAAATCTTCCAAGATCAGATTTTGGGGACACCTAGCCACACTTACAACCATGGATCAAAAAGATCAAGAATTAAAATAAGAAAAATGCGTACTTTACATTTTACTTTTTCCAAGTCTCTTTTCTATATATATTTTCGGATCTTATAGTGAGAGAGTGTGAGAAAACAAGCCAAGATCATGTAATAAAACAATAAGAACAGATCATGAGGATCAGGAATAAAAATTAAAGCTCAAAAGGTATAAAACCCTAAATCTTGAAATCCTTAGATTTGATGTTAGATGTTATGATTTATTGTTTAGAAGTGTGTTATAGGGTGTTAATTGGTGATCTGAGTTGTTAAATCCCATATCCATAACATCAAAGTCCCCGAATCTAGCATTTTGTGAAATCTAGAAATTTGGAAAAATGTGGCCTGACAGTCATATGTCAGAGGCCATAAATCTCATTCTGTTTTTGATTTAAGTTATTTTATGTTATAAATATGTTCTTTGTTATGAGGACTATGATCTAAAACAAGAAACAAAGCCAGATCCTTAGTATGTTGAAAGATATGATCGGTCAAAGGGCGTTGACCAAGCACGAAAATCTGAATCTGGGCAGCCCAGATGGCTTCTGATAAGTTTTTCTAGCCTTTAATCTTGCTATGTATTATCATTTTAGCCAAGTTGTTGTTTGGTTGTTGTAGATTGACATGTAGGCTACCCATACATGCCTTTATAACGTCCAGATCATGCACTGGATCAAAGTTGTAGCAGGTCAAACCACCGTTGACCACCAGTTTTTGACGAAATATGTGAAACCCAGACTTCTCAAGAACAACCTCTGACCCTTACTTTGACCATCCTTGTTATGTCATGTGTTAAGTTATTATGATGATAATTTGTTATATACATGATGCCTAACATCTCGACTACAAGATCCAACCACTAGGTCACACAAATCAAACACAGAACTCAAACTGTAGGGATCAAAAGTAGATACCTTCAATTCTGGAAAATCCAGAATACGAAGAACAGCCTTGTCAGAATCTTTGGAGACCCAGATCTTACTGATATGTTGTTGTTTGATCATGCAATGAGTTTGTGGTTGTAGTTCTACATCCGTACTACAATCTTAACCCCATAAGCTACCCAAAAATCATCAAGAACACTACTTTAATATTGGTCAAAGTAGGCATCCGGTAACTAGTTATGAAGATCTGGGTTTGTACTAAGAACACCTATAGCGACGGTTCTGTCGCTATAGGGCCTTTATAGCGACAGTTTAATTTGAAAATAATTATTTTAATTAAATAAATCGAATAAAATAGTTTTTAATTATTAAAAATACTAAATAAATTCTAAAAATTTATTTCAAATTCTGAAAAATAGTTTTTAATTATTTTGAGTATATTTCAAAAATATTTAACATTTTTGAGAATATAAAAGGTATTAATTTATTTAATTATAATATTAAATAAATTATTTAAAAATGATTTTTATACATGAAAAATCATGAAAAATAATATTATGGAAAAAGAATATATTTTAAGTTATTTTCAATGACTTTTAATATTTTGTGAGAAATTTTATTAATTAATTAATATTAATTATAATTAATTTATTTAATAACTATATTAAATAAATTATGGAAAAATAGAATTAATGGTTTATAAATCATATAAAAATAATTTAAGTATTATAAAAATATTTTAAGTTATAAAATATAGCTTTTGATATTTTGTCATGAAAATATTAATATTTTAATATTAAAAGCAATTATCGAATAATGGATTTAAGTGTTTCAAAAAAATCATATAAATATCATTTTAAGGTATAAAAAAATACTTTAATATATTATAATTGTATTATAATATTGTGTTATGATTTCTATTAATATTTAGTATTAAATAAATATTAATGATAAAGGAATATTGTGGTATTTGTATTAGATAAATACGATATAAGTGATTGAAAATTATGATAAATGATATTAATTATCTGAGAGCTTATGAAAATTATTTAGACTAATAATATGATTTTCTAAGATAATTGTTAATTGTTAAGGCATAGTTTAATTGAACTTAAACTCGAGTAAAGGGCCGACTAGACCGTCGGGATGTCAGAATTGTGTCGGGTTCAAGTCAGACTGAAATTGTTTGACCTGATACCGAGTTTTATGTATGTTATAGGTTGATAGGGTTATGTGCTATGTGTGTAGGTTATTCTATATATATATATATATATATATATATATATATATATATATATATATATATATATATATATATATATATAATAGTATTATATTTTGATGATGTTATTTTAAGTTATATATCGATATTATTTAATATTAGGTCTTCGGATAAAGCGTTATAAATTGCGTAGCAGTAATCGACCGGACATGTAAGTTTTACTTAACTCTACTAAGAGTTGTTTCATTCAGATATGCTTATGGTTAATCGTTGTTGATTGTCATTGTAGAATTGTACTCTATACATTTCAGGTATGAAAGGCTGATCACCTTCATTACCAGTTGGTCCAGATATATTTGTTCATGTTTAATAATTGTTCAGTCAAAATTTTATTCGTGCTAATTCACAGCTATATTGATGAATTATAGGCAGCTTATTATTCAGACTCTTTAAATCATGATATATCTTAATAAATTTAAACTTGCTGGGCAACTTTCATGCTCACCATTGCTGTATCATGATAAATATTGCAGATAAGGCAAATGCGTTTGGATACAGGAAAAGGGTTAAAGCTAAGTTCAGCTTGGGATAAAGTGTGTAACTAATTTGTAATAGAATAGTTTAATAAATATGTTATATGTTTGATAGTTTATGAATTGTGTATAAGTTAAGGTTACTCAATTTTGGGAAAATAATGTGTACGTTTATTGTATAAATAATTTATGTTTATATCTTCTGCAAATAGTGATAGAATGATTGTACCGGATCCGCGGTGATTTGGGACCCGGATTCGAGGCTTTCACAGTTGGTATCAAAGCTGTTGGTTATAAATCTTAGGTAGGAATACCTGAGACTAATAACCGCAGTGATTATGATAAGATCTAACTCACATAGAGTTAGTTGGTCGGTAAGATTCAAAGATGAATATCGGCGAGTTATAAGATACAGAGTTCCTTAACTCTGATAATAAAGTTGAATAGTAGTGGTGAATAGATAGAGTCTAAAAGACTAAAAGTACAGTGATAGGAGATCGTAAAACAAAGTGATCAAGACATAGAAATGAATCGTAATATATACGATGTGATCACCCCATGATCTGATAAGGTGATAGTAGGGAAAAGAATCAATCTGATGATTGAAAAGTTTACGGCAAGAATGTTGTGTGAAAGTTATATTAGAAATTGGTACAGATTCAGGAAAGGATTATGAATACGAGTTGAATGAAATTCGTATTTAGAAGGGTGTTATGATTAGGTGGGGATTCAATTGAGGACTCATGTCGGCTGCTGAGTTGTATGATTCCTTGTATGGGCGGGGAATTGTACTTGGTGTAAAAACTACTTAGTTTATGGCACTGATAATCATTGAAATGTTTATGTCGCGCTATTTTCTATATGCATGTTAAGAGGGTGATTCCTTTCTCATGTGTATATCAGATAGATAGGTTATAGGTAGAGAATATAAGGTTAAGTACGAGTTCTTAAAACTCATACTTATGTGACATTCTTGACTCCTAGTTATATGAAATGTTTATGAACCCCTCAGCGAATGGACGCCAAAGGTCTGACTAGGACAAGTTCTTAAACTCATATGATTGTGGCATGTAACTGAACTCATAAGTGTGGTTTGACAAACTAGGTATAGTTGTGTGTAAACGGAATATTGAGGATAATAGGAACAGATAGATTATTAAGCAACTGATTATTAGTGGAGACATAAGTTTTCCAAAATTCCTAGCTATACTAAACTTCAAAATTTTGACATCAAGCTAAATACGCACTATGTTCTTTTGAAAAAAAAATATAGACTCGTAATCATTTTTGAAAAAGTTTAAAGTATAGTCTATGCTACTTATTTCAGCTAGACGCAAATGATTTGAAATATAAAAACATATTTTATATATCACTTAGGTACCATGTAACCTGGTGCAGAGATGATAAAAAGGTGATGGAGTTGTAAATACAGGAATACTTAGTGGAAATTTGATCTAAAATCGTTATTCCACTATTGTACGATGTGTTATGACAAAGTCATACGATGACGGCATCCTCAAACGGACTGTTAATATAATACGACATCATGACGTCATTCTCGAAAATATTTTCAAAATTTTAATTTGCCAACGGGGTTTAGTTACACCTAAATAATTCGATTAAATTGAATTATTGATATGAGTCTATGCTATTCGATTCAGCTAGACTAATGTTATGAAACTCTAAGTGTTCATTGAAAAAAATTTCCCGAACAAAATTGTTTGGTGCGGAATTCAATAAGATTGAGGTAAAATTTTGAGCCTATGGCAGAGATGAGAAACATATTCGACCAGTAGTACTTAATAAGTACAGGGCATATCAGGCTAATTACCCATTATGTCCGTAAGTTATGACAGTTTGCAGATGAATTTTCATATAACCTTTGCGAAAATGACAGACAATAGTCTGTAAAACCCCTAAGCACAATTTCAAAATTTTAATTCTTGTGAAAAATGTATTGGGTAGCATGCGATGCTGTGTAAGAATGGTGTATGGTTTAAGGTAAATTTAGAGGACGAAATTTTTAGAAGAAGGGGTGAATGTGACAACCCGAGAATTTAGAAAACTTTTAAAATTTTAATTAATTGATTTAAGGTTCAATATTAGAACCTAGACATAAAATAAGTGTATGCGTTTGATATTTTTGAGAAAGAAATTTGAGGATTTCAAAATTCTATTAAGGATTTAAGTGAATATGTTCTGTGAATATGGTATTATATGAGTACAGTATGTGGTTAAGGGTCAATGGTTGATCAGATAACCTATGTCGGTGTCAAACCCTAAGTATATATTTAGAACGTCCACGTTCAATTAGAAATTTCTTACGATCTATAAGAAACCCTAGAAATCGATTTTGGAAACCCTAAATTCAGTTCCGGGAATTTAAAACCCTAATCCGGATATTAAAATCCTAATTTGGGAATTTAAATTTTATGTATAAGGTTTTTGTAATTTAATTACAAACCTAATTTGGGATAACCCTAATGATTAATTATATTTTCTAATAATTTAGAAACCCTAATTTATAAGTTTAAAACCCTAATTGTTCCGTTTGGAACCCTAACGAACCAAATTGCTAAATTAGAAATCTTAATTAGGAAATATTAATTCTAATTAGCAAGCATGAATTATGATTAGAAAATTTTAATATAATTAGAGAATTCTAATTATAATTAAGTAATGTCAATTATTTTTTAAAAATAATAATAATAAAATAAAATTTTAAGGGTTAAATCCTAAACCCTAAGGGTTAAACCCTAAACCCTAAGAGTTAACGTAAATGACAAATATAAACACGAAATGTCCAAAATACCCTTTACTTAGTTATTAAGTAAAAGATCTTGCAAATCTTTTGAGTCACCACCTTGAGACTTATCACATGTGATCTAAATCTTCCAAGATCAGATTTGGGGGACACCTAGCCACACTTACAACCATGGATCAAAAAGATCAAGAATTAAAATAGGAAAAATGCTTACTTTACATTTTACTTTGTCCAAGTCTCTTCTCTCTCTATATTTTCGGATCTTAGAGTGAGAGAGTGTGAGAAAACAAGCCAAGATCATGTAATAAAACACCAAGAACAGATCATGAGGATCAGGAATAAAAATCAAAGATCAAAAGGTATAAAACCCTAAATCTTGAAATCCTTAGATTTGATGTTAGATGTTATGATTTGTTGTTTAGAAGTGTGTAATAGGGTGTTAATTATTGATCTGGGTTGTTAAATCCCAGATCCATAACATCAAAGTCCCCGAATCGAGCTTTTTGTGAAATTTGGAAATCTGGAAAAATGTGGCCTGACAGTCATATGTCAGAGGCCATAAATCTCGTTATATTTTTTATTTAAGTTGTTTTATATTATAAATAAGTTATTTGTCATGAGGACTATGATCTAAAACAAGAAACAAGACCAGATCCTTAGTATGTTGGAAGATATGATCGGTCAAAGGTCGTTGACCAAGCACGAAAATCAGAATCTGGGCAGCCCAGATTTGCCTAGATGGCTTCTGAAAAGTTTTTATAGCCTTTAATCTTGCTGTGTGTTATCATTTTAGCCAAGTTGTTGTTTGGTTGTTGTAGATTGACGTGTAAGCTACCCATACATGCCTTTATAACGTCCAGATCATGCACTGGATCAAAGTTGTAGAAGGTCAAACCACCGTTGACCACCAGTTTTTGACGAAATCTGGGAAACCCATATTTCTCAAGAACAGCCTCTGACCCTTACTTTGACCAGCCTTGTTATGTCATGTGTTATATTATTATGACGATAAGTTGTTATATACATGATGCCTGACAGCTCGACTACAAGATCCAACCACTAGATCACACAAATCAAACACATAACTCAAATTGTAGAGATCAAAAGTAGATACCTTCAATTCTGGAAAATCCAGAATACGAAGAACAACCCTGTCAGAATCTTTGGAGACCCAGATCTTACTGATATGTTGTTGTTTGATCATGCAATGAGTTTGTGGTTGTAGTTCTACATCCGTACTATAATCTTAACCCCATAAGCTACCCAGAAATCATCAAGAACACTACTTTAATGTTGGTCAAAGTAGGCATCTGGTAACTGGTTATGAAGATCTGGGTTTGGACCAAGAACACCAAGAACATCTATAGCGACGGTCCTGTCGCTATAGGGCCCTTATATCGATAGTTTAATTAGAAAATAATTATTTTAATTAAATAAATAGAATAAAATGGTTTTTAATTATTAAAAATACTAAATAAATTCTGACAAATTATTTTAAATTCTGAAAAATAGTTTTTAATTATTTTGAGTATATTTCAAAAATATTTAATATTTTTGGGAATATAAAAGGTATTATTTATTTAATTATAATATTAAATAAATTATATAAAAATGAATTTTATACATGAAAAATTATGAAAAATAATATTATGGTAAAAGAAAATATTTTAAGTTATTTTCAATGACTTTTAATATTTTGTGAGAAATTTTATTAATTAATTAATATTAATGATAATTAATTTATTTAATACCTATATTAAATAAATTATAGAAAAATAGAATTAATGGTTTATAAATCATATAAAAATGATTTATGTATTATAAATACATTTTAAATTATAAAATATAACTTTTGATATTTTGTCATGAAAATATTAATATTTTAATATTAAAAGTAATTATCGAATAATGGATTTAAGTGTTTAAAAAAGTCATATAAATATGATTTTAAGGTATAAAAAAATACTTTAATAAATTATAATTATATTATAATATTGTGTTATTATTTCCATTAATATTTAGTATTAAACAAATATTAATGATAAAGGAATATTGTGGTATTTTTATTAGATAAATACGATATAAGTGATTGAAAATTATGACAAATGATATTAATTATCTGAAAATTATTTCGAGCTTATGAAAATTATTTAGACTGATAATATGATTTTCTAAGATAATTATTAATTGTTAAGGCAGAGTTTAATTGAACTTAAACTCGAGTAAAGGTCCGACTAGACCGTCGGGAAGTCAGAATTGTGTCGGGTTCAAGTCAGATTGAAATAGTTTGACCTGATACCGAGTTTTATGTGTGTTATAGGTTGATAGGGTTATGTGCTATGTGTGTAGGTTATTCTATGTGTGTGTGTGTGTGTGTGTGTATATATATATATATATATATA
Source organism: Panax notoginseng (assembly GCA_016801055.1). Taxonomy (NCBI): domain Eukaryota; kingdom Viridiplantae; phylum Streptophyta; class Magnoliopsida; order Apiales; family Araliaceae; genus Panax; species Panax notoginseng. Next base: position 179,341,344 of record CM029014.1, read on the forward strand.
TATATATATATATATATATATATATATATATATATATATAATAGTATTATATTGTGATTATATTATTCTAAGTTATATATCGATATTATTTAATATTAGTTCTTCAGATAAAGCGTTATAAATTGTGTTGCAATAATCGACCGAACAGGCAAGTTTTACTTAACACTACTAAGAGTTGTTTCATTCAGATATGCTTATGGTTAATCGTTATTGATTGCTATTGTAAAATTGTACTCTGTACATATTGCATGTATAAGTCAAGTATGAAAGGCTGATCACCTTCATTACTAGTTGGTCTAGATATATTTGTTCATGTTTAATACTTGTTCAGTCAAAATTTTGTTCGTGCTAATTCACAACTATATTGATGAATTATAACCAGCTTATTATTCAGGCTCTTTGAATCATGATATATATTAATAAATTTAAACTTGTTGGGCAACTTTCATGCTCACCCTTGCTATATCATGATAAATATTACAGATAAGACGAATGTGTTTGGATACAGGAAAAGGGTTAAAGCCAAGTTCAGCTTGCGGTAAAGTGTGCAACTAATTTGTAATAGAATACTTTAATATATATGGTATATGTCTGATAGTTTATGAATTGTGTATAAGTTAAGGTTACTCGATTCTGAGAAAATAATGTGTACATTTATTGTATAAATAATTTATGTTTATATCTTTCGCAAATAGTGATAGAATGACTGTACCAGATCCGCGGTGATTTGGGACCCGGATTTGGGGCTTTCACAGTTGGTATCAGAGCTGTTGGTTATAAATCTTAGGTAGGAATACCTGAGACTAATAACCACAGTGATTAGGATAAGATCTAACTCATATAGAGTTAGTTGGTCGGTAAGATTCAAAGATGAATTTCGGCGAGTTATAAGATACAGAGTTCCCTAACTCTGATAATAAAGTTGAGCAGTAGTGGTGAATAGACAGAGTCTAAAAGACTAAAAGTACAGTGATAGGAGATCGTAAAACAAAGCGATCAAGATATAGAAATGAATCGTAATATATACGATGTGATCACCCCATGATCTGATAAGGTGATAGCAGGGAAAAGAATCAATCTGATGTTTGAAAAGTTTACGACAAGAATGTTGTGTGAAAGTTGTACTAGAAATTGGTACAAATTCAGGAAAGGTTTATGAATACGAGTTGAATGAAATTCGTATTGAGAAGGGTGTTAAGATTAGGTGGGGATTCAATCGAGGACTCATGTCGGTAGCTGAATTGTATGATTCCTTGTATGGGCGGGGAATTGTACTTGGTGTAAAAACTACTTAGTTTATGGCACTGTTAATCATTGAAATATTTGTGTCATACTATTTGCTATATGCATGTTAAGAGGGTGATTCCTTTCTCACGTATATATCAGATAGATAGGTTATAGGTAGAGAATATAAGGTTAAGTACGAGTTCTTAAAACTCATACTTATGTGACATTCTTGACTCATAGTTATATAAAATGTTTATGAACCCTCAGCGAATGGACGCCAAAGGTTTGACTAGGACAAGTTCTTAAACTCATATGATTATGGCAAGTAAATGAACTCATAAGTGTGGTTTGACAAACTGGGTATAGTTGTGTGTAAACGGAATATTGAGGATAATAGGAACAGATAGATTGTTAAGCAACTGATTATTAGTGGAGACATAAGTTTTCCAAAATTCCTAGCTATACTAGACTTCGAAATTTTGACATCAAGATAAATACGCACTATGTGCTTTTGAAAAAAAAAATGTAGACTCGTAATCATTTTTGAAACGGTTTAAAGTATAGTTTCTGCTACTTATTTCAGCTAGACGCAAATGATTTAAAATATCAAAATATATTTTATTTATCACTTAGGTACCATGTAACCTGGTGCAAAGATGATAAAAAGGTGATGGAGTTGTAAATACAGGAATACTTAGTGGGATTTTGATCTAAAATCATTCCACTATTGTATGATGTGTTATGATAAAGTCATACGATAACGACATCCTCAAACGGATTGTTAATACAGTACGACATCATGACGTCATTCTTGAAAATATTTTCAAAAAATTTAATTTGCCAACGGGGTTTGGCTACACCTAACTAATTTGATTGAATTGAATTATTGATATGAGTCTATGCTATTCGATTCAGTTAGACTAATGTTATGAAAACTCTAAGTGTTCATTGAAAGAAATTTTCCAGACCAAATTGTTTGGTGCGGAATCCAATAAGACTGAGGTAAAATTTTATGCCTATGGCAGAGACGAGAAACAGATTCGACCAGCAGTACTTAATAAGTACAGGGCATATCGGGCTAATTACCCACTATGTCCGTAAGTTATGACGATTTGCGGATGAATTTCCATATAACCTTTGCGAAAATAACAGACAATAGTCTGTAAAACCCCTTAGCACAATTTCAAAATTTTAATTCTTGTGAAGAATGTATTGGGTAGCATGCGATGCTGTGTAAGAATGGTGTACGGTGTAAGGTAAATTTTGGGGATAAAATTTTTAGAAGAAGGGGTGAATGTTACAACCCTAGAATTTAGAAAACTTTTAATATTTTAATTAATTGATTTAAGGTTCAATTTTAGAACCTAGACATAAAATAAGTGTATGCGTTTGATATTTTTAAGAAAGAATTTTGAGGATTTCAAAATTCTGTTAAGGATTTAAGTGGATATGTTCTGTGAATATGGTATTATATGAGTACTGTATGTGGTTAAGGGTCAAGGGTTGATCAGATAACCTATGTCGGTGTTAAACCCTAAGTATATATTTAGAACGTCCACGTTAAGTTAGAAAATTCTTACGATCTATAAGAAACCCTAGAAATCAGTTCTGGAAACCCTAAATTCAGTTCCGGAAATTTAAAACCCTAATCCGGATATTAAAATCCTAATTTGGGAATTTAAATATTATGTATAAGGTTTTTGTATTTTAATTACAAGCCAAATTTGGGATAACCCAAATGATTAATTATATTTTCTAATAATTTGGAAATCCTAATTTATAAGTTTAAAACCCTAATTGTTCCGTTTGAAACCCTAACGGACCAAATTGCTAAATTAGAAATCTTAATTAGGAAATATTAATTCTAATTAACAAGCATGAATTATGATTAGAAAATTTTAATATAATTACAGAATTCTAAATATAATTAAGTAATGTTAATTTTTTTTAAAAAAAAATAATAAAAAAATAAAATTTTAAGGGTTAAACCCTAAATCTTAAGGGTTAAACCCTAAACCCTAAGAGTTAGGGGGAATGACAAATATAAACACGAAATGTCCAAAATACCCTTTACTTAGTTGTTAAGTAAAAGATCTTGCAAATCTTGTGAGTCACCACCTTTATACTTATCTCATGTGATCTAAATCTTCCAAGATCAGATCTGGGGGACACCTAGCCACACTTACAACAATGGATAAAAAAGATCAAGAATTAAAATAAGAAAAATGTTTACTTTACATTTTACTTTGTTCAAGTCTCTTCTCTCTCTATAGTTTCGGATCTTAGAGTGAGAGAGTGTGAGAAAACAAGCCAGGATCATGTAATAAAACACTAAGAACAGATCATGAGGATCAGGAATAAAAATCAAAGCTCAAAAGGTATAAAACCTTAAATCTTGAAATTCTTAGATTTGATGTTAGATGTTATGATTTGTTATTTAGAAGTGTGTTATAGGGTGTTAATTAGTGATATGGGTTGTTAAATCCCAGATCCATGACATCAAAGTGCCCAAATCTAGCATTTTGTTAATCTGGAAATATGGAAAAATGTGGCCTGACAGTCATATGTCTGAGGCCATAAATCTCGTTCTGTTTTTGATTTAAGTTATTTTATGTTATAAATATGTTCTTTGTCATGAGGACTATGATCTAAAATAAGAAACAAGGCCAGATCCTTACTATGTTGAAAGATATGATCGGTCAAAGGTCGTTGACCAAGCACGAAAATCTGAATCTGGGCAGCCTAGATTTGCCCAAATAGCTTCTGACAAGTTTTTCTAGCCTTTAATCTTGTTGTTTGTTATCATTTTAGCCAAGTTGTTGTTTGGTTGTTGTAGATTGACATGTAGGCTACCCATACATGCCTTTATAACGTCCAAATCATGCACTGGGTCAAAGTTGTAGCAGGTCAAACCACCGTTGAGCACCAGTTTTTGACGAAATTTGGGAAACCCAGATTTCTCAAGAACAGCCTTTGACCCTTACTTTGACTAGCCTTGTTATATCATGTGTTATGTTATTATGATGATAAGTTATTATATACATGATGCCTGACATCTAGACTACAAGATCCAACCACTAGATCACACAAATCAAACACAAAACTCAAACTGTAGGGATCAAAAGTAGATACCTTCAATTCTAGAAAATCTAGAATACGAAGAACAGCATTGCCAGAATCTTTGGAGACCCAGATCTTACTGATATGTTGTTGTTTGATCATGCAATGAGTTTGTGGTTGTAGTTCTACATCCGTACTACAATTTTAACCCTATAAGCTACCTAGAAATCATCAAGAACACTACTTTAATGTTGGTCAAAGTAGGCATCCGGTAACTGGTTATGAAGATCTAGGTTTGGACCAAGAACACCAAGAACACCTATAGTGACGGTTCTGTCGCTATAGGGTCCTTATGGCGACAATTTAATTAGAAAATGATTATTTTAATTAAATAAATTGAATAAAATGGTTTTTAATTATTAAAAATACCAAATAAATTTTGAAAAATAGTTTTTAATTATTTTGAGTATATTTCAAAAATATTTAATATTTTTGGGAATATAAAAGGTATTAATTTATTTAATTATAATATTAAATAAATTTTTTAAAAATGATTTTTATAGATGAAAAATCATGAAAAATAATATTATGGTAAAAAAAAATTTTAAGCTATTTTCAATGACTTTTAATATGTTGTGAGAAATTTTATTAATTAATTAATATTAATTATAATTAATTTATTTAATAACTATGTTAAATAAATTATGGAAAAATAGAATTAATGGTTTATAAATCATATAAAAATGATTTAAGTATTATAGAAATATTTTAAGTTATAAAATAAAACTTTTGATATTTTGTCATGAAAATATTAATATTTTAATATTAAAAGCAATTATCGATTAATGGATTTAAGTGTTTAAAAAAATCATATAAATATGATTTTAAGGTATAAAAAAATACTTTAGTATATTATAATATTGTGTTATGATTTCTATTAATATTTATTATTTAATAAATATTAATGATAAAGGAATATTGTGGTATTTGTATTAGATAAATACGATATAAGTGATTGAAAATTATGATAAATGATATTAATTATTTGAAAATTATTTCGAGCTTATGAAAATTATTTAGACTGATACTATGATTTTCTAAGATAATTATTAACTGTTAAGGCAGAGTTTAATTGAACTTAAACTCGAGTAAAGGTCCGACTAGACCGTCGTGATGTCAGAATTGTGTCAGGTTCAAGTCAGACTGAAATAGTTTGACCTGATACCGAGTTTTATGTGTGTTATAGGTTGATAGGGTTATGTACTATGTGTGTAGGTTATTCTATGTATATATATATATATATATATATATATATATATATATATATATATATATATATATATATATATAATAATAATAATAATAATATTATATTGTGATGATATTATTTTAAGTTATATATCGATATTATTTAATATTAGGTCTTAAGATAAAGCGTTATAAATTACGTAGCAGTAATCGACCGGACAGGCAAGTTTTACTTAACACTACTAAGAGTTATTTCATTCAGATATGCTTATGGTTAATCGTTATTGATTGCCATTGTAGAATTATACTCTGTACATATTGCATGTATAAGTCAAGTATGAAAGGCTGATCACCTTCATTACCAGTTGGTCTAGATATATTTGTTCATGTTTAATACTTGTTCAGTCAAAATTTTGTTCGTGCTAATTCACAACTATATTGATGAATTATAGCCAGCTTATTATTCAGACTTTTTCAATCATGATATATCTTAATAAATTTAAACTTGTTGGGCAACTTTCATGCTCACCCTTACTATATCATGATAAATATTGCAGATAAGGTGAATGCGTTTGGATATAGGAAAAGGGTTAAAGCCAAGTTCAGCTTAGGATAAAGTGTACAACTAATTTGTAAAAGAATAGTTTAATAAATATGCTATATGTCTGATAGTTTATGAATTGTGTATAAGTTAAGGTTACTCGATTTTGGGAAAATAATGTGTACATTTATTGTATAAATAATTTATGTTTATATCTTCCGCAAATAGTGATAGAATGATTGTACTGGATCCGCGGTGATTTGGGACCCGGATTCGGGGCTTTCACAACACGAGTAACGAAGTTATAACGAATTTTACGAAAATAGAGGTTAAACGTCGAAAACGTAAAAATCTCAGATTAGTAGTCAAAAGTTGTCGTATGACTTGGAAACTTCTGTTTTCAATGCCAACACGTGAGATAGGGTATTCAAGGGTTGTGGACTCAAGAATAGTCGAATTCTGACTTATAACGAAGAAAATGAGTATTGAACGCTCATGAGCAATAAACGAATGCTCGAAAATTAGCCAAAAGGTGAATTCCGAGTTAACAGACGAAAATGTACAATTCTGGCAAGAATACCTAGAGTATGTAATTTGTGAGTTGTGGGCTTTTGAATGAGCTAATTCGGATGTAAAACGAATAAGTTATGAGGCCGGGAAGTTCATAAGAAAAACCAACTGAAGTACAGGGGCGGCGCCGCAGTGCCAACTCAGTGTTAATAACCGCGCCACAGCGCCGGCTCTGGGCCTTGTCTACTGTTAGTTGGCGCCGCAGCGCCAAAGGTGTACTAGAGACTGGCGCCGTAGCGCCGTCAGTAGAAAATGGTTGACCAACTTAGGTTTTGTAATCCCAATTGAATGTAAACTAATAGTAAGACATAAATGTACTTAATGTACATGATAAAGCTAACTTTAAATCACTTATAAAGTGATAATATTAGGAGATTTAGTATGGTTTAGTAATAATTAAATGAAGAATGCAAGAGTGTAAATAAGTAAAACGTGAATGATGTTCAACGTTGGTATCTCACCAATGATGATAGAGTGTAGGTTAATAACGTAAGAACGTTAACAAGCCGTAATGAAGTATAGTAAGTCGAACTGACTTTATTAATGAAATAAATTCAAGTAAGACATAGAAGAGAAAGAAGTTGGTTAAAATAATAAAGTTAGTTTGTTTTGTAGCTACTTACAGTGTGCTATATGAATATATCATGTAGATCTTGTAAAGACTGAGAATTGTTGAATATTATATTCGAAGAAGCTTGAAGGCAAGTTTTCTTAATGCTTGTCTAACCTTTGTGTTAGTTAAGTTTTATGTGATTCATGTTATGAAATGCATGAATTGTTTTACGAAAGGGTCGATGCCAGTTTTAACTCTGCTAGACTATTCTTAAGAGTTAGATTAATTTGTTTACAAGTCTTTCGATATAGAACTATTAACGCTATCGTATGCCAAGTATTTGGTACGGATGTAAAGGTAAGTTTGTCTAAGAACACACAAATGTATTTTCAACGATTATTCGATGGGCACGCGAGGTTGCCAAAACTTAAACGTAAATATGTTTAACGGATAAGTGTTGATCAACGTAGAGTACTATAGGTTGATCACCTAGAAGTGCTCGTAAGTAATGTTGGATGTACGACCTTAGTGTCGGATGTCCTTTTCATGTATGAAAATGAAAAGAGTATGTTCATGCTCTTTTGACCGGTTCAGAATTCCTAAAGCTATTATATATACTTTGGAATCAGTGGAATGAAATGAGAAGTGTTAGTCAATGTTTCATAGTGCTTTCTAACTATTTATTCAGTTATGAAAGATAATCATATAATTCTCGATGTGGTATTTATGTCATCCTTCGTTAGAATTGCTAGGCTTGTTATGCTCACTTCTTGCTTGAATTATATGATTGCAGCTAAGGCCGAACAAACTGAGAGTTCTAAGAGAGATTAAGGCAAAGCTAAGATGGATAGTTAATTATCCTGTAATAAACTAGTGTATTTGTATGTAATATACTTATGATTAATGAAGAATGTATTCGGTTTCTGAACTTGGGAAAGGATTAATTTCTATTGTAATAAGAATATAATGAATATAATCATTTTGTTGTTATTTCAATGGAATGACTGTATAAATTATAGTATCGAGTAGAACCATCTGTCGGGTTGGAAGATACCCGGATTTGGGGGCGTCACACCTACAACTTTCGTTCTTTAAGGTTTTTAATTTGAGGTGGGGAACATGGGTCAAAATGGTCATTTGTGGGATTGATATGTATTAGCAGGCAATCGGAGGGCGTCGGGCATGCACATATGCAAGTGTAGTGCTCCTGACGATAAAAGATGGTGTCCTAAGTTATAAAACATGAATGTTAGTAAATATAATTATGATTAACATTAATAAATAATGTATTAGATAAGTTATGTAAGTACACTAAGCATACACAAGAGAGACGATTCGGGCGTGTGACGAATAAACGTCGAAACGCCGTGACAAGTGTTAATGAACATTATAAGGTATGAAATGAGTTTAATATAAAACCCATAAGTATTCTTAGCGAGACTTAAACACTTGAATGAATTTTGAATATTACATATATCAAAAAGTTAACACAATCTAATTGAACATTGTGTGCTAATTAACATGAAAGGATTATGAGATGTGGAGTAGAGTTTACATTATAATTACTATGTGTTGTTATGTGACTAATAGTTAATGTGTATGATTATATAATTGTGTAGTGCACGTGAAGTGCAGATAGCTGTAAGCTGTCAATCTGTTATTGGTAAACAACAATAAGAACAAGTCTTTCGGTTCCTATTTTCTACATGGATTTGATGAACTATTTTAAATTGCAGGATATGTTATATGTGTTGTAAGCGAGCATGATATGTTATACATGTTGTAATTATGAAATGTTAAAGTCAATTTATGACTAAATTGTTTTGGTTAAATAATGATGATTGAGTAAGAAACTCAATCTTTATATTTGTTATGTGAATTAAAGCATGTATGCCATGTTACTTTAATTATTAGGATATGTATGTTGGGCATATTATTACGTGCTATGTGATGCATGAAAACTGTTAGAACTTGCTGAGTTGTCGAGCTCACTCTTGTAAATAATAATTTTTGCAAGTCAAGATTTCAAGGTAATGATATATGCTAAATGAATTATGGAGATCCATATTCACGAAGATTACTTATGTTTTATGAGAAATGTATTTAATATTTTGAATGTAATATGTTATTGAATTATAAGTTGAACTATCCGATGTATATGGATATCTATTTTTGATGTAAGACTTTGTATAGTCATTTTGTTGTAATGATTCATGATATAAATTTGAATCGAAGAGATGTAATGTAAAGGTTACGATTTAGGGCAATACAGAAAGAATGTATAAAAGTTTTAAATATTCTGCATTTTTAGTGATTTTTAATATCGAATAATGATGTAAAGATAGATTAAAGTTGTATTATTAACAATCGAGAAGGAGAATATTAATGTATGAATTTTGGGGTCGTTACAAGGGATCCAGATGGGAACCTTGTTTCATAGGTCGGTGGCTAGGAATGTGGAGCTAGCATGGGAGCTAGAAGAGTCTAAAAAGAGGGAGCTTAGTGAGAAGGCTGAGAAGGAAGCTCTTCGTACTCAGTTAGAGATGGAAGTAATGGATAGAATCCACTTCGAAGAGAAGTGGAAAGAAGCTAATGATAGGGCTAACGATCTAGAGGATGAGGTGAGGTGCAAAAGAAGGAAGATGAACAAGATAGGCTATGCGGTGCGCACGACCATGGAAAGGTTGATTGATGGGGGTAACTCATTACCTGGCAGAGCAGGAACAAACTCGGCACACCATAAGCAGAGATTTGGTGGTGCACATTACCTAGAGGGAGTACTAGAGCGCTGGGGAACGTGGAATTCTAGATTAAGTCTAGGCGTTAGAAATCAGTAGTGTAGTATTTCATTTCGTGATGTATAATCTGTTGTTGTAATCTCAGTCTTTTGTGTAAGATATGAGATAGTTGTAAACCCCAAACTTTTGAATATGTTAGTGGGGTAGTATGTTGATGTTGTCCCCGTCTTTTGTGATATAGGGGAAATGTGTTATCATTTATAGCATTATGCTAGGGAGGATCATGTAATTGTAACGATTTAACATATGAATATAAATGATCTTATTTCTGAAACGTGTTATAATTTTTTTTAATCTATTTGAGAAATGTCTAAGTAATATAATTAGATAATAAAATGAAAATTTTATGATGTAGAAACATGCCGCCCAGACGTAGATTAACTGCACTGGAAGAATCGATTAATGATGTGAGAGGACCAGTAGATCCGATAAAGAGGCTTGTAGATTTGTTAGGAGAAGCTCTTAGGGGAAGAAACGAATCAGCACCACCTATTCCACAAGTAGCTCCGATCACAAACTTCAAGGACTTTAAGAGTGTAGGACCTCCAGAATTCATGGGTACTACTGATCCTATCGTGGCGCAAACATAAATCAAGGAAATAGAGAAAGCCTTCGCCAGTGCTCGTGTGGGTGAAGACCTGAAAACTGTGTTCGCTACATATATGATGAAGGGTGAAGCAAACTACTAGTGGGAAGCAAATCAATAGAGGGCGGGAGAAGGGACTATAATGTGGGAAAGGTTTAAGACTTTGTTCTTCGAGAATTACTTCCCGAAGAGCATGAAAAATATGATGGAGGTAAAGTTTCTAGAACTGAAACAAGGGGAGATGATGGTGGCGCAGTACATGACCAAGTTTAATGAACTCGTATGATTTGCAGCACATCATGTTGACACCGAAGAAAGGAAAGCTCGACGCTTCGAACTCAGACTAAAACCTTAGTTGTTCAACAAGATGTCGGTTATTCAAATTGACTTGATCGCCATATTGTTGGAAAAGGCAATAATTGCTGAGGGAGGTAGCGAGGCATACAACCAATACAACAAGGAAATGAAGAACAAGAATGCTGGGGGAGAAACTCGTGGATGGAGTAGCAGTGGTGGAAGCCACCTGGGAAATAGGAAATGGGACAATCGCAATACCAACAACAATACCAATAATCGAAACATCATCTAGTCAGAAGGTTATCAAGGAGGGTTTAAGAAAAGAAGTGAAGCTTGCTCGAAATGTGGGAGGAACCATCAAGGGGAATGCTGGAAGGGATGCAACATCTGCTACAACTATGATTAGGAAGGACACATTTCACCGAACTGCCCAAAGCCAAAAAAGATCAAGGGATGTTTCGCGTGTGGCTCAACTGAGCATCAAATCAAGGATTGCCCAAAGAAAGAGAGCAGCAGAGGAAGCGACCAACAAGGAGGGGGAAGCAAGCTGATGATTGGCGGACCAATGCCATCCAACCGACCAACTGTTCAAACCTTTAACATGACTATCCAAGTCGTAGTGACTGCAATGGACGTGGTGTCAGGTATTCTCCCAATCAATAATATAAATTCATATGTATTATTTGATTTGGGTGCTACTTATTCCTTTGTGTCTGAAGAATTTTCTAGACAACTAAACATACCCCGCGAACGCTTAGAAAATTTGTTGAACATAGAGATTGTGAATAAGGAAGCAGTTCCCGTAGAGTTTGTTTATCAAAACTGTTGTGCAAACATTAGAGGTCACAAACTAAATGTAGACTTAATTCCGATTAGACTAGGAGAGTTTAATGTGATATTAGGAATGGATTGGTTATCCAGCTACGCTGAGATAATCGATTGTCAAGAGAAGAGTGTGAACCTTTAGACTTCAAATCGGTCTAAGGTAGTGTTTTATGGAAGCTCATCGCTCAAGCAATCGTGTTGCCTTACGATGATGCAGGCCAAGAAATTTTTAAAGAAATGATGTGTAGGTTATTTAGCCTATATAGTGGATACTCAGAGGAAGGGAGTAGAAATGAAAAATATATCGATAGTCAAAGATTTTCAAGATGTGTTTCCAAACGATCTGCTTGGTCTTCTGCCAGACAGAGAAATCAAATTTGTAATAGACTTAACACCAGGAACATCATCGATTTAGCCCCATGTCGTATAGCGCCAATGGAAATGAAGGAATTAATGATACAATTGCAAGAGTTGCTAGGTAAGGGTTACATTCAGTCAAGTGTGTCTCCTTGGGGAGCACCAGTGTTGTTTGTAAAGAAAAAGGATGGGTTAATGAGGCCTTATATCGACTATCGAGAGTTGAACCGAGTGATGATTAAGAATAGATATCCATTGCCAAGGATTGATGACCTTTTCGATCAACTAAAGGGAGCGAAGTGTTTTTCCAAGATAGAGTTACAAACGGGTTATCATCAATTGAAAGTGTGAGAGGAGGACATACCAAAGATGACGTTTCGAACTCGTTACGGACATTATGATTTTTTAGTGATGTCATTTTGGTTAACTAATGCTCCGACATCATTCTTGAACTTGATGAACTGAGTTTTCAAGCCATACTTAGATAAGTTCGTAGTAGTGTTTATTGATGACATTTTGATTTATTCAAAAACTAGGGAAGAGCACGCCGAACACCTGAAGACAGTATTGGAAGCATTGAGAAGGGAAAACATGTACGCTAAATTTTTAAAATGTGAATTTTGGATGGAGAAGGTTCAATTTTTGGGACATGTGATAGATCAAAATGAGATTTCCATGGATCCTACAGAAGTGGAGGCGATAAGTAACTAGGAACAACCAAGGACGCCAACAGAAGTAAGAAGTTCTTTGGATTAGCTGGGTACTATCGAAGATTTATCCAAGATTTTTTTAAGATAGCAACCATGCTGACCAATCTAACGAGGAAGACAGTGAAGTTCGTGTGGACGGACAAATGCAAGGAGAGTTTTCAAGAATTGAAGAGGAGGTTGAGTGAACCGCATGTATTATCATTATCGGATGATACGAAAAGATTTGTAGTGTTTAGTAATGCATCGCATAGAGGACTTATTTGTGTGCTAATGCAACATGGCAAGGTCATTGCGTATGTGTCACGATAGTTGAAGGATTTTGAAAAATGATATCCTACCCATGACTTGGAGTTAGCAGCGGTAATTTTTGCGTTGAAAATTTGGAGGCATTATTTATATGGAGAAAAATGTGAGATATACACGAACCATAAGAGTCTGAAATATATCTTCACATAGAAGGAGTTGAATATGCGATAAAGAAGGTGGTTTGAATTAATCAAGGATTACGACTGCGAAATTCTTTATCAGTCGCGAAAAACGAACAAAGTTGCCGATGCTTTGAGTAGAAAAGGAAGGGAGAAGTTATTCAAATTGACAACTCATGAGGAATTAATAAGAGGAATGGAAAGGTTGGAAATAGATGTGGAGGAACCGAAAGAAGCGGAAGGAAAATTATTCGTGATGGAAGCTCACCCGACATTATTTGATAGAATAAAGGAAGCACAATAAAAAGTTGAAGAATGTGAGAAGATAAGGAAGAGAATAGTAGAAAATGGGGAAGAAAAGTTCAAAGTAGATAAGGATGGTATATTAAGATTTGAGGGTCGAGTATGAGTGCCAGCTTTAACCAAGCTGAAAGAGGAAATCTTGCACGAAGCACACAATACAACGTATTCTGTTCATCCAGGAGGCACAAAGATGTATCGGGATCTTCGACACCACTTTTGGTGGCCTATTTTGAAAAGAGAAGTTGCAGAATGTGTTAGTAGATGTCTTACTTGTCAAAGGGTCAAAGTAGAACATCAGAGGCCAAGTGGACTACTTCAACCGCTGGAAATATCAGAATGGAAGTGGGAGCACATTACGATGGAATTCGTGGTTGGACTTCCGATCACACAAAAGGGTTATGATGCCATTTGGGTTCTCATGGACCGACTGACTAAGACAACTCATTTTCTACCCATCAAGATCCAATTCAATTTGAACCAGTTAGCAAATTTATATGTAAAGGAAATCGTATTGCGACATGGAGTGCCGGTGTCAATTTTCTCCGATCGAGATCTACATTTCAAGTCAAAATTTTGGAAAAGTTTGCAAGAACGAATGGAACTCAGTTGAGATTAAGTACTGCTTATCACCCTCAAACCGACGGACAGAGTGAACGAACCATACAAATATTGGAGGACATGCTTAGAGCTTGCGTGATGGACTTCAAGGGAAACTGGGATGACCATTTACCATTGGTAGAATACGCTTACAATAATAGCTATCATGCGAGTATTGGTATGCCGCCATACGAAGCTCTTTACGGGAGAAAGTGTAGAACACCATTGTGTTGGGACAAAGTCAGAGAACGACGAATTTTGGGACCGAAATTAGTTCAACAAACGGCTGACGTGGTAACAATGATAAGGGCCTGATTGGTAATGGCTCAAGATCGCCAAAAGAAGTACGCCAATTTGCATCGTCAGAACCGAGATTTTGAAGGCTATAGTTTTGTGTTTTTGAAGGTGTCTCCCTGGAAGGAAAAAATCAAGTTCGAAAAGAAAGGGAAATTGAGTCCGAGGTTCATAGGACCATTCGAGATATTGAAACGAGTGGGCGAAGTGGCATACAAAGTTGCATTACCACCTGAATTGGAACACATCCACAACTTATTTCACATTTCGATGTTACGTACATACAAGCCCGACTATAGACATGTGATCTCCTACGAGCCCATTCAAGTTGAGAAAAATTTAACGTATAAAGAAATTCCTATTCAAATACTAGATAGGAAAGAGCAAACGTTGATGAATAAAATTATATCTTCTTTAAAGTGGTTTGGCGAAACCACGATACTGAAGAGGTCAGGTGGGAATTAGAAGACAAGATGCGAAAGGATTATCCCCATTTATTTGTGTAACCTTGTACAATTCCGAGGACGGAATTCTTATAAGGGGGGAGGATGTAATACCCACGAAGTTTAATAAATTATAATATTGTGAATAAAGATTGTTTGCCTATTTATTTGAATATAAATATATATAGTATTTGGCATGAGTTGTGATAATTAAGCAATGTAGTAGAAATGATGAGAAGCTTAGTTTAAACTTGTGGAATTATGCCTAGTGTGGCAAGGTGGTGAAATGAGAAAGTACTAATTTAATTAGTGATAAAATTAATTAGTATTATTAATAAATAAACAATTTCACAATGTGATTGTCTAATTTTTATTATTATTCATTAAATATCATGAACAATAGCATGTGAGGAGAAATCATATATAATAAAGTTTTTCATTCAATATAAGATGAGGTGTGACATTGGAATGTAAATAATTATTATATAAAACTATATGATAAAAGTAAGCTTAACTTATGTAATTTATTAAGTTGTGTGAAAAAGTCTTATGTGACATCAAGATGTGTGTTGGAGTAATTAAATGGGTATTTTAAACCTATGAGAGAAAATGACTTTGATTAAATACATAATTAATATTAATGATTATTTTAATATCTATGTAGAATTGGAATTTATGAGTTTTAATTCAAATAATATTGGTACCCAATTAAAAATTACACCCTAGTCTAATATAAATATTATTTGAATTAAACCAATGTATATGGATTATATGATTCTATGTATAATGTATGAGTGTGTATATATGTATGCTCATTTGTGAACAAAGTAGCAAATAAACCTGAGTGTGCTAATAGTAATACCAAATGCAGAGTATTATATCAGTGTCCCAAAATGAGTGTCTCATTCTTTTCTTCTGCATGTAATAGGCCATTGGCATAGTGCCTCATTACCAAACACAGAGCTAGCAAATCATGAAGGGGGGGGAGTGGTATACATAGTACCCTTCTACCAAATCCTTCATACCCATCAACTTCTTCTTCATTCAAATGGTTTAATCCATGTAGCAAAACCCAAATTTGGTCCATGATTCTTCTATAAATAGGGACCCTCTTCTTCATTCTTCCCATTTAAAATTTTGAGAATTCTAGTGAGTGAGTGGTTGAGAAGTTAAGAGAAACCAGAAGTTGAGATTCAAGGATGATCAATTTAGCATCAAGAGGTATAATTCTTAAACTATGTTCTTAAACTCAAATTTTGCAAAGTTCTTGGAAAAGTATAAAAATACTTGTTTTGAGTTGAAAAGTTTATGGTTGAAGCATGCTAGAATGTGTTGATTGATGCTAAACATTGTTAATATGGTTAAATACAAAATCAACGAAAGTTAAACGAAGTAAATTGGTCAAGTAACGAATCCGTAGTGAAGAGAATCGCTAAATGTGTTAAACGTTGGAAAATGGCAAAAATCTTGAATTGATTCTTGAATTTGATTGTTTGTATGTTTGGGATTGTTAGAAGCATGCTAGGAATGTTTAGTAGTAAGTTTATATCAAGTAAAGTATCATTACATTGTTGTTAGGTTGAAATTTGGCATGTTGGTTCGTAGCAGGGGAAAAGAAATTTTCCAAACTACAGCAGTCATGTCCGCCCCGGCCGGCGGGGGAGGGGGGGTTCTATAGTAACTTATTTTTTTGTTTTCGTTGTTTGATGCAAGAAGTGTGACGCCCCCAAATCCGGGTACTTTTACCATAGATTTGGTACATCATTTCTATAACTATTGCGAAAGGTATAAACATAAATGGTTTATACATTAAACTTTTACATATCATTTCCAAGGTCTACAACCTTAGCTAAATACATACCTTCAATATCTAAAAAGGTTTACAATGCTATTTTCGTCAAAAAAATTTAATAGATCTAACTGCACCATAATTTAATCTTGCACTTTGTCTTTGCTTTTATCTTTACTCGAGCTTTCATCTTAATCTGAAATTTTTTATCATGATATAGCAAGGGTGAGCAATAAATTTTCCCAGCAAGCTTTAAATACAATGAAGATATATCATGATTGAAAAAAATGAATAAGCTTTCAAGTTTTCAACAATATAATAATTGTGAAATAACATGAATCAAGTTTCAATAATTGCATGACTGAATCAATAATGTTTGAAGGTCAACAATGACCATAAATAATTTAACTGAACCTTATGGTAATGAAGGTGATCAGCCTTTCATACCTGATGAACATATGCAATATGCACTAAGTGCGAATCAATAATCAATATAGACGAGAGTAATCAACAACAATTATTCACTAACATGCTTTGAATATATAACTCAAGTTTGAGTTAGGAAAACTTGCAATATGCAATCTAATTTTATCTCTCATGAAAGTCCTATCAATTATAAGATTGATCTTTCAATTAGCATAACATACCTGTTAGCTCTTAATACTATTTTTTTATCCATAAATTATCTAACACTTAATCACAAAAATCAAATATTAGATAACAGCTTAACACATCAGTATTATTATCATCCTTTGATAATTCTTTAATCATTATATCATATATATTATGATTTAACATTTTAATCTTATACATTATAAGTTCTTCTTTAACATCTAATAAGTCAAATACTAATCTAGCAACCCAGATTTGCAATCTAGCAAACCAGATTGCAATCCAGCAAACTGGATTCCAAATCCAGTGACATGGATTCAACAGATTTCCAATCCAGCAAGCCTGAATTCTTAAATACTTCAATTCAGCAAGCTGAATTCATAATCCTTCAATCCAGCAAGCCTGAATTCATAAATCCTTCAATCCAGCAAGCTGGATTCTAAATCCTTTACTCAAGCAAGTCTGGATTCTAAAATCCTTCAATCCTGCAAGCCAGATTCTAAATCCTACATATTAAATAACATTAAATTCATTCACTAATATTATTAATCATTAAATAATATTTTAAATCAATGATTTAATAACACTTTAATCCAAATGTTACCAGTCACTTAATAATATCATAATCTAATATTATTAATATTTTAATAATATTTTAATCATTTCTTAAACTTATATACAATTTTTTTTAATTGTTTACACTTTATTAATTAATGCATTTAATCATTCTAAAAAATGACATACACATAATATTTAATCACCAATGACCAAAACCTCCATTAAAAATTTGCACATACTCTATTTAGAGTTTTCAAGCCATAACATCTAATTTTCAAAATTTTCAACTTCACATAACATATTTAATTCATTTGTTCATAACTAAACAATTTCCATGAAAAATACCAAATCAATTCCAAACAAATTTCTTTTCTGAGATTTGGCATAATATAGTCTCATATTGAACATATATTTTTCTCGGAAATTTTAAAATTCATTTACTAATTTTTAAATGGCCAAAACTGCTGAATCTTGAGACATTTATCATAAACTGTGCTTTTGTCCAAAAATTCCAAAAGTTACAGGGTATACTCATGTTATATACATGTACTTCCAATAAAAATATCACCAATTTTGGAGTTAACCATAAGGAGTTATAAGGGTTTACTTTTAAAATAGTTTTTTTTCATAAAATTCATAACTCTCAATCTATACATCCAAAAATTATTATTTTTGGACACATTCTAAAACACTCATCCAGTTATCATCTCAAAGTTTTCCAAAAAAATTTAGGATCGAAAAAATGACAAAAATGCCCCCGACAGAAACTGTCCCAAAACAGTTTGTTTCCTTCTACAAAAAACAGGACTGTTTTAGCAAAATCAGCCACTACAACTTGTAAACTCATCCTTTTTGAATGCTACCACTTGGGTTTACTACATAACTTACTTATCTAGCGCCCCTCTTTGACGGATCGCAAAAAAGGAGTTATAGCTTTAAAACGGTGGATTTTTAAAGTATATAAAAGTTAGGGTTTCAAAACTAAAAAAATTATTTTTCTTTTCCTTTTGATTCCAACCAAATCAACACTCAATATGGGTAAATCAAAATATAAAACACTCATCAACATGTAAAATCATGATTTTTGAGTTTATAACATAAATCCAAGCTTTGATTTAGACTATCTAAAATCAATTACATAAACTAAATTTTAGGATTTACCTCTTTTTTTCTTAAGCCTTCCTTCTTCTTCTTCCCTTTCATGGATGGCCTTCTCTATCCTCTCCACCTCTCTCAAGGGCTGCCACCCTCTTCCCCTTCTCTCCCTCTCGGTTTTTCGATCTTATTTCTTTCCTTTCCCCCCCCCCCTCTTTCTCTATCTTCTTTTTCCTTTTTTCTCTTTCCTTATCTTTCTTTTATCTTCTCATCTTCTTTTCCCTTCTTCATTCTACCGAACATGTGGCCTTATCATGCCAAAAATATCTTTTTTTAATGCTTTAGTTAACATATCCAAAGTCCAAAATGCCCCTCTTCAATTGATTTTAAAAATTGGGCCACTTATTTAATCATTTGGGCTTTCCTAATAATTCTTTGAGCTATGTAAAATTGACATAGTCCAATTATTTCCATCTTATCCCACCCTAAATATTTAATTAGGGTTTTCATTCCATACATTTAGAATTTAAAATCATTAGTCTATTACATTAAATTTTATAACCAAATTAAACTTACTATAATTAAGTTATAAAATTAATAAATTTGAGATAGTAAATATATATCTCTTGACTTAATATAATTTTAAATATTATTATACTCCCACATGTTAATTAACAATTGGGCTCACTTGGGCTTAACACTTAATTCATTCGATTTTTCAAATAAAATATTTGGACTTCCTAACAAAAATGTTTGGGTCATAAAAATTAATATGATCCATTACATTAAATTCTATCTTACCCTAATCAATTAATTAGGATTTTCATGTACTCAATTTAAATACAAATTCTTACTTAAGTACATTTAATTTCTTAACCCAATTAGACTTACCTTAATTAGGTTATAAAATTAATTAATTGAGATATATAAAATAAATCTCTTATAATTAGTATATATTTTAAATACCATAATTCTCTTAGATTATGTCACTAGTATATAATTAAAATACTAGGACCACTAAATAACGACAACTATTTATGTTATTTAATTCTCATACCTAATTTAAATAACTTATTTAAGTTATACAATTTATATTGTATAATTAAATTTAATTTCCTCCTCCTCTCCATAAATTGTTTTCAAACAATTTATTTATATATTAAATATATAATTTAATATATCCAATCATTTATTCAAATATGAATTTAATTTACTAACTAGTTGATACCAATATACATATTTACATATTGGATCTCATCTCATATTTTTACTTTACATCTTTTGGTATAATATTAAATATTATACCATTATCCATATAACGTAATACCATGTATCCAATTATTTTCTTTACATTCTATAAATTGTCTTCACAATTTATTTAACTGAAGTAAATGTATTAATATATTCACTATATTAAATATATGCATACATTACACTCAATAATGTAATGAATGATTTCTTCAATAAAAATAGTGGTTATACTTTAAGTATATTTAATGCCACCAATTAACCACATTAAAATAATTTAATATTATAAATTATTTTAATTTTACCCATCTAATTTTTTTAGTAATTTACTCCTACACCTTACATACATATAATAAATATATAATTCTAATATATTTATTATACACAACATCACCTTTTGCATTGCATATATTCCTTTGTGCACTATAATTTATCATAAATATCATCTAATAAGAATATTCTTTATTTAATTCTTATTTTAATATTACCCAAAAATTTGGGTTATCACAAGAAGTCTTAACTTAACTTAACTTCAAGAGTATACATAATCCTTAATCATGTGTCAATGCATGTTGCAAGATGTTTTAGTAGGTTTGGAGTTTGAATTATAACCTTTTGAAAGAAAAATTAAAAGACGAAAACCATGTCTATAAAACCTTACGCCTTTTTGAAATCAAACCTTTTGAGCATGTATTCGCAACTTAATTAGTTTTGTAAATACATATGAAATGTGAATTCAACATACTTTGCGTGCTTAGTTGTTGTCATGAAAATTTAAGATTTGGAAACTAATTGAGTTGAAGACTCCATGACTTGTATTGTGAACTTTTGAACAATTATGATAAGATGTTTTATGCCTCTAGAGATAACCGATATGTTTACACATCAAGTTAGACACTTTATAAACTATGCAAGCATGAACTAAAAGGGTTTATAAATAATTAGATCAAACATAATACATGAAAGCATGCATAGAAAGAGGTTGTTTGACAATGTTATATGGTTAACGAATACTATAGTTAGTAGTTGATATAATGAGCTCTTTTAACTTTATAAAATGGAAATGTATGAGTAAATTTAACAAAGGACCAAACTTAGCCTAGAGGTTCTTCAACATGTATGAGTGACTGAAGTAATGTTTCACATATGATGTGAGTAGAAGAGATCTAAAAATGTTTCTAAAGATTTTAAAAGAAAAATCAAAGTGAGTTATACATCTATGAGTTTGAATGTGTGTAGCCTACATGAATTTAGATATGTGTGATGAAGGTATGCCAATATGTATATCAAGTGTGTGTGACTAATGAATATGTATACATACATAAATAGGATTACATAGTTCATTGGGGTGATTTTACGCTATAAGTGGTAATCAACGCTAAAGGCAAGTTTCCTAACTCACACAACTTTGGATTTTGTGCGAGTTCTCCAACTTCATTTGATTCTTATATTAAATGAAAGTTTCTAAATTTTATACATTGTATATATATTGTATAATTCGAATTGTTGTCATAGCAACCATATTTATACCGAACAAAAATTTATTCAGAAAACATTTGTATACCTTGACATTGTTGCGAGCATTGGACTTATTGTTCTTAATTTCATTATAAAAGTTGTCTAAGCCTTTGATTCGGTTAGACTATTATCATGTGTTAAAAAGCTATCCAAACCAATGAACCTAGTGCGAACTCTCGTAAATCTATTGAGATGAACTACCCTCTTAAAAAGGGGAAATTTTATATTATCGGAGAACCGAAGTGCGCACATAAGTATGATTAAATGTTATGCATAACGTAGGATACTTTAGGCTGGTCACCTATTGTAATCGTTATATTGGGTTTACAGTATAGTACTGTTAATTCTAGTAAGAGTTCTTAGTCCTTAGTGATTGCTCAGTGTTCATTCTTATTGACCCTCGAAATGAATAAACCTTGAAATTTGTTGATATCCTACAGTCAGTAGCGACATTTATTGAACATTCTTGATACTTCTTGATACCTTTAAACTTTCAATTATTGTTATACTTTGAAGATTCTAACGTTATAACTGCTTATTCTTATTACTATATTACTTACTGGGAAAACTTGTTGCTCATTCCTGCTTCCCTAAATACATTACAGTTAAGGCAGAGCAACGCGGTACATCGAGAATGGACAAGGGAAAAGGCAAGGCTACATAATAGCTTAGTCCTTTAAGTGTAGAAGTATTATTATTATTGTTATGAATATTATGATGTATTTAAGGATGATTAAGTTATGATTAAGTTTAATCACTGGATTATTGTAGTAATGGTTACGGTACCTTAGGACGCGAATATTTATATTATATCAATATAAATTATTCTATTAATTTCGTTGTTGATGATTTTAGTATGATATTATAATTAGTACATGACAAACTAAATTCGGGATATGAGTGTCTGAATTTGGAGGTGTCACACCTTGACTCCTTAACGGTTATGCCATGAGAATTGGTTGGCGCTGCTGCTATTCAGTTTGTGGAGTCTGATAACGAGGTTGTCTTGAGGGAGGACTACTTGAGGATTGAGCAATTTGTTTTCCTTTGCTTCTGCCTTTGCCTTTCTCTCCTTCCTCTTTAATCTCCCCCTTTATGTCAGCATTCAGGGTTTGAATATCTTCTGACAGACGATTCATGCCTTAAACAAGTTTGTGGAGTTGATTCCTAGACTGGGCAATGTCTTCATGATTTTTCTTGAACTAGAGAATCAGTTTGTGATGTGTATTTTTGCAGAATGGCTAGGACATCATCTGTTTGTTTATCTGATTCATAGAATATGCTTGGAATTCAGTCATAGAAGATTGTAGGCTAGAGAGGCTTTCCATAAGGAATTTGTTTTGAGCCTAATGATTATATTGAAGAAGGATAACTGCTTCCTTATGCTTCCGAGTAGATTGGAAGTGAATTTGATCCCTTTCATTTATTTTTTGGATCATTTCCTTGATGATCTCCCATAGCTTCATTTGTGAGCTCAGAACTCAGGTTGCTAAGAAGAGTGTTGGCAACATCGATCAAGTGGTTTAACCGTTGATGAACGAGCGGAGAGTGAGTTTCTAGATCTTCTTAAATTTCTGTGGTCACTTTCTGTGATGCGTGAAACAACTCAGATTTGGTGGGAAGAACTGAAAGAAGCTCAAGAATTTTCTAAGTGTCTGTAGGAGAGGCCCTTGTTATTTGTTCTTGCAAATTTGAGAGAGAAAAAGCAAGATCAAAATAATTGTTATTTGAGGAAGAGGGAATGTCTAAATGAAGTGCATGGATAGAGGTTTGAGTTGTGGGAGAGGAGGCAGTTGAAGCTGGTAAAGTAGGTGACTCCACGATTTGAGTATGAGTGATGTTCGTGGTGTCATGTTGTGCTATTTTTGTGGAGGTAAAAGTGGTTGAAGATCGTACTAACATGAAGTTAAGTATGTTTGGTTCATTAGTTACAGAATGTTGAGATTCTGTAGCTGGAAATTGGTTTACTTGGTGAAGAACCACTTCCAACCATCTTGGCAGTTCATAAAATTGATTGAAGTTTGATGGAGGGCAATGGTTAACTATGAAAGAGATTGGAATAGATTATACTTCGTGCTCAGTCTCTAAAGAAGAATGATTTGTGATCAGCTTTTGAGCAAAATTGATGCTGCTTGGGAATCCATGAGCTAGTACTGAAATCACTGGATAAGCTTTGTAAGTCCAGAACATGTGATCCTAAGAGTTGAGAATCAAGGCTCTATGATAAGACATCATTGGCAAGTAGGAGAACAACTGATTGTAGTTGGCTCTCCTATACCCATTCCAGCCCAGTGCAATAATATCAACTTCTTCATCCTCTTTTGATTCCCTATCTTCATCACCTTCATTTGAAATTTACACCACATCCATCATATTCTTATTTCCTATTTGTTCTTCAGCTTCCTCCACCTCCATAGCTTCAATACTTTCCATTTCCACAACTTTATAGTCTATGATTTCTTAAGGGGCTGAGGGGGCTCTATGAACTTCTTCTGGGAACTCTCCCTCAGCTGTAGCATTTTCTTGCTCAGGTTCTTCTACCATCTCCCCCTCAGCTGGAGCACTTCCTTATGCAAGAGCTTCAAGAAGTTTCCCCCAGTCTGATAAGATGTAGTAGGGTTTACTGCACTGTTTAGGTTGACTATCACATCAGCAATGATTCTGGTTTCATTTAAGGAATCAATTGTTCGGGGCTCAGATCTTGTTTCAGTCTTCTCAGCAGTAATTCTTCTTTCTTCCTACTTCCGGACTTCTTCATTGTAAAGAATATATTTCTTGACAAGCTTTCTCTTTGTTCTCCTAGTCTTAGCCACATCCTCATTATTCTCTTTAGCTTCAGCTTTGACCATTTGTTGAGGCTAAGATACTGTTGCAGCATTCTTCTCTGGAAAGTTGGTAATTCTAGACTCCACAATTGGTAATGACTCCACGATCGTGGTGAATGAAGACTTCTTTAATTGATGGTTGTGTTTCTTCTTCTGAGGCTCATAACAACCTTCAGCATTATCCTTACCATGTGTCGACGTCGGGATTTTTATTTGTCCCTTTTCTATTCTTGTTCTTTTGTGTTCTCATGTTGGGTGAGATTTGTTTGAAAAAACAAGCGAAAAAGGTCCGACATTTATATGTCGACAATTGGACTATGAGAGTCGCCAGTTGGTTTTTTAACTGGTTGTACCAACACAACCGAGAAAAAGTTTGCACATTGACCCAGTGATGTGACAGTGCTAAACGGGTCTGTGAAACCGAGATTCATTAGGGTCCAGGGACTTGCTTATGCGGAGGGAAGGTGTTAGGCACCCCCCGACATCCGTGTTGCCACGGTGACCGCCACTTTTCAAGAAACTATTATATGGATGTGTGTGTGTGTGGGTCAATGTGATGTTATTTGGAAGTAGTGATATGCCTCGTTTGCACCTATATACACAGGGTTTGAATTTGTGTAAAAATTCAGTTTTAAACAAGATATAGCAGTGATGTTTTATAAAAGAGGTTTTTCAAACCATTGTCCTCAATAGTAATTAAGGCCTTTGATATTTCCAGTTTATTATTAGGTGTTCGGCTTGATTGCTTTTATTTTCGAGATGCAAAGCATCTTCGAGAAAATAATGTACAAAGTAGTGTCGAATTCCTCACGGGCATGGAAACCATCTGAGGAAATCCAAACACCGTGAATAAATTTGCAAGCTGCTTACAGCTAAAAATGTCCATCACGGGAACCGAATCTAGATTCAGTAAACTGAAACTGTGATTACATGATTCCTAGGCTCACATGATGCCTCAATTTGTATGAAAAACTGTAAGTAGTTATGTATATATAAGATGTAAATATATATATACTGACATGATCACCAACCACGAAGCACCTCAATGGGGGATCGGAAATGTAAATATATAAAAGCGGTATATATATATATATATATATATATATATATATATATATATATATATATATATATATACAGAAGAAATAAAAGCCACGGATCGAAGTCTGGGAAAACACACGAAACACGACTCTCAATGTGACGAACGGTGTGTGCAAAGATGAAGAGAAATGCTTTAAAGTGTGTAAGAAGGCTTATAGTGTACTGCCAAAGATGGCTTCTATAGCTTTAAGTGGATGAACACTCGGCTCCCGCCGGTAGAAAAGTAGCTATATATGAGCTTACAAGTGTTTAAAATGAGAAAGCACTCAACTTGTAGGGTGTACAGAGCAAATTGGACAAGGCTTGCTCGCGTTTTCTCTTGCTAAAATGGCTGCCCCAAGCCCTCTATTTATAGAGGGGGGAGCTGCCGGTCTACCTGTGGTAGCAGCAGGTGTACCTACGGCTGCCTGGGGTGCCTCGTGCAATGTGGGTCCCACTGTCTCGACGTACGTGCACTCAGACAATGCGTTGTTCGCTCGAACCTTCATAAGTTTCAATTCGGGATTTCGATGGAAACGTGTCATACCATTCCAGGAAGCTCTTTCTGAGAGCTATGCAATGACATAAGATTTACTTTTTTTAATTCCGGGAAGAAGGGTCCATGACCAAAATGGCATTTTCGGGTTTCCGTCAAGTAGTCCGTTGAGCCGTTTTGCGTAGTTTGCTCTCGAAAGTTAAGATATGGTTCTTGTGGGACTTCTATTGAAGTATTTTGAGTGGAAATGAGTGTATTTGATCTGAGTTGAAGTTAAGTTGGCAAAATAACCATTTTGCCCCTCCCAGGGTTATCTCCGGTTTTAACACAGTTGTAGCAGTCTTTTCTCAGGGTTATCTCTGAGGTTGACTTGATGTTGACTTTGATTGTCCTCAGGGTTATCTCTAAGGTTGGTTTGACCTCCTGGGGTTATCTATAGGCTTTGTACTTGATCCTTAGGGGTTAGAAACTAGATCTTTCGGGGTTATCTCTGGGGTTAGAATTGATGTTGTGGTTCTTCAAGGTTATCTCTGGAGTGTGAAACAAACGTTTTTGCCCTCCTGCATAGTTACTAACAGGAAAAGAAAATTTTGAGTGTCTATAGATGCCCTTCTTTATCATGTTCATGCAATGCAATGGAATGGACATGATAAAGATTAGTAGACACTTGAAATATGACAAGGTATTTTTCATGATGCAAATCGCAATGTAATGAATGTCATGATGAATGTTAAAATGTTTTTGCAAATCGCAGTTCATAAATCGCACATAGCAAATCACACATCACATATCGCATATCGCAAATCGCAAATCGCAATGTAATGAATGTTATGATGAATGTTAAATTGCTTTTGTAAATCGCTTTGCCTTTACCGATCATTACTAATGCCTATGTTGGTGTTGACTCCAATGGTTTGGCATTTAATCGCTCATGCTTGTTTGATAAAGATAAGTTGAGATGTTTTCTACATCTCTGATGGGGATGACGTTTTGAGATCACCAGACCTTCCCGATGTATACGCTGGTAGTTTACAATGGTGCCTACCCTGCTGATCGCCAAACTGTTTCGGTTCCCACTTGAATGGTGGTATACGAAGCTTTCATCGCTGAACTGTCTTGATGTTATGCTGAATTAATGCCAATGGTTTAGAATATTGGATCATCTGATACTTTCGCTGAAGTAATATTCAACGGTTTGCTTCGCCAGACTCTGCCTGATATTACGCTCACCCTTTTGTGGTGATTCGGAGTTTACTTTCGCTGTTAGGTGCTTGTGCCCCATTTCCTTGAGCATTTGATTCGTAACTCGGCTGAACAGAGGACCTGAATGCTGCTGACACCCCTGGAGGGTGCAACTCGTTCTTTCGCTGCCCAACTTTGAACTGTGGTGCAGAGGCCTCAACTTGTGAGGACTTGATGCGTATTTGATGGTATAGATTTCATTTGATGGGTCGTTCGTCGTTGGTCTTCTACTTCTGAGTTGTGACCTTTTTTGAGAATTTTCCCCATCTTTCGTAGGGGTACGCTTATGTCGCCATGATTTCTTTCAAGAGTTCTCCCCCTTCTTTTGATGAGAGACTTGATCTCGTCTTAAGCTCCTTCCATTTCTTAGAATTAGAAAATGCCCTAGTCCTTTCACATATTGATGCCAGGGATTTATATGAGAAACTCTTTGTTGATGTAGTCGCGAGTGAGTAATATCATCACATGTGGATTATTCATTCTGAGAACAGTATGATTGGAAAAGACCAAACAATCATCCCAAATTGCCAATGAAATGATGTGAGGGAAGCTCTGATGATGATGTACCATGTTGATGGTGATGATTGGTGCATTTTCATGATTGATAAGTGCCCCAGTGTTGAGTTGTCGCTATTTTTGAGATTGCCCCAGTCTTGTTGTAAGGGCTCCAATATCGGGTTGTCGCTAATTTTAAAATTGCCCCAGCCTTGCTTGTTGTCTAGGATAGTAGCTTTGACAGATGAGCTGATAAGACGCAGAGATCGCAAGAAGATTTTACCTCTGTATCATATAATGAACAGGTAGTGGATGTGGGTTTTGAGGTTGACAACTTTTCTGGTAAAGATGTCGCTCTAGTTGAGTGAGATGATGCTCTAACTCATAGGGATACCACTGTTGCTGAGCGGGATGAGGCCAGATCATTCAGAGATGCATGTACATACTCCCGTGTATTGGGGAGATTAGGTCGACGTAGTTTGCCCCATGTACAGGGCAGATTGCAGATGAATAGTTTAATCCCATGTACATGATAAATTGAAGGTGTGAAAGGTTTAATCCCTGGTAGGATAAAATTGCGGGTGTGAAAAGTTCAATCCTTAGTGGGATAACAGGAGTTAAGTAAGGGTTCAAAACCAAGTTGGAAAAAGGATCTAGCAATCTAAAACCAGACTGCTGGTTATAAAATGTATGCTTATCCCTAATGGGGCAGGTAAGTATGAAGAGAAGTTGTATGTAGTGAAGGGTTAAAAATCCTAAGTTGTAAGACCCCAACTTTTATAAATAAAGATGAATTTTTTATAAATATCATTTTTGAATATTATGGATTTAATTTGATATAATGTTATAGTTGTGGGAAATATTTATAAAATTTGCAAAGTACGCAAGTTGTTATATAATATTCGATTGGTCAGGGAATATTCGTTTTAACAGGGAATATTCGTACAACAACACAATCATTGGTGGACCCCACAACGGAATTATTATCGGATTGAGAAAACGACAAAAATATTTTTATTAAAAATAACGGCGAAAGTTTTACCATTGATGCTGTTGAACTACTCGGTAGTAAAAGTATAGTAATATGTGTGGCTGCATAGTAGCACACGATATTGATTATTAATACTTATGTGAGAAGTCACTCAGTTTGATTCAATTATTGTCAGTTAATAATATGAATTATTTAGCGATAATGAAGTTTTATTTTATTCGTATTATTAACGTAATAAAATAGAAACATCTTTTTATATAAAACAGAATACTTTATTAAAGTTATTCTATAAATAGAATATATTATATTTTTTTTAAAAGATTTTTTTTAAATATGGACCGTCAGATTAAAGTAAATCAATATGGACCGTTCATGGATTAGTTACTATGCAGTCCATTCTTCTATAAATAGCAGCTAATTCCTTCATTATTTCTTACGAATTCACTGAACTCTAGAGAGAGAAACTATAGAGAGAAACTATAGAGAGAGAGAAGAAAAGTATTCTGCTACTTAACTACTTCTTTATTTCAGTTCTTCTTTAAAACGGTAAGGGGTGTTATTCTTTCTTATTCATGAAGAGAACTGTTGTTATTCCATTTCTTATTATTCTGTTGGAATAACCTGTATACGCGGTCTACCCTATACTTGGTGACATTCTTCTATTATTTTGTTGGAACATCCTGTCTGTGTGTTTTACACCGGACCTGGTTCCATTTTTATTATTATTCTGTTGGAACATCTTGTCTGTGTGTTTTACACCGGACCTGGTTCCGTCTTGTTATTATTCTGTTGGAACATCCTGTCTGTGTGTCTTACACCGGACCTGGTTCCATTATTTATTATTCTGTCCGAATATCCTGTCTGTGCGTTTACGTCGGACCTGGTTCCATTATTTATTATTCTGTCGGAATATCATGTCTGTGCGTTTGCACCGGACCTGGTTCCATTATTTATTATTCTGTTAGAATAATCTGTCGGTGCGGTCTATCGCATGCCTGATGATTTCTTTTGTTATTCCATTCTTTATTATACTTAGTTGGTTAAGTTTTAACTTCTATACTCCATGAAATTAGTGGAATATCCTTGACAATTGTGGTTCATCCAGTATCTTCTCATGAAAATATTATTCTAAGCATTCTTGAATTTTACTCCACAAAGTAGTATCATGTTGACA
This sequence comes from Panax notoginseng, assembly GCA_016801055.1. Classification (NCBI taxonomy): domain Eukaryota; kingdom Viridiplantae; phylum Streptophyta; class Magnoliopsida; order Apiales; family Araliaceae; genus Panax; species Panax notoginseng. The sequence continues at coordinate 179,371,301 of CM029014.1, forward strand.
ATTTGGACGTTAATTATTAGATAAATTAATTCTTGAACTTGTTTTATTGAATTCTTATATCATTGTCATCATCCTCATGTTTATAAAATGTTAAAAGTCATCTGTGGCATGTAGTGCATAGATGGACTTGGTATGATTATGACCAGGGATTATTCGGTATAATCATGACCGTAATGTTATAAATGATGTGGTAAAAGTCCTCATTGGCCCGTAGTGCATTGATGGACAGTTGTTGGCATGATCATGACCATTAACGAGTACACAAATATTCTTGGCCCGTAGTGCATGGATAATTGTGGTCGTGATACTAAAGAATATCCTCGACCGTAGTGCAGGGGTGATTCGATGATGTGGATTATATTATTATTCTGAGTCCCAGCGATAACAGTGTTGAAAAACCTTTTAAATCATAGAAGATAGTAGATTTTATTATCTACTTGACTCTTTTAATGGATTGCTTGTTCCGCTGCAGTTAAACTTGATGTTCATTATATTTTATCAGTTTAACACTGTTGAAGGCTAATGATAATTTATTATGCATTGCCTTAGTCATAATATTTCTTATTGGGCTAGTTGAGCTCACCCTTTCTTTCACTGTTATCTTCAGGAAATGAGAATATAGCTGAGATGAGTCGGGGAACGGAGTGATGGACCAGATGATAGTATTAGTAGTCCTCATTATTCTATTAAATTGTGCGACAATAATTGTAATGAGGACTCCTTTTGAGTTTGTATAGTCTCTAGTAGACAATAATTGTATTCAAACTCACAGTTATGTTTTGTCGTATTGTACACGATAGTTGTATTAGTAAGTTGTATTTGTATTCTGTACCATGTATCTGACGACCCAAGATGGGTGATGTATACCTAATTTTGGGGGTGTCACAGTTGGTATCAGAGCTTAGGGATATGATCCCTGGCTAAGATGTGAGAATAGAACTATGAGGAGAGAGACGGGGAATTCCTTCGCTAGTATGACCTACCTAAGTTTATTTGCATGGTATTTAATTGGTCGGTCAGAATATAAGGATAATATATGACATATCAATTACCTTTTATTTTGTGGCAGTATCTGAAAATGGCATCTGAGAATGTTGAGAATAGCAATGGAGCACAGGTGACTGTTGATTCACCACATATCAATAATCAGGATAATGTGCATCAGGAAGGTGACAATCCTCATGCAAACAACAACACTGACCAGATGATGAATGATGGAATGTTCAGAAGCTTTATGCAGTTCATGCAACAGCAGGTGAGAGCGGCTCCTGTCCAAAATGTAGGTGGAAACACTGAAAACTCTCGGAAGGTCACCGCTAAACAGTTCAAGGAGCTGGGACCACCGGAGTTTAAGGGAGAGCCAAAACCACTTATAGCGGAAACATGAATAAAGCATATCACCAAGATATCTAATGTCTTGGGATGCTCCGAGAAGCAAAAGGTTCCCTTTACCGCCTTTATGTTGCGAGGAGAGGCAGATTACTGGTGAGAATCAATTAAGCGTACTCAACCTGCCGTACTAAAGATGTCTTAGGAGAAGTTCCAAGAGCTGTTCAATGACAAATACTTTCCCGAAAGTGTTCGTCACATGAAGGAGGTGGAGTTCATCAAATTAGAGCAGAATAATATGACCGTGTCGCAGTATTAGGCTAAATTTGCTGAGTTGTCCCGGATTGCGTCCCACTTGGTGGATAATGAAGAGCAGATGACGCGAATGTTTTTGCGAGGTTTGAAACCTGAGATACGTCAACATCTTATTTCTCATAAACTGTGTTTGTATTCAGATATTGTGAATAGGGCTCAGTTAGTGGAGCGCGATAACGAGTCAACACAACCTAAAGAGAGCAGTCGGCAAAATGATAATACTAGTGAGAGCAGTCATCGAAGCGGTGACAACAAGTGTGGAGGGAATCAACAGGCCAGAAATGGTAACCACTTTGGTGGTAATCAGGTCCAAAACAATAAGAATGGTCATTTCAAGAAGAGGAGATTCAACAATGATGGAAAGACGTCAGCAGCAGCACCCGTTGTTAAGGAAGGAGAACGACCACCTATCATATGTTTCAAATGCGGAGGGGAGGGGCACATCAGTCCAAACTGAGCGATGTCGTCTAAAGCATGTTATAATTGTGGAAGAGAAGGTCATTTAGCTCGATTTTGTCGTTTACCAAAAATAAGTTCAGCCAAGATGGAGACACTAAAGGCCGTCCCAAAAAAGTCAAAACTTGTAGTGCAAGGGAGAGTGTTTGTTGTGACCTCCCAGAAAGCAAGGAACCCGAATGAGGTCATCACGGGTAAGCATATCATAAACTCTAACGAAGTCTATACTTTATTTGATACCGGTTCTACCCATTCTTTTATTTCTCCTACTTGCGCTAATCGATTAAATTTGACTCCGGAGAAATTAGACTTTGACTTATCTGTTGAAACTCCATTGGGAGAAACCTTCATTACATCCATGGTTTATAAGTCCTGTTTGGTTCAAGTTGGTACCCACACATTACCTGTCGATCTTATTTCATTAAAAATACTTGCATTTGACGTGATTCTAGGGATTGATTGGTTAACTACTCATAATGCAAAAATTAATTATTTTCGTAGGGTTGTTAGCTTTCATATTCCTAATCGACCTATTATGCGAATTCAAGCAACCAAACCATTAAAATCAACCGTTGTCATCTCAAGCCATAAAGCTATTCGTTTATTGAAAACGGATGTCAAGCTTTCTTAGCTCATGTCACGGATCTAAACAAAAATACGTCAGTTTTGAATGATATTTCTATTGTTAATAAATTCCCTGACGTATTCCCTGAAGAACTTCCTGGCCTACCCCTAGAGCGTGAAATTGAATTTTGTATCGACCTTGAACCCGGTACAAAACCCATTTCCAAAGCCCCATATCGAATGGCTCCTATTGAACTTCAGGAGTTAAAGACTCAACTGCAGGAATTGTTAGACATTGGTTTTATTCGTCCTAGTACTTCTCCTTGGGGTGCTCCTGTTCTGTTCGTGAAGAAGAAAGATGGGAGTATGCGACTTTGTATTGATTATCGGGAGTTGAATCATGTCACCATCAAAAATAGGTACCCATTGCCACGTATTGATGACCTGTTTGACCAGTTGCAAGGAGCACAATTCTTTTCAAAGATCGATCTTCGTTCTGGATATCATCAGCTGAAGGTTAGAACTGAGGATATTCCAAAGACGGCTTTCAGAACTCGGTATGGGCATTATGAATTCCTAGTCATGTCCTTTGGATTGACTAATGCTCATGCTGCATTCGTGGATATGATGAACCGGGTATTCAAGGAATATTTGGATCACTTTGTGGTCGTCTTTATTGATGACATCCTTATGTATTCCAAAATCCGTGAAGATCATGAGCAACACTTGAGGCTGGTACTCCAAAAGCTTCGTGAATACAAGCTTTATGCCAAGTTAAAGAAATGCGAGTTATGGCTGGAGGAGGTAGCATTCCTTGGGCACGTAGTATCAAGTCGTGGAATATTAGTTGACCCGGCAAAGATTGAAGATATTCAAAGCTGGGAGCAACCTAAATCAGTGACCGAAGTACGTAGCTTTCTTGGTTTAGCTGGTTATTATCGGAGATTCGTCGAAGGATTTTCTCGAATCGCTACTCCATTAACTCAGCTGACTCGAAAAGATACAAAGTTCGGTTGGAGCGAAGAATGTGAGAAGAGTTTTCAAGAACTCAAGAGGAGACTCATTTCAACACCTATTCTAACAATACCATCTGGCTCGGAGGGATTTGTCACCTACAGTGATGCTTCGAGCAAAGGGTTGGGATGCGTTCTCATGCAACATAGAAAAGTCATAGCCTATGCATCAAGACAACTCAAGGAATATGAGAGGAATTATCCTACTCACGATCTAGAGTTGGCAACTGTTGTCTTTGCACTTAAAATTTGGAGGCATTACTTGTATGGGGAGAAGGTGGAGATCTTTACGGATCATAAAAGCCTCGAATATTTCTTCACTCAAAAGGAACTCAACATGCGACAACGACGTTGGCTTGAACTGTTGAAAGATTATGATCATACCACTCAATACCATCTTGGAAAAGCGAACGTGGTAGCTGACGCATTGAGTAGAAGATCATATGCAAGTACGAGTGCGATATTGTCAACACAAAGGCCCATTTTGTGTGACTTGCAAAGGATGGAGATAGAGTTAAAGACTCCAGGGACCCATGTGATGATGGTGAATATACGAGTAGAACCAACTTTAATCGATAAAGTTAAAGCTGCTCAAGCTACAGACCTGGAGCTGATGCATATGAGGAAGAAAATGCAAGAAAGTGCTATGTCGGAAGCAAGAATCGATAAAGAAGGAATACTTCGAGTCAACTCTATACTTTGTGTTCCTAACAACCCTAATTTAAAGTATGAAATCATGATGGAGGCACACAACACACCATTTGCAATCCATCATGGTAGTACCAAAATGTATCATGATCTTCGTCATACATTTTGGTGGAGCAATATGAAGAGAGAGATAACGCTGTTTATCTCAAGGTGTCTAACTAGTCAACGAGTCAAAGCGGAGCATCAAGTACCAAAAGGTCCATTGCAACCACTTGAAATTCTAGAATGGAAGTGGGAGCACATTACCATGGATTTCGTCACCGGTCTTCCTAAGGTTTCTCAAGGTATAGATGCGATTTGGGTCATTGTTGATAGATTGACCAAGTCTACTCATTTCTTACCGATACGAGAAACTTATACACTTGAACGTCTTGCTCGTATGTACATAAACGAGATTGTAAGACTGCATGGTATGCCAGTATCCATAGTTTCTGATCGAGACCCAAGATTCACTTCACGATTTTGGGTTAGTTTATAAAAAGCTATGGGCACAGATTTACGATTTAGTTCGGCATATCATCCTTAGATAGACGGACGGACAATCAGAGAAGACTATTCAAATTCTTAAAGATCTATTAAGACTCTGTGTCCTTGATTTCAAGGGAAGTTGGGACAAGTTCTTACCATTGGTGGAGTTTTCCTACAACAACAATTATCAAGCAAGTATTGGCATCGCTCCATTCGAAGCATTGTATGGAAGAAAATGTCATTCTCCAGTATGCTGGGATGAGGTGGGTGAAGCAACGTTGTTGAGACCAGAGTTGGTACGTATGACTACAGAAAAGATTCAAACGATCCAACAACGTATAAAAACCTCACAAGATTGACAAAAGAGTTATGTCGATCTTCATCGAAAGGACGTGAAATTTGATATAGGAGATCATGTGTTCTTACGTTTTTCTCCATGGAAAGGATTTACGAGATTTGGAAAGAGAGGAAAGCTCAATCCTCGATTCATCGGTCCATTTTTAATTCTCGATCGAGTAGGAACTGCGGCTTATAGACTCGCTTTACCGCCAAGTATGTCTTGTGTTCATAACATTTTTCACATATCCATGTTACGTAAATATATGGAAAACCTAACCCACGTTATTGAGTTAGAACTCGACAAAATAGTAGAAGATTTGATGTATGAAGAAGTTCCTATTCAAATCTTGGATAAGAAGGAACATATTCTACGCTTCAAGGTTATACCTCAAGTCAAAGTTTTGTGGAGAAACCACGATGTTGATGAAATGACTTGAGAGTTAGAATCTGAAATGAAATTAAGGTATCCTTACCTCTTTGACATACCAGGTACGTACCCTAATTTCGAGGGCGAAATTTCATAAGAAGAGAAGGTTGTAAGACCCCAACTTTTATAAATAAAGATGAATTTTTTATAAATATCATTTTTGAATATTATGGAGTTAATTTGATATAATGTTATAGTTGTGTGTAATATTTATAAATTTTGTAAAGTACACAAGTTGTTATATAATATTCGATTGGTCGGGGAATATTCGTTTTAACATGAAATATTTATATAACGGCACAATCATTGGTGGACCCCACAACAGAATTATTGTCAGATTGAGAAAATGACAAAAAAAAATTTATTAAAAATAACGGCGGAAGTTTTACCATTGATACTGTTGAACTACTCGGTAGTAAAAGTACTATAATATGTGTGGTTGCATAGTAGCACACGGTATTGATTATTAATGCTTATGTGAGAAGTCACTCAGTTTGATTTAATTATTGTCAGTTAATAATATGAATTATTTAGCGATAATGAAGTTTTGTTTTATTCGTATTATTAACGTAATAAAACAGAAACATCTTTTTATATAAAACAGAATACTTTATTAAAGTTATTCTGTAAATAGAATATATTATATTTTATTTAAAAGATTTTTCTTTAAATATGGACCGTCAGATTAAAGTAAATCAATCTGGACCATTCATGGATTAGTTACTATGCAGTCCATTCTTCTATAAATAACAGCTCATTCCTTCATTATTTCTTACGAATTCACTGAACTCTAGAGAGAGAAACTATAGAGAGAGAGAAGAAAAGTATTCTGCTACTTAACTACTTCCTTATTTCAGTTCTTCTTTAAAACGGTAAGGGGTGTTATTCTTTCTTATTCATGAAGAGAACTGTTGTTATTCCATTTCTTATTATTCTGTTGGAATAACTTGTATACGCGGTCTACCCTATACTTGGTGACATTCTTCTATTATTCTGTTGGAGCATCTTGTCTGTGTGTTTTAAACCGGACCTAGTTCCATTTTTATTATTATTCTGTTAGAACATCTTGTCTGTGTGTTTTACACCGGACCTGGTTCCGTCTTGTTATTATTCTGTTGGAACATCCTGTCTATGTGTCTTACACCGGACCTGGTTCCATTATTTATTATTCTGTCCGAATATCCTGTCTGTGCGTTTACGTCGGACCTGGTTCCATTATTTATTATTCTGTCGGAATATCATGTCTGTGCGTTTGCACCGGACCTGGTTCCATTATTTATTATTCTGTTAGAATAATCTGTCGGTGCGGTCTATCGCATGCCTGATGATTTCTTTTGTTATTCCATTCTTTATTATACTTAGTTGGTTAAGTTTTAACTTCTATACTCCATGAAATTAGCGGAATATCCTTGATAATTGCGGTTCATCCAGTATCTTCTCATGAAAATATTCTTCTAAGCATTCTTGAATTTTACTCCACAAAGCTGTATCATGTTGACAATTTGGACGTTGTTAATTCTTGGATAAATTAATTCTTGAACTTGTTTTATTGAATTCTTATATCATTGTCATCATTCTCATGTTTATAAAATGTTAAAAGTCATCTGTGGCCTGTAGTGCATAGATGGACTTGGTATGATTATGACCAGGGATTATTCGGTATAATCATGACCGTAATGTTACAAATGATGTGGTAAAAGTCCTCATTGGCCCGTAGTGTATTGATGGACAGTTGTTGGCATGATCATGACCATTAATGAGTACACAAATATTCTTGGCCCGTAGTGCATGGATAATTATGGTCGTGATACTAAAGAATATCCTTGGTCGTAGTGCAGGGGTGATTCGATGATGTGGATTATTTTATTAAGCTGAGTCCCAACGATAATAGTGTTGAAAAACCTTTTAAATCATAGAAGATAGTAGATTTTATTCTCTACTTGACTCTTTTAATGGATTGCTTGTTCCGCTGCAGTTAAACTTGATGTTCGTTATATTTTATCAGTTTAACACTGTTGAAGGCTAATGATAATTTATTCTGCATTATCTTAGTCATAATATTTCTTACTGGGCTAGTTGAGCTCACCCTTTCTTTCACTATTCTCTTTAGGAAATGAGAATATAGTTGGGACGAGTCGGGAAACGGAGTGATGGACCAGATGATAGTATTAGTAGTCCTCACTATTCTATTAAATAGTGTGACAATAATTGTAATGAGGACTCCTTTTGAGTTTGTATAGTCTCTAGTAGACAATAATTGTATTCAAACTCACAGTTATGTTTTGTCGTATTGTACACGACAGTTGTATTAGTAAGTTGTATTTGTATTCTGTACCATGTATCTGACGACCCAAGATGGGTGATGTATACCTAACTTTGGAGGTGTCACATAAATGATTGCGGATCTGATGATCCAAACCAAGGATGTTCGCTTGATGGTAACCTCAGACATAGTACCGTTTTACGGTGTCTGAATTGATGAGTTGCTAACATTCATCGCCGTCCATTTCCTGTAATCTGAAAGCGTCTCCTATCCATACCTCCTTGACAATAAACGGGCTTTTCCCAATTCGGGGAGAATTCTCATTTAGACTGAGCTTGGTTGTCAACGATCTTCTTCAAAACCAATTCATGTTGTTTGAACTGCCGTAATCGGACTTTTCTATTGTAGGATATTCTTTACAATTAGAGGGTAGCTCATGTGTGGGCCACATACTCCCCCATGGATTTCATCCATGAGCCTTTGAGCTTGGTCCTCATCCAGACATCTGAGGAGACCTCGTCTTGCCTCTCTTTTGTAGAGTGCATCTCTGCTCAAGTAGAATTTCATAGCAAGTCGATGGATCCGCCTTCTTTTAGTCAGGCTCGCCTCAGCGGGTGTAGATCTATCTTGTAAGTGCTCATTGATATGCTGATATCAAGGGTGCTGAATAGGAGGTAGCTCATCCAATACTTCTCCAAGGTAATTCCCATATACTGGAGCCTTTTATTGGGCAAATGTGAGTGTTGGCATGTCTTCCTTGTCATGTATGTTAATCAAGGAGGCCAAGGTTGTTGGTGCATCCGTAAAATCATTCCTATTCCAAAGAATGTAGAGGAATGATTTTTCTTCAAACTCCGAAGCCATCTGTAGAACCTGCCGATGGTAAGGCATCAACTGTAGAACCTGCTGAAGATATTTTTTTTTCATTTTTCTTCTTTTTTTTTCTTTTTATTTTTTTATTTTTTTATTATTTTTTTTATTTTTATGCAATGGATCGTGGAAAAGAGCCATATGGCTCACTAATAGGTAGCTCTGGCATTGATGAGGCCGAATGATAATCGTCTGTAGCAAAAGATTCCACAAGGAGTGATGAATGCAGTTTTCTCACGATCCTTTTCAGAAACCATGATTTGATAGTATCTCACAAAGCAATCTGCAAAGGAGTACATGTCGTATTGAGCAGTATTATCGATGAGAATGTGGATAAATGGCACGGAAAAGCTATCTTTAAGGCAAGCTTTATTCATATCATTGTAATCCACGCAAACTCGCACCTCTCCTCCGAGTTTCGGCACGGGGACTATGTTGGATAGCCATTCAGGGTATGTTAACACCATGATGACGCCTGCTTAAAGTTGTTTCATAATTTCTTCTTTAACTTTTAAAACTCCACTCAGGTTTTAATCGCCTGAGCTTCTGCTTGACTGGCTTGACTCTCTCTTTGATGGGGAGGCGATGAATGACAATGTCATTGGACAAACCCACCATGTCTTCATGAGACCATGCAAACACATCCTGGAATTGGGTCAATAAAGTAACCATGTCATTCCTTTGGTTTGGAGTGAGGTTCGTACCAATCTGGATTTGTTTTGGCTTTCTGAGGTTCCGAAATTGAAAGAGGTGGTTTGATCAAGGTTGGGTTTAGGTTTGTCTTCGACCGATTCTTTGATCTCCTTATGCACCTCAATGTCCTCTTATATTGCCATCAAGTCTGAGTCCAACTTTTCATCAAAGTTACAATCCTTGGGGAGAAGAGGCATCTTATCAGCAAGTACATGCATATCTAACTTTAGAGTCCTGAAACAAAATGCTTTCGCCTGATATATGAAACTATTGAATCATACAAAGTGTTAGCATGTAATGACAAAAGTAACTGCTAATACTGTACAGAAAAAGTAAGTAGTTATTGCTATCTACAGGGCAGCAGGAGTTCCTGCCAGTTTTACCCTTGTCAACCAATGAAAGGAGTGCTGCTCCAATTGGCAAGGATGAAGTCTGAGTGGACTGCAGTGATGGAGGGGTTGTCATCGTCCTCCTTTTCCCGAATGATGACCATTACGTCTGGGCAATCATCGTCTGGGGTATATCTGTTTGTATGTTCATCATGGACAATGATGCGTACGTTGGACATCATTCTGACGATGTCTTATTTAATTCTTTGTTCCTCTTCTTCCAATGCGGGATCTGGAACTAGGATTTCATTCTCCTTCACCGGTATCGGTTTAGGAAATAACATAGTCATTACATGGGTAGGCACCTTTACCGGAGATTATATAGGCTCAGAAACTGTGGATGGAGATAATCGCCATGTGGCTAAAGCTGAAGGAATCTGTCTGTGCCTATGAGGACTCCTGCGACTGGAACTAGCAGTATTCGGACCTTGGGTTCCTTCTTATGCGGAGGATTCAGCATATACGGGTATCCTTGTACCCTGAGTAGATTGGTGTAGTTCTTCAAGCAAAACAGCCAAATTTGTGACTTGTTTACTTAATCCATCGAATTATTTATGAGAAACTGGATTAAGATTAGTCTGGTCAGATGAAGACATAATTGGCTGTAGGCTCGTGGCCTTTTTTGGATTTTGACCGGGTTACTGGACCAATTATATCCCTACAAAAAAGACTTAAGTAGTTTGGTCTTAGTGAATGTATCAATGTTACGTAATGTGTCCGTTTAGGAGTATAGTCCTGCGAAACGGATGTCAGTTGACAAGATAGCATGTCAGGTTTTGATATAAAGGGAAGGCACGTACACATATTCCTTCATATTTTCAATTATATTGAGATTTACATGGAAATGAAATTACAAGTAATTGAATTTACAAGTAATTGAAATGTGAAAGTATGAAAAGACTTCCCTTCGTGTTTGGTTTATCAAAGGCTAACCTATCTTAGGTTACTCTCGTGGTTTTTCGGCATAGAGGTTCCCAAATCATCGCAATTTATTTGACGGGAAATTAATCCGGTCTTTCAACTGGAGCGAATTTGGGTGGTACCTTTCCTGATCCTCGTTGGAATTAGTCTTCTTACGAGTCCAGTAATCAAACACCGACAGGATAGCCTCCTGGTGGAGGAACCACACAGCATACATTCACATACAACGTGTCTCACCGTTTATGAAAATGATGACATGTGCGAAGCATTAATATCACAAGCATATATAGTGTAGTGCATTAAGTGCAGAAAAATATATGCATTCGTACATGTTCATCATAAATGAAAATGTAACATTCACACACAAGCAGATAACAGTTTTGAAAAGCTTGTAATAGCAACTTAAGTCCTCTTACTGGAGTCCCTAGCAGAGTCGCCACCTGTCGACGTCGGGATTTTTATTTGCCCCTTTTCTATTCTTGTTCTTTTGTGTTCTCATGTTGGGTGAGATTTGTTTGAAAAAATAAGCGAAAGAGGTCCGAAATTTATATGTCGACGATTGGACTATAAGAGTCGCCAGTTAGTTTTTTAACTGGTTGTACCAACACAACCGAGAAAAGGTTTGAACGTTGACCCAGTGATGTGACACTGCTAAATGAGTCTGTGAAACCGAGATTAATTAGGGTTTGGGACTTGCTTATGCGGAGGGAAGGTGTTAGGCAACCCCCAATATCCGTGTTACCACGGCGACCGCCACTTTTTAAAAAACTGTTATATGGATGTGTGTGTGTGTGTGTGTGTGTGTGTGTGGGTCAATGTGCTGTTATTTGGAAGTAGTGCTATGTCTCGTTCGCACCTATATACACAGGGTTTGAATTTGTGTAAAAATTCAGTTTTAAACAAGATATAGCAGTGATATTTTATAAAAGAGGTTTTTCAAACCCTTGTGCTCAATAGTAATTGAGGCATTTGATACTTCCATTTTATTATTAGGTGGTCGGCTTGGTTGCTTTTATTTTAGAGATACGAAGCATCTTCGAGAAAATAATGCATAAAGTATTGCCGAATTCCTCATGGGTATGAAAACCATCTGAGGAAATCCAAACACCGTGAATAAATTTGCAAGCTGCTTACAGCTGAAAATGTCCATCACGGGAACCGAATCTAGATTCAGTAGACTGAATCTGTGATCACATGATTCTTAGGCTCACATGATGCCGCAATTTGTATGAAAAGCTAAAAGCATTTATATATATAAGCTGTAAAAAATATATATATATATATATATATATATATATATATATATATATATATATATATATGTATACATACCTGATCACCAATCACAAAGCACCTCCATGGGGGATCGTAAATATATGTATATATATATATATATATATATATATATATATATATATATATATATATTGACATGATCAACCACCACGAAGCACCTCCATGGCGGATCAGAAATTTAAATAAATCTATAAAAGTGATCAACCGTCGTGAAGTAAACTTCGGGCGGGACGAAATATAAAGAAAGCAGTAAAAAAGGTCAACCGCCACGAAGTAAACTCCAGGCGGGACGAAATGTATAAAAAGCAGTAAAACGGTCATTCGCTATGAAGTAAACTCCAGGCGGGATGAAAAGTAAAGAATGCAGTAAAAACGGTCAACCGCCACAAGGTAAACTCCAGGTGGGACGAAATGTAAATATATATATATATATATATATATATATATATATATATATATATAACTCTGTTCGATGAGCCTGGATTTTATATCCGATGTGTTTACCTGCTATATATATATATATATATATATATATATATATATATATATATATATATATATATATATATATATATATATACAGAAAGGATCAAGAGTAGAACTCTTAAGTAGTAGAACTCTCTTAAATAATAGAATTGTATCAAAACGACGTAGTTTTGATAAGACGCGGTGACATTTTTGTAAATACCATGCCACCGCGTATTTACAAAAATACCACTGCGTCTTATCAAAACTACGTCGTTTTGATACAATTCTATTATTTAAGGGAGTTCTATTACTTAAGAGTTCTACTCTTGATCCTCTTCCTATATATATATATATATATATATATATATATATATAAGCAAATAAACGCTCCGGACGTGAGTCCAAGCTCAATCGAGGCATAAGTCGATAATGTTACTCCATATATATATATATATATATATATATATATATATATATATATATATATATATATATATATATATATACAAAAGAAATAAAAGTCACAGACCGAAGTTCGGGAAAACACACGCAACACGACTCTTAACGTGACGAACGGTGTGTGCAAAGATGAAGAGAAAGCCTTTAAAGTGTGTAAGAAGGCTTACAGTGGACTGCCAAAAAAGACTTCTATAGCTTTAAGTGGATGAACACTAGGCTCCCGTCGGTAGAAAAGTAGCTACATATGAGCTTACAAGTGTTTAAAATGAGAAAGTGCTCAGCTTATATGGTGTTCATAGCAAATTAGACAAGGCTTCCTCACCTTTTTTCTTGCTAAAATGGATGCCCTAAACCCTCTATTTACAGAGGGGGGAGCCGCAGGTGTACCTGCGGCAACAGCAGGTGTACCTGTGGTAGCAACAGGTGTACCTACGGCAGCAACAAGTGTACCTACGGCTGCCCAGGGTGCCCCGGGTAATGTGCGTCCCGCTGTCTCGACGTACGTGCACTCGGACAACGCGCTATTTTTTTGAACTTTCATAACTTTCAATTCGGGATTCCGATAGAATCGTGCCATACCATTTCGGAAAGCTCTTTCCAAGGGCTATGTAATGACATTGGATTTACCTTTTTTGATTCTAGGAAGAAGTGTAAGACCCCGAATTTTATGAAATAAAAGTATTCATTTTTTCTTATAATTACAATTCAGTAAATGGTTAAATTGATAAAAAGTTAAAGTTATGGGTGAAATGTGAAAATTTTTCAAAATACGCAAGTGGTTATAAAATATTTATTGTTGTCGGGGAATATTCGTTTGGTCGTGGAATATTCTTTCTGTCGGGGAATATTCGTACGACGGCGCAGACATTTGTGGGCCCCATAACATAATAACTGTCGGATGAAGATAACGACAACAAATTGAGTTTTTATAATTAACAGCGTAGTTGTTACCGTTAACACTGTTAAAATACCCGGTGGTTAAAATACAGTAATACGCGTTACTGCACAGTAGCACACGGTATTGCATAGTATTCTTGAAATTATTGATTCTTACGTAAGAAGGCACTACTGAATAATTATCACAGTAATTACTGTTCAATATTTTATTTTATTGATTCAATAATTGCTGCGTTGATATTTTATATTATTGTTATTTCAATAATTGTTGCTGCACATCATCTCCATTATCATATCAATAATTCATATTATTTGAATAATATTATTAGATAGCATTATTGGCAATGTCAAGAAAGTTCTGTCTAAGGAGAGGTTTGGTCATCTAATTGCGCGCCGGTAAGGTGAAATCCTTATTAGAAAGCCCCCACTTTCCTGGGAACGGCCTGGTTGTCATAAATGTGATTCTGTAATATTATTTGTGAATAATTAATTATTGATTCATATGATAAGGAAATATTTATTTTATGTGAATATAAATGTTGGATATATTTTGTGGTTAAAAATGAAGGAGTTAATGTTAAGGTGTTTTATCAGTATTTTTGTCAGAATGGAGGTATTGAAAATCAATCAGGATTTTTGAGATATATTGTGGGGGTTATAATTTTTAATCCGACCGTTGGATCGTGGTAATTTTTGGATATGTTATACATATATAAGTTGAGTATATGTCCACAAATTTTGAACCGTTAAAAATGAACGTATGATTTGTTATGAATTTTACGAGATGTTTGGTTCAGAAATTATTGAATTTTCGGAGTTAATCATATTGAATTCTAGAATTGGTGGGCCCCACTCTTGGTTGGTGAAGAAATGTGCTGAGATTTTTATTCAAATATGGTGGGTGAGAATAGTAGCAGGTACAGCCATCAGGTTGCAGGTTAAATCTACTTCGGCGTGCTAACATTTTCCTATAAATAGAGGGCTAAGTTAGAATTAAAAATCACACCAGAAACATAAGTGTTCCCTCTTTTTTTCTCTAGATTATCGAGTGTATTTTGTGAGTATTTAGATACTTGGTGAGTTGCTATTCATCAGTGCAAGTTTCCTTCAGCGTCATATCCGATATCCAGTCAAAAGTGCTGCTCTTTTGAGGTAAGGGATAGTAAGGGATTTTAAGGGTTATTATATTTTTCAGTTTCGTAATTTTTCTGACCTTCAAAAATTCTGGAAAAATTTGAAATAATAATTTGATGAGTTTTCTTGATTGTGTCCAAAAATGACGATTTTTGGATGTATAGATTAAGAGTTATGAATTTTACGGGAAAAGACTATTTTAAAAGTAACCGCTTATAACTCCTTGTGGTTAACTCCAAAATTGATAAAATTTTTATTGGAAGTATATCTATATAATATTAGTGTACTCTGTGAATTTTGGAATTTTTGGATAAAAGTACAATTTATGATAAATGTCTAAATATTCGGCGGTTTCGGCCATATGAAAAATAGTAAATGAGTTTTAAAAATTTTGAGAAAAATATATGTTCAATATGGGACTATATTCTGCTAAATCTCAAAAAAGAAATATTTTTGGAACTGATTTGGTATTTTTCATGAAAATGGACTAGTTATGAGTAAATGAATTAAATATGTTATGTGAAGTAAGAAAATTGGAAAATAGGATTTTATGGCTTGAGAATCCTATATGAGGTATATGTAAATTTTTTATGAGGGTTTTGGTTATTGGTAATGAAATCTTATGAGTTTAGCATTTTAGGATGATTAAATGCATTATTTAGTAAAGTGTAAACAATTAAAATAAATTGTTTATAAATTTAAGAAATGTTATTCTTTCAATATCATTATACCGAAAATATTGGTATGAATTTTATAGTGAAATTTCTACCTTTTTGTATCGGGGTTACTATTCATGAGTTACTATTCACGAGTTATTATTCACGACAAAATTGGTTTCTTTTTCTAACCAAATTATAGTTGAGTTATGAATATTACTCTTGAGATTAAAACTATGTATTGATTATATTATTTTTATTATCATATATAACATTTTTATAACCCTGATGTTGAAATTTTCTTTCACTGAAGTGTAAAGATGGGTAGATTATTGGTATGATCATGACTAGGGTTCTCTTTGGCCTGTAATGCAAAGTTGAATTGTGACTGGTATGATCATGACCATTGAATTTACAATTGAATATCTTTAGCTTAAGTGTAAAGATGAATTGATTAACATGATTATAATTATTGTTTATATAAATTCTGAAATGATTATATATTTCTTTGAGATATGAATATATTTGGCCTGTAGTGCAAATATGAACTGTTAAGGAATATCTTTGGCCTATAGTGCAAAGATGAATTGTAGATGAATATCTTTGGCCCGTAGTGCAAAGATGACATGTTGTTGAATATCTTTGGCCAGTAATACAAAGATGAACAGGTGTTGAGATGAACATGACCAATTGGTGATACAAATGAATATCTTTGACCGTAGTGCAAAGATGAAGTTATTAGTATGATTATAAATAGGAACTGTGATTTGGTATAACCATGATTTTTGATGTTTCAAGTAAAGACATGTGATAAAAATTATCTTCGTCCTGGATGAGAAGAGGAATTTAGAACTACAGTTATGATTATGAGTTATTCATATGACTGTGGACTAGAATTGTTGATTGATGTTACAGGGATAAAATATTGTTGGTGGATTTTTAACATGAAGAAGATAATAGACTTTATAGTCTATTTAACTCTTCTAATGGATTGCTCGTTCCGCTGCAACCATGGTTGAAATTTTTATCATCTACCATATGTTCTAAATCTCTGATTTAATTCTGTTGAAGACTATTGATAACTTATTTATCTTTAGTCATGACATTCTTTACTGGGCTAGTTGTGCTCACCATTCTATTTCACAATTCCTTTTAGGTAATAAGAGTGTAGCTGGGTCAAGCGGGGGTAACAGGGGAATAGAACGGTAGTCATCATTTAGTAGTTATATTTTGATGAATCATCTAGGGTGAAGCGAACCCAATGTTGGAAGGGTATTTTGCCACTATCATACAAGATGTCTAATGACATACAACCTCGTGTCATCATAAGACAGGATTGTGCTCATCCACTTACTGAGTATATTTACGAGCACTACCTATATAATCTTGGTGTTTGTTTGAAGTATAATTCTCAATTAGAGACAGTGGAGATAATGATAAGTCAAGAGAAGACTCACCATCGGGAAGAATATGATAGTAATCTTCTCGTTTTTCTTTGGGGTATATTGGGTCAACCAATGATAATTCTGTGGCCATACGATATCTATCATAACCTAGACGCATGGCCTCCCATGTACGAAGGTTTCCTTGAGCACTTCCCAAAGATTCTAATTTCTAAAACAGTCTTTTACTATACCTTTATGTAAGGTGCCACTGTGAGGTGCTGTCTACGGTTGGGACATGTGTCACATTTGGTATATATTTGTATCCAAACTCACAGCATATGTGTTGTTATATTTTATACGACAATTGTTGTAATAAAGTTATAGTTGTTTTCTGTACCATGTATTTGGCGACTCAGAATGGGTTGGATGGAATGGACCAATTTTAGGGTCGTTACAAGAAGGGTCCATGACCGAAATGGCATTTTTGGGTTTCCGTCAAGTATTCCGTTGAGCCGTTTTGCGTAGTTTACGCTCGAAAGTTAAGATATGGTTCTTGTGGGACTTCTATTGAAGTATTTTCAGTGGAAATGAGTGTATTTGATGTGAGTTGAAGTTGAGTCGGCAAAATAACCATTTTGCCCCTCTAGGGGTTATCTCCAGTTTTCGCGCAGTTATAACAGTCTTTTCTCAGGGTTATCTCTGAGGTTGACTTGATGTTAACTTTGACTATCCTCAAGGTTATCTATAAGGTTTGTTTGACCTCTTGGGGTTATCTTCAGGCTTTGAACTTGATCATTTGGGGTTAGAAACTGAGTCTTCCAGGCTATCTCCAGGGTTAGAATTGATGTTGTGGTTCTCCAAGGCTATCTCTAGAGTGTGAAACAGACGCTTTTGTCCTCCTGCTTAGTTAGTAACAGGAAAAGAAAATTTCGAGTGTCTACACCATGCTTCTTCTTTTGAAGGAGCTTCATCTCCTTCAAAACTTCTTTAAGTGATTCGATCACTTCTAGGGCAAGTTCCCTTTGTGTGAAGAGACCTTGAATCTCTTTGCCTGAACCTTCTTGGGGTGCATCAGTGGTTGAGCCTTGATGCTCTTCTGTTATTTGAACATTTAATTTCCTCTTACCCTTACTCTTTCTAGCCAGAGCTGTGGGTTCCTCTTAATTGACTTCTTCTTCCTCAGCCTCCTGCACAACTGACATATTTCCCAGTAGAACAAATTTCTTCACTTCACTAGTTCTTCCACAAGATTTAGACATCATATTCACATTTTTTATAAGGTTTCTTTTCCAATTTTGAAATAGCTGCTGAGTCATCTTTTTGTTGGGGTTGATGGGTTCTCCTTCATTGTCTCCGATTTTGTCTCCTTGAGCAGTTTGCAGAATTATGCTGATTAATCTCCCATAGAGCATTTTTTTAGAGCTCTTCGTCTTCTTTGAGCTGAGCATCTACTTCCCAATCCATTCTATGAGAAAGGCTCCATAGTTAAGTTGAATTCTGAAGCAGATTGCTGTCACGAGCATCAGTTGGTTCTCATTAATAGAGTCATGGTCATAGCTTATGCAGCATATGCATTTCCCAACAATATCTGCCAAAAATTCATACTTCTAGGGAAACTCTTTCTTCTTGTAGCCCTTGACACCTTGAGACTTCTTGCGGTGCATTTTCTTCAGACCTTCATGAAAGTCGATGATACTGAGAGATGAAAGACCCTTTGATTTAAAACCTAGGGGTAGGTTTATATCTTCAGCTTTGAGTCAAATATGTTCCCCCTTGAACTTTGTAGTGTTGATGCCATTTTCAAAGACTCCGTTGCAGTAGAATTCTTTCCCCAACTTCGAGTAAATCCTTGTGTTGGTTCTTAGAGCTTCTTCGAGACCAGCTTTCTTCAAAAGATTCAGAACTTTGTGGAACTATGGGTCAGCTGACTTGAATTCATCGAAGCATAGTTGATAACCAGATATAACATTAGAAGCAGCCATTGATTACTATAATTTTCCTTAACTGAACAGAAATTAGTTGAGTGTAATGAAAGGTAAGGTTTCTTTTGAAAGAGAAGGAAAGTAATGAGCTTCTAAATTTCAAAGGTGAACCGTCAAAAGACATTTTTCAAAATGTATTTGTAACTTCCCTCCTCACGATCTACAGATTGGGACACGTGTTGAGTTCTACATGGCTCCACGATTTTAAGTAGTGTGAAAAGTACTGATCTGCCCTTAGCTCCCTCTGAGCTAGTGGATCCTTTAGGATGACTATGATCGTTGAGGTTGCTCTACGATTGTTGAGTTCATTGCTGAACCTGCTCCACGATCATTGTCTCTTCGGGTTCTTGTGATGCACTTTGAATTAGCATCTCTTATAAGTTAAGGTAGCTCGGGAAGGGCCAACTTCTTAGTCTAAAACTAAGGGTCAGGTTTGTCCCTGAGGCGCTCATCAGAAGGGCTGCTTAGTCTTGATAGAAATGTTGTCATCACAGTGGGCTTCTTTGCCACGTCGAGATTGCTCCACGATCATAGTTTCTCTTAGTCATCTCTATAATTTTAACATAGCCTTTTTATATGTATGGTTAACACCAACTAGAGCACAGTGTTTATGGTGGTAGATTTAGCATTCCTAACTCACTTATCAATTTATTAAATCTGGATTCATCTAAGGGTTTTGTAAAGACATCAGCTATATGATTATCTATAGGGATATATTGTAAAGATATAGTTCCATTTTGTACATGATCCCTAATAAAGTGATATCTTATTTCTATATGATTAGTCATAAAATGCATGACTAGATTATGTGTTATTGCTATGGCACTTGTGTTATCATAGTGAACAAGTATAAACTTGAAATCAAACCCATAGTTTGCTAGCTAGTTCTCCAATCATACGATTTTAGCACAACAGCTGCCTGCAACAATGTATTTAGCTTTTGATGTTGAGGTAGATACTGAATTTTACTTCTCGCTAAACCAAGACACAAGTCTGTTTCCTAGCAGTTGACAAGTGTCATTGGTACTTTTTCTATCAATTTTACTGCCTGCAAAATTAGCATCTGTATATCCTGTCAGTTCAAAGGAGGACTCCTTGGGATACCAAAGTCCCAAGTGAGGTGTTCCATTGAGATACCTAAAAATTCTCTTTATAGTAGTTAAGTGTAATTCATTAGGATTAGCTTGAAATCTAACATATATACATGTTGCAAACATTATGTCTAGTCTATTTGCAGTTAGGTACAGAAGAGAGCCTGTCATACCTCTATATTGAGTGATGTCAATACATTTACCTTTCTCATCTTTGTCAAGCTTAGTTGCTGGGAGCAATTGGTGTTTTCATGGGAATGGCTGATTCCATGCCATACTTCTTAAGTAAGTCTTTAATGTAATTGGCTTGGTTAATGAAGTTACATTCATCAGTCTGCTTCACTTGCAGTCCAAGAAAGAAATTCAGCTCACCCATAATGGTCATTATAGAGATATATATCATGAGATGTATGAAGTATATGTAGATGCATTGGCTAAATCTTATTATTTATATAGAGATGCATATCATGAGATGTATGAATCATATGTAGATGCATTAACTAAAACTTATGATGCATGAGTAGATGTATTATGTATGCTATGTGAAGCATGAAATGTGTAGACTGTTGGACTTGCTAAACCGTCTTGCTCAATCTTGCAAATAATTTTTGTAGATAAAGGTCAATATTAACAGATGACATAACGTCGAAGGATTCGAGATAGATAAAGAATCATAAGAAGAAATAGTGATTAAAGATAGTTTGTGCTTTAATAATAAATTAACGCTTTGATGTAATCTCTTTAGCATAATTATACTTGGCAAATGTTAAATGCTAGAACGTTGTTCAGCAGAATACTTAAATTTGGACTGTGAGCTCATGAATACTCACAATTAATGTATCAAAACAAAATATATTGTTTATAGTTACAGATTCTGGAATAGAATTAATTAATGTATTATTGGTATCAAGGCAAGGTTGTGTTCATTAAATTATAAACAAATATTGTATGTATTGAGATGAAGGTAGCACCATGACGTACCAGATCCGAGGATCAATGGACCTAGATTTGGGGGCGTGATAATAACTTTGTAGTTAGTTTGATAGTAATTGTGATTTGTTGCACTTGAAAGGCGTACATCTAGCTATTAATTTATTCTTTCTTAGAGAGTATATAGTTAAATATTGTTGAAACTCTAGGTCATTATTTGAGCCTCGTTTTTAGCAAGGATAGATAAGCAGTTAAGTTTGGGGAAAATTTTGAATCTATTTAATTGACACCTTCCTGAGTTGAAATTGCATTTTGAGGTAGGATGAGTAGGACCGTAACACGCACTCACTCATGAAAACATGTAAGAACCGAGATGGAGCATAAAACTCACTCAATAAAAAGGGAGTGAGAAGGAGCATAAAATGCACTCACTGAAAATGTTGTTTTAAAAAAGTATACTTGGGATGGTAGTAGAAGAAATGAAAAAGAAATACCTTTTTGATTCCTCGGATGGATGTAAGGTTTATTCTTGCTGAAATAGATGTGGTAAATAAAGGTCCAGGGTTGATATTGAATAAGCATTTGAATAAATAATCTTATCTAAGTGATGATTAACTTGAAACTGTAACACCCCAAAATCCGGGTATCCGTTACCTCAGACCTGGTGCGTCACAATACTAAATTCGTCTAACTTCTAATAACTTTCATTCATAATTTAATGAATACAACTTAGCTTTGATTCTAATTAATATATTAATTCCTTTTTATTTTCAGGATCTATGAATCGATCCCAAAACCTGCATAAGTCAATTCCCAATCTTGGTCATTAACCATTCTTGTCTTTACACCATATTCGATGTTATACTTAATAAGATGTAGAATAATTAAAACTTTTCTAACTTCTTTATTCATTTTTCTGCATCACAACCTTCATCATTTACATATCTTTGAATCAAATTTATTCTATGTTTCGACTTATCAAAGTTACATTATAAAATTTACATTTCAATTCGATATTCTTTATTTATCGAATAGTACGGCTTTACAACTCTACAAGAGTTAAACAACTATCAAGTACATCATCTAAAACCTAAGACATGGTTCAAAATCATAACTTCAGGTAAACAAATCAATCTTTTTGTGATACTATTGAACTCTATCATTCAAGTAGCACGTAACTTTACTGTGAGTCCTTAACCTGCAAAAGTTGTTATTTGCAAGGGTGAGCTCAACAACCCATCTATTCTAACAGTTTTAATGTATCACATAACACATAATATTATACACAGTTTATATACGCATAAGCATTTAACTTATACACATGTTGCTTCTCACCTAACAAGTATAGAGATTAACTTATAAAACAGATAATCGTAGGTTGACTTTCAATCACATATCTATCTGATAGACATTTCCACGTTTCATGGCATAGCATAATTCATTTCATATATAACTCATATGCATTTCATATATAATTTAGCATTCCATATCATATCATAAATCAATCAATAGTTATCAACATTATAGAGCAAATAGGAACTGAAAGACTTGTCTAGCTCGTAGATTATCAACTACAACCTAACTGCTTATAGTTATCTGCACTTTGTGTATTCCTACAAAATTGTATAATCATGGATTCATACCCATCAATCATACAGTTCCTTACATTCTCAATGTAATAACAATTGTTACATTATTTTCTAACTCGGATCTTAAAACCTTTGTTTCACTTTCTTATCATGCATTTAGGATAGTTATGTATGTATAAGTGTAAGACCCAAACTTTTATGAATAAAAATTAATTTTTCTCAAAATATATTTTTGAATATTATGGTGTGAATTTGATATAATGTTATAGTTGTGGGTAATATTTATAAATTTTGCAAAGTAAGCAAGTGGCTATAAAATATTCGATTGGTCAGGGAATCTTCGTTTTAACAGGAAATATTCATACGACGGCACAATCATTGGTGAACCCCATAAACATAATTATTGTCAGAGTTAGACAATGACAAAATTATCTTTTTATAAAAATAACGGCGAAAGTTTTACCGTTAAAATGTTAAAATATCCGGTAGTAAAAGAACAGTTATATGCGTGGTTGCATAGTTATACACATTATTGATGCTTGCGTGAGAAGTCACTCAGTTATACTCAATTATTGCTACAGTAATTGTTGCATAATATCTCTCATATAATTGATTTAATTATTGTCACAGTATCATCTGCATAATATTTTATATTATTAAATCAATAATTGAGACGACAAAGTTATTCATATTATTACTTACAATATTGATAATATCTAAAAAGTTTTGTCAAGGAGAGGTTTGGTCACCGAATTACGTTTCAATAGGGAGAAATCCTTATCGAAAAGTCCCCTCTTTCCTGGGAATGATCTGGTTGTTAAATATTGTGAGATATAATATTAATGATGAATAAGTTCATGTTGATTAAAGATGGAATTGATATTTCCATTGTGTTGGGATTATTAGTGTTAATGAAAATTGACACTTATTTCGATAATAGTTGATTTCTGCAGGTTATATTGACCAATCAGGTAATTAATCAGATAAATGAGAAATTAATTACTATCAATTCACATGCTTATAACTATTTGTTCATATGAATGTACTATTAGGGGAGGTGGTGCAAGATTGATAGTACTTGCATGACTAAATTAAAAATAGAGGTATAGATGAAAGTACTATATCGTAACTATTTTTTTCACATGTATAGAACTATTGATTTAGATGAATGTACTATTGATTCACATTCATGTACTATTAGGGGAGGTGGTGCAGGTTTGATAATGCTTGTAGGACTAAATTAAAAATGAAGGAAAAGATGAAAGTATTATACTGTAATATTTCGAGCCCCAAAATGTGCAATTATCGAAACTATATTTTCCTATAAATAGAAGCTCATTCTTCTTTCATTCTCACCAATTCACTAAGACTCACAAGAGCAAATATGGAGAGAAAGCTATAGAGAGAAACAAGAAGAGAAGTCTGCTACTTCACTATTCCAATATCCAATATTCTTCTAAGGTAAGGGATATTATTTTTTTTTCCAGTATTCATAAGGAATAATATTTTCTTCCATACTCTATAGTATGTGAGTAATATTATTTTGTCTCGTATTCCTGATAATACCCTCATTTTGTTAAAGTTTTGCTTCTATATACCGTGAAATTAATATAATATCTTTGAAATTTGCGCTTCATCTAGTATCATTTTACAAGGATATTTTTTGCACATTCTTGTTAAATTTTAAGCTTTTCATACCGGAGTACTGTCCATGAGTACTATTCATTTATACAGTACTATTCACAAAGTACTATTCATATAGAACTATTCATAAAGTACTATTCACGGGTACTATTCATAAAGTACTATTCACAAAGTACTATTCTCGGGATACTATTTCCAAAGTACTATTCACAGGGTACTATTCACTCAGATACTATTCACCCAGAGTACTATTCATGATAAAAATTAAATTTTTTTCGGTCCAAATTATTTTTGATATAATATTATTCTTGAATTCTACTCCACAAAGAAGTATCATGTTGACAATTTAGACATTATTGAATTCTGGATAAATTAAATTATAAATATTTAAAAATTTAATTGACCTGTGCTATGTTTTAATTGAATTATTATATCATTATCATCATCCTCATGCTTATATTGTGATAAAAGTCATCTGTGGCTTACGTGCATGGATGTACTATTGAATGTTATGATTATGACTAGGGATTATTCGATATAATCATGACTGTAATGTTACAAATGATGTGGTAAAAGTCCTCATTGGCCCGTAGTGTATTGATGGACAATTGTTGGTATGATCATGACCATTGATGATTACATGAATATCATTAGCCCGTAGTGCATGTGGTTTATTTATTAAGCTGAGTCTCAGCGATAAAGTTGATGAAAAACTTTTTAAATCATAGAAGATAGTATATATCATGCTCTACTTGACTCTTCTAATGGATTATTTGTTCCGCTGCAGTTAAACTTGATGTTTATTGTATTTTTATCAGTTTAACATTGTTAAAAGTTAACAATAATTTATTCTGCATTATCTTAGTCATAATATTTCTTACTAGGCTAGTTGAGCTCACCCTTTTGCTTTCATTGTTCTCTTCAAGAAATAAGAACGTAGCCGGAACTAGTCAGGGAACAGAGTGACAGTCCGAGATGGTGGCTATAGTAGTCCTCACTATTTTATGAAATAGTGTGATAATAAATGTAATGAGGACTTCATTTGAGTTTGAATACTGTCTATGAGACAATATTCATGTAAAAACTCTAAGCTACACTGTTGTCATATTGTATAAAAGAAGTTTGTATTTAATTTATATACCATGTATTTGGCGACTCAGAATGGGTGATGTATACCTATTGTGGGGGCGTCACAGTCGGTATCAAAGGTTAGGGATATGATCCCTGACTGAGATGTGAGACTAGAACTAGGAGGGGAGAGATGGGAAATTCCTTCACTAGTATGGCCTACCTAAGTTTATTTGGTATTTATTTGGTCAGTCAGAGTATAGGGATAATATGTGATATGTCAATTAACCCTTATTTTGTGGTAGTATTTGATAATGGCATCTGAAAATGTTGAGATAAGCAATAAAGCACATGAGACCGTTGAGTCAACAACGACCAATACCCAAGATAATGTGCAACAGGATGACAATAATCCTCAAAAAATAACAACGTTGACCAAATGATGAATGATGGGATGTTAAGAGGCTTTATACAATTCATACAATATTAGGCGAGAACGACTCCTATTCAAAATGCAGGTGGAAACACTAGCAACTCTCAGACGGTCACCGCTAAACAGTTCAAGGAGTTAGGACCACCAGAGTTTTTGGGAGAGCCAAAACGACTTAAAGCAGAGACATGGATAAAGCAGATCATCAAGATATTTGATGTCTTGGGATGCTCCGAGGAGCAAAAGGTTCTCTTTGACACCTTCATGTTGTGAGAAGACGCACATTACTGACGAAAATCTGTAAAGCGTACTCAACTTGCCGTACTGAAGATGTCTTGGGAGAAATTCCAAGAATTGTTCAACGACAAGTACTTTCCCGAAAGTATTCGTCACATGAAGGAGATATAGTTTATCAAGCTAGAGTAAAATAATATGACCGTATCACAGTACGAAGCTAAGTTTGCCGAGTTGTCCCAGTTTGCGTCCCACTTGCTTGATGCAAGAACCCGAATTTTTAGGAAATATTAAAATAAGAATTGAGTAAATAAAATTCTTAAGGCGTGTGATGAGTTCAAACAAGAATATTTATGTGTTACGAGGTATGTGGTATTGTGTTACATAGGGTAATATGCACTATGTAATAAGTGAGGTTGTGTTTAATAAATATATATCATTATTATATGTTTATTATTATTCATAATTGTAGAGATGAATTGTACGAGTACGTATCAAGTCTAAGGAAGTGTAACCGTACTATTTAATGGTGGATGTATAGGAGCTGGGCTAAACAATTCCTTCAGAGAGTGGAGGTATATACGAATTAGTAACCGATCTAACTCACTGTGAAAATAGTGTAGGTGAGACGGAAACTAATTTTTTGGTTGTTTGTGGAAAACCACTCTATGTACTATATTGAATACTATTTAAAGACTCGATGTGTTCTAGGTTTAGACTTATATGCGTGTAAGTTATTGACGAGAGAAGGAAATCGATATACCTTTGAAGTGGTTAGAGAACTATTGAGTAAATTGATACACAACAAGAAGAAAAGATGAAAGGAATGTATGTATGTGTTACATTCGATGTGACACCCCCAAATCCGTGTTACCTAACTCCCGAGTTTGGTGATCACAATCTACAATATAATAACATCTAATACCCATTCATATAGAAATAATAATACATAAGTTATTAACTGAGATTGTTAATACATTAGTCCCAGGTCCTCTAACCTTAACATTACAAACATACCCTTTAGATATACAAAAAGGGTTTACAAAACAACATAATAAATATGCTAATCATAACTAATTTATAACTATGCCTTTGCCTTTATCGTTCGCAGCACCTTCTGCCACTTCGTCCCCAGATGAAAAAGTTTTATTTAGCAAGGGTGAGCAACAAATTTGCCCCGCAAGTTAAGACATACAATAAATGTATAAGAATCAATAAGAACAGACTATCTATTTTGATAGAATGAAACAAAAATTCTGGAAAACTTTGAAATAGCTGAACAAAGCTTTAATAATTAACAAGTCTTCTCACAATCTATGCAACATAATAATTTGATAATGAAAGAGTACAACGCTTTCAAAGTTTCTACGATATTCTATTGAATAATCAAGAATCAATTCTACGTATTAACAAAGTGGAATGTTTTCCAGATTTATGCTGAGTGATCCATTGGATCTTGAACTTCTCTTCTCGGGTATATATTAGAGTTTTGTTTTGACATATATGCAGATGTATCAGATAACCATAAAGATTAAATCATACCCCTCTATAAGTACTTAGAGTCAGCCAACTCCTTGTACCCTATATTGTGTATAATACTCAAAACGCGCGCAAAGGTCGAATTTACGACCAATAAAATGTTTCATTTATATAAAAGGTTGTTCTTCTCAGTCTCAGAATCAAGATTTGGTTTAACAACGAAACACTATGATTTCAATTTCTATTTACTTATCGATCTAGCCGAAATAATTGGCATTGATCTGTCAATAACAATTGAATTCTCTTCTCGAATCTATAAAGTTCTAACAAATGTTCGTCTAGCCAGAATAATTAGTTAAGACATTTCTCAATATAATTCGACAATAAATAGGAATTATTTGTACTGTCAATATTAGCTTCTACGGATATAAATATCTAACAACAGTTATTCTACGAATATATATTTTTCGAATCAATAATTCAATTTGAATAATTAAACATGCACTAACTGCGAATAATCAACAATAAATTCTTGGACGTAGTATAATTAACAATAATCAACCACTATAATATTTGAATGAATATAACTCAAGGTTGGGTTAGGAAACTTGCCTTCTCCGCTGATTACAACTACACAATAAACTTATCTGCGTTTGGAAGACCTATAATCACGATATCGGTCTCATAATTAGCACAATAATTTACAACACACATCACTATATTTTACAATCAAACTTCTCCTAGGCACATTACCATATAGCCACATTAGTGTTTATAACCTATATAAACACTTATCAAGTCTAATTAGTTCGGTCTGGTTGGACTTTAGTCTATTCTCGGTGTTCTGGTCACCCTATCCGACAACTAACACGGTTATTGTCAATTAAACTTAGTCTCTAAGCTTCAATGTTATTTTAAATAAGTTAAATATTGTTTATAATATTTTTCGAAAGCTTTTAATAATATTTAAATAATTATTATACTTTATAATAATTTTTCAAACATCGGAATCATTTTTAAATGATTTAATTATCAAACAATGTTATTATTATTAATATTTAATAATATAAAAATATTAATGTTATACTTGTCAAAATATAAAAGTAATTATTAATAACGTAAAATATTTTTAAATCATCAATATTCTACTTAAATAATTTTTAAATTAATTAAAATTATTTTTAAACCATCACCATTAATATTTAAATATTAATAAAATTATCATCAAAATATTAAAAGTCATTAATTATAACATAAAATATTTTTAAATCATTTTTCTCATTTTTAAATAATTTTCAAATCAATAAAATTATTTTTAATTTATTTATTTAATATAATAATTAGATAAATCTAATATCATTAATATTAATTTATTAATGAGAATTCTCTAAAAATATTGAAAATTATATTTTATAATTTAAAATATTTTCTAAAACTTTATTCTCATTTAAAATGATCTTTAAATCAATAAAATCATTTTTTAACTTATTTATTTAATACAATAATTAAATAAATCTAATATTATTAATATTAAATTATTAATAAATATTCTCCAAAAATATTAAAAGTTATATTTTATAACTCAAAATATTTTTAAATACATTTTTCTTATTTAAAATAATTTTTCATAATATTAAATCATTTTTCTCTAATTTATTTAATACACTAATTAAATAAATTAAATACCTTTAATATTTAAATAATTATAAATATTAAAGAAAAATATTCCAATTGGTTAAAAATTATTTTTACTAATTTAAAATAATTTTTAAAACTATTTTTAATAATTTTTATAATTTATTTATATTTTTAAATAATTTTTAGAAAATTAGAAAATAAAAACTAATTAAACCGTCGCTATAGGCCTTTAGCGACACAAAGCGCCGCTGTTGTTGTTCTTGAGCTCAAGAACACTGACAGCTTAGCGTTTAACATGTCATGTTTTACCACTTGTAATTTCCAATTCAATGTGTTTCTGGGCTTTCTTTTGCATCTAATTTGTTGTAGATATGTAGTACTACAAGTCCGAATCATCACCCGATTCAATTAACCACATATCACGAAGATCTAAGCTCACAAAGGTACTGTCAGACCAAGGTTTGGGTTTTCTGGGCAACCCATAAACCCAGAAGCTTCGAGGGTCTACCTTTGGGCTCAATTAATTCTATGTTCTGGTCCTCAAATTAGTTATGTTATGGTCCAAATCTGCAGTACTAATGTCAAGGTACATCAATATAACAACAAGTCAGTTTAACAACAACAGATCCACAAGATACGACTCGGTCAAACCCTGTCAGAGGGCTGTTCATCCGGTTTTCTGAAAATTCCAAAAACTGTAACACGTGACCGAGTAGCTTGGTTTGACCATTCATAAAATCCTACATGTTTGTTATTTAAGAGATCTAAAGGTATAGATCTCAAGTCTACACTTCAGACTACACATTTATTAAAACAACATCAACAAACAACATCAAACCTGCCAGATCTATGACTTAGAAAAACTTGTCAGACGCTGGTTTAGCCTTTCTGGGTTACCCAAATTTTCTCTGGTCATGCCCGGTCAACGGGTTTTGACAGTTTATAACTTGAAATCTAGACATCCAATAGCTACGATACCACATTCAGATCAAAGACCACATACCAAACTATAGATCCAAAACATAAAACAACTAAAATCATAAACATATAAAGATCTACGGCAACTTACATTTCTTGTCACCATATTTCAAACTCAAGAGCAGTCTTTGAAGAACACCATTTTAAAGCATTTTGATACTATGTATCCATGATGGATCAACATAGATCACCTAAAAACATCATATAACACTTATATAAACACAAAAACACTAACTCTATCTTAGCATACATGATCAACATATGAGCTAGGGTTTTACCTTTTATTGTCCAATTCTCGATCCTAGCTTTCCAAACTGATATTGGATGATCTAAGGGCTGTATTTGGGACTGATTTACTTAGTAAAATCGAAGGTTTAGGAAAGAGAGAGAGTTGTTGAGTGCTTGGTAGCAAAAAGGCAACTTTTGATGACTTTCTCTCTCCTAGATCTCTTATAATCACTTAGATGCAATGCATGATCTGCTAGCTGTCCATTAGAGGTTGATTTGCTGGATTTGCATGTCATGAAGACTCAACATAGTAGGTTACCAACTCTAGATATGGTAAGATTTGCAAGTTAGTTCTTAAAATATACTGAAAGGGCATTTTGGACAATTGCTCTATAATTTTAATGGCATACATGGAATTTACCAAACCCTTAGGGTTTAACCCTTAGGTTCTAAACTTTAGGTTTTACACCCTTAGTTTCTAAAATTTCCCAATTAGGGTTTTAATATAGAAAAATTAAAATTTCTAAATTACAATTAGGGTTTATAAAATAGAAATTAAGATAACTAACATATAATTAGGGTTTTCTAATCATATTTAAGTTTAATAAACACATTAGGCTTGCCAATTAGGATTAGGGTCTCCTAATTAGGGTTTAGGATTCCCTGATTTTAAATTAGGATTTCCCGGCATACAATTAGGATTTCTAACTGCGTTAGGGTTTTTAATTCTGAGATTAGGGTTTCTAATCTCTTATTAGGGTTTATAAATCTTAAACCTTATCCGATCAATCTTTTGATCAAAATCTCTATACGGTACAAACACGTACTCATTAATATAATTCTTTTAATTATATTTTCTATCGAATCCCTATCCAGAATTTAGGGTTGGGGTTTTAAATTCTCCATTAAGCACAACTCTACTCTTATTTACCAGTCAATACACAGATTGACCACATCTCAAAACTCGTATCACAGATACATAGTACAGTATTAACAGTCAATATTAATATTAATAAAAAAAAATTTATTCGTAAAATTAAGATTATTCGAAATCCCGAGTTATTACATTCGAGTTTTGTGTTATTGGTGGTATGAAACCGTAAAGGATACGTATAGTTGGTTAAACTAATCAATGAAATAGAGTTTTAAAACTCGAAGTGTGATTCTTAAATTATTAAGAAAAATAGTAACCGGTGATGTGGAATCAAAGAGGGGATTGATGTTAGACGAGTTAACACTTAAGGAGGATGTGTAAAGTATTTAGAAGTGTAGGTTTCATTTCTGCTAAGGCAGAACTTGTCTGCCTCTGATTTTGGTATGGTGCAGTTGCACCATTTCCAAGCCTGTGACCAGTGTAGCTGTGCCCGTCTGTAGAAAACTCTGAGTCAGTTTATGAAAATGTAATTGCAAGCCATGCATACTAGTAACTCTTATAAGGTCATGAATGGTGACTAAGTGTTCATTTGGTTAGCAAAACATGACTTGAATAAAAGATTTAATTAATTAAACCAGATTAAATATGGTTAATTAAGTGAGATTATGGAATATTATATTCTATTAATTAGTGGAGTAAATAATAATTATTGAAAATAAATTAAATGATTAATATTAATTAATCGTTATGATAGTAAAATGTGATAATAGATTGAAAGTACCCAACTGAATGATATTTAGCCCAATTAAAATATTAATAGTATTACTATGTGTAATATGGAAAATGTGAGTAGCAGTATCATATAATCACCTACTGCTTGAGATTAAATGAGGTGTGATATTTAATATAGAGTAAAATTAATTAAATCATAAAGTTGATTTAAATAAGTTTTGTTATCTCATCCTATGGGATTAGACAATTATATGTGTACTCTAAAAGATGGGAGTAAATAAATATGTGTTATTAAAATAGTTATTTCAATACTGATGTGTAAGTAAATAGTAAAAGGAGATATTAAGTTATTACTGAGCAATTAATTTAAGTACACACATGTTATAAATATTAAATTATGTGGACTAATGTACATGAATTATATGATATGTGTATATGTTAAATCTCTAATTTTTCACATTGTAGTAACAATTGTACATTAAAATTATATTTTTGGGAACTAAAGAAACTAAGCTAAGCTATTTAATCATGTTACTGAGAAATTGAGAAGCTCGGTTACTTGAACAGTAACCTCAAAATAGGAAATCATTGCTATGCCAATGGTTGATGGTGGGTGGCTGAACAACCCTTTATTAACCATTGTTTCTTTCTTCTACACCATGGATTACAACCTTAGTGTAAACCCAATACCCAGTCCACCATTTCTCTGTATAATGGCAGCTTCAATTCTCATTTCACGTTGTTGTATTTGTCTGTGGAAATCCCAAGAATTTGAGTGTGAGTGGTAGTTGTTCTAAGTGAAGTCTAGCAATCTCAGAAGGAAGGAATTAAGTATACTAAGCTTCAACGAGGTATAAGAATTCTTCTTGTTCTTCATTGTTGGTTTTGTCAAAATTTCCATTCTTGAATACCAATTTCTTGATTATGTGAAGTTGGATGATAATGGAGTTGGGTAATGTCCATATAGTTGTTATATAACCATATAAGCATGTTTAAACTTATATATGATTGTTTAGAACCAAATTCGTGAGTAATTTTTGTGGTTGGTGTAACAACCCCAAAATAGGTCCATTCCATCCAACCTATTCTGAGTCGCCAAATACATGGTACAGAAAATAACTACAACTTTATTACAACAATTGTCGTGCAAAATACAACAACACATATGTTGTGAGTTTGGATACAAATATATACCAAATGTGACTCATGCTCCAACCGTGGACATCACCTCACAATGACACCTTACAAAAAGGTATAGTCAAAAACTGTTTTAGAAATCAAAATCTTTGGGAAGTGCTCAAGGAAACTTTCGTACATGGAAGGCCATGCGTCTAGGTTATGATAGATATCATATGGCCACAGAATTATCCTTGGTTGACCCAATATACCCCAAAGAAAAGCGAGAAGATTACTATCATATTCTTCCCAATGGTGAGTCTTCTCTTGACATATCATTATCTCTACTGTCTCTAATTGAGAATTATACTTCAAACAAACACCAAGATTATATTGGTAGTGCTCGTATATATACTCAGCAAGTGGATGAGCATATCCCTGTCTTATGATGACACGAGGTTGTATGTCGTTAGACATCTTGTATGATAGTGGCAAAACACCCTTCCAATGTTGGGTACACCTTACCCTATTGGATTCACCAAATAAAACTACTAAATGAACTTTTCTATACTGCTTCGGGAGAACATCCACAGCTAGAGACCACCGTTCTATTTTCCCGTTACCCTCGCTCGACCCAGCTACACTGTTATTACCTGAAAGGAATTGTGAAGCAAAAGGGTGAGCACAACTAGCTCAGTAAAAAATATCATGACTAAAGATAATTAAATTATCAATAGCTTTCATCAATAATAAATCAGAGATTTAGAACATATGGTAAATGATAAAAATTTCAACCATAGTTGCAGCGAAACGAGCAATCCATTAGAAGAGTCAAATAGACTATAAATTCTATTATCTTCTCCATATTAAAAATCCACCAACAATGTTTTATCCCTGTAACATCAATCAACAATTCTCGTCCATAATTATATGAATAACTCATAATCATAACTGTAGTTCTAAATTCCTCTTCTCATCCAGGACGAAGATAATTTTCATCACATATCTTTACCTGAAACATCAAAGATCATGGTTACACCAAATCACATTTCCTGTTCATAATCATACTAATAACTTCATCTTTGCACTACGGCCAAAGATATTCATTTGTATCACCAGTTGGTCATGTTCATCTCAACATCTGTTCATCTTTGCACTATTGGCCAAAGATATTCAACAACATGTCATCTTTGCACTACGGGCCAAAGATATTCATCAACAATTCATCTTTGCACTACAGGCCAAAGATATTCATCAATAATTCATCTTTACACTGCAGGCCAAATATATTCCTCAACAGTTCATATTTGCACTACGGCCAAATATATTCATCAACAGTTCATATTTGCACTACAGGCCAAATATATTAATATCTCAAAAAAATATATAATCATTTCAGAATTTATATAAACAATAATTATAACCATGTTGATCAATTCACCTTTGCACTTAAGCTAAAGATATTCACTTATAAATTCAATGGTCATGATCATACCAATCAACAATTCAACTTTGCACTACTGGCCAAAGAGAACCCATGGTCATGATCATATCAAAAATCTACCCATCTTTACACTCAAGTCAAAGAGAAATATCATCATTAGGGTTATAAAAATATTATATATAATAATAAAAATAATATGATCAACATATAGTTTTAATCTCAAGGCTAATATTCGGAAATCAACTATAATTTGGTTAGAAAAAGAAACCAATTTTTTCGTGAATAGTAACTCGTAAATAATAACTCGACACAAAAAGATAGAAATTCCACAATAAAATACATACCAATATTTCGGTATAATGATATTGAAAGAATAATATTTCTTAAACTTATAAACAATTAATTTTAACTATTTACACTTTACTAAATAATGCATTTAGTCATCCTAAAATGCCAAACTCAAAAGATTTCATCACCAATAACCAAAAACCCTCATCAAAAATCTGCATATACCTCATATAGGATTATCAAGCCATAAAATCCTATTTTCTAATTTTCTTACTTCACAAAACATATTTAATTCATTTACTCATAACTAGACCATTTTCACAAAAAATACCAAATCAGTTCTAAAAATATTTCTTTTCTGGGATTTAGCATAATATAGCCCCATAGTGAACATATATTTTTCTCAGAATTTTTAAAAGTCATTTACTATTTTTTATATGGCCAAAACAGCCGAATATTTACACATTTATCAAAAATTGTACTTTTATCTAAAAATTCTGAAATTTACAGAGTATACTCCTATCATATACATGTACTCCCAATAAAAATTGCATCAATTTTGGAGTTAACCACAAGGAGTTATAAGCGGTTACTTTTAAAATAGTCTTTTCTCATAAAATTCATAACTCTTAATTTATACATCCAAAAATCACCATTTTTGGACACAATCAAGAAAACTCATCAAAATATCATTTCAAATTTTTCTAGAATTTTTGAAGGTTAGAAAAATTACGAAACTGAAAAACATAACAACCCTTAAAATCCCTTACTATCCCTTACCTCAAAAGAGCAGTACTTCTGATCGGTATAAGGCTGAAGGAAACTTGCACTGATGAATAGAAACTCACAGAGTGTCTAAATACTCACAAAATACACTCAATAATCTAGAGATAGAAAGAGAGAAACTTTATGAATTCTGGTGTGATTTTCAATTCTAACTTAGCTCTCTATTTTATAGGAAAATGTTAGTACGCCGAATCAGACTTAACCTGTAACTTGATGGCTTTACCTGCTACTATTCCCACCCACCACATTTGAATAAAAATCTCAGCACATTTCTTCACCAACCAAGAGTGGGGCCCACCAATTCTAGAATTTCCCACCAAAATGATTATCTCTGAAAATTCAACAATTTCTGAACCAGTCATCTCGTAAAATTCATAACAAATCATACGTTCATTTTTAACGGTTCAAAATTTGTGGACATATACTCAACTTATATTTGTATAACATATCCAAATATTACCACGATCTAACGGTTGGATTAAAAATTATAACCCTCGCAAAATATCTTAAAAACCCTAATTTGATTTTCAATACCTCCGTTTTGACAAAAATACAGATAAAATACCTCAACATTAACTCCTTCATTTTTAACCACAAAAATATATCCCTCGTTTATATCCACATAAAATAAATATTTTTTTATCATATGAATCAATAATTAATTATTCATAAATAATATTACAGAATCACATTTATGACAACCAGGCCGTTCCCAGGAAAGAGGGGGCTTTCCAATAAGAATTTCTTCTTACTGGCGCGCAATTTGGTGACCAAACCTCTCCTTAGACAGAACTTTCTAGACATTGCCAATAATGTTATCTAATAATATTATTCAAATAATATGAATTATTCATCTGATAATGAGAAATACTGTGCAGTGACAATTATTGAACAACAATAATATAAAATTTCAACGTAGCAATTATTGAATCAATAAAATAAAATATTGAACAGTAATTACTGTAACAATTATTGAGTAGTGCCTTCTTACGTAAGAATCAGTAATTTCAAAAATACTATGCAATATCGTGTGCTACTGTGTAATAACGCATATTACTGTATTTTAACCACCGGGTATTCCAACAGTGTTAACGGTAACAACTACGCTGTTATTTGTAAAAACTCAAATTTGTCATTTTTTTCACCCAACAATTATTCTGTTATGGGGCCCACAAATGGCTGCGCCGTCGTACGAATATTCCCCGACAGAAAGAATATTCCACGACCAAACGAATATTCCCCGACAACAATGAATATTTTATAACCACTTGTGTATTTTGAAAAAAAATTATATATCACCCTTAACTTTAACATTTATCAATTTAACCATTTACTTAATAGTAATTATAAGAAAAATTGAATACTTTTATTTCATAAAATTCGGGGTCTTATAATCTCCCCTCCTTATGAAATTTCGTCCCCGAAATTTACGTACCTGGTATTTTGATTATTTGAGAAAACCTTGCTTCAATTTCAGATTCTATCTCTCAGATGATCATGATTTCTCCATTGCTCATCTCCCATGATAACTTCATTTGGGTTCCTCATTTGTTGGGAAGTCATGACAACCGCCATCCCTCGAACTACTCAGTTTTGACTTGTCTGGAGCAGCATTTGGCGTCATCATTACCGTTAGAATATACTTTTCTATAGGACATATTCCTCCCTCAACTGTCTCTTCGTACTCCTCATTCATGATCTGAATCATCAATCTTCGATCCATATCAGATTCAGGTTGACCGCTATGTATAGGGTAATTCAAAACTTGATGTTGGGTTCTCCCAATTGCTTTCCAAAAAGAGAAATTCATATCATCTATTTTAGCCTTCTTAGATCGAACATCTCTTTCTACAATATCCACGTGCCGTGCGGCTTTTGCCCATGCATCACTTATTCTCACTTGTTCAGTTTTTTCTTCTTTCAACTCAGTTTCCATTTTTATCATCTTATACTCTGCCAAAAAATGCTTATGTTCAAGCATCACATATCGGGTAACACAAGCTTGAATTGTTGCATCCTTTTGTTCCACGACCGCCTGTCGTTCTTCTGCCTGCTCTTCTAACTCATGAATATGATTTTGAAATTCTACATTTTGATCATACAATACCTCTAATAAACTCTCCTCAGGTACCTCTTCTTCCTCTTCTTCCCCAGTCTCAGCTGTTACCTCTGCGACTATCTCGGGTGCAACTATCAATTCTTCACTCACCACATGAATATCTCTAATTCCTTCTTCGTCTGACATCACATTATCACGGTTAGTGATTAGAGGTATCTCCACAGTCTCATTCACTCCATTGTTCGCATTCTCAGCTGCCATTCTCAAATACTATCATAAAATAAGGGTTAATTAAACAAATTAACATATCACATAATATCCCGATATTATGACTGACCAACAAATAAGCTTAGGTAGGAGACACTAGCGAAGGATTTACTCATTTCTCCCCTCCTAGTTGTATTCCCCGATCTCCGCCAGAGATCATATTCGTAAGCTCTGATACCAAATGTAACTCTGGACACCAACCTATGTCAGCACCTTACATTGATACCTATCAGTTTGCCACCGCAGAACGGCGTCCCCTACGGAGAGTCTGGCTTCGGTGCATCCCCCATCAACAGGAAGTTACCAGCGAGAGGCTCGGGGCTCTTTACTTATAGCTCTAATACCAAATGTAACAACCCCAAAATAGGTCCATTCCATCCAACCTATTCTGAGTCGCCAAATACATGGTACAGAAAATAACTACAACTTTATTACAACAATTGTCGTGCAAAATACAACAACACATATGTTGTTAGTTTGGATACAAATATATACTAAATGTGACTCATGTTCCAACCGTGGACATCACCTCACAATGACACCTTACATAAAGGTATAGTCAAAAACTGTTTTAGAAATTAGAATCTTTGGGAAGTGCTCAAGGAAACTTTCGTACATGGGAGGTCATGCGTCTAGGTTATGTTAGATATCATATGGCCACAGAATTATCCTTGGTTGACCCAATAGACCCCAAAGAAAAGCGAGAAGATTACTACCATATTCTTCCCAATTGTGAGTCTTCTCTTGACATATCATTATCTCTACTGTCTCTAATTGAGAATTATACTTCAAACAAACACCAATATTATATAGGTAGTGCTCGTATATATACTCAGCAAGTGGATGAGCACATCACTATTTTATGATGACACGAGGTTGTATGTCGTTAGACATCTTGTATGATAGTGGCAAAACACCCTTCTAATGTTGGGTACACCTTACCCTATTGGATTCACCAAATAAAACTACTAAATGAACTTTTCTATAC
Source organism: Panax notoginseng (assembly GCA_016801055.1). Taxonomy (NCBI): domain Eukaryota; kingdom Viridiplantae; phylum Streptophyta; class Magnoliopsida; order Apiales; family Araliaceae; genus Panax; species Panax notoginseng. Next base: position 179,410,196 of record CM029014.1, read on the forward strand.
TGCTTCGGGAGAACATCCACAGCTAGAGACCACCGTTCTATTTCTCCGTTACCCTCGCTCGACCCAGCTACACTCTTATTACCTGAAAGAAATTGTGAAGCAAAAGGGTGAGCACAACTAGCTCAGTAAAGAATATCATGACTAAAGATAATTAAATTATCAATAGCCTTCATCAATAATAAATCAGAGATTTAGAACATATGGTAAATGATAAAAATTTCAACCATAGTTGCAGCGGAACGAGCAATCCATTAGAAGAGTCAAATAGACTATAAAGTCTATTATCTTCTAAATGTTAAAAATCTACCAATAATATTTTATCCCTGTAACATCAATCAACAATTTTGGTCCACAATCATATGAATAACTCATAATCATAACTGTAGTTCTAAATTCCTCTTCTCATCTAGGACGAAGATAATTTTCATCACCTATCTTTACCTGAAACATCAAAGATCATGGTTACACCAAATCACATTTCCTGTTCATAATCATACTAATAACTTCATATTTGCACTACGACCAAAGATATTCATTTGTATCACCAGTTGGTCATGTTCATCTCAACATCTGTTCATCTTTGCACTACTAGCCAAAGATATTCAACAACATGTCATCTTTGCACTACGGGCCAAAGATATTCATCAACAATTCATCTTTGCACTACAGGCCAAAGATATTCATCAATAATTCATCTTTGCACTACAGGCCAAAGATATTCCTCAACAGTTCATATTTGCACTACGACCAAATATATTCATCAACAGTTCATATTTGCACTACAGGCCAAATATATTAATATCTCAAAGAAATATATAATCATTTTAGAATTTATATAAACAATAATTATAACCATTTTGATCAATTCGCCTTTTCACTTAAGCTAAAGATATTCACTTATAAATTCAATGATCATGATCATACCAATCAACAATTCAACTTTGCACTACAGGCCAAAGAGAACCCATAGTCATGATCATACCAAAAATCTACCCATCTTTACACTCAAGTCAAAGAGAAGTATCATCATTAGGGTTATAAAAATGTTATATATAATAATAAAAATAATATGATCAAAATATAGTTTTAATCTCAAGAGTAATATTCGTAAATCAACTATAATTTGGTTAGAAAAAGAAACCAATTTTTTCGTGAATAGTAACTCGTAAATAGTAACTCGACACAAAGAGATAGAAATTCTACAATAAAATACATACCAATATTTCGGTATAATGATATTGAAAGAATAATATTTCTTAAACTTATAAACAATTTATTTTAATTGTTTACACTTTACTAAATAATGCATTTAATCATCCTAAAATGCCAAACTCATAAGATTTCATCACCAATAACCAAAAACCCTCATCAAAAATCTGCATATACCTCGTATAGGATTCTCAAGCCATAAAATCCTATTTTCTAATTTTCTTACTTCACAAAACATATTTAATTTATTTACTCATAACTAGACCATTTTCATGAAAAATACCAAATCAGTTACAAAAATATTTCTTTTTTTTGGGATTTAGCATAATATAGTCCCATAGTGAACATATATTTTTCTCAGAATTTTTAAAAGTCATTTACTATTTTTTATATGGCCAAAACAGCCGAATATTTAGACATTTATCAAAAATTGTACTTTTATCTAAAAATTCTAAAATTCACAGAGTATACTCCTATCATATACATGTACTCCCAATAAAAATTTTATCAATTTTGGAGTTAACCACAAGGAGTTGTAAGCAGTTACTTTTAAAATAGTATTTTCTTATAAAATTCATAACTCTTAATCTATACATCCAAAAATCACCATTTTTGGACACAATCAAGAAAACTCATCAAAATATCATTTCAAATTTTTCCAGAATTTTTGAAGGTCAGAAAAATTAAGAAACTGAAAAATATAACAACCCTTAAAATCCATTACTTTCTTTTACCTCAAAAGAGCAGTACTTCTGATCGGTATAAGGCTGAAGAAAACTTGCACTGATGAATAGAAACTCCCAGAGTATCTAAATACTCACAAAATACACTCAATAATCTAGAGATAGAAAGAGAGAAAACTTATGAATTTTGGTGTGATTTTCAATTATAACTTAGCCCTCAATTTATATAAAAATGTTAGCACGCCGAATCAGAGTTAACCTGTAACCTGATGGCTTTACCTGCTACTATTCCCACTAACCACAATTGAATAAAAATCTCAGCATATTTCTTCACCAATCAAGAGTGGGTCCCACCAATTCTAGATATTTCCACCAAAATGATTAACTCTGAAAATTCAACAATTTCTAAACCAGTCATCTCGTAAAATTCATAACAAATCATACGTTTATTATTAACGGTTCAAAATTTGTGGACATATACTCAACTTATATACGTATAACATATCCAAATATTACCACGATCCAACGGTCGGATTAAAAATTATAACCCTCGCAAAATATATTAAAAACCCTAATTTGATTTTCAATACCTCCGTTCTGACAAAAATACAGATAAAACACCTCAACATTAACTCCTTCATTTTTAACCACAAAAATATATCCCTCATTTATATTCACATAAAATAAATTTTTTCTTATCATATGAATCAATAATTAATTATCCACAAATAATATTACAGAATCACATTTATGACAACCAGGCCGTTTCTAGGAAAGAAAGGTCTTTCCAATAAGAATTTCTCCTTACTGGCGCGCAATTAGGTGACCAAACATCTCCTTAGACAGAACTTTCTTGACATTTCCAATAATGTTATCTAATAATATTATTGCAAAAATATGAATTATTGATCTGATAATGGGAAATACTGTGCTGTGACAATTATTGAACAACAATAATATAAAATTTCAACTTAGCAATTATTGAATCAATAAAATAAAATATTAAACAGTAATTACTGTAACAATTATTGAGTAGTGCCTTCTTACGTAAGAATTAATAATTTCAAAAATACTATGCAATATCGTGTGCTACTGTGTAATAATGCGTATTACTGTATTTTAACCACCGGGTATTCCAACAGTGTTAACGGTAACAACTATGCCGTTATTTGTAAAAACTCAAATTTATCATTTTCTTCACCCGACAGTTATTCTGTTATGGGGCCCACAAATGGCTGCGCCGTCGTACGAATATTCCCCGACAGAAAGAATATTCAACGACCAAACGAATATTCCCCGACAACAATGAATATTTTATAATCACTTCTGTATTTTGAAAAAAAAATTAATATATCACCCTTAACTTTAACATTTATCAATTTAACCATTTACTGAATAGTAATTATAAGAAAAATTGAATACTTTTATTTCATAAAATTCGGGGTCTTACAGTTGGTGTGATAACCCGGGATTTCAAATAATAAATATTTTGCGAATAAATTTTTTTTTATTTAATATTGACTGTTAATATTGTACTGGGTATCTGTGACACGAGTCTCGAGAAGGTCAATTTGTGTATTGACTAATAAATTTAGAGTAGATTTGTGCTTAACAGCTTTAAAAACCCTAACCCTAATTTCTGAAAAAGGATTCGATAGAAAATATAATTAAAATAATTATTTTGATAAGTACGTGCTTGTACTGTATATAGATTTTGATCAATGATTGATCGGAGAAGCTTTAAAATTTAAAAACCCTAATAAAAGATTAGAAACCCTAATGTTAAGATTAGAAACCATAATGTACTGTTAGAAACCCTAATCGAAAGCTGAGAAACCCTAAATTTAAATTAGAGAATCCTAAACCCTAATTAGGAAATCCTAATTCTAATTAGGTAGTCTAAAGTGATTAGTATGTGTTAATATAATTAAGAAATCCTAATTATACTTTAGAAATATTAACTTCTATTTAAAACCATAATTACATTTTTGAAATTCTTAATTTTCTATTTTTAAACCCCAATTGGAAAATTCTAGAATTGAAGTTTTTAAAACCTAAGGGTTAGAACCTTAGGGTTAAACCCTAAGGGTTTGTGCAATTGTCAAGAATGCCATTAAATTTATTTTTACAAATGACCAAAATGCCCTTTTTCATTTTCTTTAATTGATAACTTGTATAATTGCTAGCAACTTTAGTTGGTGAACCACTACATTGACTTGGTGACACAAACTCCAGTAAAATCAGCCGAAAATCTCAGATCCAAGCAACATATAATCATATATATAGAATTATAGAATCAGTCCATTTATTTGCTCATTTTCTCTCATGCTCTCACCAACTATTTCTCTCACCAAGACATCCGAAAATAGAAAGTAGATCAGTCCTAAAAACAGCCCTTGATTAACCAATATCAGTTAGGAGGATTAAGATCAAGGATTTGAAGCAAGAAGGTATAGACCTAAAACATATTTTGATCCAAGTTGCTAAGAAAACTTTTTATGTTTAAGTGTTTAGAATCTTGCTAATGGATGTTTTATGAAGATCTATGATGATCTATCATGAATCCATATCATCAAAGTGCCTTAAAACCATGTTTTTCAAAATCTGTTCTTGAACATTTTAGTGGTCTGACAAGAAATGTCAGTCGCTCTAGATCTTTCGATGTTTATGATATTTGTTGTTTTAAAGTTGTTATTGGTAGCTTGTCATGTGATCTTTAACCTTCAAGTGGAATCAGTGTCATTCGATGTCTAGATGTATAGTTATTAACGTTCAAATCCCGTTGACCGGGCATGACCGGGCCAAATCTGGGTAACCCAGAAAGCCATGAACAGCGCCTGACAAGATATTTGAAGCCCGAGATGTGACAACCCCAAAACAGGTCCATTCCATCCAACCTATTCTGAGTCGCCAAATACATGGTACAGAAAATAACTATAACTTTATTACAACAATTGTAGTGCAAAATACAACAACACATATGCTGTGAGTTTGGATATAAATATATACCAAACGTGATAAATGTCCCATCAGTGGACAACACCTCACAATGATACCTTACGTAAAGGTATAATCAAAAACTGTTTTAGAAATTAGAATCTTTGGGAAGTGCTCAAGGAAACCCTTGTACATGGGAGGCCATGCTTCTAGGTTGTGATAGATATCATATGGCCACAGAATTATCCTTGGTTGACCCAATATACCCCCAAAAAAAATAAGAAGATTACTATCATATTCTTCCCAATGGTGAGTCTTCTCTTGACTTATCATTATCTCCACTGTCTCTAATTGAGTATTATACTTCAAACAAACACCAAGATTATATAGGTAGTGCCCGTAAATATACTCAGCAAGTGGATGAGTACATCCCTGTCTTATGATGACACGAGGTTATATGTCGTTAGACATCTTGTATGATAGTGGCAAAACACCATTCCAACGTTGGGTATACCTTACCCTATTGGATTCACCAAATAAAACTACTAAATAAACTTTTCTATACTGCTTCGGGAGAACTCCACAGCTAGATACCATCGTTTTATTCCCTTGTTACCCCCGCTCGACCTAGTTACACTGTTATTACCTGAAAGGAATTGTGAAGCAAAAGGGTGAGCACAACTAGCTCAGTAAAGAATATCATGACTAAAGATAAATACATTATCAATAGCCTTCAACAGAATTAAATCAGAGATTTAGAACATATGGTTGATGATAAAAATTTCAACCATAGTTGCAGGGGAACGAGCAATCCATTAGAAGAGTCAAATAGACTACAAAGTCTATTATCTTCTCCACGTTAAAAATTCACCAATAATGTTTTATCCCTGTAACATAAATTAACAATTCTGGTCCACAATCATATGAATAACTCATAATCATAATTGTAGTTCTAAATTCCTCTTCTCATCCAGGACGAAGATAATTTTCATCACCTATCTTTACCTGAAACATCAAAGATCATGGTTACACTAAATCACATTTTCTGTTCATAATCATACTAATAACTTCATCTTTGCACTACGGCCAAAGATATTCAACAACATGTCATCTTTGCACTACGGGCCAAAGATATTCATCAACAATTCATCTTTGCTCTACTGGCAAAAGATATTCAACAACAGGTCATCTTTGCACTACGGGCCAAAGATATTCATCAACAATTCATCTTTGCTCTACTGGCCAAATATATTCAACAACATGTCATCTTTGCACTACGGGCCAAAGATATTCACCAACAGTTCATATTTACACTACAGGCCAAATATATTCATCAACAGTTCATATTTACACTACATGCCAAATATATTCATCAACAGTTCTTATTTGCACTACATACCAAATATATTAATATCTCAAAGAAATATATAATCATTTCAGAATTTATATAAACAATAATTATAACCATGTTGATCATTTCACCTTTGTACTTAAGCTAAAGATATTCAATTATAAATTTAACGGTAATGATCATACCAGTCAACAATTCAACTTTGCACTACTGGCCAAAGAGAACCTATAGTTATGATCATACCAATAATTTGCTCATCTTTACACTCAGCGAAAGAGAATTTCAACATCAAGATTATGAAAATGTTATACATGATAATAAAAATAATATAATCAACATATAGATTTAATCTCAAGAGAAATATTCATAAATCAACTATAATTTGGTCAGAAAAAGAAACCAATTTTTTTGTGAATAGTAACTCGTGAATAGTAACTCGTGAATAGTAACTCGACACAAAAAGGTAGAAATTCCATGATAAAATACATACCAATATTTCGGTATAATGATATTGAAAGAATAATATTTCTTAAGCTTATAAACAATTTATTTTAATTGTTTACACTTTACTAAATAATGCATTTAATCACCCTAAAATGCCAAACTCGTAAGATTTCATCACCAATATCCAAAAACCCTCATCAAAAATCTGCATATACCTCATATAGGATTCTCAAGCAATAAAATCCTATTTTCTATTTTTCTTACTTCACAAAACATATTTAATTCATTTACTCATAACTAGACCATTTTCACGAAAAATACCAAATCAGTTCTAAAAATATTTCTTTTCTGGGATTTAGCATAATATAGTCCCATAGTGAACATATATTTTTCTCAGAATTTTTAAAAGTCATTTACTATTTTTTATATGGCCAAAACAGCCGAATATTTAGACATTTATCAAAAATTGTACTTTTATCTAAAAATTCTAAAATTCACAGAGTAAACTCCTATCATATACATGTACTCCCAATAATAATTTCATCAATTTTGGAGTTAACCACAAGGAGTTATAAGCAGTTACTTTTAAAATAGTATTTTCTTATAAAATTCATAACTCTTAATCTATACATCCAAAAATCACCATTTTTGGACACAATCAAGAAAACTCATCAAAATATCATTTCAAATTTTTCCAGAATTTTTGAAGGTCAGAAAAATTAAGAAACTGAAAAACATAACAACCCTTAAAATCCCTTACTTTCCTTTACCTCAAAAGAGCAGTACTTCTGATCGGTATAAGGCTGAAGAAAACTTGCACTGATGAATAGAAACTCCCAGAGTATCTAAATACTCACAAAATACACTCAATAATCTTGAGAGAGAAAGAGAGAAAACTTATGAATTCTGGTGTGATTTTCAATTCTAACTTAGCCCTCTATTTATATGAAAATGTTAGCACGCCAAATCAGACTTAACCTGTAACCTGATGGCTTTACCTGCTACTATTCCAACCCACCACATTTGAATAAAAATCTCAGCACATTTCTTTACCAATCAGGAGTGGGGCCCACCAATTCTAGAATTTTTAACCAAAATGATTACCTCCAAAAATTCAACAATTTCTGAACCAGTCATCTCGTAAAATTCATAACAAATCATACGTTCATTTTTAACGGTTCAAAATTTGTGGACATATACTCAACTTATATATGTATAACATATCCAAATATTACCACGATCCAACGGTCGGATTAAAAATTATAACCCTCGCAAAATATCTTAAAAACCCTAATTTGATTTTCAATACCTCCGTTCCGACAAAAATACAGATAAAACACCTCAACATTAACTCCTTCATTTTTAACTATAAAAATATATCTCTCATTTATATCCACATAAAATAAATATTTTCTTATCAGATGAATCAATAATTAATTATTCACAAATAATATTACAGAATCACATTTATGACAACCAGGCCGTTCCAATAAGAATTTCTCCTTACTAGCGCGTAATTAGGTGACCAAACCTCTCCTTAGACAGAACTTTCTAGACATTGCCAATAATGTTATCTAATAATATTATTCAAATAATATGAATTTTTGATCTGATAATGGGAAATACTATGCAGTGATTGAATTTTAACGTAGCAATTATTGAATCAATAAAATAAAATATTGAACATTAATTACTGTAACAATTATTGAGTAGTGCCTTCTTACGTAAGAATCAATAATTTCAAAAATACTATGCAATACCGTGTGCTACTGTGCAATAACGCGTATTACTGTATTTTAACCACGAGGTATTCCAACAGTGTTAATGGTAACAACTACGCCGTTATTTGTAAAAACTTAAATTTGTCGTTTTCTTCACCCGACAGTTATTCTGTTATGAGGCCCACAAATGGCTGCACCGTCGTACGAATATCCCCCGACAGAAAGAATATTCCACGACCAAACGAATATTCCCCAACAACAATGAATATTTTATAACCACTTGTGTATTTTGAAAAAAAAAATTCATATATCACCCTTAACTTTAACATTTATCAATTTAACCATTTACTGAATAGTAATTATAAGAAAAATTGAATACTTTTATTTCATAAAATTCGGGGTCTTACAATCTTCCCTCCTTATGAAATTCCGTCCCCGAAATTTACGTACCTGGTATTTCTAAGAGTTGAGAATACCTTGCTTCCATTTCAGATTCTATCTCTCAGATCATCATGATTTCTCCATTGCTCATCTCCCATGATAACTTCATTTGGGTTCCTCATTTGTTGGGAAGTCATGACAACCACCATCCCTCGAACTACTCGGCTTTGACTTGTCTGGAGCAGTATTTGGCGTCATCATTACCGTTGGAATATACTTTTCTATAGGACATATTCCTCCCTCAACTGCCTCTTCGTACTCCTCATTCATGATCTGAATCATCAATCTTCGATCCATATCGAATTCAGGTTGACCGCTATGTACAGGGTAATTCAAAACTCGATGTTGGGTTCTCCCAATTGCTTTCCAAAAAGAGAAATTCATATCATCTATTTTAGCCTTCTTAGATCGAATATCTCTTTCCACAATATCCACGTGCCGTGCAGCTTTTGCCCATGCATCACTTATTCTCACTCGTTCAGTTTTTTCTTCTTTCAGCTCAGATTCCATTTTTATCATCTTACACTCTGCCAAAGAATGCTTCTATTCAAGCATCACATATCGGGTAACACAAGCTTGAATTATTACATCCTTTTGTTCCACGACTGCCTGTCGTTCTTCTGCCTGCTCTTCTAACTCATGAATACGATTTTGAAATTCTATATTTTGATCATATAATACCTCTAATAAACTCTCCTCAAGTACTTATTATTCCTCTTCTTCCTCAGTCTGAGCTGTTACCTCTGCGACTATCTCGGGTGCAACTATCTATTCTTCACTCACCACATGGATATCTCTAATTCCTTCTTCGTCTGACATCACATTAATACGGTTCACTCTATTGTTAGCATTCTCAGCTGCCATTCTTAAATACTACCATAAAACAAGGGTTAATTAAACAAATTAACATATCACATAATATCCCGATATTATGACTGACCAACAAATAAGCTTAGGTAGGACACACTAGCGAAGAATTTACTCATCTCTCCCATCCTAGTTGTATTCCCCGATCTCCGCCAAAGATCATATCCCTAAGCTCTGATACCAACTGTGACAAACCCAAAACAGGTCCATTCCATCCAACCTATTCTGAGTCGCCAAACACATGGTACAGAAAATAACTACAACTTTATTACAACAATTGTCGTGCAAAATATAACAACACATATGCTGTGAGTTTGGATACAAATATATACCAAATGTGACAAATGTCCCATCAGTGGACAGCACCTCACAATGATACCTTACATAAAGGTATAGTCAAAAACTGTTTTAGAAATTAGAATCTTTGGGAAGTGCTCAAGGAAACCTTTGTACATGGGAGGCCATGCTTCTAGGTTGTTGTTGCCTATTTTATTAATAGCACTTTAACACGTAAGTATACGCGTTCAATTGTAATATTCAGCAAGCAAGGATATCGTTCCCACGAAGAAATAGACTAATATTTATCAATTACTAATTTCAATGCAATTAATCCTATTTTCAACTACAAAAGATTGTTTGTGATTTAACAATTAAACTTAACAAAACTAATAATTAAAATCAAAATTTCACAAGAATAATTGCAGATTTAACAGGTTAAGATTACAACTTCCCTTAGTATTTCATTTAAACCAATTTACTTCCCATTTAAATCAATTAATTAATATGAATCATTATCCAAGAATGCTTTATAGAACTAATTCACACACTTTTTCCAAAACACGTGAACAAATCCTCCTAACTCCAATCCTTAAGACACATAATTACAAGGAACACCCCAGTTAATCAACTCACTATATTCCTATGTGAATCAAGTTAATTAGGGTTTAACGCAGAAATTCTTTCAATGGATACAAAGGACACATAGGTATATTCCTATCCTACATGATAATCATATTAACCTTATTCAGATTATATGAACAGATGTTATCATATCCATATCTCAATCTATACTCCATCTTCCAATTTTATATAGATTATCATAGTAATTGTTGGCCAAACAATTAATCAATAAGCAAAAGATATAATAAATAATTCAATAAAAATCAACTTTCATTCAATGGGAAGATTTAATTTAAACTACATACCAAGTTCCGTTGCAATCTTAATAAAAATTTAGTTCATGATAATAATAAAGAAAAACATCATCCAGATGAATAATCCAAACATCCCAGATAATTACAAAAGATAAAACTAGAGAAGAGAAGAAGAAACTCTGAATTTACTCCAATATTCTCTCTTTAATCTTCAACCCTTGCAATTCTCCTTCGTGTTTTTCTTTGTTGTTCTCTCTGCAAATCCCTTGAAAAATTGAGTTGTTCTCCTTTTCTAAAGTCCTCCCCTATTTGTATTATATCTGGCCTCTTTTTAAATTCCTTGTTGGCTTCAAAAACCCATTTAGCAGTAGAAAAATCCTTCTTGAGCCGCACATGAGCGCCTAGGCGCTCAACATAGGCCATTTCCAAGCGCCTAGGCGCTTGCTCAGGACAGCGTAATTACAAAAATGCCACTCAGCTCTAATTTTCATGATTTTTGACCTTTTTCTTCTCTCAAATGACCAATTTGTCCCTCCAGCTCCCACCTAAAAGAAATAAACACAAAACACATAAAAAGATATTAAAAACAATTAAAGATAGCAATAATTAAGTTTAATAATATCGGATTTATAGGTATAAAACCTACTCATCAAATACCCCCAAACTTAACCAATTGCTTGTCCCCAAGCAACAAAACACAATGCAATAACTAAACATGCAATGCAAATAAAAATGCAGCTATCTACATGCCTAAAATTTCAGCAGCCAAACAGAACAAAATCTATTCATCAAGCCTCAGAGAAATCACAATAAACATGCTAGTACATCATACCAAAACAGATCAATAATTTCCTAGTCAATCATCAAATCTTACCCTGTCATTACTGATATAGTGTGTGTGTGCTCAACAACAATGCTAACTAATATAATGCTAAATACAACACATACTAGATCTCTTTAAAGGCATCATACAGTGTAAACACACAAAATTCGCGAACAAGCTAGATCCAACTAAAGTCAAACATCCACCAAATTCAAGAGTCCAATCTGGGATACTTATGCTTTACTTATCATTACGGGGGGTTTTTTTTTTTTCTTTTCCCATTTTCTCTTCTTTTTTTTTTCAATGATGGATAGTGAGTGCGTTTTACGCTCCATCTCACACCTGTGTTTAGGGAAAGTGTATTTCACGCTTCTTCTCGACCCACCACAGGACTTAATTTATTCAACTCAATATCTTTTTTTTTTCATTTCATTTTTTTTAGCTTATGTACCCCAAATATTCCCCCAAACTTAAGTTTTTTTGTCTAAATTCAGTCATCTCCGCCTATTCATGTCTTTCATTCATTCAAACTAGTATTATCCTCAAGAAGTCCATTACGTGTCAATTTAGACTCAATCAGTCAACATAGTTATTTTTACTGTGCTATCCTTGTTATATCAGTTTCAAACAGGTAAAGATTCAAATCATGACAAGAAATCACATCAAAGTCTTAACAATCAATACTATACTTGTCTACTCAATTTCAATCTCATCATTGGCCAAAATAGACTTAAACTATCTAACAGTTGGAAACATGCAAATACTTAAATTTTTCTTTTCTTTTTTTTTCAAACAGTTAGAATGAAAACTACATGAAAAACTACAAAATTAATAAGTTATACTAAATGAATGCAACTAAATGACTGCAATGAATAAGTTATACTAAATGAATGCAACTAAAACTGCAATGAATAAGTTATACTAAATGAATGAAACTGGAACTGGAATAATGTACCCCCAAACTTAACATATGCAATGTCCTCATTGTATATAAAAAAAACACAAGAAATTAGGCACTGAGGACTTCCCTGAATGATTGAAGCCTTACTCTTCATCAGCATCATCTACTTCTTCTGTATTAGCATCATCCTTAGGAGCTAAGTCAGTCGGGAGGGTACACGGACAAGGGTGGAAGTGGTGGAAACTGTTATGGAGTGACAATCACTTACAGGCTTAGACCCCTGTGTGAACCTCCCCCAAACTTGGATTAGAGCAAATCTTGAAGCTTGAACTTTGCTTTGAATTGTTGTAGTTGGAATCCAAGTAGGAGATAAAGAAGTTGACTTTAGCTTGCTTTTTTCTTGATTGTGGTTTGGAGAAGATGAATTAGATTTTGATTGGGAGAGTGCAAGAGTTGGTGTTATTGTGGTGCAAGGGCTTGGAAGGAGTTGTTTTTGAATTAGGAGTGAAAGGAATTGGGTTTGAATTAGAATTGCCTAACTTAGGGCTTTATTTTTTTTTCATGTGCACAGGTAGAGCGCCTAGGCGCTTGAAATTGTGAAGGTTGGAGTGCCTAGGCGCTTGGGACCAGAATCTGATGGTGATGGTGAGCGCCTAGGTGCTTGAAAATGGCTTGGAGTGGGTGCCTAGGCGCTTGGGCTTGTCTGGGCATTCTGCAGTTAAGCGCCTAGGCGCTTGGAATAGGCTTGTTTTGGGCGCCTAGGCGCTTGGGCCAGCCTTAGCCAAAATTTGTGCTCTTTTATCCTTCTAACCTGCAAGCCATGAACCCAATTCTCAGTTATCATTTGCAAGGAGATTACAACTGAACATACAACCCTAAACTAAGATAAAATATATAGCTAAATGAAATAAAATACTAAAATAAAATTAATGAACTAAAATTTAAGGAGATAAAATGTAAGTCTAGGTTGCCTCCCAGTGAGCGCTTAGTTTAATGTCCTCAGCCCGACTCCTTCAACTTTCTCTATCCAATTCCCCTTCGAAAATTGAGAAACCCTCCATCCATTAGTAATAACGTAACTTCCAAGAGTTTCCCATCAGTAAGGGTTATTGATTCAAATTCACCTAGCTTGTTCTTTTTAGGTAGATTCTCTTTTACAACCTTCAAATAACTAGGCATTTTTCGAGTTGTATCTGTGAACAAATTTTTGCTTTGAAGCTTTTCCAGAACAACTGGTTCTTCATCTCTCTTCCCATTCTCTTCACACCATGGCACCAACTTTAAGCTAGCTTCCATGTCATATATAGCTTTATCGAAAAAATGGCTACCAATTGGGCACGAGATTGCAAATCTAGTGGGATCCTTAAACTTTGGTGGAGAAGATATATGGGGCACTATCAAAATCAGTTCATCTATGTTGGAACTCAAGGCTAGATCTTTGGCGACCTTCTTTTCTTGCTCCCCACTTGTCTCCTCCCTTTCCACGTCCTTTTCTTTTGGCACATCCGGCTCTAGATTTAGCGTGGGTAATCCATCAGTCTCGGGAACCATGTTGCTTGACACTTCACCTTGAGGGCGATTGATAATGGCATTGAAAAGTTGTCCCAACTGGTTCTCAAGATTTTGAATCGACATCTCCTGACTATTCGTCTGCTCCTCAATCAAAACCATGAACTTGGAAATAAGTCCCTCCAAGTTTAAAATCCTTTCTTCTTCATGATTAGGAGCTTGAACTGGTAATTTAGGAGTGTATGATTGGATTGGAGCAAAGGGTTGGGCTAGATTGTCATCGCTCCATAAAAACTTTAGCGGGTTCCCCCAGTCATGATGATAATTACTGGAATATTCATAATTATTAGGGTAATCGTCCAAGTTGCCACTATATTGTACCGACTCAAAACTGATGGCACATTGATGACTTGGATGGTTTCCACCACAATACTCACATATTACCGCTACACTTTGAATAAGTTGTGCTGATGAAGCGTTAATCTTCCTCGAAAGTGTCCCAAATTGTGCTGACAATTCATCGAGTCCATAATTCTCTGCCTCTCTTGGCCGAGTCATTCTCGAATATGGCCAATGATAGTTATAGTTGTCCATGGTACCTGAAAAAGAATTAGACAAGAGAGAGAAATAAAATAAAATAAAATATTTAAATTAAGATTAATTTGATTGAAATTAATAATGACAAAATATTAAACTAATTTCCCCGGCAGCGGCGCCAAAAACTTGTTGCCTATTTTTTTAATAGCACTTTAACACGCAAGTATACGCGTTCAATTGTAATATTCAGCAAGCAAGGATATCGTTCCCACGAAGAAATAGACTAATATTTATCAATTACTAATTTCAATGCAATTAATCCTATTTTAAACCACAAAAGATTGTTTGTGATTTAACAATTAAACTTAACAAAACTAATAATTAAAATCAAAATTTCACAAGAATAATTGCAGATTTAACAGGTTAAGATTACAACTTCCCTTAGTATTTCATTTAAACCAATTTACTTCCCATTTAAATCAATTAATTAATATGAATCATTATCCAAGAATGCTTTATAGAACTAATTCACACACTTTTTCCAAAACACGTGAACAAATCCTCCTAACTCCAATCCTTAAGACACAAAATTACAAGGAACACCCCAGTTAATCAACTCACTATATTCCTATGTGAATCAAGTTAATTAGGGTTTAACGCACAAATTCTTTCAATGGATACAAAGGACACATAGGTATATTCCTATCCTACATGCTAATCATATTAACCTTATTCAGATTATATGAACAGATGTTATCATATCCAGATCTCAATCTATACTCCATCTTCCAATTTTATATAGATTATTATAGTAATTGTTGGCCAAAAAATTAATCAATAAGCAAAAGATATAATAAATAATTCAATAAAAACCAACTTTCATTCAATGGGAAGATTTAATTTAAACTACATACCAAGTTCCGTTGCAATCTTAATAAAAATTTAGTTCATGATAATAATAAAGAAAAACATCATCCAGATGAATAATCCAAACATCCCAGATAATTACAAAAGATAAAACTAGAGAAGAGGAGAAGAAACTCTGAATTTGCTCCAATAATCTCTCTTTAATCTTCAACCCTTGCAATTCTCCTTCGTGTTTTCCTTTGTTGTTCTCTCTGCAAATCCCTTGAAAAATTGAGTTGTTCTCCTTTTCTAAAGTCCTCCCCTATTTGTATTAGATCTGGCCTCTTTTTAGATTCCTTGTTGGCTTCAAAAACCCATTTAGCAGTAGAAAAATCCTTCTTCAGCCGCACATGAGCGCCTAGGCGCTCAACATAGGCCATTTCCAAGCGCTAGGCGCTTGCTCAGGACAGCGTAATTACAAAAATTCCACTCAGCTCTAATTTTCATGATTTTTGACCTTTTTCTTCTCTCAAATGACCAATTTGTCCCTCCAGCTCCCACCTAAAAGAAATAAACACAAAACACATAAAAAGATACTAAAAAATAATTAAAGATAGCAATAATTAAGTTTAATAATATCGGATTCATAGTTATAAAACCTACTCATCAGTTGTGATAGATATCATATGGCCACAGAATTATCCTTGGTTGACCCAATATACCCCAAAAAAAATGAGAAGATTACTATCATATTCTTTCCAATGGTGAGTCTTCTCTTGACTTATCATTATCTCCACTGTCTCTAATTGAGAATTATACTTCAAACAAACACCAAGATTATATAGGTAGTGCTCGTAAATATACTCAGCAAGTGGATGAGCACATCCCTGTCTTATGATGACACGAGGTTGTATGTCGTTAGACATCTTGTATGATAGTGGCAAAACACCCTTCTAATGTTGGGTACACCTTACCCTATTGGATTCACCAAATAAAACTACTAAATAACTTTTCTATACCACTTCGGGAGAACTCCACAGCTAGAGACCATCGTTTTATTCCCTTGTTACCCCCCGCTCGACCCAGCTACACTCTTATTACCTGAAAGGAATTGTGAAGCAAAAGGGTGAGCACAACTAGCTCAGTAAAGAATATCATGACTAAAGATAAATACGTTATCAATAGCCTTCAACAGAATTAAATCAGAGATTTAGAACATATGGTTGATGATAAAAATTTCAACCATAGTTGCAGCGGAACGAGCAATCCATTAGAAGAGTCAAATAGACTACAAAGTTTATTATCTTCTCCATGTTAAAAATCCACCAACAATATTTTATCCCTTTAACATCAATTAACAATTCTGGTCCACAATCATATGAATAACTCATAATCATAATTATAGTTCTAAATTTCTCTTCTCATCCAGGACGAAGATAATTTTCATCACCTATCTTTACCTGAAACATCAAAGATCATGGTTACACCAAATCACATTTCCTGTTCATAATCATACTAATAACTTCATCTTTGCACTACGGCCAAAGATATTCAACAACATGTCATCTTTGTACTACGGGCCAAAGATATTCATCAACAATTCATCTTTGCTCTACTGGCAAAAGATACTCAATAACAGGTCATCTTTGCACTACGGCCCAAAGATATTCATCAACAATTCATCTTTGCTCTACTGGCCAAATATATTCAACAACAGGTCATCTTTGCACTACGGGCCAAAGATATTCCTCAACAATTCATATTTGCACTACAGGCCAAATATATTCATCAACAATTCATATTTGCACTACATCCCAAATATATTAATATCTCAAAGAAATATATAATTATTTCTGAATTTATATAAACAATAATTATAACCATGTTGATCATTTCACCTTTGCACTTAAGCTAAAGATATTCAATTACAAATTTAATGGTCATGATCATATCAGTCAACAATTCAACTTTGCACTACTGGCCAAAGAGAACCCATAGTCATGATCATACCAATAATTTGCCCATCTTTACACTCAGCGAAAGAGAATTTCAACATCAAGGTTATAAAAATATTATACATGATAATAAAAATAATATAATCAACATATAGATTTAATCTCAAGAGTAATATTCATAAATCAACTATAATTTGGTCAGAAAAAGAAATTAATTTTTTTGTGAATAGTAACTCTTGAATAGTGACTTGTGAATAGTAACTCGACATAAAAAGGTAGAAATTTCACAATAAAATACATACCAATATTTCGGCATAATGATATTGAAAGAATAATATTTCTTAAGCTTATAAACAATTTATTTTAATTGTTTACACTTTACTAAATAATGCATTTAATCATCTTAAAATGCCAAACTCATAAGATTTCATCACCAATAACCAAAAACCCTCATCAAAAATTTGCATATACCTCATATAGAATTCTCAAGCCATAAAATTCTATTTTCTAATTTTTTTACTTCACAAAACATATTTAATTCATTTACTCATAACTAGACCATTTTCGTGAAAAATTCCAAATCAGTTCCAAAAATATTTCTTTTCTGGGATTTAGCATAATATAGTCCCATAGTGAACATATATTTTTCTCAGAATTTTTAAAAGTCATTTACTATTTTTTATATGGCCAAAACAACCGAATATTTAGACATTTATCAAAAATTGTATTTTTATCTAAAAATTCTGAAATTCACAGAGTATACTTCTATCATATACATGTACTCCCAATAAAAATTTCATCAATTTTGGAGTTAACCACAAGGAGTTATAAGCGGTTTCTTTTAAAATAGTATTTTATTATAAAATTCATAAATCTTAATCTATACATCCAAAAATCACCATTTTTGGACACAATCAAGAAAACTCATCAAAATATAATTTTAAATTTTTCCAAAATTTTTGAAGGTCAAAAAAATTACAAAACTGAAAAATATAATAACCCTTAAAATCCCTTACTATCCCTTACCTCAAAAGAGCAGTACTTCTGATTGGTATAAGGCTGAAGAAAACTTGCACTGATGAATAGAAACTCACAGAGTATCTAAATACTCATAAAATACACTCAATAATCTAGAGAGAGAAAGAGAGAAAACTTATGAATTCTGGTGTGATTTTCAATTCTAACTTAACCTTTTATTTATATGAAAATGTTAGCACGCCGAATCAGACTTAACCTATAACCTGATGGCTTTACCTGCTACTATTCCCACCCACCACATTTGAATAAAGATCTCAGCACATTTCTTAACCAACCAAGAGTGGGGCCCCCTAATTCTAGAATTTTCCACCAAAATGATTAACTCCGAAAATTCAATAATTTCTGAACCAGTCATCTCGTAAAATTCATAACAAATCATACGTTTATTTTTAACGGTTCAAAATTTGTGAACATATACTCAACTTATATATGTATAACATATCCAAATATTACCACGATCCAACGGTCAGATTAAAAATTATAAACCTCGTAAAATATCTTAAAAACCCTAATTTGATTTTCAATACATCCGTTCCGATAAAAATACAGATAAAACACCTCAACATTAACTCCTTCATTTTTAACCACAAAAATATATCCCTCATTTATATCTACATAAAATAAATATTTCCTTATCAGATGAATCAATAATTAATTATTCACAAATAATATTACAGAATCACATTTATGACAACCAGGCCGTTCCAAGGAAAGAGGGGGCTTTCCAATAAGAATTTCTCCTTACTGGCGTGCAATTAGGTGACCAAACCTCTCCTTAGACAGAACTTTCTAGACATTGCCAATAATGTTATCTAATAATATTATTCAAATAATATGAATTATTCATCTGATAATGTGAAATACTGTGCAGTGACAATTATTGAACAACAATAATATAAAATTTCAACGTAGCAATTATTGAATCAATAAAATAAAATATTGAACAGTAATTACTGTAACAATTATTGAGTAGTGCCTTCTTACTTAAGAATCAATAATTTCAAAAATACTATGCAATACCGTGTGCTACTGTGCAATAACGCGTATTACTGTATTTTAACCACCGAGTATTTCAACAGTGTTAGCGGTAATAACTACGTCGTTATTTGAAAAAACTCAAATTTGTCGTTTTCTTCACCCGACAATTATTCTGTTATGGGGCCCACAAATGGCTGCGCCGTCGTACGAATATTCCCCGACAGAAAGAATATTCCACGACCAAACGAATATTCCCCGACAACAATGAATATTTTATAACCACTTGTGTATTTTGAAAAAAAAATTATATATCACCCTTAACTTTAACATTTATCAATTTAACCATTTACTTAATAGTAATTATAAGAAAAATTGAATACTTTTATTTCATAAAATTCGGGGTCTTACACGAGATCTGTCCGAATTTAAGTGTTATCATGATGTGTTTGTATCTAGATTATAGACTGATATGTGTACTCTAGCACTGTGCTTTTATATCTCTTAAACAACGCCTAATCGGGTTATAGTGGACGGTCAAACTTAACCATCCGATCACAAGTTACGTTTCTGGAATTTCCAGAAAATAAATGAACGAACTTTCTGACATCCTTTGACCAAGCTGTAACATTTGATGTTGTTGTTGTTTATTTGATCTGTGGATTTAATGTTGTTCCTTGTCATGTATATTATGAGTATAAACCAATAAAACACCAAACTAATGACCAGAACACTTAACTAATTGAGCTCAAAATGGGTCACTCGAACTGCCTGGGATTCTGGAAAACCTAGGTGATGTCTGACAGTGATTTTAGAAGCATAGATCTATTTGTTTGTTTTCTGTGTAACCAAGATGCTGATTGAATGTTGTAGTATTACATTTCTACTACCAGATCTATGCTCAAGCAAGTCCAGAAACAATTTTGGTTGAGATTTAAAGCCGGTCAAAGTTGACCTCTTGATACTGTCGGCTATCAGTGTTCTTAAACTCAAGAACACAAACAGCGACGCTTTGTGTCGCTAAAGGCCTATACCGACAGTTTTATTTATTTTATCTTCTGAATATTCCGAAAAATGCTTAAAAATAAAAATAAATTTCTAAAAATAACAAAAATGGTTTTAAAAATCATTTTAAATTCTGAAAAATAACTTTTAATTATTTGGGACATTTTTTCTTTAATAATTATAATTATTTGGATATTAATGATATTTAATTTATTTAATTAGTGTGTTAAATAAATTAGAGAAAAATTATTTAATATTATGAAAAATCATTTTAAATAAGGATAATGTATTTAAAAAGATTTTGAGTTATATAATGTAACTTTTAATATTTTTGGAGAATTCTCGTTAATAAATTAATATTAATGATATTAAATTTATTTAATTATTATATTAAATAAATGAATTAAAAATAATTTTATTGATTTAAATATCATTTAAAAATGAGAAAAATATTTTAAGTTATAATCAATGACTTTTAATATTTTGATAATAATTTCATTAATATTTAAATATTAATGGTGATGATTTAAAAATGATTTTAATTATTTAAAAATCATTTAAGTAGAATATTAATGATTTAAAAATATTTTAAGTTATTAATAATAACTTTAATATTTTGACAAGTATGTTATTAATTTTTTTATATTATTAAATATTAATGATAATAAGATTATTTGATAATTAAATTATTTAAAAATGATTTAAGTGTTTAAAAAATTATTATAAATTATAATAATTGTTTAAATATTATTAAAAGCTTCCAAAAATATTATAAATGATAATTGACTTATCTAAATTAATATTGAAGCTTAGAGACCAAAATTAATTGACAATAAATATGTTAATTATCGGATAGAGTGACCAAAACACCGAGATGAGGCCGAAGTCCAATCAGACCGAAATAGTTAGACTTGATAAGTGTTTATATATGTTATAAACACTGATGTGACTATGTGGTAATGTGTCTATGAGAAGATTGACTGTGAATTATAGTGTTGTGTGTTATGAAATATTGTGTTAATTGTGATACCGATATTATTGGTTATAGGTCTTTTGAAAGCATATAAGTATATTGTGTAGTTGTAATCAGCGAAAGAGGCAAGTTTCCTAACTCAACCTTGAGTTAATATTGATTAAATAATAAAGTGGTTGATTATTGTTAATTATACCACGTCCAAGAATTTATTGTTGATTATTCGCAATTAATGCATGTTTAATAATTCAAATTAAATTACTGATTCAGAAAATATACATTCGTAGAATAACTGTTGTTGGATATTCATATCCGTAGAAACTAGTATTGACAGTACAGATAATTCATGTTTATTGTCGAATTATGTTGAGAAGTGTCTTAGCTAATTATTCTAGTTAGACGAACATTTGTTAGAACTTGATAGGTTCGAGAAGAGAATTCAATTGTTATTGACAGATCGATGCCAATTATTTCAGCTAGATCGAGAAGTAAATAGAAATTTAAATCACAGTATTTTGTTGTAAAATCAAATCTTGATTATGAGACTGAGAAGAACAACCTTTTTTATAAAGGGAATATTTTATTGGTTGTATATTCGACCTTTGCGAACGATTAAGTATTATACATAATATAGGGTATAATAAAGCTGATCACTTTATATACTTGCAGAGGGGTATGATTTAATCTTTATGGTTATCTGATACACCTGGGTATATCAAAGCATAACTTTGATAGTTACTCGAGAAGAGAAGTTCAAGATCCAATGGATCGCTCAACATAAATCTGGAAAATATTCTACTTTGCTATTTCGTAGAATATAATTCTTGATTATTCATTTGAATATCGTATAAAATCTTGAAAGTGTTGTACTCTTTCATTATTGAATTATTATTGCGTAGAATGTGAGAAGGCTTGATATTGATTTCTATACCTTTATCGTATGTCTTAACTTGCGTGGCAAACTTGTTGCTCACCCTTGCTAAATAAAACTTTTCAGCTAGGGACGAAGTTGCAGAAGGTGCTGTGAAGAAGAACAAAGGAAAAGGCATAGTGATAAATTAGTATAATGAACTTATTATTATCTTGTATTTGTAAACCCTTATTATATATCTGAAGGGTATGTTTGTAATGTTAAGGTTAGATGACCTGGGACTAATGTATTAACAATTTCTGTTAATGACTTATGTATTACTATTTTTATATGAATGGGTAGTTAGATGTTATTATGTTTTGGATCGTGAAAACAAAACTCGGGGGTCAGGTAACCCAGATTTGGGGGTGTCACAGTTGGGCTATAAATCTGCCAAAGCAAACTGTTACTGGCTCGAACCAGACATGGCGCAGCTGCGTCGGATTTACACTGAGGCGCAGCGCAGCCGCGCCGTCCTCTAAGTTCAGTTGAGCCTTCTGTTTTGAGAATCTGCTAAGTGTGATCAATTACTATGACTTAAGACAACATGCAAGCATGTGTAACATGTATATATAAGTATAATAACCTAATGTGAGCATGTTTTACTAAGATTAGCAAGATTTGGTATAAGATCTTTAGCAAGGACTTTAAGTTTTGAAAATAAACTTTGTTAAAGATCATGTTCTACATATTTAAGCTTAATGGTTTACACATATGACTGATCTCACACATAAATGAACATGACATATGATTCATAGTTTCTTTATTCATGACCGCTTTATTAGGATTTTTGTTAATGAAGTTTTTAAGAAAAAGCTTAGTATAGTGAGCTAACATGCATGACTACTACATGATTTATATTCTAACCTTACGAGCATGTTAACATGACTTGACTACATATGAATAGAGCCTTTAAATTGTCTTGTATGTGTTGAATGACATTGTTCAAGTTTAAAGCGGTGTCAAAAGTAAACTTGAACATATTTTCAAAATCTAGTTGCATCACATGGATATCTAGATTCTAAAGGATTTATATGTCATGTTGTGTCTATAATATCCCTATATATGATTTATATGTGCTATATTGCATCATTGATGATAAAATAATTTTAAAGGCAACCTCGAGCATGTTTTCAAACTTAGGTTGCATTATATATGAGTATTTAGATTCTAAAGGCTTGAGATGCCATGATATATTTTATTATGTCTCTAAACATAAGTCTTATATGTTAAACATAATAGAAGTAAACCAAGCATGAGATTAAAGCATGTTTTAAAGTGTTAAATAATGTTAGCTATGAATAAAAGACATGAATATGTACGAGCATGTATAATATAGATTTTGTGACCTCTTTATAGGAACATAAGGCTAATTAGTACACCTAGTAATTTCATAACCCTATTTGGTTTTGATTTCGTGAAATTCCTAAACTAAAGTCCTTAACATATAAGGTTGAACTTGAAGTGGTCATATAAGTATGTAAAGACCTCTAACGTGTATGGATGTTAAGTATAAGTGTATATGTTTTGTAAAGTTTGGACCAAGAATGCAAAAGCTCAACCTTGGTCTGGCCAGGGGATAGCGCAGCTGCGTCGTCCCTAAGCCTAGACAGGGCGCAGCTGCGCCATCCTGCAGTCATGAATAGTTTCTATTTTTAAACTGAAGTTCGAGGCACGCTTACACGATTTCTTTAACTGGTAATATGTGACCAACATGCTATATAATATGTAGGAAGCATAGTAGGTGATAGAGATGAATGATTGTTAGGACTTTCAAATGTTAAAGTCCAAAGGAATGTTTACAAGTTATAAAGCAACGATTCAAAAAATACGTTGTTTGACCTTGTGGTATCATAACAATCTGAATTGTGCTATGAAAATATAGGACATGTGATGTAGTAGGTATGAAGTTACAACTGAGTTTGACGTTTGTGTGTACGTTTGAGCTTACCTATATGAGTTTTAAATGTGTCGAACACATAGTGAGTCAAAGTGTGTGATAGATATATATGAATGTTGATGTAAAGTACGAGTGGTTAAGGTATATCTATACGTACCTAGATATTCCGAGAATATGATGAGAAAGTGAAATGTATGTTTTACGAACCTAGTTAGGAAACAATGTAACATTGTTATTACATTGAGAATGCATAATATATGTTACTGATGGAATATGAATCCATGATTATTTAACTGTGTAGGAATACACGAATTGTAGATAAGCGCTAAGTAGTTAAGTCGTAGTTCATAAACTACAAATCAGGCAAGTCTTTCAATTCCTATTTGATATATGAATTCTATAACTGTTAGTGAGTTATATTATGCCATGAGAATGTTGATGTTTATATATGACATACATATGTGATATGTATGAAATGTGAAAGTTGATATTTGATGATATGCTTGTGAAGTAAATCTCTATGCCTGTTATGTGAGAAGTAACATGCCTAGTAAATATTATTTGATTATGAATGCATGAACTGAATATGCTATTATATGCTATGTGCTGTATGAAAACTGTTAGAATTGTTGGGCTATCGAGCTCACCCTTACAAATTACCATTTTTGCAGGTTAAGGACTAACGGTAAAGTTGTGTGATACATGATTGATAAAAGTTCAATAGCATCGAAGGAGATTGATTGATTTATTTAAATATATGTTATTGAACCATGTTTAGGTTCTGGGAGATGTACATGATAGTAGTGTACGATGTGTTGTAAGACCCCAAATTTTATGAATAAAGATTTAATTTTCTCGAAATATTTTTTTGAATATTATGGTGTGGATTTGAGATAGTGTTATAGTTGTGGGTAATATTTATAAATTCTGCAAAGTATACAAGTTGTTATATAATATTCGATTGGTCGGGGAATATTCATTTTAACAGGGAATATTCGTACAACGGCACAATCATTGGCGGACCCCATAATAGAAGTATTATCGTAGTTAGAAAACGACAGAATTATCATTTTATAAAAATAACGGCGAAAGTGTTACCGTTAAAACTGTTGAACTATTCGGTAGTAAAAGTACAGTAATACGCGTGGTTGCATAGTAGCAAATGTTGTTGATTATTGATGCTTACGTGATAAGTCACTCAGTTATACTCAATTATTGCTACAGTAATTGCTGCATCATATCTCTCATATTATTGATTCAATTATTGTCACAGTATCATCTGCATAATCTGATATATTATTAAGTCAATAATTGAGAAGGCAACGTTATTCATATTATTATTTGCAATATTGACACTGTCTAAAAGTTCTGTCAAGGAGAGGTTTGGTCACCTAATTACGCGCCAATAAGGAGAAATCCTTATCGAAAAGTCTCCTCTTTCCTGAGAATGACCTGATTGTTAAATATTATGAATTATAATATTAATGATGAATAAGTTCATGTTGATTAAAGATAAAATTGATAGTTCTATTGTGCTGGAATTATTAGTGTTAGTGAAAATCGACATTTATTTCGATAGTAATTGTTGTCTGGAGGTTATATTGATCAATTGGGTAATTAATCGGATAAATGAGCAATTAATTGCTATTAATTCACATACTTATAACTATGTGTTCACATGTGTGTACTATTGATTCACATTCTTGTACTATTAGGGGAGTTGGTGCAAGATTGATAATACTTGCATGACTAAATTAGAAATGGAGATATAGTTGAAGGTACTATACTGTAATTAGTTTTTTCACATGATTATACTATTGAGTCACATGAATGAACTATTGATTCACATGATTTACTATTAGGGGAGGTGGTGCAAGTTTGATAATACTTGCATGACTAAATTAAAAATAAAAAAAGAGAGGAAGGTATTATATTGTAATATTTCGAGCCCCAAAATGTGCAATTATTAAAACTATATTTTCCTATAAATAGAAGCTCATTCCTTCATTTTTTTTTCACCAATTCACTAAAGCTATAGAGCATTTATTATAGAGAGAAATTATAGAGAGAAAGAAAAAGAGAAGTTTGCTACCTCACTATTCCAGTATCCAGTTTCTTTTTAAGGTAATGGGTATTATTCTTTCGTATTCATGAAGAGAGCTTCTGTTATTCCATTCTTTATTATTATGTTGGAATAACCTGTCTATGCGAAGTACCGCATACATGGTAAAAAAATTTTGTTATTCCATTCTTTATTATTCTGTTGGAATATCATGTCTATGCAGATTATGCATGACCTGGTTCCATTCTTTATTATTTGATTGGAATATCCTGTCTGTGCGTATTACGCATGACCTGGTTCTATTATTTATTATTCTGTTAGAATAACTTGTTTGTGCGGTTTACCGCATGCCTGGTGAATTCTTCTGTTATTCCATTCTTTATTATTCTGTTGGAATAACCTGTCTATGTGGATTACCGCATGCATGGTGAATGATCCTTCGTATTCATTCTTTATTAAATTATGGAAATGATCTGTCTACATGGATTGCCGCATGGCGGATAAAAATCCATTTGCAGTTTCGTATATTCTATTATACTCGTATGAGATATCATTTCTTTTGTACTCATCATGAAATATCATTTTCTTTGGTATTTTTTGTGACGCCCCCAAATTCAGGTACTTGAAACCCGAACTCGGTGCTTCACGATACCATTTCTATAAGCGGAATAATACTAATAATAATAACAATAATATAAATATCAAACTTAATTTACATATATCAAAGTCTAAATCCCAGGTACGAGACCTTTAAACATTCATTACATCATAGATAATAAATAACATTGTCTTAATAAATTTAACTATTACATAGAAAATCATAAAAACTCATTTGAACAGCTTTCATTTTTCCTTGTTCTTGCCTGAACCTTCTGGTTGATCATACGTAGCTGAAAACATTTAAATTTAAAGCAAGAATGAGCATTTGAGTGCCCAACAAGTAATAACAATTATAAATATTAGCTGAAAGGATTAAATATTTTCTTTGTACTACCCTTCTACAACAAGTCAATAGTTGTGAAGTAATCTGAACCGATAATATTAACATAACAACTTTCTAGTAAATTTTTGAAACTACGTATTGACTATAAATAGGGTTAAGGTAACATACTATGAACATTATTTTCAATTTTCAAATAGGTTTAGCAGAACTTCATCCGCAAACAGTCATAACTTACGGGCACGGGGGGTAATCAACTCGTTATGCCCTGTATTGATCAATACTACATACAAGAACGATAGTATCGTTCACTCTATCCACCTTGGGAGCATAAAAAGTTTTCTCATTTACGGGATGTTCATACTTGTCGGGTTTCAAATCAAAAGTTTTATCTTGTTCAACAATAATCTATAATTCAACACACATATATATATATATATATATATATATATATATATATACGGGTAATTAATCAAGGTGTATCAACATGTGATTAAATACAGTGATTATCCAAATGGAGACACTTGTATAACCATTTATAGAACGATATACTAACATGTTGATAATCAATGAGCGTATATAGTATAGGGTTAATAATCTGTACAGTAATAATATAATTCTGAAACATTCTTAATCATTCCCATTGCATAAAGGAAATGCAAAGGTAGGATACTTGCCTGATACGCTGCTTATAATTCGCAACTTAGTTCTATCTTTTATATCAAAACCTATCATTAATCAGATCATTCGTTTGATTAGAATAATATATCATATCACATAGTACTCCTATTTACAATCAACACATAACCTAATCACAGTCACTTAAGTTTAGTAGTCATAGAATAACAAACAAACATTTATCGAGTCTAATTATATAAGTCTAGATCAATTTCTAAAGTATTTCGGTGTACCGACGACTTTATCGGGTAATTATCGAGTCTAAAACTCTATCGTGTAGTTCAATAGTCGTTTAGATATTTTAAATATATGTCATATTATTTTTCATAGCCTTATAATAATTTTTGAATAATTATTATAATTTATCATGAATTTTCAAACACTGAAATTGTGAGAGCCCCGAATTCGGGTCCCAAATCACCGCGGATCCGGTACAATCATTATATCATTATTTGCGAAATATATAAACATAAATTGTTTATACAATAAATGTACACATTATTTTTCCAAATTTGAGTAACCGTAACCTTAACTTATACACAATTCATAACTTGTCTAAAACATAACATTATTATCATACAATACTATTACAAGTCTAATCGTACACATTAACTTTAAGTTGGAACTGATCTTTAACTTTTCCTTGTATCCGAAACATTCACCTTAATCTGCAATGTTTTATCATGATATAGCAAGGGTGAGCATAAGGATTGCCTAGCAAGTTTAAATTCAATAATATAACGATATATCATGATTGAAAGAGTCTGAATAATAAGCTGGCTATAATTCAACAATATAATTGTGAACTAGCAGGAATAAACTTTTGACTGAACAAGTATTAAATATGAACAAATATATCTGGACAACTTGGTAATGAAGGTGATCAGCCTTTCATACCTGACTTATACATGCAATATGTATAGAGTACAATTCTACATGGCAATTAGCAATGATTAACCATAAGCATATCCGAATGAAACAACTCTTAGTAGAGTTAAGTAAAAAAAAACTTGCCTGAACCGTTGATTATCGCTACACAATTTAATAAGCTTTGTCTGGTCGAAGACCTAATATATAAATAATATCGATATATAAATTAGAATAATATCATCACAGTAATTAAAATAACCTAAATACATAACACATAACCCTATCAGTCTATAACACACATAAGACTCAGTATCAAGTCAAACTATTGTCGTCTGAGTTGAACCCGACACAAATCTAACATCCCGACGGTCTAGTCGGACTTTTATCGAGTCTAAGTTCAATTAAACTCTGCCTTAACACCTAACAATTATCTTAGATAATTTTAATAACAGTCAAAATATTTTTCTATGTCTCATAATAATTTTCACTTAATTATTATCATTTATCATGATTTTTCAATCATTAAACTCGTATTTAAATGAATTAAATACCACATAATCCATTTATCATTAATATTTATTTATTATCAAATATTAATGAAGTATGTGTCATAATATTATAATATATTTATAATATCACAAAGTATTTTTAATAATTTAAAATCATATTTATATGATTTTTAAACGATTAAATTCATTATCCGATAATTCCTCTTAATATTAAAATATTAATATTTTCATGACAAAATATCAAAAGTTATATTTGATAACTTGAAATATTTTTATAACACTTAAATCATTTTTATATGATTTATAAATCATTAATTCCATTTTTCCCTAATTTATTTAATATATTCACTAAATAAACTAATTATCATTAATATCTATTAATTAATAAAATTCATCACAAAATATTAAAAGTCATTGAAAATAACTTATAATATTTTCTTTTACCATAATATTATTTTTCATGATTTTTCATGTATTAAAATTATTTTTAAATAATTTATTTAATATTATAACTAAATAAATTAAATACTATTTATATTCCAAAATTATTAAATATTTATGAAATATACTCTAAATAATTAAAAACTATTTTTCAGACATTAAAATAATTTTTCAGAATTTATTTTGTATTTTTAATAACTAACAACCATTTTTTTCTATTTTTAATTAATTTTCAGAAAATCAGAAAATAAATTATTTAGAAACTGTCGCTAAAAGGCCCTATAGCGACAGACCCGTCACTATAGGTGTTCTTGAGGCTGTTCTTGAGCTTCATGTCAGACTACAAGGTACTACGTTTGACCGGTTGTAACTTTTTGATACTTACGTTTTCGGGTTTGAAATTAAGTTCATGTTATAGTATTTATGTAATACTATAATCCCAAACAAGTTTCCTGGCTAGAATGCACCATATCAAGAAGTTATGAAGCATCAAACAAGTTGTCAGACACTGTTCTTCATTTCTGGGTTTTCCAGAAATAAAGAACAGCTCCTTGTGCCAATTTTAGATCTTAATAACTTTCATTCCAGGTCTGCTTGGTGCAATCTAATGGTTCAATGTTGTAGAAAACATGACAGTGTACACATATATGACATCACTTTAACCTAACAACGTTATCTACGTAAGATCTGGGCCGTTCAAAGTAGCCTAGAAAATTTGACGTTGAACATTTCTGGGTTTTCTAGAAATGTTCTTCGGCAGATGGTCAACCCTAGTTTGACCAGGATTATCTTCGACTCTGTTAAGGATCTGGATGATCTAAAGCCTTTAACATGTAGTATTCATGTCCGGCTACAACATAACACCAACAACTTGGCTTAAATGACAAACAACTGCAAGATCAAGGCTAGCAAAACTTGTAAGAAACCATCTGGGCAAATCTGGGCTGCCCAGATTCCAGACTTTGTGATCGGTCAACGATGTTTGACCAGCAATAACTCTCGATCTACACATGATCTAGACTTGATTCAAGTTCTAGATCCAAGACCTTATAACATACAACAAGTTCAAACTCTTAAAACACAAAAACAACTAACAAGAAAGGATCTATGAGACCTGACATTTGACTGTCAGACCTCATTTTTTCCAGATTTCCAAATTTGAGAAATCTTTAAATTTGAGCATCAAAATGATATGGATCTAGGTTTTGGCAACCCCGATCATCAAATGACACCCTCTAACATAACTTTAACCAACAAACAACAACATTCAACATCAGATCTAAGGATTTCTAAGTTAGGGTTTTTATACCTTTAAAACTTGGATTTTTGATTTCTGATCCTTGAATCTGTTATTGGATTGCTAGAACTTGATCATGGCTTGGTTTCTCACTCTCTCTCTCTCTCTAAATCCCGAATTTCTAGAGAGAGAATGGGTTTGGAGAAATGATAAACAAAGTAGACTTTTTCTTACTTTAAATTTTTTTTTATTTGTTTGATTCATTGTATCTAGTGGGTATAAGTAGCCCAAAATCAGATTTGGGATAGATATGAGCACATGTTGTATATCTACATAGATGAGTCACCAAGATTTGGACATATCCTTTACTTAATGTGTAAGAAAAGGGGTAAATGGGTCATTTCCTTTTTATTTTTAATGGCATTCTAGTAAATGGCCAAACCCTTAAGGTTTAGGATTTGAGCTGGGGTTTAGGATTTGAACCCTTAGGGTTTAGGGTTTAACCCTTACATTTTTTTAATTTAATTTCTAGTATTTCCGAATTTCGGTTTTCAAAATAGAAAATTAATATTTCTAAATTATAATTTGGATTTTCTAATTATATTAAAATTTACTAATCATTACTCAAGCTTGCTAATTAGGATTATTATTTCCTAATTAAAATTGCTAATTTAGCAATTAAGTTTCATAAGCGTGCATTAGGGTTTATAACCCAAAATTAGGTTGTTTTTTAAAAAAAATGAAATTAGGGTTTGCTAATTAATTAAGTGTTACCCTAATTAATATTGTGATTATTTATACTTATGCCATTAAGTTCCCAATTTAGGGTTTCCAACTTTCGAATTAGGGTTTCGAATACCCGAAACTGAAATTAGGTTTTTAGAGCCTATTTCTAGGGTTTCTTGGTAATCGCTAGGGTTTTTAACCGAACGTTGACGTTCTTAATATATACTTAGGGTTTGACACAGATATCAGTTATCTGGTCAACCCTTGACCCTTAACCACATACTGTACACATATACACAGAACATAAACGCTTATTCCCTTAATCTTGAATAATTCACTTAAATCCTTCACAGAATTTTGAAATCCTCAAAATTCCTTCTTAAAAATATCAAATACATACACTTATTTTATGTCTAGGTTCAAATTTTGAACCTTAAATCAATTAATTAAAATTTTAAAAATTTTCTAAATTCTCGGGTTGTCACATAAATTATTATTAAATGATTTAAATATTAACTAATTCTATTATCATAAATATTCAATTAATATTAAACTATTCATGAAACTATTGCCAAAATATTAAATTTATTTATAATAACTCAAAATATTTTTAAAGTATTAATATTACCCTTAAATGATTTTTAAAATATTTAAAAATTATTTTTAAATAATTACCATTAATATTAGAATATTAATTTATTATTTATCAAAATATTAAAAATTATTAATTATAACTTAAAATATTTTTAATTCATTTATTTCCTTTTTAAATGATTTTTAATTCAATAAAACCCTTTTTAAACTATTTATTTAATATAATTATTAAATAAACTTAATATCATTAATATTAAATTATTAATGAAATTTACCTTTAAATATCAAAAGTTATATTTTATAACTTAAAATATTTTTAAAGAATTTATTTTCATTTAAAATGATTTTTATAATATTAAAATCATATTGACAATTTGGACTTTATTGATTTCTGAATAAATTAAATTATAAATCTTTAAAATTTATCCTTGAACTTGTTTTATTGAATTATTATGTCATTGTCATTATTCTCACGCTTATATTGTGATGAAAGTCATCTTTGGCTTACGTGCATAGATGGACTTGGTATGATTATGACCAGAGATTATTCGGTATAATCATGACCTTAATGTAACGAATGATGTGGTAAAAGTCCTCATTGGCCTGTAGTTCATTGATGGACAATTATTAGTATGATTATGACCAGGGATTATTCGGTATAATCATGACCATTGCTGATTACATGAATATCCTTGGCCGTGATGCAGGGATGATTCGATTTTATTTGTTAAGCTGAGTCTCAGCGATAAAATTGATGAAAAACTTTCTAAATCATAGAAGATAGTAGATTTTATGCTCTACTTGACTCTTCTAATGGATTGCTTATTCCGCTGCAGTTGTTGATCTAAAACTTGTTGTCTATTGTATTCTATCAGTTGTTATACTGTTGAAGGCTAAGGATAATTTATTCTGCATTATCTTAGTCATAATATTTCTTTCTGGGCTAGTTGAGCTCACCCTTTCTTTCACTGTTCTCTTTAGGAAATGAGAATATAATTGGGACGAGTCGGGGAACGAATTGACGGTCCAGATGGTTGTTTTAGTAGTCCTCACTATTCTATAAAATAGTGTGACAATAAATGTAATGAGGACTCCATTAAGTGTGGATATTGTCTATATGACAATATTCTTATTAAAACTCTTAGATTATGTTTTGTCGTATTTTACACATCTGTTGTATAATTAAGTTTGTATTTGATTTTTGTACCATGTATCTGGCGACTCAAGATGGGTGATGTATACCTGTTTTGGGGGCATCACAGTTGGTATCAAAGCTTAGGGATATGATCCCTGGCTGAGATGTGAGACAATAACTAGGAGGGGAGAGACAGGGAATTCCTTCGCTAGTATGACCTACCTAAGTTTATTTGGTATTTAATTGGTCGGTCATAGTATAGGGATAATGTGTGATATGTCAATTAACCCTTGTTTTGTGGCAGCGTTTAAAAATGGCAGCTGAAAATGTTAACAATGGAGCGAATGAGACCGTGGAGACGCGTCTAATCACAAACCAGGATAATGTGATGTCAGGCGAAGAAGGAATTAGAGATATCCATGTGATGAGTGAAGAATTAATAGTTGCACCCGAGCTAGTCACAAAGGTAGTAGTTGAGAGTGAGGAATAAGAGGAACTTGAGGAGAATTTATTAGAAGAACTTTATGATCAAAATGTAGTTACAAAATCGTATTCATGAGTTAGAAGAACAAGTTGAAGAACAAGGCGGTCGTGGGGCAAGGGGATACAACAATTCAAAATTATGTTACCCGATGTGCGATGCTTGAACAGAAGCACTCTTTGGCAGAGTATAAGATATTAGAGCTAGAATCTGAGAATTCTATGATCAAAATTCTGATGAAAGAAGAAACAACTGAACGAATGAGAATGGAGGATGCATGGATAAAAGTCGCACTACGTGCTGATATTATAGAAAAAGACATCTGATCCAATAAGGCCAAGATAGATGAAATGGATTTCTCATTTTGGACAACAATTGGGAGAATCCAACATCGAGTTCAGAATTACCCTGTGCAGAGCGGTCAACCCCAATTCAATATGGATCGGAGAGTAATGATTCAAATTATTGATCAGGAATACAACGAAGCAATTGAGGGTGGAATGTACTCCATAGCGAAGTTAAGTCCAGTTGAGACGGTAACACCGAAGGCAGATACGGATAAAACAAAGTCGGTGGTTTTAGGATGAGCATTTTTTGTGACTTCTTAAAAAGCGAGTGACCCGAACAAAGTTAGCACAAGTTAGTTAATTATAAATTCTTGCGAAGTCTATACCTTATTAGATACCGGTTCTACCCATTCTTTTATCTCTCTTGCTTGCGCTCAACGTTTAAATTTGACTCCGGAGAAATTAGACTTTGACTTATCGGTTGAAACTCTGCTAGGAGAAACCTTCATTACATGTGCAATCCAAGTCTTGGATGAGAGTCACAGTTTTGAATGATAATTTTATTATTAATAAATTTCCTGACGTATTCTTCAAGACTTCCTAGCCTACCCCTAGAGCGTGAAATCAAATTTTATATTGACCCCAGTACAAAACCCATTTCTAAAACCCTCAAATATTTTTCTTCACCCAAAACGAACGTATAATGCGCCAAAGATGTTGGCTCGAGCTGTTAAAGATTACGATCGTACCATTCAATACCACCGTGGGAAAGCGAACGTGGTAGCTGACGCGTTGAGTAGAAGATCATATGCGTTTACGAGTGCGATATTGTTAACACAAAAATCCATTTTGTTTAACTTACAAATGATGAAAATAGAGTTAATGATTCTAGGGACCCACGCAAAGATAACAAATATACGAGTATAATCGACATTAATCGCTAAAGTTAAAGCCGCTCAAGCTACACACCCGAGTCTGATGAATGTGAAGAAAAAGGTTCAAGAGTGCGTTATTCTAGAAGCAAGAATCGACGAAGAGAGGAAATCTCAACACTCGATTTAATTAGCCCATTTGAAATACTTGTTCGAGTAGGAACTATGGCTTATAGACTTGTTTTACCGCCAAGTATGTCGCATGTTCATAACGTTTTTTTTCACGTATCGATGTTACGTAAATATGTGGACGACCCGAACCATATTATTGAATTGGAATTAGACGAGATAGCAGAAGATTTAACGTATGAGGAGATACGTGTTAAAATCTTGGATAAGAAAGATTATATTCGACACTCAAAGGTTATACCTCAAGAGTTAGAATTTGAAGTGAAGTCAAGGTTTCCTCACCTATTCGGCATACCAGGTACGTTCGTAAATTTCGAGGGCAAAATTTCATGAGGGGAGATTGTAAGACCCCAAATTTTATGAATAAATATTTAATTTTCTCGAAATATTTTTTTGAATATTATGGTGTGAATTTGAGATAGTATTATAGTTGTGGGTAGTATTTATAAATTTTACAAAGTATGCAAGTTGTTATATAATATTCGATTGGTCGGGGAATATTCGTTTTAACAGGGATATTCATACGACGACACAATTATTGGTGGACCCCACAACGGAAGTATTGTCGTAGTTAGAAAACGACAGAGTTATCATTTTATAAAAATAACGGCGAAAGTGTTACCGTTAAAATAGTTGAACTACTCGGTAGTAAAAGTACAGTAATACGCATGGTTGCATAGTAGCACACGATATTAATTATTGATGCTTACGTGATAAGTCACTCAGTTATACTCAATTCTTGTTACAGTAATTGTTGCATCATATCTCTCATATTATTGATTCAATTATTGTCACAGTATCATCTGCATAATATGATATATTATTAAATCAATAATTGTGACGACAAAGTTATTCATATTATTATTTGCAATATTGACAATGTCTAGAAGTTCTGTCAAGGAGAGGTTTGGTCACCTAATTGCGCGCCAATAAGGAGAAATCCTTATCGGAAAGCCCCCTCTTTCCTGAGAACGACCTAGTTGTTAAATATTTTGAATTATAATATTAATGATGAATAAGTTCGTGTTGATTAAAGATAAAATTGATAGTTCCATTGTGTTGGAATTATTAGTTTTAATGAAAATCTACATTTATTTCGATAGTAATTAATATCTGGAGGTTATATTGATCAATTGGGTAATTAGCCAGATAAATGAGCAATTAATTGCTATTAATTCACATGCTTATAACTATGTGTTCACATGTGTGTACTATTGATTCACATTCTTATACTATTAGGGGAGTTAGTGTAAGATTGATAATACTTGCATGACTAAATTAGAAATAGAGGTATAGTTGAAGGTACTATACTGTAATTAATTTTTTTACATGATTATACTATTCAATCAGATGAATGAATTATTGATTCATATGATTTACTATTAGGGAAGGTGGTGCAAGTTTGATAATACATGTAGGACTAAATTAAATATGAAGAAAAAGAGGAATGTATTATACTGTAATATTTCGAGCCCCAAAATGAGCAAATATTGAAACTATATTTTCCTATAAATAGAAGCTCATTCCTTCATTATTTTTCAACAATTCACTAAAACTATAAAGCATTTATTATAGAGAGAAATTATAGAGAGAAAGAAGAAGATAAGTCTGCTACCTCACTATTCCAGTATCCAGTTTCTTTTAAAGTAAGGGGTATTATTCTTTTGTATTCATGAAGAGAGCTTCTGTTATTCCATTTTTTATTATTATGTTGGAATAACCTGTCTATGCGAAGTACCGCATACATGGTGAAATTCTTATGTTATTCCATTCTTTATTATTCTGTTGGACTATCCTGTATGTGCGGATTACGCATGACTTGGTTCCATTCTTTATTATTATGTTGGAATATCCTTTCTGTGCGTATTACGCATGACCTGGTTCCATTATTTATTATTCTATTAGAATAACCTGTCTGTGCGGTCTATCACATGCCTAGTGAATTCTTTTGTCATTCCATTCTTTGTTATTCTGTTGGAATAATTTTTCTATGTGGATTACCGCATGCATGGTGAATGATCCTTCGTATTCATTCTTTATTAAATTGTGGAAATGATCTGTCTATGTAGATTACCGCATGGCGGATAAAAATCCATTTGCAGTTTCGTATATTCTATTATACTTGTATGAGATGTCATTTCTTTTGTACTCGTCATGAAATATCATTTTTTTTGGTATTTTTCTTTTACGAGTTACTATTCATGGGTTACTATTCACCCAGTTACTATTCACTCTAGCGTATTCACTCGGGTATTTGGGTTACTTTTCATGTCGGGATACTATTCACGAGGTACTATTCTTGAAATACTATTTACGGGGTACTATTTACCCGAAAAATATATTTCTTTTCTGTCTAAATTATTTTTGGTACATGAATATTATTCTTGAATTTTACTCCACAAAGCAGTATCATGTTGGCAATTTGGATGATATTGATTTCTGGATAAATTAAATTATAAATCTTTAAAATTTATCCTTGAACTTGTTTTATTGAATTATTATGTCATTGTCATCATACTCATGCTTATATTGTGATGAAAGTCATCTTTGACTTACGTGCATAGATGGACTTGGTATGATTATGACCAGGGATTATTCGGTATAATCATGATCGTAATGTAACGAATGATGTGGTAAAAGTCATTATTGGCCTGTAGTTCATTGATGTACGGTTGTTGGTATGATTATGACCAGGGATTATTCGATATAATCATTACCATTGATGATTACATGAATATCCTTGGTCGTGATGCAGGGATGATTCGATTTTATTTGTTAAGCTGAGTCTCAACGATAAAGTTGATGAAAAACTTTCTAAATCATAGAAGATAGTAGATTTTATGCTCTACTTGACTCTTCTAATGGATTGTTTATTCCGCTGCAGTTGTTGATCTAAAACTTGTTGTCTATTGTATTCTATCAGTTATTATACTGTTGAAGGCTAAGGATAATTTATTCTGCATTATCTTAGTCATAATATTTCTTACTAAGCTAGTTGAGCTCACCTTTTATTTCACTGTTCTCTTCAGGAAATGAGAATATAGCAGGGACGAGTAGGGGAACGAATTGACGGTCTAGATGGTTATTTTAGTAGTCCTCACTATTCTATAAAATAGTGTGACAATAAATGTAACGAGGACTCCATTGAGTGTGGATATTGTCTAGATGACAATATTCTTATTAAAACTCTTAGATTATGTTTTGTCGTATTTTACATGACTATTGTATAATTAAGTTTAAATTTGATTTCTGTACCATGTATCTGGCGACTCAAGATGGGTGATGTATACCTGTTTTAGGAGCGTCACATGTGTAATACATGTCAAGTTATATTATGTGATACATAGAGGAATTAGAATCGAGATGTAAAGATTTATACGAAAATTGAATAAAGTGAATCATAGAATAATTTGATTCAGAGATTTGTAATTAATTCAAGTTAGGAAATCAATAAAAGATTTATTTTCAAAGGAGATTGAAAATGTTTAAATTATTTCGCATATTTATATAACATCAAATGTGATGTAATATAGGAATAGTAAATGTCCAAGATTAGAAACTTATAAAAGTTTGTGGGTCATTGTGCAGATCCTGGAAAGGAAATGAATTTATATTCTAAATTGTAATAAGTAAAGTTTTATTCGTTAAGTTATGAATGAAAAATATAAATAGTTTGACGATAGTAGTATCGTGGAGGGCCGAATTTGTGGTTCGAAGGGAGCTGAATTTGGGGGCGTCACAGTTGATAATGAGAAGAGAATGACGCGGATGTTTCTAAGAGGTTTGAAACTTGAGATACGTCAATACCTAATTTCTCACAAACTGTGTTTGTAT
Organism: Panax notoginseng; assembly: GCA_016801055.1. Lineage (NCBI taxonomy): Eukaryota > Viridiplantae > Streptophyta > Magnoliopsida > Apiales > Araliaceae > Panax > Panax notoginseng. The sequence goes on from CM029014.1 coordinate 179,449,230, forward strand.
TTAGATGTTGTAAATAGGGCTCGGTTATTAGAGCGCGATAATGAGTTAACCCAACCAAGAGAAGCAGCCGACAAATCGATAATACCAATGGTAGCAGTCATCGAAGTGGTGACAACAAACGTGGAGGGAATCAACATGCAAGAAATGGTAACCACTTCGGTGGTAATCATGGCCAAGATAATAGAAGTGGAAATTTCAAGAAGAGGAAATTCAATAATGATGGAAAAACATCAGCACCAACACCTGTTGTTAAGGAAGGAGAAAGACCGTCGGTCGTATGTTACAAATGAGGAGGCGAGGGACACATCAGTCCAAACTGTACGCAGCAGTCCAAAGCATGTTACAATTGTGGAAGAGAAGGTCACCTAGCCCAATTTTGTCATGCACCGAAGTCAAGTCCAGCTGGGATGGAGGCATCAAAGGCTGTCCCAGACACTACAAAACCGGTAGTTCAAGGGATAGCGTTTGTCGTAACCTCCCAAAAATTGAGAAATTCGAACGAGGTGATAACCGGTAAGCTAATCATAAACTCTAGTGAAGTCTATACCTTATTTGATACCTGTTCTACCCAATCTTTTTATTTTTCCTACTTGTGCTCAACGTTTAAATTTGACTCTGAAAAAATTAAACTTTGACTTATCTGTTGAAACTCCTTTGGGAGAAACCTTCATTACATCCGCTGTTTATATGTCTTGTTTAATCCAAATCGGCACTCGCACATTACTTGTCGACCTTATCACTTTGAAAATACTTGCGTTTGATGTGATTTTAAAGATTGATTGGTTAACTACTCATCATGCAAAAATTGATTATTTTTGTAAGGTTGTTAGCTTTCATATTCCTAATCAATCTATTATGTGAATTCAAGCAACCAAACCATTAAAGTTGATCACTGTCATATCAAGCCATAAAGCTATTCGTTTGTTGAAAAATGGATGTCAAGCTTTCTTAGCCCATGTCACAGATTTAAACAAAAATACGTCAAATTTGAATGATATTTTTATTGTTAATAAATTTTGTGATGTATTCCCTGAAGAACTTCATAGCATACCCCCAGAGCGTGAAATCGAGTTTGGTATTGACCTTGAACCTAGTACAAAACCCATTTCCAAATACTCATATAGAATGACTCCTATTGAACTTCAGGAGTTAAAAACCCAACTACAGAAATTGTTAGATATCGGTTTCATTCGTCCCAGTATGTCTCCTTGGGTTGCTCCTGTTCTATTTGTGAAGAAGAAATATGGAAGTATGCAACTTTGTATTGACTATCGGGAGTTGAATCATGTCACCATCAAAAATAGGTACTCGTTACCTCGCATTAATGACCTTTTTGACTAGTGGCAAGGCGCCAAATTCTTTTTAAAGATCAATCTTCATTCCAGATATCATCAGTTAAAGATTAAAACTAATGACATCCCAAAAACTGCTTTCAAAACTCGGTACAGACATTATGAATTCCTAGTCATATCTTTTGGATTGACTAATGCTCCTGCTACCTTCATGGATATGATGAACCGAGTATTCAAGGAATATTTGGATCATTTCATGGTTGTCTTTATTGATGACATCCTCATATACTCCAAAAGCCGTGAAGATCATGAACAACACTTGAGGCTGATACTCCAAAAGCTTCGTGAAAATAAGCTATATGCCTAGTTGAAGAAATGCGAGTTCTGGCTTGAGGAAGTAGCATTCCTTGGGCACGTGATATTAAATCATGGAATATCTGTTGACCCGGCAAAGATTAAAGCAATTCAAAGATGGGAGCAACCTAAGTCATTGACCGAAGTATGTAGCTTTCTCGGCTTAGCTGGTTATTATCATAGATTTGTAGAAAGGTTATCTCGAATTACTACTCAATTAACTCAGCTGACTCGGAAAGATAAAAAATTCGGTTGGAGCGAGGAATGTGAGAAAAGTTTCAAGAACTCAAGAGGAGACTCATTTCAGCACCTGTTTTGACAATACCATCTGGCTCGGAAGGATTTGTCATCTACAGTGATGCTTCAGGTAAAGGGTTAGGATGTGTTCTCATGCAACATGGGAAAGTCATAGCCTATGCCTCATGGCAACCCAAAGAACATGAGAGGAATTATTCTACTCATGATCTAGAGCTGGCAGCTGTCGTTTTGGCGCTTAAGATTTGGAGGCATTACCTGTATGGAGAGAAGGTGGAGATCTATACGGATCATAAAAGCCTCAAATATTTCTTCACTCAAAAGGAACTCAACATGCGGCAACGACGTTGGCTTGAGCTGTTGACAGATTACGATCATACCATTCAATATCATCCTGGAAAAGTGAACATAATAGTTGACGCATTGAGTAGAATATCATATGCGGGTACAAGTGCGATATTGTCAACGCAAAGACCCATTTTGTATGACTTACAAAGGGTGGAGATAAAGTTAAAAACTCCAAGGACCCACGTGATGAATGCAAATATACAAATAGAACCGACTTTAATCGATAAAGTTAAAGATACACAAGCTACAGACCTGGAGCTAATGCGTATGAAGAAGAAAGTGCAAGAAGGTACTATTCCGAAAGCAAGAATCGATGAAGAAGGAATACTTCGAGTCAAATCCAGACTTTGTGTTCCTAACGATTCTGACTTGAACTATAAAATCATGATGGAGGCGCACAACACACCGTTTGGAATTCATCCTGGTAGTACCAAAATATATCGTGATCTTCGACATACATTTTGGTGGATCAATATGAAGAGAGAGATAGTAGGGTTTATCTCAAGGTGTCTAACTTGTCAATGAGTTAAGGCGGAGCATCAAGTGCCAAAAGGTCCATTGCAACCACTTAAAATTTCAAAATGGAAGTGGGAGCACATTACCATGGATTTCGTTACTAGTCTCTCCAAGGTTTCTCAAGGCATAGATGCGATTTGGGTCATTATTGATAGATTGACCAAGTCTGCTCGTTTCTAACTAATATGAGAAACTTATTCACTTTAACGTCTTGCTCGTATATACATAAATAAGATTATAAGACTGCATGGTATGCCAGTATCCATAGTTTCTGATCGAGACCCAAGATTCACTTCACGATTTTGGGTTAGTTTGCAAAAAGCTATGGACACAGATTTATGATTTAGTTTGGTATATCATCCTCAAACAGACGAGCAGTCGGAGAGGACTATTCAAACTCTTAAAGATTTATTAAGAATTTGTGTCCTTGACTTCAAAGGAAGTTGGGACAAGTTCTTGTCATTGGTAGAATTTTCTTACAACAACAGATATCAAGGAAGTATTGACATGGCTCCATTTGAGGCATTGTATGGAAGAAAGTGTCGTTCTCCAGTATGCTGGGATGAGGTGGGTGAAGCAACGTTTTTGGGACCGAAGTTGGTACGTATGACTACAGAAAAGATTCAAACGATCTGATAACGTATAAAAACCTCACAAGATTGACAAAAGAGTTATGATGATCTTCATCGAAAGGACGTGGAATTCAATATTGGAGATCATGTGTTTTTACGTGTTGCTCCATGGAAAGAAGTTACGAGATTGGGAAAGAGAGGAAAGCTCAATCCTCAATTCATTGGCCCATTTGTAATCCTCGATCGAGTAGGAACTTTGGCCTATAGACTCGCCTTACTACCAAGTATGTCTCATGTTCATAACATTTTTCACATATCTATGTTACGTAAATATGTGAAAGACCCGAACCACATTATTGAATAAGAACCGGATGAAATAGCGGAAGATTTAACGTATGAAGAGTTATCTGTTAAAATCTTGGATAAGAAGGATCATATTCTACGCTCTAAGGTTATACCTCAAGTCAAAGTTTTGTGGAGAAACCACAATGTTGAGAAAATGACCTGGGAGTTAGAATTTGAAATGAACTCAAGGTATCCTCACCTCTTCAACATACCAGGTACGCACCCTAATTTCGATGACGAATTTCATAAGAAGGGGAGGTTGTAAGACCCCAACTATTATGAATAAAGATTAATTTTCCTCGAAATATATTTTTGAATTATATGGTGTAGATTTGATATAATGTTACAGTTGTGGGTAATATTTACAAATTTTACAAAGTAAGCAAGTGGTTATAAAATATTCGATTGGTCAGGGAATATTCGTTTTAACAGGGAATATTCGTATGACAACACAATCATTGGTGGACCCCACAAACAGAATTATTGTCGGAGTTAGAAAACGACAGAATTGTCTTTTTATAAGAATAACGGCGAAAGTTTTACTGTTATACTGTTGAAATACCCAGTGGTAAAAGAGCAGTAATACGCGTGGTTGTATAGTGGCACACAGTATTGATTATTGATGCCGTGAAAAGTCACTCAGTTATACTCAATTATTGCTACAGTAATTGCTGCATAATATCTCTCATATTATTGATTCAATTATTGTCACAGTATTATCTGCATAATATTTTATATTATTAAATCAATAATTGAGACGACAAAGTTATTCATATTATTATTTGTAATATTGACAATGTCTAGAAAGTTCTGTCAAGGAGATGTTTGGTCACCTAATTGCGAGCTAATAGGGAGAAATCCTTATCAGAAAGCCCCCTCTTTTCTGTGAATGATCTGGTTGCTAAATATTGTTAGTTATACTATTAATGATGAATACGTTCGTGTTGATTAAAGATGAAATTGATATTTTTATTGTGTTGGGATTATTAGTGTTGGTGGAAATCGACATTTATTTCGATAATATTTGATTTCTGGAGGTTATATTGACCAATCGGGTAATTAATCTGATAAATGAGCAATTAATTGCTATTAATTTACATGCTTATAACTATTTGTTCACATGCATGTACTATTAGGGGAGGTGGTGTAAGATTTATAGTACTTGCATAACTAAATTAAAAATAGAGGTATAGATGAAGGTACTCTATCGTAACAATTTTTTTCACATGTATAGAAGTATTAATTCACATGAATATACTATTGATTCACATTCATGTACTATTATGGGAGGTGATGCAAGTTTGATAATACTTGCATGACTAAATTAAAAATGAAGAAAAAGATGAAGGTATTATACTGTAATATTTTGAGCCTTAAAACAAGCAATTATCGAAACTATATTTTTCTATAAATAGAAGCTCATTCTTCTTTTATACTCACCAATTCACTGAGACTCAGAAGAGCAATTATAGAGAGAAAGAAGAAGAGAAGTATGCTACTTCACTATTCCAGTATCCAGTCTTCTTATGAGGTAAGGGATATTATTTTTTTCAGTATTCATAAGGAATAATATTTTCTTCTATACTCTGTAGTATGTGAGTAATATTATTTTGTCTCGTATTCCTGATTATTCCCTCATTTTGTTAAAGTATTGCTTCTATACTTCATGAAATTAGTAAAATATCCTTGAAATTTGCGCTTCATCTAGTATCATTTAACAAGGATATTTTATGCACATTCTTGTTAAATTTTAAGCTTTTCATTCCGGAGTACTGTCCATGAGTACTATTCATTTATACGATACTATTCACAAAGTTCTATTCAGGGAGTACTATTCATAAAGTACTATTCACAGGTACTATTTATAAAGTACTATTCACGAGTACTATTCAAAAAGTACTATTCCCAGAGTACTATTCACTTAGGTACTATTCACCCGAAGCACTAATCATAACAAAAATTAATTTCTTTTCGGTCCAAATCATTTTTGATACAATATTATTCTTGAATTTTACTTCACAAAGCAGTATCATGTTGACAATTTGGACATTATTGAATTCTAGATAAATTAAATTACAAATCTTTAAAAACTTAATTGGCCTTTGCTTTCTTTTAATTGAATTCTTATATCATTGTCATCATCCGCATGCTTATATTGTGATAAAAGTCATCTGTGGCTTACGTGCATAGATGTACTATTGAATGGTATGATTATGATTAGGGATTATTCGGTATAATCATGACCGTAATGTTACAAATGATGTGATAAATGTCCTCATTAGCCCGTAGTGTATTGATGGACAATTATTGGTATGATCATAACTATTGATGATTACATGAATATCATTGGCCCGTAGTGCAGGGATGATTCGATGATGTGGTTTATTTATTAAGCAGAGTCTCATCAATAAACTTGATGAAAAACTTTTTATAAATCATAGAAGATAGTAGATATCATGTTTTACTTGACTCTTCTAATGGATTGTTAGTTCCGTTGCAGTTAAACTTGATGTTTATTGTATTTTTATCAGTCATAATATTTTTTACTGGGTTAGTTGAGCTCACCCTTTTGCTTTCATTGTTCTCTTCAGGAAATGAGAACAAAGCCCAGACTAGTCGGGAAACAGAGTGACAGTTCGACATGGTGGCTATAGTAGTCCTCACTATTTTATGAAATAGTGTGATAATAAATGTAATGAGGACTTCATTTGAGTTTGAATATTGTCTATGAAATAATATTTGTGTAAAAACTCTAAGCTACACTGTTGTCGTATTGTATAAAAGAAGTTTGTATTTGATTTATGTACCATGTATTTGGCGACTCAGAATGGGTATTGTATACCTATTTTGGGGGCGCCACAGTTGGTATCAAAGCTTAGGGATATGATCCCTGGCTGAGATGTGAGACTAGAACTAGGAGGGGAGAGACGGGAAATATCGCACACTTTACTAGCTATGTGTTCGTTACACATTTAAAACTCATAGATGCATGATTCATATACTTCTTTCGTTTTGCAAATTGTAATAAATCTGAGTTTTCTATAACCATTACTTGGTCATATTCTTAAAACATCACTTAAGTCAAGCATTGAAGCTTAATACATTCGTACACAAATGCTTGAGGGTTCATATTACAATTTAAACAGCCAGGCAACACTGTTCTGTAGCTCAGCTGCACTGTATTTTGGCCTGGGATGGGCGCAGCTGCTCCATCCCCTGGCCAGACCAAATTGAAATCTTTATCTCTCAGTTTACACCTCATTTCTTACCATGCTAACATATAACACATACACACATTAAGAGGTCTTGGTCCAAGTTTGGTGCCTATTGTGTTTACTTTAAGCTATATTCATACATTATAGATTTATTGCCATTTATTTCACTGCTAAGCGAGTTCATGCAATAAGGGTATAACTATGTAACCAATAACGATGTTAAATAACTTTCAATACACATGATTACGTGCATTCATCTTATCTACAAATGACTAGCATAGTTTGTCACTTGAAAACTTATTTTAAAATCATGCTCTAATGACTTTTATTATGTCAAACTAGATAAGTGCACTTATAGACCATGTTTAATGACATTAATAGTACTAGCATGCCATCCTACAAGTCTAGAGGGTAGGAAACATAATGCTCATAGGCATTAGTTTGCACAGCGTCCAAGTTTGTCTTTAAAAGTCATTCTAAGCCAAATTAAAGCAACTTAGTGCATGTAAAACTACTTTTAAATCTCATTTCATAACTAACTAAGCCATGTACGTATGTTATCACATTTAGGACTTTAAGTACACAAGTTCCTTTAAGTTCGTTCTCAAAGTTTCAAGTTTTCTTTAGAAATATACACTAAAGCGACTAATAGGTTTATAGACACTTGAAATTTTCTTTTCCTGTTACTAACCATGCAGAAGGGCAAAAGTGTCTTTTTCTCACTCGAGAGATAACCCTGGAGGACCACAACATCAATTTTTACCTTGGAGATAGCCACGGGAGATCTAGTTTCCAATCCCTGAGATAACCCCGGGAAAACAGTTTTCAAACCCATAGATAACCCCGGGAAAGTCAGTTTCAACCCCGGAGATAGCCCCGGAGGATCAAGTTCAAAGCTTGGAGATAACCCCAGGAGGTCAAACCAACCTCAGAGATAACCCTGAGGACATTCAGAGTCAACAGCAGGCCAACCTCAGAGATAACCCTGAGAAAAGACTGCTACAACTGCGCGAAAATCGGAGATAACCCCGGAAGGGGCAAAATGGTTATTTTTCCAATTTAACTTCACGTCAAATCAAATACACTCATTTCAACTCAAATTACTTCAAAAGAAGTCTGATAAGAACAATATCTTAACTTTGGAGCGCAAACTACGCAAAATAGATCACCGGATTGCCTGACGAAAACTCGAAAATGCTATTTCGGTCATAGACCCATCTTCCTGGAATCAAAAAAGGGTAAATCCTATGTCATTGTATAGCTCTCAGAAAGAGCTTTCCAGAATGGTATGGCACGCTTCCATCGGACTCCCGAATTGAAAGTTTTGAAGGTTCGAGTGAACAGTACGTTCTTCGAGTGTACGTACTTCGACACGGCGGGACCCACATTACCCTGGGCATCTCGGGCAGCCCTAGGTAGACCTACAACATCCCCCTCTGTATATAGAGGGCTTGGGGTGGCCTTATTTGTAAGAGAAATAGCGAGGAAACCCTGTTCAATTTGCTTTTTGTGCACACTATAAACTGAGTGCTTTCTTATTTCAAACACTTTTGAGCTTATATTTTGTCATATTTTTACCGGCGGGAGCCTAGTGTTCATCCATTTAAAGTTATTGAAGTCTTCTCTGGAAGTCTACTGTAAGCCTTCTTACACACCTTAAAGCCTTTCTCTTCATCTTTGCACACACCATTCTTCACGTTGAGAGTCTTGTTGCGTGTGTATGCTCGGACTTCGGTCCGTGGTTTCATTTCAGTTTGTATATATATATATGTCAACTGTTGTCGGACTTTGTTCGATGTGCCTGGATTTTACATCCGGAGCGTTTACTACTATTATATATATATATATATATATATATATATATATATATATATATATATATATATATATATTTACAGCTTTTATATATATATCTGCTTAATGCTTTCATATCAATTGTGGAATCATGTGAGCCTAGGAATCATGTGATCATAGATTCAGTCTACTGGATCTAGATTCGGTTCCCGTGATGGACATTTTGAGCTATAAGCAGCTTTTAAATTTATTCATGGTGTTTGGATTTCATCAGATGGTTTTCATGCCCACATGGAGTACGATACTACTTTGTACATTATTTTCTTGAATATGCCTCGCATCTCAAAAATAAAAAGCAATCCTGCCGAACACTTAATAAAAATGGGAGTGTAAAAGGTCTCAATTACTATTGAGCACAAGAGTTTAAAAAACCTTTTTTTACAAAACATCACTGCTATATCTTGATTAAAACTTAATTTTTACACAAATTTAAACCCTGTGTATATAGGTGCGAACGAGGCCTCGCACTACATCCATAAATAACACATTAACCCACACACACACACACACTCATATAATAGTTTCTTGAAAAGTGGCGGTCACCGTGGTAACATGGATGTCGGGGGGTGTCTAATACCTTCCCTATGCTTAATCAATCCCTCGGACCTTTATGAATCTCGGTTTCATAGACCCGTTTAGCAGTGTCACATCACTGGGTCAATGTGCAAACCTTTTCTCAGTTGTGTTGGTACAACTATATAAAAAACCAACTGGCGACTCTTAACAGTCCATTGTCGACGTGATACATGTCGGACCTTTTTCACTTGTGTTTTTCAAACAAATCTCACCTAACATTAGAACACCAAAGAACAAGTAACGAAAAGGGACAAATAAAATTCCCGACGTCGACATGTGGTGACTCTGTTGGGGACTCCAGTAAGAGGGCTTAAGCTGTTATTACAATCTTTTCAAAACTATTATATGCTTGTGTGTGGATGTTGCATTGACATTGGAATAAATGTGTACGAATGCATTTACTTATTGCACTTAGTGCTTCACACCATATCTGTTTGTGATATTAGTGCTTTGCACATGTCATCATTTCCATACGGTGAGACATGTTGTATGTGAATGTATGTTGTGTGGTTCCTCCACCAGGAGGCTATCCTATCGGTGTTTGATTACTGGACTCGTAGGAAGACTAATTCCAACAAGGCTCAGGAAAGGCACCACCCAAATTCGCTCCAATTGAAAGGCCGGATTAACTTCCTGTCAAGTAAATTGTGATGATTTGTGAACCTTCATGCAAAAAATCCGCGAGAGTAGCCTAAGATAGGTCAGCCTCTGATAAACCAAACGCGAAGGAAAGTCTCTTCATACTTTTCCATTTCAATTACTTGTAATTTCATTTCCATGTCAATCTCAATGGAAAAAATATGAATGAATGTGTACATGCATTCCCTTTTATCTGGCATGCTATCTTGTCACACAAACAACTGACATCCGTTTTGCAGGATAATACTCTTAAAACAGACACATCACATAGCATGTAACATTTCCACATTCCATAAGACTAAAATACGTAAGTCTTTTTGTAGGGAAACAATCGGTCCCGTTACCCGTTCAAAGTCCAAGAAGGCACTAAGCCCACCGTCAGACATGGCTACAAGTGCCCAGCCTTATCCTACTCTTGTTTCCCTAGAAGAGTTTGAAGGATTAAGGAATCAGATAGCAGTATTGGTTATCTTTCTAAAAAACAAAGTAAAGACACTCGGGGTCAGACAGTGCCAACTCAAATAGAGTCATTCACCCCAGGGGGTAGTCAAGGTATTGACAAAAAGATAGAAACCCAGATAGCTGAACCTCATTCCAATAAAGGAACCAACAGAACCCCTGAAATCACAAAACTCAGGGATGATCGAGAAATTGGGGATATAAGAAAGAAAGTCCAACAAATGGAGGAAACTATCCGATCAATCAAAGGGACTGAAAACTATGGAAGTGTCACCTATTCAAATCTTTGCATATTCCTAGGGGCTCGATATCCTACCAAATTCAAAGTCCCATAGTTTGAAAAGTACAATGGAGCAGGCGATCCCTATACACACCTAAAAGTATATATTGGCGAACTAGGGTCTTATGCTGAAGATGAAAGCCTCAAAATGCAGCTTTTCTAAAGGAGTCTCATTGGAGAGGCTAAATCATGGTATGCCCGACTTGACAATGCCAAAATCTACAACTGGGAATAATTGGCCCACACCTTTCGAAATCAGTATAGTTTTTAGTTACAAACGGCACCGGATCGATACCAAGTGACTAAAGTTAAAAAGTAAAGTACTGAATCTTTCCAAGAATATGCCCAAAGGTGGAGACATCTAGCAACGCAGGTCATTCCATCAATGACAGAAACTGAGATGGTAATCACGTTTATTGATATCCAAGAGGCTCCATACTACGAGAGGATCCTAGCAGGCATAGGAAAGCCATTCTCAAAAATGATCAAACACGGCAAAATGGCAGAAATGGGCCTGAAGGCAGGCAAGATTAAAGACTTCACTGCCTTGGAAGCAGGCGTCAAGCATATACAGACTGGCAAGTATGCGAGCGATCCCAAGGGTGTACCCGATAAAGGCATTGAAGATGTATCCCTTGTTGTACAAAGGCAAGCTAGGAGACCAACCTACAGTCCCCCCATTTGGAAAATGCAAGACAATCTGCCATCTCAACAACAGGCTGCATTCAACCAATGCCCAGACAAGAAAAGGAAATTTGAAAGAACGAAAAATTGGGTGTTCACTCCACTTGGCGATTCCCTTGAACATGTTTTGGTGATATTAATGGATCACAAGAAAATTATCGAATTGGTCCCACCTCTGGAACCAGGGAGCAAAAGATACAATCCAAGCCAAAAATGTGCTTACCATTCAAGGTCTCCAGGACACGATACACTAGATTGTTGGTCTTTAAAGCATAAAGTTCAAAATCTGATCGTAAGTGGCAGTAGTGTGGTCCAACAACCTGATCAACAAAATGTCAACACCAACATTCCGTTGCAGCATGATACGGGGGAAGTAAACATGATTGGGTCAAGAAGCGCTGAAATATATCCAATTCGTAAGTGCATACGTAGGATGGAAGAATACCCCCAAAGACACAGATCAAATTTCCTAAAGTGGGAAAACTCGGAGGAGGGTATGATAGTAATGCTAAAATTAGAGACAATCCAGAATTAAGTAAATCTGCTAGCTAAGCTGTTAGTGCGCCAACATCAAGATACGAGGTAGTTTTTCACTCAACTATTAGAAGGCCAAGAAAAGGAGGATGATAAAATTGCTAAAAGATCTCGCCAACAAAAAATCGATCGGGGGAATGCGAATTCTCAAAGAAGAAAGATCAAACAACCTCCACAAGAGTCCGAAAATTCATCCCTCTAAACAAATCAAATGAAGAAATGCTACGCGTTCTGATAAGCGAAGGAGGGATTACTGAGTTGCTGCCTCCTATAAATCCCAAGATAAAGAGTTAGGATTCCACCAAGATATGTCTCTACCATTCTTGTAACGACCCTAAAATCTATACAATTTAAATCCCGACTTCGGTCGTTAACCATACATTCAACCTCTAAATAATACATCATTATTCGATGTTAAACTTAATAAAATTACGGAATATTTAAAACTTTTATACATTTCCTTATTTCTTGCCCTGGATCGCAACCATTACATTACATCTCTTTGATTCAATCTTATGTCATGAATCGTTACAACAAAATAACTATACAAAGTCTTAAATCATAACTAAATATTCATATACATTAGATAGCTCAACTTACATTTCAACAATATGTTACGTTCAAAATATGAAATACATTTTTCATAAAACATAAGTAATCTTCGTGAATATAGATCTCTATAACTCACATAGCACGTATCTTTACCTTAAAATCTTGACCTGCAAAAGTGGTTATTTGCAAGAGTGAGCTCGACAGCCCAGAAAAGTCTAACAATTTTCATGCATCACATAACACATAATAACATGCTCGATATACATCTCATTAAAGTAACATGGCATACATGCTTTTAATTCCAATAGCAAATATAAAGATTGAGTTCCTTACTCAATCATCATTACTTAGCCAAAACAATGCAGTCATATATTGACTTTAACATTTCATGATTCAACATGCATAACATATCATGCAATTTAAAATAGTTCATCAAGTCCACGTAGAAAATAGGAACCGAAAGACTTGCCTTAATCGTTGTTTACCAATAATAGTTTAACAGCTTACAGCTATCTGCACTTCACGTGCCCTACGCAATTATATAATCATACACATAAAATATTAGTCACATAATAACACATAGTAATTGTAATGTAAACTCTACTCTACGTCTCATAACCCTTCCTATCATAAATACACAATGTTCAACTTAATTGTGTTAACTTTCAACTTATATCTCCCTATATTTTATTTTCGCAGTTCATTCAAGTGCTTAAGTCTTACTAGGACTACTTATTAGTTTTATATTAAACCCATTCCATATCTTATAATATCCATTTCAATGGAATTGAAACACTTTTTAAGTTCATTAACACTTGGCACGACGTTTCGACGTTCATTCGTCACACGCCAGATTTGCCTCTCTTGTGTATGTTTACTATGCTTCTATAACTCATCTAATACATCATATATTAATGTTAAACATCATTATATTTACTATTATTCATGTTTTGTAACTTAGGACAACATCTTTTATGGTCTGGAGCACGACACATGCATATGTGCATGTCCGACACCCTCCGATTGCCTCCGAAAACACAACAGTCCTAAAGATGACAATTTTAACCCATCCTAATGACCTCAAATTGAAAAATCTAAAGAATGAAAGTTGTAGGTCTACTCATCCGCATTCTGGATCATCTTGAATCACCTCAATCGGAGTTCATATGAGAAAGTTAAGGATATTTTACTACGGGAGGTAAAAACTGTCCAACCCAGACCACTTTTCCGGCGCCGGGGAGCGGAATAGTGGCGCTGGGGTGCGAGCTACAGCGCTGGGGCACGAGATACAGCGCTGGGGTGTGAGCTACTGGACCGTTTTGGCGCTGGGGCGCAAACCTTGGCCCCAGGGCGCGAAATTTGGCGCTGGGGCGTGAATTTTGACGCTGGAGCGCCGAAACTCGCAGAACCCAACCACGAAGAACAGAATAACTATTTTTTTTATCTATTACTTCAATTCTAACACTAATTAACATCCATAACTTCATCGTAAACTACACATAAATGTTTAACAATCATCCATATAACAATTACCAACAATTAAACAACTACTTTAGAAAACTTCATTATTTGAAAACACTGTTTTTAAGAAAAACTCCATTGTTAACGTTGTTTAACACTGTAATATCAATAATAACCCAAACTTGATTACTTTAAAGTACGATTCTCTGAAATTCATACCCAATTAACATACATAAGCTTCAATTTCACAATTAGCATACGATAAAATACTAATTTTGTTATACTCCAAAACATGTTCATGTTCATCCTCATGTCCACTGTAAAACTAATTTCTTCTTTCTCTTTGAACGTATTTTAGCATAAAACATATATATACATTTATGCTAGTATAACCATTAAAATTACAAATACACATAATTTCCTAACCAATTATAAAATCATGGTTTTACAGAAAGTTTGTAAAGAATTTTATGTTACCGTCAAATTCAAAAACACAGAGACTTAGAGATTATAACGTAAAACATATATGTTAAGGTTATGTAACATACCTTTTTGTTGCTTAAGAAATCCTTATTAAACACTGAGAATAAGTTTTGGTGGCTTTGGAATCACAGACTTGTCTTTCTCTCAAAATCTCTCAAACTTTATGAAACTTTTCTTTCTTCTTCCCTTTTCTCTCTTAGGCTTTAGCCAAATAGATTAGATGTAACTAAAATAAACTAACGTATCTTTTCAAAAGTTTTAAAACTGACGCCACTAATGGCATTATTAAAACGGCGGTTACCACAAATTATTATACATTATTTATATTTTCTTTATTTACTTTATATTATTAATAAATCAAATTTAGAAATCCAAAATCCATAAGGCTCCGTTTGGCAAAACGCTTTAAAATTAAAGACTTAATATATATTTAAGGCTTGTTTGGCAAAATAAATTAAAACTACTTTAATTTATTTTAATAACCACTTATAGTAAAGTTATTTGTCACACTTCTAATTAATTAAGTTTTCATACTTAATTTAATTAATTCTAATAACAATTCATAATATTATAACTTTCTAACTTAATTATTAAATTAGAATACTATCTTAGAATTTTCTTAACTCATTAATTATTTATTAAATAATTAATTAATCAACTCAAATCAAAACAAACAAACATTTATGCACGATAAATACATCCATTAAATATTTATATAATTCAATAAATATTTAAATATTATAATTAAAAATCTGGATTGTTACATCATTCCCTCCTTACAAGGATTCTGTCCTCAGAATCACAACTCAAACCACTCATTCGTTACAATCTTCCCTACTTACAAAGATTCTGTCCCCAGAATCGAAGACACAAATTACACAAATAACTCAGAAAAATCTTTCATCATTTTATCTAAATATAGATTTTATATTTCCTACTATATTCATTACCTAACAAATTCTAGGTTTCATTTCATAACTTTCATTTGAACTCAATAATATTTTGAGTATTATATACCTTTTAACCCATTCATTTCCTTTTCTAAGGATCGTTATCATCAACACTCGGGATATTACATTCACCCTTTCTTCTAAGAATTTCGTCCTCGAAATTTTATTTATTAATTTTTATTCATTCATTCTATCAAATTAGATTTTACATTACTACTTCATTCATTCCTTAGGTTCTATAACCACTTCTTCCACAAAGATCATTCTATAATTCATACAGTTATTAACTTTTCTATTAAAAGTTTCACATTATTCTTTAATAACTCATATCCTTCTGACTTCAAAATCTATTCTCTCACTTATTCGACATATTCATCATTCAGTGTCGTATTCTATGACTCACTTCTTTCTAAGGAATATCATCCTTACCACATTCACCTTTTAGAATACCAAGAATCTTCCACAATTGCTCAATAATTGGGAAGCGATATGAATAACAGGAATTTAAAAGATTCCAAATCATGCTGAGGGTCATAATACCACGAACTATGTCCACAGTTGCAAGTAATCTTTCAACTTCAACTTTAACAGTCATAAGACTATAAGGACCCCCGTACTTAGGGTGTTAAGCCCTTCGTACGATGTAGTGTGCACAAACATTTAAACGCTATGCGTATGTCCATAGTTATAAGTAATCTTTCAACTTAAATTTTAATAGTCAGAAGACTATAGGGACTCCTCGTAGTTAGGGTGATCAACCCTTCGTACAATGTATTGTGCACAAACATCTCAACGCCTCTGCGTAATCCCCTATAAAAGGGTTGTTCATCTCAGCTTTTAAACATCTGAATCCACACCAAAATAATTTGGTTTGGCATAACTTCTCAAGAAACTCTTGAATTTCATGAACACATTTTAATATTCGTCTAGCTGAATCAAATAGCATAGACTTCTACAACAATTCGGACGTCAATCGAAAT
This sequence comes from Panax notoginseng, assembly GCA_016801055.1. Lineage (NCBI taxonomy): Eukaryota > Viridiplantae > Streptophyta > Magnoliopsida > Apiales > Araliaceae > Panax > Panax notoginseng. The sequence continues at coordinate 179,465,579 of CM029014.1, forward strand.
ATACATACACACACACACACACACACACACACACACACACACATATATATATATATATATATATATATATATTCTCATATCTTAAAGAAATCTCAAAAATCTTTTTATGACGTCATGATACCGCACTGTATTTACAGTCCGTTGAGGATTCCGTCATTTGGTGACTTTATCATACTACATCATACCACAGTGGGTTGATGATCCTTAGATCACATCCAACACTAGGTAATACTGCATTGATGACTCCATCGTTTTTATTATCTTTGCACCAGGTTACATGATGCATTAATGATATAAAATACATTTTGATATATTGCAAATTATTTTTGTCTAGCCGAAGTAATTAGCATAGACATACGAATAACAGTATTGTTGTTAAAACTCATTGGTTCCATCATTTGATCCAATGTTTTTTAAGAAAATAAAATTGTAAACATCAGCACGAAGTCAATAAATTTCGAAAGTCTAGCATAGCTAGTAGATTTATAATACTTATGCTTCCACCATCAACTCCACTTTCTATAATGATTCATTGCTTAATAGGTCTATCTAATCATATCATCCTCAATACTCCATTCACACTTAATTATACCCCAGTTCGTCAAACTTACCACACGTTATGAGTTCAGGAACTTGCCACAATCATATGAGTTTAAGAACTTATCCTAGTCAGACCATAGGCGTCCATTCGCTGAGGGGTTCAAAAATATACCATATAATTATGAGTCACGAACCTACCATAAGTATGAGTTTTAAGAACTCGCACTTAACCTTATAATATTCTCTAACTATACTCTACCTATCTGTTATACACATGAGAAAAGAATCACCTTCTTAACAGGCATATAGCAAATAGCGCGTCACAAACATTCCAATGATTATCAATGTGATAAACTGAGTGTAAGCACAAAATCCTCGCCCATACAAAGGTTTGTACAACTCAGCCATCACATGAGTTCTTAATTGAAATCCCACCTAACTCTATCTTTCTTTTAACTTGCTCTTTGCTCGATACGAATTCCCCATATCACATCATCTATAACTCCTAATGAGTTATCTCGTACTATTTCATAGTACACCATCTTTATATCATTAAGCTATAATCATTCAAACATTACAGACCATCTTTCTTTTATAACTTAAACAGATCACGTCGTGACCTTATTCTATAATCATCTCTCTTAAAATTCTTTTGTTAACTCGTGATCGTTTTGTTTTACGATCCTCATTCTTTCTCTTTTTCATCATTTACGACATTATTCGTTATCTTGGCTATTGGAGTTAGGAAACTCCCATTTCTTATCTTTATATCTCTTCAAGATTGTTCTTTGAATCTTCTTGTTTATATAACAATTCTTACTTTAAGAATTCTTAACTTCAGTTACATCGCTCAAAATTTCATTCGAGTTCTACACTTTAATCATACGTGTCCATTTCTACACTTGGTACACATCGAGTCTCTAACAGTTTCAATATGGTACGCTGAGTGGTTTCCCACAAACAACCAACAAACTAGGTTCCGAGTTGCTAGTTCGTATATACCTCCGCTCTATGAAGGAATCGTTTAGCCCATATACCATACATCAACTACTAAAGAGTACAATTGCACCATACTTAGATATAACTCTCTTTTCTTAACTTCTTTATCACTCTTCTTATAGACACTGTCTATTTATTATCACATTACATCCTTATTATTGGAGTTGGGTAACCCCACATTCATATTCCTGATAACTCTGCGAGATTCTTCTTTGAATCCTTTCACGTAAGTTTAAATCCCCTCTTTATAAATTGCTTAAATTACTTCTTATTGTTCAAACTCTATTTGAGCTTATTCTTTCATTATATTCACCTCTCTTCTCTAAGGTTATAGCCTACGGTACTCCTACCTAAGGTTTATAACCTACAGCTTTGATACCAACTGTAACGACCCCAAAATCTATACAATTTAAATCCCGACTTCGGTCATTAACCATACATTCAACCTCTAAATAATACATCATTATTCGATGTTAAACTTAATAAAATTGCGGAATATTTAAAACTTTTATACATTTCCTTCTTTCTTGCCCTGAATCGCAACCATTACATTACATCTCTTTGATTCAATCTTATGTCATGAATCGTTACAACAAAATAACTATACAAAGTCTTACATCATAACTAAATATCCATATATATTAGATAGCTCAACTTACATTTCAACAACATGTTACGTTCAAAATATAAAATACATTTCTCATAAAACATAAGTAATCTTCGTGAATATAGATCTCTATAACTCACATAGCACGTATCTTTACCTTAAAATCTTGACCTGCAAAAGTGGTTATTTGCAAGAGTGAGCTCGACAGCCCAGTAAAGTCTAACAGTTTTCATGCATCACATAACACATAATAACATGCTCGATATACATCTCATTAAAGTAACATGGCATACATGCTTTTAATTCACATAGCAAATATAAAGATTGAGTTCTTTACTCAATCATCATTACTTAGCCAAAACAATGCAGTCATATATTGACTTTAACATTTCATGATTCAACATGCATAACATATCATGCAATTTAAAATAGTTCATCAAGTCCACGTAGAAAATAGGAACCGAAAGACTTGCCTTGATCGTTGTTTACCAATAATAGTTTAACAGCTTACAGCTATCTGCACTTCACGTGCCCTACGCAATTATATAATCATACACATCAAATATTAGTCATATAACAACACATAGTAATTGTAATATAAACTCTACTCTATGTCTCATAACCCTTCCTATCATAAATACACAATGTTCAACTTAATTGTGTTAACTTTCAACTTATATCTCCCTATATTTTATTTTCGCAGTTCATTCAAGTGCTTAAGTCTTACTAGGACTACTTATTAGTTTTATATTAAACCCATTCCATATCTTATAATATCCATTTCAATGGAATTGAAACACTTTTTAAGTTCATTAACACTTGGCACGACGTTTCGACGTTCATTCGTCACACGCCAGATTTGCCTCTCTTGTGTATGTTTACTATGCTTCTATAACTCATCTAATACATCATATATTAATGTTAAACATCATTATATTTACTATTATTCATGTTTTGTAACTTAGGATAACATCTTTTATGGTCTGGAGCACGACACATGCATATGTGTATGTCCGACACCCTCCGATTGCCTCCGAAAACACAACAGTCCTACAGATGACCATTTTGACCCATCCTAATGACCTCAAATCGAAAACCTTAAAGAACAAAAGTTGTAGGTCTACTCGTCTTCGTTCTGGATCATCTTGAATCACCTCAATCGGAGTTCGTATGAGAAAGTTATGGCCATTTTACTACAGGAGGTCAAAACTGTCCAACCCAGACCACTTTTCTGGCGCCGGGGCGCGGAACAGTGGCGCTGGGGCGCGAGCTACAGTGCTGGGGCGCGAGATACAATGCTGGGGCGCGAGCTACTGGCCCGTTTTGGCGTTGGGGCGCAAACCTTGGCGCCAGGGCGCGAAATTTGGCGCTGGGGCGTGAATTTTGACGCTGGGGCGCCGAAACTCGCAGAACCCAACCACGAAGAACAGAACAACTATTTTTTTGGTCTATTACTTCAATTCTAACACTAATTAACATCCATAACTTCATCGTAAACTACACATAAACGTTTAACAATCATCCATATAACAATTACCAACAATTAAACAACTACTTTAGAAAACTTCATTATTTGAAAACACTATTTTTAAGAAAAACTCAATCGTTAACGTTGTTTAACACTGTAATATCAATAATAACCCAAACTTGATTACTTTAAAGTACGATTATCTGAAATTCATACCCAATTAACATACATAAGCTTCAATTTCACAATTAGCATACGATAAAATACTAATTTTGTTATACTCCAAAACATGTTCATGTTCATCCTCATGTCCACTGTAAAACTAATTTCTTCTTTCTCTTTGAACGTATTTTAGAATACAACATATATATACATTTATGCTAGTATAACCATTAAAATTATAAATACACATAATTTCCTAACCAAATATAAAATCATGGTTTTACAGAAAGTTTGTAAAGAATTTTATGTTACCGTCAAATTCAAAAACACAGAGACTTAGAGATTATAACGTAAAACATATATGTTAAGGTTATGTAACATACCTTTTTGTTGCTTAAGAAATCCTTGTTAAACACTGAGAATTTGTTTTGGTGGCTTTGGAATCACAGACTTGTCTTTCTCTCAAACTCGCTCAAACTTTATGAAACTTTTCTTTCTTCTTCCCTTTTCTCTCTTAGGCTTTAGCCAAATAGATTAGATGTAACTAAAATAAACTAACGTATCTTTTCAAAAGTTTTAAAACTGACGCCACTAATGGCATTATTAAAACAGCGGTTACCACAAATTATTATACATTATTTATATTTTCTTTATTTAGTTTATATTATTAATAAATCAAATTTAAAAATCCAAAATCCATAAGGCTCCGTTTGGCAAAACGCTTTAAAATTAAAGACTTAATAAAAGCCTAAGTTGTCCACTCGAGACAGGCAATTCAGTTGAGGTGAAGGCTATGAGTACCAATTCTGGCAGAACACAAGGTGGACTAATCCCAATATAAGGAATGACAGAGGAGACAAGGGAGTCCCCAAAGGAGTTTCCTCCGCCAACATCAAACCTCCTGTGGTCCAAAGATAACAACCATGTTCTTGATTTTATAGCCTTGGATGATGAGGAGGAAATACTAATCCTTTCCGAGGAAGAAAAAGCTAAAAAAGAAAGTTCCTTGTAGGAAATGCGGCAACAGTTCGAGAGAGATTTTATAGTTGAATCCTCTCAAACCCAAGAAAAAGGTGAAGGAACAAATGAAGGGAAAGGTTGTGAGGATATCGGGGAAACCAACTCATCAAAGAATCAGGAGTTCATCCCTTTTTGCATTGCGTCTAGTTCAAATGTTCCTGAAAAATGTACTGAATCAGGAAGCGATCAAGTTATGGCCATAAGTGAAGACATTCAGAATCAAAAGGTAACCTCTATCGCGAGCCTCGAAGGCAACATAACCACTAACAACTGGACTATCAGGCCTTAGCTAGCCAAGAAGATGTAGATCCAGGGGATAAAGTTATGAGTTCCAGAAGATGTTGGGACGGTATCACTTTCTTCGTAGTATGCCTTTTATTTTCCATGCATGTAAATAAAGAAAAAAGAAAAAAAAATGAAAAGAAAAGAAAAGAAAAAAGGAAGAAAAAAGAAAAAAAAGAAGAAGAAAAAAAAGAAAAAAGAAAAAAAAGAAAAAAAAAGGAAAAATCAAAAGAAAAATCAAAAATCAAACCAGTAGGGTTTTAACTTATCAAGCCTGAACTATGAAAGACCTGATCTCCCCTCATTAATGGGAGTATGTAGGCAGCCATTTATGGTGCGGTCAAACCAAACAAAAACCCAAACAAACACTTCTCAAACAGTTACTGATGAGTGAGTTTTATACACATGAATTGGATACATTCGGGCTTAATTTATTATTGTTCTCAAGTCTTTTAGAATAGTTTTTAAGTGTTTGTGTCCATTCATGCATGTTTTACATTGTTTTGTAGGATTTGGGACAAAAGTTACGTGGATCGACGTTCGTGGTGACTAGATTCGCGTTTTCGGCTTGCCATTTACACAGCAGTCACTTCAGAACCAATTTGAGTATTTCTACAGACCTTATTTCGAAAAACATAAAGAATGAAAGTTGTAGATCTACTTCTCCTCTTTTCGGATCATCTTGAATCATCAAAATCGGAGTTCGGACAAAGACGTTATGGCCATTTTCCCAAAGGATGTTGGAGTAAAAAATTTCCAAAAAAAGCACTAGCACCGGGGCGCTAATTTCAAGGCAATTTACAGCGCCGGGGCGCTATAAGGCAGAGTTTGAGCGTCGAGCCCAGCGCTGGGGCGCTGGGGGAAGGGTTTGGTGCGGCCTGGATGCATTTTGGGCGAATTTTGACACATTTTTGACTCCAAATTGGATTGGGTTTGTTCCTAACCTAAAAATTTGACTTGTAACCTATAAATACATGATGGGAGGCATAAAATAAAGGGGAATTACATAGCTTAGATTAGAGATACACTCTATTAGATTAGACATTAAACCTAGTTCTTATTAGTTTTGGAGATTGAAATAACTTGGAGATCATTGAAGATCAAGAGCAGGAGCAAGAGGGGAGTATCAGATTTACTGACAACAGATTCTATTATCTTCTCTTATCATACTTTTATCTTTTAATGTTTATTCAATTGTGGATTCTTGATTTTAATTCATTAATTATGAACTAACTCTTTTATTAAGATTTCAATTGAACTTTTTATGGCTATAAATTAGTTATTTGATTTATTCCAATTATTTGTGTTGAAGTAAATTGTTCATCTTGCTTTGTGCTTATTGATTAATTATCTGATCAATAATTACCTTGTTACTCTAGAAGGAATTGGAAAAGGAATTCTAGGGTTAGAACTGGGCTTGGTGACATGTGACTTAGTTATTTGCACAGTGAATAATTAGGTTTGTGAATAGAATGAGAATATCTATTTGCCGCATGTAACATAAGAGGAATTGGGTTTGTAGGGAGTTTAATTCAATTGTTTTGCATAGAGATATAGCAAAATTAATCTAGGTTAAATAGAAGGCAATTGATCACTCGAGAGAGGGCTTTTGGCATTTGAGAATTCGTGTTAACAATTCAGTAGATATAATAATTGGGATAGTTGAATAATTTATTTATAATTCATAATTAGGGATATTGGAGTCTTAATTCTTATTTATCTGAATTTCATCAATTCTTAGTTGTTTATTTGCTTTCTTTTAGAATAATCTTTTTGTTTTGTTTAATTTAGTTTTCTTAAATCTAGAAATCACAATTATTGGTTGTTTAAATAAAATTGATTTGGTTAAGAATCAGTACTTGGTGATTTTTATTAAATAATTCCTCGTGGGAACGATACTCTACTTTCACTTTATTACTTGTTGACCGTGTATACTTGCACGTATTCATTGATTGTGAAATCAATCAACAAGTTTTTGGCGCCGTTGCCGGGGAATTAATTTAATAATTATTTACCAATATTAATTTCAATCAAATTAGTCTTAATTTAAACATTTTTATTTTTATTTTTATTTCTCATTCTCTTCCTATAGTTCTCTCTTTTTAGGTACCATGGATGACTTTACGTATCAATGGCCATACACGAACATGACTCAACCACGGGGAGCGGAGATTGACAGACTCAAGAAACTTTCTGCATTGTCAGCACAGACGGAGACACTTTCGAGGATGCTTGGAGCTTTTGAAGCTCAACGTCGTCAAAGTGTGGCGGTTACTTGGGATTATTGTGCTGGAAATCATATGAGTTATCAATGCGCCATCAATTTCGAGCCGGTACAGTATAGTGGTGATTACCCCAATAGTTATGTCTATCCCAACAACTATCATCAGGATTGGGGGTATCACCCGAATTTTTCATGGAGTAACAATCAAGATCAATTTTATGCTCCAAGTCCAACATACCCACCGGATTTCTCGTGTCCACCTCCACTACAACAGGAAGAACATTCAAATTGGGAGGAAGCCTTGGAAAAATTTATTGGAGCGTCTGAAAAAAGGAGTGAGGAGAGTGATAAGAGATTTAATCAAATGGAGCTAAGTATACAAAGTCAGAATGCATCAATCAAGAATCTGGAAAATCAATTGGGGCAGATAGCACATGATTTGAACAACCATCCTCAATACACTTGGCTCTATAACATGGATGACGAGACTGATGATGAGACCGAACCAAATCTGCAATCGGATGTGCCAAATGATTTAGATGTTAAAAGAGAGGAAAGACTTGGAGACTAAGAAAAAGATATTGGAAAAGATCTAACTTTGAGCACCAATGAAGATGAGCTAATTTTGATAGTGTCCCATGTACCTTCTCCACCAAAGTTCAAGAATCCGGGCAATTTTGCAAAACCATGCCCAATTGGCAGTCATGTCGTCGGCAAAGTTCTTTGTGACATAAGAGCTAGTACAACTGTGGAGTCGTGGTGGGTTGAAAAGGAGAAGATAGAGGAAGAGCCCATTGTGTTTGACAAGCTTCCATGCCATAATTTGATCACAAACACAATGGGGAAAGCACCTAGTGGTTTGTCGTACTTAATGGGGATCCTATCTAAAAAGATCATGCTAGGTGACTTTAATACAATGGTTATCATAAATGGGAACCTACCAAAAGCTATATTATTTTTGATGGATGGAGGGTTCCTCAACTTTCGAAGAGGAAATGGATAGAGAGTTGAAGAAGTCAGGCTGAGACTATAAAACAAGCGCTTATTGGGAGGCAACCCAAGTTTAATTTTTATTTTTAGTTTTTATTAGGTTTTATATTAGTAGTTTTGAATTTGCATTTATTTAGGATTTAATAAAATTTCTTCTATCATTGTTTTACAGGTTATTCAAGTCAAATTCAAGTGTGGTCCCCAATTTGTTCCATGTGCTTAGCCTATTCTCCAAACTTAGTGGACAATGAGAAAGATTGCTATATTTTTAGGGAAGTCCTCTGCTTTACTTTTTTATATTTCATCCATTGAGGACAATGTCTAGTTTAAGTTTGGGGGCATTTTAGTGTCGTATTGCATATAGTTAGTTATCTGCATAGTAGTTCATTTTTTTGTGTTAGCATTGTGTTTTTTTAGGTTGCATATAATACATGGTAGTTATTTGCATATTCATATATGTGTTGCATTAGTATGTGTTCATGTAGTATAATTGCATTTTTTTTCATGAATCTGTGTAATAGGTTGGTGTGGTCTTAGCTCGGCCTATGATAAGATTGGTTTTGCATGTTAACTTGAACAATGTTGATAATTGATGATGAGTTCTAATTTTAATCATGATGACAATCTGAGCCTGTCTGAAACTTATGTAACCGGTTAGCACTTAAAGTTTAACTGTTTTAATCCACTTGGTTCAAGGGTTTCATAATTTGTTTCCGAGGGACAATCTTGATTAAAATTTAAGGAAATTAGTGAACTGGCGGTAAAGGTTGGAATGACGTAAAAGCTTGAGTTTGGGGGAATCTATGGGGTATATATATATACAAAATGAAAATGAAAAAAAAAAGAGAAAAAAAAAGATATGATGAAAAAAAAAATAGAAAATCCAGAAAAAGAAAAAAAAAAGAGAATAAACACCGTGGCATGCTTGTCTAGTTTTGTGGCCTTTGTTACTTGAGTAAGTAAGCCCGAGGGGATTGTTTTTACACCTAGCGCCCTAATGTCTTAATGACTTGGGAGTCGTTGGTCGAAAGCTCGTTAAGGTAGCACAGAAAAGCCTAAGGGAATAAGACATTGCACAGCCATGAGAAAAAAAAATGAATAAAACACGAGAAAGAGCAAAAATGCCCTCGTGGTTGAATAAAAGTATAAATAAATCTTGTATTTACCCTTAGACTTGGTAATTGCTTAGTTTTAACCGGAGTTGTCATGTTCACAAAAGTAATTGAATTGGAACTGAAATTTTCCTTCTAAGAAGTTTGTTATGTGATTATCTTGAATTGTGGTTGGTTAGAATGGTTAGCAAGCACACACGCACAACATGGGTGATGACATGTTTGGATTGACTAATTGGTTAGAGTTATGAATTTTGACTTGATTGGATATATTGTTTGAGTACCAATGGTAACTTTGAGGTCTATTGCTATATATCATACTGATTTATTACTGGGTTCGTATGTATATTATGAAGTAGATCATGCATATGCATTCATGTAATTGAGTTAGTTTGTTTATTTTTAGTTCTTTTGTGTTTTTGCTCGAGGACAAGTAACAGTTTAAGTTTGGGGGTATTTGATGAGTGAGTTTTATACACATGAATTGGATACATTTGGGCTTAATTTATTATTGTTCTCAAGTCTTTTAGAATAGTTTTTAAGTTTTTGTGTCCATTCATGCATGTTTTACATTGTTTTGTAGGATTTGGGACAAAAGTTACGTGGATCGACGTTCGGGGTGACTAGATTCGCGTTTTCGGCTTGCCATTTACACAGCAGTCACTTAAGAGCCAATTTGAGTATTTCTACGGACCTTATTTCGAAAAACATAAAGAATGAAAGTTGTAGATCTACTTCTCCTCTTTCCGGATCATCTTGAATCATCGAAATCGGAGTTCGGACGAAAAAGTTATGGGCATTTTCCCAAAGGATGTCGGAGTAGAAAATTTCCAAAAAAAGCACTAGAGCCGGGGCGCTAATTTCAAGGCAATTTACAGCGTCGGGGCGCTGGGGGACGGGTTTGGTGCGGCCTGGATGCATTTTGGACGAATTTTGACACCTTTTTCACTCCAAATTGTATTGGGTTTGTTCTTAACCTAAAAATTTGACTTGTAACCTATAAATACATGATGGGAGGCATAAAATAAAGGGGAATTACATAGCTTAGATTAGAGATACACTCCATTAGATTAGACATTAACCCTAGTTCTTATTAGTTTTGGAGATTGAAACAACTTGGAGATCATTGAAGATTAAGAGCAGGAGCAAGAGGGGAGCATCAGATTTGCTGACAACAGATTCTATTATCCTCTCTTATCATACTTTTATCTTTTAATGTTTATTAAATTGTGGATTATTGGTTTTAATTCATTAATTATGAACTAACTCTTTTATTAAGATTTCAATTGAACTTTTTATGGCTATAAATTAGTTATTTGATTTATTCCAATTATTTGTGTTGAAGTAAATTGTTCATCTTTCTTTGTGCTTATTGATTAATTATCTGATCAATAATTACCTTGTTACTCTAGAAGGAATTGGGAAAGGAATTCTAGGGTTAGAACTGGGCTTGGTGACATGTGACTTAGTTATTTGCACAGTGAATAATTAGGTTTGTGAATAAAATGAGAATATCTATTTGCCGCATGTAATATAAGAGGAATTGAGTTTGTAGCGAGTTTAATTCAATTGTTTTGCATAGAGATATAGCAAAATTAATCTAGGTTAAATAGAAGGCAATTGATCACTCGAGAGAGGGCTTTTGGCATTTGAGAATTCCTGTTAACAATTCAGTAGATATAATAATTGGGATAGTTGAATAATTGATTTATAATTCATAATTAGGGATATTGGAGTCTTAATTCTTATTTATCTGAATTCCATCAATTCTTAGTTGTTTGTTTGCTTTCTTTTAGAATAATCTTTTTGTTTTGTTTAATTTAGTTTTCTTAAATCTAGAAATCACAATTATTGGTTGTTTAAATAAAATTGATTTGGTTAAGAATCAGTACTTGGTGATTTTTATTAAATAATTCTTCGTGGGAACGATACTCTACTTTCACTTTATTACTTGTTGACCGTGTATACTTGCACGTATTCATTGATTGTGAAATCAATCAACAGTTACTTCTCAAACTGTTTATCTTATCAAGCAGGAACTACGTGGACCTGATCTCCCATATACACAGGAGTACGTAGGCAGCCATCAGTGGTGTGGTCTGACCCTCAAAAGAAATATCCAAACCCAAACATCAATCCCAAGTCTACGCCCAAGAACAACCCTCCAAGTCAGTCACCCATGTCGAGAAGACCCAACAACACTTCAATGTCATTCCATCGAATCTGGCACAAATCCCAGAAAGGAAGAAACAACGATACACTAAGACAACCAGCAACAAGGACCTTCAAAGAGTCGACACTCTCAATCACAAGTCTTCATCAAATAAGAAGAAAACCATTAACGCCGATTGCAAGAACAAGTCAGTAACAATGATTGAGGCCATCAAAGCCCAAATCCACAACATGTTCACCATCTGGTACAGAAGTAAAAGCCTCTTGCTATCTCGACGTCTTGTCAGCTCATCTGTCAAAGCAAATATCCCAGTCAACAAGCAAGGCTAGGGAAATTTCAAAATTGGCGGCAACCCGATATTGGAACTCGTACAATAAGACCGGGGCAATATCAGGAACAGCGATAACTCAACACTGGGGCATTTATCAACCATCCTAAAGAGGAAAATGCGCCAGTCAGCATCATCATCATGGTACATCATCATCAAAGCTTCCCTCACATCATATCACTGGCGATTCAGACATTACTCAATTGCGACTTCATCAACAGTGATAGTTTCTCATATGAACCCCCGGCATCAACATGCGAAAGAACTGAGGCACTATCCAATTCTAAGAAATGGAAGGAGCTTAAGGTAGGATCAAGCCTCTCAACAAAAGAAATGGGAGAACTCCTGAATGAAATCATGGCAACTTTAGCTTACCCCTACAAAAGAAGGGGAAAATTCTCAAGAAAGTCATTAACTAAAAAGAAGAAGTCCAATGACAAAAGGTCTAGAGAATGAAATCCTCATCATCAAATGAGCCAACCGGCGTCAAATTCTCACAAGTCGAGACCTCTACACCGAAGTTCAAATCTGGGCAGCAAAAGAACAAGCTGCACCCTCCAGGGATGTTAGCTGCATTCAGGTCATCAATTTAGCTAGGTTACGAAACAAACGCTCAAGGAAATGGGGCACAAGTACGTAACAGCAAAAGGAGACTCTAAATAACCTCAAAAAGGGTGAGGTGCTACATCAATGTACATCTCTATCAAAGTAGAGTATGGTGAAGCAAACCTTTGAATATTACTTTAGCGAAGGTATCGGAGGATCCGTTATTCTAAACCATTGGCATTAATTCAGCGTAACATCAAGACAGTTCGTTGTTAAACTAGCATCAGGGTAGGCACCGTTGTAAACTACCAAGCATATACATCGGGAAGGTCCAGTGATTTCAGAACGTCATCCCCAGTAGAGATGTAGAAAATATCTCAAATTCTCTTCATAAAACAAGCATCAACGACACTGACAAAAAGCCAAATTGTTGTAGTCAACACCAACATAGGCATCAGTAATCCCCGGTAAAGGTAAAGTGATTTACGAAAACATTTTCACATTCAGCATAACATTCATTACATTGCAATTTGCGATATGTGAAATGCGATGTGCAATTTGCGAAGTGCGATTGGCCAAATTCGAAAAGCAAAATGCAAAATGCGATGTACGAACTATGATTCACGAAAACATTTTTACATTCATAATAACATTCATTACATTACGATCTACATCATTAAAAATACCTTGTCATATTTCAAGTGTCCAATAATCTTTATCATGTCCATTCCATTGCATTGCATGAAACATGATAAAGAGGGGCATTTGTAGACACTTGAAATTTTCTTTTCCTGTTACTAACCATGTAGGAGGGCAAAAACATCTTTTTTTCACTCCAGAGATAACCTCGGAGGACCACAACATCAATTTTAATCCCAGAGATAGCTACGGGAGATCCAGTTTCCAACCCCTGAGATAACCCCGGGAAAATAGTTTCCAAACCCTGAGATATCCCCAGGAACCCCGGAGATAGCTCTGGGGATCAAGTTTAAAGCCTGGAGATAACCCCAGGAGTTCAAGCCAACCTCAGAGATAACCCTGAGGACATTCAGAGTCAACAGCAGGCTAACCTCAGAGATAACCTTGAGAAAAGACTGCTACAACTGTGCGAAAATAAGAGATAACCCCGGGAGGGGCAAAATGGTTATTTTTCCAACTCAAATTCACTTCAAATCAAATACACTCATTTCAAATCAAATTACTTCAAAAGAAGTCCCACAAGAACCATATCTTAACTTTGGAGCGTAAACAATGCAAAATAGCTCATCGGATTACCTGACGGAAACCCAAAAATGCTATTTCGGTAATGGACCCATCTTATCAGAATCAAAAAAGGGGAAATACTATGTCATTGTGTAGCTCTCGAAAAGAGCTTTCCATAATGGTATGTCACTCTTCCATCAAACTCCCGGATTAAAAGTTATGAAGGTCTGAGCGAACAGCGCATTGTCCGAGTGTACGTACTTCGACACGGCGTGACCCACATTGCCCTTGGCATCCTAGGTATCCCGGGCAGCCATAGGTAGACCTGTGGCACCCCCCCTATATATATAGAGGGCTTGGGATGGCCTTATTTGTAAGAGAAATAGTGAGGAAACCCTGTCCAATTTGTTTTGCGCACACTATAAACTGAGTGCTTTATTATTTCAAACTCTTTTGAGCTTATATTCTGTCATATTTTTACCGACAGGAGCCTAGTGTTCATCCATTTAAAGTTATTAAATTCTTCTTTGGAAGTTCACTGTAAGCCTTCTTACACACCTTAAAGCCTTTCTCTTCATTTTTGCACACACCATTCTTTACGTTGAGAGTCGTGTTGCGTGTGTATGCCCAAACTTCGGTCCGTGGTTTAATTTCAGTTTGTATATATATATATATATATATATATATATATATATATATATATATATATATATATATATATATATATATATTAATATATGGACTAATATTATCGAGTTATGCCTCGATTGAGCCTAGACTTACATCTGGAGCGTTTACTTGCTTTCATATATATATGTACTTATATATATGAATTTTGTGTCGAACTCTGTTCGATGAGCCTAAACTTACGTCTGGAGCGTTTACTGCTTTAGTATATATATATATATATATATATATATATATATATATATATATATATATATTACTTTTCGTCCTGCCTGGAGTTTAGTCTATGACAATTGATTGCTTTTACAGCTTTATTTACATTTTTGATCCCCCATAGAGGTGCTCCGTGGTTGCTGATCGTGTTCATATATATATATATATATATATATATATATATATATATATATATATATATATATATATATATATATATAACTGCTTAATGCGTTCATATCAATTGCGGAATCATATGAGCCTAGGAATCATGTGATCATAGATTCAGTCTTCTTGATCTAGATTTGGTTCTCGTGATGGACATTTTCAGCTGTAAGAAGCTTGTAAATTTATTCATGGTGTTTGGATTTTCTCAGATGGTTTTCAGGCCCACGAGGAGTTCGACACTGCTTTGTATATTATTTTCTCGAAGATACTTCTCAACTCGAAAATTAAAAGCAATCCAACCGAACACTTAATAAAAATGGGAGTGTAAAAGGTATCAATTACTATTGAACACAAGGGTTTAAAAAGCCCTTTTCTTACAAAACATCACTGCTATATATTGCTTAAAAATGAATTTTTACACAAATTCAAACCATGTGTATATAGGTGCGAACGAGGCCTCACACTACTTCCATAAATAGCACATTGACCCCCCCCACACATATTCATATAGTTGTTTCTTGAAAAGAGGCGGTCACCGTGGTAACACGGATGTCGGGGGGTGCCTAACACCTTCCCTCCGCTTAATCAAGCCCTTGGACCTTAATGAATCTCGATTTCACAGACCCGTTTAGGAGTGTCACATCACTGGGTCAATGTGCAAACCTTTTCTCGGTTGTGTTGGTACAACCATATAAAAAACTAACTGGCGACTCTTAACAATCTATCGTCAACACGATATATGTCGGACCTTTTTCACTTATTTTTTAAAACAAATCTCACATAACATGAGAACACCAAAGAACAAGTAACGAAAAGGGACAAATAAAATTTCCCACATTGACAAGGTTCATGGTATTCAAAGGGGCTTGAAACCACATGTCATTCCTATTTTCATGCATATCTAGGTCAAACTAAGCATTCAAGGCAACTTCGAATCACATGTCATACTCCTTTGTACACATTTCTACACATGCTTATAAGGTCAAAATATAACCACTCCATGTTTATAAATTTAGTTTACAAAAATGTCTGAGTTTGCCTTTGATATCGTTTCAAACCAAATCAAAGAAATCTAACACATACGAAACACGCTAAAGCTTATCAGATTATAGCAGAAAACACGATCAGGTTCTGGTGTATGATGCAACTATACTTTGCCGAACTGTGGGAGCGGCGCAGCTTCGCTACCCCAGGGTAGTTTCAGAAACAACATTCGGTGGAGCTGTGCTGGATATGAATTGCAGAATGGGTGCAACTGCGCCCTTCCTGAAAAATTCTAGAAGGGTCTCTACTTCTGCAGAACTAAAAACCCATGCAAGAAATCCTTCATGTAACATTCTTAAACTAATCACATTGCTTTTATACATGCATATGATACTCAAATAAAATGCTAGCAGTTCACAAACTCTATAAACAACAAATTTGATTACTCAAATTCATGGCTTATGCTATTTTTCCATCTTTTAACATTTTTAGCGAATTTCATCACTACGGATTCGTTTCTAAACTAAATTGGTTCGTTTAACTTTTGTTATTTTCGTATTTAACTGTACTATCAATATCTAACAACAATTTATGAATTATAACAATCCTTAGCCATCAATTTTTGACTCAAAAACAAGTATTAATAAGAAATTGCAAAAATTAAGAATCAAGAGCTTATATGTTAGAATTATTACCTATTGAATGCTTGAAATTATTAACAATAGCTCCTCAATCCTCCAATTGTTCCTCAATTCTACCACACTAACTTTTATAGCTAATTATCAAACAACTTCAACAAACTAAGTTGAGAAGAAGGAGACTCTATTTATAGAGAAAGTGTTGCCCAATTTTGGGTCTTTCATATTGAATTAAACCAAATGGAAGAAGAAGAAACCAATGGATTGAGAGGATTTGGTAACCCACTCCATCTTCCTGCATCCATCACTTCATCATTAGCAGTTATCCAACCTTTTTATTTCTCAACAATTGTAGAGTTAGGTCATTGGCCTATACACGACGTGTTAAATGAAGTGAGACTATGAATATGGGACAAGATATATTACTCCTTTACTTATCAGTAAAATGGTTTTCATTCTACTAAAGTTAATTTCTTTTGGGCTTATTTAATCAATTATAATGACTTAACAATACTACATTAAATTAAGTTATGTGCACATATATATACATATATATGTACTTACCCACATATAGGAAGTATACTTATATTTTAAATATACACCAATATATAATCTTATATCCGATGTATATTGGGTTAGTCCAAACAATATTTTAATTGAGTTAATATAATTCAATTGGGTGCTTTCAACCTATTATTTCCTATCACACGTAAATATCATAATGATTAATTAATATTGATCATTTATTCCCTTACCATTAATTCTCTTTTTATTAATTCCAGTTATAACCTTTATTCTGGTTTAACTTCAATACTCATGCCACACAAGGCTCAGTTATCCCACTTACTAGAGTTATATAATTCAAGCTCATAATCTCAACAATAAAGTATTAGGGTCTAGGCAATGTTTGACTTTTCTCCAATTCCACTTTATTTTAATATTCATTTAATATAAGGTATGAGTGACGCACTATACTAAATTTTTTAACCACCTTAAATAATTATACCCTGTGAAATTGTAATCTTGACATCCTTATTTAAAATAATCATTTTCTTTAAAATAATTTGTATTTGCAATACCAATTATTATACTCTAATTCTTCAATTCCTTTTCTTCCATAAATTATCCCAACACATTTTCAGTTAGCCATAACTGAAATATTAACTTAACGCATAGTCTCTAACCAATATTTATTTGTAATTATATTGGTTCTCTTCTTTTATTAATCACTTATCTTTCAAATATTTGTAGACACTTAAAATTTTGCATTCTTGTTACTAACCTTACAGGTGGGCAGAATCGTCTTTCAGAGATAACCCTGGAAGATAACTCAACTCTGTCCTAGAGACAACCCCAGGGTACTCAGTTTTCCATCTCGGAGATAACCCCGAGATAATCAGTACAGTCCCGGAGACAACCCCGGGAGATTCATTTTTAACCTCGGAGACAACCCCAAGGAATGCAATTCCTGTTCCAGAGATAACCCCGGAATCCTCAGTGCCATCTCAGAGGCAACCCCAAGATGTTCAGTCCCAATCTCGTAGACAACCCAGAGATCTTCAATCTAACCTCGGAGATAACCCCGAGGAATGCATTTGCAGTTTCGGATATAATCCCAAAAATGCTATTTTTCGCTCCCAACAATTAGCTTTAACACTCGATGATAGCCCCGAGGCACTCATTCCACAAGCCCAAAGATAACCCTGAGGACGGTCAACACCTGCAGCAGTCCAATCTCAAAGATAACCCTGAGCAATGGCTGCTAAATCAGCTCAAACCGGAGATAACCCCGGTGAGGGCACAATCATCATTTTGCCATCTCGATCCCACATTGCGCCGTCTCCATAACATTCAAACATACATTCTACACAGAAATGTTCTACAAGAACCAAATAGCTCCAATCCCGAGTGACTACTACACAAGACAACACACCGAATAGAATTTAAAGCCTAAAGACCAAAGGCATGGTCCCATCTTTCAGTCTTCGTACAACCTCTAATCTCATGTCATTGTGTAGCTCTCGACAACAGCATGTTGAAAAAGTTCTTATACACCTCGATCGGATGCCTAGATTGAAGTTCTAAAAGTTTGAGTGGATAACACGTTACATGCGTGCACGTACTTTGAGACGGCGAGACCCGTAGAACCTGGGGCACCCCGGGCAGCCGCAGGTGCACCTGCGGCTCCCCACTTTATAAATAAAGGGCTTGGGGCAGCCATTGTGACACCCCCAAATCCGGGTACTTCGATTCCACGGGATTTGGTGTTCACTGCACAAATATCATCTATCTATCTACCCATAAAAATCCAAACCATACAATTGATAGAATTAAAATCTTCTCTTTAAAAGGATTACATCATCCGAATAATAAATACAATCCCAGGTTAAACTAACCTTAAAACATCTGTGTGGAATTCTAATAATAAGTCTTAAACAACATCTTTAACTTAAGTCTTAAACAAATACATCATATAAAATAACAAGTCATATCAAATAACAAGTCTCCATCATTTGCTAACTTTGCCCTTTCCCTTACTAGTGGAAGGTTCGTCAGCTCTTTCGTTCTTAACTGCAATGGTATTATCAAACAAGAGTGAGCACAAATGCCCACAAGTATAATAAAAATGAAATAACAGTATAATAACATGCGAATACATCAAAGACATCTGAATAAAAGCTCAACTTTTGAATAAAGAGTGAATAACAAGAATCAAAGAATTCTGAGGGTCATAAGACCTTGAACTATGTCCTAGGTTATCAAGGGTTATACTTGAAACCTTTAACAGTCATAAGACTATGGACCTTCTTCTCGTACTTAGGGGGATCAGCCCTTAGTACCATACTGTGCATAATATCTTAACGCTAAGCGTAAATAATCCCCTATACAGGGTTGTTCATCTCAGTTTGACATTCGAGTCCGCACCAAAGGAAGTTTGGTTTGGATAATTCTTCAAGGGTTCTAAAATTTAGAACGCTCATCAACTATGGACTAGTTGAATCATTAAGATTTCACTAGTCTAATAAGGTTCAACAATAATGATATTCAATTTGAATAATAATCTCAAGAAGTATACAATAGAACAATTATTGTATAACTAAATCATACTTTGAAAAGATAATCAATCTTTAATAAATCATTTGAACTTGAATAATAGTAACAATAGCTTATTCAAGGTAAATAATAAGTTTGAACAATAATGACAAATAGGGTTAGGAAACTTGCTCAAATTTAAGAGTTTAAGTTTAGGAAACTTGCCTCGTACGTAGATTACACTTTAACTAAACTCGTTCTTTGAATTAAATCATACATACCATTCACATACACAATACCAGTTAATTATAACTTAATTAATCATCACAAACTCTTTCTTTTTGTCTAATTTAATTATTGAATATACTTAATCAATTTATCACATTAACTGTCAGATAATATCACTTCATAAATAATCAAGCTAATTCTGAATTCAATAATTCAATTCACATGTAATTATGTTATTTACATGTTAAACAACTATGTCATCATTTCATTATATTTTTAACATGTTTACATGTTCATTACATTAAGTTACTAACACATTGCTAGACTTAACATAAAAAAATACATTTCTGGACATTCTGCTAAGTGGCGCTGCGGCGCCACTTTTGTACTGAGTCTTGGCGCTGTGGCGCCGTGGCGCTGCGGCCTGGTACTTGGTGTTGCGGCTTGGTGGCGCTGCGGCGCGAGAAATGAACTGGGAGTTGGCGCCGCGCCGTGAAACCCCAGACTTTGAGTTTCCAGTTCGTGAAGAACATAGAATTCAGCGAAATCAACACATTTTTAACACTAATTTCACCAAATTACACATACCCATATGTTATAATTTATACATAAACATAACCTAACCTTTTTAAAGTGATTTTAACCATTTAAAACACCCAATAACAGAATTAAATCATGTAAAATTTGACTGTTCTTGATGTTCTTGAAGTTAATGAACAAAATCATAAATTTAACACAACGAATTCGTTATAACACCGAATCCGTTTGTTTAAGGCTTGGTCTCTTCGTATCAACATGCATAATAATATAGGAGTGTAAAATTTAGGGATAATATACGATCACTACATAAAATATCACGTATAAGGCCATAAGGCCAAAACCCATACTCTGTAATTTTGTAGAAATCATATACGACATGTTTTCATGAATTTGATGTTATGGTTTACAGCATATACATAATCAAACACAATTTGATATAACATAACACACATATAACCCATAAACATTACTCCTAAACCAATTACAGAGTTTCACATAAGACTTAAGCCATACTCATGGAAATTTTAAAAGACGTAAATATAACAATTGGGTTGAGGAGATTACCCAAGCGTAGATAAAGTAATAGGAGATGAATTAAAGCCTTCCTCAAAAATTCTTACACACCAAGCAAACTCACTCAACAATTTCTCAAACTTTCTCTCTGTGATGTTTTTATCAAACTTAGAAGAATAATAGAAAAGAAGGAGCATACGTATAATATAGCCAAGAACAGACGCGCATCATGGGCAGTTAACCCAGTCATGGGTAACTGGTGGCAACTCCCACTAAGGCCATGTTTGGCTATGCTTAATATATTACAAAACTAATTAATTTATTAAAAACCTTTACAATATAGTTTAATTAATGTCACATCCACTTGCACAATAATCCCTTTATCTTGTTTAATTTAATAAAATATAATAATTTCTCATAATTTCGTATAGTCGCATAATTAAATATCTCATTACTAAATAATGACAATTTATTAAATCTCTAATTAATAATTACATTAATTAAATAACATCATACTTAATTAAATAATTCATTTAATTCAGCAAGCTCACATAATTATATATTTGAATAATAATTATTCTCCAAATTAACTTAATAAATGCAACACATAAAATTAAATTAATCTACCACAATTACATCAATTAATTATTTAATCCAATAATTAAATCATCGAAAAATATTTATTTAATTCAATAAATATTAAAATAAATTACAAAATTCTCGTTCGTCACATCTTTTTCCCCTTAAAAGGATTCTGTCCCCAGAATCACGGCTCAATAAATCTCGACCCGTTACATTCTTCCTCCCCTTACAAAGATTCTGTCCCCAGAATCGCTTACAAATAATTAATTAAATAAATGAGGGTAATTCTTCATCATATTCTTTTTCAGTTCCCACGTAGCTTCTTCAGCGTTGTGGTTTCTCCAAATTACCTTAACTGAAGGTATAACTTTATTTCTCATAACTTGTTCTTTTCGGTCGACAATTTGGACAGGAATTTCTTCGTAAGATAAGTCTTTCTCAAAATGTAGGGGTTCGTATTCGATTACATGCTTGTAATCAGGCTTGTAGGGTCGTAACACAGAAACATAGAAGACGTTATGGATATTCTCGAGTGCTAGAGGTAAGGCTACCTCATACGCAACTTCTCCGATTCTTCTCAGTACTTCAAAGGGTCCAATAAATCTTGGGCTCAATTTCCCTTTCTTTCTGAATCTGATCTTTCCTTTCTAGGGAGAGACCTTCAAGAAAACATAACTACCTGATTCAAACTCGATATTTTTACGATGTGGGTCAGCGTATTTCTTTTGTCGATCTTGAGCCGCTACCAGTCGTGCTCGGATCACTTTGACTATTTCTGCTGTCTGCTGTACCAATTCTGGCCCTAGCAATTGTCTCTCACCAACTTCATCCCAGTAAAGCGGAGTTCTGCACTTTCTGCCGTATAAAGCTTCGTAAGGCGGCATGCCAATACTAGCGTGGTAACTGTTGTTGTAGCCGAACTCTACTAATGGTAGGTGATCATCCCAATTTCCTTTAAAGTCCATCACACAGGCTCTTAGTATATCTTCTAATGTCTGAATCATTCTCTCACTCTGTCCGTCTGTTTGAGGGTGGTAAGTTGTACTCATTCGCAATTGCGTACCCATGCATTCCTGAAGACGTTTCTAAAAATTTGATGTGAAGCGCGGATCCCTATCTGAAATAATTGATACCAGAACTCCGTGCCTCGAAACAATCTCTTTTACGTATAGCCTGGCCAACTGATCTAAGTTGAATCTTATTTCGATCGGAAGGAAGTGTGCAGATTTTGTCAGTCGGTCAACGATAACCCATACTACGTCGTAGCCTTTCTGAGTCGTCGGAAGGCCAACCACGAAATCCATTGTAATATGCTCCCATTTTCATTCTGGGATTTCCAACGGTTGAAGTATCCACTTGGTCTCTGATGTTCTACTTTTACCTTTAGACATGTCAGACACTTGGCAACACATTCTGCAATATCACGTTTCAAATTTGGCCACCAAAAATGTTGTCGAAGATCTTGGTATATTTTGGTACTACCAGGGTGAATCGAATATCGTGAACTATGAGCATCGCTTAAAATATCTTCCTTAATCTCTTGTACTAGTGGTACCCAAATTCTACTCTCAAATCTCAGTATTCCTTCCTTATCCATCTTAAATCTCGGTTCGGTTCCTTCAGATATCTTCTTTGTCACCTTTTTGCATTCATCATCCTGAAGCTGAGCCTCCTTCACTTTATCTAGTAGAGTTGTACCAGATTGTATCTGAAATAGCTTCTCATCAATCTCCATTGGATACTTTACTTCCAATTCTAGTTTCTCCATTTCTGTGATTAGCTCCTCCTGAGCAGTCAACATCATCAATTTCTCACGACCCTTTCTACTTAAGGCATCGGCAACCACATTCGCCTTACCCGGATGGTATAAAATCTCACAGTCGTAATCCTTGATTAATTCCAACCATCTCCTTTGACGTATATTCAAATCCTTCTGTGTGAAAATATATTTCAAACTCTTGTGGTTCGTATATATCTCACACTTCTCCCCGTAGAGATAGTGCCTCCAAAATTTTAAGGCAAAAACAACTGCAGCTAACTCCAAATCATGGGTCGGATACCCCTTCTCGTAATCATTCAACTGTCGTGATGCATACGCGATGACTTTATCGTTTTGCATTAGCACACAGCAAAGTCCTTTATGCGACGCATCACTAAAAATAACAAAATTGCCTGTATCATTCGGAAGAGATAACACAGGTGCCGTACTCAACCTCTTGTTTAATTCTTGGAAGCTCTCCTCACATTTCTCCGTCCAAACAAATTTCACAGCTTTTCGAGTTAAATTCGTTAACGGAGTTGCGATCTTGGAAAAATCTTGAATGAATCTTCTATAATATCCCGCCAATCCAAGAAAACTTCTTACTTCTGACGGTGATCTCGGCTGTTCCCAGTTAATCACGGCTTCTACTTTGAATGGATCTACCGAAATTCCGTTTTTCTCGATCACGTGACCAAGAAATTGTACTCGCTCGATCTAGAATTCGCATTTCAAAAATTTAGAGTACAACTTCTCCCTTCTCAATACTTCCAACGTTAACCTCAAATGTTCATCGTGTTCTTCTTTGGTTTTGGAATATACCAGAATGTCGTCTATAAATACCACCACGAATTTGTCCAAAAATATCTTAAACACACCATTCATTAGTCCAAAAAATGTTGCAGGAGCATTCATTAGACCAAACGACATTACTAAAAATTCATAGTGCCCGTATCGCGTTCTGAACGTTATCTTCGGTACATCCTCTGGCCTCACCTTCAGTTGGTGATAACCACTCCTCAAGTCTATCTTGGAAAAGTATCTTGCTCCCTTTAATTGATCAAACAGATCGTCGATTCTTGGTAATGGATATCTATTCTTAATCGTGACCTTGTTCAGTTTTCTGTAGTCAATGCAGAGCCGCATCGATCCGTCCTTCTTTTTCACAAACAAAACCGGCGCTCCCCACGACGATACGCTCGGTTGAATGTACTTTTTTCCAGCAATTCTTGTAGTTGAACCATCAGTTCTTTCATCTCTACTGGTGCCATTCGGTATGGTGCTTTCGATATTGGAGCGGTTCCGGGCGCCAAATCGATCACGAAATCTTCCTCTTTATCTGGTGGAAGTCCTGGCAAATCGTCTGGAAATACGTCGACGAAGTACCTTACAATCGGTATTTCTTCTACCTTCGAATTCTCTTTTCGACTGTCGACTATGTAAGCTAAGTATCATACACAGCCTTGTCTTAACAACCTCTTGGCCTGCATCATCGTCAGACAACTCGCCATAAAACACAACCTTTGACGGAGTCATAAGGTTAATACGCTTCTTCTGGCAGTCAATTACCGCCCCACAATTGGATAACCAATCCATACCCAAAATAACGTCAAATTCCCCAAGCCGAATAGGGATAAGATCTACGTTCATGATATTACCCTTAATGTCCACCCTACAGTTCTTAAACACGTACTTAACATGAATTATCTCTATTCGCAATTTCTATATTCATGGGATATTCCAACTCATCCATAAGCAAATCTAAACTATTAGCAAAGTCTTCGGATATAAAGGAACAAGTAGCACCCGAATCAAATAAAACATAAGCATTAATTTCATTGATCGAAATGATACCTGACACCACCTCACGAGACTGGATTGCGTCCTGCACTGTCATATTGAAAGTTCTAGCGGTCGGTCGGTTTGTTGCAGGTGGTCCGGTAATGGTTAAGGTATTTCCACTGCAATTTCCACGGTTAGCTCCTTGCACTGCTCCTCCTGATCCCTTCTTGGGGCAATCTCTTGCTAGATGATCCTTAGAACCACAGTTAAAACAAGCACCCTTCTTTAGGTTTGGATAGTCTGGTGCTATATGGCCTTCCTGACCACAATTGTAGCACACTCGCTTCCCTTTCATGCAAACTCCCAGATGAGCTTTTCCACAGTTTGAGTACGCTTCAATTTTCTTCTTCTGCCCACCTTGTTGACTTCCAGCTGACGAATTATCCGTCCACTTCCTCTTGTGATTATGAGTATCCCCAATGTTACTCCCACCAGTCTTGTTATTTCCTTCACCTTCACTCTTCTTCTTCTTCTGCTCTTGATTGTACTTGGTCACCGCATCGCTCCCACCTTCAGCGAGGATGGCCTTTTTCAGTACTCCGACAAATGTGTTTATCTGAAACATTGACACCTTACTGTAAACCCAAGGCTTTAGTCCTTGTTCAAATCTTCTGGCCTTTCTTTCGTCAGTGTGTACTTGGTGCGGGGCAAACCTTGCTAACTCATCGAATTTAGCTGCGTATTCAGGTACGCTCATGTTTTCGTGCTTCAGTTCCAGAAATTGAATTTCCATCTGATTCTGCGAACTAGTTGGGAAGTACATTTCGAAAAACATTTCTTTAAATCTCTCCCACATAATTACACCTTCACCCCCTCGCACTTTGTTTACTTGCCACCAATAGCTAGCCTCAGACTTCAGCATAAACGTTGCAAAAGCGATCTTCTAGTATTCTCTAACCCTAGCAACGTCGAATACTTTCTCCATTTCCATGACCCACGTTTGAGCCTCGATTGGGTTCCTGGAACCTTTGAACTCTGGCGGTCCCACCGCCTTGAAGTCTTTAAACGTTGTGTTTGGTGGAGCTTGAGGTTGATTGTTCATTGCTCTCGTCAGTAAGTTCACCAACTGCTGAACAGGATTAGCGTTGGCGTTATGGTTATTATTGGTTGACTCTTCCTGAGCCGGCTGACGTTGTTGTCTTCTTCTTGGCGGCATATTTCTGATAAAATAAATGCTTATTAGGACTTTATTTATTTCTCTGAATAGTTAAGGCATTAACTCAATAATTTAACACATCATCTCAAACAACTTAATATATTTAATTCAACTCAAAGTTTTAACATCAAACTATAGCATAACTGCTATTTACACCAACTATCCTGAAATAAAGAATCCATAGGATTTAAAATATTAACATATTCCTTCGTTCATAAACACATCGGAATTTACATATAAAACTAATTAAGTCTTTCACATAATTAAACCGATTCTAATCATGTCTATCAAGGTGTTGAATAGCCTTGCCACGCTCCTCATCCAAGATACGAGACATCGTCCTGCGATCCAGCATATACGACGGAAGTCCTTCGAACTGGATGGGGTATCTCAAAACTCATTTCTGAGCCTCATCCATTGCATGATTAAGTGTGGAGTATGTCTCTTCAAACTTCACCTTCTTTGCGCGACTATCATCTTCTGCACGATCAGCTCGACGTGATTCACTTACCCATCCTTCCTCTGCTATTTTCAGTCTTTCGGAGGTTTCTTTCAGTTCCTTTTTCAGCTTCTCTATCTCCTCAGTCTTATCTTCGGTTTAACCCTTCTCGTGGACCAAATCCCATTCTACATTTTCCAATCGTGTGTGAAGAGTCGAAATCTCCCTCTCCTTCTCCTCTAAAGTAGACTGCTGAACAGTCGCTCGCTCAGTCAATTCTTGAACCTCGTCTTGTAATTCCACGTTACGATCGTATAACGTGTCATACATCTCTGCATCAACGGTGTACCGTGGTAACTCCTCTTCTTCCTCTTCCTCATCAAACTCCTCCTCAGGATCCTCCTCGGGATCAGTCTCGGGCTCATGCTCCTGACCAACAACGGTGATCAATGGAGATGACTCCCTCTGAACTAACTGTTCCCTAATAACATGTATGTCTCGGGGCTCCTCCTCTGTAGGTACTATAGGTAATCGGGGTTCTTCCTCCCCAGCTTGACTAGCTTCACCAACATTCTTCATCCTGACAACAAAATTTTAAGTTTTAGTTACTAAGTCGTACTAACGAGCACATAAATTAACACATAGACACATAATGTATTTTATTATCTTCAATGAATTACCAAAAAATCATTTCTTAAAACTCGATAAGAGTTTTCCTTTACTATCTTCTTTCTATAAGGTTACTACCTAAGGTTGTTCCCCCACCTAAGACTCATAACCTACAGCTTTGATACCAACCTGTGACACCCCCAAATCCGGGTACTTCGATTCCACAGGATTGGGTGTTCACTGTACAAATATCATCTATCTATCTACCCATAAAAATGCGAACCATACAATAGATAGAATTAAAATCTTCTCCTTAAAAGGATTACATCATCCGAATAATAAATACAATCCCAGGTTAAACTAACCTTAAAACATCTGTGCGGAATTCTAACAATAAGTCTTAAACAATATCTTTAACTTAAGTCTTAAAAAAATACATCATATAAAATAACAAGTCATATCAAATAACAAGTCTCCATCATTTGCTAACTTTTCCCTTGCCCTTACTAGTGGAAGGTTCGTCAGCTCTTTCATTCTTAACTGCAATGTTATTATCAAACAAGAGTGAGCAAAAATGCCAACAAGTATGAAAATGAAATAACAGTATAATAACATGCGAATACATCAAAGACATCTGAATAAAAGCTCAACTTTTGAATAAACAGTGAATAACAAGAATCAAAGAATTCTGAGGGTCATAAGACCTTGAACTATGTCCTAGGTTAACAAGGGTTATACTTGAAACCTTTAACAGTCATAAGACTATGGACCTTCTTCTCGTACTTAGGGGGATCAGCCCTTAGTACCATACTGTGCACAATATCTTAACGCTAAGCGTAAATAATCCCCTATACAGGGTTGTTCATCTCAGTTTGACATTCGAGCACTACTACAAAATAGTAAATAGACAACACTTAAAAGATAACGTTTTTTTATAAAAACGTTGTGGTATTTTTTTCCACAACGTTTTTTAACCAAATATTGTAGATACATACGAAAAAATGTTATCTATTTAAAGTTATAAAGTTTTTTTTTTAAAGAAAACGTTATCTATGTAAAACACGGAGGGAAAAAAACACGGAGGTATCACTCATTTCTTTCCTAATGAAACTTTACTTCATTTGTTCCCTTCCCGTTTTTGAAGTCCTCAAACCCTAACTCCATTATCTGATTACAAAAATCATATTATAGAACCCTCCGTCTCTCCTAAACCCCAGGCACAGAGAAAAAATGGCCGCCGGATTCCTGAGAAATGCAGTCAGAAGGCAGTATTCCGGTGACCATCTATGGCGAATACATTCAATCGCCGACTCAATTAAAACTCCGGTCATCAGAAACCAATTTCCTCGCCAGCAGCAGCAGCAGCCCTCAAAAGCTTTTAACCGATTCCCCAACTCTATTTACAGAAAAGCCAAGGAGCTGGATTTTTCGGTTCCTAGTTCAATACTATCCTCACCCTTTTCGTCCACGGCGTCGTCTGTTACAAAGATTGGGGTTGTGGGGTGGTATTTGGGGATGATTAAATCTAGCCCCATTCACACAAAATCCATCACTTCTGCCCTTATTTACATTGTTGCAGATTTCTCTTCTCAGGTACCAAAACCCTATAATTTCTATCTTCTCTCTCTGTCTCGAAATATATATATATATATATATATATATATATATATATATATATATATACTCCACTAATTTATATAATTAACCTGCCTATTGTGATATAATCCTATATAGACTGTACTCAATATACAATTAAAATACTATTACTTGTTTATAAACCCTACAGTAGAGCACTTCTTCATTTGGGGAAGGGGAGCTTTAGTATTTTGGGATCCTTTAGACCTGTTATTGTTTTATAGTGAGAATGGCGAGTTCCTATCCAGCTCCTATTAGTGCTGTTCAGGTAATTAGATTTTATGATTCAATTGGGAAATTAATCCAAAGATTGATATATATATATATATATATATATATATATATATATATATATATATATATATATATATACTTGATTGATATTCTGGTGGGTTCCTTCTTTGTTCGACAATACTACCAGGTTCTTCAACAGCAACCCGATTGTGCCCATCAGTTTTATACTGATGTCAGCACTATGATTCGAGTTGATGGGGAATTACGTGACACGGCTTCGGCATTATTGGTAATCAATCTATGATTTATCTTTAGTTAATTCAAATTTTTCTCAGATGTTTCTGAGTGTATTTCATGTGTTTTCATGAGCACGATAATTTATATCATGAAAAGTTTGCTTTCAAACACTTTGAGCTAGAGGGGATGCTGCTTAAATATCTGTGTATCAACATGATTTTTATTGTAGATGTGCCCGACTATGAGGTGGAGGTTAGCGAGCACTTTAATTCAGTGCATATAGAAGGAGATGAGCTAGCTGATGAGTATAGTCTCCATCATCAGCAACAGCAGGAGGAGCCAGCTGAACTTGATTTTCTATGGCCTTACTGGTTAAAGAATTAGCAGAATTGTTGTTGCTTCTGTTGCAAAAGTCTAATGACTTTGACCAGGGGGTGGTTTGATACCTATTAATTTTCTGATATCATTGACTAATGTTTCTAGTTCTTCAAAGATACACAAGATAACAGATAGCAGTGCTCAGAGGGTCAAAGATTACAGTTTAGCAGCTTCTACAATAATGTCTCTACTCTATGTAGTGTCATATTCAAGTTCTTGAATCAACACGAGTAAATATCTCTGCGTTGCTATTGGGACTGGAATATCTCATTGATATTTCATATGTGAATGATACTGAAGTTTTTAAGGTATGGTCAATGTCCATTTTGCTAGACCTTTTCACTTACGAATGTTACTATATGCATTTCTATTCTACCTCCCCTTCTCTGTGTTTTCTCTTTGTGTTTTAAAGACAATAGCATTTGAGTTGTCTAGTTTGCAAGGTGTTTATTGTACCTTGATTGAGATGACTGAGTTTACTAATTGTACCTGGACAAGAAGCATGATTGCAATATCCATTTGCATCACTAAATGAGCTAATTACCATTAATGTGCATTTTTCATCATTTTGTATTTTTTGCAAAAAGAAGTTCTTGGTAAAATCATGAATCAATAATGGTTGTTATATCATCTGGTTCTATCCTCATTGTATGAGGAATTAATGATAAAACTATTTTGGTCATTTTCCAGACTCTGTGATGAACATTTATATCAAGACAATGACCGAGGATGATGATAAGGAGGTTGTTGCTCAAGCTTGTATGAGCACAACTGACATTATAAAGGATCTTGGATACCTTACAGTTGAGCCTTGTAAGAAGGGATCTATTTTGATATTTCTCTCAATATTGGAAATAATTGTGCTGGTGTAAAATATAATAGTACGTTCCCTTTAATTTTCCCTGTGACTGGATTATAGATATGCCTAGACTTGTTGAGGCAACTCTGCTCTTGCTCTGGGAGAACTCAGCTTGTCAGGTAGGGGAATCTGATGGTGAAATATTGATATTTGTGCAACTATTAGTAAAATAGCAACTAAAGTTATAATATTGATATTTGTACAACTATTAGTAAAATAGCAAAGAAATATTTCGGTACAATAAATTGAGAGTATTGGTACGTAAGAGTACCATGTTTGGGTATGCAAATACCAATACACAGTTCGTTAGGTTTCAATAAAAGTATCTGGTAACGCTGGCTATGACAAGGGAAGCTTTGTAAGCTGCCTGTTTCATTTTTACTCTTCACCGTGCTTGACTTCTCATGTTAGCAATGTTGCCTATAGCAGGTGACTTTTTGACCTCTTAAAATCTGAGAATATTGATAATGATACTGTACTGGATGAGTTGTTAATTACGCTATAACTTAGATCTTTGGCACATTAATTAGCCACCAACCAAATCTGGTTCACTAGATTTTGTGGGGCAATTTTTTATGTTGAAGTTGCATATTTAGGAACAGGTTTCCCCTTTTTCTTTTTACTATACTTCCCACGACATCTTCCTGAATGATGCTAGAACTAAAATATCCTCTGTTTATTTTATTTTGTGGAATCTATATGCAAATTTTTTTACTATGTTTTCTTCTTTATTTCCTAGGTTCGTTCCGTTTGTTCTTAATGGTGAAACTTTTTGCATTCCTTGTAATTAAAGGTTATCATAATGCATGTATTCTGATGGGAAAATAGTTAGCGAAGATTATATGGAGGTATTCAAATGTGTCCTTGCTTAGTATTGTTTCTGGTAAGGCTGTAATGGAAGTGGAATGTCTCCTTAAAAAAATGTGCAGTTATTTTTTAATAGAATGACATGCATGACATTATTTATAAAAGATATGTGTTATTTTTCTCCGTTCTTTTTATTGTTCATTATTAATGCAATAATTTTCCTGTACCAATCAGTTAGGGTGGTTGGTAGACTAAGTAGACTAGGGGAATTGCTATAACTGGGGAATCCCAATGTAGACGTGGTCAGCATTCTAGGATGGTACATGGATTTATTTGTTTTTTGGCATCTCAGGAGAAAACAATGCCACACTTAAAATAGAGTAATTGCTTGGTATGAATGTTGCTTTAGACATGGTAATTGTTGATGCGAGTGCTGCATGTCAATCAAAATAAGTGTTAGATGTGAAGGCCGCAGGTCAATCATAAGCCACTGCCACATAGAAACTTATTAACCCTTATGGCTTTGTATGATAGAGTATGTAATCAGTATACCTTTTATATGTCAAATGACAAAAACAATACATATATAGGTTACATAACAGATACAGGTTGTAAGTTAGGAGGTAAGGCTGCACAAATAATAGTTGCTATTTTACTAATAGTTGCACAAATATCACCTACACATGCTAATGCGCTAGCTGCAATTGCACCGAATAGTTGACATGTGATCAAGCTCAGCAGCAGGCAA
The DNA here is from genome assembly GCA_016801055.1 of Panax notoginseng. Taxonomy (NCBI): domain Eukaryota; kingdom Viridiplantae; phylum Streptophyta; class Magnoliopsida; order Apiales; family Araliaceae; genus Panax; species Panax notoginseng. The sequence goes on from CM029014.1 coordinate 179,497,522, forward strand.
TGCTATCTGACATATCCATTGTTTCCACGTGCTTGGATATTACTCCATGAGGGATAAGGTAGTAAAAAATTTTACTATGAAGGAGAAGCTGCAGGCATTCAAGAAACCACCATGTTCCTAGGCATTGTTGACCGAATGAGCAAAGAAATCACTTCTTTGGCCCCAAGCAGCATGAAGATCAAGGTGGTAGCAAGGTTAGTCATTGTATTTTAAAAGGTCTCACAAAGAAAACTTTAGTAAAAAATATAATGATTGAATTTTGCAAGTTACAGACAAAGCAGTTATGCTTGATGAAATCATTAATTATGTTCAATCACTGCAATGACAAGTTGAGGTATAGCAGTCAAATTTTCTAGTGTTTATGTTTCTTCCTTCCACCTAGTCTTCCTTTCAGTCAAACTTTATTGCTGGGTTAAGCTGTTGCATCTTGTAGCATATGATGATCCTATGTTGCAGGACATCAGCTGCTGGTGAATATCATTTGTGTGTGCATGCTCTGGTAATAGAAAGTAATCCTCTTCCTTATTTGCGAAGGCTAGGCCTCTGAGTGCAAGTTCAGTCTCATTGTCTTTGAAAGAAATTTAGTTTCACTTGTATTTTTTAATTCATGTTATTTCATAATCAATGCTTAGAGACATTTGAAATTGTAAATGAATGGTATTATTGGGATGTATTTTGAATGGTTGATACATTTTGGTTTTAAATTTAAATGAGAATTTAGACCTTTTAGCTATATATCATGGCATTGCAGGTGCATTGGTAATATAGGTGAATCACAATTTTTTTTCTTTTTTTCTTTATCTACAACATTTTAAAAATGTTGTATAAATTAGTTAAAAACGTTGTCTGATATATTAAACTACAACGTTTTTATCTAGAAAACGTTGTGGAATAATACATTCTATAACGTTTTTAAGCATCTGCTAATTTATGGAAAACAATTCTACAACGCTTTTTTTTCTTAAAAACGTTGTGTAATGTGCTTAACTACAACGTTTTAAAAACGTTATGTAAGGGTGTCAAATAGATAACACCCTTAACCACGACGTTTTTCTGACTGAAACCACAACGTTTTTTTCGCGTTATCTATTTACTATTTTGTAGTAGTGGAGTCCGCACCAAAGGAAGTTTGGTTTGGATAATTCTTCAAGAGTTCTGAAATTTAGAACGCTCATCAACTATAGACTAGTTGAATCATTAAGGTTTCACTACTCTAATAAAGTTCAACAATAATGATATTCAATTTGAATAATAATCTCAAGAAGTATACAATAGAACAATTATTGTATAACTAAATCATACTTTGAAAAGATAATCAATCTTTAATAAATTATTTGAACTTGAATAATAGTAACGATAGCTTATTCAAGGTAAATAATAAGCTTGAACAATAATGACAAATATGGTTAGGGAACTTGTTCAAATTTAAGAGTTTAAGTTTAAGAAACTTGCCTCGTGCGTAGATTACACTTTAACTAAACTCGTTCTTTGAATTAAATCCTACATACCATTCACATACACAATACCAGTTAATTATAACTTAATTAATTATCGTAAACTCTTTCTTTTTGTCTAATTTAATTATTGACTATACTTAATCAATTTATCACATTAACTGTCACATAATATCACTTCATAAATAATCAAGCTAATTATGTATTCAATAATTCAATTCACATGTAATTATGTTATTTACATGTTAAACAACTATGTCATCATTTCATTATATTTCTAACATGTTTACATGTTCATTACATTAAGTTACTAACACATTGCTAGACTTAACATAAAAAAAATACATTTCTGGACATTCTACTAAGTGGCGCTACGGCGCCACTTTTGTACTGAGTCTTGGCGCTGCGGCGCCGTGGCGCTGCGGCCTGGTACTTGGTGTTGCGGTGCGGTGGCGCTGCGGCACGAGAAATGAACTGGGAGTTGGCGCCGCGGCGCGAAACCCCAGACTTTGAGTTTCCAGTTCGCGAAGAACATAGAATTCAACGAAATCAACACATTTTTAACACTAATTTCACCAAATTACACATACCCATATGTTATAATTTATACATAAACATAACCCAACCTTTGTAAAGTGATTTTAACCATTTAAAACACCCAATAACAGAATTAAATCATATAAAATTTGATTGTTCTTGAAGTTAATGAACAAAATCATAAATTTAACACTACGAATTTGTTATAACACCGAATCCGTTCGTTTAAGGCTTGGTCTCTTCGTATCAACATGCATAATAATATAGGAGTGTAAAATTTAGGGATAATATACGATCACTACATAAAATATCACGTATAAGGCCATAAGGCCAAAACCCATACTCTGTAATTTTGTTGAAATCATATACGACATGTTTTCATGAATTTGATGTTATGGCTTACAACATATACACAATTAAACACAATTTGATATAACATAACACACATATAACCCATAAACATTACTCCTAAACCAATTACAGAGTTTCACAGAAGACTTAAGCCATACTCATAGAAATTTTAAAAGACGTAAATATAACAATTGGGTTGAGAAGATTACCCAATCGTAGATAAAGTAATATGAGATGAATTAAAGCCTTCCTCAAAAATTCTTACACACCAAGCAAACTCACTCAACAATTTCTCAAACTTTCTCCGTGATGTTTTTATCAGACTTAGAAGAATAATAGAAAAGAAGGAGCATACATATAATATAGCCAAGAACAGACGCGCATCATGGGCAGTTAACCCAGTCATGGGTAACTGGTGGCAACTCCCACTAAGGCCATGTTTGGCTATGCTTAATATATTACAAAACCAATTAATTTAATAAAAACCTTTACAATATAGTTTAATTAATGTCACATCCACTTGCACAATAATTCCTATATCTTGTTTAATTTAATAAAATATAATAATTTCTCATAATTTCGTATAGTCACATAATTAAATATCTCATTACTAAATAATGACAATTTATTAAATCTCTAATTAATAATTACATTAATTAAATAACATCATGCTTAATTAAATAATTCATTTAATTCAGCAAGCTCACATAATTATATATTTGAATAATAATTATTTTCCACATTAACTTAATAAATGCAACACATAAAATTAAATTAATCTACCACAATTGCATCAATTAATTATTTAATCTAATAATTAAATCATCAAAAAATATTTATTTAATTTAATAAATATTAAAATAAATTACAAAATTTTCGTTCGTCACAGCCATTTTGCAGAGACAAAAGGCGAGAAAGCCATGTCTTATTTGCTCTGTACACACTATAAACTGAGTGCTTTCTCATTTTAAACACTTGTGAGCTTCTATATTGCTATATTTTTACCGGCGAGAGCCGAGTGTTCATCCATTTAAAGCTATTGAAGTCTTCTTTGGCAGTTCATCGTCAACACGATATATGTCGGACCTTTTTCACTTATTTTTTTAAACAAATCTCACATAACATGAGAACACCAAAGAACAAGTAACGGAAAGGGACAAATAAAATTTCCAACATTGACAAGGTTCATGGTATTCAAAGGGGCTTGAAACCACATGTCATTCCTATTTTCATGCATATCTAGGTCAAACTAATCATTCAAGGCAACTTCAAATCACATGTCATACTCATTTGTACACATTTCTACACATGCTTATAAGGTCAAAATATAACCACTCCATGTTTATAAATTTAGTTTACAAAAATGTCTGATTTTGCCTTTGATATCGTTTTAAACCAAATCAAAGAAATCTAACACATACGAAACACGCTAAAGCTTATCAGATTATAGCAGAAAACACAATCAGGTTCTGGTGCATGATGCAACTATGATGTGCTGAACTGTGGGAGCGGCGCCGCTTCGCTGCCCCATGGCAGTTTCAGAAACAACATTCGGTGCAGCTGTGCTGGATATGAATTGCAGAATGGGCACAACTGCACCCTTCCTGAAAAATTCTAGAAGGGTCTCTACTTCTGCAGAACTCAAAACCCATGCAAGAAATCCTTCATGTAACATTCTTAAACTAATCACATTGCTTCTATACATGCATATGATACGCAAATAAAATGCTACCAGTTCACAAACTCTATAAACAACCAATTTGATTACTCAAATTCATGGTTTATGCTATTTTTCCATCTTTTAACATTTTTAGCGAATTTCATCACTACGGATTCATTTCTAAACCAAATTGGTTCGTTTAACTTTTGTTATTTTCGTATTTAACTGTACTATCAATATCTAACAACAATTTACGGAATATAACAATCCTTAGCCATCAATTTTTGACTCAAAACAAGTATTTCTTGTCATTAATAAGAAATCGCAAAAATTAAGAATCAAGAATTTATATGTTAGAATTATTACCTCTTGAATGCTTGAAATTATTAACAATAGCTCCTCAATCCTCCAATTTTTCCCCAATTCTACCACACTAACTTTTATAGCTAATTATCAAACAACTTCAACAAACTAAGTTGAGAAGAAGGAGACTCTATTTATAGAGAAAGTGTTGCCCAATTTTGGGTCTTTCATATTGAATTAAACCAAATGGAAGAAGAAGAAACCAATGGATTGAGAGGATTTGGTAACCCACTCCATCTTCCTGCATTCATCACTTCATCATTAGCAGTTATCCAGCCTTTTTATTTCTCAGCAATTGTAGAGTTAGGCCATTAGCCTATACACGACGTGTTAAATGAAGTGAGACTATGAATATGGGACAAGATATATTACTCCTTTACTTATCAGTAAAATGGTTTCCATTCTACTAAAGTTAATTTCTTTTGGGCTTATTAAATCAATTATAATGACTTAACAATACTACATTAAATTAAGTTATGTGCACATATATATACATATATATGTACTTACCCACATATAGGAAGTATACTTATATTTTAAATATACACCAATATATAATATTATATCCAATGTATATTGGGTTAGTCCAAACAATATTTTAATTGAGCTAAATATAATTCAATTGGGTGCTTTCAACCTATTATTTTCTATTACACGTAAATATCATAATGATTAATTAAAATTGATCATTTATTCCCTTACCATTAATTCTCTTTTTATTAATTCCAGTTATAACCTTTATTCTAGTTTAACTTTAATACTCAAGCCACACAAGGCTCAATTATCCCACTTACTAGAGTTATATAATTCAAGCTCATAATCTCAACAATAAAGTATTAGGGTCTAGGCAATGTTTGACTTTTCTCCAATTCCACTTTATTTTAATATTCATTTAATATAAGGTATGAGTGACGCACTATACTAAATTTTTTAACCACCTTAAATAATTATACCCTATGAAATTGTAATCATGACATCCTTATTTAAAATAATCATTTTATTTAAAATAATTTGTATGTGCAATACCAATTATTATACTCTAATTCTTCAATTCCTTTTCTTCCATAAATTGTCCCAACACATTTTCAGTTAGCCATGACTTAAATATTAACTTAATACATAGTCTCTAACCAATATTTATTTGTAATTATATTGGTTCTCTTCTTTTATTAATCACTTATCTTTCAAATATTTGTATACACTCAAAATTTTGCATTCTTGTTACTAACCCTACAGGTGGGCAGAATCGTCTTTCAGAGATAACCTTGGAAGATAACTTAACTTTGTCCCAGAGACAACCCCGGGGTACTCAATTTTCCATCTCGAAAATAACCCCGAGATAATCAGTACAGTCCCGGAGACAACCCCGAGAGATTCAGTTTTAACCTCGTAGACAACCCCGAGGAATGCAGTTCCTGTTCTAGAGAGCCATCTCAGAGACAACCCCGAGATGTTCAGTCCCAATCTCAGAGACAACCTAGAGATCTTCAATCCAACCTCGGAGATAACCCCGAGGAATACAGTTGCAGTTTCGGAGATAATCCCAAAAATGCTTTTTTTCGCTCCCATCAATTAGCTTCAACACTCGATGATAGCCCCGAGGCACTCATTCCACAAGCCTGAAGATAACCCCAGGAGGTCAGGCACACCTCAGAGATAACCCTGAGGACGATCAGCACCTGCAACAGCCCAATCTCAAAGATAACCCTGAGCAATGGCTGCTAAATCAACTCAAACCGGAGATAACCCCGGTGAGGGCACAATCATCATTTTGCCATCTCGATCCCACATTCTGCCATCTCCATAACATTCAAACATACATTCTATACAAAAATGTTCTACAAGAACCAAAGAGCTCCAATCCCGAGTGACTACTACACAAGACAGCACACCGGATAGAATTTGAAGCCTGAAGACCAAAGGCATGGTCCCAACTTTCAGTCTTCGTACAACCTCTAATCTCATGTCATTGTGTAGCTCTCGACAACATGTTGAAAAAGGTCTTATACACCTCGATCGGATACCTAGATTGAAGTTCTAAAAGTTTGAGTGGATAATACATTGCATGCGTGCATGTACTTCGAGACGGCGAGACCCGTAGAACCCGGGGCACCCCGGGCAGCAGCAGGTGCACCTGCGGCTCCCCCCTTTATAAATAGAGGGCTTAGGGCAGCCATTTTGCAGAGAGAAAAGGCGAGAAAGCCCTGTCTTATTTGCTCTGTACACACTATAAACTAAGTGCTTTCTCATTTTAAACACTTGTGAGCTTCTATATTGCTATATTTTTACCGGCGAGAGCCGAGTATTCATCCATTTAAAGCTATTGAAGTCTTCTTTGGCAGTCCATCATCAACACGATGTATGTCAGATCTTTTTCACTTATTTTTTAAAACAAATCTCACATAACATGAGAACACCAAAGAACAAGTAACGAAAAGGGACAAATAAAATTTCTGACATTGACAAGGTTCATAGTATTCAAAGGGGCTTGAAACCAAATGTCATTCCTATTTTCATGCATATCAAGGTCAAACTAATCATTCAAGGCAACTTCGAATCACATGTCATACTCCTTTGTACACATTTCTACACATGCTTATAAGGTCAAAGTATAACCACTCCATGTTTATAAATTTAGTTTACAAAAATGTCTGAGTTTGCCTTTGATATCGTTTTAAACCAAATCAAAGAAATCTAACACATACAAAACACGCTAAAGATTATCAGATTATAGTAGAAAACACGATCAGGTTCTGGTGCATGATGCAACTATGCTGTGCTGAACTGTGGGACCAGAGCAGTTTTAGAAACAACATTCGGTTCAGCTGTGCTGGATATGAATTGCAGAATGGGCGCAACTGCGCCCTTCCTGAAAAATTCTAGAAGGGTCTCTACTTCTGCAGAACTCAAAACCCATGCAAGAAATCCTACATGTAACATTCTTAAACTAATCACATTGCTTATATACATGCATATGATACTCAAATAAAATGCTAGCAGTTCACAAACTCTATAAACAACCAATTTGATTACTCAAATTCATGGTTTATCCTATTTTTCCATCTTTTAACATTTTTATCGAATTTCATCACTACGGATTTGTTTCTAAACAAAATTGGTTCGTTTAACTTTTGTTATTTTCGTATTTAACTGTACTATCAATATCTAACAACAATTTACGGATTATAACAATCCTTAGCCATTAATTTTTGACTCAAAAACAAGTATTTCTTGTCATTAATAAGAAATTGCAAAAATTAAGAATCAAGAGCTTATATGTTAGAATTATTACCTCTTGAATGCTTGAAATTATTAACAATAGCTCCTCAATTCTACCACACTAACTTTTATAGCTAATTATCAAACAACTTCAAGAAACTGAGTTGAGAAGAAGGAGACTCTATTTATAGAGAAAGTGTTGCCCAATTTTGGGTCTTTCATATTGAATTAAACCAAATGGAAGAAGAAGAAACCAATGGATTGAGAGGATTTGGTAACCCACTCCATCTTCCTGCATCCATCACTTCATCATTAGCAGTTATCCAGCCTTTTTATTTCTCAGCAATTGTAGAGTTAGGCCATTGGCCTATACACGACGTGTTAAATGAAGTGAGACTATGAATATGGGACAAGATATATTACTCCTTTACTTATCAGTAACATGGTTTCCATTCTACTAAAGTTAATTTCTTTTGGGCTTATTAAATCAATTATAATGACTTAACAATACTACATTAAATTAAGTTATGTGCACATATATATACATATATATGTACTTACCCACATATAGGAAGTATACTTATATTTTAAATATACACCAATATATAATCTTATATCCAATGTATATTCGGTTAGTCCAAACAATATTTTAATTGAGCTAAATATAATTCAATTGGGTGCTTTCAACCTATTATTTCCTATCACACGTAAATATCATAATGATTAATTAATATTGATCATTTATTCCCTTACCATTAATTCTCTTTCTATTAATTCCAGTTCAACCTTTATTCTAGTTTAACTTTAATACTCATGCCACACAAGGCTCAATTATCCCACTTACTAGAGTTATATAATTCAAGCTCATAATCTCAACAATAAAGTATTAGGGTCTAGGCAATGTTTGACTTTTCTCCAATTCCACTTTATTTTAATATTCATTTAATATAAGGTATGAGTGACGCACTATACTAAATTTTTTCACCACCTTAAATAATTATACCCTATGAAATTGTAATCATGACATCCTTATTTAAAGTAATCATTTTCTTTAAAATAATTTGTATGTTCAGTACCAATTATTATACTCTAATTCTTCAATTCCTTTTCTTCCATAAATTGTCCCAACACGTTTTTAGTTAGCCATAACTTAAATATTAACTTAATGCATAGTCTCTAACCAATATTTATTTGTAATTATATTGTTTCTCTTCTTTTATTAATCACTTATCTTTCAAATATTTGTAGACACTCGAAATTTTGTATTTTTGTTACTAACTTTACAAGCGGGCAGAATCGTCTTTTAGAGATAACCCTGGAAGATAACTCAACTATATCCCAGAGACAACCCCGGGGTACTCAGTTTTCTATCTCGGAGATAACCCCGAGATAATCAGTACAGTCCCGGAGACAACCTCGGGAGATTCAGTTTTAACCTCGGAGACAACCCCGAGGAATGCAGTTCCTGTTCTAGAAACAACCCCGGAATCCTCAATGCCATCTCAGAGACAACCCCGAGATGTTCAGTCCCAATCTCGGAGACAACCCAGAGATGTTCAATCCAACCTCAGAGATAACCCCAAGGAATATAGTTGCAGTTTCGGAGATAATCCCAAAAATGCTCTTTTTCGCTCCCAGCAATTAGCTTCAACACTCGATGATAGCCCCGAGGCACTCATTCCATAAGCCCGAAGATAACCCCAGGAGGTCAGGCACACCTCAGAGATAACCCTGAGGACGGTCAACACCTACAGCAGTCCAATCTCAAAGATAACCCTGAGCAATGGCTGCTAAATCAGCTCAAACCGGAGATAACCCGGTGAGGGCACAATCATCATTTTTCCATCTCGATCCCACATTGCGCCATCTCCATAACATTTAAACATACATTCTATATAGAAATGTTCTACAAGAACCAAAGAGCTCCAATCCCGAGTGACTACTACACAAGACAGCACACCGGATAGAATTTGAAGCCTGAAGACCAAAGGCATGGTCCCATCTTTCAGTCTTCGTACAACCTCTAATCTCATGTCATTGTGTAGCTCTCAACAACAGCATGTTGAAAAAGGTCTTATACACCTCGATCGGATGCCGAGATTGAAGTTCTAAAAGTTTGAGTGGATAACATGTTGCATGCGTGCACGTACTTCGAGACGACAAGACCCGTAGAACCCGGGGCACCCCGGGCAGCCGCAGATGCATCTGCGGCTGTCGCATGTACACCTGCGGCTCCCCCCTTTATAAATAGAGGGCTTGAGGCAGCCATTTTGCATAGAGAAAACGCAAGAGAGCCATGTCTTATTTGCTCTGTACACACTATAAACTGAGTGCTTTCTCATTTTAAACACTTGTGAGCTTCTATATTGCTATATTTTTACCGGCGAGAGCCGAGTGTTCATCTATTTAAAGCTATTGAAGTGTTCTTTGGCAGTCCATTGTAAGCCTTCTTACACTTTCTAAAGCCTTTCTCCACTACTGTGCACACATAGTTCTTCACGTTGAGAGTCGTGTTGCGTGTGTATGCCGGAACTTCGGTCCGTGGCTTTTATTTCTTTATATATATATATATATATATAAGCAATAAATGCTCCGGATGTAAATCCAGGCTCAATTGAAGTATAACTCGATAATGTTAGTACCTGGATTTACATCCGGAGCATTTATTGCTATATATATATATATATATATATATATATATATAAACTGTGGTCGAACTCTATTCGATTAGCCTAGATTTATATCCGGAGCGTTTACTGCTTATATAAACTTTGATTGAGCCTGGATTTCACATCCGGTGCGTTTACAACTGTATATATATATATATATATATATATATATATATATATATATATATATATAATCGACCGCGAATTAACGAAACGAGCCTGGATCGATATAAACGAACTGGATATATATCGATCCAGGCCCGTTTCATTAATTCGTGGTCGAGTATATATATATATATATATATATATATATATATATATATATATATATATATATATATATATATATATTTACATTTCAGTCTGGCCTGGAGTTTACTTCATGACCTTTTACAACTTTGTTTACATTTTGTCCCGCCTGGATGTTGCTTCGAGGCGGTTGATCATTTTATTGCTTTATTTATATTTTTTCAATCCCCAATGGAGGTGCTTCGTGGTGGTTAATTGGTTTTTATTGCTTTATTTACATTTTTTTAATCCCCCATGGAGGTGCTTCGTGGTTGTTGATTATCTGTGTATATATATACTGCTTATATATATATATAACTGTTTACAGCTTTCATACAAATTGCTACATCATATGAGCCTAAGAATCATGTGATAACAGATTTAGCCTACTAAATCTAGATTCAGTTCCCGTGATGGACATTTTTAGCTGTACGCAGCTTGTAAATTATTCACGGTGTTTGAATTTCCTTAGGCAGCTCTCATTCCCACAAGGAGTTCGACACTGCTATGTATATTATTTTCTTGAAGATGCTTCGCATCTCGAAAATAAAAGCAACCAAGCCGAATATTTAATAAAATGAAAGTATCAAAAGCCTCAATTACTATTGAGCACAAGGGTTTGAATAACCTCTTTTTACAAAATATCATTGCTATATCCTATTAAAACTGAATTTTTATACAGAAAGTCAAACCCCTTTGTATATAGGTATGAACGATGCATAGCACTACTTCTAAATAATTGCACATTGATCCACACACACACATTCATATAATAGTTTAATTGAAAATTGGTGGTCACTGTGGCAACTCGGATGTCGGGGGGTGCCTAACACCTTCCCTCCACATAACCAAGTCCCCGGACCCTAATGAATCTCGATTTCACAGACCCGATAAATAGTGTCACATCACTGGGTTAATGTGCAAATCTTTTCTCAATTGTGTTGGTATAACCATTTAAAAAACCAATTGGCAACTCTTATAGTCCAATCGTTGACATATACATGTCGGACCTTTTCACAACTTGTTTTTTCAAATAAATCTCACCTAACATGAGAACACAAAAAGATAAGAACAGAAAAGGGACAAATAAAAATCCCGACGTCAACAAGTGGCGACTTTGCTGGGGACTTCTAGTAAGAGGACTTAAGCAGTTATTACAAGGTTTTCAATATTGCTACATGCTTGTGTGTGGATGTTGCATTTACATTTGATGGATGTGTACGAATGCATTTACCTACTATACTTAATGATTTACACTATATCTGCTTGTGATATTAGTGCTTCGCATATGTCATCATTTTTATAAACGGTGAGACACGTTGTATGTGAATGTATGTTGTGTGTTTCCTCTAACAGGAGGCTATCCTGTCGGTGTTTGATTACTAGACTCGTAGGGAGACTAATTCTTATAAGGCTTAGGAAAGTCACCACCCAAATTCGCTATAGTTAAAAGACCGAATTAACTTCCTGTCGAGTAAATTGTGATGATTTGGGAACCTTCATGCCAAAAAGCCGCGAGAGTAGCCTAAGATAGGTCAACCTCTGAAAAACCAAATGCGGAGGAAAGTCTCTTCATACTTTCCCATTTCAAATTACTCGTAAAGTCAATTACTTTTAATTTCATTCCATATTGATCTCCATGTAATGAGAAATATGAAGAAATATGTGTACACACATATTTACAAATATTAACATGTTATCCTATATTACAAACAACTATCATCCGTTTTGTAGGATAATACTCCTAAAACGGATACATCATATATCATGTAAACATTTATACATTCCTTAAAACTAAACTACGTCAGTTTTTTGCAGGGAAACAATTGGACCTATTACTGGTTCAAAATCTAAAAAGGTCACAAGCCTTCAGCCAATTATGTCTTCATCTGACCAAACTAATCCTAATCCTGTCCCCCACGAAGAATTCGATGGATTAAGTAAACAAATCACAGATTTGGTTGTTCTGCTTAAAGAACTACACCAACCTACTCAGGGTACAAGGATACCCATACATACTGAATCCTCTACACGTGGAGGAACACAAGGTACTGACAAAGAAGCTCCCGTATCTAATTCTCAGTTGGATAAATCTAATAAAATCCAATATGCCACCCATCTCAAAGAAGATCTAGACACCGGTGATATCAGAAAGAAAGTCCTTCAAATGGAAGAGACCATCCCCTCTATCAAAGGAATCGGAGCATATGGAAGTGTTCAATATGTGGACCTTTGTATATTCCCCGGTGTGCATTATCCAGAGAAGTTCAAGACTCCTAACTTTGAAAAATATAACAGGTTAGGGGATCATTACACACATTTGAAGGTATTCATCGGAGAACTCGGATCTTATACCGAGGATGAGAAGCTCAGAATGCAACTATTCGAGAAAAGTCTGACTGGAGAAGCCCGATCGTGGTATACCAGATTAGATAACTCCAATATCCATAGCTGGGAGGAGCTAGCTCATGCCTTCCTCAGTTAGTACAGTTTCCAGTCACAAATGGCCCCTGACCGGTACCAAATTACTAAAGTCAAGAAATAAACCAATGAATCTTTTAGAGAGTATGCTTAAAGGTGGAGGTGCCTTACTGCTCAAGTTGTTCCCTATATGAATGTGTCTGAGATGGTAATGACCTTTATTGACATACAAGAAGCTCCTTTCTATGTGGGAGTCTTAGCTGTAATTGGTAAACCATTATCTGAAATGATTAAGCATGGGGATATGGTTGAGATGGGATTGTAGTAAGGAAAGATTGAAGACCTAGCTACCCTTAAAGCTGTTGCTGAGCACATCTAGTCTGGAAATTATGGAAACAACCCCCGGAGGGTCTATAAAAGAAAGAGGAAGATGTTTCCTTGATACTATAAGGTCAGAAAGGCTGTGAGAATATGCATATCCAGAGGAGAAATTACTCCCCCTTTCAAGCACAGTCTTCGACCCCTTCATTGCCAAAGCATGGAAAAGTCAGACGCACTCGAGTGTTCACACCCTTAGGAGACTCACTCGAGAATATTCTCAATCTTCTGATCACTCAGAAGAAAATTAATCATCTTCTTCCACCAGCAAACCTGAATGGGAAAGGTTTCAATGCTAGTCAGAAATGTGCTTATCATGCTGGAGCTCCAGGACATGATACTCAAGATTGTTAGGCCTTAAAACACAAGATCCATGATTTGATTGATAATGGTGAGATCGTGGTAGCCAAACCCGACCAACCCTATGTGTAAGATAACCCTTTTCCTCAGCACAAAGAATAAGAGGTTAATATGATTAATTGGAGTAGTGGACAGAGTTCCAATCATGGTGATGGATTCTCACAAACCAGCAGAGATAGTGCTGACAAATGGGATTTTGCACAGTTCCAGTTTACGATGGAATAGAAAATGAAGTCTCTCTATGAAGAAGTTAACCAATTGGCAGAACTGGTGTTCCATCAGCACCAAGTCACGCACCAATTATTTAGTCAGGAGCATGCTAGTCTCCTTTCTCTTGTTACAAACACTCCCCTGCATACACCATAAAATGAAACACTAGAGGATAAAATTTCAAAAAGAATAAATGCTAAAGCCCGTCAAGATTTTGCCAACAAAAGGGAATTTACGTACCTAGGCCAACCGATGGAAGAAATATTGCAGATGCTGATCAATGAAGGAAGAATCACAGCTCTGCTGCCTCCAATTAGCTCGTGTTCAAGATGGTTTAATTTCAATGGAGTGTGCTAATATCACTCCCACTCTCGCGGTCACAACATAGAAGAATGTTGGGCACTCCGCTACCTTATTCAAAATTTAATTGACAGTGGTGTCTTGTAGATAGCGGACGATGATGTTGTAGTACTAGAAAGTGGGGATACGTTTCCTACAAAGTGGAAGGAAGTTGTAGCAGTCATATCTTCTGAGAAAGATGTAGCTACTCCCTCACATACAATCCAACCAATTCAACTCAAAGGAGTTGACAATCCTTTGAAAGCGGCTGCGCCAGAGCCAATTATCTTGCCATTCATACCACAATATTGTGTTGTCAGCCTACAGAAAGTTCCATAGAATTATGGAGGGGTAAGGAACCACATCTCATATAACTACTTCAGTGTCGAGGGATAATCCACTATATCTTTCCCAACGGGTGATGAAGCCTACCATCAAGTCAAAGAGGAAGATTCCCACGGAAAAAGTGGAAGCATTTCTTTGTACTATGGACCATAATGAAGCCAAGGTGGTTTTCAGATTAAGAGAAGCTCCACATCAAATTTCCATATTGGACTTGGTTTTCTCTTCCGAAGATCACATGAAGGTATTTCTCAGGGTTTTGGAAGAAGCTCAACTGCATAAGTCAATAGATGTTGAGAAATTCTAGCATCTAGTGGATCACATTTTCAACAACAATGTGATATCTTTCACTGACGATGATATACCTCCTGAAGGGATCAGTCATTGCAAGCGTTCCACATAGCAGTTTTGTCTTTCAGATATATGGTGAGAGGAGTTTTGATAAATGAAGGATCATCCTGGAATATTAGCCCTTATGCCACTTTAGTGAAGATGAATATTAATCTCAATGGATTCCTAAAAAGCCATACAATTATTAAAGCTTTTGACGGATTCTGACGAAACGCTGTCATAGAGATTGAATTGCCAGTGGAGATTGGTCCACATACATTCTACATATCTTTTTACGTGCTCAAAATAGATACAGGATACAACCTGATCTTGTGAAGACCATGGATTCATATGGCTGGAGTCGTCCCCTCCTCTCTTCACCAATAGCTTAAATACAATATCAATAATATCCTAGTCACTGTCGATGCTGAGTCGGAATGTCCTGAACAAGGTGACATACCACTCATCAGCTTCAATTCAGAAGTTGAGCCAGTTAGTTTTCATTCCCTAGAGATGAGCAACACTCACTACCATCCTGTTGGGGCGCTACCTCTCATACCCCTGATTCCTGTCGAAGTAATGTCGGCCACTCAATAAATGATGTCATTGCGTTATCAACCCGGACAAGGGTTCGGCAAATATCATCAGGGCATTAAGCACCCATTTCAAGTTCCCAATCAAACAGGGATAGCCAGACTAGGCTATACTGCTACTTCCAATCGTAGGAATTACCATAAGCATAAACAGATTCCTTTAGTTTCAGCTACACGGCGATTATCTCCACCTATTGTTCCTAAGCCTGTATGGTCTCTGGTAAAGGTGCCTAACCAAATAATAGCTATGTTATTCCCTAAACCGATACCGATAAAGGGGAAAGAAGTCCTGGTTCTAGATCCTGAAATGGAAGAAGAGGAACGGAGACGTAAACAAGACATCGTCAGGATGATGTCAAACATACGCGTTGTAAGACCCCAACTTTTATGAATAAAGAATAATTTTCTCGAAATATATTTTTTGAATATTATAGTGTGGATTTGATATAATGTTATTGTTGTGGGTAATATTTATAAATTTTGCAAAATAAGCAAGTGGTTATATAATATTCGATTGGTCGGGAAATATTTGTTTAAATATGGAATAATCGTATGACGACATAATCATTGGTGGACTCCACAACGAAAGTATTGTCGTAGTTAGAAAACGACATAATTATCTTTTTATAAAAATAACAGCGAAAGTTTTACTGTTAAGCTGTTAAACTGCCCGGTAGTAAAAGTACAGTAATACGCGTGGTTGCATAGTATCATATGGTATTGATTATTGATGCTTACGTGAGAAGTCACTCAGTTATATTCAATTATTGCTACAGTAATTGCTGCATCATATCTCTCATATTATTGATTCAATTATTGTCACAGTATCATCTGCATAATATGTTATATTATTAAATCAATAATTGAGACGACAAAGTTATTCATATTATTATTTACAATATTGACAATGTCTAGAAAGTTCTGTCAAGGAGAAGTTTGGTCATCTAATTGCGCGCCAATAAGGAGAAATCCTTATCGAAAAGCCCCCTCTTTCCTGGAAATGATCTGGTTGTTAAATATCGTGAGTTATGATATTAATGATTAATAAGTTCATGTTGATTAAAGATGAAATTGATGGTTCCATTGTGTGGAAATTATTAGTGTTAATGGAAATCGACATTTATTTTGATAATAATTAATGTCTGGAGGTTATATTGACCACTAGGGTAATTAACCAGATAAATGAGTAATTAATTACTATTAATTCATATGCTTATAACTATGTGTTCATATGTGTGTACTATTGATTCACATGAATTACTATTAGGGGAGTTGGTGCAAGATTGATAATACTTGCATGACTAAATTAAAAATAGAGGTATAGATGAAGATACTATACTGTAATTAGTTTTTTCACATGATTATACTATTGGGTCACATGAATGAACTATTAATTCACATGATTTACTGTTAGGAGAGGTGGTGCAAGTTTGATAATACTTGCAGGACTAAATTAAAAATGAAAAAAAAAGAGAGGAAGGTATTATACTGTAATATTTCAAGCCCCAAAATGTACAATTATTGAAACTATATTTTCCTTTAAATAGAAGCTCATTCATTCATTATTTTTCACCAATTCACTAAAGCTATAGAGCATTTATTATAGAGAAAAATTATAGAGAAAAAGAAGAAGAGAAAACTGCTACCTCACTATTCCAGCATCCAGTTTCTTCTAAGGTAAGGGGTATTATTCCTTCGTATTCATGAAGAGAGTTATTTTCTTTCAATACTCGTAAGGGTTGTTATTCCATTCTTTATTATTTTGTTAGAATAATATGTCTATGCGAAGTACCGTATACATGGTGAAATTCTTCTATTATTCCATTCTTTATTATTCTGTTGGAATAACATGTCTATGCGGTCTATCGCATGCCTGGTGAATTCTGTTGGTATTCCATTATTTATTATTCTATTGGAATAACCTGTCTATGCGGTCTATCGCATGCCTAGTGAATTATGTTGTTATTCCGTTCTTTATTATTCTATTAGAATATCTTATCTGTGCGGATTACGCATGACTTGGTTCCATTCTTTATTATTCTGTTAGAATATCCTGTCTATACAGATTACGCATGACCTGGTTCCATTCTTTATTATCCTGTTGGAATAACCTGTCTACGCGGACTGCCGCATGCATGGTGAATTCTTTTGTTATTCCATTCTTTATTATTCTGTTGGAATAACATGTCTATGTGGATTACCACATGCATGGTGAACTATCCTTCGTATCCATTCCTTATTAAATTGTGGAAATAATCTGTCTACGTGGATTACCGTATGGCGGGCAAAAATTTATTTGCGGTTTCATATATTCTATTATACTTAGTTGGTTAAAGTTTTGGCTTCTATACTCCATGAAATTAGTGAAATATCCTTGATATTTGCGCTTCATCCAGTATCTTTTCCTGAAAACATTCTTCTGAGCATTCTTGAATTTTACTCCACAAAGCAGTATTATGTTGACAAATTGGACGTTATTGATTTCAAGATAAATTAACTTATAAATCTTCAAAAATTATTCTTGAACTTGTTTTATTGAATTATTATGTCATTGTCATCATCGTCGTGCTTATATTGTGATGAAAGTCATCTTTGGCTTACGTGCATAGATGGAGTTGGTATGATTATGACAAGGGATCATTCGGTATAGTCATGATCTGTAATGTTATAAATGATGTGGTAAAAGTTCTCAGTGGCCTGTAGTGCATTGATGGACAGTTTTTGGTATGATTATGACCAGGGATTATTCGGTATAGTCATGACCATTGATGATTTAATGAATATCCTTGGCCCGTAGTGCATGAATGATTCCATGATGTGGTTTATTTAATAAGCTGAGTCTCAGCGATAAAAATTAATGAAAATATTTTAAATCATAGAATATAGTAGATATCATGCTCTACTTGACTCTTCAAATGGATTGGTTATTCCGCTACAGTTAAACTTATTGTCTATTATATTCTATCAGTTTAACATTGTTGAAGGCTAATGATAATTTATTCTGCATTATCTTAGTCATAATATTTCTTACTAGGCTAGTTGGGCTCACCCTTTCTTTCAATGTTCTCTTCAGGAAATGAGAACGTAGCCGGGACTAATCGGAGAACGGAGTGATGGTCTAGATGATAGAATTAGTAGTCCTCACTATTCTGTTAAATAGTGTGACAATAAATGTAATGAGGACTCCGTTGAGTGTGGATATTGTCTAGATGACAATATTCTTATTAAAACTCTTATATTATGTTTTGTCTTATTTTACACGACTGGTATATAATTAAGTTGTATTTGAATTTTATACCATGTATTTGGTGACTCAAGATGGGTGATGTATACCTATTTTGGGGGCGTCACACGCATCATTATCCATGATGATCACACAAATAGATACACCCCAAATGATGATTATCCAGACGTAATGGTCATCATTCGGGAGAAAAAAGACGATGACAGGCCCTCCATCATTGTAGTCCATCAGAACTTCACCCTTGACAATTGGAGCCACACTCCTTTCATTGGTCGACAATGGTAAAACGGGCAGAAACTCCTTCTTCTCTATAGATAATAATAATTGCTTACTTTTCTGTATATTATTAGCAGTTATTTTGTCAGTACATGCTAACACTTTGTATGATTGAACAGTTTCATATATTAAGTGAAAGCATATTTTATTTCAGGACTCTAAATTTAGATGTGCCTATACTTTCTGATAAGGTGCCTTTTCACCACAAAGATTGTAACTTTGATGAAAAGTTGGACTTAGACTTGATGGAAATACAAGAGGACATTGAGATACCCCAGGAGATCAAAGGATGGGTAGAAGACAAACCCAAACTAAACCTTGATCAAACCACTTCATTCAATATCGGAACCTTAGAAAGCCCTAAACAAATCTATATTGGTATCGACCTCACTCCAAACCAATGGAATGACATGGTTACATTATTAACCCAATTCTAGGATGTGTTTGCATGGTCTCATGAAGATATGGTGGATTTGTCCACTTACATTATCATTCATCGCCTCCCCATTAAAGATGGATTCAAGCCAATCAGGCAGAAGCTCAGGCGATTAAAGCCGGAGTGGAGTTTAAAAGTTAAAGAGGAAATTGTGAAATAATTTCAAGCAGGCATCATCATGGTGTCCACATACCCTGAATAGCTATCTAACATAGTCCTCATGCCTAAACCAGGAAGAAAGGTGCGAGTTTACGGGGATTACCGGGATCTGAATAAAGCTTTCCTTAAAGATAGCTTTCCTATGCCATTTATCCATATTCTCATTGACAATACTGCTCAATACGACATGTACTCCTTTGTTGATTGCTTCACGGGGTACCATCAAATTATGGTTGCTAAAGAGGATTGTGAGAAAACTGCATTCATCACGCCTTGGGGAACCTTTTGTTATAGACGGTTGTCTTTCGGCCTCATCAATGCCAGAGCTACCTACTAGCGAGCCATGATGGCTCTTTTCCATGATTCAATGCATAAAGATATAGAGATCTACGTGGATGACATCATTGTCAAGTCCCGAAGGGAGGAAGACCACTTAGACCATCTCAAAAAGCTCTTCAACAGGTTGCGCAAGTACAACTTGAAGTTGAATCCATCCAAGTGCGCCTTTGATGTTAAATCAGGTAAGTTGCTAGGATTCCTATTCAGCCACAAGGGGATTGAGCTGGATCCCACCAAAATCCAGGCCATTACAAAAATGCCCATTCCTCAGATAGAGAAGGAAATACGGGGATTTTTGGAAAGAATTAACTTCATTAGCAGGTTCATTTCTCAACTTACAGCAACTTGTGAGCCTATTTTCAAGTTGTTAAGGAAGAACTTCGCCATTAATGGGAATGATGAGTGCCAGAAGGCCTTCCTTACAATCAAAGAGTAACTAGTCAAAGCTTTTATTTTGGTACCACCCAGGGATGATGTTCCCCTGTTCATGTACCTGTCCATAAGTGACAATGCCATGGGCTGTATCCTGGGACCGAAAGACGATAGAGGCCAAGAGCGAGCTATCTACTACTATAATACACGAGAATTTCTACGTATTATTAAATGAATATATTAATGGAAATAATATTTATGTGAATATAGGTGTTATTATTTTGCGAGTCGGTTAATTCAATTGATTCGTATTAGATCAATGCGTATTAAGAGGTGTGAATTGACAATGAAAATTATGAAATGCCTTGTGTGGCATAATGTGAAACGAGAAAATTCACTAAGCGAGTTCAAACGGGAATTAGGAAGATTAATCGTGTATGATCATGTGATTTCATATAAGTAATCAATATGCTCTTAGCCTTGTAATATCACTATTATGGACATTAATTCATGTCGTGTAAAACAAGTTTGGCGATAAAAGTTGACACTGGATTGAAGCTAAACTAGTTTTGGCACTGTCAGGGTACGGCGCAGCTGCGCCGTCCCAGCAGTACAAACTGGCGCAGCTGCGCCAGGGATTAGTTGGAGTTGGTTAATTTCTACTGTAGCACTAAATTGAGACACGAATGTTATATGTGTGACATAAATAAAACAATATGATAGGAGTATATTGCACTGAAATGAGGTACCTAGTAGCACCATGACATCATATGAGGTTGTAATGTATAAATGAATTATTTTTTGGGTATTATAGAATCTGAGAAAGGAGTTTAATGTTTTAAATAAACATCAATATTAAATAAGCTTATAATGTAGTTATGCGACTGGTAGAGATAATTATGGAACTACCCGGACAATAATGCCTAACTGCAATATTTTATTTCGTGTAGTTAATGTACATGGATTATATGATGAGAGTATAGAATTTATCTTTAAATTCCTAATATGGTAACAATTGTACCTTAATATTACATTATGGGAATTAAAAGGACCAAACCAAGCTTTACATGACCAAATACTGAGATTTTCTATCTTGTCCCAAAATGAGTGTCACCAAGTACAATGAATAGTGACCTAAACTCTCTTTACGTAACTTTCAAGCTGTTAATCCTAGGTGATTATGGCTAGGAAGGTGGCTGGTATGGAGTGGTTAAGAAACTCTTTAATAACCTTTGTTCCATTCCATTACACTATGGACTCCAATCTTTTGTAACACAAATGTCAAGTCCAAAACTTCTTTAATAAATATTAGACTCAATTTTTAGTTGGTGTTGCTGGGAAATTGTCCGATAAATTGCTTAGTGTGAGATTGAGAGCATACAAGTGTTATAAGAACTTGGGAGATCATTAGGAGCAAGTTCATTTCACATTACAAAGGTATAATTCCTTTTTCCTTGATTTCCATTTCATTCTCTGTCAAAACAAAGTTCTTGAGTATTGAAATTCAAATTCTTAATTATGTGGAATTGGATGTTAATGAGGTTGGGTATATGTTATATAGTTGTTATATGATTATGTAAATATGTTTCAATTGTGATAAGAATGTTTAGAATCAATTTCGTGAGTAATTTCTTTTGTTGGGCTAGTTTTCTGCCAACACAAACTGTTCCTAGCTCGAACCAGACGAGGCGCAGCTGCAACGGATTAACACTGAGGCACAACGCAGTTGCGCAGGCCCCTGAGTTCAGTTTTGAATTCTGTTTTGCAATCTGCCTAGTATGCAAGCATGTGTAAGGGGTATATATAGATATATTACCCTAATGTGATCATGTTTTACTATTAGCATGATTAACGAAAGCATAGGGTTTAGTTGGAAAATTGGGACTTTGAGTTTTGAAAACAAACCATGTAAAAATTATGTTCTGTAAATTGTGAGCCAGTAATCTATACACATGACTGATTGTACACATAAACGAGTATGCTATGGTGTGCATAGTTCCTTTATTCATGACCGCCTTATTAGGCTGTGTTGGAAATGTTTTCAAGAAAAAGCTTAGTATAGTAAGCTAACATGCATGACTACTACATGATATACCTTCTGATCTTGCGAGCATGTTAACATAACTTGACTACATATGTTTAGAGATTTGAAGTTGTCTTGTATGTGTTAGATTGCATAGTTCAAATCTAAAATGGTTTCAAAGGCAAACTTGAATATATTTTTAAAATCTATTTGCATCACATGGATATCTAGATTCTAAAGGGTTAAGATGTCATGGTATGTCTATAATATCCATAGATATGATTTATATGTATTGAACATGATGATTTCAAAACTAAACATGAGTTTAAAGCATGATTCCATGTTTTAAACAATGATAGCTGTGAACAAGTAATATGAATACAATAAGTATATGTATTAACATATTTTGAAATCTCTATGTGGAGGTATAGCCAAGTAATGAGTCATGGTAACCGCTTGATATTTTTATGCTTTAATACCATGTAAGTTGTAAGTTCAAACTAGTACGCGTGAACTCAAGAACGGTCATATGATTATGCAAGCACCTCTAACATGTAGATATGATAGAGTAGTAGGACATAGATGTGTAGGAATTGGATAGAAATAGAGAGTGCAATGCTCAACCTTGGTCTGGCCAGGGGACAGCGTAGCTGCACTGTCCCTAAGCTTAGACAGGGCGCAGCTGCGCCGTTCTGCAGTCTTGTATGGGTTCTATTTTTGAACTGATGTTTAAAGCATACTTATATGATTACTTTAACTTATAATACATGACCAATATGCTATGTAATGTGTTAAGGAGCATGCTAGGTGATAAAGATGAATGTTAATTTTTAAATGTTAAGTCCAAAGAAATGGTTGCATAAAATAAAGCAATGAAGACGTTGTTTGCAATTGTGATTTGTGCTATAAAAATATAGGATAAGGTGATGTGTATGAAGTTATAACTAAGTTATATGTTATGTGTATGTTGTACTTACCTATATGAGTTTGTATGACTAATGGGCATCCTATACATATAATATACTATAAATAGGATTTGAAAGTGTTGATTTATTAACATGGATAAACTACGCTTAAGGCAAGTATCTGAATTATCCTTTACATTGTGCAAGTATTCTAACTCTTGCATTACTTTATTCAACGGATATCATAAGCTTATCTCATTGAATGCAAGTTATCCTACTTATTCGTTCAATTGAGCTAGTATATTTAAAACTCTCGTGAAAACTACTATTTATGTTGAACTTGGTATTGTTCTTGAATATTATGAAAGGGACTATGTCATTGATTCGGCTAGACTATATGCATGTTTATAAAACTGTCCAAACCAATTGATTGGTGCAGAAATCTTGAAAACTGAGTTGAACAACCCTTATGGTAAGGGGAGTGTATGTTGTTGGAAACCCCAACACGTGAATGGTTTATTACTGTAGTGTTATGCATAACATGAAGTATTGCAGATTGATCATCTAGAGTACTTGATTTTTGGGTTATCAGTTTAATATTGGTAATTTTAGTAGATGTTCAATAGTGTGAGAGCCCCGAATCCAGGTCCCAAATCACCTCGGATCCGGTTCGATCATTCTATACAACTATTACTATTTGCGAAAGATATAAACATAAATTGTTTATACAATAAATATACTCACTATTCCCCAAGGTCGAGTAACCTTAACTTAATACACATTTCATAACTTTTCTAACATATAACATTATTAACATATAATACTTATACAATTTAGATGCACACATAACCTAACGCTAGAACTGTCATTAACCTTTCCTTGTATCCGACGCATTCGCCTTAATCTGCAATGTTTTATCATGATATAGCAAGGTTGAGCATAAGGATTGCCCAACAAGTTTAAATTCAACAATATAACGATATATCATGATTGAAGAGTTTGAATAATAAGCTGGCTATAATTTAATAATATAATTATAAATTAGCAGGAACAAGTTTATGACTGAAAAAGTATTATACATGAACAAATATATCTGAAACCAACTGGTAGTGAAGGTGATCACCCATTCATACGTGACTTATACATGCAATATGTACAGAGTACAATTATACATGGCAATCAGCAATGATTAGCCATAAGCTTATCCGAACAAAACACTCTTAGTAGAGTTAAATAAATACAAACTTGCTTGAACCGTTGATTACCGCAACGCAATTTATAACACATTATCCGAAGACCTAATATTAGTAATATAGATCTCCAATATTAGAATAATATTATCATAATAATAATACTATTATATATATATAAGCATAGAATAACCTAAACACAGAACACATAACCCTATCAGTCTATAACACACATAATATTCGGTATCAAGTCAAACTTTTACAGTCTGAGTTGAACCTGACACAAAATTCTAACATCCCGACGGTCTAGTCAGACTTTTATCGAGTCTAAGCTCAATTAAACTCTACTTAACACTTAACAATTATCTCAGATAATTTTAATATCAGTCAAAAATATTTTTCTAAGTCTCATAATAATTTTCACATAATTATTATCATTTATCGTGAATTTTTAATCATTAAAACGTATTTAAATAAATTAAATACCACATAATTCTATTATCATTAATATTTATTTATTATCAAATATTAATGAAATACATGTCATAATATTATAATATATTTATAATATCATAAAGTATTTTTAATACTTTAAAATCACCTTTATATGATTTTTAAACCGTTAAATTCATTATCCGATAATTGCTATTAATATTAAAATATTAATATTTTCATGATAAAATATCAAAAGTTATATTTTATAACTTAAAATATTTTTCTAACACTTAAATCATTTTTATATGATTTTTAAATCATTAATTATATTTTTCCTTAATTTATTTAATATATTCATTAAATAAACTAATTATCATTAATAATAATTTATTAATGAATTTCATCACAAAATATTAAAAGTCACTTAAAATATTTTTAATACCATAGAATTATTTTTCATGATTTTTCATGTATTAAAATTATTTTTAAATCATTTATTTAATATTATAATTAAATAAATTAAATACCATTTATATTCCAAAAATATTAAATATTTATGAAATATACTCTAAATAATGAAAAACTATTTTTCAGAATTTAAAATAATTTTTTGGAATTTATTTTGTATTTTTTAAAATTTAAAACTATTTTTATCAATTTTTAAATAATTTCCAGAAAATAATAATAATAAACTGTCGCTAAAGGGCCCTATAGCGACAGACCCGTCGCTATAGGTGTTCTTGAGTGTTTTAGAGCTTTTCCAGAACTTCATCGGCGGTTTCAAGGTACCACACAAATTAATTCGTGTTCTTGTTGCTTTCTATGATTCTAATGGTGTTAGGATTGTAGTACTGATGTATTACTACAACCACAAACTGAATTCATGGTCACACAACATCAGATCAGAGAGATCTAAGCCCTTAAAATCGTAGTCAGACATTGTTCTCAAAATTCTGGGTTTTCCAGATTTAAAGGTACCTACTTTGCATCTTTTAATCTTGAAGTCCACGCTTTGTTAATGTGTTATAAAGTTTCATACTTGTAGTAGAGATGTTAAAGAACAACTCTAAGGCATCAGATCAGTCTAAAATCAACAATACATGATAATTTGAACCGGTCAAAGTACCTGTCAGACTTGTGTTCTTGAGAAATTTGGGTTTCCCAGATTTCTTCATAAAATAGTCGGTCAACCCAGGTTTGACATGGTATAACTTTGATTCTATGTGTTTTCTAGGTGAGATAAAGGCATTAGCGTGTAGTCCTTATTCCAGAATACAAAACTACAACAACAAATTAGCCTAAACATCAAACATCAACAAGATCCATGGTCAGCAAAAATGTTGTCAGAGGTTACTAGAATTCTGGGCTGCCCAGAAATCAGTTCCTGTGAACGGTCAACGAGGTTTGACCGCTCGTATCTCTCACTATAATCATGATCTGGTCGTGTTTCTAGTTTCGGATCACAGTTCCCATGTAATAGAACATATCCAAAACATAAAACACATTAAACAATTAACACATAAAGATTTATAAGCCCTGACATTCGGCTGTCAGACCATTTTTTTGTATTTTCTAGATTTTTGAAAAATGCTATTTCGTGCACTTTGATGTTATGGATCCATGATCCATCAACCCAGATCACTTATAGACACCCTATTACACAACTTTAACCAACAACTAACATTAAACAACATAAGATCAAAGGATTTCGAAATTTAGGGTTCTTACCACTTTAGAATTTTGATCCTTAAATTCTGACTTTGTGATCTGTTTAAGGAGATCTATAAACTGATCATGCCTCAATATTTCACTCTCTCTCACTCTAGAATTACGAATTTACAGAGATAATGTCTTGGTTATTTGGAAAAGTAAAGTGAGCTACTTTCTGTCACTTTAATCTTATAAATTGATATAAATGCAATGTATTTGGCTGTCAAATTGGCTGGTGTGTTTGATATTGAGCATGAGGAGTTGGTATAGTAGTTGGCCAACTCTCTTATTTAGCTAGATTTGCAAGCAACACTAAATAATACAACCAAGGGCATTTTAGTCATTTTCATTTAATTTTTAGAATTTCCATTTGTTGCAAACCTTTAGGGTTTAGGGTTTGGGTGGGTTTAGGGTTTGAAGCATTCTTAGGGTTTAAGGTTTGAAACCCTTAGGGTTTACACATTTAATTTTTAAAATTTCCAATTTAGGTTATCAAAAATAGAAAATTAATATTTCTAAATTATATTTAGAATTTTCTAATTATATTCAAATTTCATAATCACAAATTAAATCTTGCTAATAATACCTAATTAAAATTGCTAATTACGCAATTAGGGTCAAAATGGTCATTAGGGTTTATAAACCACTAATTATGGTTTCTAATAGAAAAATTAATTTTTCTTAAATAGAAATTAGATTTCGTAATTATATTAAAGTTTTCTAATTACTATAACTTGAAAATGAAGATTAATATATCCTAATTAACATTAAAACTATTTAATTAACACTTAGGTTTTTCCCCTATTTACAAATTAGGGTTTCAAATCCGTAATTAGAGTTTTCAAAATGTGACATTAGGGTTTGCTAATTAATTAAGCGTTACACTAATTAATATTATAATAAATAACACTTATGCAGTATAATAATCATTTAAATTCCCAAATTAGGGTTTCATGCACCGAATTAGGGTTTTGGATTCCCGAAACTGAAATTAGGGTTTCCAGAACCAGTTTCTAGGGTTTCTTGTTAATCGCTAGGGTTTTCTAACCGAACGTTGACGTTCTTAATATATACCTAGGGTTTGTGACAGATATCAATTATCTGGTCAACCTTTGACCCTTAACCACATAGTGTACACATATACACATAACATATTCACATATTACTTAATCCTAAATAATTCATTTAAATCCTTCACAGAATTTTGAATTTCTCAAAATTCCATCTTAAAAATATCGAACGCATACACTTATTTTCTATCTAGGTTCTAATTTTGAACCTTAAATCAAATAATAAAAATTTTAAAAAAATCAAAATTTTTGGGTTGTCACATTCACCCATTCATCTAAAAATTTCGTCCTCGAAATTTAACTTACACCTTACACCTTACACCTTACACCTTACTCCATACACCATACACCATACATTCTCACATACTACCAAATACATTTCTCACAAGAATTAAAAAATTTCAAATTTTGCTGAGGGTTTTACAGACTATTGTCTGTCATTTTCGAAAAGGTTATCGGAAATTCATCCGCAAACCGTCATAACTTACGGACATAGTGGGTAATTAATCCAGTATGTCATGTACTTATTAAGTACTGCTGGTCAACTCTGTTTCTCTTCACTGCCATAGGCACAAAATTCTACCTCAGTCTTATTGGATTCCGCATCAAAATAATTTGGTTCGGAAAAATTTCTTTCAATGAACACTTAGAGTTTTTATTGAAAATATTTTTTTTTTGAGAATGACACCATGATGCCATAATGTGTTAACAATCCGTTTGAGGATGCCATCATTGTTTGACTTCGTCATAACACATCATACAATAGTGGAATAACGATTTTAGATCAAATTTACACTAAGTATTCTTGTATTTACAACTCCATCAAATTTTTATCATCTCTGCACCAGGTTACATGGTACATGAGTGATAAATAAAAGTTATTTTGATATTTCAAATCATTTGCGTCTAGCTAGAATAAGTAGCATAGACTATACTTTAAACCGTTTCAAAAATGATTACGAGTCTACATATTTTATTTTAAAGGCACATAGTGCGTATTTAGCTTGATGTCAAAATTTTGAAGTCTAGCATAGCTAGGAGTTTTGGAAAACTTATTTCTTCACTAGTAAT
Source organism: Panax notoginseng (assembly GCA_016801055.1). NCBI lineage: Eukaryota > Viridiplantae > Streptophyta > Magnoliopsida > Apiales > Araliaceae > Panax > Panax notoginseng. The sequence continues at coordinate 179,526,266 of CM029014.1, forward strand.
CATTTGCTTAACAATCTATTTGTTCCTATTATCCTCAATATTCTGTTTACACACAACTATACCTAGTTCGTCACACCACACTTATGAGTTCATTTACTTGCCACAAGCATATGAGTTTAAGAACTTGTCTAGTCTGACCTTTGGCGTCCGTTCGCTGAGGGGTTCATAAACATTTCATATAACTATGAATCAAGTATGTCACATAAGTATGAGTTTTAAGAACTCGTACTTAACCTTATATCCTCTACCTATGACCTGTCTATCTTTTATACACACGAGAAAGGAATCACCCTCTCAACATGCATATAGCAACTAGCGCGACACAAACATTTCAATGATTATCAGTATCAGAAACTAAGTGGTCGTCAAACCAAACTCGGCCACTAATCAATATAGGAAGCTAAGCGGACAATTCCCCGCCCATACAAAGAATTGGTCAACCTAACCACTATATCGATCAGGAAGCTAAGTGATTCTAAAACCAAGTACAAATTCCCCGCCCATACAAAGAATCATACAACTTAGCTACTGACATGAGTCCTCAATTGAAATCCCCACCTAATCTTAACACCCTTCTTAATACGAATTTCATTTAATCCGTATTCATAATCCGTAACTCTCTCATGAGTTTTTATAGTACTATTTCATAGTTCAACTTACACACAACATCTTGCTGTAAACTGTTCAATCATTAGATTGATTCTTCTCCCTGCTATCACCTTATCAGATCACGGGGTGATTGCATCGTATATATTACGATTCATTTCTATGTCTTGATCGTTTTGTTTTACGATCTTCTATCACTGCACTTTCAGTCTTTTAGACTCTATCTATTTACCATTACTATTCAACTTTATTATCAGAGTTAGGGAACTCTGTATCTTATAACTCGCCGAGATTCGTCTTTGAATCCTACCGACCAACTAACTCTATGTGAGTTAGATCTTATCCTAATCACTGCAGTTATTAATCTCAAGTATTCCTACCTAAGGTTCATAACCTAAAGCTCTGATACCAACTGTGAGGGCCCCGAATACAGGTCCCAAATCACCTGGAATCCGGGTCGATCATTCTATACAACTATTACTATTTACGAAAGATGTAAACATAAATTGTTTATACAATACATATACTCACTATTCCCCAAGGCTGAGTAACCTTAACTTAATACACATTTCATAACTTTTCTAACATATAACATTATTAACATATAATACTTATACAATTTAGATGCACACATAACCTAACGCTGGAACTGTCTTTAACCTTTCCTGGTATCCGACGCATTCGCCTTAATCTGCAATGTTTTATCATGATATAGCAAGGGTGAGCATAAGGATTGCCCAACAAGTTTAAATTCAATAATATAACGATATATCATGATTGAAGAGTTTGAATAATAAGCTGGCTATAATTCAATAATATAATTATGAATTAGCAGGAACAAGTTTATGACTGAACAAGTATTATACATGAACAAATATATCTGAAACCAACTGGTAATGAAGGTGATCATCCTTTCACACCTGACTTATACATGCAATATGTACAGAGTACAATTATACATAGAATTCAGCAATGATTAGCCATAAGCTTATCCGAACAAAACACTCTTAGTAGAGTTAAATAAATACAAACTTGCCTGAACCGTTGATTACCGCAACGCAATTTATAACACTTTATCCGAAGACCTAATATTAGTAATATAGATCTCCAATATTAGAATAATATTATCACAACAATAATACTATTATATATATAAGCATAGAATAACCTAAACACATAACACATAACCCTATCAGTCTATAACACACATAAGATTCGGTATCAAGTCAAACTTTTACAGTCTGAGTTGAACCTGACACAAAATTCTAACATCCCGACGGTCTGGTCAGACTTTTATCGAGTTTAAGCTCAATTAAACTCTGCCTAACACTTAACAATTATCTCAGATAATTTTAATATCAGTCAAAAATATTTTTCTAAGTCTCATAATAATTTTCACATAATTATTATCATTTATCGTGAATTTTTATTCATTAAAACGTATTTAAATAAATTAAATACCACATAATTCTATTATCATTAATATTTATTTATTATCAAATATTAATGAAATACATGTCATAATATTATAATATATTTATAATATCATAAAGTATTTTTAATACTTTAAAATCACCTTTATATGATTTTTAAACCGTTAAATTCATTATCCGATAATTGCTATTAATATTAAAATATTAATATTTTTATGATAAAATATCAAAAGTTATATTTTATAACTTAAAATATTTTTCTAACACTTAAATCATTTTTATATGATTTTTAAATCATTAATTATATTTTTCCTTAATTTATTTAATATATTCATTAAATAAACTAATTATCATTAATAATAATTTATTAATGAATTTCATCACAAAATATTAAAAGTCACTTAAAATATTTTCTAATACCATAAAATTATTTTTCATGATTTTTCATGTATTAAAATTATTTTTAAATCATCTATTTAATATTATAATTAAATAAATTAAATACCATTTATATTCCAAAAATATTAAATATTTATGAAATATACTCTAAATAATGAAAAACTATTTTTTAGAATTTAAAATAATTTTTCGAAATTTATTTTCTATTTTTAATAATTAAAAACTATTTTTATCAATTTTTAAATAATTTTTGAAAAATAATAATAATAAACCGTCGCTAAAGGGCCCTATAGCGACAGACCCGTAGCTATAGGTGTTCTTGAGTGTTTTAGAGCTTTTCCAGAACTTCATCGGCAGTTTCAAGGTACCACGTTTGACTACAAATTAATTCGTGTTCTTGTTGCTTTCTAGGATTCTAATGTTGTTAGGATTGTAGTACTGATGTATTACTACAACCACAAACTGAATTCATGGTTATACAACATCAGATCAGAGAGATCTAAGCCCTCAAAATCGTTGTCAGACACTGTTCTCAAAATTCTGGGTTTTCCAGATTTAAAGTTACCTACTTTGCAGCTTTTAATCTTGAAGTCCACGCTTTGTTAATGTGTTATAAAGTTTCATACTTGTAGTAGAGATGTTAAAGAACAACTCTAAGGCATCAGATCAGTCTAAAATCAACAATACATGATACTTTGAACCGGTCAAAGTACCTGTCAGACTTGTGTTCTTGAGAAATTTGGGTTTCCCAGATTTCTTCATAAAACAGTCGGTCAACCCAGGTTTGACCTGGTATAACTTTGATTCTATGTGTTTTCTGGGTGAGATAAAGGCATTAGCGTGGTCCTTATTCCAGAATACAAGACTACAACAACAAATTAGCCTATACATCAAACATCAACAAGATCCATGGTCAGCAAAAATGTTGTCAGAGGTTACTAGAATTATGGGCTGCCCAGAAATCAGTTCCTGTGAACGGTCAACGAGGTTTGACCACTCGTATCTCTCACTATAATCATGATCTGGTCGTGTTTCTAGTTTCAGATCACAGTTCCCATGTAATAGAACATATCCAAAACATAAAACACATTAAACAATTAACACATAAAGATTTATAAGCCCTGACATTCGGCTGTCAGGCCATTTTTTTCTATTTTCCAGATTTTTGAAAAATGTTATTTCATGCACTTTGATGTTATGGATCCATGATCCATCAACCTAGATCACTTATAGACACCCTATTACACAACTTTAACCAACAACTAACATTAAACAACATAAGATCAAAGGATTTCGAAATTTAGGGTTCTTACCACTTTAGAGTTTTGATCCTTAAATTCTGACTTTGTGATCTGTTTAAGGAGATCTATAAACTGATCATGCCTCAATATTTCACTCTCTCTCACTCTAGAATTACGAATTTAGAGAGAGAATGTCTTGGTTATTTGGAAAAGTAAAGTGAGCTACTTTCTCTCACTTTAGTCTTATAAATTGATATAAATACAATGTATTTGGCTGTCAAATTGGCTGGTGTGTTTGATATTGAGCATGAGGAGTTGGTAGAGTAGTTGGCCAACTCTCTTATTTAGCTAGATTTGCAAGCAACACTAAATAATACAACCAAGGGCATTTTAGTCATTTCTATTTAAGTTCTAGAATTTCCATTTGTTGCAAACCCTTAGGGTTTAGAGTTTGGGTGGATTTAGGGTTTGAAGCATTCTTAGGGTTTAGGGTTTGAAACCCTTAGGGTTTACACATTTAATTTTTAAAAATTCCAATTTAGGTTATCAAAAATAGAAAATTAATATTGCTAAATTATATTTAGAATTTTCTAATTATATTCAAATTTCATAATCACAGATTAAATCTTGCTAATAATACCTAATTAAAATTGCTAATTACGCAATTAGGGTCAAAATGGTCATTAGGGTTTATAAACCACTAATTAGGGTTTCTAATAGAAAATTTTATTTTTCTTAAATAGAAATTAGATTTCGTAATTATATTAAAGTTTTCTAATTACTATAACTTGAAAATTAAGATTAATATATCCTAATTAACATTAAAACTATTTAATTAACACTTAGGTTTTTCACCTATTTACAAATTAGGGTTTCAAATCCGTAATTAGAGTTTTCAAAATGTGACATTAGGGTTTGCTAATTAATTAAGCGTTACCCTAATTAATATTATAATAAATAACACTTATGTAAAATAATAATCATTTAAATTCTCAGACTAGGGTTTCATGCTCTAAATTAGGGTTTTGGATTCCCGGAACTAAAATTAGGGTTTCCAGAACCGGTTTTTAGGGTTTCTTTTTAATCGCTAGGGTTTTCTAACCGAACGTTGACGTTCTTAATATATACCTAGGGTTTGTGACAGATATCAATTATCTGGTCAACCCTTGACCTTTAACCACATATTGTACACATATACACAGAACATATTCACATATTACTTAATCTTGAATAATTCACTTAAATCCTTCACAGAATTTGGAATTCTCAAAATTCCATCTTAAAAATATTTAACGCATACACTTATTTTCTATCTAGGTTCTAATTTTGAACCTTAAATCAAATAATATAAATTTTAAAAAATTCAAAATTTTTGGGTTGTCACATTCACCCCTTAGTCTAAAAATTTCTTCCCCGAAATTTAACTTACACCTTACACTTTACACCTTACACCTTACTCCATACACCATACACCATACACCATACATTCTCACATACTACCCAATACATTTCTCACAAGAATTAAAAATTTTCAAATTTTGCTGAGGGTTTTACAGACTATTGTCTGTCATTTTCGAAAAGGTTATAGGAAATTCATCCGCAAACCGTCATAACTTACGGACATAGTGGGTAATTAATCCAGTATGTCATGTACTTATTAAGTACTGCTGGTCAACTCTGTTTCTCTTCACTGCCATAGGCACAAAATTCTACCTCAGTCTTATTGGATTCCGCATCAAAATAATTTGGTTCGAAAAAATTTCTTTCAATGAACACTTAGAGTTTTTATTGAAAATATTTTTTTTTGGAGAATGACGCCATGATGCCATAATGTGTTAACAGCCCGTTTGAGGATGTCGTCATTGTATGACTTCGTCATAACACATCATACAATAGTGGAATAACGATTTTAGATCAAATTTACACTAAGTATTCTTGTATTTACAACTCCATCAAATTTTTATCATCTCTGCACCAGGTTATATGGTACATGAGTGATAAATAAAAGTTATTTTGATATTTCAAATCATTTGCGTCTAGCTGGAATAAGTAGCATAGACTATACTTTAAACCGTTTTAAAAATGATTACGAGTCTACATATTTTATTTTAAAGGCACATAGTACGTATTTAGCTTGATGTCCAAATTTCGAAGTCTAGCATAGCTAGGAGTTTTGGAAAACTTATTTCTTCACTAGTAATCATTTGCTTAACAATCTATATGTTCCTATTATCCTCAATATTCTGTTTACACACAACTATACCTAGTTCGTCACACCACACTTATGAGTTCATTTACTTGCCACAAGCATATGAGTTTAACAACTTGTCCTAGTCTGACCTTTGGCGTCCGTTCGCTGAGGGGTTCATAAACATTTCATATAACTATGAATCAAGTATGTCACATAAGTATGAGTTTTAAGAACTCGTACTTAACCTTATACCTCTACCTATGACATGTCTATCTTTTATACACACGAGAAAGGAATCACCCTCTCAACATGCATATAGCAACTAGCGTGACACAAACATTTCAATGATTATCAGTATCAGAAACTAAGTGGTCGTCAAACCAAACTTGGCCACTAATCAATATAGGAAGCTAAGCGCATAATTTCCCGCCCATACAAAGAATTGGTCAACCTAACCACTATATCAATCAAGAAGCTAAGTAATTCTAAAACCAAGTACAAATTCCCCGCCCATACAAAGAATCATACAACTTAGCTACTGACATGAGTCCTCAATTGAAATCCCCACCTAATCTTAACACCCTTCTCAATACGAATTTCATTTAATCCGTATTCATAATCCATAACTCTCTCATTAGTTTTCATAGTACTATTTCATAGTACAACTTACACACAACATCTTGCTGTAAACTGTTCAATCATTAGATTGATTCTTCTCCCTCCTATCACCTTATCAGATCACGGGGTGATCGCATCGTGTATATTACGATTCATTTCTATGTCTTGATCGTTTTGTTTTACGATCTTCTATCACTGCACTTTCAGTCTTTTAGACTCTATCTATTTACCATTACTATTCAACTTTATTATCAGAGTTAGGGAACTCTGTATCTTATAACTCGCCGAGATTCGTCTTTGAATCCTACCGACCAACTAACTCTATGTGAGTTAGATCTTATCCTAATCACTGCAGTTATTAATCTCAAGTATTCCTACCTAAGGTTCATAACCTACAGCTCTGATACCAACTGTGAGGGCCCCGAATCCAGGTCCCAAATCACCTCGAATCCGGGTCGATCATTCTATACAACTATTACTATTTACGAAAGATGTAAACATAAATTGTTTATACAATACATATACTCACTATTCCCCAAGGCTGAGTAACCTTAACTTAATACACATTTCATAACTTTTCTAACATATAACATTATTAACATATAATACTTATACAATTTAGATGCACACATAACCTAACGCTGGAACTGTCTTTAACCTTTCCTGGTATCCGACGCATTCGCCTTAATCTGCAATGTTTTATCATGATATAGCAAGGGTGAGCATAAGGATTGCCCAACAAGTTTAAATTCAACAATATAACGATATATCATGATTGAAGAGTTTGAATAATAAGCTGGCTATAATTCAATAATATAATTATGAATTAGCAGGAACAAGTTTATGACTGAACAAGTATTATACATGAACAAATATATCTGAAACCAACTGGTAATGAAGGTGATCATCCTTTCACACCTGACTTATACATGCAATATGTACAGAGTACAATTATACATAGAATTCAGCAATGATTAGCCATAAGCTTATCCGAACAAAACACTCTTAGTAGAGTTAAATAAATACAAACTTGCCTGAACCGTTGATTACCGCAACGCAATTTATAACACTTTATCCGAAGACCTAATATTAGTAATATAGATCTCCAATATTAGAATAATATTATCACAATAATAATACTATTATATATATATGCATAGAATAACCTAAACACAGAACACATAACCCTATCAGTCTATAACACACATAAGATTCGGTATCAAGTCAAACTTTTACAGTCTGAGTTGAACCTGACACAAAATTCTAACATCCCGACGGTCTAGTCAGACTTTTATCGAGTCTAAGCTCAATTAAACTCTGCCTAACACTTAACAATTATCTCAGATAATTTTAATATCAGTCAAAAATATTTTTCTAAGTCTCATAATAATTTTCACATAATTATTATCATTTATCGTGAATTTTTATTCATTAAAACGTATTTAAATAAATTAAATACCACATAATTCTATTATCATTAATATTTATTTATTATCAAATATTAATGAAATACATGTCATAATATTATAATATATTTATAATATCATAAAGTATTTTTAATACTTTAAAATCACCTTTATATGATTTTTAAACCGTTAAAGTCATTATCCGATAATTGCTATTAATATTAAAATATTAATATTTTTATGATAAAATATCAAAAGTTATATTTTATAACTTAAAATATTTTTCTAACACTTAAATCATTTTTATATGATTTTTAAATCATTAATTATATTTTTCCTTAATTTATTTAATATATTCATTAAATAAACTAATTATCATTAATAATAATTTATTAATGAATTTTTTCACAAAATATTAAAAGTCACTTAAAATATTTTCTAATACCATAAAATTATTTTACATGATTTTTCATGTATTAAAATTATTTTTAAATCATCTATTTAATATTATAATTAAATAAATTAAATACCATTTATATTCCAAAAATATTAAATATTTATGAAATATACTCTAAATAATGAAAAACTATTTTTCAGAATTTAAAATAATTTTTCAGAATTTATTTTCTATTTTTAATAATTAAAAACTATTTTTATCAATTTTTAAATAATTTCTGGAAAATAATAATAATAAATTGTCGCTAAAGGGCCCTATAGCGACAGACCCGTCGCTATAGGTGTTCTTGACTGTTTTACAGCTTTTCCAGAACTTCATCGGCAGTTTCAAGGTACCACGTTTGACTACAAATTAATTCATGTTCTTGTTGCTTTTTGGGATTCTAATGGTGTTAGGATTGTAGTACTGATGTATTACTACAACCACAAACTGAATTCATGGTCATACAACATCAGATCAGAGAGATCTAAGCCCTCAAAATCGTTGTCAGACACTGTTCTCAAAATTCTGGGTTTTCCAGATTTAAAGGTACCTACTTTGCAGCTTTTAATCTTGAAGTCCACGCTTTGTTAATGTGTTATAAAGTTTCATACTTGTAGTAGAGATGTTAAAGAACAACTCTAAGCCATCAGATCAGTCTAAAATCAACAATACATGATACTTTGAACCGGTCAAAGTACCTGTCAGACTTGTGTTCTTGAGAAATTTGGGTTTCCCAGATTTCTTCAAAAAACAGTCGGTCAACCCAGATTTGACCTGGTATAACTTTGATTCTATGTGTTTTCTGGGTGAGATAAAGGCATTAGCGTGTAGTCCTTATTCCAGAATACAAAACTACAACAACAAATTAGCCTAAACATCAAACATCAACAAGATCCATGGTCAGCAAAAATGTTGTCAGAGGTTACTAGAATTCTGAGCTGCCCAGAAATCAGTTCCTGTGAACGGTCAATGAGGTTTGACCGCTCGTATCTCTCACTATAATCATGATCTGGTCGTGTTTCCAGTTTCAGATCACAGTTCCCATGTCATAGAACATATCCAAAACATAAAACACATTAAACAATTAACACATAAAGATTTATAAGCTCTGACATTCGGCTGTCAGGCCATTTTTTTCTATTTTCCAGATTTTTGAAAAATGCTATTTCGTGCACTTTGATGTTATGGATCCATGATCCATCAACCCAGATCACTTATAGACACCCTATTACACAACTTTAACCAACAACTAACATTAAACAACATAAGATCAAAGGATTTCGAAATTTAGGGTTCTTACCACTTTAGAGTTTTGATCCTTAAATTCTGACTTTGTGATCTGTTTAAGGAGATCTATAAACTGATCATGCCTCAATATTTCACTCTCTCTCACTCTAGAATTACGAATTTAGAGAGAGAATGTCTTGGTTATTTGGAAAAGTAAAGTGAGCTACTTTCTCTCACTTTAATCTTATAAATTGATATAAATGCAATGTATTTGACTGTCAAATTGGCTGGTGTGTTTGATATTGAGCATGAGGAGTTGGTAGAGTAGTTGGCCAACTCTCTTATTTAGCTAGATTTGCAAGCAACACTAAATAATACAACCAAGGGCATTTTAGTCATTTCTATTTAATTTTTAGAATTTCCATTTGTTGCAAACCCTTAGGGTTTAGGGTTTGGGTGGATTTAGGGTTTGAAGCATTCTTAGGGTTTAGGGTTTAAAACTCTTAGGGTTTACACATTTAATTTTTAAAATTTCCAATTTAGGTTATCAAAAATAGAAAATTAATATTTCTAAATTATATTTAGAATTTTCTAATTATATTCAAATTTCATAATCACAAATTAAATCTTGCTAATAATACCTAATTAAAATTACTAATTACGCAATTAGGGTCAAAATGGTCATTAGGGTTTATAAACCACTAATTAGGGTTTCTAATAGAAAAATTAATTTTTCTTAAATAGAAATTAGATTTCGTAATTATATTAAAGTTTTCTAATTACTATAACTTGAAAATTAAGATTAATATATCCTAATTAACATTAAAACTATTTAATTAACACTTAGGTTTTTCACCTATTTACAAATTAGGGTTTCAAATCCGTAATTAGAGTTTTCAAAATGTGACATTAGGGTTTGCTAATTAATTAAGCGTTACCCTAATTAATATTATAATAAATAACACTTATACAATATAATAATCATTTAAATTCTCAGACTAGGGTTTCATGCACTAAATTAGGGTTTTGGATTCCCGGAACTAAAATTAGGGTTTCCAGAACCGGTTTCTAGGGTTTCTTATTAATCGCTAGGGTTTTCTAACTGAACGTTGACGTTCTTAATATATACCTAGGGTTTGTGACAGATATCAATTATCTGGTCAACCCTTGACCCTTAACCACATATTGTACACATATACACAGAACATATTCACATATTACTTAATCCTGAATAATTCACTTAAATCCTTCACAGAATTTTGAAATTCTCAAAATTTCATCTTAAAAATATCGAACGCATACACTTATTTTCTATCTAGGTTCTAATTTTGAACCTTAAATCAAATAATAAAAATTTTAAAAAATTCAAAATTTTTGGGTTATCACATTCACCCATTCACCTAAAAATTTCGTCCCCGAAATTTAACTTACACCTTACACCTTACACCTTACACCTTACACCTTACACCTTACTCCATACACCATACATTCTCACATACTACCCAATATATTTCTCACAAAAATTAAAAATTTTGAAATTTTGTTGAGGGTTTTACAGACTATTGTCTGTCATTTTCGAAAAGGTTATAGGAAATTCATCCGCAAACCGTCATAACTTCCGGACATAGTGGGTAATTAATCCAGCATGTCATGTACTTATTAAGTACTGCTGGTCAACTCTGTTTCTCTTCACTGCCATAGGCACAAAATTCTACCTCAGTCTTATTGGATTCCGCATCAAAATAATTTGGTTCAGAAAAATTTCTTTCAATGAACACTAAGAGTTTTTATTGAAAATATTTTTTTTTGAGAATGACGCCATGATGCCATAATGTGTTAACAGTCCGTTTGAGGATGCCGTCATTGTATGACTTCGTCATAACACATCATACAATAGTGGAATAACGATTTTAGATCAAATTTACACTAAGTATTCTTGTATTTACAACTCCATCAAATTTTTATCATCTCTGCACCAGGTTACATGGTACATGAGTGATAAATAAAAGTTATTTTGATATTTCAAATCATTTGCGTCTAGCTGGAATAAGTAGCATAGACTATACTTTAAACCGTTTCAAAAATGATTACGAGTCTACATATTTTATTTTAAAGGCACATAGTGCGTATTTAGCTTGATGTCAAAATTTCGAAGTCTAGCATAGCTAGGAGTTTTGGAAAACTTATTTCTTCACTAGTAATCATTTGCTTAACAATCTATCTGTTCCTATTATCCTCAATATTATGTTTACACAGAACTATACCCAGTTCGTCACACCACACTTATGAGTTCATTTACTTGCCACAAGCATATGAGTTTAAGAACTTGTCCTAGTCTGACCTTTGGCGTCCGTTCGCTGAGGGGTTCATAAACATTTCATATAACTATGAATCAAGTATGTCACATAAGTATGAGTTTTAAGAACTCGTACTTAACCTTATATCCTCTACCTATGACCTATCTATCTTTTATACACACGAGAAAGGAATCACCCTCTCAACATGCATATAGCAACTAGCGAGACACAAACATTTCAATGATTATCAGTATCAGAAACTAAGTGGTCGTCAAACCAAACTCGACCACTAATCAATATAGGAAGCTAAGCGCACAATTCCCCGCCCATATAAAGAATTGGTCAACCTAACCACTATATCGATCAGGAAGCTAAGTGATTCTAAAACCAAGTACAAATTCCCCGCCCATACAAAGAATCATACAACTAAGCTGCTGACATGAGTCCTCAATTGAAATCCCCACCTAATCTTAACACCCTTCTCAATACGAATTTCATTTAATCCGTATTCATATTCCATAACTCTCTCATGAGTTTTCATAGTACTATTTCATAGTACAACTTACACACAACATCTTGCTGTAAACTGTTCAATCATTAGATTGATTCTTCTCCCTGCTATCACCTTATCAGATCACGGGGTGATCGCATCGTATATATTACGATTCATTTCTATGTCTTGATCGTTTTGTTTTACGATCTTCTATCACTGCACTTTCAGTCTTTTAGACTCTATCTATTCACCATTACTGTTCAACTTTATTATCAGAGTTAGGGAACTCTGTATCTTATAACTCGCCGAGATTCGTCTTTGAATCCTACCGACTAACTAACTCTATGTGAGTTAGATCTTATCCTAATCACTGCAGTTATTAATCTCAAGTATTCCTACCTAAGGTTCATAACCCACAGCTCTGATACCAACTGTGAGGGCCCCGAATCCAGTTCCCAAATCACCTCGGATTCGGTTCGATCATTCTATACAACTATTACTATTTGCGGAAGATATAAACATAAATTGTTTATGCAATACATATACTCACTATTCCCCAAGGTTGAGTACCCTTAACTTAATACACATTTCATAACTTTTATAACATATAACATTATTAACATATAATACTTATATAATTTAGATGCACACATAACCTAACGCTCGAACTGTCTTTAACCTTTCCTTGTATCCGACGCATTCGCCTTAATCTGTAATGTTTTATCATGATATAGCAAGGGTGAGCATAAGGATTGCCCAGCAAGTTTAAATTCAACAATATAACGATATATCATGATTGAAGAGTTTGAATAATAAGCTGGCTAAAATTCAATAATATAATTATGAATTAGCATGAACAAGTTTATGACTGAACAAGTATTATACATAAACAAATATATCTGAAACCAACTGGTAATGAAGGTGATCAGCCTTTCATACCTGACTTATACATGCAATATGTACAGAGTACAATTATACATGGCAATCAGCAATGATTAGCCATAAGCTTATCCGAACAAAACATTCTTAGTAGAGTTAAATAAATACAAACTTGCCTAAACCGTTGATTACCGCAACGCAATTTATAACACTTTATCCGAAGACCTAAGATTAGTAATATAGATCTCCAATATTAGAATAATATTATCACAATAATAATATTATTATATATATAAGAATAGAATAACCTAAACACATAACACATAACCCTATCAGTCTATAACACACATAAGATTCGGTATCAAGTCAAACTTTTACAGTCTGAGTTGAACCTGACACAAAATTCTAACATCCCGACGGTCTAGTCGGTCTTTTATCGAGTCTAAGCTCAATTAAACTCTGCCTAACACTTAACAATTATCTCAGATAATTTTAATATCAGTCAAAAATATTTTTCTAAGTCTCATAATAATTTTCACATAATTATTATCATTTATCGTGAATTTTCAATCATTAAAACGTATTTAAATAAATTAAATACCACATAATTCTATTATCATTAATATTTATTTATTATCAAATTTTAATGAAATACATGTCATAATATTATAATATATTTATAATATCATAAAGTATTTTTAATACTTTAAAATCACCTTTATATGATTTTTAAACCGTTAAATTCATTATCCGATAATTGCTATTAATATTAAAATATTAATATTTTCATGATAAAATATCAAAAGTTATATTTTATAACTTAAAATATTTTTCTAACACTTAAGTCATTTTTATATGATTTTTAAATCTTTAATTATATTTTTCCTTAATTTATTTAATATATTCATTAAATAAACTAATTATCATTAATAATAATTTATTAATGAATTTCATCACAAAATATTAAAAGTCACTTAAAATATTTTCTAATACCATAAAATTATTTTTCATGATTTTTCATGTATTAAAATCATTTTTAAATCATTTATTTAATATTATAATTAAAAAAATTAAATACCATTTATATTCCAAAAATATTAAATATTTATGAAATATACTCTAAATAATTAAAAACTATTTTTCAGAATTTAAAATAATTTTTCAGAATTTATTTTATATTTTTAATAATTAAAAACTATTTTTATCAATTTTTAAATAATTTTCAGAAAATAATAATAACAAACTGTCGCTAAAGGGCCCTATAGCGACAAACCCGTCGCTATAGGTGTTCTTGAGTGTTTTAGAGCTTTTCCAGAACTTCATCGGCAGTTTCAAGGTACCACGTTTGACTACAAATTAATTCGTGTTCTTGTTGCTTTTTGGGATTCTAATGGTGTTAGGATTCTAGTACTGATGTATTACTACAACCACAAACTGAATTCATGGTCATACAACATCAGATCAGAGAGATCTAAGCCCTCAAAATCGTTGTCAGACACTGTTCTCAAAATTCTGGGTTTTCCAGATTTAAAGGTACCTACTTTGCAGCTTTTAATCTTGAAGTCCAAGCTTTGTTAATGTGTTATAAAGTTTCATTCTTGTAGTAGAGATGTTAAAGAACAACTCTAAGCCATCAGATCAGTCTAAAATCAACAATACATGATACTTTGAACCGGTCAAAGTACCTGTCAGACTTGTGTTCTTGAGAAATCTGGGTTTCCCAGATTTCTTCATAAAACAATCGGTCAACCCAGGTTTGACCTTGTATAACTTTGATTCTATGTGTTTTCTGGGTGAGATAAAGGCATTAGCGTGTAGTCCTTATACTAGAATACAAAACTACAACAACAAATTAGCCTAAACATCAAACATCAACAAGTTCCATGGCCATCAAAAATGTTGTCAGAGGTTACTAGAATTCTGGGCTGCCCATAAATCAGTTCCTGTGAACGGTCAACGAGGTTTGACCGCTCGTATCTCTCACTATAATCATGATCTGGACGTGTTTGCAGTTTCAGATCACAGTTCTCATGTCATAGAACATATCCAAAACATAAAACACATTAAACAATTAACACATAAAGATTTATAAGCCCTGACATTCGGCTGTCGGGCCATTTTTTTCTATTTTCCAGATTTTTGAAAAATGCTATTTCGTGCACTTTGATGTTATGGATCCATGATTCATCAACCCAGATCACTTATAGACACCCTATTACACAACTTTAACCAACAACTAGCATTAAACAACATAAGATCAAAGGATTTCGAAATTTAGGGTTCTTACCACTTTAGAGTTTTGATCCTTAAATTCTGACTTTGTGATCTGTTTAAGGAGATCTGTAAACTGATCATGCCTCAATATTTCACTCTCTCTCACTCTAGAATTACGAATTTAGAGAGAGAATGTCTTGGTTATTTGGAAAAGTAAAGTGAGTTACTTTCTCTCACTTTAATCTTATAAATTGATATAAATGCAATGTATTTGGCTGTCAAATTGGCTGGTGTGCTTGATATTGAGCATGAGGAGTTGGTAGAGTAGTTGGCCAACTCTCTTATTTAGCTAGATTTGCAAGCAACACTAAATAATAGAACCAAGGGCATTTTAGTTATTTCCATTTAATTTCTTGAATTTCCATTTGTTGCAAACCCTTAGGGTTTAGGGTTTGGGTGAATTTAGGATTTGGAGCATTCTTAGGGTTTAGGGTTTGAAACCCTTAGGGTTTACACATTTAATTTCTAAAATTTCCAATTTAGGTTATCAAAAATAGAAAATTAATATTTCTAAATTATATTTAGAATTTTCTAATTATATTCAAATTTTATAATAACAAATTAAATCTTGCTAATAATACCTAATTAAAATTGCTAATTACGCAATTAGGGTCAAAATGGTCAATAGGGTTTATAAACGACTAATTAGGGTTTCTAATAGAAAAATTAATTTTTCTTAAATAGAAATTAGATTTCGTAATTAGATTAAAGTTTTGTAATTACTATAACTTGAAAATTAAGATTAATATATCCTAATTAACTTTAAAACTATTTAATTAACACTTAGGTTTTTCCCCTACTTAGAAATTAGGGTTTCAAATCCGTAATTAGAATTTTCAAAATGTGACATTAGGGTTTGCTAATTAATTATGTGTTACCCTAATTAATATTATAATAAATAACACTTATGCAATATAATAATCATTTAAATTCCCAAATTTGGGTTTCATGCACCAAATTAGGGTTTTGGATTCCCGGAACTGAAATTAGGGTTTCCAGAACCGGTTTCTAGGGTTTCTTGTTAATCGCTAGGGTTTTCTAACTGAACGTTGACGTTCTTAATATATACCTAGGGTTTGTGACAGATATCAATTATCTGGTCAACCTTTGACCCTTAACCACATATTGTACACATATTCACATATTACTTAATCCTGAATAATTCACTTAAATCCTTCACAGAATTTTGAAATCCTCAAAATTCCATCTTAAAAATATCGAACACATACACTTATTTTCTATCTAGGTTCTAATTTTGAACCTTAAATCAAATAATAAAAATTTTAAAAAATTCAAAATTCTCGGGTTGTCACAAATAGCCCTTAGTGACTGCTTAGTATAAATTGTTTATCAAGTTAGATACATTGATAGTATTTGAATTCCTATATATCTGTTGATTTATATTTAATTATCATTCTTATTCCAAGAATTGTTGATATTCATCGTTCATTATATTATTCTGAAATTCTTAACTATCTTAGAGATGATACTTTGATATTTCACACTCGTGTTATAAAACTCTTTACCCTTGTTGAATATTACTTGCTGGGCAATTTGTGCTCATTCTTGCTTATTTAAAACCTTTCAGTTGAAGCGGAACATGGAGGTGTCTCTGGGAAAGACAAGGGAAAGGGCAAGGCTACCGACTAGCTTGTCCCTTTATGTTTAAGTCTATTATGTTTTATTAAGACTATTTTCAGACTATGTTTAAGCTTAAGTAGGATTATGTAATAAGTCTTTATTCGATACTATTATGTAATCTATTAAGCACTGTAGGTTGCGTGACTTGGGGGAATAATTATAATAAATCATTGTATATTATTCTAAATTAGATCTTTCGTTGTGAATGTGTGATTTTAGTTATTATGGTAATACCATGAGAACGTGACGAATCGAATTCGAGTGACCAAGTGGCGGTCCGAATTTGGGTGCGTCACAGGTTGCTATCAAAGCCATAGTTATAAACCTTAGGAACGAGAGTCCTTACATTATAACTTAGGAAAACTTAGCAGTTAAGAAGGGGGGATAAAACTCATATAGGGTATTCCTTGAGAGACTTAGGGTGTTATAAAATGTAACTTCATTCTATATAATGAACTTATGTTTATTTAACATTATGATGGAGTTGTTGGTTGTCTTGTCTTATGCTGGATTGTAGGATGACTGATATGGGAGGACCTAGCCGAGTAGTAGAGGAGGAGCCGCGTGATATCCACGTGGTATATGAGGCACCATTGATAGCAGAACCAATATCAGTAGTAGCCCCTATTGATGATGATTATGAGGAGGAGGAGATGGAGCCTCTATCTGAGGAGTCTGATCCGGAGGAGGAGC
The DNA here is from genome assembly GCA_016801055.1 of Panax notoginseng. Lineage (NCBI taxonomy): Eukaryota > Viridiplantae > Streptophyta > Magnoliopsida > Apiales > Araliaceae > Panax > Panax notoginseng. Next base: position 179,544,103 of record CM029014.1, read on the forward strand.
CTATGAAGGAGGAGCCCGAGCCTATGGAGGACTCCGACGAGCCTACTTTCGAGGATCAGATGTTGGGAGAGTATGAAGAACAGATTTTGAAATTAGGATGTAGAGTTGAGGAGCCAGAGACTAAGACTCTTGAGGCAATTAGTGATGCAAGAGATGGAGGTGGAAATTTCTCACCATAAGGAGGCAGGGATTCAGATGGGGACCTTGTTTCACCGATCAGTGGCGAGGAATGTTGAGTTGGCATATAAGCTAGAAGAAATGGAGTAGAGGGTTTTGAGTGAGAGAATAGAGAAGGAGGCTCTCCGAACTCAGTTAGAGATGTAGGTGATTGATAGGATTCACTTCAAGGATAAGTGGGAGGAAACCAATGACAGGGTAGATGATCTAGAAGACGAGGTACGATGCAAAAGAAGGAAGACAAACAAGATGTTCTATGCTCTACGTATGGCCATGGAGAGATTGATCGATGGGGTAAATCACTACCCAGCGGAGCAAGGACAGACCCGACATACCATAAGTCGGGATATGGTGGTACACATTACGCAGAAGTAGTATCAGAGCATCGTGGAGCGTGGGATGTTAGATTGAGTCTAGAGGAAAAAGCTCAGTATTGTAGTATATTATTTATGTGTTGTTAATATGTTGTTGTAATCTCAATCTTTTTGTGTAAGATGCGATATGATGGTAACCCCAACTTTTGAAAAGTGTTAGAGGGGTAGTAAGCTAATGTTGTCCCTGTCTTTTGTGATATTAGGGAATATGTGTTATCATTTATAGCAGTATGCTAGGAAAGAACATGTATTGTAACTATTTGGCATATGAATATAAATGGTCTTCTTTCAGAAACGAGTTTTAAACCTTTAGTTCTTTTCAATTGAGAAATGTCTAAATATGATGATTAGATAATAAAATGAAAATTTTTGTGATGCAAAAAATGCTGCCCATTCGTAGAATAACTGTCCCGGAAGAGTCAGTTAATGATGAGAGAGGACCAGTAGATCCGATACAAAGACTTGTAGATTTATTGGGAGAAGCTCTAAGGGGAAGAAATGAACTCGTACCACCCGTTTCCCAAACTGTCCCAATAACGACCTTCAAAGATTTTAAGAGTGCAGGACCCCTATAGTTTGTGGGAACTACTGACCCGATAGTTGCGCAAACCTGGATCAAGGACATCGAGAAGGCCTTCACTATAGCTCGTGTGGGTGAAGACCAGAAGACAGTATTGCCACCTACATGATGAGGGGCGAAGCGAACTATTGGTGGAAAACTAATCAGCAGAGAGCGGAGGAAGGAATGATAACATGGGAGAGGTTTACGACGCTGTTCTTCGAGAACTATTTCCCGAAGAGTATGAAGTGTAGGATGGAAGTGACTTTCCTATAGTTAAAACAAGGAGATATGAAGGTGGCGCAATACGCGACTACGTTTAATGAACTAGCACGATTTGTGGAGCACCAAGTTGGGGATGAGGAAAGGAAGGCGAGACACTTCGAGCAAGGGTTGAAATCGGGGTTGTATAATAAGGTTGATGTCTTCCAGATTGATTCCTTTATGACCTTATTAGATAAGGCAGTCATTGGGGAAGGTGGCAGTGAGGCCTTAAGTCTATATCATAAGGAGAATAAAGAACAAGAACACTGGTAACGAGCATCGTGGAGGAAGCAACAGCGGAGGAAGTAATTCTAGAAAGAGGAAATGGGAAAATAACAACATCAACAACAGAAACAATAATCAAGGTGGGAGTCACCAGGGAAACTTCAAGAAAAGGACCGAAGCTTGCAACAAGTGTGGTTGAAGTCATCAGGGAGAGTGCTGGAAGGGAAAGAGCACTTGCTATAATTGCGGCCACGAGAGGCACATATCGCCAAATTTCCCAAAGCCAAAGAAAATCAGAGGATGTTTTGCTTTTGGATCAACAGAGCACCAGATAAAGGATTTCCCGAAGAAAGGAAGCGGTGGAGCTGGCGAAGGCCAGGGATGAGGAAGCAAGTTAATGATTGGTGGACCTGCGCAACCCAACTGATCGACCACCCAAACCTTTAACATGACCGTCCAGGACGCAGTGGCTGCGAAGGATGTGGTGTTAGGTATAATCCCAATCAATAATATAAATGCTTATGTATTATTTGATTCGGGTGCCACCTGTTCTTTTGTATCCGAAGAATTTGCTAGTAAATTTAGTACGCCCCGAGAACGTTTAGAAGATTCTTTGAACGTAGAAGTTGCGAATAAGGAAATAATCCCTATAAAATACGTTTATTGAAATTATTACCCAAACATTAGAGATCATAAACTGAGCGTAGACTTGATTCCTACTAGACTAGGAGAATTCGACGTAATACTAGGAATGGATTGGTTATATAATCATGCGGTGATAATTGATTGTCAGAACAAGTGTGTGAACCTTCAGACTCCGAGCAAGTCTAAGGTAGTGTTTCATGGTAGCTCATCGCTTAAGCAATCATGCTGCGTTACGATGATGCAGGCCAAGGAATTGTTAAGGAAAGGATGTGTATGTTATTTAGCTTACATTGTGGATACTGTAACGACCCCAAAAATCTATACAATTTAAAATCTCAACTTCGGTCGTTAACCATACATTAAATCTCTAATTTTACATCATTATTCGATATTAAAAACACTAAAATAGCAGAATATTTAAAACGTTTATACAAATCCTTCTTTCTTGCCCTGAATCGCAACCTTTACACTACATCTCTTTGATTCAATCTTATATCATGAATCGTTACAACAAAATGACTATACAAAGTCTCACATCATAACTAAATATCCATATACATTGGATAGCTCAACTTACAATTTAACAACATATTACGTTCAAAATATGAAATATATTTTTCATAAAACATAAGTAATCTTCGTGAATATAGATCTCTATAACTCACTTAGCACATATCTTTACCTTAAAATCTTGACCTGCAAAAATGGTTATTTGCAAGAGTGAGCTCGACAGCCCAGCAAAGTCTAACAGTTTTCATACATCACATAACACATAATAACATGCTCGATATACATCTCATTAAAGTAACATGGCATACATGCTTTTAATTCACATAGCAAATATAAAGATTGAGTTCCTTACTCAATCATCATTACTTAGCCAAAACAATACAGTCATATATTGACTTTAACATTTCTTGATTCAACATGCATAACATATCATGCAATTTAAAACAGTTCATCAAGTCCACCTAAAAAAAATAGGAACCGAAAGACTTGCCTTAATCGTTGTTTACCAATAACAGTTTAACAGCTTACAGCTATCTGCACTTCACGTGCCCTATGCAATTATATAATCACACACATCAAATATTAGTCACATAACAACACATAGTAATTGTAATGTAAACTATACTCTATGTCTCATAATCTTTCCTATTAATAAATACACAATGTTCAACTTAATTGTGTTAACTTTCAACTTATATCTCACTATATTTCATATTCACAGTTCATTCAAGTGCTTAAGTCTTACTAGGACTACTTATGTGACGCCCCCAAAATTAGGTATACATCACCCATCTTGAGTCGTCAGATACATAGTACAGAATACAAATACAACTTAATAATACAACTGTCGTGTACAATACGACAAAACATAAACTGTGAGTTTGAATACAAATATTATCTTCTAGAGAGTATTCATACTCAAAAGGAGTCCTCATTACATTTATTAACACACCATTATATAGAATAGTGAGGACTACTAACTAATACTATTCTTCGGACCATCACTCCGTTCCCCGACTTGCCCCAGCTACGTTCTCATTTCCTGAAGAGAACAGTGAAAGAAAGGGTGAGCTCAACTAGCCCAGTAAGAAATATTATGACTAAGATAATGCAGAATAAATTATCATTAGCCTTCAACAATGTTAAACTGATAAAATATAATAGACATCAAGTTTAACTGTAGCGGAACAAACAATCCATTAAAAGAGTCAAGTAGAAAATAAACGCTACTATCTTTTATGATTGAAAAAGTTTTTCAACACTGTGATCGCTGGGACTCAGCTTAATAAAATAATCCACATCATCGAATCACCCCTGCACTACGGCCAAGGATATTCGTATATTCATTAATGGTCATGATCATGCCAACAACTATCCATCAATGCACTACGGGCCAATGAGGACTTTTACCACATCATTTGCAACATTACGGTCATGATTATACCGAATAATCCCTGGTCATAATCATACCAAGTCCATCTATGCACTACATGCCACAGATGACTTTCAACATTTTATAAACATGAGGATGATGACAATGATATAAGAATTCAATAAAACAAGTTCAAGAATTAATTTATCCAGGAATAAACAACGTCCAAATTGTCAACATGATACTGCATTGTGGAGTAAAATTCAAGAATGCTTAGAAGAATATTTTCTTGAAAAGATACTGGATGAAACGCAACTATCAAGGATATTCCACAAATTTCATGGAGTATAGAAGTCAAAACTTAATCAACTGAGTACAATAAAGAATGGAATAACAAAAGAAATCACCATGCATGCGATAGACCGCACAGACTGGTTATTCCAATAGAATAATAATTAATGGAACCAGGTCCGGCGTAAACGCACAGACAGGATATTCCGACAGAATAATAAATAATGGAACCAGGTCCGGTGTAAAACACATAGACAGGATATTCCAACAGAATAATAATAAAACGGAACCAGGTCCGGTGTAAAACACACAGACAGGATGTTCCAACAGAATAATAAACGAAACCAGGTCCGGTGTAAAACACACAGACAGGATATTCCAACAGAATAATAGAAGAATGTCACCAAGTATAGGGTAGACCGCGTATACTGGTTATTCCAACAGAATAATAACAAATGGAATAACAGAAGTTCTCTTCATGAATATAAAAGAAATAATATTCCCTACCTTAAAAGAACTGGATATTAGAAAAGTGATGTAGCAGAATACTTTTATTCTCTCTCTCTTATTCTCTCTATACTTTCTCTCTCTATAGCTTGAATGAATTCGTGAAAAATAATGAAGCCCTAGGCCTCTATTTATAGAAAAACCGAGGGTGGCTCTTGGTCTTAACGAAGGGTCAAATGACTCTTGGTCTTAACGAAGGGTCAAATGACTCTTGGTAATATTGAAGGGACAACTACTATTGACGAAAGTAATTACTATTGACCAAGGTAAATACTATTGACGAAGGTAATTACTATTGACCAAGGTAAATACTATTGACGAAGGTAATTACTATTGGCCAAGGTAAATACTATTGACGAAGGTAATTACTATTGACGACGGTAATTACTATTGACGAAGAGACTCTTAGATGATGACATATGGCCCCCCATAAAATAACCAAACTTACCACAACGTCTCAATTATTGATTTAATAATATAACATATTATACAGATGATACTATGATAATAATTTAAGAGATATAATGCAGCAATTACTGTAGCAATAATTGAGTATAGCTGAGTGACTTCTCACGTAAGCATCAATAATCAATACCGTGTGCTACTATGCAACCACGCGTATTACTGTACTTTTACTACCGAGTAGTTCAACAGTTTTAACGGTTTTAACGGTAACACCTCAGCCGTTATTTTTATAGAAAGATAATTCTGTAGTTTTCTCAATCCGACAATAATTCTGTTGTGGGGTCCACCAATGATTGTGCCGTCGTACGAATATTCCTCGACAAAAAGAATATTCTCCGACCAAACGAATATTTTATAACAACTTGCTTACTTTGCAAAATTTATAAATATTACCCACAACTATAACATTATATCAAATTAACTCCATAATATTCAAAAATGATATTTATAGAAAATTCATCTTTATTTATAAAAATTGGGGTCTTACAACCTCCCCTTCTTATGAAATTTCGCCCTCGAAATTAGGGTACGTACCTGGTATGTCGAAGAGGTAAGGATACCTTGATTTCATTTCTGATTCTAACTCCCAAGTCATTTCCTCAACATCGTGGTTTCTCCACAAAACTTTGACTTGAGGTATAACCTTGGAGCGTAGAATATGTTCCTTCTTATCTAAGATTTGAACAGGAACTTCTTCATACGTCAAATCCTCCGCTATTTCGTCCGGTTCTAACTCAATAATGTGGTTCGGGTCTTCCACATATTTGCGTAACATGGATATGTGGAAAACGTTATGAACACGAGACATACTTGGCGGTAAAGCGAGTCTATAAGCCACAGTTCCTACTCGATCGAGGATTAAAAATGGACCGATGAATCGAGGATTTAGCTTTCCTCTCTTTCCAAATCTTGTAACTCCTTTCCATGGAGCAACACGTAAGAACACATGATCTCCTACATCAAATTCCACGTCCTTTCGATGAAGATCAGCATAACTCTTTTGTCGATCTTGTGAGGTTTTTATACGTTGTCGGATCGTTTGAATCTTTTCTGTAGTCATACGTACCAACTCCGGTCCCAACAACGTTGCTTCGCCCACCTCATCCCAGCATACTGGAGAACGACATTTTCTTCCATACAATGCTTCGAATGGAGCCATGCCAATACTTGCTTGATAACTGTTGTTGTAGGAAAACTCCACCAATGGTAAGAACTTGTCCCAACTTCCCTTGAAGTCAAAGACACAGAGTCTTAATAGATCTTCAAGAGTTTGAATAGTCCTCTCTGATTGTCCATCCGTCTGAGGATGATATGCTGAACTAAATCGTAACTCCGTGCCCATAGCTTTTTGTAAACTAACCCAAAATCGTGAAGTGAATCTTTGGTCTCGATCAGAAATTATGGATACTGGCATACCATGCAGTCTTACAATCTCGTTTATGTACATACGAGCAAGACGTTCAAGTGTATAAGTTTCTCGTATCGGTAAGAAATGAGCAGACTTGGTCAATCTATCAACAATGACCCAAATCGCATCAATACCTTGAGAAACCCTGGGAAGACCGGTAACGAAATCCATGGTAATGTGCTCCCACTTCCATTCTGGAATTTTAAGTGGTTGCAATGGACCTTTTGGTACTTGATGCTCCGCTTTGACTCGTTGACAAGTTAGACACCTTGAGATAAACAACGCTATCTCTCTCTTCATATTGCTCCACCAAAATGTATGACGAAGATCATGATACATTTTGGTACTTCCAGGATGGATTGCAAACGGTGTGTTGTGCGCCTCCATCATGATTTCATACTTTAAATCAGGGTTGTTAGGAACACAAAGTCTGGAGTTGACTCGAAGTATTCCTTCCTCATCGATTCTTGCTTCCGGCATAACACCTTCTTGCACTTTCTTCCTCATACGCATCAGCTCCAGGTCTGTAGCTTGAGCAGCTTTAACTTTATCGATTAAAGTCGGTTCTACTCGTATATTCGCCATCATCACATGGGTCCCTGGAGTCTTTAACTCTATCTCCATCCTTTGCAAGTCACACAAAATGGGCATTTGCATTGTTAATATTGCACTTGTACCCGCATATGATTTTCTACTCAATGCGTCAGCTACCACGTTCGCTTTTCCAGGATGGTATTGAATGGTATGATCATAATCTTTCAACAGTTCAAGCCAACGTCGTTGTCGCATGTTGAGTTCCTTTTGAGTGAAGAAATATTTGAGGCTTTTATGATCCGTAAAGATCTCCACTTTCTCCCCATACAAGTAATGCCTCCAAATTTTAAGTGCAAAGACAACAGCTGCCAACTCTAGATCATGAGTAGGATAATTCCTCTCATATTCCTTGAGTTGTCTTGATGCATAGGCTATGACTTTTCCATGTTGCATGAGAACGCATCCCAACCCTTTGCTCGAAGCATCACTGTAGATGACAAATCCCTCCGAGCCAGATGGTATTGTTAGAACAGGTGCTGAAATGAGTCTCCTCTTGAGTTCTTGAAAACTCTGCTCACATTTTTCGCTCCAACCAAACTTTGTATCTTTCCGAGTCAGCTGAGTTAATGGAGTAGCGATTCGAGAAAATCCTTCCACGAATCTCCGATAATAACCAGCTAAACCAAGAAAGCTACGTACCTCGGTCACTGATTTAGGTTGCTCCCAGCTTTGAATAGCTTCAATCTTTGCCGGGTCAACCGATATTCCACGACTTGATACTACGTGCCCAAGGAATGCTACCTCCTCCAGCCAGAACTCGCATTTCTTCAACTTGGCATAAAGCTTGTATTCACGAAGCTTTTGGAGTACCAGCCTCAAGTGTTGCTCATGATCTTCACGGCTTTTGGAATAAATAAGGATGTCATCATTAAAGACGACCACAAAGTGATCCAAATATTCCTTGAATACCCGGTTCATCATATCCATGAAGGCAGCAGGAGCATTAGTCAATCCAAAGGACATGACTAGGAATTCATAATGCCCGTACCGAGTTCTAAAAGCCGTCTTTGGAATATCCTCAGTTCTAACCTTCAGCTGATGATATCCAGAACGAAGATCGATCTTTGAAAAGAATTGTGCTCCTTGCAACTGGTCAAACAGGTCATCAATACGTGGCAATGGGTACCTGTTTTTGATGGTGACATGATTCAACTCCCGATAATCAATACAAAGTCGCATACTTCCATCTTTCTTCTTCACGAATAGAACAGGAGCTCCCCAAGGAGAAGTACTAGGACGAATAAAGCCAATGTCTAACAATTCCTGCAGTTGGATCTTTAACTCCTGAAGTTCAATAGGAGCCATTCGATATGGGGCTTTGGAAATGGGTTTTGTACCGGGTTCAAGATCGATACAAAATTCAATTTCACGCTCTGGGGGTAGGCCAGGAAGTTCTTCAGGGAATACGTCAGGGAATTTATTAACAATAGAAATATCATTCAAAACTGACGTATTTTTGTTTAGATCTGTGACATGAGCTAAGAAAGCTTGACATCCGTTTTTCAATAAACGAATAGTTTTATGGCTTGAGATGACAGCGATTGATTTTAATGGTTTGGTTGCTTGAATTCGCATAATAGGTCGATTAGGAATATGAAAACTAACAACCTTACGAAAACAATCAATTTTTGCATAATGAGTAGTTAACCAATCAATCCCTAGAATCACGTCAAATGCAAGTATTTTTAATGAAATCAGATCGATAGGTAATGTGTGGGTACCAACTTGAACCAAACAAGACTTATAAACAGTGGAGGTAATGAAGGTTTCTCCCAACGGAGTTTCCACAGATAAGTCAAAGTCTAATTTCTCCGGAATCAAATTTAATCGATGAGCGCAAGTAGGAGAAATAAAAGAATGGGTTGAACCGGTATCAAATAAAGTATAAACTTCTTTAGAGTTTATAATAAGCTTACCCGTGATGACCTCATTCGGGTTCCTTGCTCTCTGGGAGTTCACAACAAACGCTCTCCCTTGCACAACCGGTTTTGACTTTTTTGGGACGGCTTTTGGTGCCTCCATCCTAGCTGAATTTGTCTTCGGTAAACGACAAAATCGGGCTAAATGACCTTCTCTTCCACAATTATAACATGCTTTGGACGGCATCGCGCAGTTTGGACTGATGTGCCCCTCCCCTCCGCATTTGAAACATATGATAGGTGGTCGTTCTCCTTCCTTAACGACAGGTGCTGGTGCTGACGTCTTTCCATCATTGCTGAATCTCCTCTTCTTGAAATGTCCATTCTTATTGTTTTGGCCCTGATTACCACCGAAGTGGTTACCATTTCTGGCCTGTTGATTCCCTCCACGCTTATTGTCACCGCTTCGATGACTGCTCTCACTGGTATTATCATTTTGCCGGCTGCTCTCTTTTGGTTGCGTTGTCTCGTTATCGCGCTCCACCAACTGAGCCCTATTTACAACATCTGAATACAAACATAGTTTATGAGAAACAAGATGTTGACGTATCTCCGGCTTCAAACCTCTTAAAAACATCCGCGTCATTCTTTCTTCATTATCCACCAGGTGGGACGCAAACCGGGATAACTCCGCAAATTTTGCCTCGTACTGCGACACGGTCATATTATTCTGCTCCAATTTGATGAACTCCACCTCCTTCATGTGACGAATACTCTCGGGAAAGTATTTGTCGTTAAACAGATCTTGGAACTTCTCCCAAGACATCTTCAGTGCGGCAGGTTGAGTACGCTTTATCGATTCCCACCAGTAATCTACCTCTCCTCGCAACATAAAGGCGACAAAGGGAACCTTTTGCTCCTCGGAGCAACCCAAGACATCAAATATCTTGGTGATCTGCTTTATCCATGTTTCAGCTACAAGTGGTTTGGGTTCTCCCTTAAACTCCGGTGGTCCCAGCTCCTTAAACTGTTTAGCGGTGACCGCCAGAGAGTTTCCAGTATTTCCACCTACGTTGTGGACAGGAGCCGCTTTCACCTGTTGTTGCATGAATTGCATAAAGCCTCTGAACATTTGATCATTCATCATTTGGTCAGTGTTGTTGTTTGCATGAGGATTGACACCTTCCTGATGCACATTATCCTGATTATTGATATGTGGTGAATCAACAGTCGTCTGTGCTCCATTGATATTCTCAACATTCTCAGATGCCATTTTCAGATACTGTCACAAAATAAAAATTAATTGATATGTCATATATTATCCTTATATTATGACCGACCAATTAAATACCATGCAAATAAACTTAGGTATGCCATACTAGCGAAGGAATTCCCCGTCTCTCCCCTCCTAGTTCTATTCTCACATCTTAGCCAGGGATCATATCCCTAAGCTCTGATACCAACTGTGACGCCCCCAAAATTAGGTATACATCACCCATCTTGAGTCGTCAGATACATAGTACAGAATACAAATACAACTTAATAATACAACTGTCGTGTACAATACGACAAAACATAAACTGTGAGTTTGAATACAAATATTATCTTCTAGAGAGTATTCATACTCAAAAGGAGTCCTCATTACATTTATTAACACACCATTATATAGAATAGTGAGGACTACTAACTAATACTATTCTTCGGACCATCACTCCGTTCCCCGACTTGCCCCAGCTACGTTCTCATTTCCTGAAGAGAACAGTGAAAGAAAGGGTGAGCTCAACTAGCCCAGTAAGAAATATTATGACTAAGATAATGCAGAATAAATTATCATTAGCCTTCAACAATGTTAAACTGATAAAATATAATAGACATCAAGTTTAACTGTAGCGGAACAAACAATCCATTAAAAGAGTCAAGTAGAAAATAAACGCTACTATCTTTTATGATTGAAAAAGTTTTTCAACACTGTGATCGCTGGGACTCAGCTTAATAAAATAATCCACATCATCGAATCACCCCTGCACTACGGCCAAGGATATTCGTATATTCATTAATGGTCATGATCATGCCAACAACTATCCATCAATGCACTACGGGCCAATGAGGACTTTTACCACATCATTTGCAACATTACGGTCATGATTATACCGAATAATCCCTGGTCATAATCATACCAAGTCCATCTATGCACTACATGCCACAGATGACTTTCAACATTTTATAAACATGAGGATGATGACAATGATATAAGAATTCAATAAAACAAGTTCAAGAATTAATTTATCCAGGAATTAACAACGTCCAAATTGTCAACATGATACTGCATTGTGGAGTAAAATTCAAGAATGCTTAGAAGAATATTTTCTTGAAAAGATACTGGATGAAACGTAACTATCAAGGATATTCCACAAATTTCATGGAGTATAGAAGTCAAAACTTAACCAACTGAGTACAATAAAGAATGGAATAACAAAAGAAATCACCATGCATGCGATAGACCGCACAGACTGGTTATTCCAATAGAATAATAATTAATGGAACCAGGTCCGGCGTAAACGCACCGACAGGATATTCCGACATAATAATAAATAATGGAACCAGGTCCGGTGTAAAACACACAGACAGGATATTCCAACAGAATAATAATAAAACGGAACCAGGTCCGGTGTAAAACACACAGACAGGATGTTCCAACAGAATAATAAACGGAACCAGGTCCGGTGTAAAACACACAGACAGGATGTTCCAACAGAATAATAGAAGAATGTCACCAAGTATAGGGTAGACCGCGTATACTGGTTATTCCAACAGAATAATAACAAATGGAATAACAGAAGTTCTCTTCATGAATATAAAAGAAATAATATTCCCTACCTTAAAAGAACTGGATATTAGAAAAGTGATGTAGCAGAATACTTTTATTCTCTCTCTCTTATTCTCTCTATACTTTCTCTCTCTATAGCTTGAATGAATTCGTGAAAAATAATGAAGCCCTAGGCCTCTATTTATAGAAAAACCGAGGGTGGCTCTTGGTCTTAACGAAGGGTCAAATGACTCTTGGTCTTAACGAAGGGTCAAATGACTCTTGGTAATATTGAAGGGACAACTACTATTGACGAAAGTAATTACTATTGACCAAGGTAAATACTATTGACGAAGGTAATTACTATTGACCAAGGTAAATACTATTGACGAAGGTAATTACTATTGGCCAAGGTAAATACTATTGACGAAGGTAATTACTATTGACGACGGTAATTACTATTGACGAAGAGACTCTTAGATGATGACATATGGCCCCCCATAAAATAACCAAACTTACCACAACGTCTCAATTATTGATTTAATAATATAACATATTATACAGATGATACTATGATAATAATTTAAGAGATATAATGCAGCAATTACTGTAGCAATAATTGAGTATAGCTGAGTGACTTCTCACGTAAGCATCAATAATCAATACCGTGTGCTACTATGCAACCACGCGTATTACTGTACTTTTACTACCGAGTAGTTCAACAGTTTTAACGGTTTTAACGGTAACACCTCAGCCGTTATTTTTATAGAAAGATAATTCTGTAGTTTTCTCAATCCGACAATAATTCCGTTGTGGGGTCCACCAATGATTGTGCCGTCGTACGAATATTCCTCGACGAAAAGAATATTCTCCGACCAAACGAATATTTTATAACAACTTGCTTACTTTGCAAAATTTATAAATATTACCCACAACTATAACATTATATCAAATTAACTCCATAATATTCAAAAATGATATTTATAGAAAATTCATCTTTATTTATAAAAATTGGGGTCTTACAACTTATTAGCTTTATATTAAATCCACTCCATATCTTATAATATTCATTTCAATTGTATTAAAATACTTTTTAAGTTCATTAACACTTGGCACGACGTTTCGACGTTTATTCGTCACACGCCCGACTTGCCTCTCCTGTGTATGCTTACTATGCTTCTACAACTCATCTAATACATTATTTATTAATGTTAAGCATCATTATATTTACTATTATTCATGTTTTGTAACTTAGGACAACATCTTTTATGGTCAGGAGCAACACACATGCATATGTGCATACCCGACGCCCTCCGATTGCCTCCGAAAACACAATAGTCCTAAAAATGACCATTTTGACTCATCCTAATGACCTCAAATTGAAAACCTTAAGAACGAAAGTTGTAGGTCTACTCGTCCTCGTATTGGATCATCTCGAATCACCTCAATCGGAGTTCGTATGAGGAAGTTATGGCTATTTTACTACAGGAGGTCAAATTTGTCCAAGTCAGACTACAAATCCGGGGCTGGGGCGCGAGGACTCGGCTATACAGTGGCGCCGGGGCGCGAGATTGGAGCCGGGGCACGAATTTCAGCGCTGGGGCGTGAACTTCTGGCGCTGGGGTGCGAATTTTGGCGCCGAGGCGCGATTTTTGGCGCTGGAGCGCCGAAACTTGCAGAACCCAACCACGAAGAACATAACAAAGCTACTGTCTTTATTTTTAACAATAATTAACCCCAATTAACATGTATAACTTATATAAATTACACATATACACATTACCCAACATGCATATACTAGTCTAAATTACTAAACAATAATCACAGAAAACTAAATTCCTTGAAAACCATATTTTAAAACAAAACTCCATGTTTTACATTTGTTAAACATAGTGAACACTGTAATCTCAAATAACCACCAATTTGATTCCTTTGAACCATGTTCTGTTTAATATCTTACTCAATTAACGAATTCAAAGTTAAATTTTGCAATTAGTATACACCTCAACCACCAATTTTGCTACTGTCATTATCCATGTATAAGAACATACACTGAGAAACAGTTCCCCTTTCTTTTAATAAAATTAACATAACCCTTCATGTTTAAACACTACTTCTAACATCATACACCCATAAAAACACCATAGTTCAGTTATATAACAACTACTATAGAATTTTGTAAAAACTTTATATTTACAGTGAAATAGAAGAACACGACTTAAGCATCACGATGTGAAACATATAAGATTATGGGAAAATACCTTCTTGTTGCTACAGAAATCATCATTAATAGTAGACAATTCCCTCACCAGCCTTTCTCAAACTCTGACAACTCTATGTCAAACTCTCTGAGAACTCCTTCTTACTCTCAGTTTAGCAAATAATTCAAATGCGTAAAACTGATAACCAATATACGTATAGTAAAAATAAAACCAACGCACACCCGTTTAAAACAAAACCGACGCCTACTAAATACCCATATTCAATTATCAGTTACCAAATATATATTATATTTATATTTTATTTATTAAAATTCATAATTTTAAAAAAAAAACAAAAGCCATAGAAAAGGATCCCGAGTGTTTATGATAGCGATTCCCGAGCGTTTAATTATGATAACGATCCTTAGAAAAGGAAATGAATGGGTTAAAAGATATATAATACTCAGAATATAATTGAGTTCAAGTGAAAGTTATGAGATGAAACCTAAAATTTGTTAAAGTAATATAAAATCTATATTTAGATAAAATAATAAAAGATTACTCTGAGTTATTTGTTTAATTTCTGTCTTCGATTCTGGGGACAGAATCTTTGTAAGTAGGGAAGATTGTAACGAATTAGTGGTTTGAGTTTTGATTCTGAGGACAGAATCCTTGTAAGGAGGGAATGATGTAACAATCTAAATTTTTAGTTATATTATTTAAATATTTATTGAATTATATAAATATTTAATGGATGTGTTTATCGTTGAATAAGTATTTGTTTAATTGATTTGATGTGATTTGATTATTTATTTGTTTAATAAATAATTAATGAGTTAAGGAAAGTAATTATTTTGAAATAGTAATCTAATTTAATTTAATAATTAAGTTAGAGAGTTTATAATGATTAAATAAATTATTATATTATGCAATGAAATGTTATTAGAATTAATTAAATTAAGTATAAAAACTTAATTAATTAGAAGTGTGACAAATAACTATATTATAAGTGGTTATTAAAATAAATTAAAGTAGTTGTAATTTATTTTGCCAAACAAGACTTAAATATATTAAGTATTTAAATTTAAATAATTTTGCCAAACAAAGCCCTATGACTTTTGGATTTTTGAATTTGATTTATTAGTAATATAAATTAAATTAAACAAAATATAAATATAATATATATATTATATTTATATTTTATTTATTAAAATTCAAAATTTAAAAAAAAAAACCAAAAGCCATAGGGCTTTGTTTGGCAAAATAATTTAAAACTTAAAGACTTAATAAACTTAAGCCTTATTTGGCAAAATAAATTAAAACTACTTTAATTTATTTTAATAACCACTTATAATATAACTATCTGTCACACTTCTAATTAATTAAGTTTTCATACTTAATTTAATTAATTCTAATAACAATCAATTGCATAATATAATAATTTATTTAATCATTATAAACTCTCTAAGTTAATTATTAAATTAAATTAGATTACTATTTCAAAATAATTACTTTCCTTAACTCGTTAATTATTTATTAAACAAATAAATAATCAAATCACATCAAATCAATTAAACAAATACTTATTCAACGATAAACACATCCATTAAATATTTATATAATTCAATAAATATTTAAATAATATAACTGAAAATCTGGATTGTTACATCATTCCCTCCTTACAAGGATTATGTCCTCAGAATCACAACTCAAACCACTCATTCGTTATAATCTTCCCTACTTACAAAGATTCTGTCCCCAGAATCGAAGACAAAAATTAAACAAATAACTCAGAGTAATCTTTTATCATTTTATCTAAATATAGATTTTATATTACTTTAACAAATTCTAGGTTTCATCTCATAACTTTCACTTGAACTCAATTATATTCTGAGTATTATATATCTTTTAACCCATTCATTTCCTTTTCTAAGGATCGTTATCATAAACACTCGGGAATCGCTATCATAAACACTCGGGATATTACATTCACCCCTTCTTCTAAGAATTTCGTCCTCGAAATTTTATTTATTAATTTTTATTCATTCATTCTATCAAAGTAGATTTTACATCATTACTTCATTCATTCATTGGTTTCTATAACCACTTTCTTTCCACAAAGATCATTCTACAATTATTAACTTTTCTATTAAAAGTTTCACATTATTCTTTGATAACTCATCTACTTCTCACTTCAAAATCTCTTTTCTCACTTATTCAACATATTCATCATTCAGTGTCGCATTATACGACTTACTTCTTTCTAAGGAATATTTTCCTTTTTCACTTCTATCTTGCAGAATAACAAGAATCTTTCACAATTGTTCAATAATTGAGAAGTAGTATGAATAACTCAGGAATATAAAAGATTCCAAATCATGCTGAGGGTCACAAGACCATGAACTCTATTCTTTAGGTTTAATAGTACTTCACCCCCGGTTCTTCACACTTTAAACCCTCTTTGGCAGAATGTTTATCAATCACAAAGACTGAAAACACCCTCCGCAAGTACTCTAGGTGATTAACCTATTGTACATGTATTGTGCACAAACATTTTAGCGCAAAGTACAAACTAAGCGTAACCTCTAATAAAAGAGTTGTTCATCTCAGAATTTAGAGTGCAAGCATTCAACTGAAGGTCTAATGACCACGAACCTTGTCCACAGTTATAAGTAATCTTTCAACTTTAACTTTTATACTCATACGACTATAATGACTTCAAGGTACTTAGGGGATCAATCCTTCGTACATGTATTGTGCACAAATATTTCAGAGCAAAGTATAAACTAAGCGTAACCCCTAATAATAGGGTTGTTCATCTCCGCTTTTCAACATCTGAATCCGCACCAAAACAATTTGGTTTGGCATAACTTCTCAAGAAACTCTTGAATTTCATGAACATCTTTTAATATTTGTCTAGCTGAATCAAATAGCATAGACCTCTACAATAACTCGGACATTAACCGAAATATACATATACATATATACATATGTATTCTCATATCTTAAAGAAATATAAAAAATCTTTTTATTACGTCATGATACCCCACTGTATTTACAGTCCGTTGAGGATTCCGTCATTTGGTGACTTTATCATACTATAGTGGGCTGACGATCCTTAGATCACATCCAACACTAGGTAATACTGCATTGATGACTCCATCTTTTTTATCATCTTTGCACCAGATTACATGATGCATTAATGATATAAAATACATTTTGATATATTACAAATCATTTTTGTCTAGCCGAAGTAATTAGCATAGACATACGAATAATAGTATTGTTGTTAAAACTCATTGGTTCCATCATTTGATCCAATATTTTTCAAGAAAATAAAAGTATAAACATCAGCACGAAGTCAATAAATTTCGAAAGTCTAGCATAACTAGTAGATTTAGAATACCTATGCTTCCACCATCAACTCCACTTTCTATAATGATCCATTGCTTAATAGGTCTATCTATTCCGATCATCCTCAATACTCCATTCACACTTAATTATATCCTAGTTGTAAGACCCCAACTTTTATAAATTAAGATGAATTTTCTATAAATATTATTTTTTAATATTATGGAGTTAATTTGATATAATGTTATAGTTGTGGGTAATATTTATAAATTTTACAAAATATGCAAGTTGTTATATAATATTCGATTGGTCGGAGAATATTCGTTTTAATAGGGAATATTCGTACAACGACACAATCATTAGTGGACCCCACAACGGAATTATTGTCGGATTGAGAAAACGATAAAAATATTTTATTAAAAATAACGGCGAAAGTTTTACCATTGTTACTGTTGAACTATTCGGTAGTAAAAGTACACTAATACGTGTGGTTGCATAGTAGCACACGGTATTGATTATTAATGCTTATGTGAGAAGTCACTCAGTTTGATTCAATTATTGTCAGTTAATAATATGAAGTATTTAGCGATAATGACGTTTTGTTTTATTCGTATAATTAACGTAATAAAACAGAAACATCTTTTTATATAAAACAGAATACTTTATTAAAGTTATTCTATAAATAGAATATATTATATTTTATTTAAAAGATTTTTCTTTAAATATGGACCGTCAGATTAAAGTAATCAATTTGGACCGTTCATGAATTAGTTACTATGCATTCTATTTTTCTATAAATAGCAGCTCATTCATTCATTATTTCTTACAAATTCACTGAACTCTAGAGAGAGAAACTATAGAGAGAAACTATAGAGAGAGAGAAGAAGAGTATTCTGCTACTTAACTACTTCCTTATTTCAGCTCTTCTTTAAAACGGTAAGAGGTGTTATTCTTTCTTATTCATGAAGAGAACTGTTGTTATTCCATTTCTTATTATTCTGTTGGAATAACATGTATACGAGGTCTACCCTATACTTGGTGACATTCTTTTATTATTCTGTTGGAACATCCTGTCTGTGTGTTTTACACCGGACCTGGTTCCGTTTTTATTATTATTCTGTTGGAACTTCCTGTCTGTGTATTTTACACCGGACCTGGTTCCGTCTTGTTATTATTCTGTTGGAACATCCTGTCTGTGTGTTTTACACCGGACCTGGTTCTATTATTTATTATTCTGTCGGAATATCCTGTCTGTGTGTTTACGCCGGACCTAGTTCCATTATTTATTATTCTGTCAGAATATCCTGTCTGTGCGTTTAGGCCGGACCTGGTTTCATTATTTATTATTCTGTTGGAATAACCTATCTGTGCGGTCTATCGCATGCATGGTGATTTCTTTTGTTATTCCATTCTTTATTATACTCAGTTGGTTAAGTTTTGACTTCTATACTTCATAAAATTAGTGGAATATCCTTGATAATTTCGGTTCATCCAGTATCTTTTCATGAAAATATTCTTCTAAGTATTCTTGAATTTTACTCCACAAAACAGTATCATGTTGACAATTTGGACGTTGTTAATTCTTGGATAAATTAATTCTTGAACTTGTTTTATTGAATTCTTATATCATTGTCATCATCCTCATGTTTATAAAATGTTAAAAGTCATATGTGGCCTGTAGTGCATAGATGGACTTGGTATGACTATGACCAGGGATTATTCGGTATAAACATGACCGTAATGTTACAAATGATGTGGTAAAAGTCCTCATTGGCCGTAGTGCGTTGATGGACAGTTTTTGGCATGATCATGACCATTAATGAATACACGAATATCCTTGGCCGTAGTGCAGGGGTGATTCGATGATGTGAATTATTTTATTAAGCTGAGTCCCAGCGTTAACAGTGTTGAAAAACCTTTTAAATCATAAAAGATAGTAGAGTTTATTTTCTACTTGACTCTTTTAATCGATTGCTTATTCCGCTGCAGTTAAACTTGATGTCTATTATATTTTATCAGTTTAACATTGTTGAAGGCTAATGATAATTTATTCTGCATTATCTTAGTCATAATATTTCTTACTGGGCTAGTTGAGCTCACCCTTTCTTTCACTGTTCTCTTCAGGAAATGAGAACGTAGCTGGGGCAAGTCGGGGAATGGAGTGATGGTTCGAATGATAGTATTAGTTAGTAGTCCTCACTATTCTATGTAATAGTGTGTTAATAAATATAATGAGGACTCCTTTTGAGTATGAATACTCTCTAGAAAATAATATTTGTATTCAAACTCGCAGTTTATGTTTTGTCGTATTGTACACAACAGTTGTATTAGTAAGTTGTATTTGTATTCTGTACTTTGTATCTGACGACCCAAGATGGGTGATGTATACCTAATTTTGGGGGAGTCACAGTTGGTATCAGAGCTTAGGGATATGATCCCTGGCTAAGATGTGAGAATATAACTAGGAGGGGAGAGACGGGGAATTCCTTTGCTAGTATGACCTAACTAAGTTTATTTGCATGGTATTTAATTGGTCGGTCATAATATAAGGATAATATATGACATATCAATTAACTTTTATTTTGTGGAAGTATCTGAAAATGGCATCTGAGAATGTTGAGAATAGCAATGGAGCACAGGCGACTGTTGATTCACCACATATCAATAATCAAGATAATGTGCATCAGGAAGGTGACAATCCTCATGCAAACAATAACACTGACCAGATGATGAATGATGTAATATTCAGAAACTTTATGCAGTTCATGCAACAGCAGGCGAGAGCGGCTCCTGTCCAAAATATAGGTGGAAACACTGAAAACTCTCGAACGGTCACCGCTAAACAGTTCAAGGAGCTGAGACCACCAGAGTTTAAGGGAGAGCCAAAACCACTTATAGAGAAAACTTGGATAAAGCAGATTACCAAGATATTTGATGTCTTGGGATGCTCCGATGAGCAAAAGGTCCCCTTTGTCACCTTTATGTTGCGAGGAGAGGCAGATTACTGGTGGGAATCGATTAAGCGTACTCAACCTGCCGCACTGAAGATGTCTTGGGAGAAGTTCCAAGAGCTGTTCAATGACAAATACTTTCCCGAAAGTGTTCGTCACATGAAGGAGGTGGAGTTCATCAAATTGGAGCAGAATAATATGACCGTGTCGTAGTATGAGGCTAAATTTGCTGAGTTGTCACGATTTACATCCCACTTGGTGGATAATGAAGAGCGAATGACATGAATGTTTTTGCGAGGTTTGAAACCTGAGATATGTCAATATCTTATTTCTCATAAACTGTGTTTGTATTCAGATGTTGTGAATAGGGCTCAGTTAGTGGAGCGCGATAACGAGTTAACGCAACTAAAAGAGAGCAGTCGGCAAAATGATAATACCAATGAGAGTAGTCATCGAAACGGTGACAACAAGCGTGGAGGGAATCAACAGGCCAGAAATGGTAACCACTTCGGTGGTAATCAGGGTCAAAACAATAAGAATGGTCATTTCAAGAAGAGGAGATTCAATAATAATGGAAAGACGTTAGCACCAGCACCCGTTGTTAAGGAAGGAGAACGACCACCTATCATATGTTTTAAATGCGGAGGGTAGGGGCACATCAGTCCAAACTGCGCGATGCCGTCTAAAGCATATTATAATTGCGGAAGAGAAGGTCATTTAGCTCGATTTTGTCATTTACCAAAAACAAGTTCAGCCAAGATGGAGACACCAAAGGTCGTCCCAGAAAAGTCCAAACCGGTAGTGCAAGGGAGAGCGTTTGTTGTGACCTCCCAGAAAGCAAGGAACCCGAATGAGGTCATCACGGGTAAGCTTATCATAAACTCTAACGAAATCTATACTTTATTTGATACCGGTTCTACCCATTCTTTTATTTCTCCTACTTGCGCTCATCGATTAAATTTGATTCCGGAGAAATTAGACTTTGACTTATCTGTTGAAACTCCATTGGGAGAAACCTTCATTACATCTACGGTTTATAGATCTTGTTTGGTTCAAGTTGGTACCCACACATTACTTGTCGATCTTATTTCATTAAAAATACTTGCATTTGACGTGATTCTAGGGATTGATTGGTTAACTACTCATCATGCAAAAATTGATTGTTTTCGTAAGTTTGTTAGCTTTCATATTCCTAATCGACCTATTATGCGAATTCAAGTAACCAAACCATTAAAATCAATCGTTGTCATCTCAAGCCATAAAGCTATTCGTTTATTGAAAAACGGATATCAAGCTTTCTTAGCTCATGTCACGAATCTAAACAAAAATACGTCAGTTTTGACTGATATTTCTATTGTTAATAAATTCCCTGACGTATTCCCTGAAGAACTTCCTGGCCTACCCCCAGAGCGTGAAATTGAATTTTGTATCGACCTTGAACCCGGTACAGAACCCATTTCCAAAGCCCCATATCGAATGGCTCCTATTGAACTTCAGGAGTTAAAGATCCAACTGCAGGAATTGTTAGACATTGGCTTTATTTGTCCTAGTACTTCTCCTTGGGGTGCTCTTGTGCTATTCGTGAAGAAGAAAGATGGAAGTATGTGACTTTGTATTGATTATCGGGAGTTGAATCATGTCACCATCAAAAACAGGTACCCATTGCCACGTATTGATGACCTGTTTGACTAGTTGCAAGGAGCACAATTCTTTTTAAAGATTGATCTGCGTTCTGGATATCATCAGCAGAAGGTTAGAACTGAGGATATTCCAAAGACGGCTTTTAGAACTCGGTACAAGCATTATGAATTTCTAGTCATGTCCTTTGGATTGACTAATGCTTCTGCTGCCTTCATGGATATGATGAACCAGGTATTCAAGAAATATTTGGATCACTTTGTGGTCGTCTTTATTGATGACATCCTTATTTATTCCAAAAGTTGTGAAGATCATGAGCAACACTTGAGGCTGGTACTCCAAAAGCTTCGTGAATACAAGCTTTATGCCAAGTTGAAGAAATGCGAGTTCTGGCTGGAGGAGGTAGCATTCCTTGGGCACGTAGTATCAAGTTGTGGAATATCGGTTGACCCGGCAAAGATTGAAGCTATTCAAAGCTAGGAGCAACCTAAATCAGTGACCGAAGTACGTAGCTTTCTTGGTTTAGCTGGTTATTATCGGAGATTCGTGGAAGGATTTTCTCGAATCGCTACTCCATTAACTCAGTTAACTCGGAAAGATACAAAGTTCGGTTAGAGCGAAGAATGTGAGCAGAGTTTTCAAGAACTCAAGAGGAGACTCATTTCAGCACCTGTTCTAACAATACCATCTGGCTCGGAGGGATTTGTCATCTACAGTGATGCTTCGAGCAAAGGGTTGGGATGCGTTCTCATGCAACATGGAAAAGTCATAGCCTATGCATCAAGACAACTCAAGGAATATGAGAGGAATTATCCTACTCAGGATCTAGAGTTGGCAGCTGTTGTCTTTGCACTTAAAATTTGGAGGCATTACTTGTATGGGGAGAAGGTGGAGATCATTACGGATCATAAAAACCTCAAATATTTCTTCACTCAAAAGGAACTCAACATGTGAGAACGACGTTGGCTTGAACTATTGAAAGATTATGACCATACCATTCAATACCATCCTGGAAAAGCGAACGTGGTAGCTGACGTATTGAGTAGAAGATCATATACAAGTACGAGTGCGATATTGCCAACACAAAGGCCCATTTTGTGTGATTTGCAAAGGATGGAGATAGAGTTAAAGACTCCAAGGACCCATGTGATGATGGCGAATATACGAGTAGAACCGACTTTAATCGATAAAGTTAAAGCTGCTCAAGCTACAGATCTGGAGCTGATACGTATAAAGAAGAAAATGCAAGAAGGTGTTATACCGGAAGCAAGAATCGATGAAGAAGGAATACTTCGAGTCAACTCCAGACTTTGTGTTCCTAACAACCCTGATTTAAAGTATGAAATCATGATGGAGGCGCATAACACACCATTTGCAATCCATCCTGGAAGTACCAAAACGTATCATGATCTTCGTCATACATTTTGGTGGAGCAATATGAAGAGAGAGATAGCGTTGTTTATCTCAAGGTGTCTAACTTTTCAACGAGTTAAAGCGGAGCATCAAGTACCAAAAGGTCCATTGCAACCACTTGAAATTCCAGAATGGAAGTGGGAGCACATTACCATGGATTTTGTTACCGGTCTTCCTAGGGTTTCTCAAGGTATTGATGCGATTTGGGTCATTGTTGATAGATTGACCAAGTCTGCTCATTTCTTACCGATACGAGAAACTTATACACTTGAACATCTTGCTCGTATGTACATAAATGAGATTGTAAGACTGCATGGTATGCCAGTATCCATAGTTTCTGACCGAGACCCAAGATTCACTTCACGATTTTGGGTTAGTTTACAAAAAGCTATGGGCACGGATTTACGATTTAGTTCAGCATATCATCCTCAGACGGACGGACAATCAGAGAGGACTATTCAAACTCTTAAAGATTTATTAAGACTCTGTGTCTTTGACTTCAAGGGAAGTTGGGATAAGTTCTTACCATTGGTGGAGTTTTCCTACAACAACAGTTATCAAGCAAGTATTGGCATGGCTCCATTCGAAGCATTGTATGGAAGAAAATGTCGTTCTCCAGTATGCTAGGATGAGGTGGGTGAAGCAACGTTGTTGGGACCGGAGTTGGTACGTATGACTACAGAAAAGATTCAAACGATCCGACAACGTATAAAAACCTCACAAGATCGACAAAAGAGTTATGCTGATCTTCATCGAAAGGACGTGGAATTTGATGTAGGAGATCATGTGTTCTTACGCGTTGCTCCATGGAAAGGAGTTACAAGATTTGGAAAAAGAGGAAAGCTCAATCCTCGATTCATCGGTCCATTTTTAATCCTCGATCGAGTAGGAACTGTGGCTTATAGACTCGCTTTACCGCCAAGTATGTCTCGTGTTCATAACGTTTTTCACATATCCATGTTACGCAAATATGTGGAAGACCCGAACCACATTATTGAGTTAGAACCAGACGAAATAGCGGAGGATTTGACGTATGAAGAAGTTCCTGTTCAAATCTTGGATAAGAAGGAACATATTCTACGCTCCAAGGTTATACCTCAAGTCAAAGTGTTGTGGAGAAACCACGATGTTGAGGAAACGACTTGGGAGTTAAAATCTGAAATGAAATCAAGGTATCCTTACCTCTTCGACATACCAGGTACGTACCCTAATTTCGAGGGCGAAATTTCATAAGAAGGGGAGGTTGTAAGACCCCAACTTTTATAAATAAAGATGAATTTTCTATAAATATCATTTTTGAATATTATGGAGTTAATTTGATATAATATTATAGTTGTGGGTAATATTTATAAATTTTGCAAAGTACGCAAGTTGTTATATAATATTCGATTGGTCGGAGAATATTCGTTTTAACTGGGAATATTCGTACAACGGCACAATCATTAGTGGACCCCACAACGGAATTATTATCGGATTGAGAAAACGATAAAAATATTTTATTAAAAATAACGGCGGAAGTTTTACCATTGTTACTGTTGAACTACTCGGTAGTAAAAGTACAGTAATACGTGTGGTTGCATAGTAGCACACGGTATTGATTATTAATGCTTATGTGAGAAGTCACTCAGTTTGATTCAATTATTGTCAGTTAATAATATGAATTATTTAGCGATAATGACGTTTTGTTTTATTCGTATTATTAACGTAATAAAATATAAACATCTTTTTATATAAAACAGAATACTTTATTAAAGTTATTCTATAAATAGAATATATTATATTTTATTTAAAAGATTTTTCTTTAAATATGGACCGTCAAATTAAAGTAATCAATCTGGACCGTTCATGAATTAGTTACTATGCATTCTATTTTTTTATAAATAGCAGCTCATTCCTTCATTATTTATTACGAATTCACTGAACTCTAGAGAGAGAAACTATAGAGAGAAACTATAGAGAGAGAGAGAAGAAGAGTATTCTGCTACTTAACTACTTCCTTATTTCAGCTCTTCTTTAAAACGGTAAGGGGTGTTATTCTTTCTTATTCATGAAGAGAACTGTTGTTATTCTATTTCTTATTATTCTGTTGGAATAACCTGTATACGCGGTCTACCCTATACTTGGTGACATTCTTTTATTATTCTGTTGGAACATCCTGTCTGTGTGTTTTACACCGGACCTGGTTCCGTTTTTATTATTGATCTGTTGGAACATCCTGTCTGTGTGTTTTACACCGGACCTGGTTCCGCCTTGTTATTATTCTGTTGGAACATCCTGTCTGTGTGTTTTACACCGGACCTGGTTCTATTATTTATTATTCTGTCGGAATATCATGTCTGTGCGTTTACGTCGGACCTGGTTCCATTATTTATTATTCCGTCGGAATATCCTGTCTGTGCGTTTACGCCGGACCTGGTTCCATTATTTATTATTCTATTGGAATAACCTGTCTGTGCGGTCTATCGCATGCATGGTGATTTCTTTTGTTATTCCATTCTTTATTATACTCAGTTGGTTAAGTTTTGACTTCTATACTTCATGAAATTAGTGGAATATCCTTGATAATTGCGGTTCATCCAGTATCTTTTCATGAAAATATTCTTCTAAGTATTCTTGAATTTTACTCCACAAAACAGTATCATGTTGACAATTTGGACGTTGTTAATTCTTGGATAAATTAATTCTTGAACTTGTTTTATTGAATTCTTATATCATTATCATCATCCTCATGTTTATAAATTGTTAAAAGTCATCTGTGGCATGTAGTGCATAGATGGACTTGGTATGATTATGACCAGGGATTATTCGGTATAATCATGACCGTAATATTACAAATGATGTGGTAAAAGTCTTCATTGGCCGTAGTGCGTTGATGGACAGTTGTTGACATGATCATGACCATTAATGAATACACGAATATCCTTGGCCGTAGTGCAGGGGTGATTCGATGATGTGGATTATTTTATTAAGCTGAGTCCCAGCGATAACAGTGTTGAAAAACCTTTTAAATCATAAAAGATAGTAGAGTTTATTTTCTACTTGACTCTTTTAATGGATTGCTTATTCCGCTGCAGTTAAACTTGATGTCTATTATATTTTATCAGTTTAACATTGTTGAAGGCTAATGATAATTTATTCTGCATTATCTTAGTCATAATATTTCTTACTGGGCTAGTTGAGCTCACCCTTTCTTTCACTGTTCTCTTCAGGAAATGAGAACGTAGCTGGGGCAAGTCGGGGAACGGAGTGATGGTTCGAATGATAGTATTAGTTAGTAGTCCTCACTATTCTATGTAATAGTGTGTTAATAAATGTAATGAGGACTCCTTTTGAGTATGAATACTCTCTAGAAAATAATATTTGTATTCAAACTCGCAGTTTATGTTTTGTCGTATTGTACACAACAGTTGTATTAGTAAGTTGTATTTGTATTCTGTACTTTGTATCTGACGACCCATGATGGGTGATGTATACCTAATTTTGGGGGCGTCACACTAGTTCATCAAACTTACCACACGTTATGAGTTCAGGAACTTGCCACAATCATATGAGTTTAAGAACTTATCCTAGTCAGACCATAGGCGTCCATTCGCTGAGGGGTTCAAAAACATACCATATAATTATGAGTCACGAACCTACCATAAGTATTAGTTTTAAGAACTCGCACTTAATCTTATAATATTCTCTAATTGTACTCTACCTATCTGTTATACACATGAGAAAAGAATCACCTTCTCAACAGGCATATAGCAAATAGCGTGACACAAACATTCCAATGATTATCAATGTGATAAACTGAGTGCAAGCACAAAACCCTCGCCCATACAAAGGTTTGTACAACTCAGCCATCACATGAGTTCTCAATTGAAATCCCACCTAACTCTATCTTTCTTTTAACTTGCTCTTTCCTCGATACGAATTCCTCGTATCAGATTATCTATAACTCCTCATGAGTTATCTCGTACTATTTTATAGTACACCATCTTCATAGCATTAAGCTATAATCATTCAAACATTATAGACCATCTTCCTTTTATAACTTAAACAGATCGCGTCGTGACCTTATTCTATAATCATCTCTCTTAAAATTCTTTTGTTAACTCGTGATCGTTTTGTTTTACGATCCTTATTCTTTCTCTTTTTCATCATTTACGACATTATTCGTTATCTTGGCTATTGGAGTTAGGAAACTCCCATTTCTTATCTTTATATCTTCAAGATTCTTCTTTGAATCTTCTTGTTTATATAACAATTCTTCCTTTAAGAATTTCTAACTTCATTTACATCTCTCAAAATTTCATTCAAGTGCTAAACTCTCATCATACGTGTCCATTTCTACACTTAGTACACATCGAGTCTCTAACAGTTTCAATATGGTATGCTGAGTGGTTTCCCACAAACAACCAACAAACTAGGTTCCGAGTTGCTAGTTCGTATATACCTCCGCTCTATGAAGGAATCGTTAAGCCCAGATACCATACATCAACTATTAAAGAGTACAATTGTACCACACTTAGACATGACTCTCTATTCATAACTTCTTTATCATTCTCTTTTTATAGACATTGTCTATTTATTATCTGTGACGCCCCCAAAATTAGGTATACATCACCCATCTTGGGTCGTCAGATACATAGTACAGAATACAGCTTAATAATACAACTGTCGTGTGCAATACGACAAAACATAAACTGTGAGTTTGAATACAAATATTATATTCTAGAGAGTATTCATACTCAAAAGGAGTCCTCATTACATTTATTAACACACCATTACATAGAATAGTGAGGACTACTAACTAATACTATTCTTCGGACCATCACTCCGTTCCCCGACTTGCCCCAGCTACGTTCTCATTTCCTGAAGAGAACAGTGAAAGAAAGGGTGAGCTCAACTAGCCCAGTAAGAAATATTATGACTAAGATAATGCAGAATAAATTATCATTAGCCTTCAACAATGTTAAACTGATAAAATATAATAGACATCAAGTTTAACTGTAGCGGAACAAGCAATCCATTAAAAGAGTCAAGTAGAAAATAAACTCTACTATCTTTTATGATTTAAAAAGTTTTTCAACACTGTGATCGCTGGGACTCAGCTTAATAAAATAATCCACATCATCGAATCACCCCTGCACTACGGCCAAGGATATTCGTATATTCATTAATGGTCATGATCATGCCAACAACTGTCCATCAATGCACTACGGGCCAATGAGGACTTTTACCACATCATTTGTAACATTACGGTCATGATTATACCGAATAATCCCTGGTCATAATCATACCAAGTCCATCTATGCACTACATGCCACAGATGACTTTCAACATTTTATAAACATGAGGATGATGACAATGATATAAGAATTCAATAAAACAAGTTCAAGAATTAATTTATCCAGGAATTAACAACGTCCAAATTGTCAACATGATACTGCATTGTGGAGTAAAATTCAAGAATGATCAGGAGAATATTTTCATGAATAGATACTGGATGAAACGCAATTATCAAGGATATTTCACAAATTTCATGGAGTATAGAAGTCAAAACTTAACCAACTGAGTACAATAAAGAATGGAATAACAAAAGAAATCACCATGCATGCGATAGACCGCACAGACTGGTTATTCCAATAGAATAATAATTAATGGAACCAGGTCCGGCGTAAACGCACAGACAGGATATTCCGACAGAATAATAAATAATGGAACCAGGTCCGGTGTAAAACACACAGACAGGATGTTCCAACAGAATAATAATAAAAACGGAACCAGGTCCGGTGTAAAACACACAGACAGGATGTTCCAACAGAATAATAAACGGAACCAGGTCCGGTGTAAAACACACAGACAGGGTGTTCCAACAGAATAATAGAAGAATGTCACCAAGTATAGGGTAGACCGCGTATACTGGTTATTCCAACAGAATAATAACAAATGGAATAACAGAAGTTCTCTTCATGAATATAAAAGAAATAATATTCCCTACCTTAAAAGAACTGGATATTGGAAAAGTGATGTAGCAGAATACTTTTATTCTCTCTCTCTTATTCTCTCTATACTTTCTCTCTCTATAGCTTGAATGAATTCGTGAAAAATAATGAAGCCCTAGGCCTCTATTTATAGAAAAACTGAGGGTGGCTCTTGGTCTTAACGAAGGGTCAAATGACTCTTGGTCTTAACGAAGGGTCAAATGACTCTTGGTAATATTGAAGGGACAACTACTATTGACGAAAGTAATTACTATTGACCAAGGTAAATACTATTGACGAAGGTAATTACTATTGACCAAGGTAAATACTATTGACGAAGGTAATTACTATTGACCAAGGTAAATACTATTGACGAAGGTAAATACTATTGACGAAGGTAATTACTATTGACCAAGGTAAATACTATTGACGACGGTAATTACTATTGACGACGGTAATTACTATTGACGACGGTAATTACTATTGACGACGAGACTCTTAGATGATGACATATGGCCCCCCATAAAATAACCAAACTTACCACAACGTCTCAATTATTGATTTAATAATATAACATATTATACAGATGATACTATGACAATAATTTAAGAGATATGATGCAGCAATTACTGTAGCAATAATTGAGTATAGCTGAGTGACTTCTCACGTAAGCATCAATAATCAATACCGTGTGCTACTATGCAACCACGCGTATTACTGTACTTTTACTACCGAGTAGTTCAACAGTTTTAACGGTTTTAACGGTAACACCTCAGCCGTTATTTTTATAGAAAGATAATTCTGTCGTTTTCTCAATCCGACAATAATTCTGTTGTGGGGTCCACCAATGATTGTGCCGTCGTACGAATATTCCCCGACAAAAAGAATATTCTCCGACCAAACGAATATTTTATAACAACTTGCTTACTTTGCAAAATTTATAAATATTACCCACAACTATAACATTATATCAAATTAACTCCATAATATTCAAAAATGATATTTATAGAAAATTCATCTTTATTTATAAAAATTGGGGTCTTACAACCTCCCCTTCTTATGAAATTTCGCCCTCGAAATTAGGGTACGTACCTGGTATGTCGAAGAGGTAAGGATACCTTGATTTCATTTCTGATTCTAACTCCCAAGTCATTTCCTCAACATCGTGGTTTCTCCACAAAACTTTAACTTGAGGTATAACCTTGGAGCGTAGAATATGTTCCTTCTTATCCAAGATTTGAACATGAACTTCTTCATACGTCAAATCCTCCGCTATTTCGTCCGGTTCTAACTCAATAATGTGGTTCGGGTCTTCCACATATTTGCGTAACATGGATATGTGGAAAACGTTATGAACACGAGACATACTTGGCGGTAAAACGAGTCTATAAGCCACAGTTCCTACTCGATCGAGGATTAAAAATGGACCGATGAATCGAGGATTTAGCTTTCCTCTCTTTCCAAATCTCGTAACTCCTTTCCATGGAGCAACACGTAAGAACACATGATCTCCTACATCAAATTCCACGCCCTTTCGATGAAGATCAACATAACTCTTTTGTCGATCTTGTGAGGTTTTTATACGTTGTCGGATCGTTTGAATCTTTTCTGTAGTCATACGTACCAACTCCGGTCCCAACAACGTTGCTTCGCCCACCTCATCCCAGCATACTGGAGAACGACATTTTCTTCCATACACTGCTTCGAATGGAGCCATGCCAATACTTGCTTGATAACTGTTGTTGTAGGAAAACTCCACCAATGGTAAGAACTTGTCCCAACTTCCTTTGAAGTCAAAGACACAGAGTCTTAATAGATCTTCAAGAGTTTGAATAGTCCTCTCTGATTGTCCGTCCGTCTGAGGATGATATGCTGAACTAAATCGTAACTCCGTGCCCATAGTCTTTTGTAAACTAACCCAAAATCGTGAAGTGAATCTTGGGTCTCGGTCAGAAACTATGGATACTGGCATACCATGCAGTCTTACAATCTCGTTTATGTACATACGAGCAAGACGTTCAAGTGTATAAGTTTCTCGTATCGGTAAGAAATGAGCAGACTTGGTCAATCTATCAACAATGACCCAAATCGCATCAATACCTTGAGAAACCCTAGGAAGACCGGTAACGAAATCCATGGTAATGTGCTCCCACTTCCATTCTGGAATTTCAAGTGGTTGCAATGGACCTTTTGGTACTTGATGCTCCGCTTTGACTAGTTGACAAGTTAGACATCTTGAGATAAATAACGCTATCTCTCTCTTCATATTGCTCCACCAAAATGTATGACGAAGATCATGATACATTTTGGTACTTCCAGGATGGATTGCAAACGGTGTGTTGTGCGCCTCCATCATGATTTCATACTTTAAATCAGGGTTGTTAGGAACACAAAGTCTGGAGTTGACTCGAAGTATTCCTTCCTCATCGATTCTTGCTTCCGGCATAACACCTTCTTGCACTTTCTTCCTCATACGCATCAGCTCCAGGTCTGTAGCTTGAGCAGCTTTAACTTTATCGATTAAAGTCGGTTCTACTCGTATATTCGCCATCATCACATGGGTCCTTGGAGTCTTTAACTCTATCTCCATCCTTTGCAAGTCACACAAAATGGGCCTTTGCGTTGTTAATATTGCACTTGTACCCGCATATGATCTTCTACTCAATGCGTCAGCTACCACGTTCACTTTTCCAGGATGGTATTGAATGGTATGATCATAATCTTTCAACAGTTCAAGCCAACGTCGTTGTCGCATGTTGAGTTCCTTTTGAGTGAAGAAATATTTGAGGCTTTTATGATCCGTAAAGATCTCCACTTTCTCCCCATACAAGTAATGCCTCCAAATTTTAAGTGCAAAGACAACAGCTGCCAACTCTAGATCATGAGTAGGATAATTCCTCTCATATTCCTTGAGTTGTCTTGATGCATAGGCTATGACTTTTCCATGTTGCATGAGAACACATCCCAACCCTTTGCTCGAAGCATCACTGTAGATGACAAATCCCTCCGAGCCAGATGGTATTGTTAGAACAGGTGCTGAAATGAGTCTCCTCTTGAGTTCTTGAAAACTCTGCTCACATTCTTCGCTCCAACCAAACTTTGTATCTTTCCGAGTCAGCTGAGTTAATGGAGTAGCGATTCGAGAAAATCCTTCCACGAATCTCCGATAATAACCAGCTAAACCAAGAAAGCTACGTACCTCGGTCACTGATTTAGGTTGCTCCCAGCTTTGAATAGCTTCAATCTTTGCCGGGTCAACCGATATTCCACGACTTGATACTACGTGCCCAAGGAATGCTACCTCCTCCAGCCAGAACTCGCATTTCTTCAACTTGGCATAAAGCTTGTATTCACGAAGCTTTTGGAGTACCAGCCTCAAGTGTTGCTCATGATCTTCACGGCTTTTGGAATAAATAAGGATGTCATCAATAAAGACGACCACAAAGTGATCCAAATATTCCTTGAATACCCGGTTCATCATATCCATGAAGGCAGCAGGAGCATTAGTCAATCCAAAGGACATGACTAGGAATTCATAATGCCCGTACCGAGTTCTAAAAGCCGTCTTTGGAATATCCTCAGTTCTAACCTTCAGCTGATGATATCCAGAACGAAGATCGATCTTTGAAAAGAATTGTGCTCCTTGCAACTGGTCAAACAGGTCATCAATACGTGGCAATGGGTACCTGTTTTTGATGGTGATATGATTCAACTCCCGATAATCAATACAAAGTCGCATACTTCCATCTTTCTTCTTCACGAATAGAACAAGAGCTCCCCAAGGAGAAGTACTAGGACGAATAAAGCCAATGTCTAACAATTCCTGCAGTTGGATCTTTAACTCCTGAAGTTCAATAGGAGCCATTCGATATGGGGCTTTGGAAATGGGTTTTGTACCGGGTTCAAGATCGATACAAAATTCAATTTCACGCTCTGGGGGTAGGCCAGGAAGTTCTTCAGGAAATACGTCAGGAAATTTATTAACAACAGAAATATCATTCAAAGCTGACGTATTTTTGTTTAGATCTGTGACATGAGCTAAGAAAGCTTGACATCCGTTTTTCAATAAACGAATAGTTTTATGGCTTGAGATGACAGCGATTGATTTTAATGGTTTGGTTGCTTGAATTCGCATAATAGGTCGATTAGGAATATGAAAACTAACAACCTTACGAAAACAATCAATTTTTGCATAATGAGTAGTTAACCAATCAATCCCTAGAATCACGTCAAATGCAAGTATTTTTAATGAAATCAGATCGATAGGTAATGTGTGGGTACCAACTTGAACCAAACAAGACTTATAAACAGTGGAGGTAATGAAGGTTTCTCCCAACGGAGTTTCCACAGATAAGTCAAAGTCTAATTTCTCCGGAATCAAATTTAATCGATGAGCGCAAGTAGGAGAAATAAAAGAATGGGTTGAACCGGTATCAAATAAAGTATAAACTTCTTTAGAGTTTATAATAAGCTTACCCGTGATGACCTCATTCGGGTTCCTTGCTCTCTGGGAGTTCACAACAAACGCTCTCCCTTGCATAACCGGTTTTGACTTTTCTGGGACGGCTTTTGGTGCCTCCATCCTAGCTGAATTTGTCTTCGGTAAACGACAAAATCGGGCTAAATGACCTTCTCTTCCACAATTATAACATGCTTTGGATGGCATCGCGCAATTTGGACTGATGTGCCCCTCCCCTCCGCATTTGAAACATATGATAGGTGGTCGTTCTCCTTCCTTAACGACAGGTGCTGGTGCTGACGTCTTTCCATCATTGTTGAATCTCCTCTTCTTGAAATGTCCATTCTTATTGTTTTGGCCCTGATTACCACCGAAGTGGTTACCATTTCTGGCCTGTTGATTCCCTCCACGCTTGTTGTCACCGCTTCGATGACTGCTCTCACTGGTATTATCATTTTGCCGGCTGCTCTCTTTTGGTTGCGTTATCTCGTTATCGCGCTCCACCAACTGAGCCCTATTTACAACATCTGAATACAAACACAGTTTATGAGAAACAAGATGTTGACGTATCTCCGGCTTCAAACCTCTTAAAAACATCCGCGTCATTCTTTCTTCATTATCCACCAGGTGGGACGCAAACCGGGATAATTCCGCAAATTTTGCCTCGTACTGCGACACGGTCATATTATTCTGCTCCAATTTGATGAACTCCACCTCCTTCATGTGACGAATACTCTCGGGAAAGTATTTGTCGTTAAACAGATCTTGGAACTTCTCCCAAGACATCTTCAGTGCGGCAGGTTGAGTACGCTTTATCGATTCCCACCAGTAATCTGCCTCTCCTCGCAACATAAAGGCGGCAAAGGGAACCTTTTGCTCCTCGGAGCAACCCAAGACATCAAATATCTTGGTGATCTGCTTTATCCATGTTTCAGCTACAAGTGGTTTGGGTTCTCCCTTAAACTCCGGTGGTCCCAGCTCCTTAAACTGTTTAGCGGTGACCGCCTGAGAGTTTCCAGTATTTCCACCTACGTTGTGGACAAGAGCCGCTTTCACCTGTTGTTGCAT
Organism: Panax notoginseng; assembly: GCA_016801055.1. NCBI lineage: Eukaryota > Viridiplantae > Streptophyta > Magnoliopsida > Apiales > Araliaceae > Panax > Panax notoginseng. The sequence goes on from CM029014.1 coordinate 179,579,212, forward strand.
GAATTGCATAAAACCTCTGAACATTTGATCATTCATCATTTGGTCAGTGTTGTTGTTTGCATGAGGATTGACACCTTCCTGATGCACATTATCCTGATTATTGATATGTGGTGAATCAACAGTCGTCTGTGCTCCATTGCTATTCTCAACATTCTCAGATGCCATTTTCAGATACTGCCACAAAATAAAAATTAATTGATATGTCATATATTATCCTTATATTATGACCGACCAATTAAATACCATGCAAATAAACTTAGGTATGTCATACTAGCGAAGGAATTCCCCGTCTCTCCCCTCCTAGTTCTATTCTCACATCTTAGCCAGGGATCATATCCCTAAGCTCTGATACCAACTGTGACGCCCCCAAAATTAGGTATACATCACCCATCTTGGGTCGTCAGATACATAGTACAGAATACAGCTTAATAATACAACTGTCGTGTACAATACGACAAAACATAAACTGTGAGTTTGAATACAAATATTATATTCTAGAGAGTATTCATACTCAAAAGGAGTCCTCATTACATTTATTAACACACCATTACATAGAATAGTGAGGACTACTAACTAATACTATTCTTCGGACCATCACTCCGTTCCCCGACTTGCCCCAGCTACGTTCTCATTTCCTGAAGAGAACAGTGAAAGAAAGGGTGAGCTCAACTAGCCCAGTAAGAAATATTATGACTAAGATAATGCAAAATAAATTATCATTAGCCTTCAACAATGTTAAACTGATAAAATATAATAGACATCAAGTTTAACTGTAGCGGAACAAGCAATCCATTAAAAGAGTCAAGTAGAAAATAAACTCTACTATCTTTTATGATTTAAAAAGTTTTTCAACACTGTGATCGCTGGGACTCAGCTTAATAAAATAATCCACATCATCGAATCACCCCTGCACTACGGCCAAGGATATTCTTATATTCATTAATGGTCATGATCATGCCAACAACTGTCCATCAATGCACTACGGGCCAATGAGGACTTTTACCACATCATTTGTAACATTACGGTCATGATTATACTGAATAATCCCTGGTCATAATCATACCAAGTCCATCTATGCACTACATGCCACAGATGACTTTCAACATTTTATAAACATGAGGATGATGACAATGATATAAGAATTCAATAAAACAAGTTCAAGAATTAATTTATCTAGGAATTAACAACGTCCAAATTGTCAACATGATACTGCATTGTGGAGTAAAATTCAAGAATGATCAGGAGAATATTTTCATGAATAGATACTGGATGAAACGCAATTATCAAGGATATTTCACAAATTTCATGGAGTATAGAAGTCAAAACTTAACCAACTGAGTACAATAAAGAATGGAATAACAAAAGAAATCACCATGCATGCGATAGACCGCACAGACTGGTTATTCCAATAGAATAATAATTAATGGAACCAGGTCCGGCGTAAACGCACAGACAGGATATTCCGACAGAATAATAAATAATGGAACCAGGTCCGGTGTAAAACACACAGACAGGATGTTCCAACAGAATAATAATAAAAACGGAACCAGGTCCGGTGTAAAACACACAGACAGGATGTTCCAACAGAATAATAAACGGAACCAGGTCCGGTGTAAAACACACAGACAGGGTGTTCCAACAGAATAATAGAAGAATGTCACCAAGTATAGGGTAGACCGCGTATACTGGTTATTCCAACAGAATAATAACAAATGGAATAACAGAAGTTCTCTTCATGAATATAAAAGAAATAATATTCCCTACCTTAAAAGAACTGGATATTGGAAAAGTGATGTAGCAGAATACATTTATTCTCTCTCTCTTATTCTCTCTATACTTTCTCTCTCTATAGCTTGAATGAATTCGTGAAAAATAATGAAGCCCTAGGCCTCTATTTATAGAAAAACTGAGGGTGGCTCTTGGTCTTAACGAAGGGTCAAATGACTCTTGGTCTTAACGAAGGGTCAAATGACTCTTGGTAATATTGAAGGGACAACTACTATTGACGAAAGTAATTACTATTGACCAAGGTAAATACTATTGACGAAGGTAATTACTATTGACCAAGGTAAATACTATTGACGAAGGTAATTACTATTGACCAAGGTAAATACTATTGACGAAGGTAAATACTATTGACGAAGGTAATTACTATTGACCAAGGTAAATACTATTGACGACGGTAATTACTATTGACGACGGTAATTACTATTGACGACGGTAATTACTATTGACGACGAGACTCTTAGATGATGACATATGGCCCCCCATAAAATAACCAAACTTACCACAACGTCTCAATTATTGATTTAATAATATAACATATTATACAGATGATACTATGACAATAATTTAAGAGATATGATGCAGCAATTACTGTAGCAATAATTGAGTATAGCTGAGTGACTTCTCACGTAAGCATCAATAATCAATACCGTGTGCTACTATGCAACCACGCGTATTACTGTACTTTTACTACCGAGTAGTTCAACAGTTTTAACGGTTTTAACGGTAACACCTCAGCCGTTATTTTTATAGAAAGATAATTCTGTCGTTTTCTCAATCCGACAATAATTCTGTTGTGGGGTCCACCAATGATTGTGCCGTCGTACGAATATTCCCCGACAAAAAGAATATTCTCCGACCAAACGAATATTTTATAACAACTTGCTTACTTTGCAAAATTTATAAATATTACCCACAACTATAACATTATATCAAATTAACTCCATAATATTCAAAAATGATATTTATAGAAAATTCATCTTTATTTATAAAAATTGGGGTCTTACACCTTACATCCTTATTATTGGAGTTGGGTAACCCCACATTTATATTCCTTATAACTCTGCGAGATTCTTCTTTGAATCCTTTCACGCAAGTTTTAATCCCTTATTGTTCAAACTCTATTTGAGCTTATTCGTTCATTATCTTCACCTCTCTTCTCTAAGGTTATATCCTACGGTACTCCTACCTAAGGTTTATAACATACAGCTTTGATACCAACTGTAACGACCCCAAAAATCCATACAATTTAAAATCTCAACTTCGGTCGTTAACCATACATTAAATCTCTAATTTTACATCATTATTCGATATTAAAAACACTAAAATAGCGTAATATTTAAAACGTTTATACAAATCCTTCTTTCTTGCCCTGAATCGCAACCTTTACACTACATCTCTTTGATTCAATCTTATATCATGAATCGTTACAACAAAATAACTATACAAAGTCTTACATCATTACTAAATGTCCATATACATTGGATAGCTCAACTTACAATTTAACAACATATTACGTTCAAATTATGAAATATATTTTTCATAAAACATAAGTAATCTTCGTGAATATAGATCTCTATAACTCACTTAGCACATATCTTTACCTTAAAATCTTGACCTGCAAAAGTGGTTATTTGCAAGAGTGAGCTCGACAGCCCAGCAAAATCTAACAGTATTCATGCATCACATAACACATAATAACATGCTCGATATACATCTCATTAAAGTAACATGGCATACATGCTTTAATTCACATAGCAAATATAAAGATTGAGTTCCTTACTCAATCATCATTACTTAGCCAAAACAATGCAGTCATATATTGACTTTAACATTTTATGATTCAACATGCATAACATATCATGCAATTTAAAACAGTTCATCAAGTCCACGTAAAAAAAATAGGAACTGAAAGACTTGCCTTGATCGTTGTTTACCAATAACAGTTTAACAGCTTACAACTATCTGCACTTCACGTGCCCTACGCAATTATATAATCATACACATCAAATATTAGTCATATAACAACACATAGTAATTGTAATGTAAACTCTACATATAATAATATTAAATCCACTCCATATCTTATAATATTCATTTCAATTGAATTAAAACACTTTTTAAGTTCATTAACACTTGGCACGACGTTTCGACGTTCATTCGTCACACGTCCGATTTGCCTCTCCTGTGTATGCTTACTATGCTTCAATAACTCATCTAATACATTATTTATTAATGTTAAGCATTATTATATTTACTATTATTCATGTTTTGTAACTTAGGACAACATCTTTTATGGTCAGAAGCACTACACATGCATATGTGCATGCCCGACGCCCTCCGATTGCCTCTAAAAACACAATAGTCCTAAAGATGACTATTTTGACTCATCCTAATGACCTCAAATTGAAAAACGTAAAGAACAAAAGTTGTAGGTCTACTCGTTCTCGTTCCGGATCATCTTGAATCACCTCAATCGGAGTTTGTATGAGGAAGTTATGGCTATTTTACTATGAGAGGTCAAAACAATCCAAGTCAGACTACAAATCCGGCGCTGGGGCGCGAGGACTAGGCTATACAGTGGCGCCGGGGCACGAGATTGGAGCTAGGGCGCGAACTTCAGTGCTGGGGCATGAACTTCTGGCGCTGGGGCGCGAATTTTGGCACCGGGGCGCGATTTTTGGCGCTGGGGCTCAAATTTTGGCGCTGGGGCGCCGAACCTTGCAGAACCCAACCACGAAGAACATAACAAATCTACTGTCTTTATTTTTAACAATAATTAACCCCAATTAAGATGTATAACTTATATAAATTACACATATACACACTACCCAACATGCACATACTAGTTTAAATTACTAAACAATAATCACAGAAAACTAAATTCCTTGAAAACCATATTTTAAAACAAAACTCCATGTTTGACATTTGTTAAACACAGTGAACACTGTAATCTCAAATAACCACCAATTTTATTCCTTTGAACCATGTTCTGCTTAATATCTTACTCAATTAACGAATTCAAAGTTAAATTTTGCAATTAGTATACACCTCAACCACCAATTTTGCTACTGTCCTTATCCGTATATAAGAACATACACTGAGAAACAGTTCCCCTTTCTTTTAATAAAATTAACATAACCCTTCATGTTTAAACACTACTTCTAACATCATACACCCATAAAAACACCATAGTTCAGTTATATAACAACTACTATAGAATTTTATAAAAACTATATTTACAGTGAAATAGAAGAATACGACTTAAGCATCACGATGTGAAACATATAAGATTATGGGAAAATACCTTCTTGTTGCTAAAGAAATCATCAGTAATAGTAGACAATTCCCTCACCAGCCTTTCTCAAACTCTGACAACTCCATGTCAAACTCTCTGAGAACTCCTTCTTACTCTCAGTTTAGCAAATAATTCAAATGCGTAAAACTGATAACCAATATACGTATAGTAAAAATAAAACCAACGCACACCCGTTTAAAACAAAACCGACGCCTACTAAATACCCCTATTCAATTATCAGTTACCAAATATATATATTATATTTATATTTTATTTATTAAAATTAAAATTTAAAAAAAAAACAAAAGCCACATGTCTTTGTTTGGCAAAATAATTTAAAACTTAGAGACTTAATAAACTTAAGCCTTGTTTGGCAAAATAAATTAAAACTACTTTAATTTATTTTAATAACCACTTATAATATAACTATTTGTCACGCTTCTAATTAATTAAGTTTTCATACTTAATTTAATTAATTCTAATAACAATCTATTGCATAATATAATAATTTATTTAATCATTATAAACTCTCTAAGTTAATTATTAAATTAAATTAGATTACTATTTCAAAATAATTACTTTCCTTAACTCATTAATTATTTATTAAACAAATAAATAATCAAATCACATCAAATCAATTAAACAAATACTTATTCAACGATAAACACATCCATTAAATATTTATATAATTCAATAAATATTTAAATAATATAACTAAAAATCTGGATTGTTACAGATACTAGAAAAAAGGGAGTGGAGATTAAAGATATACCCGTAGTGAATGAATTTCAAGATGTGTTTCCAGATGATCTACCTGGTCTTCCGCCAGACAGAGAAATCAAATTCGTAATAGACTTAGCACCGGGAACAACACCGATTTTGAAAGCTCCATATCGTATGGCGCCAGTAGAAATAAAGGAATTGATGATACAACTTCAAGAGTTATTAGGTAAGGGGTACATTCGATCGACTGTGTCTCTTTAGGGAGCACCAGTGTTATTCGTTAAGAAAAAGAACAGATCGATGAGGCTCTGTATCGATTATCGAGAATTTAACAGAGTAACGATCAAGAATAGATATCCATTACCGAGGATAGACGACTTGTTTGATCAACTGAAGGGAGCGAAATGTTTCTCGAAGATCAACCTACGAACGAGATATCACCAACTGAAAGTGCGGGATGAGGCATACCGAAGACTCCGTTTCAAACCCGTTATGGACATTACGAGTTTTTGGTAATGTCATTTGGTTTTACTAATGCTCCGGCATCATTCATGGACTTAATGAATCAAGTTTTCAAGCCATACTTGGATAAATTCGTAGTAGTTTTCATCGACGACATTTTGATCTACTTAAAGACAGAGGAAGAACATGCCGAACATCTGAAGATTGTTTTGAAGGCACTACAAAAGGAGAAAATGTAAGCGAAGTTTTCAAAATGTGAATTTTGGATGAAGAAGGTTTAATTCTTAGGCCACGCAGTGGATGAGAATGGAATCTCAGTAGACCCTGAATAGGTCGAAGCGGTTAGTAATTGGGAACAACCGAGAATACAGACGGAGGTAAAAAGTTTCTTAGGGTTAGCCGAGTACTATCGAAGATTCATCCAAGATTTTTCTAAGATAGGGTTTTGACTAATCTGATGAGGAAAATGGTAAAATTTATATGGACTGACAAATGAGAGGAAAGTTTTCAAGAATTGAAGAAAAGATTGAGCGATGCGCCTGTATTATCATTAACAGGTGATATGGGAGGATTTGTGGTGTATATTGATGCATCGCATAGAGGATTGGGTTATGTGCTGATGCAGCATGGCAAATTCATTGCGTATGCATCACGACAATTAAAGGATTGCGAAAAATGATACCCTACTCATGACTTAGAGTTAGCGGTAGTAGTTTTTGCGTTAAAGATATGGAGACATTATTTGTACGGAGAGAAATGTGAGATATGCATGGACCACAAAAGTCTGAAATATATCTTCACATAGAAAGAGTTGAATATACGTCAAAGAAGGTGATTAGAATTGATCACAGATTATGACTGTGATATTCTTTATCACCCAAGGAAGGCAAACATAGTTGTCGACGCTCTGAGCAGGAAAGGAAGGGAGAAATTGTTTAAATTGACAACTCAGGAGGAGTTAATAAGAGATATGGAGAAGTTAGAAATAGAAGTGAAGGGACCCGAGAGGTCTGAAGAGAAATTATTTATAATGGAAGCTTGTTCGATATTGTTGGATAAAGCAAAAGAAGCACAAGAGAAAGATGAAGAATGTGAGAAGATCAGGAAAAGGATCACGGAAAATAAGGAATAAAATTTTTGAATAGATAACGACGGTATCTTAAGATTCGAAGGGATAGTATGGGTACCAGTGATAACCGAGTTAAGAGAGGAGATTTTGCACGAGGCACACAATACGACATATTCCGTTCATCCCAGAGGCACTAAGATGTACCGAGACTTGAGGCAACATTTTTGGTGGCCCAATTTGAAACGGAAAGCCACGTAGTGCGTTAGTAGATGTTTGACTTGTCAATGCGTAAAAGTAGAGCATCAGCGACCGAGTGGGTTGCTACAACCTTTAGAAATACCAGAGTGGAAATGGGAGCATTTTACGATGGATTTCGTGGTAGGACTTTCAGTCACACAGAAAGGTTTGGATGCCATTTAGGTTATCATGGATCGACTTACAAAGACATTTTCTACCTATCAAGATCCGCTACAGTTTGAATCAGTTAGCAAGTTTGTACGTAAAGGAGATTATTTCACGACATGGAGTGCCGGTATCGATTGTTTCTGACCGAGACCCACATTTCACGTAAAAATTTTGGAAAAGCTTACAAGAGAAGATGGGAACACAATTAAGATTAAGTACTGCTTATCATCCTCAGACATACGAACAAAGTTTGCGAACAATACAAACGCTAGAGGACATGCTTAGAACTTGCGTGATGGACTTCAAAGGAAATTGGGACGACCACTTACCCTTAGTCAAATTTGCGTATAATAATAGTTACCATGAGAGTATCAGCATGCCATCATACGAAGCTCTTTACGGGAGGAAGTGCAGAACGCCATTATATTGGGTCGAAGTCGGAGAATGACGAATACTCGGACCAGAGTTAGTACAACAAACCGCAGACGTGGTGACAGTAATAAGGGCTAGACTAGTGGCAGCTCAAGATCGCCAAAAAAAGTATGCTGATTTGCATCGGCAAGACTGAGATTTTGAAATCGATAGTTTTGTATTCTCGAATGTATCTCCATGGAAGGGAAAGATCCATTTCGACAAGAAAGGAAAACTGAGTCCAAGATTCATAAGACCATTCAAAATACTGAAGCGAGTGGGCGAGGTAGCATACAAAGTTGCACTACCACCTGAGTTGGAGCACATCTATAATGTGTTTTACATATTCGTGTTGCGTCCGTACAAGCCTGACTACAAGCACGTGATTTCTTATGAACCCATTCAGGTGGAGAAGAATTTAGCGTACGAAGAAATTCATATCCAAATTCTTGATAGGAAAGAGCAAACCTTGAGGAACAAAGTCATTTCCTCTGTAAAAGTACTTTGGTGTAACCACGATGTCGAGGAGGCTACATGGGAGTTAGAAGATATGATGATGAGGGATTATTCCCACCTATTTGTGTAACCTTGTAGCAATTCTGGGACATAATTTTTATAAGGGGGAAGGATGTAATACCCGAGAATTTCCACGTATTATTAAATGAATATATTAATGGAAATAATATTTATATGAATATAAGTGTTATTGTTTTGCGAGTTGGTTAATTCAATTGATTCGTATTAGATCAATGCGTATTAAGAGGTGTGAATTGACAATGAAAATTATGAAATGCTTTGTGTGGCATGATGTGAAACATGGAAATTCACTAAGCGAGTTAAAACGAGAATTAGGAAGATTAGCTGTGTATGATCGTATGATTTCATATAAGTAATCAATACACTCTTAGCCTTGTAATATCACTCTTGTGGACATTAATTCATGCCGTGTAAAACAAGTTTGGTGATAAAAGTTGACACTGGATTGAAGCTAAACTAGTCTTGGCACTATCAGGGTATGGCGCAGCTGCGCCGTTCCAGTAGTACAAACTGGCATAGCTACGCCAGTGATCAATTGGAGTTGGTTAATTTCTACTGTAGCACTGAATTGGGACATTAATGTTATATGTGTGACATAAATAAAACCATATGATAAGAGTATATTGCAATGAAATGAGGTACCTAAGCACCACGACATCATATGAGATTGTAATGCATAAATGAATTATTTTCTGGGTATTCTAGAATCTGAGAAAGGAGTTTAATGTTTTAAATAAACATCAATATTAAATAAGCTTATAATGTAGTTATGTGAGTGGTAGAGATAATTATGGAACTACCCGGACAATAATGCCTAACTGCGATATTTTATTTCGTGTAGTTAATGTACATGGATTATATGATGAGAGTATAGAATTTATCTTTAAATTCATAATATGGTAACAATTGTACCTTAATATTACATTATGGGAATTAAAAGGACCAAACCAAGCTTTACATAACCAAATGCTAAGATTTTCTCTCTTGTCCCAAAATGAGTGTCACTAAGTACAATGAACAGTGACCTAAACTCTCTTTACGTAATTTTCAAGCTGCTAATCCTAGGTGATCATGGCTAGGAAGATGGCTGGTATGGAGTCGTTAAGCAACTCTTTAATAACCTTTGTTCCATTCCATTACACCATGGAATCCAATCTTGTTTAACACAAATGTCCAGTCCAAAACTTCTTCTATAAGTAGTAGACTCAATTTTCAGTTGGTGTTGCTCGGAACTTGTCTGATAAATTGCTTAGTGTGAGATTGAGAGCATACAAGTGTTCTAAGAACTTGGGAGATCATTAGGAGCAAGTTCATTTCACATTACAAATGTAAAATTCCTTTTCCTTGCTCTCCATTTCATTCTCTGTCAAAACAGAGTTCTTCAGTATTGAAATTTAAATTCTTAATTATGTGGAATTGGATGTTAATGAGGTTGGGTATTGGTTATATAGTTATTACATTACCATATAAATATGTTTTAACTGTGAAGGAATGTTTAGAATCAATTTCTTGAGAAATTTCTTTGGTTGGGCTAGTTTTCTACAGGCGCAAACTGTTCCTGGCTCGAATCAGACGTGGCGCAGCTGCGTCGGATTAACACTGAGGCGCAGCGTAGCTGCGCCGGCCCCTGTATTTAGTTTTATAATCTGCCAAGTGTTAGTAAATCATTATGACATATACTAGTATGCAAGAACGTGTAAGGGGTATATATAGATATATTAACCTAATGTGAGCATGTTTTACTATTAGCATGATTAACGAAAGCATAGGGTTTAGATGGAACTTTAAGACTTTGAGTTTTGAAAAGAAACCATGTAAAGATCATGTTCTGCAAATTGTGAGCCTAGTAATCTATACACATGACTGATTTTACACATAAATGAGTATGCTATGGTGTGAATAGTTCCTTTGTTCATGACGGCCTTATTAGGCTTTGTGTTAAAAATGTTTTCAAGAAAAAGCTTAGTATAGTAAGCTAACATGCATGACTACTACATGATATACATTTTGATCTTGCGAGCATGTTAACATAACTTGACTACATCTGTTTAGAGCTTTGAAGTTGTCTTGTATGTGTTAGATTGCATAATTCAAATCTAAAATGGTTTCAAAGGCAAACTTGAATATATTTTCGAAATCAAGTTGCATCACATGGATATCTAGATTCTAAAGGGTTAAGATGTCATGTTATGTCTATAATATCCCTAGATATAATTTATATGTATTGAACATGATGATTTCAAAACTAAACATGAGTTTAAAGCATGATTCCATGTTTTAAACAATGATAGTTGTGAACAAGCAATACGAATACTATAACTATATGTATTAACATATTTTGAAATCTCTATGTGGACGAATAGCCAAGTAATGAATCATGGCAACCGCTTGATATTTTTATGCTTTAATACCATGTAAGTTGTAAGTTCAAACTAGTACGAGTGAACTCAAGAACGGTCATATAATTATGCAAGCACCTCTAACATGTAGATATGATAGAGTAGTAGTACATAGATGTGTAGGAATTGGATAGAAACAGAAAGTACAATGCTCAACCTTGGTCTGGCCAGGGGACATCACAGTTGTGCCGTCCCTAAGCCTAGACAGGGCGCAGCTGCGCCGTTCTGCAGTCTTGTATGGGTTCTATTTTTGAATTGATGTTTGAAGCATGCTTATATGATTACTTTAACTTATCATACATGACCAATATGCTATGTAATGTGTTAAGGAGCATGTTAGGTGATAAAGAAGAATGTTAATTTTTAAATGTTAAGTCCAAAGAAATGGTTGCATGAAATAAAGCAATAAAGACGTTGTTTGCAATTGTGATTTGTGCTATGAATATATAAGATAAGGTGATGTGTATGAAGTTATAACTAAGTTAGACGTTATGTGTACGTTGAACTTACCTATATGAGTTTATATGACTAATGGGCATCCTATACATATAATATACTATAAATAGGATTCGAAAGTATTGATTTATTAACGTGGATAAACTACGCTTAAGGCAAGTATCGAAATTATCCTTTACATTATGCAAGTATTCTAACTCTTGCATTACATTATTCAATGGATATCCTATATCGTAAGCTTATCTCATTGAATGTAAGTTATCATACTTATTCGTTCAATTGAGCTAGTATATTTAAAACTCTTGTGAAAACTATTATTCGTGTTGAAGTTGGTATTGTTCTTGAATATTATAAAATGGTCTATGTCATTGATTCGACTAGACTATATGCATGTTTATAAAATTGTCCAAACCAATTGATTGGTGCGGAAATCTTGAAAACTGAGTTGAACAACCCTTATGGTAAGGGGAGTGTATGTTGTTGGAAACCCCAACACATGAATGGTTTATTACTGTGGTGTTATGCATAACATGAAGTATTATAGATTGATCATCTAGAGTACTTGATTTTTGGGTTATCAGTTTAATATTGGTAATTCTATTAGATGTTCAATAGTCCTTAGTGACTGCTTAGTATAAATTGTTTATCAAGTTGGATACATTGATAGTCTTTGAATTCATATATATTTGTTGATTTATATTGAATTATCGTTCTTATTCCAAGAATTGTTGATATTCATCGTTCATGATATTATTCTGAAACTCTAAACTATCTTAGAGATGATACTTTAATATTTCACACTCGTGTTATAAAACTGTTTACCCTTGTTGAATATTACTTGCTGGGAAATTTTGTGCTAATTCTTGCTTATTTAAAACCTTTCAGTTAAAGTGGAACAGGGAGGTGTCTCTAGAAAAGACAAGGGCAAGGGCAAGGGCAAGGCTACCGACTAGTTTGTCCCTTTATGTTTAAGTTTATTATGTTGTATTAAGACTATTTTCAGACTATGTTTAAGCTTAAGTAGAATTATGTAATAAGTCTTTATTCGATATTATTATGTAATCTATTAAGCACTATAGGTTGTGAGACATATGGGAATAATTATAATAAATCATTGTATATTATTCTAAATTAATTCTTTCATTGTGAATGTGTGATTTTAGTTATTATGGTAATACCATTAGAACGTGACAAACCAAATTCGAGTGACCAAGTGGCGGTCCAAATTTGGGGGTGTCACAACTATCTCAGCAAAATGTTTAGCAGCAGTGAACACAAGTACACTCTGATTGAGAAAACTTGTTGTGCTTTAGCATAGGTGTAACGACCCCAAAATTCATACAATTTAATTCTCGGCTTCGGTCGTTAATAATACATTCAACCTCTAATTTTATATCATTAAACGATAATACAACCTTTAAAATTTGCAGAATAATTAAAATTTTCTATTACAAACTATCCTCATTCCCAAAATCTTCAACCTTTACATCTAAATATCTCAGAATCATTTTAATACTACAATAGTTTACATTCGCAAAATAATATTACAATTCAACATTAATACATTATTCGAAACCTTAAACATGATTCAAATAATAATAACACAACCAAAGTATATAGATCTTCAAGTATCACATCTGATTCATGTCTTTCAAGTAACACATAACTTTACCTTGAATCTTGAACCTGTAAAAGTGGTTATTTACAAGGTTGAGCTCGACAGCCCAACAAATTTAACAGTCTATCATGTTTCACATAGCACACAATTCATGCATTATATATTTCTAATTTATCGAGTTACATTATACAACATGCATGTGTTATCACATATCACATATAAATTGAGTTCCATAACCCAATTAACTTGGTCATATTTTGACTTTAACAATTCATAAAGCATGGTATGTAACTCACCACATAATCACATTTAATCCACAAATATAATAGAACTGAAAAACTTGCCTTGGATGTTGTTTAATGTTTATAACTTATCTGCGTTGTGATGATCCTACACAAATTGAGGATACATACATGTACATATTAGTTTCACATACAAAATTCACGTACTCAATGTAAACTAATTTTATTTAACTATAATATTGTGTTCTTGTCTGAAAACCATTCCATGTTTCTTTAGAATCTTTTGTCCGTTATAACCTTTTTACGCCCAAAAAGGTACTCTCATGGATTTAGTATGTAAATACTTTACGTATCAAAACATAAACCATTTATATCCCCTTCATTTTACATTACTAGGTTCAATATAATTTCAAACGGATTTGCGCATTTCATTATGTTACATATACGTTTTACATATCATTTTCCGAATTACGCTCTCATAGTTATGAAAACTTACATTTACATTACATTTCTATCGTTTTCTTTACATTTAAAGTGAGTTTTAGCGATATATAAGCATTATATAATATCTATACATCTCTCTCGGTGTTTTGTTACATGTTAAACAGACACAAAACCACCCAAAAGCGTTACGGAAAAATCGCACGCTGAACAGCCCATGGCTGCTGCTATCTGCTGCTGCCACTCCGCGGCTTAAACCCACTCCGCGGCTTAATAGCTTACAATCTACTTATCCAATCGTAAGGCATTTTTTAGTATGTTTTTCATGGCATACAAGACTATTTTTAAGAAAGACCAACCTCTCATTTCGGGTTTGTTAAGTAGTCTAAAAAGCATGCCAAAAATTGACGTTCATAGCAGTCTTCAATTTTTTCCCAAGCTTTACCCTTTCTCGCTAAAATAGTCATAACTAATTCGTTTTAAAACATTTTTGAGTGATTCTTGAGCCCACGAGAAGCTAACTTCTGGGGCTGCAACTTTCATTCTTTGACCATTTCCAAATTCAAAACACAGAATTCCAGAAAATCCGTTCAATGTGACTGCCCCGAGTTGGTTAGACAGTTTTGACGCGACTACTTTGAATGCCATAACTCTTTGGTCCGAAGTCAGAATTAGTCCGTTCCAGAGTCTATGGAGAGCTAATTCAGTGTACTATAACATACCAAAAGCCCAGAAGTTTTTGGAAATATTAACTGATCGAAACAGTGTCCCTAATAGCACATCCCACTGCTGACCTTCAGTTTGACAAATTCGACACATTTCTTTCCAATCACCGTAACTCCCTCATCCGAGGTCGGAATGAGGTCATTCTAAAGCCTATGGCTTCCTAACTCAGTGCACTACAACTACCCAGAAAGTCATAATTTTTCAGGCAACATAGCTATTCCAGAATTTGACACTATAGTCACAGTTCATTCAGTTTTCATTTCACCACGGATTCATTTTAACTCCGTTTTGGTTCATTCAAGTTAGGAAATCTTCAGAACTTAGAGGGATATAACATACAATCATCAAATTAAGCTTTTAGACATAAATCAAAACACAAAAGGTCCTCAAGCTCAGTCCCAAAAACTGCCCAACAAGGTTCTTTGTAAATCTTTTATTTTGTGAGTTTTGGTTACACTTGGATGATGTTAAGGCTTCATATCTCTAATTACAATCATTAGAACTCATTTACATAATCAATTATAAGCCAAAATAAACATAGTAAACTAACTAGTTTACTAACAAAACTAACTAAACTTCCAAAATATAAACTTTAACTAACAAACCAAATACAATATAATAACATTACCAAAAATTAAATAAGAAACATACTTGAAAATACGAATTTCACAAACTGAATACGTACTCGACCAAAATTTAACTAAGAAGATCTTTATAAAAAGTCCTCCCACAATAAAGCCTTTCTCAAAATTGAAGGCCTTATTGTTGGTGAATGAAACAAAGGAACAAGCCTTTCTATTTATAGGTTTAGCAAAGGGTAAAATTCTCAATTTAGTTGATGTGGAACTTGGTTTATACTAATTTTAATTTGTTTATAATATTTTTTTTCCTATTTTCAAAATGCTGAGTGTATTCATTCATCACGAATTCGTTTTTTAACCAATTCGATCCGTTCAAGTTGCGTTGTTTTCGTTTTATAGAGGAGAACAACAATCATCCATAAATTTATAGTTTTCATCACGAATTCATCATCAACTTTAGTCCCAAAGTACACCAAAACACACATTACAATCAACATCCAAATTCCTCTTCTTTAGTATAAATACATGAATTTAATTTTTGAAAATTTGTTTCTAGATGACCACTATCAAATTATAAATATCTAATAAAATATATAACACCGTAACCCATAAATTCATTAACCAAAACTCTAATTTTAAAAGAAACTCAAGAACACATAAACTAGAAATATAAACTAGATTATGTACCTGTAATTCCTTAAGAAATAAAATTAACCTTATCAGTAAAATTATAATTTCTATTCAACCATTATAATCATAACATTATTTAACAAATTCTCACTCCTCTAATTTAATTATTTAATTAAATTAGAATATCACAATTATACTTGCGTAATAAAATACGTATAAATCGCATCTATTTTATCACACTTAAATAAACTATCCCATAACAATTTTCATCAAATATTTATTTAATATCATAAATATTCATTTTATTCCATAAAGTTTTCAACTAAAATATTTAATGTACTTAATAAATATTTTACTCGTATTATATTAATATTTACATTTTCATGCAACATATTACCTTCTCACTTTATTAAATCAATTATACTTGTATTAATTCTTTATTTTAATTAAGTGAATTATTCACACTATTTATGAAACTTAACTCATAATAGTTTCCATTGCCCACAAGGCATAATAATTAAAATTATATTATCTCATAATATAATTTCAACTTAATTAAATTAACTAATATTATTTAATTTCTTTAATAGTTTAATTAACTATTAAATCTCAAATTCTCCAACATATGAATATATAATTCTTTTCACACCAAATTATATAATTTAAAATATATAAACCTCATAATAAGAATTTTAATTATTAAATTCTTATTTTAATAACTTATGAAAATTCGGGTTGTCACAATAGGCTTCTATGAGGTTACAGCATTACCTCCATGGTCACACAACCGATCTTATATCCCGCGTGGATCCTCTCAAGTACATGTTCAGTAAACCAATATTGAAATACCGACTGTCCAGATGACAGTTGATCCTACAACAATTTGACATCGTCTATATGACACAAGTCCATTAAAGGTCAAAAAATTGCATATCAACTGGCTGCCGCACCTTCAGGGGACTTCAAACCTTTGGAAACATACTTCCCCGGTGAAGGGATAATAGCAATTCAGCAACACCATTAGTACGACGCACACCAATCATGGAAGATGCATTTTGATGGAGCTGTAAACATCAAAAGTTCTGGAGCTGGAGCAGTTTTAGTGTCCGTTACGGGGGAGCAGCATCCTGTCACCGTCAAATTGCAGTTTACCAACACCAACAACACAACTGAGTATAAAGGCTGTATCATGGGGCTAAAACTTGCCCAATCAATGGGAATCAGATGGTTAACTATCTTTGGGGATTCCGAGTTGGTAATCAGACAAACCACATGAATCTATCACACTAAAGGTTTACACTTGCTGCCTTACCATCGGTAGGTTCTACAGATGGCTTTGTAGTTTGAAGAAATATCCTTCCTCCACAAAGGATACACTGACCTGTTCTCCGTAGGGGGTTACCTGTTGTTGAATCAAAGTACATGCGTTGTGAGGTATGTGGTATGGTGTTGCATATGGTAAAATAAACTATGCAATAAGTGATTTCTGTGTTTAATAAATAAATTATTATTATATATTTGTTGTTTATTGATGAGGCGAATTATTTGAAGTAAAGAAGATGGATAGAAATTTATCTATCGATATTAAATAATTTATGTGAATTTATTTTATCATAGTAAGTTTGTGACATTAAATATCTTTGATAATCAATAATTCCTTAATTATATGTACGAGAAGGTATCAAGTCTAAGGCAATGCAACCGTACCCTTTAATGGTGGATGTATATGAGCTGGGCTAAATGATTCCTTCAGAGAGCAGAAGTATATATAAATTAGTAACTGATCTAACTCACTATGAAAATAGTGTAGACGAAACGAAAACTAATTTGTTGGTTGTTTGTGGGAAACCATTGAATACCATTAAAGACTCGATGTGTGCTAGGTTTGGACTTTAATATGTGTACGTTGTTGACGAGAGAAGAAAATCGATATATCTTTAGATAAATATTGGTTAGAGATTTATTGACTAATATTGGATATGGTTAAATGTATAGATTAAAGAAAGAAGAGTTGAACTTGAAGTTTAATCTCTAAATTATTGAAGAATGTAGTCATTGGAGAAATATTTTGGTTAGTATAATGAGATAGCATGTATGGACCATGTTAAAGGATTTGCGAGCTAAGTTTTATTTCTGTTGAAGCATAACATGTCTGCATCCTAACTTAAGGTGGCGCAACCGCGCCACTCTTAAGCCTAAGACCAGCGCGGCCGCGTCGGTCTGTAGATAGTTTATGATGAGTTTGTGTAATCTGATGAGTTGTGTTATTTGAAATATAGGAATTGTATATTAGTGGCTAATATGTTATCATATGGGTCATATTTGATATTTATAGTGTCCATGAATGGATTGAGCTAGGAAAGCATGAATTAAATGAGAGTTGTCGACGTCGGAATTTTTATTTGTCCCTTTTCTGTTCATGTCTTTTGGTGTTCTCATGTTAGGTGAGATTTGTTTGAAAAAACAAGTTATGAAAAGGTCCGACATTTATATGTCGACGATTTGACTGTAAGAGTCGCCAGTTGGTTTTTTAAATGGTTGTACCAACGCAACCGAGAAAAGGTTTGCACATTGACCCAGTGATGTGACAATGCTAAACGGGTATGTGAAAGTGAGATTCATTAGGGTCTGGGAACTTGATTATGCGGAGGGAAGGTGTTAGGCACCCCCCGACATCTGTGTTACCACGGTGACCACCACTTTTTAAGAAACTATTATGTGAATGTGTGTGTGTGTGTGGGTCAATGTGTTGTTATTTAGAAGTAATACGAGGCCTCGTTCGCACCTATATACACAGGGTTTGAATTTATGTAAAAATTCAGTTTTAAACAAGATATAACAATGATGTTTTGTAAAAGAGGTTTTTCAAACCCTTATGATCAATTGTAATTGAGACCTTTTGATACTTTCATTTTATTAAAATGTTCGGCTGGATTGCTTTTATTTTTGAGATGCGAAGCATCTTCGAGAAAATAATGTACAAAGTAGTGATGAACTCCTTATGGGCATGGAAGCCATCTAAGGAAATCCAAACACCGTGAACAAATTTACAAGCTGCTTACAGCTGAAAATGTCCATCACGGGAACTGAATCTAGATTCAGTAGACTAAATATGTGATCACATGATTCCTAGGCTTACATGATGCCGTAGTTTATATGAAAGCTATAAGCAGTTATATATATAAAACCTGTAAATATATATATATATATACAGACATGATCAACCACCATGAAGCACCTCCATGGGGGATCAAAAAATGCAAATAAAACTGTAAAAATAAAATCAACCACCACGAAGCACCTCCATGGGGGATCGAATATGTAAATAAAGCTGTAAAAACAAGATCAACCACCACGAAGCACCTCCATGGGGGATCAAAAATGTAAATAAAGCTGTAAAGACGATCAACCGCCACGAAGTAAACTCCAGGCGGGACGAAATGTAAAGAAAGCTGTAAAAAGATCAACCGCCACGAAGTAAACTCCAGGCAGGACGAAATGTAAAGAAAGCTATAAAAGCGATCAACCGCCATGAAGTAACTCCAGGCGGAACGAAATGTTAATATATATATATATATATATATATATATATATATATATATATAATCAAATAATCACTCTGGATGTAAAAATCAAGGCTCATCAAATAGAATTCGACAACAGTTCATATATATAAGTATATATATATTTATATAAAAGTAAATAAACGCTCCAAACGTGAGTCCAGGCTCATAACTCGATAATGTTAGTCCATATATATAAAAATATAATATATATATATATATATATATATATATATATATATATATATATATACAAAAAGAAATAAAAGCCACAGACCGAAGTTCGGGCATACAAACGCAACACGACTCTCAACGTGAAGAATGGTGTGTGCAAAGATGAAGAGAATGACTTTAAAGTATGTAAGAAGGCTTACAGTGGACTGCCGAAGAAGACTTTAATGACTTTAAAGGGATGAACACTCGGCTCCCGCCAGTAAAAATATAGCAATATATAAGCTCACAAGTGTTTAAAATGAGAAAGCACTTAGTTTATAGTGTGTATAAAGCAAATTGGACATGGCTTTCTCGCCTTTTCTCTATTTAAAATAGCTGCCCCAAGCCCTCTATTTATAGAGGGGGGAGCCGCAGGTGTACCTGTGGTACCCGCAGATGCACCTGCGGCTGCCCGGGGTGCCCCAAATTCTGCGGGTCCCGCCGTCTCGAAGTATGTGCACGCATGCAACGAGTTTTCCACTCGAACTTTTAGAACTTCAATCTGGGCATCCGATCGAGGTGTATAAAATCTTTTATGACATGCTGTTGTCGAGAGCTACACAATGACATGGGATTAGAGGTTGTACAAAGTCAGGAAGATGGGACCATGCCCTATTTCTTCAAGGTTCAAATTCTATCTAGTGTGTTGTCTTGTGCAGTAGTCACTCGAGATTGGCACTCTTTAGTTTTTGTAGGATATTGCTGTATAGAATGTATATATGTTGTTGTTGAGACGGCACGATGTGGGATTGGGATGGCAAAATAACGGTCCTGTCCTTTGCCAGGGTTATCTCCGGTTTGAGCTATTTTAGCAGTCGTTGCTCAGGCTTGTCTTTGAGATTGGACTGCTGCAAGTGTTGACCGTCCTCAGTGTTTGTTTCTGAGATGTGCCTGACTTCCTGGGGTCATCTTCGAGTTTGGGGAATGAGTGCCTCGGGGCTATTGCCAAGTGTTCTAAGCTGTTTGCATAGGTTTGAAACAAACATTTTTGGTGTTATCTCTGGAACAACAACTGTATGCCTCGGGGTTATCTCCAAGGTTGATACTATCTTTCTTGGTGTTGTTTCTGGGGCTGAGACTGAGTATATCAGGGCTATCTCCGAGATGAAACTCTCTTCTTTGGTGTGATTTCCGGTATTTGAACTGCATTCCTCAGGGTTATCTCCGAGGTTGAAACTGAAACTTTAGGTGTTATTTCTGGGACTGAGGTTGAAACTTCCTTTGGTATTTATGGGTCTAAGCTGGATATCTCAGGGTTATCTCCGAGATGGTAATACTAAATATCCCAGGGTTGTCTTCGGGATTAAACTGAGCTGTCTTCCAGGGTTATCTCTGAAAGACGATTATGGCCTCCTATAATGTTAGTAACAGGTATACAGAAAATTTCGAGTGTCCACAGATGCCCCTCTTTATCATATTCATGCAATACAATGGAATGGATAGGATAAAGAATCCTAGATACTTGACATGTAACAAGACAATCATGATGCAATGTACAACAGCATGGTGCAAATGTATGTGGTTTGTTGGATTGTTCTCCAACATGGTGGGATGATTGCCGGCTCGACCTTGACTTTTACCGGGAATAGACATATCTCTCATGTACAAGAGACTCTGTGGGGATGCATTTGATCTGTTGAGGATGTGTATAACATATTTCATCATCGGTCCTCCCCGATGAGGATGCTCTGTTGGAGTTACTGCCAATAGTCGGCATTGTTAGGATTGCTTGACCCTCGCTGAAATGTATATCAATGGATGAAATCCCTGCTGGGGATAAATGCCAAGGCTGCTTGACCTTTGTTGACGTTTGCATCAACTGATGAAATCATCGGATGGTTTTCGATGCTTCGATGGGTTTAACTGCCATCAGCTGAAATAACGTCAAGGTTGCTTGACCTTCGTTGACATGTGCATCAATGGATGAAACGCTTGATACCCCCACCGGGGACTTATACTTTGGCAGATGAAAATGTGTGATACCCCCGTCGAGGAATCTGTATTTGGAGAGATGAACATTTATGTTACCCCAGCCTGGGAAACTGCTTGATCTTCACTGATGTGTGCATTAACGGCTGAAATCATCAAATGGCTTCCGACGCTTCATTGGATTTACTTGCCAACGGCTAAAGTGATGTAAAGGTTGCTTGACCTTCGTTGGCATGTGCATCAACGGATGCAAATGCGTGATACCCCAGCCAGGGAATTTGTATTTGGACAGATGAACATGTGTGATACCCCCGCCGGGGATATGTTCTTCGACATATGAAAACGTGTGATACCCCCGCCAGGGAATCTGTACTTAAGAATGCGTAATGCCCCCGCCGGGGATCTGTACTTTAGAATGTGTGATGCCCCCGCCGGGGATCTGTACTTTGGAATTATGACCCCAAACTGACGGCATTGGACCTTTGTGAGGTATTGCCGAATGTGATTTGCAACTGCTGAGATCATCAGTATAGTATACCTTGTATTTGGGTGAATACAAATGAGTGATATGAAAGCCACAGTTCGGCCTCAAAAAACTAGGATTTCAGGCTATTCTTCTCAATCACGTAGCATTTTTATCCCTGATTTGACCTTTTCAGCTTGTGAGAACTCCTTTACAACTTGAACTAGATGAAGCCAAAGGGTGGGTCCCCACTCAGGGGAGTCACAAGTACACCTGCTGCAGCCGTAAGTGGACCTGCGGCCAGCCGTGGATGGCTTTAAAGGTTGTAGGTTGCTTTGTCAAGTCATTTTATGTTGCGCTGCACGGGAAATCCGATAGCTTTTCTTCAGATCCGCTGAGTTCAGGCGTCTTTCTGTAAATTTTGTCACCGTACAAGTGTTCTACAATGTCCTGGTAGCGTATGCATATCTTCTTTTCCATTTTTTATTCGTTGGAAAATGATTTTTAATATGAAATGCGTCTAAACACATAGTGGTGAATATGCATGCTCATATGTCTTGATAAAAAATATTCAACATAGTAAATGTTAGTATTAAACCATGTCGAACATAATGATGTGAAAAAATTTGACTTTTGAAACTGTCAAATTGGCACCTTTTTTCTGCTATTTCTTATCCTATTTGGGGATAAATGAGAAAAGGTGATAATGCAAAGTAATCCTTATAATTAGGCTACCCTTATGGATTGATGACTTTGACTTTTTAATGCATATAATATGTATATGAATGTGGGCAGGTGTGCTACTGAATGACCACCTAGTTATGCCTATGTGCATGTGGATAGTCCTATTTATAAAGGAAACTATGACAAAAAAATTACAAAATGTAGGCATTGGGTAATCATGCATTTTTAACTCGACTTTAGACGTATGTTAAAATAATGCATGTATGCATGCAGTTATAAAATGCATTTTGAAAAGCTCCAGGTTAGAAAATACCACACCCTTTCTGAGGTGATTTAGAGACTTGTTGTCCAGATATTATGGATCCAGATCAGCCGAGTAGTTCATGCAGGACCACTTCAGGTGTACGAAGGAGGGCTTCCGAAGTGCCTCGACCACGTTCTGTTAGACAGCCTTGTCTTTTGGTGGAGACGGTGATACGTCTTATCCGGGTTGATGTGTCAAATGTTGAGGACGAGGAGGAGGATGTACCGGTAGCAGCTCTAGCTCCTGCTGCTCATATTCCCCATAGGGATTTCCCAGGCATTCAGGTGGCTATTCCAGATCTTCTGGGTGATTTGAGTTGCCACCCCTCATTTTACTCCCCTCATTTTACTTGCATGCAAATGAGGTAAAAGCTGGATTTGGGTCTAATTTATATTTGTGCCATTTTAAATCCTAAATAAATTAAAAGTATTAATAAAATATATTAATTAATAAATAAACCTAAACCTAACTACTTTATTATATCTCTGCGAATCAACTGAGAAAAAAAAAGGGGGAAAACTCAGCCGCACAAAAAGGAAGTGGAGAATTGGAACTGGTAAGTTACTAGTTTTATATTTTTTTTTTGAATGGAAGCTTTCTTGCTGAGTATTGTGTCAGGGACTTAAGGGATTTAAGTTTTTGAATGCATGCCTGCTCATTCTATATATATATACCTCCTGCAGCAATGATTAATATATATTCGATATTATATATATATATATATATATATATATATATATATATCAATACAGCGGCTGATTCATTGTATATATATATATAATATATATAAGACACGAAAATTTAAAAATGGGTTAGTAATAATTAGTTTTATAATAATGTTATTGTAATTTAAATCTATCTTTTGAGTATAAATTGAATATAATATATTAAAATTATTGAATTTATGAAAATATAATTTGTATGAGTTCGTAATTTAATTATGTGCTTTATATTTTATTTCAATAATTAGATCGGATTGGGGGAGTTTAGCGAGTGATAGTTGGATTCGGCATATTATTTTGGTACTATATTAAGGTGCGGATTCCGTACTTTTCAGCGAGACTCTTATAAATATAATTCGTTCGTTTTTTTATTCGTTTAAAAATTTGGTATTGCCTCTCAGGATTATTCTTTGTTGTCAAAATTATTGAGATAGTTTCGTTTTAGCGTCAATATTTGGAATTCGTATTTGTACTCTTTGAATTAGCTAATCGTGTCAATATGTTTTGAAGACTTTATTCGTTTGTACCATTGTTCGTATATTTTCGTTCACATTCGGGAGTTATTTTGATCATTGATATATTGTGATAATTAATAATGTTGTATTTGATAATTCGATTTTATTTTAATATGGTCATGTAAGCCTTGTGATTTGAACCCCTTTTGGCTTACATTTTGTAGTTTCATCCTTAGGGTATACTTGAGCTAACCACCTGTGGGGGTACCACAGGCATGTCCTCTTGACACAAGGGCATGACTCCTTCCGTGGCGGTGTGATTAGTCCACGGCGTATCCTTTTGTATGCTCTGGGTATGAGCTTTGGCCATTTGATATATTGTTCAGGATACGTATGGGTCGACCCAGTATTTGATTTGATTCGATTTGTTTGGCGGATTAGTGACGTATGTGTCATGCGTACTATCCGATTTGATTTGTATACATCATGGTACCGATGTATTTTGTTAGCCTTTGGCTATTTGTATTTGAGCTAAGTATGAAATTGTTATTTTACAACCATTTGATTCAGCCTTATTTGTTTGCGATTCTTTTGGCTAAAATTATTCGATTGACAGTGTTAGTCATTTGTAAATGGACTCTCAAAGTTTGATCTATTCATAATTCATATGTAATTCACATGTGTTCATTTATTCAACTCATTTAGATTCATTACTTATTGCGATAAATTTATTCATCTTAATATCCGTACTGGGCAATTGGCTCACGATGTGTTCTTTTTCCGGCAGGTAATCAGGGGTGATCAGGATTTGTGGGATGAGAGCTACCTTTGATCCAAATGAGTAGATTAGCTTTTGAGATTATTATTAGACTTGGTTTTCCTAAGATTTTGTAACTGGATGTTTTGGGGTCTATTTTGACATTTATTTCTTCTTAGTAGAGACTATGTAAATGTGGAGTTCATTCTATTTAAATTGGAGTGTGTGACATTTGGTATTAAATTTTATTGGAGATATTTTGAGGTTTATTAGAGGTTTGTATTTATTATGTTTGTGCGTGACATCCCTTTTTTCCTTTTGGGATAGGGGGTATTGCCAAGTTGGTATCAGAGCTTAGGTTATGATCTTGTAGATTGCCTTTTAGGCTTGACCTGTGAGTTATGGGTAGACCACTGGGTTGTTATAAGATTTGTATTGCGTTTGATTTTCGTTCTGCACAAATTTAGCCTTGATTATTTGTTTTGATCTGTTTGTTCTCGTCTATTTGATTTTGTATTATAGATGGCTCGTAAGTCTTCGAGAATTGCTGGGAGGCAGGCCGGTAATAACGGTAGGAGGGGTCAGAGGCAGCCCCAGGTTGAGGCTGTTAACTAGAGTGGAAACGATGGAAATTAGGGTAATGCAATAATAACCCCGGCTATGGTTGCAGCGATGGTGAATGAGGCAGTTACGCAGGCCGTGGCACAGGCTATGTAGGGTATTCCGCAGATGCAAGGAAATCAGCAAGCAAATGGCATGGGGGATGATGCAGAGATACCACAACATGAGCCGAATGTTCCTCCCGAGGAGCAAGTGGGTCAACAAGTGCAGCCGTTGTATGTGTTATTAGAGAGGTTCATTAAGCAGAAGCCCAATTCTATTCATTTTGCTCTGACTCCAATGGATGCGGAGAACTGGATCACCCACTTGGAGAAGATTTTTGATGTGATTGGGTGTTCAAAAAATCAGAAGGTGAGATTAGCAGTTTATAAGCTAGAGTATGATGCTCAACGATGGTGGAAATCGTTGAAGGCTACACAGGGAAATGGATTTAAGGATGGACTCATATGGAGCGGATTTTGTGACCTTTTCTATTAGCAGTATTTCCCAAATGCTGATAGGGATGCATACATCAGGGAATTTGTGTCCATTCCGCAGAAGGATGATGAGAATATTACTGATTTTATAGCGAGGTTTACGAGATTGGCTGGTTTTACGGGTTAAATTGCTGGGACAGCTGGACAACAGGCAGAAAAGTTCAAATGGGCTTTGAAATATGAGTATAGGTGATCGATCATCCACACCTTCTTTACAGACGTATCACAGGTGGCTAATGCAGCTAAGAGTATAGAAGTGGAACACAAAGACTTTCGAGCTTCCAAATCAGAAGGGAGTCGAAAGAGAGATAGAGATGACCATCAAGGGCAAGGAATGCGGCAGTTTGGTAGAAATCAGAATAGAAGGCAAAATAATTGGACTGAGCCTCTATCGGGTCAGCGATTTAATCCTCGAAGGGATTTTGTTTACCCAATGCATCAAGGTGTTCGTGGACGTCAGCATCAAGGTCAGTGGCAAGCTGGAGAGCAGTATCAAAATAGGGGATTTCAACAGAACAGGGGTTTCCAGCAAAATCAAAATCAGGGTCAGCATCGCCAACATGGTCAAATCCAAGGGCGGTATCCAGGACTGGCAAGTGGGGGCAATTCGAACCTTTTTCCACTTCCACCTGCTCCATGTGCTACTTATGGTGGATATCATATTGGTAGGGCATGCTATAGAAATACAGGGGCTTATTTCATATGTGGACAGATGGGACATAGAGCAAGGGACTGCACAGTTCAGCGTGGTAATGAGGGAGGCTGTAATGCTGGTAATGGCGATCAGCGCAACGCCGGTGGGAGAGTTTTTGCATTGACAGCTAATCAGGCGGCCCAAGCACCAGGTACTATTTCAGGCATCCTTCTTATAGGAAATCGCAAGGCATCAGTTTTGTTTGACACTAGATCTATACACTATTGTTGCACTTTCATTTATTCGTCATCTTGGAGTACCTTCTCATATATTAGATCCTCATTTATCTATTGCTACCCCAATAGGGAATTCTGTGATTATTTCTGAGCAATTTCGCGAGTGTCCTTTGAAGTTAGGCAGAAGGGTGTATGCAACTAACTTACTTCCAATGGCGATGTATGATTTCGATATCATCTTGGGTATGGATTGGCTGAGTAATCATCAAGCCACTATTGATTGTCAGGCGAGAAAGGTTATTTTTGGAACCTTAGAGGCTCCTGAATTCGAGTTTCAGTGTTCCAAACCGAATGGTGTTGTAAAGTTTATCTCAGCTTTGAAGGCGAGAAAAATGATTTCTAAGGGACGTGATTGTTATTTGGCTTATGTGAAGGATACTTCGAGGGATGAGCCCCAACTTGATGACTATCCAGTTGTGCGAGAATTTCCTGAGGTATTTCCTAAGGAACTGCCAGGATTGCCACCGCCAAGGGAAGTTGAGTTTACTATTGAGCTCATTCTTAGAGCGGAACCTATTTCTAAGGCACCCTATAGAATGGCTCCATTAGAGTTACAGGAGTTGAAGGAACAATTGTAGGAGTTGTTAGATCGTGGATTCATCATACCGAACGTATCGCCATGGGGTGCTCCAGTGTTGTTTGTGAAGAAGAAGGACGGATCTATGAGATTGTGTATAGATTATAGGGAGCTAAATCGGATCACTATCAGGAACAGATATCCATTGCCATGGATAGATGACCTTTTCGATCAGCTCCAAGGGGCGAAGTTCTTCTCAAAGATAGATTTGAGGTCGGGGTACCATCATTGAGGGTGAGGGAAGATGACATTCCAAAAATAGCTTTTCGTACTCGTTATGGGCACTATGAGTTTTTGGTGATGTCATTTGGGTTAACTAATGCTCCGGCAGTGTTTATGGATATGATGAATCGGGTTTTTAGTGAGTATTTGGACCAATTTTTTATTGTCTTCATTGATGACATTTTGGTGTATTCCAAGTCTAAGGAGGAGCATGAAGAGCATCTTCGTACTGTTTTGGGGGTTCTGCAAAAGAATAAGTTATATGCTAAGTTCTCCAAATGCGAGTTTTGGTTAGAACAGGTAGCATTTTTGGGACATGTCGTGTCTGCTGAAGGTATTAAGGTGGATCCTGCGAAGGTTGAGGCTATCACTAATTGGCCAAGTCCTACCACGGTAAATGAAATAAGGAATTTCTTGGGTTTGACAGGGTACTACAGGCGATTTGTGGAAGGTTTCTCTTTGTTAGCTTTGCCATTAACTTAGTTGATGAAGAAGGGCATAAAGTTTGTGTGGAGTGAGGAACGTGAGAAAAGTTTTGAGGAGCTTAAGAAAAGACTTGTGTCGGCTCCAGTGCTTACATTACCGTCGGGGATAGGAGGTTATCAGATTTACAGTGACACTTCCAAGAAGGGATTAGGGTGCGTTTTGAAGCAACTTGGTAAGGTAATTGCTTATGCTTCCAGACAACTTAAACCTTCAGAGGTGAATTATCCTACCCACGACTTGGAGTTAGCAACAGTTATTTTTGCCCTAAATATTTAGAGGCACTATCTATATGGAGAGACTTGTGACATTTTCACCGACCATAAGAGCCTTAAATATATTTTTACTCAGAAGGAGCTTAACATGAGACAGAGGCATTGGTTGGAGCTTCTCAAGGATTATGATGCCAGGATTCAGTATCACCCCGATAAGGCTAATATGGTTGCAGATGCTCTTAGCTGGAAAAGTTCAGGGAGTGTAGCTGCCTTGGTTACACAACCTCAACTTATCTCGGATGTAGAGCGTATGGGTTTGGAGCTATATACTAGAGGTTCTGATGGGTTGGTAGCAGGTATGAGGGTGGAACCTTCTCTTATTTTGCATATCAAGGAAGCCCAAAAGGAGGATGGCGAGTTGTGGACTATAGCAGAAAATATGGATGAGGGTAGGAAACCAGAGTTTCGCATTGATGAGCAAGGTGTGATATGGTTTGGTAAACGGTTATGCATTCCAGTAGATCCAATGATTCGTGAGGCAGTGTTGACTGAAGCTCATAGTTCGCCATTTTCTATTCATCCGGGGTCTACAAAGATGTATAAGGATCTAAAGGAGAATTTTTTGGTGGAGTGGAATGAAAAGGGATGTAGCTGAATTTGTGAGTAAATGTCTTACTTGTCAGCAAGTGAAGATAGAGCATCAGTGACCTGGTGGTTTGTTACAGCAGTTAGAGATTCTTGTGTGGAAATGGGATGACATTTCGATGGACTTTGTGACTGGGTTGTCGAGGACTCTTAAAAAGAATGATACTATTTGGGTGGTAGTGGATCGTTTGACTAAATGGGCTCATTTTCTGTCTATTAGTGAAGATTTTTCGGTAAATAAGTTAGCAGATATTTTTCAACGTGAGATTGTTAGGCTTCATGGAACTCCAGTCTCTATTGTTTCGGATCGAGATCCGCGGTTTACTTCTCGATTTTGGAAAGGATTTCAACGAGCTTGGGGAACGCAACTCAACTATAGTACCGCTATTCACCCGCAGATAGATGGACAATCAGAGAGAACTATTCAGACATTAGAAGGCATGTTGCGATCTTGTGCTTTAGAGTGGACAGGGAACTGGGATGACTATTTGAGTTTGGTGGAGTTCGCATATAATAACAGTTGGCAAGCTAGTATTGGTATGGCTCCTTTTGAAGCATTATATGGTAAGAAGTGTCGAGCTCCGACTTGTTGGGATGAGGTTGGAGAAAGGGTAATAGAAGGACCTGATTTGGTTAGGATTACTACGGAAAAGGTAGCAGTGGCTAAAGAAAAGTTGAAAGAAGCTAGATCGCGGCAAAAGAGTTATGCTGATATTCATAGGAGGGCTATTGAATTCACACCTGGTGAACACGTGTTTTTGAAAGTTTCTCCATAGAAAGGTGTTCGAAGGTTTGGTTTGAAAGGGAAGCTTAGTCCGCGTTTCATTGGCCCTTTTGAAGTCCGTGAGAAAGTTGGGGAAGTGGCATATTGGGTGGCTTTGCCTCCACAGTTATCTCATGTACATAATGTCTTTCATGTTTCAGTGTTAAGGAAATATAATTATCATCCGTTTCATGTTGTGCAATACCCATTACATAAAATTCAAGAAGATCTTACTTGTGAGGAATAAGCCGATGCGATTCTAGATCGTCAAGAACGGATTATGAGGAGGAAGACTATTCCTTTTGTTAAAATCTTGTGGAAAAACCATTCGGAGCGAGAAGCTACTTGGGAGATGGAGGAGTCTATTCGAGCGGAATATCCGCATCTTTTTGAAAATTAGGTACGTTCTATTATTTTGATTCCGGGGACGGAATCCTTTTTAAGGGGAAAATGATGTAATACCCAATAAAATAATAAAATATTTATGTGAGCTTTAAAATATTTAATTGGACTATTCTTATATTTGGGTCAAACTGTAGTTAATTTATTTGGGCTATTAAAATTAATTGGGTCTAATTTATATTTGTGCCATTTTAAACCCTAAATAAATTAAAAGTATTAATACAATATATTAATTAATAAATAAACCTAAACCTAACTACTTTATTATATCTCGGTGAATCAACTAAGAAAAAAAAAGGGGGAAGAACTCAGCCGCACAAAAAGGAAGTGGAGAATTGGAACTGGTAAGTTACTAGTTTTTTTTATTTATTTTTTGAATGGAAGCTTTCTTGCTGAGTATTGTGTCAGGGACTTAAGGGATTTAAGTTTTTGAATGCATGCCTGCTCATTCTATATATATATACCTCCTGCAGCAATGATTAATTAATTCGATATATATATATATATATATATATATATATATATATATATATATATATAATATAAGACACGAAAATTTAAAAACGGGTTAGTAATAATTAGTATTATAATATTGTTATTGTAATTAAAATATATCTTTTGAGTATAAATTGAATATAATATATTAAAATCATTGAATTTATGAAAATACAATTTGTATGTGTTCGTAATTTAATTATGTGCTTTATATTTTATTTTGATAATTAGATCGGATTGGGGGAGTTTAGCGAGTGATAGTTGGATTCGGCAAATTATTTTGGTACTATATTAAGGTATGGATTCCGTACTTTTCAGCGAGACTCTTATAAATATAATTCGTTCGTTTTGTTATTCGTTTAGAAATTTGGTATTGCCTCTCAGGATTATTCTTTGTTGTCAAAATTATTCAGATAGTTTCGTTTTGGCGTCGATATTTGGAATTCGTATTTGTACTCTTTGAACTAGTTAATCGTGTCAATATGTTTTGGAGACTTTATTCGTTTGTACCATTGTTTGTATATTTTCGTTCACATTCGGGAGTTATTTTGATCATTGATATATTGTGATAATTAATAATGTTGTATTTGATAATTCGATTTCATTTGAATATGGTCATGTAAGCCTTGTGATTTGAACCCCTTTTGACTTACATTTTGTAGTTTGATCCTTAGGGTATACTTGAGCTAACCACCTGTGGGGGTACCACAAGCATGTCCTCTTGACACAAGGGCATGACACCTTCCGTGGCGGTGTGATTAGTCCACGGCGTATCCTTTTGTATGCTCTGGGTATGAGCTTTGGCCATTTGATATATTGTTCAGGATACGTATGGGTCGACCCAGTATTTGATTTGATTCGATTTGTTTGGCGGATTAGTGACGTATGTGTCGTGCGTACTATCCGATTTGATTTGTATACATCATGGTACCGATGTATTTTGTTAGCCTTTGGCTATTTGTATTTGAGCTCAGTATGAAATTGTTATCTTACAACCATTTGATTCAGCCTTATTTGTTTGCGATTCTTTTAGCTAAAATTATTCGATTGACAGTGTTAGTCATTTGTAAATGGACTCTCAAATTTTGATCTATTCGTAATTCATATGTAATTCACATGTGTTCATTTATTCAACTCATTTAGATTCATTACTTATTGTGATAAATTTATTCATCTTAATATCCGTACTGGGCAATTGGCTCACGATGTGTTCTTTTTCCGGCAGGTAATCAGGGGTGATCAGGATTTGTGGGATGAGAGCTACCTTTGATCCAAATGAGTAGATTAGCTTTTGAGATTATTATTAGACTTGGTTTTCCTAAGATTTTGTAACTGGATATTTTGGGGTCTATTTTGACATTTATTTCTTCTTAGTAGAGACTATGTAAATGTGGAGTTCATTCTATTTAAATTGGAGTATGTGACATTTTATATTAAATTTTATTGGAGATATTTTGAGGTTTATTAGATGCAAGACCCCGAATTTTAACAAATAAAAGTATTCAATTTTTCTATTTAGTAAATGGTTAAATTGATAAAAAGTTAAAGTTAAGGGTGATATATGAATATTTTTCAAAATAAGCAAGAGGTTATAAATATTCATTTTGTCGGGAAATATTCGTTTGGTCTTGGAATATTCTTTCTGTCGGGGAATATTCGTACGACGGTGCAGACATTTGTGGGCCCCATAACAGAATAATTATCGGATGAAGATAACGACAAAAATTGAGTTTTTATAATTAATGGCGTAGTTGTTACCGTTAACACTGTTGGAATACCCGGTGGTTAAAATACAGTAATACGCGTTATTGCATAGTAGCACACGGTATTGCACAGTATTTTTGAAATTATTGATTCTTACGTAAGAAGGCACAACTGAATAATTGTCACAGTAATTACTGTTTAATATTTTATTTTATTGATTTAATAATTACTGCATTGATATTTTATATTATTGTTGTTTCAATAATTGTTGTTGCACATCATCTCCATTATCAGATCAATAATTCATATTATTTGAATAATATTATTAGATAGCATTATTGGCAATGTCTAGAAAGTTCTGTTTAAGAAGAGGTTTGGTCATCTAATTGTGCGTCAATAAGGAGAAATCCTTATTGGAAAGCCCCCTCTTTCCTGGGAACGGCCTGGTTGTCATAAATGTGATTCTATAACATTATCTGTGAATAATTAATTATTGATTCATATGATAAGGAAATATTTATTTTATGTGGATATAAATGAGGGATATATTATTGTGGTAAAAAATGAAGGAGTTAATGTTGAAGTGTTTTATCTGTATTTTTGTCGGAACGGAGGTGTTGAAAATTAAATTAGAGTTTTTGAGATATTTTGCGAGGGTTATAATTTTTAATCTGACCGTTTGATCATGGTAATATTTGGATATGTTATACATATATAAGTTGAGTATATGTCCATAAATTTTGAACCGTTAAAAATGAACGTATGATTTGTTATGAATTTTACGAGATGACTGGTTCAGAAATTGTTGAATTTTCGAAGTTAATCATTTTGGTGGAAAATTCTAGAATTGGTGGGCCCCACTCTTGGTTGGTGAAGAAATGTGCTGATATTTTTATTCAAATATGGTGGGTGGGAATAGTAGCAGGTAAAGCCATCAGGTTGCAGGTTAAGTCTGCTTCGGCGTGCTAACATTTTCCTATAAATAGAGGGCTAAGTTAGAATTGAAAATTACACCAGAAACATAAGCTTTCTCCCTTTCTCTCTCTATATTATGAATCATATTTTGTGAGTATTTAGATACTTTGAGAGTTGCTATTCAGTGCAAGTTTCTTTCGACTTTGCATTCCAGTCAGAAGTGTTGCTCTTTTGAGGTAAAAGATAGTAAGGGATTTTAAGGGTTATTATGTTTTTCAGTTCGTACTTCTTCTGACCTTCAAAAAATTCTGAAAAAATTTGAAATGATATTTTGATGAGTTTTATTGATTGTGTCCAAAAATGGTAATTTTTGGATGTATAGATTAAGAGTTATGAATTTTACGGGAAAAGAATATTTTAAAAGTAACCGCTTATAACTTCTTCTGGTTAACTCTAAAATTGATGAAATTTTTATTGGGAGTACATGTATATGATAGCAGTATACTCTGTGAATTTCAGAATTTTTGGATAAAAGTACAATTTATGATAAATGTCTAAATATTCAGCAGTTTTGGCCATATGAAAAATAGTAAATGAGTTTTAAAAATTCTGAGAAAAATATATGTTCAATATGGGACTATATTCTGCTAAATCTCATAAAAGAAATATTTTTGAAACTGATTTGGTATTTTTCATGAAAATGGACTAGTTATGAGTAAATGAATTAAATATGTTATGTGAAGTAAGAAAATTGGAAAATAGGATTTTATGGCTTGAGAATCCTATATGAGGTATATGCAGATTTTTGATGAGGGTTTTAGTTATTGAAAATAAAATCTTATAAGTTTGGCATTTTAGGATGATTAAATGTATTATATAGTAAAGTGTAAATAATTAAAATAAATTATTTATAAGCTTAAGAAATATTATTCTTTCAATATCATTATACCGAAATATTGGTATGTATTTTATTGTGGAATTTCTACCTTTTTGTGTCGGAGTTACTATTCACGAGTTACTATTCACGAGTTACTATTCACGATAAAATTAATTTTTTTTCTGACTAAATTATAGTTAATTTATGAATATTACTCTTGAAATTAAATTTATATTTTAATCATATTATTTTTATTATCATATATAATATTTTTATAACCCTGATGTTGAAATTCACTTTCACTTGAGTGTAAAGATGGGTAGATTATTGGTATGATCATGACTATGGGTTCTCTTTGGCCAGTAGTACAAAGTTGAATTATTGACTAGTTTGATCATGACCACTGAATTTATAATTGAATATCTTCAGCTTAAGTGCAAAGGTGAAATGATCAACATGGTTATAATTATTGTTTATATAAATGATTATATATTTCTTTGAGATATTAATATATTTGGCCTGTAGTGCAAATATGAACTGTTGATGAATATATTTAGCTTGTTGTGCAAATATGAACTGTTGAGGAATATCTTTGGCCTGTAGTGCAAAGATGAATTGTTGATGAATATCTTTGGCCCGTAGTGCAAAGATGACCTGTTGTTGAATACCTTTGGCCAGTAGTGCAAAGATGAATTGGTGACGAATATCTTTGGGTCGCAGTGCAAAGATGAAGTTATTAGTATGATTATGAACAGGAACTGTGATTTGGTATAACCATGATCTTTGATGTTTCAGGTAAAAACATGTGATGAAAATTATCTTCGTCCTGGGTGCGAAGAGGAATTTAGAATCACAATTATGATTATGAGTTATGCATATATTTGTGGACCAGAACTGTTGATTGATGTTACAGGGATAAAATATTGTTGGTGGATTTTTAACATGGAGAAGATAATAGACTTTATGGTCTATTTGACTCTTCTAATGGATTGCTCGTTCCGCTGCAACTATGGTTGAAATTTTTTATCATCTACCATATGTTCTAAATCTCTGATTTATTACTGTAGAAGGCTATTGATAATTTATTTATCTTTAGTCATGATATTCTTTACTGGGCTAGTTGTGCTCACCCTTCTGTTTCACAATTCCTTTCAGGTAATAAAAGTGTAGCTGAGTCAAGCGGGGGTAACAAGGGAATAGAACGGTGGTCCTCATTTAGTAGTTATATTTGGTGAATCAAATAGGGTGAGGCGAACCCAACGTTGGAAGGGTGTTTTGTTACTATCATACAAGATGTCTAATGACATACAACCTCGTGTCATCATAAGACACGGTTGTGCACATCCAATTGCTGAGTATATTTACGAGCACTACCTATATAATCTTGGTGTTTGTTTGAAGTATAATTCTCAATTAGAGACAGTGGAGATAATGATATGTCAAGAGAAGACTCACCATTGGGAAGAATATGATAGTAATCTTCTCGTTTTTCTTTGGGGGTCTATTGGGTCAACCAAGGATAATTCTGTGGCCATATGATATCTATCATAACCTAGAAGCATGGCCTCCAATATATGAAGGTTTCCTTGAGCACTTCCCAAAGATTTTAATTTCTAAAATAGTTTTTGACTATACCTTTATATAAGGTGTCATTGTGAGGTGCTGTCCACTGATGGGACATTTGTCACAGTTGGTATCAGAGTTATAAATAAAGAGCCCCGAGCCTCTCGCTGGTGACTTCCTGTTGATGGGGGATGCACCAAAGCCAGACTCTCCGTAGGGGTATATATTTGTATCCAAACTCACAGCATATGTGTTGTTGTATTTTACACGACAATTGTTGTAATAAAGTTGTAGTTGTTTTCTGTACCATGTATTTGGCGACTCAGAATAGGTTAGATGGAATGGACCTATTTTGCGATCGTTACATTAGTTGTTTGTATTTATTATGTTTGTGCGTGACATCCCTTTTTCCTTTTGGGATAGGGGGTGTTACAATTCCGCACCAAACAATTTGGTTCGGGAAATTTATTTCAATGAACACTTAGAGTTTTCATAACATTAGTCTAGCTGAATCGAATAGCATAGACTCATATCAATAATTCAATTCAATCGAATTATTTAGGTGTAGCCAAACCCCGTTGGCCAATTAAAATTTTTGAAAATATTTTTGAGAACGTCATGATGCCGTACTATATTAACAGTCCGTTTGAGGATGCCGTCATTATATGACCTTGTCATAACACATCATACAATAGTGGAATAATGATTTAGGATCCATTCAACACTAAGTATTCCTGTATTTACAACTCTATCAACTTTTTATCATCTCTGCACCAGGTTACATGGTACATGAGTGATAAATAAAATAAATTTTGATATTTCAAATCATCTTCGTCTAGCTGAAACAAGTAGCATAGACTATACTTTAAAATGTTTAAAAAATGATTATGAGTCTACATTTTTTTTAAAAGCACCTAGTGCATATTTAGCTTGATGTCCAAAAATTCGAAGTCTAGCATGGCTAGGAATTTTGGAAAACCTATGTCTCCACTAATAATCATTTGCTTAAACAGTCTATCTATTCCTATTATCCTTGATACTCCATTCACACAAAACTATACCCAGTTCGTCAAACTTACCACACTTATGAGTTCAGGAACTTGCCACAATCATATGAGTTTAAGAACTTATCCTAGACAGACCTTTGGCGTCCATTCACTGAGGGGTTCATAAACATTTCATATAATTATGAGTCACGAACATACCTTAAGTATGAGTCTTTAAAAACTCGTACTTAACCTTATATTCTCTACCTATAACTTATCTATCTGTTATACACATGAGAAAGGAATCACCCTCTTAACATGCATATAGCAAATAGCGCGACACAAGCATTTCAATGATTATCAGTGCCAGAAACTAAGTGGTTTTTTACACCAAGTACAATTACCCGCCCATAACAAGGAATCATATAACTCAGCTACTGACATGAGTCCTCAATTGAATCCCCACCTAAATCTACTCCCTTCTCAATACGAATTTCATTCAATTCGTATTCATAATCCTTTCCTGAATCTGTACCAATTTATAGTACCACTGACACACAATATTCTTGCTACTTGTCTATCATTCGCTTAATCTATATCAGATCACGGGGTGATCTCATCGTATATAATACGATCCATTTCTATTCTATGATCGTTTTATTTTTCGATCTCCTATCCCGGTACTATTAGTCTTTTAGACTCTATCTATTCACCACTACTGTTCAACTTTATTATCAGAGTTAGGGAATTCTGTATCTTATAACTCGCCGAGATCCGTCTTTGAATCTTACTGACACACTAACTCTATTTGAGTTAGTATTTACCCTAATCACTACGGTAATTAGTCGCAGGTAACCCTACCTAAGGTTTATAACTAACAGCTCTGATACTAACTATGAGAGCCCCGAATCCGGGTCCCAAATCACCGCGGATTCGGTACAATCATTCTATCACTATTTGTGGAAGATATAAACATAAATTATTTATACAATAAACGTACACATTATTTTCCTAAAATCGAGTAACCTTAACCTTAACTTATACATAATTCATAACTTGTCTAAAACATTACATTATTATCATATAATACTATTACAAGTCTAATCGAACACATTAACTTTAAGCTGGAACTGATCTTTAACTTTTCCTTGTATCCAAAGCATTCGCCTTAATCTGCAATGTTTTATCATGATATAGCAAGGGTGAGCATAAGGATTGCCCAGCAAGTTTAAATTCAATAATATAACGATATATCATGATTGAAAGAGTCTGAATAATACGCTGGCTATAATTCAATAATATAATTGTGAACTAGCAGGAACAAACTTTTGACTGAACAAGTATTAAATATGAACAAATATATCTGGACCAACTGGTAATAAAGGTGATTAGCCTTTCATACCTGACTTATACATGCAATATGTATAGAGTACAATTCTACATGGCAATCAGCAATGATTAACCATAAGCATATCCGAATGAAACAACTCTTAGTAGAGTTAAGTAAAAACATACTTGCCTGAACCGTTGATTACCGCTGCGCAATTTAATAAGCTTTGTCTGGTCGAAAACCTAATATATAAATAATATCGATATACAAATTAGAATAATATCATCACAGTAATTAAAATAATCTAAACACATAACACATAACCCTATCAGTCTATAACACACATAAGACTCGGTATCAAGTCAAACTATTGTCGTCTGAGTTGAACCCAACAGAAATCTAACATCCTGACGGTCTAGTCGGACTTTTATCGAGTCTAAGTTCAATTAAACTCTGCCTTAACACCTAACAATTATCTCACATAATTTTAATAACAGTCAAAATATTTTTCTATGTCACATAATAATTTTCACTTAATTATTATCATTTAGCATGATTTTTCAATCATTAAACTCGTATTTAAATGAATTAAATACCACATAATCCCATTATCATTAATATTTATTTATTATCAAATATTAATGAACTACATGACATAATATTATAATATTTTTATAATATCACAAAGTATTTTTAATAACTTAAAATCATAATTATATGATTTTTAAACGATTAAATTCATTATCCGATAATTGCTTTTAATATTAAAATATTAAAATTTTCATGACAAAATATCAAAAGTTATATTTTATAACTTAAAATATTTTTATAACACTTAAATCATTTTTATATGATTTATAGATCATTAATTCCATTTTTCCCTAATTTATTTAATATATTCATTAAATAAACTAATTATCATTAATATTTATTAATTAATGAAATTCATCACAAAATATTAAAAGTCATTGAAAATAACTTACAATATTTTCTTTTACCTTAATATTATTTTTCATAATTTTTCATGTATTAAAATTATTTTTAAATAATTTATTTAATATTATAACTAAATAAATTAAATACCATTTATATTCCAAAAATATTAAATATATATAAAATATACTCTAAATAATTAAAAACTATTTTTCAGACTTTAAAATAATTTTTCAAAATTTATTTTGTATTTTTAATAATTAACAACCATTTTTTTATATTTTTAATTAATTTCCACAAAATCAAAAAATAAATTAATTAGAAATTGTCGCTAAAAGGCCCTATAGCGACAGACCCGTCGCTATAGGTGTTCTTGAGGCTGTTCTTGAGCTTCATGTCAGACTACAAGGTACTACGTTTGACCGGTTGTAACTTTTTGGTACTTACGCTTTTAGGTTTGAAATTAAGTTCATGTTATAGTATTTATGTAATACTATAATCCCAAACAAGTTTCTTGGCTAGAATGCACCATATCAAGAAGTTATGGAGCATCAAACAAGTTGTCAGACACTGTTCTTCATTTCTGGGTTTTCCAGAAATGAAGAACAGCTCCTCCTGCCAATTTTAGATCTTAAAACTTTCATTCCAGGTTTGCTTGGTGCAATCTAATGGTTCAATGTTGTAGAAAACATGACATGGTACAAATATATGACATCACTTTAACCTAACAACATTATCTACGTAAGATTTGGGCCGATCAAAGTAGCCTAGAAAAACTGACGTTGAACATTTCTAGGTTTTCTAGAAATGTTCATCGGCAGATGGTCAACCCTAGTTTGACTAGGATTATCTTCGACTCTGTTAAGGATCTGGGTGATCTAAAGCCTTTAACATGTAGTATTCATGTCCAGCTACAACATAACACCAACAACTTGGCTTAAATGACAAACAACTGCAAGATTAAGGCTAGCAAAACTTGTCAGAAACCATCTGGGCAAATCTGGGCTACCCAGATTCCAGACTTTGTGATCGGTCAACGATGTTTGACCAGCAATAACTTTCGATCTACACATGATCTGGACTTGATTCAAGTTCCAGATCCAAGACCTTATAACATACAACAAGTTCAAACTTTTAAAACACAAAAACAACTAACAAGAAAGGATCTATGAGACCTGACATTTGACTGTCAGACCTCATTTTTTCCAGATTTCCAAATTTGAGAAATCTTTAAATTTGAGCATCAAAATGATATGGATCTAGGTTTTCGCAACCCCGATCATCAAATGACACCCTCTAACATAACTTTAGCCAACAAACAACAACATTCAACATCAGATCTAAGGATTTCTAAGTTAGGGTTTTTATACCTTTAAAACTTGGATTTTTGATTTCTGATCCTTGAATCTGTTATTGGATTGCTAGAACTTGATCATGGCTTGGTTTCTCACTCACTCTCTCTCTCTAAATCCCGAATTTCTAGAGAGAGAATGGGTTTGGAGAAATGATAAACAAAGTAGACTTTTTCTTACTTTAAATTTTTTTTATTTGTTTGATTCATTGTATCTAGTGGGTATAGGTAGCCCAAAATCAGATTTGGGATAGATTTGAGCACATGTTGTATATCTACATAGATGAGTCACCAAGATTTGGACATATCCTTTTCTTAATGTGTAAGAAAAGGGGTAAATATGTCATTTCCTTTTTATTTTTAATGGCATTCCAGTAAATGGCCAACCCTTAGGGTTTAGGGTTTGGGCTAGGGTTTAGGATTTGAACCCTTAGGGTTTGGGGTTTAACCCTTACATTTTTGCAATTTAATTTCTAGCATTTTCGAATTTCGGTTTTCAAAATAGAAAATTAATATTTCTAAATTATAATTAGGATTTTCTAATTATATTAAAATTTACTAATCATTACTCAAGCTTGCTAATTAGGATGATTATTTCCTAATTAAAATTGCTAATTTAGCAATTAGGTTTTATAATCGTGCATTAGGGTTTATAACCTAAAATTAGGTTGTTGTTTTTAAATAAAATAAAATTAGGGTTTTCTAATTAATTAAGCGTTATCCTAATTAATATTATAATTATTTACACTTATTACATTAAGTTCCCAATTTAGGGTTTCCAACTTCTGAATTAGGGTTTC
Source organism: Panax notoginseng (assembly GCA_016801055.1). Classification (NCBI taxonomy): domain Eukaryota; kingdom Viridiplantae; phylum Streptophyta; class Magnoliopsida; order Apiales; family Araliaceae; genus Panax; species Panax notoginseng. The sequence goes on from CM029014.1 coordinate 179,620,373, forward strand.
GAATACCCAAAATCGAAATTAGGGTTTCAGAACCAGTTTCTCGGTAATCGCTAGGGTTTTTAATCAAACGTTGACGTTCTTAATATATAGTTAGGGTTTGACACATATATCGGTTATCTGGTCAACCCTTGACCCTTAACCACATACTGTACATGTATACATAGAACATAAACGCTTATTCCCTTAATCCTGAATAATTTACTTAAATCCTTCACAAAATTTTGAAATCCTCAAAATTCATTCTTAAAAATATCAAACGCATACACTTATTTTATGTCTAGGTTCAAATTTTGAACCTTAAATCAATTAATTAAAATTTTAAAAAATTTCTAAATTCTCGAGTTGTCACAGGTTAGATAATGTGTTTGTCCCTAAATGGTGCAGATGAGTGTGAAGAGAAGTTGCATGTAGTGAAGGGTTAAAAACCTGAAATGACTAGGAATTTGATGATCCAAAACTAGGATGTTTGCTTGATGGTGACCTCAGACACAGTACCGTTTCATGGTGTCCGAGTTGATAAGCCGTGGAAATTCATCGTCGTCCATTTCCTGTAATCTGAGAGAACCTCCTGTCAATATCTCCTTGACAATAAATGTGCCTTCCCATTTAGGGCAAATTTTCCCTTGGACTAATCTTGGTTGCCAATGATCTTCTTCAAAACCAAGTTATATTGTTTAAACTACCGTAGTCGGACTTTTTTATTGTAGGACCTGGCGATCCTTTGTTGATATAACTGAACGTGGAAGATAGCAGCGGCACGCCTGTCGTCTAGTAGAGACAATTGGTGATACCTATCTTGTACCCATTGGTCTTCATCCAGCTGAGTGTCTATCAACACTCTAAGGGATTCCATTTCCACTTCTATGGGGAGCACTGCTTCCATCACATAGGTTAAAACACAGGGTATTTGTGACAACCCGAGAATTTTGAATATTTTTAAAATTTTTATTTATTGATTTAAGGTTCAAAATTAGAACCTAGACAGAAAAATAGTGTATGCGTGTTATATTTTTAAGATGGAATTTTGAGGATTTCAAAATTTTGTGAAGGATTTAAATAAATTATTTAGGATTAAGAAATACGTAAATATGTTCTGTGTATATGTGTACAGTATGTGGTTAAGGGTCAAGAGTTGACCAGATAATTGATATCTGTAACAAACCCTAAGTATATATTAAGAACGTCAACGTTCGGTTAGAAAACCCTAGTGTTTAATAAGATACCCTAAAATCGGTTCTGGAAACCCTAATTTCGGTTTCGGGAATTCTAATTTATAATTAGGGAAAACCTAATTGTTAGTTAAATAGTTTTAATGTTAATTAGGAAATATTAATCCTAATTTTCAAGTTTTTAGTAATTGGAAAACATTAATCTAATTACGAAATCTAATTTCTAATTTAGGAAAATTATTTTTCTATTAGAAACCCTAATTAGTGGTTTGTAAACTCTAATCCGTGATTTTGACCCTAATTGCGTAAGTAGCGATTTTAATTAAAAAATGTTAATCCTAATTAGCAAGCTTAAGTTATGATTAGAAATTTTAATATAATTTGTAAAACCTAATTATAAGTTAGAAATATTAAATTTCTATTTTTGGAAACCTAAATTGGAATATAAAGGGTATTTAATTTATTTAATTATAATATTAAATAAATTATTTAAAAATAATTTTAATCATGAAAAATAATATTATGGTAAAAGAAAATATTTTAAGTTATTTTTAGTGACGTTTAATATTTTGTGAGAAATTTGATTAATTAATTAATATTAATGATAATTAGTTTATTTAATGAATATATTAAATAAATTAAATAATGATTTATAAATCATATAAAAATGATTTAAGGGTTAGAAAAATATTTTAAGTCATAAAATATAACTTTTGATATTTTGTCATGAAAATATTAATATTTTAATATTAATAGTAATTACCGAATAATGAATTTAAGTATTTAAAAATCATATTTAAATGATTTTAAGATATTAAAAATACTTTAAAATATTATAAATATATTATAATATTATGTGATGTTTTTCATTAATATTTGATAATAAATAAATATTATTGATAAAAGAATTATGTGGTATTTAATTCATTTAAATACGAGTTTAATGATTGAAAAATCATGAAAAATGATAATAATTATGTGAAAAATTATTACGAGCTTACGAAAAATATTTTGACTGTTATTGAAATTATCTGAGATAATTGTTAAGTGTTAGGCAGAGTTTAATTGAACTTAGACTCGATAAAAGTCCGACTAGACCGTCGGGATGTTAGAATTGTGTCGGTTTCAACTCGGACTTAAATAGTCTGACTTGATACTAAGTTTTATGTGCTGAATAGACTGATAGGGTTGTGTTATGTGTTTGGATTATTCTGTGTATATATATGTATTATATTATTATATTGTGATGATATTATTCTAATATTGGAGATCTATATTACTAATATTAGGTCTTCGGATAAAGCGATATAAATTACGTTGCGGTAATCAACGGTTCAGGCAAGTTTGTTTTTACTTAACTCTACTAAGAGTGTTTCATTCGGATATGGTTATGGTTAATCATTGCTGATTGCCATGTATAATTTGTACTCTATACATATTGCATGTATAAGTCAGGTATGAAAGGCTGATCACCTTCATTACCAGTTGGTTCAGATATATTTGTTCATGTATAATACTTGTTCAGTCATAAATTTGTTCCTGCTAGTTCACAATTATATTGTTGAATTATAGCAAGCCTATTATTCAGACTTTTTCAATCATGATATATCATTATATTCTTGAACTTAAACTTGCTGGACAATCCTTATGCTCACCCTTGCTATATCATGATAAAACATTGCAGATTAAGGCGAATGCGTCGGATACAAGGAAAGGTTAAAGATAGTTCCAGTGTTAGGATATGTGTGCAGCTAAATTGTATACGTATTGTATGTTACTAATGTTATATGTTAGAAAAGTTATGAAATGTGTATTAAGTTAAGGTTACTCGACCTTGGGGAATAATGAGTATATGTATTGTATAAACAATTTATGCTTATATCTTCCGTAAATAGTAATAGTTGTATAGAATGATCGAACCGGATCCGAGGTGATTTGGGATCTGGATTCGGGGCCCTCACAGTATTGCCCAGTGGAAATGCGCATTGATATTCTATAGGGTAACAGAGTAAGAGGCAATAAGTCAGGCCATCCTTTGTGCTTATCAAACATATTTTGCATGATATTCTTGATGTTTTTGTTAGCCGCTTCAACAGCATCATTCATCTTTGGATGGTAGATGACAGAGTTGAGATTTTTGATGTGGAATTTACTGAACAACTCTTCCATAATTTTGTTGTTGAGGTTCTTAGCATTGTTTGACACAATTACCTCTAGTTGTCCATATCGACATATGACATTGTTTCTGATGAAAACAATGATGACTTCTTTGGTAACCCTGGGAAAAGAGACTGCTTCTACCCACTTGGTGAAGTAGTCGATCATGATGAAGATAAACCGATGCCCATTACTGGCTTTGGGCTCGATAGGCCCGATCACGTATTCCCCACATTGAGAAAGGCCAAGGTAAACTCATATTGTGGAGCTCCCTCAGAGGGGCGTGGATAGCATTTCCATGAATTTGACATTGATAACATATCTTGACGTGATCATCACAGTCAGCTTTGAGAGAGAGCCTGTAATGCCCTATTCTTAGAACTTTCTTTACAAGTAGAGGGCTGCTCATGTGTGGGCCACACACTCCACTATGGATTTCATCCATGAGCCTCTGAGCTTGGTCCTTGTCAAGACATCTGAGGAGACGTAATCCTGCATCTCTCTTATAGAGTGCGTCTCTGCTCAGGTAGAACTTCATAGTCAGTCGATGGATCTGCCTTCTTTCAGTTGGGCTTGCGTCAGCGGGTGTAGATCTATCTTGTAAGTACTCCTTGATATACTGATACCAAGGGTGCTGGATGGGAGGTAGCTCATCTGATACTTCTCCAATGTAATTTCCATAGGCTGGAGCCTTTTGTTGGGTAAATGTGAGGGTTGGCATGTCTTCCTTCTCATGTATGTTGATCAAGGATGCGAAGGTTGCTAGTGCATCCGCAAAATCATTCCTATTCCGAGGAATGTGGAGGAAGGATATTTCTTCAAACTCCGAAGCCATCTGTAAAACCTGTCGATGGTAAGGCAGCAAGTGTAGACCTTTGGTGTGATAGATTCATGTGGTTTGTTTGATTACCAACTCAGAATCTCCAAAGACAGTTAATCGTCTGATGCCCATTGATTGGGCAAGTTTTAGCCCCATGATACAGCATTCATACTCAGCTATGTTGTTGGTGTTGGCAAACTGTAATTTGACGGCACCGAGATGCTACTCCCCCGTAACGGATACCAGAACTGCTACAGCCCCAGAACCTTCCATGTTTACAGCTCCATCAAAATACATCTTCCATATTTAGCGTGCATTATACTGATGGTGTTGCAGAGTTGTTATTACACCTTCATCGGGGAAGTATGTTCTAAGGGTTTGAAGTTCCCTGAAGGTGCGACAACCAGTTGATCCGCAATTCCTTGACCGTTAATGAACTTCTGCGTCAAGTAAATGATGTCAAAATGTTGTAGGATCAACTGTCATCTGGACAGTCGGCAATTCAGCATGGGTTTATTGAACACGTACTTGAGAGGATCTACGCGGGATATGAGATGGATTGTGTGACCATGGAGGCAATGCAGTAACCTCATGGAAGCCTATGCTAAAGCACAACAAGTCTTCTCAATCAGAGTGTACTTGTGTTCACTGTTGCTAAATCTTTTGCTGAGGTAGTAGATAGCTCGCTCTTGGCCTCTATCGTCTTTCTGTCCCATCATGTAGCCCATAACATTGTCACTTATGGATATGTACATGAACAGAGAAACATCATCCTTGGGTGGTACCAAAATAGGAGCTTTGACTGGCTGCTCTTTGATTGTAAGGAAGGCCTTCTGGTACTCATCATTCCATTTCATGGAGGAGTTCTTCCTTAACAATTTGAAGATAGGCTCACAGGTTGTTGTGAGTTGAGAAATGAACCTACTAATGAAGTGGATTCTCCCCAAAAATTCCCATATTTCCTTCTCTGTCTGAGGAATGGGCATTTCTGTAATGGCCTAGATTTTGGTGGGATCCAGCTCTATCCCCTTATGGCTGACTAGGAATCCTAGCAACTTGCCTGATTTAACGCCAAAGGCGCACTTGGCTTGATTCAACTTCAAGTTGTGCTTACGCAACCAGTTGAAGAGCTTTCTGAGATGGTCTTGGTGGTCTTCCTCTTTTCGGGATTTGACAATGATGTCATCCACATAGATCTCTATCTCCTTGTGCATTAAATCATGGAAAAGAGCTATCATGGCTTGCTGGTAGGTAGCTACGGCATTGATGAGGCCGGACGACAACCGTCTATAGCAAAAGGTTCCCCAAGACATGATGAAGGCAGTTTTCTCACGATCCTCTTCAGCAACCATGATTTGATGGTACCCCGCAAAGCAATCAGCAAAGGAGTACATGTCGTATTGAGCAGTATTGTCAATGAGAATGTGGATAAATGGCACGGGAAAGCTATCTTTGAGGCAAGCTTTATTCAGATCCCAATAATCCATGCAAACTCGCACCTTTCCTCCTAGTTGAGGTATGGGGACTATGTTGGATAGCCACTCTGTAAGACCCCGAATTTTATGAAATAAAAGTATTCAATTTTTCTTATAATTACAAGTCAGTAAATGGTTAAATTGATAAAAGTTTAAAGTTATGGGTGAAATATGAATTTTTTTTCAAAATAAGCAAGTGGTTATAAAATAATCATTGTTGTCGGGGAATATTCGTTTGGTCGTGGAATATTCTTTCTGTCGGAGAATATTCGTACGACGGCGCAGCTATTTGTGGGCCCCATAACGAATAACTGTCGGGTGAAGAAAACGACAAATTTGAGTTTTTACAAATAACGACGTAGTTGTTACTGTTAACACTGTTGGAATACCCGGTGATTAAAATACAGTAATACGCGTTATTGCACAGTAGCACACGGTATTGCACAGTATTTTTAAAATTATTGATTCTTACGTAAGAAGGCACTACTCAATAATTGTTACAGTAATTACTGTTCAATATTTTATTTTATTGATTCAATAATTGCTACGTTGAAATTTTATATTGTTGTTGTTCAATAATTGTTGCTGCACAGTATTTCCCATTATCAGATCAATAATTCATATTATTTGAATAATATTATTAGATAACATTATTGGCAATGACTAGAAAGTTCTGTCTAAGGAGAGGTTTGGTCATCTAATTGCGCGCCAGTAAGGAAAAATCCTTATTGGAAAGCCCCCTCTTTCCTGGGAACGGCCTGGTTGTCATAAATGTGATTCTGTAATATTATTTGTGAATAATTAATTATTGATTCGTATGATAAGGAAATATTTATTTTATGTGGATATAAACGAGGGACATATTTTTGTGGTTAAAAATGAAGGAGTTAATGTTGAGGTTTTTATCAGTATTTTTGTTGGAATGGATGTATTAAAAATTAGGGTTTTTGAGATATTTTGCGGGGGTTATAATTTTAATCCGACCGTTGGATCGTGGTAATTTTTGGATATGTTATACATATATAAGTTGAGTATATGCCCACAAATTTTGAACCGTTAAAAATGAACGTATGATTTATTATGAATTTTACGAGATGACTGGTTCAGAAATTGTTGAATTTTCGGAGTTTATCATTTTGGTGGAAAATTCTAGAATTGGTGGGCCCCACTTGTGGTTGGTGAAGAAATGTGCTGAATTATATTTCAAATGTGGTGAGTGGGAATAGTAGCAGGTAAAGCCATCAGGTTGCAGGTCAAACCTACCAAAATTTTCCTATAAATAGAGGGCTAAGTTAGAATTGAAAATCACACCAGAAACATAAGCTTTCTCTCTTTCTCTCTCTAGATTATTGAGTGTATTTTGTGAGTATTTAGATACTTGGTGAGTTGCTATTCATCAGTGCAAGTTTCCTTCAGCCTTATACGGATCAGAAGTACTGCTCTTTTGAGGTAAGGGATTGTAAGGGATTGTAAGGGATAGTAAGGGATAGTAAGGGATTTTAAGGGTTGTTATGATTTTCAGTTTCGTAATTTTTCTGAACTTCAAAAATTCTGAAAAAATTTGAAATGATATTTTGATGAGTTTTCTTGATTGTGTCCAAAAATGGTAATTTTTGGATGTATAGATTGAGAGTTATGAATTTTATGAGAAAAGACTATTTTAGAAGTAACAGCTTATAATTCCTTGTGGTTAACTCCAAAATTGATGAAATTTTTATTGGGAGTACATGTATATGATGGAAGTATACTCTGTTAATTTCAAAATTTTTGGACAAAAGTACAATTTTTGATAAATGTCTAAATATTCGGCTGTTTTGACCATATGAAAAATAGTAAATGACTTTTAAAAATTCTGAGAAAAATATATGTTCACTATGGGACTATATTATGTTAAATTCCAGAAAAGAAATATTTTTGAAATTGATTTGGTATTTTTCATGAAAATGGTCTAGTTATGAGTAAATGAATTAAATATGTTTTGTGAAGAAAGAAAATTAGAAAATAGGATTTTATGGCTTGAGAATCCTATATGAGGTATATGCAGATTTTTGATGAGGGTTTTGGTTATTGATGATGAAATCTTAAGAGTTGACATTTTATGATGATTAAATGCATTAATTAGTAAAGTGTAAACAATTTAAATAAATTGTTTATAAGCTTAAGAAATGTTATTCTTTCAATATCATTATACCGAAGTATTGGTATGAATTTTATTGTGAAATTTCTACCTTTTTGAGTCGGAGTTACTATTCACGAGTTACTATTCACGAGTTACTATTCACGATAAAATTGGTTTCTTTTACTAACCAAATTATAGTTGATTTATGAATATTACTCTTGAGATTAAATCTATATGTTGATTATATTGATTTTATTATCATATATAACATTTTTATAACCCTGATGTTGAATTTCTCTTTCACTGGAGTGTAAAGATGGGTAGATTATTGGTATGATCATGACTAGGGTTCTCTTTGGCCTGTAGTGCAAAGTTGAATTGTGACTGGTATGATCATGACCATTGAATTTATAATTGAATATCTTAAGCTTAAGTGCAAAGGTGAATTGATCAACATGGTTATAATTATTGTTTATATAAATTCTGAAATGATTATATATTTCTTTGAGATATGAATATATTTGGCCTGTAGTGCAAATATGAATTGTTGATGAATATCTTTGGCATGTAGTGCAAAGATGGCTTGTTGATGAATATCTTTGGCCTGTAGTGCAAAGATGAACTGTTGTTGAATATCTTTGGCCCGTAGTGCAAAGATGGTTTGTTGATGAATATCATTGGCCTGTAGTGCAAAGATGAACTGTTGTTGAATATCTTTGGCCCGTAGTGCAAAGATAGTTTGTTGATGAATATCTTTGGCCCGTAGTGCAAAGATGGATTTGTTAGTATGATTATAAACAGGAACTGTGATTTGGTATAACCATGATCTTTGATGTTTCAGGTAAAGACAGGTGATGAAAATATTCTTCGTCCTGGGTGCGAAGAAAAATTTATAGTCACAATTATGATTATGAGTTATTCATATGATTGTGGAAAGGAACTGTTGAGTGATGTTACATGGATAAAACATTGTTGGTGGATTTTTAACATGGAGAAGATAATAGACTTTATAGTCTATTTGACTCTTCTAATGGATTGCTCATTCCGCTGCAACTATGGTTAAAATTTTATCATTTACCATATGTTCTAAATCTCTGATTTATTATTGATGAAGGCTATTGATAATTTAATTATCTTTAGTCATGATATTCTTTACTGAGCTAGTTGTGCTCACCCTTTTGCTTCACAATTCCTTTCAGGTAATAAGAGTGTAGCTGGGTCGAGCGAGGGTAACGGGGAAATAGAACGGTGGTCTCTAGCTGTGGATGTTCTCCCGAAGCAGTATAGAAAAGTTCATTTAGTAATTATATTTGGTGAATCCAATAGGGTGAGGCGAACCCAACGTTGGAAGGGTGTTTTGTCACTATCATACAAGATGTCTAATGACATACAACCTCGTGTCATCATAAGACAGGGTTGTGCTCATCCACTTGCTGAGTATATATACGAGCACTACCTATATAATCTTGGTGTTTGTTTAAAGTATAATTCTCAATTAGAGACAGTAGAGATAATGATATGTCAAGAGAAGACTCACCATTGGGAAGAATATGATAGTAATCTTCTCGTTTTTCTTTGGGGTCTATTGGGTCAACCAAGGATAATTCTGTGGCCATATGATATCTATCATAACCTAGACGCGTGGCCTCCCATGTACGAAGGTTTCCTTGAGCACTTCCCAAATATTCTAATTTCTAAAATAATTTTTGACTATACCTTTATGTAAGGTGTCATTGTGAGGTGATGTCCACGGTTGGAACATGAGTCACATTGGGTATATATTTGTATCCAAACTCACAGCATATGTGTTGTTGTATTTTGCACGACAATTGTTGTAATAAAGTTATAGTTGTTTTCTGTACCATGTATTTGGCGACTCAGAATAGGTTGGATGGAATGAACCTATTTTGGGGTCGTTACACACTCAGGGTATGTGGACACCATGATGATGCCTACTTGAAATTGTTTCACAATTTCTTCTTTTAACCTTTAAACTCGACTCAGGTTTTAATCTCCTAAGCTTCTGCCTGACTGACTTGAATCCCTCTTTAATGGGTAGGCGATGAATAACCATGTTAGTGGAAAAACCCACCATGTCTTCATGAGACCATGCAAACACATCCTGGAATTGGGTTAATAGTGTAACCATGTCATTCCTTTGGTTTGGAGTGAGGTCTGTACCAATCTAGATTAGCTTAGGGCTTTCTAAGGTTCCGAGATTGAACGAAGTGGTTTGATCAAGGTTGGATTTAGGTTTATATTCTACCCATTCTTTGATCTCCTGAGGTATCTCAATGTCCTCTTGTATTTCCATCAAGGCTGAGTCCAACTTTTCATCAAAGTTACAATCCTTGTGGAGAAAAGGCACTTTATCAGCAAGTATAGGCACATCTAAATTCAGAGTCCTAAAACAAAATATGCTTTCACTTAATAAATATGAAACTGTTAAATCATACAAAGTGTTAGCATGTACTGACAAAACAACTGCTAATACTGTACAGAAAAGTAAGCATTTATGATTATTTATAGGGAAGAAGGAGTTTCTGCCCGTTTTACCCTTGTCAACCAATGAAAGGAGTGCTGCTCCAATTGTCAAGGGTGAAGTCCTGATGGACTGCAATGATGGAGGGGTTGTCATCATCCTCCTTCTCCCGAATGATGACCATTACATCTAGGCAATCATCGTCTGGGGTGTATCTATTTGTATGTTCATCATGGACAATGATGCGTACGTTTGACATCATCCTGACGATGCCTTGTTTATGTCTCCGTTCCTCTTCTTCCACTTTGGGATTTGGAACCAAGACTTCTTTCCCCTTTACCGGTATCGGTTTAGGAACTAACATAGCCATTACATGGGCAGGCACATTTACCGAAGACCATACAGGCTCAAGAATTGTAGGTGGAGATAATCGTCATGTGGCTGTAGCTGAAGGAATTTGTTTGTGCTTATGAGGATTCCTACGTCTGGAACTAGCAGTATAGCCTAGTCCGACTATCCTTATTTGACTAGGAACTTGAATGGGGCGCTTGATGCCCTGATTGTCTTTGCCCAACCCTTGTCCATACTGATAACCCAATGACATCATTTCTTGAGTGGGCAACATTACTTCGACAGAAATATGGGTTATGAGAGGTGGCACCCCAACAAGAAGGTAGTGAGTGTTGCTCACCTCCAGGGCATGAAAACTGACTGACTCAACTTTTGAATTGAAGCTGATGAGTGGTATGTCACCTTATTCAGGACATTCTGGCTCAACGTCGACAGTGACTAGGCTATTGTTGATAATGTATTTAAGTTGCTGATAAATAGTGGAGGGGACTGCCCCTGCCATATGAATCCATGGTCTTCCCAAGACCAAGTTAGATCTTGTATCTATTTTGAGCACGTGGAAAGATATACAGAATGTATGTGGACCAATCTCCACTAGCAGTTCAATCTCCCCGACAGAGTTTCGTCAGGATCTGTCGAAAGCTTTAATACGGCTGCTACGGATCCGATTGAGATTGATGTTTATCTTCAACAAATTAGCATAAGTATAGATATTCATAGATGAACCTCCATCTATCAAGACTCCTCCCACCATATGTCCGGAGGATAAAATCGCAATGTGATATGTCTTGCAATGACCGGTCCCTTCGGGAGGTATATCGTCATCAGTAAAAGATATAACATTGTTGTTAAAAATGTGATCCACCAGATGCTAGAATTTCTCAACATCTATTGACTTAGGCAGTTGGGCTTCTTCCATAACCCTGAGTAATACCTTCATGTGATCTTCAGACGAGAAAACCAAGCCCAGTATGGAAATTTGATGTGGAGCTTCTCTTAAGCTTAAAACCACCTTGGCTTTATTATGGCCCATAGTACGAAGAAATTCTTCCACCTTGTCCATTGGAATCTTCCCCTTTGACTTGATGGTAGGCTTCATCACCCGTTGGAGAATATACAGTGGGTTATCCTTCGACACTGCATCAGTCATATGAGATGTGGATCCTTCAGCCCCTCCATAATTCCATGGAACTTTCCATAGGTTGACAACAGGATATTGCGGTCTGTATGGCAAGATAATTGGCTCTGGCATATCCACTTTCAAAGGATTGACAATACCTTTGAGCTGAATGGGTTAGATTGTATGTGAGGGTGTAGCTGTATGTGCCTCAGAGGATATGACTGCGATGACTTCCTTCCACTTTGTAGGAAACGCGTCCCCACTCCGTAGTATCACAACATCATCGTCTGCCATCTGCAGGACACCGTTGTCAATTAAATTCTGAATAAGGTGGCGGAGTGCCCAACATTCTTCTATGTTGTGACCGCGAGATTGTGAGTGATACTGGCATACTCCATTGAAATTAAACCGTCTTGATCACGGGCTGATTGGAGGTAGTAGAGCTGTGATTCTTCCTTCATGTATTATCATCTGCAGTATTTCTTCCTTCGGTTGGCTTAGGTATGTAAATTCCCTTTTGTTGGTAAAATCCCGACGGGCCTTAGCATTTGCTCTTTTTGCAATTTTATCCTCCAGTGTTTCCTTTTACGGAGTATGCGGTGGAATGTTGGTAACAAGAGGAAGGAGACTGGCATGCTCCTGACTAAATAATTAGCGTGTGACCTGGTGCTAATGGACCATTAGTTCTGCCAATTGGTTAAGTTGCTCACGCAGAGCATTCATTTTCTGTTCCATTGTAAATTGGAAATTTGCATAGTCCCACTTATCAGCATTATCCTTGTTGGTCTGGGAAGATCCACAATTAAAATTGGAATTCTGTCCACTGCTCCAATTAATCATATTAACTTCTTCTACTTTGTGTTGGGGAAGAGGGCTGCCTTTCACATGGGGTTGATCGGGTTTGGTGACCACGATCTAACCGCTGTCTATTAAATCCTGGATCTTGTGTTTTAAGGCCCAGCAATCTTGATTATCGTGTCCCGGAGCCCCGATATGATAAGCACACTTCCGAGTAGCATTGAAACCTCTCCCATTCGGGTTGGCTAGTGGAAGAAGATGCATAATTTTCTTCTGAGTGGTCAGAAGATTGAGAATGTTCTCGAGTGAGTCCCCTAAGGGTGTGAACACTCGAGGGCGTTTAACTTCTCCACCCTTAGGCAATGGAGGGTTTGAATATTATGCTTGAAAGGGAGTGTAATTTCTCCTTTAGATAGGCATATTCTGACTACCTTTTTGACCTTATAGTATCAAGAAAACATCCTATTCTTTATTTTTATGGACCCTCCGGGGGTTGTTTCCATAATTTCCGAACTGGATGTGCTCAACAATAGCTTTAAGAGTAGCTAGGTCTTGAATTTTTCCCGACTTTAATCTCATCTCAGCCATCTCCCCATGTTTAATCATTTTAGAGAATGGTTTGCCAATACTAGCTAAGACTATCTCATAGAAATGAGCTTTTTGTATGTCTATGAAGGTCATCACCATCTCTGACTCATTCATAGAGGGAACAACTTGAGCAGCAAGGCGCCTCCACCTTTGAGCATATTCTCTAAAAGATTCATTAGTTTGTTTCCTGACTTTAGTAATTTGGTATCGGTCATGGGCCATTTGACACTGGAAGCCGTACTGAGTGAGGAAGGCATGAGCTAGCTCCTCCCAGCTATAGATCTTTGAATTGTCTAATCTGATATACCACGATCGGGCTTCTCTAGTCAGGCTTTTTTGGAACAGCTGCATTCTGAGCTTCTCATCCTCGGCATAAGATCCGAGTTCTCCAATGAATCCCTTCAAATGTGTGTAAGGGTCTCCTAACCCATCATACTTTTCAAAGTTAGGAGTCTTGAACTTTTCTCGATAATGCACACCAGGGAATATACAAAGGTTAGCATATGAAATACTCTCATGTGCTCCAATTCCTTTGATAGAACGGATGGTCTCTTCCATCTGAAGGACTTTCTTTCTGATATCACCGGCGTCTAGATCTTCTTTGAGATAAGTGGTATCATGAATTTTGTTGGGTGAATCCAACTAAAGCTCAGGTACTGGAATGGATTTATCCCGATCTTGGGTTCCTCCTTGTGCATAGGATTCAATATGTACTGGTATCCTTGCACCCTGAGTAGATTGGTGTAGTTCTTTAAGCAGAATAGCCAAATTTGTGATTTGTTTACTTAATTCGTCGAATTCTATGCGAGAGACTAGATTAAGATTAGTCTGGTCAGACGAATACATAATTGGTTGTAGGCTCGTGGCCTATTTAGACTTTGAACGGGTAATAGGTCTAATTGTTTCCCTGTGAAAAACGGACGTAGTTTAGTTTTTAGGGATTGTATAAATGTTTACATGCTATGTGATGTATCCATTTTAGGAATTCTATCTCGCAAAACGGATGTTAGCTATTTGTAACATAAGATAGCATTGAAATATGCGTGTACACATATTTCTTCATATTTCTCACTACATGGAGATGAATATGGAATGAAATTGCAAGTAATTGACTTTACGAGTAATTTGAAATGAGAAAGCATGAAGAGATTTTCCTCTGTGTTTAGTTTATCAGAGGTTGACCTATCTTAGGTTACTCTCGCGACTTTTTGGCACGAAGGTTCCCAAATCATCGCAATTTACTCAACGAAAAGTTAATCCGATCTTTCAACTGGAGCGAATTTGAGTTGTGCATTTCCTAAGCTTCGTTGGAATTAGTCTTCCTACGTGTCCAGTAATCAAACACCGACAGGATAGCCTCCTGATGGAGGAACCACACAATATACATTCACATACAACGTGTCTCACCGTTTATAAAAATGATGATATGTGCGAAGCACTAAAATCACAAGCAGATATAGTGTAAAGCAGTAAGTAAATGCATTCGTACACATGCATCAAATGTAAATACAACATCCACACACAAGCATATAACATTTTTGAAAATCTTGTAATAGCGGCTTAAGTCCTCTTATTGGAGTCCCCAGCAGAGTCACCACCTGTCGACGTTGGGATTTTTATTTGTCCCTTTTCTGTTCTTGTGTTTTGGTGTTCGCATGTTAGGTGAGATTTGTTTGAAAAAACAAATTGTGAAAAGGTCCGATGTAAAGCCCCTAAATTCGTGTACTTAAAACCCGAACTCGGTGCTTCACGATACCATTTCTATGAACGAAATAATACTAATAATAATAACAATAATATAGATACCAACTTAATTTACATATTTATCAAAGTCTAAATCCCAAGCACGTAACCTTTAATACATTCCTTACATAACATGATAGATAATATATATCATTGTCTTAATAATATCAAACTATTACATAAGATAACATTGCAATCATTCAACAACCTTTCCTTTTCCCTTGTTCTTAGCAGAGCCTTCAGGTTGTTCACACTGAGCTGAAAACATTTAAATTAAGTAAGGGTGAGCATTTGAGTGTCCAACAAGTAATAAAAATTATAAATATTACCTGAAAGGACTAAATATTTTCTTTGTACTACCCTTCTACAACAAATCAATAGTTGTGAAGTAAATCTGAACCGATAATAATAACATAACAACTCTCTATCAAATTTTTGAAACTACGCACTGACTATAAGTAGGGTTAAGGTGACATACTATGAACATTATTTTAAATTTTCGAATAGGTTTGGCAGAACTTCAACCGCAAACCGTCATAACTTACAGGCACAGGGGTGATCAGCCTGTTATGCCATGTATTGATCAATACTACATGTAAGAATGATATTATCGTTCACTCTGTCCGCCTTGGGCGCATAAAAGTTTTCCCATGTTCGGGATGTTCATACTTAGTCGGGAATCCGAACCAAAATAATTTGATTGGATACAAAAAAGTTTTATCATGTTCAATAATATTTTTAAATCTGTGTCTAGCTGATCAAATAGCTTAGACGACTTTTACTTAATGTATACATACTGGCAATCAATAGGTATATATCAATATGTGATTAAATACAATGATTATCCAAGTGGGGACACTTGTATAACCATAATTAGAAATTATCAAAAACAAAATAAATATCTGAATTACAATATAGTACTATGTTGATAATCAATGATTGGATATAACATATATAACAAAAGGGTTAATAATCTGGTACAATAATAATATAAATTTAAAACTCTCTTACTTCTGTCCATTGCATAAAGGAAATGCAAAGGTAGGATATTTGTCTGGTACGTTGCTTACAATTTGCAACTTAGTTTTATCTTTTATATAACCACATATCAGTAATAATAAGATCATTTTACTGATTAGATGTATATCATAACACATAATACTACTTATTGCAGTCAGCACATAACCTAATCACATTGTCACACATATTCAACTGTCATTGAATCACAAATAAACATTAATACAGTCAAAATATCTAAGTCCATATCAATTTTTGAAACATTTCGATGTACCGATGACTTTATCGGGTAATTATCGAGTCTAAGACTCTATCCTGCAGCTCAATATATGTAATTATCAGTCATATTATTTTTAAATGACTTATAATAATTTTTAAACATTTATTATAATTAATCATAAATTTTAAACTCCGAAATCATTATTAAATGATTTAAATATTAAACAATTCTATTATCATTAACATTTAGTTAATATTCAACTATTAATGAAACCATTGCCGAAATATTAAAGTTATTTATAATAATTTAAAATATTTTTAAAACATTTATATTGCCTTTAAATGATTTTTAAAATATTTAAAATCACTTTTAAATAATTACCATTAATATTTAAATATTAATGTACTATTACTTAAAATATTAAAAGTCACTAATTATAAGTTAAAATATTTTTAATTCATTTATATCCTTTTTAAATAATTTTTAAATTAATAAAAATATTTTAAAACTATTTATTTAATATAATTATTAAATAAATTTAATATCATTGATATATCATTAATATTAAATTGTTAATAAAATTATCTTTTAAATATTAAACGTTAAATTGTATAACTTAAAATATCATTAAACACTTTATTTTTATTTATAATGATTTTTATAATATTAAAATCATTTTTATAATAATTTATTTAATATAATTATTAAATAACCTTAATATCATTAATAATAATTAATTAATGAAATTTAACTTTAAATATTGAAAGTTATATTTTATAACTTAAAATAATTTTAAATACCTTATTATTATTTAAATTGATTTTTAGTAAAATAAAATTATTTTTAATTTATTTATTTAATTCATTTATTAAATAACTTAATTATCATTAATATTAGTTTATTAATGAAATTTATTACAAAATATTAAAAGTCATTAAATAATTTTTTTATACCATAGTATAATTTTAAATAATTTTTCATGTATTAAAATTATTTTTAAATAATTTATTTAATATTATAATTAAATAAATTAAATACCTTTAATATTCCAAAAATATTAAATATTTATGAAATATATTCAAAATAATTAAAAACTAATTTTCGGACTTTAAAATAATTTTTAATAATTTATTTTGTATTTTTAATAATTAAAAACTAATTTTTCTATTTATTTAATTAAAATAATTAATTTTAGTAATAAACTGTCGCTAAAGACTGCCTATAGCGACAAAACCGTCGCTATAGGTGTTTTTCATGTTCTTCATCAAACTCTGAAACTCATGTGCAGTTATTGTGGGTACTACTTTGACCAAGTGTTATTCTTATTCTGTAATGATTCAAAGCATGCTTGTGGTCGGATCTTATAGTGTTAGTGTAGATCTACATTATCCAACAAGAATCATGGCCAACAATCATAAATTGAGAGAGATTTAAGCCATCAAAGTGGCTGTCAGAGGTTCTTCATTTCTGGGTTGCCCAGAAATGAAGAACAATTCGAGCAAGCACTTTTGGGCTTCCACAACTTGCAATCTGTGTACTATTTTTGTGATCTAAAGGTTCCAGGTTGTAGACCACATGTAATACTACAGGTCTATCACAAAACATCATCATAAAAACAACAAATCAAGCAAATAAGATCCGGTCAAACCATGTCAGGCAATACATTCAAATGTTTTCTGGGTTACCCAGAAAAAAATAGAAAATGTGTTCGACCTAGCTCGTTTGACCGGCTGCTAAATCCCATCTGTTTATCATTTAGGTGATATCAAGGCATCAGATTGAAGTCCATCTATCATACTATAACCCTGATATAACAACATTTACAAAACATGTACAACCTGCAAGATCAAAGCCCATAAATAAGCTGTCAGACTGACCTGGGAACATCTGGGTTACCCAGAAACTTTGCAAGTCATGATCGATCAACGCAGTTTGACCTTCCATAACTTGCAATATACATGTGATCTAATCCTGATTTCAAGCCCAGATCAAAGAGAACATATCATACTACAACTACCAACTTTCAAAACACAAAACTCATTAGAGATCACAAAAATATAAGGCATGACATTCGGTTGTCAGAACACAGAACAAATTTTGCCAGATTTTGTAAAACTTCAAATTCGAGCCTCTAGATGTTATGAATCTAACATCTATCAACCAAGATCATCATTATACACTATAAACAACATGTTTTAATAATAAATCATAACATTTATCATGCAGATCAATATCAAATTTCTTGGTTAGGGTTTTATACCTTTACGATCTAATTCTTGATTCTGGCTACTGATGTTGTTATATGTATTAGTGGGGCTTGTTTTGTAACTAATAGATGAAGGAAATTTTGGAGGTTTGAGCTTGAGAGAGTCAAATATGAGAGTTGTGCAATATTATGCTACCAAATGATTTTTTTCTCTCTCCAATCTATATATACAAGTATTAGATGCATGAATTGGCTGATCTAGACTAATGTGCTGTCATAAATGAGCATATGGGATAATCTAGAGTTGGTGAACAACTCCAAATCTTGGCAAGATTCACAAGTAAGCTTAATAAAATAATGCACACAAGGGCATTTTGGACATTAGTCTTGAAATTTTAATGGCACTTTGGTCATTTGGCAAACCCAACCCTAAGGTTTTTAAAAAAATTAGTTTTCTAGAATTTCATTTAGGGTTAAAAAAAATAAAATAAAAATTAACTTTCTAATTTTTGAAAATTAGGGTTTCCTAATTATGTTTAATTTTCTAATTACATTATACATGAACATTAGGGTTTTAATGTCCATAAATTACTATTTAGCTTACAATTAACCATTAGGGTTACTAATTTAGAAATTAAGTTTTCTAACAATTAGGATTTTTCAGTTATCAAATAGGGTTTCTCTGATTAACATAAATTCTATAATTCGTATCATAATTCATATAACACAACTACATAACAGTCTCGAACTCATAATTGTGTTTCAAATTAGGGGTTTCATTTAGCAATTAGCTAATTATTATTTAAAGTTCGTAATAATTAGGGTTTCTAGTATTAGGGTTTTTAATTACTAATTAGGGTTTTTCATAATTAGCGTTAAAACTGACAATACAAATCATATACCACATAACACAGTGACTTAAAAGATTTTGAAGTCTCGCTTGACTTCAAAATTAGGGTTTAATAGTAATACTAGGGTTTATAAAAATAATGCTAGGGTTTGGTCATAATACACCATAATTGACCACACATTATCAATACGTACATACAGTACATATTATAGCACTAAAAAATCAAAATATAATTAATATTATATTATTATTCTCATGCCTTGATCAAAATCCAAAATTAAAATTTGGATTCTATATCTTATTTATCTTTCATATTTAACCTTATTAATTATGGTAAAATAATTAACTTAATAATCTGTACAAAAATTTATATAATAAAATAATTATTATAATTATTCTAAAAATCTTTTCATAAATTATTTAAATAATATATAATAATATTTTCATGGAAAATAATTAATAAAAATATTTATACTATAATATTAATTATTATAAGAATATAGTTTATAATAATTAATAATTTTGAAACAAAATTATTTTTAATTATTCATGTAATAAATATATTTTTATTTATCACATAAATACATACGCTTTATCTTGTACAAATTCTCATCTTTAAAATAAAAAAAAAATTTATATACAAAATTTTTGATTTAATTATATAGAAAATATTTGTTTGTTAAATTCACCCTCCCTTATAAAAATTTCGTCCCCGGAATCACCATTTTAAAACTTGTACATAGAAGGGTACATAGCATACACAGTCATTACAAATAGATCGCGATCAACTTTAATCGAACTGACCTTTAACAATTCAATGTAAAGCTTGTTTATCTGATTAAACGAAAATTTAATTTCTAAAAGAACTCAAATTCCTCCCTCAAAATTTCTTTATATGTTAATTTACTATATATAGGAAAATCATGTAAAAGAAAATAAAAGTTATATGAATAATACCTGGAATTGCACCACCAGCTGTCACCGTATCCTGGATCGTCATGTTGTATACTCTCGCAGTAGATTTTGTTAGCTTGCTTGATGATGTTGGTCCCGTGATCGCTAAAGCCTCGCTACCCTTGCCAGTATTCATACTTCCTACCACAGTCCTCCTCTTTGGACAATCATTCACCTTGTGCTCAGTCGACCCGCAAAGAAAATAACCATTGTTCATCCTTGGATTAGGGCAGTTGGGAGAGATATGGCCCTCCTGGCCGCACTTAGAGCATATAAACTTCACCTTCAAATATACCCCAGAGTGGTTCTTTCCACAAGTCTTACACTGTACAGCTGGCTTCTTAATACCATCTTGTTTCACCTGGACATTGCCAAAATAGTTCTCCTTCCTCTTGCTACTACCACTTTTACTTCCACTATTAATTTCTACCTTTCCAGAACCTTCGACCTTACCCTTGTTCTTTCTCTCCTTGTTGTACAGGCTCATGGCCTCACTCCCCTCCTCAACTACTATAGCCTTTTCCATGAGTGCTGTAAATGTAAGAATCTACAACACCACCACCTTGTTATAGAGCCAGGGTTTTAATCCCAGCTCAAACCTTCTTACTTTCATAGCCTTCGTATCAACTTGATGCGTAGCGAACCTAGTTAATTCATTAAACTTTGTGGCATACTCCGCAACAGTCATATTCTCCTACTTTAACTCTAAAAATTTTACCTCCATCATAGTCTGCATACTAGTTGAAAAATAATTTTTGAAGGACATAGTTTTGAACCTATCCCAAGTAACTACACCTTCTCCTGACGTCGCCTGATTTTCTTCCCACCAAAAGTTCGCATCCCCCTTCATTATGTAGGTGGCAAAAGAAGCCTTTTGCCCATCAGCTACCCTAGCTATCACAAACGCCTTGCAAAATGTCTTTAACCCAAGTATGGGCTTCTACAAAGTCAGTTGTACCTCTGAATTTTGGTGGTCCTACAGCCTTAAAGTCTTTGAAGTTCTCTAGGTGATTATCCGACTGGTTCCCTGCGGCTGGCAATCCTTGTTGCATAGCTTGTGCTACCATGTTTGCAAAGTGCTGCATTAGGTCTGCTTGTTATTGTCCCTCAATGTTGTTGACAGATTCTTTCGCCCTTTATTTTCGAGTTCGACGTCTTGGCGGCATTATCTGGTTAAGTTAAAACCATAAATTACATTTTATTAACTTACATTCTAAACCTTATCGCATAAGTTTAATATATTAAACTTGTTCCATTACTCAAACATAGATTCATATTCATTTAGCGAATATTTTACATAGCATAGCACATACTTCTTTAAACATCAGCTATCCCTTTGTGCCCATAAAAGTCGAGATTTACAATCTTGACTCATACAAAAGTTGGGAACATTACATTACACATACGTACTTATCATATATATTACATTAAACAGACCTACACAACAGAACCTATACTACCTATTCACTACGCCTTTTTCTTGGACAACCTTTCGCCTGATGACCCTCCAATCCATAAATAAAACATGCATCTGGTTTATAGTCGAGTCAATAAAGAGTGGTATGTCCCTCATAGCCGCAAATGTAACATATTCTTTTCCCTTTCTTCTTATCAGATTTTCATACGTCATGGTCTTCTATCCTTCTTTTTCTCTTATTGCTCGGAGCTGCACACGATGTGTTGCTTGTGGCTCCCATCTGATTAATTTAGATTTTAAGCTTATCTTGTTCTTCTATTGTTTCTAGTAAGGCTTTTCGCAACTGACTATTTAGTAGCTTTTCTATTTCCCACAGCTTTTCTAAAGAAGAAACCTTGTTTCTCAGATTCTACACCTCCGTTGATACTTGATCAGCTTCAACTTTAGTGTCTGAATCACTATATGTCAGCTCCACCATCTCTGGATCTGGTACTACGTTTTCCAAAATAACCACCTCGTCAGAGTTGTTTTTATCGTGAGCCTCTATTTCAGCTATTGGCTTCGATATTAGCTCGGGTGTATGAATTTAATCCTTCTTCATGCTATAAGCATATAACAAGCCTTTTCTACCAGACATCTACACACATAAATTATCCTGATTAGCATATAATATATACACACAGCAAAAAATAGTTTTATATAAGTTATCTTTTGTTTTGTTTTACAATGAATTTATTTGATTCATCTTTTTTTTAACTCTATATGAGTTATTTGTATTTTTAACGTTTCCCTCTATTCTAAGGTGCCTAAGATCTATCCCACCTAAGGTTTCTAACCCTAAGCTCTGATACCAACTTGTAAAGCCCCCAAATCTAGGTACTTAAAATCTGAACTCGGTGCTTCACGATACCATTTCTATGAGTAGAATAATACTAATAATAATAACAATAATATAGATACCAACTTAATTTACATATTTATAAGAGTCTAAATCCCAAGTACCTAACCTTTAATACATTTCTTACATAACATGATAGATAATGTATATCATTGTCTTAATAATATCAAACTATTACATAAGATAACATTACAATCATTCAGCAACCTTTCCTTTTCCCTTGTTCTTAGCAGAGCCTTTAGGTTGTTCACACTTAGCTGAAAATATTTAAATTAAGCAAGGATGAGCATTTGAGTGCCCAACAAGTAATAACAATTATAAATATTACTTGAAAGGACTAAATATTTTCTTTGTACTACCCTTCTACAACAAATCAATAGTTGTGAAGTAAATCTGAACCGATAATAATAACATAACAACTCTCTATCAAATTTTTAAAACTACGCACTGACTATAAGTAGGGTTAAGGTGACATACTATGAATATTATTTTAAATTTTCGAATAGGTTTAGCAGAACTTCAGCCGCAAATCGTCATAACTTACGGGCACGGGGGTGATCAGCCCGCTATACCCTGTACTAATCAATACAACATGCAAGAATGATATTATCGTTCACTCTGTCCGCCTTGGGCGCATAAATATTTTCCCATGTTCGGGATGTTCATACTTAGTCGGGAATCCGAACCAAAACAATTTAATTAGATACAAAAAGGTTTTATCATGTTCAACAATATTTCTAAATATGTGTCTAGTTGATCAAATAGCTTAGACGACTTTTACTTAATGTATACATACTGACAATCAATAGGTATATATCAACATGTGATTAAATATAATGATTATCCAAGTGGGGACACTTGTATAACAATAATTAGAAATTAACGAACAGAATAAATATTTAAATTACAATATAGTACCATGTTGATAATCAATAATCGGATATAACATATATAACAAAAGGGTTAATAATCTGGTACAATAATAATATAAATCTAAAACTCTCTTACTTCTGTTCACTACATAAAGAAAATACAAAGGTATAATACTTGCTTGGTACGCTACTTACAATTCGCAACTTAGTTTTATCTTTTATATAACCACCTATCAGTAATAATAAGATCATTTTACTGATTAGAATTATATCGTAACACATAATACTGCTTATTACAGTCAGCACATAACCTAATCACATTATCACACACATTCAACAGTCATTGAATCACAAATAAACATTAATACAGTCAAAATATCTAAGTGTAGATCAATTTCTGAAACATGTTGGTGTACCGACGACTTTATCGGATAATTATCGAGCCTAAGACTCTATCCTATAGCTCAATATCTGTAATTATCAGTCATATTATTTTTAAATGACTTATAATAATTTTCAAACATTTATTATAATTTATCATGAATTTTAAACTCCGAAATCATTATTAAATGATTTAAATATTAAACAATTCTATTATCATTAACATTTAGTTAATATTCAACTATTAATGAAACCATTGACAAAATGTTAAAGTTATTTATAATAACTCAAAATATTTTTAAAACATTTATATTGCCTTTAAATGATTTTTGAAATATTTAAAATCACTTTTAAATAATTACCATTAATATTTAAATATTAATGTACTATTACTCAAAATATTAAAAGTCATTAATTATAACTTAAAATATTTTTAGTTCATTTATATCCTTTTTAAATGATTTTTAAATTAATAAAACCATTTTAAAATTATTTATTTAATATACTTATTAAATAAATTTAATATCATTGATATATCATTAATATTAAATTATTAATGAAATTATCTTTAAAATATTATAAGTTATATTGTATAACTTAAAATATCTTTAAAAACTTTATTTTTATTGAAAATGATTTTTATAATATTAAAATCATTTTTAAACTAATTTATTTAATATAATTATTAAATAACCTTAATATCATTAATAATAATTAATTAATAAAATTTACCTTTAAATATTGAAAGTTATATTTTATAACTTAAAATATTTTTAAATGCCTTATTATTATTTAAAATGATTTTAAATATAATAAAATAATTTTTAATTTATTTATTTAATTCATTTATTAAACAACTTAATT
This sequence comes from Panax notoginseng, assembly GCA_016801055.1. NCBI lineage: Eukaryota > Viridiplantae > Streptophyta > Magnoliopsida > Apiales > Araliaceae > Panax > Panax notoginseng. The sequence continues at coordinate 179,644,874 of CM029014.1, forward strand.
ATCATTAATATTAATTTATTAATGAAATTTATCACAAAATATTAAAAGTCATTAAAAATAACTTACAATATTTTCGTATATCATAATATAATTTTAAATGATTTTTCATGTATTAAAATTATTTTTAAATAATTTATTTAATATTATAAGTAAATAAATTAAATACCATTAATATTCCAAAAGTATTAAATATTTATGAAATATATTCAAAATAATTAAAAACTAATTTTCGGACTTTAAAATAATTTCTAATAATTTATTTTAAATTTTTAATAATTAAAAACTAATTTTTCTATTTATTTAATAAAAATAATTAATTTTACTAATAAACTGTCGCTAAAGACTGTCTATAGCGACAGAACCGTCGCTATATGTGTTCTTCATCAAACTCAGAAACTCTTGTGCAGTTATCGTGGGTACTACTTTGACCAAGTGTTATTCTTATTCTGTAATGATTCAAAGCATGCTTGTGGTCGGATCTTGTATTGTTAGTGTAGATCTACATTATCCAACAAGAATCATGGCCATCAATCATAAATTGAGAGAGATTTAAGCCATCAAAGTGGCTGTCAGAGGCTGTTCTTCATTTATGGGTTGCCAAGAAATGAAGAACAGTTCGAGAATGCACTTTTGGGCTTCCACAACTTGCAATCCGTGTACTATTTTTTGTGATCTAAAGATTCCAGGTTGTAGACCACATGCAATACTACAGGTCTATCACAAAACATCATCATAAAAACAACAAATCAAACAGATAAGATCCGGTCAAACCATGTCAGGCAACACATTCAAATGTTTTCTGGGTTACCCAGAAAATAGAAAATGTATTCGAGCAAGCTCGTTTGACCGGTTACTAAATCCCATCTGTTTATCATTTAGGTGATATCAAGGCATCAGATTGAAGTCCATCTATCATACTATAACCCTGATATAACAACATTTACAAAACATGTATAACCTGCAAGATCAAAGCCCATAAATAAGCTGTCAGACCGACCTGGATCATCTGGGTTACCCAGAAACTTTGCAAGTCATGGTCGGTCAACGCAGTTTGACCTTCCATAACTTCCAATATATATATGATCTAATCCTAATTTCAAGCCCAGATCAAAGCACATATCGGACTACAACTACCAACTTTCAAAACACAAAACTCATTACAGATCACAGAGATATAAGGCCTGACATTAGGTTGGTAGAACACATAACAAATTTTTCCAAAATTTTGTAAAATTTCAAATCCGAGCCTCTAGATGTTATGGATCTAACATCTAGCAACCCAGATCATCACTATACACTATAAACAACATGTTTTAACAATAAATCATAACATCTAACATGCAAATCAAGATCAGATTTCATGGTTAGGGTTTTAAACCTTTACGATCTAATTCTTGATTCTGGCTACTGATGTTGTTATATGTATTAGTGGGGCTTGTTTTGTAACTGATAGATGAAGTAAATTTCAGAGTTTAGAGCTTGAGAGAGTCAAGGATGAGAGTTGTGCAATATTAGGCTACCAAATGATTTTTTTCTCTCTCCAATCTATATATACAAGTGTTAGATGCATGAATTGGCTGATCTAGACTAATGTGCTGTCATAAATGAGCATGTGGGATAATCTAGAGTTGGTGAACAACTCCAAATCTTGGCAAGATTCACAAGTAAGCTTAATAAAAAAATGCACATAAGGGCATTTTGGACATTAGTCTTGAAATTTTAATGGCACTTTTGTCATTTGACAAACGCTTAGGGTTTAACCCTTAGGGTTTAGCCCTAAGGTTTTTTAAAAAATTAGTTTTCTAGAATTTCATTTAGGGTTAAAAAATAAAATAAAAATTAACTTTCTAATTTTTGAAAATTAGGGTTTTCTAATTATGTTTAATTTTCTAATTATATTATACATGAACATTAGGGTTTTAATGTCCACAAATTAGCATTTAGCTTACAATTAACCATTAGGGTTACTAATTTAGAAATTAGGTTTTCTAACAATTAGGATTTCTCAATTATCAAATAGGGTTTCTCTAATTAACATAAATTCTATAGTACGTAACATAATTCATATAACACAACTACATAACAGTCTCGAACTCATAATTGAGTTTCAAATTAGAGTTTCCATTTAACAATTAGCTAGTTATTATTTAAAGTTCGTCATAATTAGTGTTTCTAGTATTAGGGTTTTTAATTACTAATTAGGGTTTTTCATAAATAGATTTAAAACCGACAATACAAATCATATACCACATAACACAGTGACTTAAAAGATTTTGAAGTCTCGCTTGACTTCGAAATTAGGATTTAACAGTAATACTAGGGTTTATAAAAATATTACTAGGGTTTGGTCATAATACACCATAATTGACCACCCATTATCAATATATACATACAGTACATATTATAGCACTGAAAAATTAAAATATAATTAATATTCTCATGCCTTGATCAAAATCCAAAATTAGGGTTTGGATTCCACATCTGATTTATCTTTCATATTTAACCTTATTAATTAAGGTAAAATAATTAACTTAATAATCTATACAAAAATTCATATAATAAAATAATTATTTTAATTATTCTAAATTTTTTTTCATATATTAATTAAATAATATATAATTATATTTTCATGGAAAATAATTACTAAAAACATTTCTACTATAATATTAATTATTATAAGAATATAGTTTATAATAATCAGTAATTCTGAAATAAAATTATTTTTAATTTTTCATGTAATAAATATATTTTTATTTATCACATAAATACATACGCTTTATCTTGTACCAATCCTCATCTTTAAAATAAAAAAAAATTATATGCAAAATTTCTAATTTAATTATATAGAAAATCTCAGGTTGTTACATCCGATATTTATATGTCGACGATTTTATTGTAAGAGTCGCCAGTTGGTTTTTTAAATGGTTGTACCAACACAACCGATAAAAGGTTTGCACGTTGACCTAGTGATGTGACACTGCTAAACGGGTCTGTGAAACCGAGATTCATTAGGGTATGGGGACTTGATTATGCGAAGGAAAGGTGTTAGGCACCCCCCGACATCCGCGTTACCACGGTGACCGTCACTTTTTAAGAAACTGTTATGTGAATGTGTGTGTGTGTGTGTGGGTCAAGGTGCTGTTATTTAAAAGTAGTGTGAGGCCTCGTTCGCACCTATATACACAGGGTTTGAATTTATGTAAAAATTCAGTTTTAAACAAAATATAGCAGTGATGTTTTATTAAAGAGGTTTTTCAAACCCTTATGCTCAATAGTAATTGAGACCTTTTGATACTTCCATTTTATTAAATGTTCGGCTGGATTGCTTTTATTTTCAAGATGCGAAGCATCTTCGAGAAAATAATGTACAAAGCAGTGCTGAACTCCTTATTGGCATGGAAGCCATCTAAGGAAATCCAAACACCGTGAATAGATTTACAAGTTGCTTACAGTTGAAAATGTCCATCACGGGAACCGAATATAGATTCAGTAGAATGAATCTGTGATCACATTATTCCAAGGCTCACATGAAGCCGCAGTTTATATGAAAGCTGTAAGCAGTTATTTATATAAAAGCTGTAAATATATATATACAAACATGATCAACCACCATGAAAGCACCCCCATGGGGGATCAGAAAATGTAAATAAAACTGTAAAAATAAAATCAACCACCACGAAGCACCTCCATGGGGGATCGAAAATGTAAATAAAGCTGTGAAGACGATCAACCGCCACGAAGTAAATTCCAGGCGGGACGAAATGTATATATATATATATATTTATATATATATATATAAAGAAATAAGAGCCACGGACCAAAGTTCGGGCATAAACACGTAACATGACTCTCAATGTGAAGAATGGTGTGTGCAACGATGAAGAGAAAGGCTTTAAAGTGTGTAAGAAGGCTTACAGTGGACTGCCATAGAAGACTTCAATGACTATAAAGCGATGAACACTCAGCTCCCGCCGGTAAAAATATAGCAATATATAAGCTCACAAGTGTTTAAAATTAGAAAGCACTCAGTTTATAGTGTGTACAGAGCAAATTGGACAGGGGTTCCTCGCCTTTTCTCTATTTAAAATGGCTGCCCCAAGCCCCTATTTATAGAGGGAGGAGCCGCAGGTGTACATGCGGCAGCCGCAGATGCACTTACGGTTGCCCGGGGAGCACCGAGTTCTGCGGGTCCCGCCGTCTCGAAGTATATGTACGCATGCAACGTGTTGTCTGTTCGAACTTTTAGAACTTCAATTCGGGCATCTGATCGAGGTGTATAAGACCTTTTACGGCATGCTGTTTGTCGACGTCAGGATTTTTAATTGTCCCTTTCTGTTACTTGTTTTTAGGTGAGATTTGTTTGAAAAAACAAGTGAAAAAGGTCCGACATGTATAATGTCGATGATTGGACTATAAGAGTCGATGATTGTACCAACACAACCGAGAAAAAGTTCGCACATTTGACCCAATGATGTAACACTGCTAAACAGGTTGGTGAAATCGAGATTCATTAGGGTCCGTGGACTTAGTTATGCGGAGGGAAGGTGTTAGGCACCGCCCGACATCCGTGTTACCATGGTGACAAACTCTTTTCAAGAAACTGTTATCTGAATGTGTGTGTGTGGGTCAATGTGCTGTTATTTGGAAGTAGTGCGAGGCCTCGTTCGCACCTATATACACAGGGTTTGAATTTTATGTAAAAATTCAATTTTAAGCAAGATATGGCTGGATTGATTTGAGACCTTTTACACTCCCATTTTATTCCGTATTCGGCTGGATTGATTTTATTTGACAGATGCGAAGCATCCGTACGAAAATACTTTACAAAAAGGTGATGAATTCCTCGTGGGTATGAAAACCATCTGAGGGAATCCAAACATCACAGATATATTTACAAGCTGCTTACAGCTGAAAAGGTCCATCACGGGAACCGAATCTAGATTCAGGGGACTGAATCTGTGACCACATGATTCCTAGGCTCACATGATGTCGTAATTGATATAAATGCAGTAAGCATGTATATATATAAAAGCTGTAAATATATATATACAGACATGATCACCAACCACGAAACACCTCCATGGGGGATCAAAAATATAAATAAAGCTGTAAAAGCTATCAACCTTCATGGAGGAAACTCCAGGTAGGACGAAATGTAAAGAAAGCTGTACAAAGCAATCAACTGCCACGAAGTGAACTCCAGGCAGGACGAAATGTAAATATATATATTTATATAAAAGCGAATAAACGCACCGGATGTAAAATCCAGGCTCATCAAACAGAGTTCGACCACAGTTAATATATATATATATATATATATATATATATATATATATATATATATATATATATATATATATATTAAAGCACGTAAACGCTCCGGATGTAAAATTCAGGCTCATCGAATAGAGTTTGACCACAGATAATATATATATATATATATATATATATTAAAGCATGTAAAAGCTCCAGACCGAGGTCTAGGCTCATCGAACAAAGTTCGACACACAGTTAATATATATAAATGTATACATATATATTAAAGCAAATAAACGCTCCAGACTGAGGTCTAGGCTCATCGAACAAAGTTCGACACACAGTTAATATATATAAATGTATATATATATATATATATATATATATATATATATATATATATATATTAAAGGAAATAAACGCTCTAGACCAAAGTCTAGGCTCAATCGAGACATAACTCGATAATGTTAGTCAATATATATGTAAATATATATATAATATATATAGACTAAAATGAAACCACGGACTGAAGTCCGGCCAAAAGCAAGCAACACGACTCTCAACGTGTAGCAGGGTGTGTGCAAAGATAAAGAGAAGGACTCTAAAGTGTGTAAGAAGGCTTACAGTGGGCTGCCAAAGAAGACTTCTATATCCTTAGAGTGAGTAAACACAGACTTTTGTAGGTACAAAAGGGCTATATATGAGATCATAGGTGTTTAAAAGGGGAAAGTACACTGCCTTGGATGAGTACAGAGCAAATTAGGCAGGGCTTCCTCGTCGTTTTCTCTTACAAAATGGCCACCCCAAGCCCTCTATTTATAGAGGGTGGAGTCGCAGGTGTACCTGCGGCTGAGCCGCAGGTGTACCAGAGGCAACCCGGGTGGACTCGGGTTTTTCGGCTCAGGTCGTCTCGAAGTACGTGCACTTGGGCACTGTAATGTCCACTTAAACTTTCAGAATTGCAATCGGGGCATCCGTTTGAGGTATACAGGACCTATTTCGAACCGCCGTTGTCGAGAGTTATACGATGGCATGGGATTAGAGTTTGTGCGAAGTCATTGAAGATGGGACGGTGCCCTCCGGTCTTCAAGCTTCAACTTTCATCCGTTACCCCGTACAATAGTTACTCGGGATTGATTAGTCTTGTGGGACATTATTACGTAGATATGTTGAAACAACATGGCGTGGCATCGTGTTTGTCAGATGAGGATGTTGCCCTCATCGGTGTTATCGCCGGATTGGGCTGATAAAGCAGACATTGCTCAGCTTCGCTGAGATTGGACTGCTGCAATTTGTTGAAGGTCCTCATTGTCATCCTTGAGGTGTGCATGTCTTCCCGATGTTATCGTCGGGCTGGTACAGTGTATCTCATTGTGAGCGCAGAGATTGAAGTTGGTTGCACTTGTAACAAGCATTTCTGGGGTTATTGCCGAAATTGTGTTCCTTGGGGTTATCACCAAGGTTGGTGGCTATTCCCATGGTTGGGACTAAGACTAGATACCTCGGGGTTATCTCCGAGATTAATCAGTCTTCTCCGGTGTGTGTTCCGGTATTGATCTGCATGCCTCGGTATTGATCTGCATGCGATCTAGGGTTGATGTTAAACTTTCGGTAGTATCCGGCATGGATATGGATTGTCTTTCAGGGTTCCCTCTTAAAAGACGAATATGTCCTCCTGCAATGTTAGTGACAGGTGTACATAAAATTTTGAGTATCTACAGATGCCCCTCTTTATCATACTCATGCATGGCGATGCATGGGTATGATAAAGAATCCTAGACACTTGAAACATAACAAGACGAACATGGTACTATGAATAGTAACGTGATGCAAATGTACGATGCAGGTGTACAGGGTTGTAGCCTAACATGCTAGGGATTATTGCTGGCTCCTTGTTGCTTCAACTGGGGATTGGCAATGATGACCAGATTTGATGTGTAATCTGAATTTGGTAGGATGTTGATGTTGGAGTTATCACCACCTTCCTGGATAATGACTTGATCCTGCAGATGTACCTCTTATGTGTAAGAGATCTGTGGGGATAAATCTTAATCTGTTTGAGGATGTGTATAACATATTCCATCATCTATCCTCTTTGATGACATTGACCTCTCTTGGTTAGTATTGCTAGAATATGCCAAGATTCTGTTGGGTTTACTTCCAACAACAAATGCTGTCAGGGATGCCTGACCTTCGTTAACGTGTACTTCACCAACATGTGAATCAACGGCTAAAAAATCTTGTGGGATATACTGTCAAGGCTGCTTGACCTTCTTCGACGTGTGAATCAACGGAACATTGCGTTGTGACCCCCGCCGAGGATCTGAGAGGTCGGGTGTGAAAACCTCGAATAGCTTTAGAGCTCTGATAGGTTTAAATCGCTATCGGCTATAATAATGTCAAGGCTGCTTTACCTTCGCTGATTTGTGTGTCAATAGATGATCATTCATTGTAACCCCCGTTGGGGATCTCACGTTGTAACCCCCGTCGGGGATCTCACGTTGTACCCCCATCGGGGATTAGCTTGTGTAAAAAGATTGGGATGACAACCTTACGCTGACGGCATCGGACCTCTATACGGTATTACCAAATGTGGTATGCACAGACTTAAATCATCGGTATAGTAAATCCTGTGTTCGGGCAAATACCAATGGATAAAAAGGAAGCCACAGTTGGATCCAGAAAAACCAAGGTTTTAGGCTATTCTGCTCAATCGCGTAGCGTTTTTATCTCGGGTTTGACCTTTTCAGCTTGTAAGAACTCCTTTGCAACTCGCACTGGACCGAGCCGAAGTAATGGGACCCGCATGGGAGTGCCGCAGGTGCACCTACTACAGCCACAGATGGGCCTGCGGCTAACCGTGGATGATAAATTCCAGCTAGTTGGTCTCACAAGTCAATCTCAACTTGTTGCGCGAAGGAAAATACGTGAGCCTCTTTCAGATCTACTGAGTTCGGGCTGCTTTATGCAAATTCTGTCACCGTACGAGTGTTCTACGCTATCCTGGTAACATATGCCTGCTCTTTCTCTCATTTCTATCCGTTAGATTTTGAGTTATCGCATGAAATACATCCAAACACATAGTAGTGATTATGTATGCACAAATGACTAGATAAAAAATATCTAACATAGTAAATGTTAGTATTAAACCATACTAAACAGAATGATGTGAAATTTTTTGACTTTTGAGACAGCCAAATTGGCACATTTTTTTGCTATTTTTTATCCTATTTGAGGTCCAATGAGCATAAGGTAGCAAGGCAAAGTACTCCTAGTATTGAGGTCGGCCTGATGCATGATGATTTTAATTTTTAATGCACGACTTTGGGGTAGGTGTGCTACTGAATGGCCACCTAGACATGTCTGTATGCATGTGGATAGTCCTATTTTCAGAGGGGACTATGACAAAAATTTTCCAAATGTAGGCATTGGGTAGTCATGCATTTTAACTCTATTATATATGTTAAAGTAAATGCATGCATGCACATAGTCATAAAATGCATTCTAGAAAGCTCCAGGTAAGGAAATACCACACCCTTTCTGAGGTGATTTGGAGACTTGTTGTCCAGATACTATAGATTCGGATCAGCCGAGCAGTTCCTATACGACCACTTCTGGCATACGGCAGAGGGCTTCTGAAGTACCTCATCCCCGTTCTGTCAGACAGCCTCGTCGGTTGGTGGAGGCCGTGATATGTCCTGTCCAGGTAGATGTTCCAGACGTTGAGGTTGATGAGGCGGATATTTCGATAGAGGACCCCGCTCCTACTGCACCTGTCCGTCGCAGGGAGCTTCCTAGCATTCAGGTGGTGAATCCAGAGTTGCTGGGTGATTTGGGCAGACATCCATCGATGTATTTGCATGCTAATGAGGTATGGCATTAGACTTTGATCTTCCTTCTTTCCTATTGATGAGGATTAAAGGGTTTTGATGTTGATCTGTATTTCATGCAGGTTACTGGTTTTATACAGCCTCTAGGGAACTGGTTCAGCATTCACTCCATGTATTAGGCGCTTCATCCTGACTATGGAACGGTAGTGCATGAGTGGGGATTTGGGGCAGTCTTCTCCATCCTTCCCCGTCGTTGTCCCTGGGGTTACCTCAGGGCATTGTCTAAGCGATGGTTTCATCAGACTCAGTCACTCCATCTGCTAGATTGCGAGGTGATGATGACGCCTATGGATTAGCGATTTATCACAGGTATGGAGTTTGGAGGGGAGCCAGTGCCTTGTATAGCAAATATTACCCCTACTGCCGTTAGATCCTTATTAGGAGTTCCGGCGGCGGCGCTCAAAGGTAGAACTATCCGTTCAGGTCCTTTGAGCGTAGATGCTATGAGCGGGCTATTGAGTGAGCCTATGCCTGATGATGTCAGAATCAGGGATCGCATTCTGCGGCGATTGTTCCTGATGATCATTAGTGGCTGCTTTATAGTAGATAACTCTTCCACGGTATCTTTCGCTTTGATCAGCGCCACGCATGATGTGTACCGTATTGGAGAGTATGATTGGGACTCCTACACCTTTGCCTATTTTCTCCGGGGCATGCGCATGCGCTCACAGGGTTTGACCAAGGCTTGGCTAGGATTTTACCCATTTCTGCTGGTGAGTATTTCTCTTGTCATTTACCATGTATAGGTTAAGAGTGTTAACTGACAGCAGATGTTTGCCTTTGTGTTGGCAATTCTGGGCCTATGAGAGGCTTCCATGCTTGCGTCCCATTAGTGTGTTAGGTTTAGACACCAATCCACGAGGACGACGATGGCATCATTCGATTCTGCCAGAGGTCCTTGTAGCTGAGGGATTCACTCATTGCCGTATACAGCTGGAGTTGCTGACGGCCGACACCATCACATGGCTTCCCTATTTCAGGGAACACTTGATTGTGGGTTTTGAGGATGGATACTCGACTGGAGTCGAGTATGTGATTTCCACCTGGAGAGTTCCTCTCTTCACAGATGGAGGCTGGGAGCTCTATTTAGGAGAGCGTGCTATTAGGAGCACCACAAGGGAGTTTCGTATACCGATCTTGCCTCCTACTAGGTGTTATTGGCCTGTATCGCAGTCACCCGTCACTGATATCCCCTTGTTGGGGTTGACGGTTTTGCATTGTCAAAGGGTCCATGTACTCAGGAGACGTTCCATCGGTGGTGGTCCCTTCGCACTATTGGAGCTCAGTCCCGCGCCACACAGTTTATGGGGGACATGGTTCTAGGATCCTTGATGATAACGGATTGGATAGCTTGTGTCCGAGATCTGACTCATATGACCCAGATTGATAGTTTGACCCGGCAGTTGGACCAGGCACATATATTTATCTGGCATTTGGGCAGAGATCCGGCAAAGGCGGCTTCATTTGATCCTTCCAGCTTAGGCGCCGGCCCCTCAGGTGACCCATTCGGTTTTGCCGACGCAGATCCTCCTTTATATAGGCCTGACATCCCTGTTGATAGAGATCCAGTGACTCAGGAGGAGTTACATCAGGTGGACAGGATTGATGATGTGGACATCGACACCATTGTCTTCTTCTGATGTGTATTCTTGTTATATCTTTTGATAGGCTTTTGTTAGATATTGGGTGGTTGTGCCTCATTCTCGCTATATCTTTTGATAGGCCTCTGTCAGTAGTAGGGCGTATGTGCCCCATTTCCCTGTATTTATAGTTGTACAGAGATGATGTATTAAATGACTATATATTTAGGAATGTATGCACTATTTTTTTCATTCCCTATATCATATTGCCATCTATTATCTGTTATGCATGTATCATGTTATGCATATGTATGTATGTCCAGAGATATTCGGCATTGACCCCTGGATGGTTTTATGACACGACCCGCATAGATGTCTTCTTCCACAGTTAGCCGAATAGATAATACCCCACCGTCAATGGTGGCATTGGGTATGCGATCGTGGTATGATAGCATGTCACCACCAGACAGGGTGACTGTAGATCAATTATTACAGCATACCATGACATTTTTGACTTTTCAGGTTCCCGTAGGATTTGTGGACGGGATGATAGAGCATTGGCTACCGGATAGGCAGGTATTTCGATTCGTCACCCATGAGTTGACTCCTACTCTGGAGGAGTATGCACGTTTGACATTGCTGCCTTTAGACAGACCTTGCGTGCATCTGGCTTTGGGAGACATGAGTAGACGATTCATGACTCTCACAGGATTGAGGTGCAGAGTGGTACAGGATGAGTTGACATCTGGCCACGTGATATCCCAGCATTTTCTGTACGACAGATTTGGCTCGGAGGATAGCTATTCACGACATTCCGTGGATTTCACCGCATCAGAGGATTATTGGCGTTTGGCCAGAGTTGACGTACTGATGCTATGTGTATTGTCATATGTGTATATGCCGCGGTATATGGATGAGATAGATATAGGAGTTGTCATGGCCGTGATAGCTCACAGGGAGGATCGTACCATTGTACCTATGATTTAGTAGAGACCCGGCGGTCAGCATCATATTGTTGCACGTATCCTACATGAGTGTTCACTAGGAGTTCAGTCCTGCTATATGTGTGGTTCATGTCACACTTGAGACCGATTGGCACTTTTAGACGGCATGGGTACTGCTTCACCCATGATGTATCTATGTCATACTGTTTTCAGCCATCAGAGTGTATAGATGCTCTGTCCTAGACCACATTCTTGGCAGATATCAGATATCTATTTAGCATATTGCCGTGTTTGGGGCTTAGCTCACCATACAGCTTCATTACTCATGCTCCGGGCATAGACTATCTCCCTCTGGCTAGTTTGAAGGGAGTGACCACTTATCACCCTTTGGCCGTGATGTCGCAGTTCGACCAGTTCCAGGATTTTCATCCTTTTGAGGGGGCGACAGGTCAGCGTTCAGCTTCTCGATACCTCTCCGCAGAGGACCGATCTCGGGTATACGCTTGCTGGGATCGGTGTGAGATAGCGGCTTTTTCTGTCAGTCATCCTAGTTATTCTGCAGAGTATTCCGTGTGGATGGAGACAGAGATTTTATCGGCTGCAGCAGTGTTTGTAGTACCGGAGCGCGAGTTGGATGATGTAGAGCCCATGGGGGACATTGATACATACATCGAAGAGGAGTCCACTGCTGGGTTGCCAACATTTCTTCCGGATTCTCCTAGTACTAGTACTGTTATGATTCAGCACTCGGCACAGTACTTAGAGTAGAGTCTTCATCTGATGACCTTTGAGAGAGATTAGATTTGATCTATGATGTCGACTGCTCTTGATGGGAGGGAGGCCGCTCTATTGGAGAGAGACGAGGCATTGGCTCGGAAACCGTCGTTGAGCGGGATAAGGCTATATCAGCCAGAGATGCAGTGATAGTTGAGTGGAATATCACCATATCTGCCCGGGATATAGCCGTAACAGATAGCACTGCAGTGAGGTCCCTTACCACTGGCATAATCGCAGAGATGAGCACATATATTGATGATCATATGGTCACCATGCAGATGGCTGCAGATCTGTTGGGTCGTGTGGATATTCTCATACAGGAGACCACAACTTTACGTCCATCTTCTGAGAGGGACGCCATGTTGGGCTTGTTAGCTCGCATATACCCTGACTTGTAGATGATATTGTATTTTCCTACACAGACTAGCTTAGCCATTTTGTCCTGTACAGTTTACATTGTGTATATCAAACAACATTATATATATGACAGGGAAATATATTTTTGGATCATTTCCCTTTTAGATCGCTTTGCTACTTGCTTGATAATTTGCTTGCTGCTTCAGGGATTGTGATCTTGATATATTCTGAAATATTCCTGGGTGGATGGACATTGAGTTGTCTCTAGATAGCTCAGAATGGATCATCGACCTGTATGTATCCCTACCATCTTTCGGTGTCTTGCGACTGGTTTCTGTATGGAAACGAGGAGAGGAGTGTGGCTTTCCACTCTGAGATTGACCGCACCACAGATGGTTGCCAGTACTTCTATTTAGGAGAAGCCTAGTTAATTCCATCTCTTATGGATTGGTGTTGCTTTTCAAGGTATGACAGCAGCTTAGATGGTCGCCGAATCTCCTATTTGGGAGGAGTTCAGGTAATTCCATCCCTTTGGTCTGAAGCCAAATGAAATGTAGTGGATTGAAGGATGATCCCAGTACCACCTGATAAGGGTTTGTGTTTTGGTAGGGGGTGAGACCGCACCATGAATGGCTGCCTACGTACTCCTATTGAAGAGGAGATCAAGTCTGCGTAGTTCGAACCTGGTGTAAGAGGTTCAACGCTGTATGTGACAGGAATGGTGTAGGAATATTTTTGTTATTTTTTTATTGCGACCGGGCCATATGAAATGGTTGCCTACGTAATCCTATTGAAGAGGAGATCAGGTCGACGTAGTTCGTCCCTCAAGGCGAGATGAAAAGCGTAATCCCATATGCAGGTTAGAGTGCGGGGAGGAGAAAGTTTAATCCTAGGTTGAGGATAAACCGTAGGTGAAAAGTTTGATCCCATGTATGGGTAGCCAAACTGTATACGCAAGAGGTTCAATCCACTGTGGGATGACCTAAGTTATAGGAACACAAAGGAGAAAGCCAGGCTGCTGGCTTGAAAGGTATGTTTCCCTGAGGGGCAAAGTGTAGCAAAGTTGTTTGTGGTAAAGGTTTAAAGAACCGGAATGGCTGGTGACCTGACGATCTACCACCAGGATGTTTATTTGATGGTAACTTCAGACATAGTATGGTTTCATAGCGTCTGAGTTGATGAGTTGCAGAAATTCATCGCCGTCCAATGCTTGCAACCTGAGAGCGCCTCCTGTCAATACTTCCTTGACAATAAACGAGCCTTCCCAGTTAGGAGCGAATTTTCCCTTAGACTGATCTTGGTTATCCAGTATTTTCTTCAAAACCAAGTCATGTTGTCTGAATTGTCATGGCTGCACTTTTTTGTTGTAGGATCGGGTGATCCTTTGCTGATATAACTGACCATGGAAGATAGACGCGGCTCGCCTTTCGTCTATTAGAGACAATTGGTGATACGTATCTTGTACCCATTGATCTTCATCCAACTGAGCGTCTATCAATACTCTGAGGGATTCCATCTCAACTTCTATGGGGAGCACTGCTTCCATCCCATAGGTTAATACGTAGGGGGTTGCCCTAGTGGAAGTGCACATTGAGGTTCTGTAGGCTAACACAGTTAGAGGCAATAGGTCAGGCCAATTTTAGTGATTGGTGGACATCTTTTGCATAATCTTCTTGATGTTTTTGTTAGCCGCTTTAACAGCACCATTCATCTTCGGATGATAGATGACTGAGTTGAGGTGTTTGATGTGGAATTTACTGCATAATTCTCCCATCATTTTGTTGTTGAGGTTCTTGGCATTGTCGGACATAATCACCTTTGGTTGTTCATATCGACAAATAACATTGTTTCTGATGAAAGCAATGATGACTTCTTTAGTAACCCTGGGGAAGGAGGCTACTTCTACCCACTTGGTGAAGTAGTCGATCATGGTAAAGATAAATCGATGACCATTACTGGCTTTAGGCTCAATGGGCCCGATAACGTCCATTGCCCACATTGAGAAGGGCCAAGGTGAACTCATATTGTGAAGTTCCCATGGAGGGGTGTGTATAACATTCCCATGAATCTGGCACTGATAGCATTTCCTGACGTGGTCATTGCAATTAGCTTTGAGAGATAGCCAATAATGTCCTGTCCTGAGGACTTTCTTGACAAAGAGGGGGCCACTCATGTGGGGGCCACAGACTCCGCCATGGATTTCATCCATAAGCCTTTGGGCTTGATCTTTGTCTAAACATCTGAGGAGACCTAATCCTGTATCTCTTTTGTAGAGCGCATCTCCACTCAGGTAGAATTTTATAGCCAGTCGTGGATCCGCCTTTGTTCAGTAGGGCTCACCTCAGCGGGTGTAGATCCATCTCGTAGATATTCCTTGATATGTTGATATCAAGGATGTTGGATGGGAGGTAGCTCATCCGATACTTCTCCAATGTAATTCTCATAGGCTGGGGCCTTGTGCAGGGAAATTGTGATGCTTGGAAAGTGTTCCTTGTCTGATATGCGAATCAAGGAGGCCAAAGTTGCTAACGCGTCTGCGAAATCATTCCTATTACGAGGAATGTGTAGAAATGATATTTCTTCGAATCCTAAAGCTATCTTTAAAACCTACTGATGGTAAGGCAGCAAATGTAGTTCCTTGGTTTGATAGATTTCGGTGGATTGTCTGATTACCAACTCCGAATCTCCAAGGACAGTTAACCGCCTGATGCCCATTGAATGAAACCACGGACCGAAGTCCGGGCAAAAGCAAGCAACACGACTCTCAACGTGTAGCAGGGTGTGTGCAAAGATGAAGAGAAGGACTCTAAAGTGTGTAAGAAGGCTTACAGTGGGCCGCTAAAGAAGACTTCTATATCTTTAGAGTGAGTAAACACAGACTTTTGTAGGTACAAAAGAGCTATATATGAGCTCACATGTGTTTAAAAGGGGAAAGTACACTGCCTGGGATGAGTGCAGAGCAAATTGGGCAGGGCTTTCTCGTCGTTTTCTCTTACAAAATGGCCACCCTAAGCCCTCTATTTATAGAGGGTGGAGCCGCAGGTGTATCAGAGGCAACCCGGGTGGGCCCGAGTTTTTCAGCTCGGGTCGTCTTGAAGTACGTGCACTTGGGCACTGTAATGTCCACTCGAACTTTCAGAAGTACAATTCGGGCATCCGTTTGAGGTATAAAGGACCTATTTTGGACCGCCGTTGTCGAGAGTTGTACGATGGCATGTGATTAGAGTTTGTGCGAAGTCATTGAAGATGGGACGGTGCCCTCCGGTCTTCAAGCTTCAACTTTTTTCCGTTACCCCGTACAATAGTCACTCGGGATTGATTAGTCTTGTGGGTCATTGTTTCGTAGATATGTTGAAACGACGTGGCGTGGCATCGTGTTGGTCAGATGACGATGTTGCCCCTCACCGGTGTTATCGCCGGATTGTGCTGATAAAGCAGACGTTGCTCAGCTTCGCTGAGATTGGACTGCTAAAATTTGTTGAAGGTCCTCATTGTCATCCTTGAGGTGTGCCTGTCTTCTCGATGTTATCGCCGGGCTGGTACAGTGTATCTCATTGTGAGCGCCGAGATTGAAGCTGGTTGCACTTGTAACAAGCATTTCCGGGGCTATCGTCGAAATTGTGTTCCTTGGGGTTATCACCAAGGTTGGTGGCTATTCCCATGGTTAGGACTGAGACTGGATACCTCGGGGTTATCTCTGAGATTAATCGGTCTTCTCCGGTGTGTGTTCCGGTATTAATCTGCATGCCTCGGGGTTATCTCTGAGATTGGAATTGTTACTCCCAGATTGCGATCCGGGCTTGATGTTGAACTTCTAGTAGTATCCAGCATGGATATGGATTGTCTTTCAGGGTTCCCTCTTAAAAGACGAATATGTCCTCCTGCAATGTTAGTGACAGGTGTACAAAAAATTTCTAGTGTGTACACTGTTGTCAAGAGCTACACAATGACATGGGATTAGAGGTTGTACGAAGTCAGGAAGATGGGACCATGCTCTATGTCTTCAAGCTTCAAATTATATCCGGCGTGCTATCTTGTGCAGTAGTCACTCATGATTCGCGCTCTTTGGTTCTTGTAGGACATTGTTTTGTAGAATGTATGTATGTTGTTGTTGAGATGGCGCAAAGTGGGATCGGGATGGCAAAATAACGGTCCTGCCCTTCACCGGGGTTATCTCCGCTTTGAGCTATTTTAGCGGTCGTTGCTCAGGGTTATCTCTGAGATTGGACTGCTGTAGG
Organism: Panax notoginseng; assembly: GCA_016801055.1. Classification (NCBI taxonomy): domain Eukaryota; kingdom Viridiplantae; phylum Streptophyta; class Magnoliopsida; order Apiales; family Araliaceae; genus Panax; species Panax notoginseng. The sequence goes on from CM029014.1 coordinate 179,661,916, forward strand.
TGTTGACCATCCTCAGTGTTTGTTTCTGAGATGTGCCTAACTTCCTTGGGTCATCTCCGGGTTTGTGGAATGAGTGCCTCGGGGTTATTACCGAGTGTTTGAAGTTGTTTGCATAGGTTTGAAACAAACATTTCTAAGGTTATCTCCAGAACTGCAACTGTATGCCTCGGGGTTATCTCTGAGGTTGATACTATCTTTCCCGATGTTGTTTCCAGGGCTGAGACTGAGTATCTCAGGGTTGTCTCCGAGATGAAACGGTCTTCTCCGGTGTGATTTCCGGTATTTGAACTGCATTCCTCGGGGTTATCTCCAAGGTTGAAACTGAAACTCTCGGTGTTATTTCTGGGACTGAGGTTGAAACTTCCGGTGGTATTTTCGGGTCTGAGCTGGATATCTCGGGGTTATCTCTTAGACAGTAATACTGAATATCCCAGGGTTGTCTCCGGGATTGAACTGACCTGTCTTCCAAGGTTATCTCTGAAAGACGATTCTGCCCTCCTGTAATGTTAGTAACAGGTATGCAAAAAATTTCGAGTGTCTACAAGAGTTAGTTATGGAAATTAAATAAACAAGAATAAAAATTGGTTAACTTAAATTAAGTTGAAAATTATATTATGAAATAATATAATTTTAGTATTAAAGCCTTGTGTGGCAGTGGCGTGATAGTAAATTGAATGAAAGGAGTAAATTCACTTAAGTAAAATGGTGAATTAATATATGTGCTCATGTTAACTAATTTTGGTATTTTCTTATATTACGTAATATGATAATATATGAAAGGATTTAATATTTGAAAGATGATAATAGAAAATAAGTGAAGGATAATAGAAGAAAACCAATATAATTATAAATAGATATTGGTTGGAGATTTATGCATTAAGTTAATAAAAAAGGAATTGAAGAATTATAGTATAATAATTGGTATTGTACATATTAATTATTTTAAGGAAAATGATTATCTTAAATAAAGGGGCATGAGTATTAAAGTTAAACCAGACTAAAAGGTTTAATTGGAATTATTGAAAAGAGAATAAATGATTAATATTAATTGATCGTTGTGATATTATGTGTGATATGTAGTAATTGGTTAAGAGTACCCAATTGATTTATATTTAGCCCAATTAAAAATTAATTGGACTAGCCCAATGTACATGGGATATAGGATTATGTATTGGTGTATATTTAAAATATAAGTATACTTCCTATATGTGGGTAGGTACACATATATATGTGTATATGTACCCATAACATAAATTAATGTAGTAATGTTAAGTCCTTATAATTGACTTAAGGATCCCACAAAAGAAATAACCTTGGTATATTAAGTGGCCTTGTTGCTAATAAAGTAAGTTAAATAGCTTATCCTAATTTCTTAGTCTCAAAATTTGCATCAGCCGTGTATAAGCCATTGGCCTACTCCTACTTTGTTGAAAATGAGAATGGTGATGATGGCTAGAGTTCATGTGATGATGAGTTTAAGAGAGTAGTTCACCAACTCCTTTTTATCCAATGGTTCCATCTTTTTCCAGTTAGTTTAATTTCTTAGGCAAAATCCTCAATTGGACAATAGTTTGGCTATATAAGAAAGCTTTCCCCTTCATTATTAAGGCTGCTAAATTGCTGAGATTGTTTGCTATTACATAGAGAGATAGAGTCAATGAGTTAAGAGTGAAGAAGAATTCCAAGAAAACTCTTTCATTGATTATTGCAGTAAGAGGGAGGAACACTCTATTAATTGAGAAAAATCATCAAATGTACTTAATTCTAACTACTCTACATTTCTGAAAATAAAAATGAAGTATAGAATGGTGAAAACATGATGATTGTGTGATTATAATATGTTCTTCATTTCAAGTTTTGAATTACTTAGAAATATCAAGAAATAGTTACTTTTGAGTCACAAAATTGATAGCTAAGGATTGTTGTAATCCATGAATTATTGTTAGATATTGATAATACCGTTAAATGCAAAAACAACGGAAGTTAAACGGACCAATTTGGTTGAGCAACGAATTCGTAGTGAATGAATTTGCTAAATTGGTCAAAACATGAGAATTTTGTATGAACATGATTTTTGGATTAATATTTGGGTTAGTTAATGTTTATATTAATTATTGATTCTTTGGTATGTTGTAGTTTTATGAGTTACGAATCCATAGAATCAAAAACCAACTAATTTCGACTTAAAATTAAGAAGTTATGAAGATTTGAAGTAAAACCATTAGAAAATCTGTAATCTAGGCAAGGCCAAGAGCGGGCGCGCTGCCCAGGAGCGCGGGCTCGCTGCCCAGGAGCACAGGCTTGCTGCCCAGGAGCGCGGGCACGCGGCTGGGCACTGCCAAATGGTGCGGGCGTGCTGGCATGGTGAAGAAAATGGGTGCGGCCGCGCCCAAAGTGTGACTGTTTTGACCTATTTTGGTAAAATGGTCATAAAGTTTTCATACAGACTTCGATTGAGACGATTAAAGATGATCCGAAACGAAGAAGAATAGACCTACAACTTTTATTCTTTATGTTTGTCAATTTGAGGTCGTTAGAAGGGGTCAAAGTAGTCATCTTTAGGACTAATGTGTATTAAGAGGCAATCGAAGGGCGTCGAACATGCACGTATATAAGTGTAATGCTCCCGACGATAAAATATGGTTTTCTAAGTGATAAAACATAAATAAGTATTATAATAGACATGTCATATAGCGAAGATTATATTACTCATAATGGAATGCTTTATTATGAGTTTCTAAAAGAAAACTTAAAGTTTTTGAGAACCGGAAGTTGATGAATTTGGTGTCCTTTGAGTTTTAACCTTGGACCCTATGTATGCATATCAACGTGCATGACATGTAGTTTTAAAGTTATTTTGTATATACTAGATTGATATACCTTGATTTAAAATGTTTTGAAAGAAAACTCAGAAGTTTTGAGAACTAATAGTTTCAAATATTCTGTAAAGTATACTCTGACCTTTCTAGCATGTATACTAGGATGTTTTATGCCTCTAGAACGTGTCAAGTGCGTTCACCATCTAGCTAGACTTGAATTAGATTTTTCAAGCATGGTTTAAAATATATTTTCAAGTAAATGAACTATGCTATGTTTATGTAAATGAGATATAGACATGTGAACATGCGTATTAAAGGCTTGTTAGTACCAATATAAGGTTTAAAAGCTTATAAACATTAAATCTTTAATAAAAGAAGTTGTTAAGCCTTGTTGATATAAATCTTTTAACATAGAGTTATGTAATTGAAAACTAAATGATTTGAAAAGTGAACTTGAAGAAATATCAGAACCTACTTGATGTATGTTTATAGTATGTATTAGAATGCATAGTATGTTATGACTAGACTGAGCAATGAAAAGCTCAAGTCTGGTTTTGGCAGGGAGTAGCGCGGCTGCGTCACTCCCAAGCTTAAATGCAGTGCGGCCGTACCGTTCTGCAGAGTGACCAAGAGCAGTTTGTTAACTGCATGGTCTTAAGTTATGGTTATATGTTGTTCTTAAGGACTACAAAAAATGAAACAAGATTGTTTAGTTAAACAATATTTGTTCTTATATTTCGAGCGTATGAAATGTATGACTGATGGGTATGAATCCATGATTATATAACTGTGTAGGAATACACGCAGTGCAGAAAAACTTTAAGCAGTTAAGTCATAGTTGATAAACTACGAATCAGGTAAGTCTTTCAGTTCCTATTTGATATATGAATGCGATAACTATTAGTTGAACTATATTATGCTATGAGAATGTTGATGTACATATATGAAATGAATATGAGATATGTATGAAATTTGAAAGTTGATCTTTGATGATATGCTTGTGGAGTAAATTTCTATGCCTGTTATGTGAGAAGTAACATTCGTAGTAAATATTAATTGATTATGAATACATGAACTGAGTATGTTATTATATGGTATGTGATGCATGAAAACTATTAGAATTGTTGGGCTGTCGAGCTCACCCTTGGAAAGAGCCACTTTTGCAGGTTAAGGATTCACGGTAAAGTTATGTGCTACTTGATTTATAAAGTTCAATAGTATCACAAGAAGATCGATTTGTTTACCTGAAGCACTTCGGAACCATGTTTTAGGTTTCTGATGATGTACTTGATAGTTGTTGAACTCTTGTAGAGTTATAAAGTTATGTCATATAATGCATAGAGGAATTCGAAATGAAATGTAAAAATTTATACAGTAATTCAAATTGAATGAATCATAATATAATTTGATTCAAGGATATGTAATTGATTCAAGTTAAGAAATCAATAAAAAAAATTTAAGGAGATTGAAAAAGTTTAAATTATTCCTCATATTTTTATAACATCGAATATGATGTAAGATAGGAATGGTAAATGATCAAGATTTGAAACTTATAAAAGTTTGGGGTCATTATGCATATCCTAGAAATGGAAAGAATTTATATTCTATATTGTAATAAGCAAAGTTATATTCATTAAGTTATGAATAAAAGATATAAATAGTTTGACGATAGTAGTATCGTAGCGGACCAAATCTGAGGTTCGAAGGGAGCCGGATTTGGGGGTGTCACAGAGGAAGGGCGTCTCCACGTCTATTTACCAGATTTAGTAATAATAAGCTGCAATCGCAAATTAAATACAAATGGACTTGAGCATTACTTCCGATAATAAGGTTTTATCACAATCAACTCTTTGAATTTATTTAAAACCTTTTTCAAACTAGTCTAGTCTTATAGGTCTCTACCGTACCATTTGCTCCAAAGATCCATATCAGACTTTATGGTCATATATCTGCCATTTCTCTAAGTGTCTTACAACTCTTAGCCTCATTGTATGAAACTGGATCATCATCTTCTATGATGTGTACCTCATCATCATCATCATCTATGATGAATCCATACCTCCCATGTATCTTCGGTACTATCCCAGATTTACTATTCGGTTGTGGTACAATAGGTCTATCTTCAGGTTCCTCTTTTTAACTTATAGTGCTTTGTAATTCTTGAACTCTTCAAGATCTATTATCCTCCCACTAGCCAATTCATTGATAAACACCTTTATTTTAGAAGACAATGTGTTTTGCAACAAACACTGTGACGCCCCCAAATTCGGGTATCTTCCAACCCAACAGATGGTGCTACACGGTGCTACAATTCACACATACATTCAATTGAAACATCTCAAAAGAGTGAACATGTCTTCTATAAATATTACAAAATAATATTTCCCTTACCAGGTTCTTTGTAACCATTACATATGTTCTTAGTCATAGTATAAAATAAATACAAATTCATAATATGCTATTACAAAGAAAACTTATTTGTCAACCTTAGCCTTTCCTTTATCCTTACTGGATCCTTCAGTTTGTTCAGTCTTAGCTGTATTCATATGGTTCAAGCAAGGGTGAGCATAACTAGCTCAGCAAGTATAACAATTTCATTTGAACAATATGTTTGAATCATATGAACATATATCTTCTATAATTGAATCCATAGTTATGAAACACTATAGATAATTCAAAATAACACTTCTCTTTTCTTTAAAAATGTTTAACATGAACAACATCTGTTAAATCTTAATTTTGGTCCAAGACCTTAAGCATTTCATTCTTTCTTTAAAAAGGACAACCTGACATCAAGTTCGTAAGTCTGACATTTCTTACGAGCACATCTAGGTAATCAGTCTATGGTCCTCTAAGTTGTACAACATTACTTCATTAAACATATCCATGTTTAAATTTTTGCAACCTCACGTGCCTGTCGATTGACAACAAAACATTTGTTTATTCATACTCAGTCTTTCTTTGAAATCTGTACCAAAACAGTTGGCATAAGACAACAACATTAATAATATTTTGATAGATTATAAGGAATCCACAAAAAACATTAAGTCTAGCCAAAGGAATTTGCTTCGACTTATTTGTACATCAATCCATGCATATGATACATGAATCATAAAGCTTGTCGAAAATGAACATAGATAAGGGTTTAGAACACTTGCCTTCAGCATCTTCTAAGTTAATTCACTTCTTCTTTTGAGTCTTTATTTATTCTACAATTCATAATTATATAACATACCACATTAGGTCATAATCAATCATCAAGTATTGTCATTAACCTATCTTCCCCTTCTTCTCGGTCTAACAATCCATTTGCTTAACTAACATTCCATAGTTTAGTTAACGTTCATTACGTTTATCGTATTACTTTGTGTTTATATTCGAGTAAGCTTTCGTTAACTTTTAATCGTTAAACTTAAGGTTTTAATCACCCATTATGATGTTACTTTAAGTTTAATTAAGGTAATAATTCACCTACAATGAACTTCCCTTCCTTTATATTTATTAACTTTCTTCCCTGCCTCTTACTTAGTACTGGCGCTGCATCGCCAGTCTCCTTTACAAATGTCGCGCTGCAGCGCGACTTAGTAGTGTCTGGGATCCGGGCATGGCGCTGCAGCGCCATGTTCATAGGCTTGGTTGGCGCTGCGGCACCGGCCCTAAACCTTTGAATTTTTTTAAAATTTTCCAACTTCAATCCTTTTTGGGCTCGTAACTTAATCGTTATAAGTTGACATTGGCTCGTTCAAAAGCCATTTTCTCATATATCTTGTATTCTATGATTTCATTTTGCCATCTTATGTTTTCAAATCCATTAACACTGAATTCACAATTTAAATTCCTTATTACGCATTAGTTAAACGTTTGTGAACGTTCATAGCTTGTTTCGTCGTTTTAAGTCGAAATTCGACCATTCTTGAGTCCACAACTCTTAAATGTAAAGTTCTATGATATGTCTTCGAAAACTAAAGTTTCCAAGTTAAATGACGACTTTTGAATTTCATTCCAAGAATTTCACTATTTCGACGATTATCGTCTAATTCATAAATTTTGCCATAACTTCGTTACTTGAGATATTTACTCCGCAAAATGGATTCATTTCATCTTTCATACATCTATCATCCTAACCAAGCATATATCATCTAATCCTATACACGGTGGTTTTAAACTTGTCCATCAATAACATATGATAAATTTTTATGTGTTGTTCATTAGTTCATAATTCTATGATTATGATTCCACTTGTAGCATGGTTTATTAATGTTTAAGTCCACTAATAGCCATCCTTGTTACTCCTTACGATACATGCTCCACCAATATCCACTTCTCTATTAACACTACAATTGAAGAGATGAAGAATAATGGTCTAAGGATTCATTACCTTTATCGTTCTAACTTGATTCTTCTTTTTCTTCTTGGATTTGCAAAGGCTAGCTCTCACATTTCTCTCAATATATTTGTGCTAAGTTGTTGGTGATTTGAACAAGCAAGAAAATGACCAACAAAGCTTTCTACTTATAGAATTCCAAATTGAGGGCAAAAGGGTAAAAGAAAACCATCCCACCTCCTTACTATTCCATACTTGCCAACAAACCTTATCCTTTGCTTGGCCATCAAGTTCGCCGGCCATGTGCCCCATGGGGGACCCACTTGGGTTGCTCCATGGGTTTTTCTCACCCGTTAACCCATCGGTTCGATCCACGGGTTCGGTTCTTGGTTAGGGCTTAGGTTTATTTAACTTTGGGCCTAACGTTGGGCTTGCATTACATATCTTTGGGCCTTAACAATAATTCACTTGGGCTTGCCAAATACACAAGCAAATCCTACTAGTCCATTACAAATGGTTTAGGCTTTTAACGTATAATCATCATATTCTTCTCGTATACTAGTTCGTATAACATTCATCATATATGTCATATTACCTTTCGTATATACTTGTACAATACTTCGTATCATACTCATATTCATTACCTCGTATAATAACTTTCTTATTATATGATCATCATTTATTCGAATTTTCACTTTCCTTAACATTCTCAAACTTAGTACGCAGGTGAAAAATTGTGTTTGTCATAACTGAATTATTATTAAATAATCCATCTTTCCTTATCATTCTATAATTACATATTTCCCGGAAGTTCAAAAATAATTCCCAAGCAGAAATGGATAAATAGTGTGTTCAGAGAATTTATCGGAAAGCTTTTATTTTCGTCTTGAAAATTCAAACACCTTAATTCTATTACGTAGGCAGAATACTACGACATTAATCCACTTTTACGTTATAGAATAACCTTCATCTTGCTTACTCGTTAAAAATAACATATATTATAATTTTATTCATTATTTATTCAAATAAAACTATTTTACAAATAATCCAATTTTCTCGGTTGTTACATTCTTTCCCCCTTATAAGGATTTTGTCCCCAGAATCTCGCCATAAGTTATTCAAACAATTGAGGGTAATTCTTCTTCATCTTTTCTTCAAGTTCCCACGTTACTTCTTCGGCATCGTGATTTCTCCATACTACCTTTACCGAAGGTATAACTTTATTCACTACTAGAAAATCAATCTATAGCGACGGTCGCTACCATTGCCATATAAGCCGTCGCTGTAACTTATATTTGGCGTGAATGGTTGAGGTCTACCGCGATGGCCTGACCGTCACTGTAGAAGATATTGGCGCGAATGGTTGAGGTTTATTGCAACGGTCTTGGATGTCGCTATAGAAGTTTTTGGCGCCAATAATTGTGTCTATAGCGACGGTCCTGACCGTCAATATATCTTTTCTAGATTTTTAAAAAACATGATGTTGTTATACAATATTTCTTATTTATTTTACCTGTTAAGAAGAATAATTACATTCAACCATCCAATCTGAATATAACATTTACAACTAAAAGAATAAAACAAATTTCCAACCAAAATTACAAATTAATGTATAATATCATCTAAATATACATAACCATCTAAAATATTATTACTATGTATCAAAACAGTACATAACCAGTAGCACATTTAACATATTTTCAGTAGCATATTAACAAATTTTCATCCAAAATAGTATTACATCTAACAAATTTCCAGCAGCACATATAACATATCTCTAGCAACACGAGACATGTCACAGGTCCTCTATAGGATTATTTGATCCACTAATATCACCATTATCACTTTCTGTGGATCGATCTTATAAATTAATTATCAAGTGAACTTGTTAATCCATACAAATGGAGTGAGAGAGCAACACCTAATTGTTGGAATGAGCATTTGGAAATGACGATTTCTTCATAAATTCTGTTATGATTGATAATAGTTCATCAACTTTCCTTGCAGTATCGTCTCCTTTTTCCCGCACCTTTTTCAACTCAGCTTTTAGTTCTTGATTCTCACGTTGTACCTCATTATTTGTGTCGCGAGGCCCCCAAGTGTTTGTAGCTGTGGCACCAACTCCACCTTGTCGAAGTCTAGCATGTCGCTCCGGTTCAAGCACTTGTGCAAGTATATCATTCCGTCCTGGATTACTGGTTTCACCAGTCGATTCCTGAGTCTTCTTTAACTCAATAATTTTTTTTCTGTGAAAATTTACAAGGTAAAATATACATAACATAAATATACAAGGCAGTTCCACATAACTTAAAGAAGAGTAGCAATGTCACTGGAGTTCTAATCTTGTAATGTCGGGAGCAACTAAATGTATATCATTTTTTATGTAAAGGAGATAGTTGTAAAGCAGTAGCATGTTACAAGTAGATGAATATCATATGGAAAATTACTAAAAACAGTCTACGTCAATGGTACCATTTAAAGCATTTGAAAAATCCTATGGCTCATGTAGGAAGAAGATATCATTTTTGTCTGAGATACGAGCTAGTTTTACCTGAATGGATACAATAGAACTAGAGAACTGCATTGATAAGAAGAAACATAGTCAATGGAACCACTAACACTTAAAATTAAGTTGTTGGTATGCGTGTATTATAAAATTGTAGACCATTTCTCCAAATAAACTATAATTAGAAAAATGATTCCCAAGTTCTCCATATATTACTCTATCGCAGAAATGAGTACAAAAGATTTTAGATCATCAGTTTATTGCACTCGTACAACCTACCCTGCATATGTTTCCAATGAAAGATTAAAAAAAACCCGTAACATGTCAAGTTATAAACTTTCAATGCTCTAGTTAATTTACTTGCATGTTTAAACCTTAAAATAGATCTAGAGATGCATTTGAGATATTGTGTTATTTCATTTCACATATCACCTAAATCATTTTGTTCTATCAAATACCAAATTTTAAAAGTAATTCTAATCATACTAAAGTCTGTGGCATGCCAAAAGTGTGAGTTATTCCTATCATCCAAACCAAAAAACCGAAAAGAAATAATAGAACACTAATTATACAACAAAAGATCAAACTTTTCACCCAAAATTTGCTCAATACAGTTAAATACAATCGTCACAATTACATCACTGTTTAATAACTGTAGCATATAAGTTAAAAATATGTAGAAATGAAGGGTAAATGCTATCTTCAGAAAATAAAGAACAACAGACAAAAGATGACAACTTTCAATAAACAAATCGATGCAAGCAAATAGAGAAAGGAAATCGAGCTTTAACACATACACATATATACTAACTGATGAAAACATTCTACACCGATTAACTAAAAATATACTAACGATTAAAGCCCTAGAAATGTAAAGATACTACCAAATATAAACATTGATGATGCCTATAGGCAGCAACCCCTTTTTCCTTGCCCATTACTTCATGTCATTACATTCCCTATAATGGCCTTTTACTAATTTAAAGAGGTTACATTCATTTATAATTGAACACCAATAGCTGGGCATCTATAGCAACACAAGTGCACTGACTGAAAGCCCATGAAGAGCTCCCAGCTAATGCCACTCAAGCCCACTGCTAGTGCCTCGGCAGTAGCCCTGCTCCCTCCTGTAATTCTATAATAAAGCACACCTAGAGGGGGGTGAATAGGTGTAAATACTTAGACGTATCTACAGTGGCCAATTTTTAAAGTTTACTATAGTAGACTATAATCGGACGGTCCAACCCTGTCCGTTTTAGTTATATTCTTAACTGTTAAAAACGGACAGCTAATACCTGTCCGGATTAGTGTAAAACTTTTTCGACGCTAACAACAAAACTGCAGAATATTGAAGCTAAAAACAGAAGCAAAAAAGTAGTAAATCACACCGAGATTTTTACGTGGTTCAGTCCCTATCCTCTACTCTAGTGGCCTAATCCATGTCCAATCCCACCTAGGATTGGAGACTCACTTTATTAAAATAATATTTAGTAATTACAAAGAAAATAAAACTCCCTGTTACAATGACGATCGATTGGACACCTCTGCCCCCTTTGCACTTCTGCAACACCTCTCACCTCTGAGACTTTGATACCTTCGTTGTACAGACTGAATATTACCAAAATAAAAATCCCAAGCCAACCTAGACTTGTACTATGTTTACAATATATATGAAATAAGGAATACACGAACACTGTAAACCAAGACTAAAAGAATGATATGATGATTGATGTGTATCTTGGATAGCTTAAAGAGTTTTTGCTCAGTAGTCTTGTGTATCTCTTGAAGCCGTGTAAACAGTATATATATAAAGAAGAGAGTAACGACTATGTACCCTTCCAAATCCTCATGCAACGTCTATATCTTGTTGATTGAAATAGGAGATTCACGTTACCAAAGACAACATCAGTAGATAAGGAAATTCAGCTATGAAGAAGTCAATTAGGAATCAAATACTAGTTGAAAGAGTCCTATTAGCAATTAGCAAGATCCCTTAAAAATAACAATTACTATTTTAGCATGTGACAAAATAATAGCTCCATCAACTTTAAATAAGAATCTTTAATAAAACCAATTCCTAAAACATCTCCCAAATACGTATAAATTGGTAGCACAATATATATATACAACAGATAACACACACACACACACACACACACACACACACAAACATATATATATATATATATATATATATATATATATATATATATATATATATTAGAAGGATATAATCCCACAATTAAATATGAGAAATTTAAGGAATATTAAATATATTTTCAATCTCCTCAAAATACTCTAATTTGAATTAGTCTTCAAAGCAAATCAGGATTGGATATATATTCTATATAACAACTTAAAGTATGTGACAAAAATAACCACCTTGATTTACTCACTCCAATACAGCATTAACTTTCGTGAGTAATAACCATGACCCAATAACATAGTGATTAAACCATGCAATAACCCATGCACACTATTATATAATTGATATTTGAATAACATGACCCAACGTGATTAATCCATGCAATAACCCATGCAAACCTCATATAAATATTGTCATCATTAAAACCACAAAGTATATAAACAAACATTCTCTCCCTTTTTGATGATGACAATATATTATCTTTTAAATTTATATGCTCCCCTATCTATATGGCTCCCCCTAAATATATACATATTAAGGAGCAAAAAAAATGAATTGGATCTTGATCCAAATACCCAGTCAATTCAAATTTCAAATACCAGATATCTCTCCCCATTTGTCATTATCAAAAAAAATCATTAAGCACAAGTTGGTTAGAACATAATCATCATTACCCAAATATCTCTCCCCCGTTGTCATTGAAAAAAAAATTAGTGAGATCCTTGAATTTCACATTCTAACCACATACAGACATTCCAAGTTTTCTTCTCAAAGTGCAAAAATGCTCTTCACTTAAAGGTTTTGTAAAAATATCTGCCAATTGATGTTCAGTAGGGACAAATACTAATTTAATTAATCCTTTAGCAACATTATCTCTTAAAAAATGATGTCTCACTTCAATATGCTTAGTACGAGAATGAAGCACATGATTTTTGGAAATATCAATTGCACTAGTATTGTCACACATAATAGGCACATTTTCACATATCACATTAAAATCATGTAGAGTTTGAATCATCCATAAAATTTGGGAACAACAACTACCTGCCGCCAAATATTTACCTTCCGTAGTAGACAAGGCAACAAATGTTTATTTCTTGCTGTGCCAAGCGACAAGGCTTTGACCTAAAAATTCAAAAGCACCACTTGTGCTTTTTTTATCAACTTGGCATCCTGCATAATCTGCATCTGGATATCCAATTAGTTCAAAACTTGGAGATACAGGGTAGTATAAGCCTAAATTAATTGTACCAGATAACTATTTAAATATTCTTTTTACCGCTTTAAGATGAGATTCTTTAGGTTGAGCTTAAAATCTAGCACAAAGGCATACACTATACATAATATCTGGTCTTGATGCAGTTAAATAAAGTAAACAACCAATCATACCTCGATACATTGTCACTTCAACATCTTTACATGTAGCATCCGTAGTAAGCTTGATGGTAGTACTCATTGGTGTTGACTTTGGTTTGGTATTTTCAAAACCAAATCTCTTTAATAACTCCTTTACATACTTAGATTGGTGAATGTGAATCCCTTCATTGGATTGTTTGATTTAAAGTCCCAAAAATAGTTTAATTCCCCCATAAGGCTCATGTCAAACTTATTATGCATACCCTGGGAAAATCACTCACACAAAGAGTTAGTAGTAGCTCCAAAAATTATGTCATCCACATAATTTGAACAATTAATAAATCTTTATTTTTGGTTTTAATAAAAAGAGTAGAGTCAATGTTACCGCGATTAAAACCATTTTCTAATAAAAACTTGCTTAGTCTTTCATACCAAGCTCTTGGAGCTTGTTTTAATCTATACAAAGCCTTTTTCAATTTAAACACATGATGTAGATATTTTTCATGTTCGAAACCGGGTGGTTGATTAACATATACTTCTTCATTTAAGTAACCATTTAAAAAAGCACTTTTCACATCCATTTGATATAATTTAAATTGTCTAAAGCATGCATAGGCTAATAAGATTCTTATAGCTTCCAACCTTGCAACAGGGGCAAAAGTTTCTTCATAGTCTATACCTTCCTGTTGATTATAGCCTTGAGCTACCAATCTAGCCTTATTTCTAGTGATTATGCCATTTTCATCAAGTTTATTTTTGAAAATCTATTTTGTACCAATTATAGAAGCATCTTTAGGAGGTTTGACAAGATCCCATACCTGACACCTTTCGAATTGGTTTAATTCTTCCTGGATTGCAATAGACCAATTTTCATCTTAAACTGCTTCCTTTGCATTCTTTGGTTCTATTTGTGAAAGAAATGCGGAGAATGCACAATAATTCCTTGCTTTCCTTCTTGTGTTCATCCAAGTGTCAGGATCACATATGATCAGATTTGGTGGATGATTTCTCACTGTTCTAGATGGTTTAGGAAGCCTTGCTGTAGTCACTTGTTCGTTGGATTCAAACTATGGTATGTCACATTCTGTATCAGTGTGTTCGTCTGATTTTTCTTCTATATTGGACGGGTCTGACTGTCTATTTTTTGGTGTCTACATGTTTGAGTTTTATACTAAAACGGACAGGTTAGGCTATCTGATTTTAGTTGTATTTCTTTCTAATTCGGACGGCTTAGGCTGTCTGATTTCAACTGTCTTTCCTTATGATTCAGACTGTTTAGGCTGTCTGATTTCAGCTGTCTTTCCTTCTGATTTGGACGGTTTAGACTGACCGGATTTATCAGTTTGGCTTCCATAACTCAAATTGTTATTTCCTACAGAATCCTCATCTTTCGACATATCATAGTTAAATTCATCAAATATTACATGCACTGACTCTTCAACCTTTGACTTGTCAAGATTATAAATCCTATATGCCTTACTATGAACTGAATAACCAAGAAAAATAGCTTCGGTTGATTTTGCATCAAATTTTCCAAGATTACTATTAGTATTTAAAACAAAACATTTAGCACCAAACAGTTTAAAATAATTAATATTAGGAATCCTTTTATTTAGTAACTCATATGGTGTTTTTAATAAAATGGGTCTGATCAATACTCTATTTAGAATGTAACATGCAGTACTTACAGCCTCTGTCCAAAATCTTTTAGGAAGTTTACTTTCTTGAAGTAACATTCTTGCAGTTTCTTGGAGAGTACGATTTTTGCGTTCCACTACACCATTTTGTTGTGGTGTTCTTGGTGCAGAATATTCATGTGTAACACCTTTCTCACTGCAATATGGTATAAAGTCTTTTCCAAATTCTCCACCATGGTCACTCCAAATACCAATTAGCTTGAGGCTGTGTTTTGTTTCAACATTCTTTATATGCTTTTCAAATTCTGCAAAAGCTTGATCTTTAGTTTTCAAAAATAAAACCCATGTAAATCTTGAAAAAGTCATCAACAATAACAAAAGCATAATGATTATTTCCTAAGTTAGCATATCTCTCGGGTCCAAACAAATCAAGATGCAATAATTGAAGAGGTAAAGAAGTTGATACCTGATTTTTGCTGATAAAGGAATTTCTTGCTTGCTTACCTAACTGACATGCATTACAAATCCCTATCTTTTCATATTTTAGCTTTGGCAATCCTTTGACAAGGTTCTTGGTAGCTAATTTGTTAATCAATTCCATATGCACATGTCCTAACCTTCTATGCCAAAGAATAGTTTGATCTTGAATAGCAGTAAGGCAAATATATTGATTTTGATTTTCAAAATTAATTGTATAAATATTACCTTCCCCTTGAGCAATTTAAGGAATATTGTGAGAAGCATGAATAATTGCACATTTATCTTTTTCAAAAATTACTTTATGTCCACTATCCATTAATTGACTTACACTAATTAAATTATATTTTAATCCTTCAACACAATGAACATTATTAATGAAAATCTTACCATTTCTAATTTTACCTTTACCGACGATTTGGCATGTGGTGTAATCTCTAAAGGTAACAGTTCCTCCCTTCTTAGTAGTTAATGAGATGAATTTAGCACTATCACCCGTCATGTGTCTAGAACACCCACTGTCTAGCACCCATTTATGTGATGGTACTTTAGCTTTAAAACACATCTACAAAACAAAGAAGTAGCTCATCGTTTTGGAACCCAAATCTGTTTGGGCCCAGTATTGTTAGTAGCAATTAAATCTCTTTTCTTTACCCAAACTTATTTTATTTTAATTTTGTTACAGTTTGTATCAAAATGTCCTTTTAAACCACAATTTTTGCGAGTAACAAAAGGTGAGCAATAAAGAGGCTTGTTCCTTGGTTTATTATTTATTAATCTAATTTTATTAGTTGTGTTTGTAATGTTCTTAACAGGATTGTATCCTATTCCTTGTTTATCTAGACTTGACCTTTGAGCACATAACATTATATTTATATTCTCTTCCCCTTGAACAAATTTTGCAAGATCCTTTTTCAATGAAATTATTTCCTCCTCATTATTATTTTGAATGTTTAATATTTTTCCATCATTAAATGCGTCAATACAAATATATCTCATTTTCAAACATTCTTTTAAAACATTATTTTCCTTTTTAAGATCATTAAATTCTTCATTTAATTTGTTTGCACGATTATATAGAATTTTATTATAGTTATCAAGATAATCAATTTTAGCATTTAACTTAGATACTTCACTTGATGTGCAATCTTTAACTATTTCTTGTTTTTCTTCAATTAATGTTTCTACCTCTTTCATTAAATCATTTATCCAATTTTTTAAATGAACATTTTTCACTTTAATACGAATATTTTCATTTTTTAAAACTTGATAATCAGAAATAGTAATATCACCAAGTTCAGAGTTTACCTCAGATGATTCTTGATTGCATAATCCAATGAAACACAATTGAGTAGTTTCATCTTCTTCCTCGTCATGATTGGACTCATTATCACTCCATGTCATTAACGCCTTTCCTTTTGAATTGTTTGCTTTGTTCTTCCTTTTTAATTGGAAACAGTCTCTCTTGAAATGTCCGGGCCTTCCACATTCAAAACAGTTATCTTCTTGTGGCTTTTGCTTGGCGTCTTTCTTGTTGTTGAATGTCTTGCCTTGAAACTTTGATTTATTCTTATTTCTAATTAGCTCTCTCAATTTTCGGGACATCATAGCTATTTCTTCATCGGAGTCTTCATCATCATCTTCTATGTAGCTTTGAAGACCTAAGGTCTTCCTTTTAGGTCCTTCATCTTCTTCATCATACCTCTTTAGTTGGCTTTCAAATTCTTCAAGTTCTCCAAACAAAGTTAGAGTTTCCATCGTACTGATTGTAGTTTAGTCTTAAAGAGTTGTAACTTTTGGTGTGAACCGTTTAGGCATGACTCTAAGTATCTTTCTATTTATCTCCCTTTGATCAATTTTTCGGCCGAGCATGCTTAGAGAGTTCATAAGAGTGAGGAATCTAGCCTGAGCTTCTTTGATGGATTCATTCTTCTTTAACCTGAAAAGTTCATATTCTTGCATTAGCATACTTAATTTTACTTATTTTACCTTTGTAGTTCCCTCATGGCTTATGACGATTGTATCCCATATTTCTTTAGCAGTTGTGCATGCAGAAACTTTGTCAATTTCAACTTGAATCATCCCACTTAGCAGCGTGTTCATGGCTTTGGAGTCGGAGGAGACCATGTACGATTCGTTTGAATCCATTTCCAAGAGAGTCTTCGATTTTCCATCATCATGTCTTGGAATGACAGGGCCATTTTCAACAACCCACCATTCCCGTGGGTTTCGTTTCAGATAAATCATCATTCTAAACTTCCAAAAGTTGAAGTTTTCACTTCCGAGCAACAAAGGTGGTCGGCTTGTGGATTGACCTTCTTGAAAATTGAGGTGTGCCATAGGATCTTTCCCTACGACCTGTAAAGATCAATATTAGTAGAGCCTTGCTTTGATACCAAATGTAATTCTATAATAAAGCACACCTAAAGGGAGGGTGAATAGGTGTAAATACTTAGACGTATCTACAGTGGCCAATTTTTAAAGTTTACTATAGCAGACTATAATCGGACGGTCTAGCTATATTCTTAACTGTTAAAAATGGACAGCTAATATTTGTCCGGATTAGTGTAAAACTTTTTCGACGCAAACAACAAAACTGCAGAATATTGAAGCTAAAAATAGAAGCAAAAAAGTAGTAAATCATACCGAGATTTTTACGTGGTTCAGCCCCTATCCTCTACTCTAGTGGCCTAATCCACGTCTAATCCCAACTAGGATTGGAGACTCACTTTATTAAAATAATATTTAGCAATTATAAAGACAATAAAACTCCTTGTTACAACAACGATCGATTGGACACCTCTGCCCCCTTTGCACCTCTGCAACACCTCTCACCTCTGAGACTTTGATACCTTCGTTGTACAGACTGAATATTACTAAAATAAAAATTCCAAGCCAACCTAGACTTGTACTATGTTTACAACATATATGAAATCAGGAATACACGAACACTGTAAACCAAGACTAAAAGAATGATATGATGATTGATGTGTATCTTGGATAGCTTGAAGAGTTTCTACTCAGTAGTCTTGTGTATCTCTTGAAGTCGTGTAAACAGTATATATATAAAGAAGAGAGTAACGGCTATGTACCCTTCCAAATCCTCCTGCAACGTCTATATCTTTTTGATTGAAATAGGAGATCCACGTTACCAAAGACAACATTAGTAGATAAGGAAATTCAGCTATGAAGAAGTCAATTAGGAATCAAATACTAGTTGAAAGAGTCCTATTAGCAATTAGCAAGATCCCTTTAAAATAGCAATTACTGTTTTAGCATGTGACAAAATAATAGCTCCATCAACTTTAAATAAGAATCCTTAATAAAACCAATTCCTAAAACATCTCCCAAATACGTATAAATTGGTAGCACAATATATATATATATATATACAATAGATAACACACACACACACACACACACACACACACACACACACACATATATATATATATATATATATATATATATATATATATATATATTAGAAGGATATAATCCCACAATTAAATATGAGAAATTTAAGGAATATTAAATATATTTTCAATCTCCTTAAAATACTCCAATTTGAATTAGTCTTCAAAGCAAATCAGGATTGGATATATATTCTATATAACAACTTAAAGCATGTGACAAAAATAACCACCTTGATTTACTCACTCCAATACAGCATTAACTTTCGTGAGTAATAACAATGACCCAATAACATAGTGATTAATCCATGCAATAACCCATGCACACTATTATATAATTGATATTTGAATAACATGACCCAACGTGATTAATCCATGCAATAACCCATGCAAAGCTCATATAAATATTGTCATCATTAAAACCACAAAGTATATAAACCAACACCTCCTTCTTTAGTTTCTAAACTTCAATCCATACATTATAATATGCTACATTTTGGAGACAAGGTAGTTAACATACTCCCCTATTTAAACAAAATACTAAAAAATTTATATAAGCTACTTCACCACGTCGACTGAGAGCTTAAATGAGAGCCCCCAGCCATGCCTGCTGCATCTGTTGTTGTCAAGGACAGTAGCCCTGCACCCTGCTCAGCCCTTACTTTTATCAATTTTGTAACCTTTGATACACCATTTCATTTGTACAAAAGTTTTAGTATGATGAAGATATTATAGCAGCCTATTTAAGAAAAATATTAGGAGATTACTTTGGGTTCTTCAAGCTACCCAAAACAGTGTGTAAAAGTAGCTTGATATACTAAATTCTAACATTTAATTTTAGCTTAAAAATTGCTTTTTGTTTCCATTTAATATGTCAAAACACTTTACTTATCATCATATATGGTGTACATATCTAGTCCAAGCTTTAGTTTTTCTTATTACATGATTTTTAGCCGAAACAGTTCATAGAGGACTTTTGACAAACACTATACGTGCATTGTTTTGTAACACTTGTGTCATATCTATTTGTTTATGTTACAATCCCATTTTAGCTCCCTTATGTCTCAACACAACCAACCTATCTCCTTTGTAGTTATCACAGTTCAATCATAGCCACAGTTATCAATTACAACCGCCTTTCTGCTGCTGCTCGTTGGATTTCGCTCCCCAACTCAAATTACAAATTCATCTCTTATCTTCCTTCCTTATTTTCAATCGAAGCTCAGGAGAATATATACACACATGGAAAAACAACAAGACAATAAAGAATAAAGAGTTAAAAGACCCCATTGTTTGAGGATTGATAAATACGTACCACATTCGAGGATGCTTCTGGTAAAATTGAGTTATTACTTTGAGTGTGGGACTGTATATACATATCTGCTCGATCAATCTCTTATTTATTTATTTGGTACTACAAATAAAATAAAAAATAGTACATAATTTAAGAAATACTCTATTCATAGAAGTCTAATACACGATTAACCACAAAAAATATTGAAATAACATCAAATATTACTAATTCATGCTTCTTTTTTGGAATTGATTTAGTGCCCAACATATGACCTACGAACAAAATTTTTTGATTTTCACAATTTTTTGTTGCTATATCCTGCATTGCATGTATTTATAAATTAATAATAATATATAACAATAACTAAGAATTGATGATACATAAAATTAGAATAAACACAACCTGTGCATCATCAGTTAGCCAATAATCAACCAACGCAACCCATTGATTATGATTTACTCGATCATTGTTGATTGTATTTGCTATAGATTTGGCACGGTCACCATGCACAAAATTATTACTCTTTAAGTTAGACTTCCAATATCTCCACCTATTGTTCATGATAGTCATCAGTTTTCTTTTAGCATTTGGGTGCTCTGTGGTAAATCGTTTTTACAACAAACAAATTTACACTTATATTAAATTACCTTCAAAGTGCTTAATGTCAAATTCTATAAAATTCTATGATTAATAACCTGAATTTCATCCCAAGCCCTTATCATGTTAGCCTCTGTCATATTGGACCATGTTGGAGAACTTATTGGAAACAATTATCCATTGCGAGCAAGACACCCAAGAAAGGTTGTTAACTTATTGGCGTCTCCCCCAACAGGTTGACCATTTGCATCATAAATTACTTTCTTGGGTGCATCGATATTTGACCATAACTTTGCTCCCATCGTTGGCCCATGCTTCCTCTTAGGTCAAGAACCTAAAAGAGAGAAAGAATCAAGATATATGAACTAAAAGGAATTACAAATAAATGTGACTGAAATGTAAGGTCAGGTGTGAACTAAGCAATGAAAGATGTCCTCGCACAAAATTAAAAAATAAGCAATGAAACTGCCCAAAACCAGCACTATGGTTAACTGCCCAAAATCTTGTATAATTTAGTCCATATACTATACTTTAAACAATTAATTGCAAACTTCAAAGTAACTGAAACAGTCATGCTGCTACAGTTCTCATTATAAACTTATCCTTGTACAAAACTGTAGTAGTCTTCTAAATTACAAAGCATCAAAGTGCATGGGGTTGGGGGGTAAGAGAGATTGCAATGTAATTTTTCAAGGGTGGGAGGTTCTCTGCAAAAGGAGAAATCTATATCATTGATAATACTCTATCTTTGCTTTCTAAAAAAATATATATCATCAGTGTACTTTAGTATATTTCTTTGTTTTATTCTTAAAGGATATTTAAACCATTAAGTAGCAGGTAAGCTGTATTTCCTTTTGACTGGAAATTCTCATTATCTAAATATTAAAGTTACCCAAAGGCTATCAGTTAAGAAAGCAAGGCATGTAATTAATCAAGTTTTGTTATACATAAGTCATGAAAATGATTTTCAGTAAGATTTAATGCAAACACTAACAACCGACAGTTAATAAGTATCTCTTAAGACATCTGATTCTTTATATCACAAGGCATGCAAATGGATCAATTCCATTTAATGTCCTTAAATACACAATAAAGTAAGCAATTTCAACCTGATTATTGTATTAAATGTTATGCAAAATGAGATGATAAACGCAAAAACAAATCGAAGAAAAAAACAGTTGAAGATGTATTGTTTTTCATCCACTACCTTCTTATGCAGTGCCACTACAGTTATAGTTCTTGTGGACTTGGTTCAAATTTCAACTTACAAGAACCCAATTGAAGGTGAAACCCTTTGTAGAGCTAAATCATAACCCAATATTCATATAATACATAATATATATATATATATATATATATATATATTTATATATATATATAGAGAGACAGAGAGAGAGAGAGGAAGAGAGAGGGAGAGAGATGGTGAGAGAGATTTTCTCAAACTTAATTTTATGTTCTGATTAATTAGTCCAGATTTGGCTTATCATGCTCACTTGGGTTATTGGACAAATCGTCTCCCATATGGTTCTTTCTGGAAAATTGCATGGTAAGGAAGCTACCAAATTTTGAACCTAAAACAAATAATGAGTCAAGACAAACCCAACAGTAGCAGTAATACAATTCTGCTGCCAAAATAACAACATCATCTAGCTAACCAACTAGCAGCATCAGCATCAAACAAATTTCCCAACTCAGATAGGCATTCCCTGACCATAGCAGCAGTAGGATCACAAGATTTATGGCCAACCACTGCAGTAGAGATCGCCCCAACAACCTATATTCTGAAGGCCTCACCCACAACGTCAAGAATTTGAAAGCAGCAAGACATCCACTACAAAGACTGAATGACAGAACTGAACCACCCACACACACATCGGCAACAACATACCAAAGCAGATATACCCAACAACAAATAATTAGCATGTTCGTGGCAAAATATATTAACCCAACTTAATAAAGAGATCCCCATCAAGATATAGAAAACAGAATTACAAAACAAGGTGAATGTATTTGGCTTTAACTCTTTGAAATTTAGTATAGGAATGCAACCTACATTTAATAATATTTAAGATATTTTTCACTATGGTCCTAGCAGGAGAGGGAGGGTTTTCATAAAGCCTAGCATTACGATTTTTGCCAAATGTTATAGACAACCACAACAAGGCAAGATGCAACATATGGAATTGGACTTTGTTACTAGAGCTAGAGCCAAGGAACCTTGTGATATCCGACCAAACAAGTTTTTAGGCTTTGTATAAGAAACTCAAGAGTCCAGAGAAAACAAGTGCTAATATCCATATAATAGTCCCTACTTTTCAATACAAGCATTATCACTTCATGTCTGTGCTATATAGACTATATTTAAGGTTTAAATCACAAGGGTGCAGGGCTTTAAGATTTTGGTTCAAGAGAATCTATCCACACTTTCACTTACAAAATATAGAACAGATTTGATCAAATAAAGCCATGTAAAAGAAAAAGAAGAGTGTAAAAGTTGCCATTCAAGTGAAAAAAAAGAAGAGTGTAAAAGTTGCCTTCATGACAATGAAAGTATAAGTGTAGCTATATGCATGGTACCTTCAACATTCTCATGAATACTTTCCTCCTCTACATGTGGTTCATCGTCATGGATCTCATTATCTTCATTTTCATTAATTTTTGGGCCATTGGAACAGTTACCACGAGATCTAGACGTTTTATTTGAAGCCATTAAAGCAACCTGAGAAACAAAAATATGAATTCAGAATAATAAAGAATATCAATTCATAATTGATAGATCAGTTTTTAGAGGTTAGCATTAATAAAGAATTATATAAGAAAAGGCAGGCAAGTTGAGCAAATTATATAATCACTAAGCAAGTTAAACTTAATGTGTTACTTCTTTGTAGGAGATAGGCACTAACTCTGGTTATATTGATTTATTTGATGTAGAAAGTTCTACTAGACAAACTTGAAGTAGAGTTTTGAAACTTGATAACAAGGTTAGGTTTATTCTTGGGGTTGTAGAAGGCAAAATCACAGTGAGCAATAGGAAGATAGCTGATCTTTTCCTTGAGTTAAATCTCTTTTTTTTAATAACACAAATCAAGGAAAAGGTCAGCTCTCTTCCTATTGTTCACTGTGATTTTTCCTTCTACAACCCCAAGAATAAACCTAACCTTGTTATCAAGTTTAAAAACTCTACTTCAAGATTGTCCAGTAAAATTTTTTTGCATCAAATAAATCAATATAACCAGAGTTAGTGCCTATCTCTTACAAAGAAGTAGCACAGTAAGTTTAAGAAATTAGTGATAATATAATTTGCTCAACTTGCCTTCTTTTTCTTGTAAAGTTCAAGCCTCACAAGAATTATATAAGAACCACATACTGTACATCCAAAGCTTGTGCCAAGATTAGGAGGCATCATAATCTGCTTCCAGTTTCCAAGTTCCACTTATATTGTAACTGTTCATCTTCTAATATGTAAACTTCATATACATATAGAACTACTTATTCAACCAGAGGTCATGAAGAGCAGAGATGACCAAGGAGCATCAAGATATAATATCAGAAACAAAATATATTATACTAATACATAAGATAGTCTAGATATTTGATAATAGTACAAGGAGCACCAAGATATAATATCAGAAAAAGAAGATATTATACTAATACATAAGATAGTCTAGATATTATACTAATACATAAGATAATCTAGATATTTGCTAATAGTACAAGGAGCACCAAGATATAAAATCAGAAATAGAAGATATTATACTAATACATAAGATAGTCTAGATACTATACTAATACATAAGATAGTCTTGATATTATACTAATACATAAGATAGTCTAGATATTTGTTAATAGTACAAGGAGCACCAAGATATAATATCAAAAACAGATCTATCAAAGTGTAACAGTTTCTCTTTTGGAGAAAATGGACAATGTGTAACAAGACAGATCTATCAATTGTGACGTTTATCCTCTTCATTCTTCCTCGTCTTCATTTTTCTCACTATCACCCTCAACTTCATCTTAGGGACCATCATCTTCTCCTTCATATTCGTATTCGTCTTCGTCTTCGTCTTCGTCTTAATCTCCATTCTCATCTTCATCTTCATCAACAATATTTTCAATCATTCGTCTTTTGAAACGAGATGCATCAATTTAAGATCCTATTTTTCGCGTACTTTTAAGTCTTTTTCGTCCATTTTCAGCTAATTCAGCATCAACATCATTCCTAACCCAATTTATGTTTTCAATATCAACTTCTGCAACTGTAACGACTGAGAAATTCGGATCCATTGTAAAATAATTTTATTTAATTAAATAATGAAAAAAATTATATTATTTGATTTATTATGTGTTAAATAAAATGAATGTCGTTCTATAACCTAAAAACGTCGGAAAGTCGTAGTATTTTAATTACGTGAATGAATTAAAGTGTTTGAATTTCCAAGACGAAAATAAAAGATGTTCGAGAAATTTTCTGAAAAATACTATTCATCGATTTCTGCTTAGGAATTATTTTTGAACTTTCAAGAAATACGTAATGATAGAATATTGAGGTGAGACAGATTATGTAATAATAATTTAAGTATGGAAAACGTAATTTTTCGCACGTGGACTTAATTTGAGATCGTTAGGAAAATTAAAGCGTTAAGAAGTTATTGTAATATTCGTAGGATACGTATGTATTGTACGAGGAATGAATACTAGTATGATACGAGGTATTATACGAGTATGTATGAATGATGGTATATCGTATATTATGAATTAGTATACGAGTTAGAATACGAGAATAATACATAACCAATACGTATAGGGCTTTAAGCCTAAGGAAATGGACTTGTAGGATTATTTAGCAATTGAATAGTACAATAGAAGTTAAATTGCAAGCCCAAGATTATATGATAGTAAGCCCAAGTGGTTGTTAAGGTAAAGCCCTAATCAAATTAATGCAAGCCCAAAGCTTAAGTTAAGCTAATTAAACCTAAGCCCAAAGTAATGATCCAATGGGTTGGGGTGATCCACGGGGCAACCCATGATAATGTGGTTGAACTTGGAGAATAAGAACTTTATGCAGTGGGCAAGAAATTAGTGTAATAACCAAGTTTACTTAGTTATT
Source organism: Panax notoginseng (assembly GCA_016801055.1). Lineage (NCBI taxonomy): Eukaryota > Viridiplantae > Streptophyta > Magnoliopsida > Apiales > Araliaceae > Panax > Panax notoginseng. The sequence goes on from CM029014.1 coordinate 179,687,595, forward strand.
AAGTATTGAATAGTAAGGAGATTTGTTAAGGAGGTGGAATGACCTAATGTCTATTTTACCCTAACTTAGGAAATCCTATAAATAGAGAAAGAGTTAGCTCATTAGTTGTTTGTTAACTTTCATCTAACATAATACAACTTAAGTGCTAGAGAGAATAAGCACATACAAGTTAGACTTTCAATTGTTTCAAGAAGAAGAAAAGCTAGTTCATCAAGGGTAAGACTCTTGTCCAATAATCTTCCATCTCTTCCATAGTAGCTTGATAGAGAAGTGATGGTACATGTATATTAAGAAGTGAAGAAATTGATTAATCAATGGACTTAAGTCATATAATTCATAAACAAGTAATTCAAACTTAGATAAGTTATGAACTTATGATGAACATATATGAACTTGTTATATACTTACATAAATGAAGTTAATATGTTAATGAGATGTAAGAATGATGGTTAGAAGACATAACTCATTGTAAGTCATGAGAAACAAAACTATAAGTAATTTATACTTTGGCAAGTTATAAACTCACGAAGAACATGTAATGACTTAACATGAAAATAAGTTGATGTAATATGCAAGTAGAGATGTCTATTTGATGGATTGAATCCATTTGGAACAATGAACAAATCATAAGTAATGAGGTTATGCCGTAATTCTCACGATTGGACGATAATCGTCGAATTCATGAAATTCTCAGAATAAAAGTTGGATTTTGTTATATAGCTCGGAGATGATGGTTTTTGATGGAGACAAGCCCTATTTGGCATTATAGAGTTGCAGACTCAAAAATGATCGAATTCTGACTTAGAATGAAGAAATGAGCGTTGAATGTTCACAAGCGTTGAACGTTCACGAACGTTTGTCGTTTTCGTTAAAAATAAACCAATAGGTGAATTTTGAGTTAACGAAGTCGAAAATATAAAATTCTTGCATGAACATGTAGAGTATGTGATTTATGAACTATCGGCTTTTGAACGAGCCATCACGACTTAAGTAAGAGAAGTTGTGACACCCCCAAATTCGGGTACTTCATTCTCTCAAGATTTGGTGTTCACTTTGATAAAAACATTCATGTCTAACTACCCAATCATAAAAAAGTTCAACAATAAACCTTCTCATTAAAGGATTACATTAATGAAAAACTTCCAGGTTATCTAACCTTCAAATACGAACATCATATATGGAAAAATTAAATAACTTCATTACAATAATTAAAAATAAAGTCTCACAACAAAATGTCAACATGTTTACAAGTTTTCAATACTTGTTCATCTTTTCTTTCCCTTTACTGGTGCTAGGTACATCGACCTTCTCAACTTTAGTTGTAATATTTATATAAGCAAGAGTGAGCAAACAATTCTCACTTGAAACAATAATGAATAAAACTTTACAATAATTGCCAAATAATAGGCTCAATAGAACTGAAAAATAGGTTCTATAAATGATAATCAAAATCTGAATCATATATCTGAGGGTCATAAGACCACGAACTATGTCCATAGTTACAAGTAATCTTTCAACTTAAACTTTAACAGTCATAAGACTATAGGGACTCCTCGTACTTAGGGGGATCAGCCCTTCGTACAATGTATTGTGCACAAATATTTCAACGCTATGCGTAAATTATCCCCTATAATAGGGTTGTTCATCTCAGCATTTAGAATACAAGTCTGTCCTAAAGTAAGTTTGGTTTGGATACGTTTCAAGGTAATTTGGAATTCAACGAACATCAACTAAGGAGTTGTTGAATAAAAAGGTAATAACATTATGTTATGGAATAAATCATAAGTGAATCAACATCGTATACTAAGTTCATTCTTTAGGAATAATCTAATAGCACAAGCATTGAATAACATAACATACCTTGCTTGAACAATATTAAGGTAAGGTTATTTAGAATTAAGTACTCAGCATGCATAAAAAATAGTAAATTGAACGATAAACTTGTTCAACAGTAATATATCAATATGTAGAAACTTGCATGTCAAATAACAAGTTAAAGTTTAGAGAAACTTGCTCAATATCAAGAATAAGGTTTAGGAAACTTGCTCAACGAAACAAGTTAAAAATAAGAATAATTTGCTCAATATAATCTAGATAGGGTAAGGAAACTTGCCTTGTGTGTAGGCTAAACCGTAATAATTCAATTTACAATATCCTATACACATATCATCATGACATAATTAGTCATTACAAATACTCTATATTTAAATAAGTACTTATTTCATGTATGGTTTGATTTTTAACCACATAGTTAAGTTACATCAATAACATAATAATAACACTCGTTAGGTATTAATAACATGTTCGTTCTTAGCACTATAATACCACAATAACACAATTACATTTTTTAACAGATATAATATTGCATTATATTAGCATTTACAGAATTCGTACAAAAGAAAAATCATTCCTATCCCTACTACTAACCAACGCTGCGGCGCCACAGTTTGTACTGTGGGCGGCGCTGGGGCGCAAATCACAGGCCACTGGCCGGCGCTGCGGCGCGAAGTTAGCGCTGTGGCACTGACTTTGGAGCTGCGGCGTAGGGTTTAGGGTTGCGACACTGATTTTGGCGCTGAGGCGCCGAACTTACAGAACCGACCACGAACAATAGAACCAAGCTAATTTTGTTGCTGTGTCTAAATTTCTAACACCAATTTATCAAGTATAACTTACACATAAACGTTACCCATCATACAAATACTAATTTAAAATAACTAAACAACAACTTTTGAAAAATTAAACCTTTGAATGCCATGTTTTTAAACTAAAACTCCATTTTTGACATTGTTGAACACAATGAACACTCTAACCACAATTATACAACAAATTGATTCCTTTGAACTAAGTTCTTTTTATTTCTTAACAATTAACATATTCAAGGTTCAATTTCACAATTAGCTCACAATCAAATATAAATTTTAGTACTCCTACAAGACATGTTCATACATTTATTCATTGTAAAAATCAATTCCTTTCTTGCAGACATAATTTAGTATACAATCACATGTATATACACATATACATGCTAGTTATAATATTACAATAACATATACACATAATTTCATAACCAATTATAAAGACATGGTTTACAGAAAATTTTATAAAGACTTTATACTACAGTGAAACTCAAGAACACAAAAACTTAGGAATTATACTGTAAAACATATATACGTACATATGATATAAAGGTTATGTAATATACCTTCTCTTGCTTAATCCTTTTGTTCACCACAGATAATTGTTTGAAAGTCTTAGGAATTCTCTCTTAGGCTCTCTATTTTTCTCTGACAATTTCCCTTTTCTTCTTAGGCTCAGCCTTTAAGTCTAATACACTATACATAAAATAAACTCAACGCAAACACCCAAACGTCTAAAACCGACGTTATAATAAATATACTAATAAGTTATCAGTTACCAAAATTTATATATATATATATATATATATATATATATATATATATATATATATATTGATTTAAAACAACTAAACAACAACTTCAGAAAATTAAAATCCTTGAATGCCATGTTTTAAATCAACAACTTCATTTTTGACATTGTTGAAAAAAATTAACACTGTGATCTCAATTATACACCAAATTAATTCATTCAAACTAAATTCTCTTCGTTTCTTACCGAATTAACATATTCCAGACTCAATTTATCTATTAGTTTACAATCAACCACCAATTTTTGTACTCCTACAAGCCATGTTCATACACATATTCACCGTAAAACTATTTTTCTTGTTTTTGAACATAAAAAAAGTAATTGGTATACTAAATCCTTATCATCCTTATATAGATGCTAGTTCTAACATCACAATTACACATACACATAATTTATTAACAAATCATCAAAATTTGGATTACATACAATTTTGGAAACAACTTTATTTTACAATGAATCTCAAGAACACATAAACTTTTCATACATAGGGATTAAAGCTTTTGGAAATTAGAATTATACCTTTTCTTGCTTGGTTAACCCTTGTTAGAAGACAAAGTGTTTGCAATTCACAGAACTTTTCACTCCTCTCAAACTCTCTCTAGTTATTCTTTGTAAACTTTCTTCTCTTTTCTATTCTCATGCGTAAGCCACAATTTTTAACAACGTAAAATAAAACAAACACAAGAATAAAAATGGACAAGTAACTAATATCCCTACTAAATATGATAACTAAAGGTTAAATATAGTCAATTGAACATGAATGAAATGATGATGATGTAAACTATAACGGCAAGCTGGAACCAATAGTAACAAATCTAATACGTAATTAGATTGAGAAGAAGGGTAAGATTCTTTAGGAACTATATATGTCATTCATGACCTAATGTGGTGTGTTATGTGGTTATGTGTTGTAGAGACCGTAAAGACTGAAAGGAAAAGTAATTATACTGTAGCAGATGCTGAAGGCAAGTTTTTCTTAAACGCTTGTCTAACCTTCGTGTTAGTCAGGTTTTCAGTGATTCATGTTATGAGACGCATGAATTATTTTATGAAAAGGTCGATGCCAGTTTTAACTCGGCTAGACTAATCTTAAAGATTGATTGATTTATTTGCAAGTCTTTCAATATAGAATTGTTGACGCTATCCTATACCAAGTATTTGGTACGGATTCAAAGGTAAGTTTGTCTATGAACAAACAAATGTATTTTCATCGATTATTCGATGGGCACATGAGGTTGCCAAAACTTAAACGTACATACGTTTAAAGGATGTAGTGTTTATCAACATAGAGTACTATAGGCTGATCACCTAAAAGTGCTCGTAAGCTATGTCGGACTTACGGACTTAGTGTCGGGTTGTCCTTTTCAAAGAAATTATGAAACGCTCATGGTCTTGGACCAGAATTAATGTTTTACTGAATATGGTCATTATAAAACATTTTGAAGGAAAAGAAGTGCTATTTTGAATTATCGACAGTACTTCGTAACTATTATCCAGTTATTGAAGATATATGATTCCTATGTTTCAAGCATGTTGTTTAAATGAAATTGTTGTACTTGTTGAGCTTGTTATGCTCACTCTTGCTTGAACCATATGAATGCAGCTAAGGACAAGCGAACTTAGGTTTTCAGTAGAGATAAAGGCAAGGCGAAGAGGAATGATTAGTTTATATTGTAATAGACTAGTAAGTATATGTATTATATTATGATGAACAAAGAATGTAATGGTTTAAGAACCTGGGAACGAGATTTATTATTAGTAATGCAATAAGAATGTCGTTGGTACACACATTTTGATGTCGTTTCAGTAAAATAAATGTACAGTTATGAGTACCGTGTAGCACCAATTGTCGGGTTAGAAGATACCTGAATTTGGGTGCGCCACAGATCCCCCTTCCGGTTGATTCACGTTAGCTTCTTGATTTTTTTGTCTCCTTCTTGGCGGCATCTTTACGTTAAAATGAATAACACTTCATTATTACTTTCTTCCTATTAATTATTCATTATTCATTCATAACCAATAATTCAAAATCATTGCACACCATGTTCAATAAAGGCTTATATTGATATGCTTATTCCTTTGTAGTATAATACTACATCGTTCATCGTTACACAACCTTGGCTGATTATATTACTTTCCTACAATTACTTTCCAAAAATTATTATTTACGAACGACTACCCTTTAATTATACAAAAGAGGGTTTTACGTCACTACATAGTTACACCATATTTACATATCTAACTCTACTCTAGTTACTATCTAGATTACATTTACCAAATGGTATTCTCATAATATGTATTGGCAAGATTGGCTATCACATCTCGATTGATAGTATGCTAAGTCTGCCATGCCTCCATAGGATACTCAACAACTTGCCGCTAATAATCCTCGTGAGAACTCCTATGAATATAAGACATTCTACAAATCTTTTACTTTTTAGCCTTTAGCTCCTGTTTAAGCTCAAAGACTTCATGTTTTAGCTCATGGACCTTGTCCTTTGCTAAAACCTTCTCATCATGCTCTTCCTCCCACAACAACTCCATGTCATTCTTTTTTGCCAAGATGTCATGAATCTCCTTCTTCAATTCTTTCACCTCTTTCTCCAACTGGATATTCCTATCCAATACCATCATGAATAACGCTTTCATTGACTCCCCCGGAGTCATCTCCTCTGTAGGTACTACCGTATTAAATGATAACACCTCCACCTCCTCCTCTGACATACCATCAAACAAGGATGTAAATCCTAAGTTCTCAGAATCTTCAAAATCCACCACCACCACTAGAAACTCAGCTACGGGTGTCGGTAAAATCTCTACCTGATTCACAGACTCTTCACTAACCACATGTATATCTCTATGCATCATGTTATCTCCTGACATCTACAATAAAACAAATTATTTTGATTAGTACACATCATTAGAATATTATAAACATATATAACATTAATGAATTTTTAGTGTTAACTTCATCTTTTACTTCTTTAACTCTTTTTAAGGTTATGGCTTAAGTTTCTCCCCCCCTCCCCTTAAGTTTTATAACCTACAACTCTAATACCAACCTGTGACACCCCCAAATAGAATTATTGTCGGAGTTAAAAAACGACAAAACTATCTTTTTATAAAAATAACGGCAAAAGTTTTACCGTTAACTGTTGAATTACCCGTTGATAAAAGTACAGTAATACGCGTGGTTGTATAGTAGCACACGGTATTGTACAGTATCTTTAATTATTGATTTTTACGTAAGAAGGCACTACTCAATAATTGTTACAGTAATTACTGTTCAATATTTTTTTTTACGGATTCAATAATTGCTGCGTTGATATTTTATATTATTATAGTTTCAATAATGGTCACTGCACAATATTTTCCATTATCGAATCAGTAATTCATATTATTTGAATAATATTATTAGATAGCATTTCTGGCAATGTCTAAGTAAGTTATGTCTAGGAAAGGGGTTTGGTCACCTAATTGCGCGCTAATAAGAAACAATCCTTATCAGAAAGCCCCCTCTTTCTTGGGAATGACCTAGTTGTCATAATTATGATTCTATAATATTATTTATGAATAATTAATTATTAATTTATATGGTAAAGAAATATTTATTTTATGTGGATATAAATAATGGATAGAGAAATATTTATTTTGCATGGATATAAATGAAGGAATTTAACATGAGATAATTGTTGAAAGTTTGACATATTTTCTGTGGAATTACAATTATATCTCAGATAAAATATTCATTTAAATATATTATTATAATATATTATAATTATTTAAATAATATTATTATTATAATATATATTTAAGCATGTGAGAAAAGAGGTGAACAAGTTTGTTTGAAATTCTTATTTTTCAAATTGAGTGTGCAAGTTTATTATTACGTTCACTCCTTTCCAAGTGAGGAATTTTCTCCTGCAAAGTTTTGTTGCAAAAGTGTGGGCCCCCCACTATTGCAAAATGTGAATTGCCTCCAAAGCTTTAATTGTTTCAAAGTATGGCCCAAGGAAGAATGGGTTAAAGTTAGGCATGTACAGAAAGATTAGGCAGAGAAAAAATTTGGCAGAGTTAGGCATATTCATTTAACTTTTCTCCCTCCGTTGCACTATAAAAGGATGGTTACCCCTCCTTCCTCACCACACCATTTCAATATCAGAAATTCTTATTCTATAGTATTGTGAGTATTTTCTTAAGTATAAGGATACTTTGAGTGTAGTTTTTCTGCAAGATTTTCTTAGAATAATATCCGATATTCCAGTCAAATCCAGTTTCTACTAAGGTAAAGGATATTATTTTATTTCAATACTCATAAGAAATGTTATTTTCTTTCATACTCCATAGCATGGAAGGGATATTATTTCATTTCATATTCCTAAATTTAAACTTACTATGGTAAGTATTGCTTTTATAATTCCTGAAATTAGTAGAATATCCTTGATATTTGCGCTTCATCCAGTATCTTTTCATGAAAATATTATTCAGAACATTCGTAATAAGTTTTAACCTTTTCATGCTAGAGTACTATTCATAGGGTACTATTTCCAAAGTACTATTCACGCGAGGTACTATTCATGATAAAAAATTGATTTATTTTTGGTCTAAATTATTTTTGATACAATATTATTCTTGATTTTTACTCCGCAAAGCAGTATCATGTTGACAATTTGGACATTACTGAATTCTGGATAAATTAAATTATAAATCGTTAGAATTTATCCTTTCCTTGCATTTAATTGAATTCGTATATCATTGTCATCATCCTCATGTTTATATTGTTAAAAAAGTCATATTTGGCCCGTAGTGCATAGATGGACTGTCAATTGGTATGATTATGACCAAGGATCATTCGGTATAATCACGACACATAATGTTACAAATGATGTGGTAAAAGTCCTCATTGGCCCGTAGTGCATTGGTAAAAGTCCTCATGACCATTATTGATAACCTGAATATCCTTGGCCCGTAGTGCATGGACAATACTGTGATGTTGACTATTTATTGAGCTGAGTCTCAGCGATACAGTCGATGATAAACTTTTTAAATAATAAAAGATAGTAGATGTCATGCTCTACTTGACTCTTCTAATGGATTGCTGGTTCAACTACAGTTAAACTTGTTGTCTATTATATTCTATCAGTTTAAAACTGTTGAAGGCTAACGATAATTTATTTTGCATTATCTTAGTCATAATATTCTTTACTGGGCTAGTTGAGCTCACCCTTTGCTTTCAATGTTCTCTTCAGGCAGTGAGAATATTGTTGGGACTAGTCGGGAAATGGAGTGACGGTCCAGATAGGTGGCTATAGTATTCCTCACTATCATGTGAAATAGTGTGATAATAATTGTAATGAGGACTTTATTTGAGTTTGTATACTCTCTACGAGACATTATCCGTGTTGAAACTCTCAGCCACGTTTTGTAGTATTGTATCAAAGAAGTTTGTATTTAAATTCTGTACCATGTATATAGCGACTCAAGATGGGTGATGTATACCTATTTTGGGGGCATCAAAGTTGGTATCAAAGCTTAGGGTTATGATCCCTGGCTGAGATGTGAGACTAGAATTAGGAGGGGAGAGACGGGAAATTCCTTCGCTAGTATGACCTCCCTAAGTTATTTGGTATTTATTTGGTCGGTCTGAGTATAGGGATAATATGTGACATGTTAATTAACCCTTATTTTGTGGCAGTATTTGATAATGGCATCCGAAAATGTTGAGATAAGCAACGATGTTGACAGCTCAGGAGAAGTTTGTCTCGAAAATGGCTAAGATGGAATTGGAAATTAAATATCTGACGAAAAGTTGTTCTAGGTAGGAAACAGTTCAACGTTGGTGGATAAGGTGAAGAATGCACAACTTCAGGATGAAGACTATGAAAAGATAAAATAGAAAGTATTTGAAGGGGAGGAAAGCAACTTCAAATTCGATTCGGAAGGGTTACTTTGATTCGAAGGGAGAATTTAGGTTCCGCCAGTATCGGAAGTTAAAGAGGAAATTCTGAGTGAAGCTCACAACTCAAGATATTCGATTCACCCTAGAAGTACGAAAATGTACCAGGATCTTAGACATCATTTTTGGTGACCGAATATGAAAAAGGATTTGGCTAAGTGTATGGTGAAATGCTTAACGTGTCAAAAAGTTAAAGCTGAACACCAAAGGCCATGTGGATTATTGGAACCGTTGGAGATACCGAAATGGAAATGGAAGCATATCACAATGGATTTTGTGGTAGGTCTTTCAACGACTCAGCAAGGTTATGATGTCGTTTGGGTGATTGTTGATCGATTGACGAAATCGGCACACTTCTTACCAATCAAGATTAGATTTAACGTAGATTGGTTAGCAAAACTTTACATGAAGGAAATTATTTCAAGACACGGTGTACATGTGTCCATTGTATCAGACAGAGATCCGCATTTCATTTCAAATTTTTGGAAACGATTACAAGAATGTTTGGGAACTCAGTTGAGAATGAGCACAGCGTACCATCCTCAAACAGACGGACAGAGTGAAAGAACCATCCAGACACTAGAGGATATGCTCAGAGCTTATATTATTTCAAAGGAAATTGGGACGATCATATAACCTTTGGTTGAATTTTCTTATAATAAAAGTTATCACGCGAGTACTGGCATGCCGCCTTATGAAGCGTTATACGACAGGAAATGCAGAACTCCGTTATGCTGGGATGAGGTAGGTGAACATCAACTATTGGGTCTAGAGTTGGTACAACAAACTGTCAAAATCATCAAGGTCATTCGAGCAAGATTGATAGCTGCACAAGATAGACAGAAGAAATATGCCGATCAATACCGAAAAAATCGGGAATTCGATGTTGGTAGTTATGTGTTCTTGAAAGTATCTCCCTGGAAGGGGAAAATTCGTTTTGGCATGAAGGGGAAATTAAGCCCTAGGTTTATAGGACCTTTTGAAGTGCTTTAACGCGTGGGTGAAGTGGCATACGAGGTAGCTTTACCTCCAGAATTGGTGCATATCCATAATATTTTCCATGTCTCGGTGTTGAGACCATATAAGCATGACTATAAACATGTTATAGAATATGAGCCCTTACAGTTTGAGAAAGATTTGTCCTATGAAGAAGTCCATGTTCAAATTATCGACAGGAAAGAACAAGTACTAAGAAATAAAGTGATACCTTCTGTTAAGGTAATCTGGAGGAACCACAATGCTGAAGAAGCTACGTGGGAACTTGAAGATGTTATGCTGAAGAATTATCCTCAGTTATTTGCTTAATTTTGTATTATGATCTAGGGACAGAATCATGTTAAGGAGGGAAAAATGTGACGAATGAATTTATAGAGTTGTGATTCTGGGGACATAATCCTTTTAAGGAGGGAAGGATGTAACGATCGAGAAATTTGTAATTTAATTTAAAAATTTATTGATTAAATAAATATTTTAAATAATTTATTTATTGGAAAAAATAAATTTTTATAAATAAATTATTGATGAATTGTGATGTAATAATTTAGTTGAGTATGTATGCTAACAAAATTAATGAATAGTAATTTTATTATTTAAGGATTTAATTTAATAAAAATAATTAAATTAAACGAAGTGTTTAATATTTCAGAAAATAAATAAATTAAATAAAGTTATGGTTAAGTCTAATTTATTAATTTAAATTAGATATATAATTATTTATTATTCATAAATATAATTATAATAGAAATTATTATAAGTTATTTAAATTAACTAAACTAAAGTTATTTAAAGTAACTAAAGTGTGACAAGTGAAAACTATATAAAATAAGATTATTAAAATAATCTAGTATGGGAATTATGTGTTTAGCAAAACAAGGCCTTGTGGCCTTTAGCTTATTTGAACTGACGCCTGTTTGGGTTTTATAACTGAAGTACGTGGGTATCTTCAGTTTTATTGTACGCATCTTATTTGGCTACGGAGAAATAATAGAGTATTGAGAGAGCTTGGTAGGAGGAGAGAAACTCTCTGTAAGTTTTGCTAAGAAGTTGGAGTATCAAGGGAGGGGAAGCAATTCCATATCATTCTTCTTCCCAACAATCAAAGGATTAAGGTATAATTCATTCCTAAATTTCCAAGTTTAAGGTTTTTTTATTTAAGTTCTCTATAATTGATTTTGTTAGTTTGTGGTTTCAAACATTGATTATATGATGTGGGTTATGTTGTAGAATCTATTGTCATCATATATGAGTGTTGTTTAAAGTATCAAATTCATGGAAATTTGGTTTGAAGAAGAAAAGTAAATATTAGTATGTATTCATGTGATATGGCTTAAGAAAGTACAAAATTTTGTGTTCAATATGTGTTATAATTTGTAAATTGATGTTGGATTATGTTAGTATGTTAAGAAACGAAAGCAGCGTAGTTCGAATCATGTCAATTGATTAAGAAACGAATTCGTGGTGATCGAATTCGCTAAAAGTATCAAAATTGAAGAAATTAGTAAAATTATCATTTTGATTCTTCAAATTTGTGTATATGTGATGTTTATGTAGTTAGAAAGGTGTATAGCATGCTTAACTATGTTATTACAGAGATTTAGATGTTTAGGTTTGTGAATTTCTGTGGTTTTAGGTTAAATTGGGTGTTTCTTGTGTAGCAATTGCTGCTACGAGTTTCTGTCTGTGCATGGGACAGATGCGCCGTTACCACAGGCAGAAATGGCGCAGCTGCACCGTAGGCCTTCTGCGAATCTGTAGCATCGTAGCTGCGCTGATGGACAGCGCAGTTGCGTCATGCCCCTAAGCCTAGGCAGTGACTTCTGCTTATTTGTAGGTCGTGATTAATGGACTTAATCTAGTTTAGCAAGCATGTTAATGATGTTAAGACATAACGTAGACTACAACAACAGATTGTAATGTGTTATACTACAAAGTGTGAAGATTTTTAAGTGTTTGTTAATTAAGTTATGTAATGAATCAAAAAGTGACGCTTATGAAAGTTTATGATAAATGACAAGATTAATGTTAGTTTATTTTGAGATTTCAGATTCGTTAAAGGTATTAACCAACATGGTTAGATGTTAAGTTAAGGTTATAACCTAAATGATGGGTCAAACCCGTAAAGCTAATATTCATACAGCTAATTGTTGTTGCGATTTCAATGATATATGTAGGGTAATTGGCGAATATTATTACTTGTGTAGCTTACATACAAGGCAAGTTTACTTACCCTATCTCGATTATATTGAGTAAGTTATTCTTGTTTTTAACTTGTTTCGTTGAGCAAGTTTTATAAACCTTAATCTTATGTTGAGCAAGTTTCTTGTCTTTAGTTTGTTTCCAATTATTCAAGTTTCTTATCCTAAAACTTTTATCGAGCAAGTTTCACTTTCCTTAATATTATTCGAAGCATATATTGTTCTAATACATCGATTAAAATGAGATTGTTCTAACTCTTTTGAATATAGCACTTTGCATGTATATCATGGTTATTCAATTATACATTGATGTTATTTGGTCTTTGACTTTGATAAACTTGTTCAATTCTATATTGATTATATTAAACCTCCAAGTAGTAAGCAAACACTTATTGATTGAGCTATTTTATTATGAATAGTGTTCTAAAATTCTAGAATCACAGATAAGTTAGTTCCGAGCTAAACTTTCTTTAACACGAAAATTCTAAATTCAAACTGAGACGAACAAACCTAACATAGGGGATTTTGTACGTGTAACGTTTAGATGTTTGTGCACAATACATGGTACAAAAGGCTGATACCCCTAAGTACATTAAGCAGGGCCTGTATAGTCTAAATGACTGTTAAGGTTGGGGTAGTAATACCTAACCACCAGGGACATTGTTCATGGTCTTAAGACCCTCAGATATTAAGGTTCGAACTTATTTTCTATTTTTGATCCGTAGAACAAGTTCATTATTGTTCAGCAATCGTTGTTCATTCTCATGTTGTTATTATTACTACTCTTTATATCAGTGAGCAACTGTTTGCTCACTCTTGTAATTAATACTGCAGCTAAAGTTAAAAGAGTCTATGAGCCATCTACTAGCAAAGGAAAGGGAAAGATGTCTAAGTGTTGAAGAATTATTAGAATTTATTTAAATGCATTATGTTATAAGACTTGTTTTCTTTTACGATGTATTCTGCAATTTTATGTAATAATTTAAGGTTAGATTACCTGAGATTGTTTATGAGATGATGTAACCCTTTAATGGGAAAGATTATTGTTTAAATTAATCGATATTTTTATCTTTTATTATGGGTAGTTAGATGTAATTATTTTGATAGTGAGCATCAAATTCTATGGGGATGAAGTACCCGGATTTAGGGGTGTCATAGTGATGTTAGCTGGAAGAGTTCTGTAACAACCTGATATTTTCTATATAAATAAATAAGAAATTTTGTGTATAAATTTTTTTTTATTTTAAAGATGAGGATTTGTACAAGATAATATGTATATGTATTTATGTGGTAAATAAAAATATATTTATTACATGAATATTTACAAATAATTTTATTTTAGAATTATTGATTATTAAAAAGTATATTCTCATAATAATTACTTTTATTGTAGGAATGTTTTATTAATTATTTTCAATGAAAATATAGTAACATATTATTTAAATAATATATGGAATGATTTTCTTTGAACAATTATAATAATTATTTTATTATATGAAGTTTAGTACAGATTATTAAGTTAATTATTTTACCTTAATTAATAAGGTTAAATATGGAAGAATAATCAGATATAGAATTCAAACCCTAATTTTGGACTTTTATCAAGGAATTAGAATAATAATATAATAATATTATATTTTGATTTTTCAGTGCTGTAGATATGTACTGTATACGTGAACCGATAATGGTTGGTCAATTATGGTATTATATGACAAATCCTAGTTTTACTGTGAAACCCTAATTTAAAACTCGAATACAAGTTCGAAGCTATTTGGTAGCTGTGAATTGTGTGTTTAAGACTATTATATAACGGTGTTATATGATGTACGTTGTGTGTTATATATTGTTATGATAATTAGGAAACCCTAATTGTAAATTTAAAACCCTAGTAGATATTTGAATTTCTAATAATTAGAAACCCTAATTGGAAACCTAAACCAGAGATTTTGATTAATAGAAATTGTGTTACTGTGAATAATAACGCGTATGATAGATTTTATTACTAATTAAGGTAAACCTAATTAGTAAATTAAAATTATAATGATTAGAACCCTAATTATGTTTTGAAAATCCTAATTATTTAAAACCCCTAAATTTTATTTAGTAAGATCTAATTAAAATTTTATTGAACTTTAAACTTAAATTTTTAAACCGTAGAAATTATTTGGGAAACCTTAAGGTTTAATATCTATTGATTAAAACCTAGATTCAAGCATCATGGACAATAATACCCTTAAATTGTTTTATTAGTTTACTAAAATACCCTTTTTGGATTTATTTTTATTAGATTTCTTGCAAATCTTTCCATATCTTTCAAAGTCATCGCCCTAAGATTATAGCACATGCCTAAAAAATCATCCAAGCTTATCTCTTTTGACACCTTGCAAGTTAGATGCATTGAATCTAAGTGGTATAAATAGATTAAG
This sequence comes from Panax notoginseng, assembly GCA_016801055.1. NCBI lineage: Eukaryota > Viridiplantae > Streptophyta > Magnoliopsida > Apiales > Araliaceae > Panax > Panax notoginseng. The sequence goes on from CM029014.1 coordinate 179,702,621, forward strand.
AGAGAGAAAATGTCATTTGCTAGCTTATTTTGCTCACACACTCAACCTTGAGCCTCTCTCTCTAAAACTCACGAAAATATCAAGACAAATCAATCAAGAACCGAGCCCCACGAAATCCAAAAACAAATCAGTAGCCTAAGATCAAGATTGATCAAAGTAAAGGTATAAACCCTAGCTTGAATTCTGACCTTTGATGATGTGTTAGATGTTGTTTTTTTTGTGTTAAACATGTTAGATATAGTGTCTAAGGATGATCTGGGTTGCTAGATGTTAGATCCATAACATCTAGAGGCTCGAATTTGAAGATTTGCAAAATCTGGAAAAAAAAAAATTTGTGTCTGACAGCCTAATGTCAGGCCCTGTAGATCTTTCCATGTTAAGTGTTTTTGTTGTTTTAAGCTTTGTTCATGTAGTATGCCAGGAGATCTTTATTCTAGAACTTGAAACAAAGTCAGAACATGAACCGATTGAAAGTAAATCGTGGTCAAACCACGTTGACCGGCCATGACTGGATGTTTCTGGGTAACCCAGAAACAGCCCAGAACCAGCCTTACAAGGTTTTAAACCGGCTAGATCTTTCAGTGTATTTATGTTTTGTGTTTGTTGTTGAATCCATGTTATAGTATGTTAGTTTAACTATCAATCCATGCTTTTAGTGACTTAAGATATCCAGTATACAGGATTTTGTGGCTAGTCAAAGGAGGGCAGAAGTTCATGACAACGGTTTTGTGGGTAACCCAGAAAATTGATGAACATGACGACTGACAGCCTTTGACCGGCATGTATCTTTATGATTGTGTTGTTGTTATGATAATGGTTGGTGATAGATCTGTGGTACTACATGTGTTCTACAACCTAGACCTCTTAAATCGCTAAAACCTCACCTAGAGCACAAGTTGTGAAGCCCAAATATGAGCAGTCGAACTGTTCTTCATTTCTGGATAACCCAGAAAATGAAGAACAACTCTGACAGCCACTTTGGACGATTAGATCTCCTTTGTTAGTTGCTTTGTGATCATGTTGATGGTTGGATCTTGTAGTATGTTACTAGTACTACAAGGAATGACGAGCAGAAATCCCAGAAACGTTATGAGCTAAGATTTACGTTTGGTCAAACCAAGCCCCTCGAAACTGTCTATGGTGTTCTGATTTTGACCAAGAACATGAAGAACACCTATAGCGACGGTTCTGTCAATATAGGTGGTCTTTAGCGATAGATAATATATTATTTTCCGGATATTAATAAATAAATAGAAAAAAATAGTTTTTAATTATTAAAAATTATTTTAAATTCTGAAAATTAGTTTTTAATTATTTTAAATATATTTCATAAATATTTAATATTTTTGGAATATTAAAAGTATTTAATTTATTTAATTATTATATTATATAAATTAGTTAAAAATAATTTTAATACTTGAAAAAAATCATTTAAAATTATATTATGATATAAGAAAATATTTTGAGTTATTTTTAATGACTTTTAATGTTTTGTGATAAATTTCATTAATAAATTAATATTAATGATAATTAAGTTATTTACTAAACGAATTAAATAAATTGATTAAAAATTATTTTATTACATTAAAAATCATTTAAAATTATAATAAGGTATTTAAAAATATTCTAAGTTATAAAATATAACTTTTTATATTTAAAGATACATTTCATTAATTAATTATTGTTAATGATATTAAAGTTATTTAATAATTATATTAAATAATTTAGTTTAAAAATGATTTTAATATTATTATAATCGTTTTAAATGAAAATAAAGTGTTTAAAGATATTTTAAGTTATAAAACATAACTTTTAATATTTAAAGAATAATTTCATTAATAATTTAATATTAATAATTATTAATTTATTATTAATGATATTAAGTTTATTTTATAATTATATTAAATAAATAGCTTAAAAATGGTTTTATTAATTTAAAAATCATTTAAAAAAGGATATAAATGAATTAAAAATATTTTAAGTTATAATTAATGACTTTTAATATTTTGATAAATGAAACATTAATACTTTAAAAATATTCTAAGTTATTATAAATAACTTTAATATTTTGGAAATATTTTCATTAATAGTTTAATATTAATTAAATATTAATGATAATAGAATTATTTAATATTTAAATCATTTAATAATGATTCCGATGTTTGAAAATAATGATAAATTATAATAAATGTTTTAAAATTATCTTAAGTCATTTAAAAATAATATGACTGATACTTATAGATATTGAGTTACGGGATAGAGTCTTAGACTCGATAAATACCCAATAAGACTGTCGGTACAACGACATGTTTCAGAAATTGATCTGGACTTAGATAATTTAAGTAGATATGTGTTTATTTGTGATTCAATGGTTGTTGAACATATGTGACAATGTGATTAGTTATGTGCTGACTGCAATAAGCAGTGTTATGCGTTATAGTATGTTATTTTAATCGATCAAACGATCTTATTCATGATAGGTCGTGAGATAAACGATAAAACTAAGTTGTGAACTGTAAGCAGTGCATCAGGCAAGTATCATACCTTTGAATTTCCTTTATGCAATGGACATGAGTAAGAAGTTTCAGAATTATATTATTATTATGCTATATTATTAACCCTATTGTGATATATTCTATATCCGATCATTGTTTATCAATATGTTGGTATATGATAATTCAGATATATATTATGTTCGTTAATTTCTAAACATGGTTACACAAGTGTTCCCACTTGGATAATCATTGTATTTAATCACATGTTGACACACACACACACACACACACACACACACACACACACACACACATATATATATATATATATATATATATATATATATATAAAGCCGTCTAAGCTATTTGACCCAGCTAGACACAAATTCAGAAATATCGTTGAATAAGTTAAAACCTTTTTGTATCTAATCAAATTATTTTGGTTCGAATTCCATTATAAGTATGAACATCCCGATCACGGGAAAACTTTTAAGCGCCCAAGGCGGACAGAGTGAACGATAATATCGTTCTTGTAATGTAGTATTGATCAATACATGGCACATTGGGCAGATCACCCTCGTGCTTGTAAGTTATGACGGTTTGCGGATGAAGTTCTGCTAAACATTAGCGAAAACTAAAAATAATGTTCATAGTATGTCGACTACCCTATATATATAGTTAATACATAGTTTCAAAAATTTGAGATAGAATTGTTATGTTATTATTATCGGTTCAGTTTACTTCACAACTATAAATTCGTTGTAGAAGTGATGTACAAAGGAAACATTTAATTCTTTCAGCTACTTATATTTATAATTGTTATTACTTGCTGGGCACTCAAATACTCATCCTTTCTTAATTTAAATGTTTTCAGTTAAGTGTGAACAGCTAGAAGGTTCAGACAAGAACAAGGGAAAAAGAAAGCAAACAGAATATGTTTAATGGTATCTTTTGTAACAGTTAAACTGTATTAAGACAATTATATGTATTATCTATCATGTAAGGAATTATAGTAAAGGTTGCGTACTTGGGATTAGACTCTGATAAATGTAAATTAAGTTTGATTTTTATATTATTGTTATTAGCATTATTCTACTCATAGAAATTGTATCGTGAAGCACCGAGTTCGGGTTTTAAGTACCTGAATTTGGGGGCGTCACAAGTTCGAAGCAAGAGACAGTAGCCTATTCTATAATAGAGACTGAGTATATTGCTGCTTCTAGTGCGGCCAAGGACGCCATATGGATTAAAAAGTTCGTCACTGAACTTGGTGCTGTTCCAACCATTGTTGATTCGGTTAAGCTATACTGTGATAATAATGGAGCCATTGCATAGGCTAAGGAACCCAAATCTCACCAACGATCCAAGCATATACTTAGGCGTTATCATCTCATCCGTGAAATCATTGATAAAGGAGATGTACATATAGGAAGAGTGCCAACATATGATAATGTTGCAGATCCACTGACCAAGGCTTTGTCACAGCAGAAGCACGCAGGTTAGACTAGTTCCATGGGTATTAGATACATGAGTGATTGGCTCTAGTGCAAGTGAGAGACTGTTAGAGTTTTTGCCATAAAGGCCAATTATTTGATATAAGTGCTTAACATTTTGATATTATATTTCATTGAATAAATTAATTATTTTATTATGGTTTTATTTACTGTGTTATATAAATGTTAACATAATACAATTCCTTAGAATAGTGATACAAATTATATAGTTTGAAGTATGTAACTTGAACATGAGATTATATAATTACAATTAGTATCATTGCTCTTAAATATCCCTAGTCGAGTATCATTGTTGATGGGACAACAATTATATATTGAGACTAGTATGTGGATTGACTGATGACCAAATCTCAGTAGTCATAAATATATGAGATATTAAGTCAATGCAAAGGTACGTGTTAGAGAACGATGTACTGGACAGACCCACCATGAGAATTGTATGTGGAGCATTATGCGAAGTGTCATTAGCAATTCTCATAGTGACAATAATGTAAAGATCTTCCGACCTGAAATCACAATATTACTACACAGGAATTTATGTGCTTTGATCTCATCAAATGTCACCTTTAATAGGGTGGACTATAAGGGTGATTATTGGGTACATCATGAATAATGTGAGGAATATGAGTGATCTAAATGGAATTTTACCCTCCAATATATTAGGGGTGATATCCATAGGCCTCTTGATTGAGTAGGACTATGAAATGCATGGTCATGCTCAAATAGTGATTTATTTCATATAGTCTACTCATTGATCAAGAAAACTCAAATTAAATTATGAAGAGTATGACACATTCCATGACTCTAGTTTAATCTAGGTTATCAAGGTTAAACGGAGTAAATTACATTGAAACATTGGTCACGAAAAGGTTGCATCAAATCATCGATCTTATTATTACTTGGGTAGCAATGATGCATTACTAGATGTCGCTCACTGTTTATAATTTTATACTATGATTTTAAAATTATTGCCAACGTAATAATAACCTATAGGGTCACACAAAGAACTTAATTTAAAAGGGAATTAATTTAAATTGTAAGGATTTAAATATATTAATGTAATTGGTAGTATTTAAATCTCGAATTTAAATTAAAAGGATAATTTGCATATATATGAATATTAATTAAGTAAGACTTAATTAAGATATAATATATATATATATAAATTCAGATTTTATTTTAATTAGATTAGGCTTTTGATTAATTCTGATTTACTGCTATATATATATATATATATATATATATATATATATATATATATATATATATATATATATATATATCAACGTTTTAGGAAAATTAATAATAACCTAAGAAACCCTAGCCGCTCTTAGAGAGAGACTAGTGAGAAAACATAATAACTTGATCCTTGGTGGCTAGTACCGCGACTCCTTTTACTGCAGATCGTGCGACGATTCGCGAGGTGTTCGTGTGGATACCGTAGAGGCGCAGTTCTGTTGGATTGCGTAAGGGATTCGAAGCCGTTTTAGAACTCTTTCATAATCGGTATAATATGTAAACCACTGAATTAATATTTGTTTCGCATAGATCCTGTTTTTGGGTTTTGATAATTTTATATTTCCACTGCTTTTTCGTGCTGAAACCCTTTACATATACATACCAGAAATCAATAAGTATGTATCAACAAATACAACAATTATCCAAGTGAGGACACTTGTATAACCATGCTTAGAAATTAACGAACATAATATATATCTTGATCTATAATAGTAGAGTTAAAGAACTTGTATAACAAATTATAATTCAATAACCAACTTACACAAGATCATTGCATAAGTAATTGCAAAGAATAAGGATACTTGCCTACACATGTCCATTGTATAAAATAAATGCAAGGATAAAGATACTTGCACAATGAAAAAGATTAGTTCAGATACTTGCATGATATGCTGCTTACAAAACTTAGTTTTTATCATTTATATAGTGACCTGTCATTCATAAGATAATTCTTTCGATTAGAATAATATATCGAAACACATAGTACTGCTATTTGCAGTCAACACATAACTTAATCACATTGTCACATAGTTATATCAGTCATTGGATCATAAACAATCACCTATCAGTCCATCTATGCACTACGGGCCAAAGATGACTTTCATCACAATATAAGCATAAGGATGATGACAATGATATAATAATTCATTTAGTACCTCGGGTGAATAGTACCCGAGTGAATAGTACCCCATAAATAGTACTTCAGGAATAGTACACCGGCATAAAAAGATTAAAAATTATGAAGAATGTTCAGAATAATATTTTCGTGAAAAGATACTAGATGAAGCGCAAATTTCAAGCATATTGTACTAATTTCAAGGAGTATAGAAGCAATACTTAACAAAAAGAGTGTAGAATTCAGAATCTGAAATGAAATAATATTACTTACATATTACAGAGTATAGAAGAAAATATTGTTTCATACGAATATTGAACAAAAATAATATACCTTACCTTAAAAGGAAAGTACTTCTGACTGGTAGGGCGGTGATATTTTTGAAGAAAACTTGCACTATTTTCTACACTCAAAACTTCTTTAAACTCTAAAGAAATACACTCAATATTATAGAAGAAGAATTCTCTGATTTTAGTGTTATTTTCATATCTAAACTAAGCATCCTATTTAAAGGAGAATGGTAGGTACTATTTGGATGCACAGTAAGGAAAAAAAAATCACGGACGCACAGTAATAGTCGGCTGAAATTTTTGATAATCACATAATTTACTATGCAAACACTATGCAAATACTATGCATAATAAAATATAATGTATTCTATTTTTCATAAAAAACAAAACTTATAATAATAATAATAATAATAATAATAATAATAATAATAATAATGGTCACCCATGACCTTTCCCCTACCCCACGCCATTATCATTTAATATATATATATATATATATATATATATATATATATATATATATATATATATAATTAAAACTGGGATAACTTATTCAAATAGTTTTGAAAAAAAGATAACTTATGCCGACAGTTTTGAAAAATGGGTAAGTGAGGTTCCAAATAATAAGCCAAATTTACAACAAATACTTCATAAAAATCCCCTCTATTTATTTCAGTTCAATTGGCTTCCAAAAACATATTTTTAATAACATTCATCATTAATATTATAACTTGCAATATTAATAACCAGATTATTCTCAGGAAAGAGGGGATTTTCGATAAGGATTTCTCCCTATTAGACAGAACTTTTTAGACATTGTCAATAATGCAAATAATAATATGAATAACTTTGTCGTCTCAATTATTGATTTAATAATATAAAATATTGTACAGATGATACTGTAATAATAATTGAATGAATAATGTGAGATACTATGCAGCAATTACTGTAGCAATAATTGAGTATAACTAAGTGACTTTTCACGTAAGCATCAATAATTAATACCGTGTGCTACTATGCAAGCACACATATTATTATACTTTTATCATCGTGTATTTCAACAGTTAATGGTAAAACTTCCGTCGTTATTTTTATAAAAAGATATTTCTGTCATTTTCTAACTCCGATAGTAATTCTGTTGTGGGGTCCACCAATGATTGTATCGTCGTACGAATATTCCCTGATAAAACGAATATTCTCCGACCAATCTAATATTTTATAACAACTTACTTACATTGTAAATTTTATAAATATAGCCCACAACTATAACATTATATCAAATCCACACCATAATATTAAAATATATATTTTGAGAAAAAATAATCTTTATTCATAAAAGTTGGGTCTTACAACCTCCCCTTCTTATGAAATTTAACCTCAAAATTGGTGTACGTACTTGGTATATCGAAGAGGTGAGGATACCTTGATTTCATTTCAAATTCTAACTCCCAGGTCATTTCCTCGATATCGTGGTTTCTCCACAAAACTTTGACTTGAGGTATAACATTGGAGCGTAGAATATGTTCCTTCTTATCCAAGATTTTAACAGGTACCTCTTCTAACGTTAAATCTTCCGCTATCTTGTCTAGTTCTAATTCAATAATGTGGTCTGGGTCTTTCACATATTTACGTAACATAGATATATGAAAAATGTTATAAACACGAGACATACTTGGCGGTAAGGCGAGTTTATAGGCCATAGCTCCTACTCGATCGAGGATTTCAAATGGGACAATGAATCGAGGATTGAGCTTTTCTCTCTTTCCAAATCTTGTAACTCCTTTCCATGGAGCAACATGTAACAACACATGATTTCTAACATTGAATTCCACGTCCTTTCGATGAAGATCCGCATAACTCTTTTGTTGATTTTGTAAGGTTTTTAATGTTACCGGATCATTTGAATCATTTCTGTTGTCATGTGTACCAATTTAGGTCCCAACAACGTTGCTTCACCAACCTCATCCCAGCATACTGGAGAACGACACTTGCGTCTATACAACGCCTCGAATGGTGCCATGGCGATACTTTCTTGATAACTGTTGTTGTAGGAAAATCCCACTAATGGCAAGAACTTGTCCCAACTTCCTTTGAAGTCAAGGACACAGAGTCTTAATAGATCTTCAAGAGTTTGAATAGTCCTCTCTGATTGTCCGTCCGTCTGAGGATGATATGCCAAACTAAATTGTAAATCTGTGCCCATAGCTTTCTGGAAACTAACCCAAAATCGTGAAGTGAATATCTTTAAGATTAATTTTCATCTTTTAATTCTTTCGATACTGAGTTATCTCAATATCTTCTTAATTCAATAGACTTGAATTCCATTTCTCGGACTTTACTTTCCTTACAAGGTTATTAGCCTAAGGTTTTCCCCCCTTAAGTTTTATAACCTAAGGCTCTGATACCAACCTGTGACGCCCCCAAATCCGGGTATCTTCCAACCCGACAAATGGTGCTCTACTATACTAACATACATACCATCATTCCATTGAAATACAACAAGATGAGAGTAATTACTATATTCTTATTAAAATCAAAGTATAATCCTTCACAGGTTCATAAACCGATGACATAGTTCATTGTTCATAAGGTATAATACATACAAACTTACTAAACTATTACACAATGCCTAAGCATCCATCTTAGCTTTGCCCTTATCTTTCTTGGCATTCTCAGTACGTTCACCTTTAACTGCAGTTATATAATTCACGCAAGAAGTGAGCATGATAGCTCAACAAGTTTAATAAAGGATAACAAGAATACCACATTCGTGAATTATATAACAATTACAACCTAATTGAACAATAGTTATGAAGTATTATGAATCAATACTACCCTACCAGTATATAACATCAATTCCCAATGTATAGAATAGATTAGGAATTCTGAACCGGTCGATAGACCATGAATAGTAAATTTTAGTTTTCATACGTTAAAAGGAGTCCACAGCACTAAGGCCGTTCATCCGTATAACTTACGAGCACTTCTAGGTGATCAGCCTATAGTACTCTATGTTGATCAACACTACATTCATTAAACGTATTTACGTTTAATATTTTTGGCAAACTCGCGTGCCCATCGAAATATCGATGAAAAATACTTTTGTTTGTTCATAGACAAACCTTACCTTCACATCCGTACCAATTACTTGGCATAAGATAGCGTTAACATTTCTATATAGAATGATATGGAAAATCATAAATCTATATCTTACGAATAGTCTAGCCGAGTTAAAATCGGGCATCGACCCTTTCTTTTACAACAAAGCTTGCAATTCAGTTCAATGAATCACATAAAACTTGGCTAACTTAGAAGTTAGACAAGCGTTAAGAAAACTTGCCTTTCAGCGTCTTCAAATAACTTACTCGACTGACCACAGCCTTTACAGAATCTACATGATATATTCACATAGCATACAGTAATTAGCTATCAAACAGCTATTCACATTGTTCCTACAAGCTTCTTTCTCTTCTATGTCTTTGTTAACATAATATCTTTATTAAAGTCAACATGACTTATTACCCTTCGTTCCGGTTTATCTCTCTATGGACGTTTTATTAACCGGACTCAACTTCATTGATAAAGTATTACTTCGTTCATTTTACTTATTTTGTTTACTTACATTAGACTCCTAAGTTTCATACCATATACCTTAGTATAGGTAGTATAGGATTAGTCTTTATACATTCATTGAGTATATAAACTCAACTCCGATTGACCCCTAACCAATTGAAGTCTAAAGCATAACTTGGTCAACTTTTTCTTACAGCCGGCGCTGCGGCGCGGCACCTTGGCGTTGGGGCGCGGCACTTGCACAACATTGGCGCTGGGGCGCAACACATTGGCACTGGGGCGTGAGTTTACAGAGTGCTCGACTGAGTCTGGCGCTGCGGCGCCACCATTTTGTACTAGTTTTGGCGCTGCGGCGCCGAGCCTGTGCATCAGTTGACAAACCAGTTTTGGTTTTCTAACGAAACTCCCGGCTTCCTAATTTGTTCGTTTTACATCCGAATTGACCCATTCGAATTCCTACAAGTCAGGAATTAAATCCTCTACACGTTCATATAAGAATTCAACACTTTCGAATTCGTTAACTCATAATTCACTATTGAGTTCATTTTATATACGTTTGTAAACGTTAATGAGCGTTCAATGCTCGTTTTCTTCGTTTTAAGTCGGAATCCGACGATTCTCGAACCCACGACTCTTAATCACCCTATCTCACATGTTGACATTGAAAACCAACATTTTTAAGTCTCACGGCAACTTTCGACTACAAATCCGGAATTTCTACGTTTTCGACGTTTAACGTCTATTTTCGTAAAATTCGCCATAACTTCATTACTAATGTTCTCTAAGCCAAATCACATGGAATACTCCATGGATTTCATATTTACATCCTAACCAAGCAAGATGCAATTACTAATGGATTGATAGAGTCCAATCGTTTATAAATGACCAATCTCAACTATCCATATTTTCATGGTTCAAAACTATTTCAAACCTTATTATTTTTATTACCTCATGACTTATAGAGATTGAATCTATGGTAAGTCATCTTTAATTCCTCACACAAGGCGTATACGATCCCTCTATGATTCTTCAATATAAAAGACAAATAATAAAAAAAAAAAAAGAAATGGAGATGAAAGATAAGGATTATACCTTAAGAACTCTTGGAAATCTCTGGGAAGAATATAAGTATACGCTTCCAAAGTGTATGTTTGGAAGTGTAGCTCTCTTTTCTCTCTCAAATAATCTAAGTTGGCTACTTTGAAAACTCTAAAATGCAACAACCTAGCTTCTTATTTATAGGAAATGAAAATGGAGGGCTTAATGGTCAATATACCCCCACCTCCTTACTATTCAAGTGTGGTCACCAAGTAAAACACTTGGTGACCAAGTCTTATACTTGAAGTCCACCCCAAGTGGCCGGCCCACCTCCCCTTTATGACATCCCATGGGTTGCCCCATGGGTTATACCCATTGGGTGACCCACCGGTTCGACCCACGGTTCGGTTTTGTGAATTGGGCTTAATTAAATAAACATTGGGCCTTGACTTTGACTTAACCCACCTAACTCATTGGGCTTAGTTCTTCAATTAGTTGGACTAACTTATAACCCAACCCAAATGAATTAATCATTAAGTCATAACTTAATTCTATAAAACGTATCGTATTCTACACGTATGATTCACGTATTCCTTTCGTATACCATAAGTACAATAAGCGTATTGTACCTCGTATTTACTTAACGTATTATACATAGGTACTAACTAGCACCACCAATTGTATAACACTTGAATAAAACCTAACGCCATTCCTTCTACGTATATTATTTCCTTCTCGGAAATCAATATACTCAACCCTTAGGTTTTAAGTCCGTATGCGAAAACTTCGTTTTTACCATAAATGAAATATTATCAGATATTTCATCTCATCACGATATTCTATCATTACGCGTTTCTCGGAATTTCAAAATAATTCCTCGGACAGAAACGGATGAATAGTATTTTTACGGAAACTTCTCAGAAAACAATTATTATCGTCTTGGAAATTCCAAACAACTATTTCTACCACGTAGCCAGAATACTAACCACGTTAGCACATTCTAGGTCATAGAACGACCTTCACATAGTTTACTTCACAAAGAATTCAATTAAATTCATTTAATTCACATAATCAAATAAAAAATTTAATTGTAATAAAAATTCGATTTTCTCGGGCGTTACATTCTCTCCCCCTTAAAGGATTCTGTCCCCAGAATCTTAGCTTATAATTACATAAACAAATGAGGAAAATCTTCCTTCATTTTACTTTCGAGCTCCCACGTTGCTTCTTCAACATTGTGGTTTCTCCATAACACCTTCACTGAAGGTATGACCTTATTTCTTAAAACTTGTTCCTTCCTATCAATAATTTGAATTGGAAGTTCCTCATAGGACAAGTCCTTCTCTAACTGAATAGATTCATACTCTATCACATGTTTATAGTCTGATTTATAAGGATGCAACACTGACACATGAAATACATTATGAACGTGTTCCATTTCTGGAGGTAAAGCTACTACGTAAGCCACCTCCCCTATCCTTTTTAAAATCTCAAAAGGTCCTACAAACCTTGGACTTAACTTCCCTTTCTTTCCAAAACGTATTTTCCCCTTCCAAGGTGATACTTTCAGAAAAACATAAGATTCTACATCGAATTCTCTATTTTCTCTGTGAGGATCTGCATACTTCCTCTGCCGGTTTTGAGCCGCAACTAATCGAGCACGTATTAATTCTACCATGCCTGCCGTCTGCTGAACCATCTCTGGTCCCAACATCTGACGTTCACCCACCTCATCCCAACACAATGGAGTTCGGCACTTCCTACCATACAACGATTCGTAAGGCGGCATGCCTATACTAGCGTGAAAACTATTGTTGTACGAAAATTCTACTAATGGTAGAAATTCGTCCCAACTCCCTTTGAAATCCATAACACAAGATCTTAACATATCTTCAAGCGTTTGAATTATCCGCTCACTCTGACCATCCGTTTGAGGATGATACGCCGTACTTAATCTTAACTGCGTTCCCATTTGCTCTTGGAAACTTCTCCAAAAGTTCGATGTGAATCGTGGATCACGATCTGACACAATCGACACAGGCACTCCATGTCTGGAAATAATTTCTTTGATATACAGCTTAGCTAACTGATCTAAGTTATACCTAATTCCTATTGGTAGAAAATGAGCCGATTTCGTTAATCGATCCACTATCACCCAAATAGCATTGTATCCTTTTCTTGTTGTTGGAAGGCCCACCACAAAATCCATCGTGATGTGCTCCCACTTCCACTCTGGAATTTCTAACGGTTGTAACAACCCGCTCGGTCGTTGATGTTCAGTCTTAACTTTTTGACAAGTTAAGCACTTACTAACATATTCTGCTATCTCCCTCTTCATATTCGGCCACCAAAAGTTTCGACGAAGGTCTTAATACATCTTCGTACTACCGGGATGTATCGAGTACCTCGAACTATGGGCCTCCATCATAATTTCTTCTTTTAATTCGGGATCATTAGGAACCCAAATTCTTCCCTCAAAATGAAGTAATCTCTCCTTATCGAGGTTATTCTCAGTTTTTTCTTCGTTTTCTATCTTATTCAACATCTGCTTGCACCCCTCATTGTTCAATTGTACTCTCCTAACCCGCTCCACTATGGTAGGTTAGGTTTACATGGAAAATAACAATTCTACCGATTCCCCCGGTAACTTAACTTCTAGTTCCATTTCTGCCATTGCTGTTACCAACTCATTCTGAGTTGTTAACATTGATAATTTCTCACTATCCTTTCTACTTAGCGCATCCGCTACTACATTTGTTTTTCTCGGATGATATAAAATATCACAATCATAATCTTTTATTAACTATAGCCACCTTCTCTGTCTCATGTTCAACTCCTTCTGTGTGAAGATATATTTCAGACTTTTGTGGTCCCTGTATATCTCACATTTCTCACCATAAAAATGATGTCTCCATATCTTTAGGGCAAAAACTACAGCTGCCAATTCCAAGTCATGAGTAGGATAAACCTTCTCATAATCCTTCAATTGGCGTGATGCATACGCAATGACCTTGTCATGCTTCATGTGCACGCAACCCAATCCTTTATGCGAAGTATCGCTATACACTACAAAATTCCCAGTATCGTCTGGTAAGGACAATACCGGTGCCTCACTTAATCTATTCTTCAATTCCTGAAAACTGTTCTCACATTTTTTAGTCCACACATACTTCACTGACTTTCTTGTCAGATTGGTTAACGGAGTAGCTAATTTAGAAAAGTCTATAATGAACCTTCTATAGTATCCTGCTAACCCCAGAAAACTCCGAATCTCAGTCGGCGTCTTCGGTTGCTCCCATTCATTTATTGCTTCTACTTTGGCCAGATCTACAGAAATGTCATCCTTATCAATAACATGCCCTAGAAACTGCACTCTCTAAAGCCAAAATTCACACTTTGTGATTTCGCATACAACTTCTCCTTCCTTAGCGTTTCCAACACTATTCTTAAATGTTTCATATGATCTTCTAACGTCTTTTAATAGACTTGAATATCATCAATGAACACTACGACAAACTTGTCCAAATATTGTTTGAACACTCTATTCATCATATCCATAAATGCAGCTGGCGCATTAGTCAACCCAAACGACATTACCAGAAACTCGTAGTGACCATAACGAGTTCTGAATGCGGTCTTAGGTATATCTTCCTTCCTCACCTTCAACTGATGATACCCCGTGCGCAAATCTATTTTAGAAAAATACTTTGCCCCTTTCAACTGATTAAATAGATCATCGATCCTGGGCAAAGGGTACCTATCCTTAATCGTTAACTTGTTCAACTCTCGATAGTCGATACAAAGTCTTAACGACCCATCCTTCTTCTTTACAAACAACACCGGTGCTCCCCAAGGAGACACACTTGGTTGAATGTACTTCCTATCTAACAGTTCTTGTAATTGAACCATTAACTCCTTCATTTCAACTGGCGCTATTCTATATGGTGCCTTTGAAACTGGTGCCGTTCCCGGTAACAAATCAATTACAAAATCTACCTCCCTATCCGGTGGAATACCCGATAATTCCTCCGGAAATATATCCACGAACTCTTGCACAACTGGTATCTGATCCAAGGATGTCCCCACTCTTTGGGTATCCACCACATGGCATAGATAACCTACACACCCTTTTCTTAACATCTTCCTAGATTGTGTCATAGACAGACAACAAGAGTGTCTCGGTGAATTACTACCGAAAAACACTACCTTGGTTTTCTTAGAAAGCCGAAGGTTTACACTTTTCCTATAGCAATCTATAATTGCCTCATGGTTCACCAACCAATCCATACCAAGAATTACATCAAATTCTTTTAGCCTTATCGATACCAAATCTACCGATAACTTATTTCTCCTAATTTCTACGCAACAGTTCTTATGAATATGTTCAATGGGGATTATCTCTTCGTTTGCTACCTTAACGTCTAAAGGTATAGGTAACTTCTCAGGAATTAACCCTAATCGTTTAGCAAATTCACATGCTATAAAAGAACAAGTGGCACCCAAGTCAAATAGCACATAAGCATTTATCTCATTGACCGGAATGATACCTGCTACCACATCTGTTGATGCAACCGCATCGTGAATAGTCATATTAAACGTATGAGTCGAGGGTCTACCCACTAATGGTGTTGGTCCAGTAATGGTTAATTTACCACTACCGAAACTCTTATTCCCCTCTAAACCCTTCTTTGGGCAATTTCTTGCCATATGGTCATTTGACCCACAGACAAAACACCCCTGATTCTTCTTAGGGTTAGGACAATTGGGTGACAAATGTCCCTCCTGCCCACAGTTGTAGCATACTGCTTTCCCCTTTAAACGGACTCCAATGTGAGATTTTTCGCATGTCTTACATGCTTCCGTTCTCTATTTGGGATCTCCCTATTTTACCCCGGTATTCCCAGGATTAAAACCCTTCCTCTTTGGCAAGTTGTCGCTTCCGCTGGCAACTTCAGCCTTATTACTTCCTTCTATCTTACTCTTAATCTTCCGCTCTTTGTGGTACTGAGACAAGGCCTCACCACCACCTTCAGCTATTATCACCTTCTCCAGAATGGTCCCATAGGAAGCACTCTGGAAAACTGATATTCTACTATAGAGCCAAGGTTTTAAGCCCTGCTCAAATTTGCGCGCCTTTCTTTCCTCCGTATCCACCTGATATGGAGCAAATCTTGCCAACTCATTAAATTTGGCGGCATATTGGGGAACAGTCATATCCCCCTTCATAAGTTCTAGAAACTTAATTTCCATCCTACCCTGCATGCTAGTAGGGAAATAGTTCTCGAAGAAAACCTTCTTAAACTGTTCCCACGTAACAGCCTCTGTCCTAGCCCCACCCTGGTGAGCTTCCCACCAGTAGTTGGCTTCTCCCTTCATCATGTAAGTCGCAAAAGAAGTCTTTTGCGCCTCACCTACGTTTGTTATCACAAATGCCTTTTCAATTTCCCTAATCCATGTTTGGTCTTCTAGTGGATTCGTCGTTCCTCGGAACTCGGGAGGACCCACACTTTTAAAGTCCTTAACGGTAGTTGTTATTACTACCCCAGGAGCTACAGGAATCCCACTCCCCACATGGTTAAATGCAGCCGTTAATAAATTAACGAACTCTTGCATAGGGTTGTTAGGACCCCCTTGATTTTCATTATGAGACTCGGCCTCTTGGTTCCATTGTCTCCTTCTTGGCGGCATAATTCTGATTAAATAAATAAAGTTTCGTTATTATCTATTTAATTACTCGGTTATCATTTTAAATTAACAACAACCATTCATACCACACAAGCATGTTAAATAAAAACGTCATTATATTAATATGCTTTCATAGTCAAAACTATTTACATCATGTACCCTTAGCCAAAAGCTATCATATACTATCCCGCGATTGCCTTCTACAAAAGTTGGGATTTGCTAAAAGACTACCCTTAATTACACAAAAGAGGGTTTTACGTCACTACTTATATACAAAAAGTTCTAGCGACCTTCTAACACTGTCGAACGGCATTTTCATATTTCTGATTTGCCAGAATCGACACTATATCTCGACTTATGGTATGTCGAGTTTGCCCGGACTCAATAGAATAACAAGTAAGTTTCAGCTTGAAATCCTCATGAGCGCATTCATGGATGTATGACATCCTAGCTATTTTTTGATCTTTCTCAACCAGTTTCTGCTTTAGCTCGAGGACCTCATCCTTATAGCTATGAGCTTTATCAGTCATAAGCACTTTGTCATCGTGCTCCGACTCAAAGTCTGCCTCTGCAGATTCTTTTGCCTCATATAGGGCAGTTATTTCCTCAATCTGTGCCTCTACCTGAGTACGTAAGTGCACATTCCTATCCAACACCGCTAAATACAGTGCTCTAGTTGCATCCAAAGATGATGGCTCTAGAGCAGGTAACACCGTGTTAATCGATGTCACCTCCATTTCCTCATCCACATCTAGCATCTCCTTAAGGTATGATGCTAATCCCATAGTCTCCTCAGAGTATTCCTCCTCAGAGATGTACCCCTCAATGTCTGAGTCTTCTAGTACAACTATCGATACCTCCGCCACTGGCATTGGTACTACCTCAACTTGGTTAACTGAGTCCTCACTTCTCATTTCCACGTTTCTAAACATCAAGCTATCGGTTGACATCTACAAACACATAACACGTTGATTAGTACATAATACACAATAGTATAAGCACAAATCACATTTAATATCTTTAAGATTAATTTTCATCTTTTAATTCTTTCGATACTGAGTTATCTCAATATCTTCTTAATTCAATAGACTTGAATTCCATTTCTCGGACTTTACTTTCCTTACAAGGTTATTAGCCTAAGGTTTTCCCCCCTTAAGTTTTATAACCTAAGGCTCTGATACCAACCTGTGACGCCCCCAAATCTGGGTATCTTCCAACCCGACAGATGGTGCTCTACTATACTAACATACATACCATCATTCCATTGAAATACAACAAGATGAGAGTAATTACTATATTCTTATTAAAATCAAAGTATAATCCTTCACAGGTTCATAAACCGATTACATAGTTCATTGTTCATAAGGTATAATACATACAAACTTACTAAACTATTACATAATGCCTAAGCATCCATCTTAGCTTTGCCCTTATCTTTCTTGGCATTCTCAGTACGTTCACCTTTAACTGCAGTTATATAATTCACGCAAGAAGTGAGCATGACAGCTCAACAAGTTTAATCAAGGATAACAAGAATACCACATTCGTGAATTATATAACAATTCCAACCTAACTGAACAATAGTTGTGAAGTATTATGAATCAATACTACCCTAACAGTATATAACATCAATTCCCAATGTATAGAATAGATTAGGAATTTTGAACCGGTCGATAGACCATGAACAGTAAATTTCAGTTTTCATACTTTAAAAGGAGTCCACGGCACTAAAGCCGTTCATCCGTATAACTTACGAGCACTTCTAGGTGATCAGCCTATAGTACTCTATGTTGATCAACACTACATTCATTAAACGTATTTACGTTTAATATTTTTGGCAAACTCGCGTGCCCATCGAAATATCGATGAAAAATACTTTTGTTTGTTCATAGACAAACCTTACCTTCACATCCGTACCAATTACTTGGCATAGGATAGCGTTAACATTTCTATATATAATGATATGGAAAATCATCAATCTATATCTTACAAATAATCTAGCCGACTTAAAATCGGGCATCGACCCTTTCTTTTACAACAAAGCTTGCAATTCAGTTCAATGAATCACATAAAACTTGGCTAACTTAGAAGTTAGACAAGCGTTAAGAAAACTTGCCTTTCAGCGTCTTCAAATAACTTACTCGACTGACTACAGCCTTTACAGAATCTACATGATATATTCACATAGCATACCGTAATTAGCTATCAAACAACTATTCACATTGTTCCTACAAGCTTCATTCTCTTCTATGTCTTTGTTAACATAATATCTTTATTAAAGTCAACATGACTTATTACCCTTCGTTCCGGTTTATCTCTCTATGGACGTTTTATTAACCGGACTCAACTTCATTGATAAAGTATTACTTCGTTTATTTTACATATTTTGTTTACTTACATTAGACTCCTAAGTTTCATACCATATACCTTAGTATAGGTAGTATAGGATTAGTCTTTATACATTCATTGAGTATATAAACTCAACTCCGATTGATCCCTAACCAATTGAAGTCTAAAGAATAACTTGGTCAACTTTTTCTTACTGCCGGCGCTGCGGCGCGGCACCTTGGCGCTGGGGCGCGGCACTTGCACAACATTGGCGCAGGGGCGCGGCATACTGGCGCTGGGGCACGAGTTTACAGAGTGCTCGGCCGAGTCTAGCGCTGCGGCGCCACCATTTTGTACTGGTTTTGGCGCTGCGGCGCCGAGCCTGTGCATCAGTTGACAAACCAGTTTTGGTTTTCTAACGAAACTCCCGGCTTCTTAATTTTTTCGTTTTACATCCGAATTGACCCATTCGAATTCCTACAAGTCAGGAATTACATCCTTTACACGTTCATATAAGAATTCAACACTTTCAAATCTGTTAACTCATAATTCACTATTGAGTTCATTTTATATACGTTCGTAAACGTTAATGAGCGTTCAATGCTCGTTTTCTTCGTTTTAAGTCGGAATCCGACGATTCTCGAACCCACGACTCTTAATCACCCTATCTCACGTGTTGACATTGAAAACCTACATTTTCAAGTCTCATGGCAACTTTCGACAACAAATCTGGAATTTCTACATTTTCGACGTTTAACGTCTATTCTCGTAAAATTTGTCATAACTTCATTACTAATGTTCTCTGAGCCAAATCACATGAAATACTCCATGGATTTCATATCTACATCCTAACCAAGCAAGATGCAATTACTAACGGATTGATATAGTCCAATCGTTTACAAATGATCAATCTCAACTATCCATATTTTCATGGTTCAAAACTATTTCAAACCTTATTATTTTTATAACCTCATGACTTATAGAGATTGAATCTATGGTAAGTCATCTTTAATCCCTCATACAAGGCGTATACCATCCCTCTATGATTATTCAATATAAAAGACAAATAATAAAAAAAAATAGAGATGAAAGATAAGGATTATACCTTAAGAACTTTTGGAAATCTCTTGGAAGAATATAAGTATAAGCTTCCAAAGTGTATGTTTGCAAGTGTAGCTCTCTTTTCTCTCTCAAATAATCTAAGTTGGCAACTTTGAAAACTCTAAAATGCAACAACCTAGCTTCTTATTTATAGGAAATGAAAATGGAGGGCTTAATGATCAATATACCCCCACCTCCTTACTATTCAAGTGTGGTCACCAAGTAAAACACTTGGTGACCAAGTCTTATACTTGAAGTCCACCCCAAGTGGCCGGCCCACCTCCTCTTTATGACATCCCATGGGTTGCTCCATGGGTTTTACCCATTGGGTGACCCATCGGTTCGACCCACGGTTCGGTTTTGTGAATTGGGCTTAATTAAATAAACATTGGGCCTTGACTTTGACTTAACCCACCTAACTCATTAGGCTTAGTTCTTCAATTAGTTGGACTAACTTATAACCCAACCCAAATGAATTAATCATTAAGTCATAACTTAATTCTATAATACGTATCGTATTTTACACGTATGATTCATGTATTCCTTTCGTATACCATAAGTACAATAAGTGTATTGTGCCTCGTATTTACTTAACGTATTATACAGAGGTACTAACTAGCACCACCAATTGTATAACACTTGAATAAAATCTAACGCCATTCCTTCTACGCATATTATTTCCTTCTCGAAAATCAATATACTCAACCCTTAGGTTTTAAGTCCGCAGGCGAAAACTTCATTTTTGCCATAAAAGAAATATTATCTGATATTTCATCTCATCACGATATTCTATCATTACGCGTTTCTCAAAATTTCAAAATAATTCCTCGGACAGAAACGGATGAATAGTGTTTTTACGGAAACTTCTCAGAAAATAATTATTATCGTCTTGGAAATTCCAAACAACTATTTCTACCACGTAGCCAGAATACTAGCACATTCTAGGTCATAGAATGACCTTCACATAGTTTACTTCACAAATAATTCAATTAAATTCATTTAATTCACATAATCAAATAAAAAATTTAATTGTAATAAAAATTCGATTTTCTCGGGCATTACATCCTCCCTGATGAGGTTGGTTTTCCCGATTTGTATCGCCAGGTCTCTCCAGTGTTATGTCAGAGTTACTGCCAATAGTTGACATTGTCAGGGCCGCCTGACTTTTGTTGAGATATACTTCAACGACTAATATCATCGGACCATCTCTAATGCTTTGTTTGATTTAATTGCCAACGGCTGATAACGTCAAGGCTGCTTGACCTTTCTTGAAATGTGCTTCAGCGGCTAACACCATCACACCATTTCTGACACTTCGCTGGGTTTAATTGCCAACGGCTGAATAACTTCAAGGTTGCTTGACCTTCATTGAAATGTGCTTTAATGGTGAAGTTTATATGGAGTTTCTGCTGGGGAGCGGTTTGAAAGGTATGGTTACAATTGAAATCACAACCCCAAGTTAATGGCATCGAACCTTTGTGAGGTATTGCCAAATGTAGTTTACAACATCTGTGATCATCAGTTTTGTGAACCCTGTGTTTGGGTGAATACCAATGAGTGATATGTACACCTGCAGTTTGGTCTTTGAAAATCACAATTTCAGGCTTTTTAGCTTAATCGCATAACGTCTTTTTTCCTGATTTGACTTTTTAGCTTGTGCGACCTCCTTTTTAACTCAAATTAGATCTAGTCGGAGGGGGTGGGACCCACCTAGGACATGCACAGATAGACCCGTGGCCATCCGTGGGTCTATTTGAGGCAACTTTCCCTTTCACAAGTAATTTTCTTTTGATGCCACACAGAGAATTCGAGAGTTCTTCTTCAGATCTACTTAGTTCAGGCTATTTTTTGCAAAATTCGTCACCGTGTAGGTCTACGTAGTTCACCCCTGGTGGGATAGACTGCAGATGTGAAAAGTTTGATCCTTGGTGTGGGACAAACTGAAGGAGTGAATGTTTGATCCCTGGTGGGACAAACTGAAGGTGTGAAAAGTTTTTATCATGGTGGGACAAACTTATGGTGTGAAAGGTTTTGAAAACCAGAATTGAGTGATGGATCTGATGATCAGGAACCAGGCTGCTGGTTGGAAAGTGTGTTTGTCCCTGATGGGGCAAACAGATGTGAAGAAAGGTTATATGTAGTGAAGGGTTTTGAAAACCTAAACTGATTGGGGATCGTATGATTCAAGACTGGGATGATGGTTTGTAGGTAACTTCAGACATAGTACCGTTTCCTGGTGTCTGAGTTAATGAGTTATGGAAATTTATCGTCATCCATTTCTTTCAATCTAAAGGCTCCTCCTGTCAGTACTTCCTTGACAACAAATGGGCCTTCCCAGTTTGGGGCGAATTTTCCTTTGGACTGATCTTGGTTGTCAAGAACCTTCTTTAAGACTAAGTCATGTTCTTTGAATTTTTGTAGCCGAACTTTCTTGTTATAGGATCTAGCGGTTCTCGGATGGTATAACTGACCATGGAAGATGGTTGCGGCCCGCCTTTCATCTATTAGTGACAATTGGTGGTACCTATCTTGTAACCATTGGTCTTCATCTAGCTGAGCATCTATCAACACTCTGAGGGATTTCATTTACATTTTTATAGGGAGCACTGCTTACATGCCATAGGGTAATGAGTAGGGGGTTGCCCCAGTGGAAGTGCGCATTGACGTTCTGTACGCTAATACAGTTAGAGGCAACAGGTCAGGCCATCCTTTGTGATTGGCAGACATCTTTTGCATGATCTTTTTGATATTCTTATTAGTCACTTCAACAACACCATTCATCTTGGGACGGTAGATGACGGAGTTTAGATGTTTGATGTGGAATTTACTACATAACTCCTCCATCATTTGGTTATTGAAGTTTTTAGCATTGTTTGAGATTATCACCTCTAGTTATCCATATCGACAAATGACATTATTTCTGATGAAACCAATGATAACTTCTTTAGTAACCTTGAGAGAAAAGGTTGCTTCTACCCAATTAGTGAAGTAGCCAATCATGTTGAAGATAAATCGATGCCCATTACTGGCTTTGGGCTCGATGGTCCAGATCACGTCCATTCCCCACATTGAGAAGGGCCAGAGTGAACTCATATTGTGGAGCTCCCATGGAGGGGCATGGATAGCATTCCCATGAATTTGGCATTAGTAATATCTCTTGACGTGATCATCACAATCAGCTTTGAGAGAGAGCCAGTAATGCCCTGTTCTTAGGATTTTCTTTACAAGTATATGGACGCTTATGTGTGGGCCATATACTCCAGCATGGATTTCATCCATGAGCCTCTGAGCTTGGTCTTTGTCTAGAGATTTGAGAAGACCTAGTCCTGCATCTCTTTTATAGAGTGCGTCTCCGCTCAGGTAGAATTTCATAGCCATTCGATGGATCCGTTTTTTTAGCCTGACTCGCCTCAGCGGGTGTAGATCCATCTCGTAAATACTCCTTGATATGTCAATACCAAGGGTGTTGGATGGGAGGTAGCTCATTCGATACTTCTCCAATGTAGTTCCCGTAAGGTGGTGCCTTTTGCCGGGAAAATGCGATTTTTGGGAGGCCAAAGTTGCTAGTGCATCCGCAAAGTCATTCCTATTCTGAGGAATGTGGAGGAAGAGATTTTCTTCAAACTCTGAAGCCATCTGGATAACCTGCCGATGGTAAGGTAGCGAATGTAGCTCTTTGGTGTGATAGATCCCAAATGGTTTGTCTGATTACTAATTCAGAATCTCCAAAGACAGTTAACTGTTTGATGCCCATGGAATGGGCTAGTTTTAACCCTATGATACAGCCTTCATACTCAGCTGTGTTGTTGGTGTTGGCAAACTACAATTTGACGGTAAAGGGATACTGCTTCCCCGTAATGGATACGATAACTGGTCCCACCCTAGAACCCTCCATGTTTGCAACTCAATAAAAATACATCTTACATGATTGGTGTGTATCATCCTGATGGTGTTTCTGAACTATCGATACCCCTTCATCGGGGAAGTGTGTTTCCAAGGGTTTAAAATCCCCTACATGTGAGGAGGCTAGTTGATCCGTAATTCCCTGACCTTTGATAGACTTTTGAGTTACGTAGACGATATCAAATTGTTGTAGGATCAACTGCCATTTGGACAGTCGACAATTCAACATGGGTTTACTGAACACGTACTTGAGAGGATCCACACGGGGTGGATATGAGATTGGTTGTGTGACCATGGAGGTAATGTTGTAACCTCATGGAAACCCATGCTAAAGCACAACAAGTTTTCTCAATCAGAGTATACTTGTGTTCACTGCTGCTAAATCTTTTTCTGAGGTAGTAGATAGCTCATTCTTGGCCTCTATTATCTTTCAGTCCCAGTATGCAGCTCACAGCATTGTCATTGATTGACATATACATAAATAGGGGAACACCATCCCTGGGAGATACCAAAACAAGAGCTTTGATTAGCTACTCTTTAATTGCATGGAAGGCTTTTTGACACTCATCATTCCATTTCATGGAGGAGTTCTTCTTTAGCAACTTGAAGATAGGCTCACATGTTGCTATGAGTTGGGAGATGAATCGGCTGATGAAATTAATTTTTTCCAAAAATCCTCGTATTTCCCTCATTTTCTAGGGTATGGGCATTTCCGTGATGGCCTAGATTTTTGTGGGATCCAGCTCAATGCCATTGTGGCTTACTAGGAATTCTAGCAATTTACCTGATTTAACGCCAAAGGCGCACTTGGCTGGGTTCAGCTTCAAGTTGTACTTACGCAACCGGGTGAAGAGATTTTTGAGAAGATCTAGGTGGTCTTCTTCCCTTTGAGATTTGACAATGATGTCATCCACATTGACTTCTATCTCTTTGTGCATTAGAACATGGAAAAGAGCCATCATGGCTAGCTGATAGGTAGCTTCAGAATTTATGAGGCCGAATAACAACCGTCTGTAGCAAAAGGTTCCCCAAGGAGTGATGAATGTTGTTTTCCCACGATCCTCTTCAGCAACCATGATTTGATGGTACCCTGCAAAACAATCAGCAAAGGAGTACATGTCATACTGAGCTATATTGTCAATGAGTATGTGGATGAATGGCATAGGAAAGCTATCTTTTAGACAAGCTTTGTTCAGATCCCTGTAGTCAACGCAAACTCTCACCTTTCCTCCAGGTTTAGGCATTGGGACTATGTTGGATAGCCACTCACGGGAATGTTGACACCATGATGATGTCGGCTTGAAATTGTTTCAAAATTTCTTCTTTAACTTTTAAACTCCACTCAAGTTTTAATCGCCTGATTTTCTGCCTTACTAGCTTGAATCCCTCTTTGATGGGAAGGTGATGAATGACGATGTCAATTGACAAACCGACCATGTCTTCATGAGACCATGCAACCACATCCTGAAATTAAGTCAATAGAGTAACCATGTCATTCCTTTGGTTTGGAGTAAGGTCCGTACCAATCTGGAGTTGTTTGGGTTTTTCTGAGGTTCTTAGGTTAAAAGAGGTGGTTTGATCAAGATTTGGCTTGGGTTTGTCTTCGACCTATTCTTTGATCTCCTAAGGTATCTCATAGTCTTCTTGTTCAATCTCCATCAAGTCTGAGTCTAACTTTACATCAAAGTTATAGTCCTAGTGAAGAATAGACATCTCATCAGCAAGTTTAGGCACATCTAACTTTAGAGTCCTGAAACAAAATGCTCTCACTTAATATATGAAACTGTACAATCATACAAAGTGTTAGCATGAAATGACAAAAACATCTGCTAATATTATACAACAAAAGTAATCAGTTATTGTTATCTACAAGGCAGAGGGAGTTTCTGCCCTTTTTACCCTTGTCGGCAAATGCAAGGAACGCTGCTCCAATTGTGAAGGGTCAAATCCTGGTGGACAGCTGTGATAAAGGAATTGTTATCGTCCTCTTTCTCTTGAATGATGACCATGATGTCTGGACAATCGTTGTTGGACGATTTAGCTATTGCCAAATCGCGTGCAAGCGTACGCGGTCCACAAGTAATATATGAAAGTAAAGTGTCAAACCCACGAGGACAAAGTCTTAAGAGAAAACAAATACTAAGGTAAAGTCGTTACTAATCTTATCTAAACAAGTGAAATAAGATGGTTGGTTAAGCTATATGTTTAAAACTATAAAAGAGAAGTGGTTGTGCTAGGAAGTCAAGATAGGATTACAATTCCCCTAATGCATTGCCTAATCTCCTAACTCTCCAAATTACAAACAAATCGAGGAATGGTCAACCGAGAACAGTAAATACGCAAAAGCTTCTGTCGAAGGTCAAATGCACATCCCTAGCCAGACAAATCACAATATGTCTATTAGTGAAAATAGCTAGGCCAAGGTCATTAAGCTAAGTCTCAAGGTTGCACAAGGAAAATAGAGATACGTCTATCCTATTAGCATATTATGCACACATTCCATTGGCATGGTCATAACAAGTGTTGTTATATTTAAAAGCTAGATAATAACATCCATTTTTTAATCTCTGTTAATATCAATACTCATTACTCTATCAAGCAAATAATCATCAAATACGAAATACAACAACCCATTCCAAATGATTCGTTATATAAAATAGGAGAAAAAGTTAATTAGGCTAAACAAAAGGTTACATTGTAATCCTAAAAATGGAATTAGTTCATAACTACGGGACTAACACACATTTTTAATACATTCAACATTATCAGTTAATACACAAATAAATTGGAGATTTGGAATAAGAAAACTCCTGTTTCGAAGTGTTCTGTCTCCAAATCTTCTCTTCACTGCGTATGTGATAACCCGGGATTTCAAATAATCCAAAGTTAACGAAATAATTTTTTTTATTTAATATTGACTGTTAATATTGTACTGTGTATCTGTAATATGAGTCTCGAGAATTAGTCAATCTGTGTATTGATTGAGACAATAGAGTAGAGTTGTGCTTAACAGCTTAAAAAACCCTAACCCTAATTTCTAGATAGGGATTCGGTAGAAAATATAATCAAAAAAATTATATTGATGAAAATGTGTTTGTACTGTATAGAAATTTTGATCAATGATTGATCGGATAATGTTTAAGAATTAATAAACCCTAATAAGGGATTAGAAACCCTAATCTCATATTTAGAAAATTAATTGTACCGTAAAAACCCTAATTGTACGTCGAAAAACCCTAATTTTATATTCGGGAATCCTAAACCCTAAATTAGAAAACCCTAATCCTAATTAGCGAGCCTAATGTGTATAGTAAATGTTAATATAATTAGGAAACCCTAATTATACTTTAGAAATATTAATTTCTATTTAAAACCCTAATTTTATTTTAGAAATCTTAATTTTTCTTTTTAGAAACCCTAATTAGAAAGTTCTAGAATTTAGGGCTTGTAAAAGCTAAGGGTTAGAACCTTATGGTTAAACCCTAAGGGTTTGAGCAATTGCCCATAATGCCATTAAAATTATTTTCTAAATTACAAAATTACCCTTTTTAGATTTTTAATGAGGTTACTTGTAAAAATTGCAAAACCTTTAGTTGTTGACCAACTCTCTTCACTTTGGGACATGAAAATCTTAACAAAACAACCTCCAATTGACAGTACATCAGATCTAGCAACATTATATCACATTATATATAGATTTAAAGAGAGAGAAAATGCATGTATTTAGCCATTTGATATACAACACTCCCACAACTCTCTATCTCTCTCTCTCTCTTAGCATCCGAAATTTTTTAGGCAAATCAGTTCCATAAACACCCACTTGATCACCTAGATCAGATTTGGAGAGCAAGAATCAAAGATTGAATTAGAAAGGTATAAACCTAATTTTTATTTTTGATCCAAGTTGCTAAGAAAGATTTTGTGTTTATGTGTTTAGATTAGTGTTATAGTAATGTTCCTTGTCATGTATACTACCAGTGTGAACCATAAAACCATCAATATCGTGACCAGAACTAGAAGAGAATCAAGTCATAAAGTAGGCAGTCGAAGCTGTCTGGGTTTCTGGGTATGTGTTGTAACGTGTAGTGCTACATAAACACTACATGATCCAAGTCTTAATTTGAACAGAGGATAAAAGAACAGAAAATTAACGCTAGTCAAACAAGCAACCTTGAGCACCGGCTGTTAGTGTTCTTGAGGCTCAAGAACACCAACAGCGACGCTTTGTGTTGCTAAAGGTCTTTAGCGACGGTTTATTTATTTTCTAATTTCTGAATATTCTGAAAATTATTTAAAATTAGAAATAAATTATAAAAATGATTAAAAATGGTTTTAAATTAGGAAAAATAATTTTTGACCAATTGGAATATTTTTCTTTACTATTTATAATTATTTATATATTAAAGGTATATAATTTATTTACTTAGTGTATTAAATAAATTAGAGGAAAATGATTTAATATTGTGAAAAATCATTTTAAATAAGAATAATGTATTTAAAAATATTTTGAGTTATAAAATTTAACTTTTAATATTTTTGGAGAATTTTTATTAATAAATTAATATTAATGATACTAGATTTATTTAATTATTAAATTAAATAAATAAGAATAAAATGATTTTATTGATTTAAAAATTATTTTAAATAAGAATAAAGTGTTAGAAAATATTTTGAATTATAAAATATATATTTCAATATTTTTTTGGAGAATTCTCATTAATAAATTAATATTAATGATATTAGATTTATTTAATTATTATATTAAATAAATGAATTAAAAATGATTTTATTGATTTAAAAATGAGAAAAATGTTTTAAAAATAATTTTGAAGTTATAATTAATGACGTTTAATATTTTGATAATAATTACATTAATATTTAAATATTAATAGTGGTGATTTAAAAATAATTTTAATTACTTTAAAAATCATTTAACTAGAATATTGATGATTTAAAAATATTTTAAGTTATTAACAATAACTTTAATATTTTGACAAGTATAACATTAATATTTTTATATTATTAAATATTAATGATAATAAGCTTAATTGATAATTAAATCATTTAAAAATGATTTAAGTGTTTGAAAAATTATTATAAATTATCATAATTGTTTATAAATTATTAAAAGCTTCTGAAAAATATTATAAATGATATTTGACTTATCTAAAATAATATTGAATCTTAGAGACCAAGATTAAATTGACAATCAAGGTGTAAATTGTCGAATAAGGTGACTAGAATACCGATAATGGACCGAAGTCCAACAAGACCGAACTAGTTAGATTTGTTAAGTGTTTATATAGGTTGTAAACGCTGATGTGGCTATGTGACAATGTGCCTAGGAGAAGATTGACTGTAAATTACCGTGTTATGTGTTATAAATTATTGTGCTAATTGTGAGACCGATATTATTGGTTATAGGTCTTACAAACACAGATAAGTATTTTATGTAGCTGTAATCAGCGGAAGAGGCAAGTTTCCTAACTCAACCTTGAGTTATATTCATTCGAATATTATAGTATTTAATTATTGCTAATTATACAATGTCCATGGAATTTATTGTTGATTATTTGCAGTTAGTGCATGTTAATAATTCAAATTGAATTATTAATTCATAAAATATACATTTGTAGAATAAATGTTGTTGGATATTCATATCCGTAGAAGATAGAATTGATAGTACAGATAATTCCTGTTTATTGTCGAATTATATTGAGAAATGTCTTAGCTAATCATTCTGGCTAGACGAACATTTGTTAGAACTTGATAGGTTCGAGAAAAGAATTCAATTATTATTGACAGATCGATGCCAATTATTTCGGCTAGATCGAGAAGTAATTAGAAATTGAAATCACAGTATTTCGCTGTTAAATTAAAATCTTGATTCTGAGAGTGAGAAGAACAACCTTTTATATAAAGGGAATATTTTAAGTCGTATATTCGACCATTGCGTGCGACATATAAGTATTATGCATAATATAGGGTACAAAGAGTTGGTCGGCTCTAAGTACTTGTAGAGGGGTATAATTTAATCTTTATGGTTATCGGATATACCTGGGTAAATCAAAGTCCAATCTTTGATAGTTACTCGAGAAGAGAGGTTCAAGATCCAACGGATCACTCAGCATAAATCTGGAAAACATTCCACTTTGTTATTTTGTAGAATTAATTCTTGATTATTCATTTGAATATCGTAGAAAACCTTGAAAGCGTTGTACTCTTTCATTATCAGATTATTGTTGCGGAGAATGTGAGAAGACTTGATATTGATTTCTATAACTTTACTGTATGTCTTAACTTGCGTGGGAAACTTGTTGCTCACCCTTGCTAAATAAAACTTTTCAGCTAGGGACGAAGTTGCAGAAGGTGTTGCGAAGAAGAACAAAGGAAAATGCATAGTGATAAATTAGTATAATGAACATTATTATTATTATGTTGTAGTGTAAACCCTTTTTGTATATCTAAGGGGTATGTTTGTAATGTTAAGGTTATCAGACCTTGGATTAATGTATTAACAACCTATGTTAATGACTTATGTAATACTATTTTTATATGAATGGATAGTTAGATATTATTATATTATCGATCGTGAACACCAAACTTGGGGGTCAGGTAACCCAGATTTGGGGGTGTCACAGCGTAGCAGCTGAACAACAGTCAGACGAAATAAATCTTCCTCCTTGAAGCACAGCTTCTTTCTCTTCTACGTATTTAAGACTGTAATAAATAAACTTTAAGCTAAGCTCTCTGTCTCAAAATCTATCGCAGGCGGCTGGTAATAAGTATATGGCTCTCCTCTCACTTTAGGTCATTTAAAGCCTCTATAATGCCTGGACACCAGAGATCGCGCTGCGACGCGAGCCTTTGCTTAGCAAGTGGCGCTGTGGCGCCACGTGGGCTTAAAAAGATCGGAGGTCGCACTGGGGCGCGACTGTGTATAGGGGCATCGCCGCTGCGGCGCGAGCTAGGGTGCTGGGGTGCCGTGAATGGAGCTGGGGTGCGAGAATGGCGCTGGGCATGGAGCGGGGGCACCATACGTAGGTCTAGCGAAGCACAAAAAAATAGTGACTTTGCTTAGCATTGGCACTAGGGCGCGAAGATGAGGCGCTAAGGCGCCATATGTGGCGCTGGGGCGTGAGCTCTAAGAGCAACCTTGGCACTGCAGCGCCATCATGGTGAAAATGTCCTGAAATGCCAGAAACCACCTCCAAAGCATTGGATAATAAAACTTAGACATAAAAATAATGAAAATATAAATAAAAGCTAACTAAGAGACTGAAAACAGGCAATAACTTAAGCCATAAAAGTTCTAATTTGCTGGTATAAATCCTACTCATAAATCATCATCAGGAATATCTCTGTTCATACCCTCCGTATGGATCAGGATGCACATGTTTGATAGATGTTTATTTATCTATTGTTTGCGCCTTTGATTCCTTTCATCCACCTCTGGGTCTGGAATCAGAACTTCTTTTTCTTTAAACGGTATCAGCTTAGGAATTAGCATGGCACCACAGGGGCAGAAACCTTTAATAAAGGCCGTACAAGATTATCACCTGTGGGTTTAGGCAGACGCCTCATGGATGAAGGAACATGTTTATGCTTGTGAGGGTTCCTATGACTGGACCCGAAAGAATAGCCTAGTCTGGCTATCCCTATCTGGCTGCGAACTTATATTAGGCATTTGATTCCCTGATGATCCTTTCCTAACCTCTGTATAGGTTGAAAGCTCAATGATATTATCTCTTAACTTGTCGACATTACCTCGACAGAAACTCAGGGTTTCAGAGGTGGAGCCCCAATGGGTTGATAGTGAGTGTTGATCACCTCAAGGGCTTGGAAGCTGACAGACTCAACTTATGCATTGAAACTGATAAGGGGTATATCACTTTCAACAGGTCATTTTGGCTTAGTATTGATAGTGACCAGACTACTGTTGATGATATATTTGAGTTGCTAATGAAGAGTGGATGGGACAGCTCCTGTCATATGAATCCAAAGTCTCCCCAACAGTAAAATATATCCTATAGTGATCTTAAGCACTTGGAAGGATATATAAAATGTATGTGGACCGATTTCCATGGGCAACTCAATCTCTCTGATAGCATTTCACTAAGATCCATCAAAAGCTTTGATGATTTTATGGATACTTCGAATCTTGTTGAGATTGATGTTCATTTTTTCCAATGTGGCATAGGGGCAAATGTTTAGGGATGATCCTCCATCTATTAGCACTTCTCCAACCACATATCCAGAAGACATAACCACTATGTGCAATGGTTTGCAATGACCCATCCTTTCAGGGGTTATGTCATCATCAGTGAAGGATATCACATTACTGTTGAATATGTGATCAACTAAATGATGGAATTTTTCAACATCCACTATCTTTAGCAAGTGGGCTTCTTCTAATATTTTCAGTAAGACCTTCCGGTGATCTTCTGAAGAGAAAATTAAGTCCCGAATAGAGATCTGTTGTGGAGGTTCTTTCAAGCTTTGAACCACCTTCGCTTCATTATGTCCCATCTTACGGAAGAATTCTTCAATCTTCTCCCTGGGCACTTTCCCTCTAGATCTGATGATAGGCTTTATCACTCGTTGAGGAAGATATAATGGATTTTCTTTAGACACTGCATCAGTTGTATTGGATGTGGATCCTTCAGCCTCTCCATAGTTCCATGACACTTTTTATAGACTGATGACAGGATATTATGGCTTTAATGGCAATATGATTGGCTTCAGTGCAACCACTTTCAAAGGGTTTTGAACACCTTTAAGCTGAATTAGTTTAATTATAAGTGGTGTGGCAACCAAATCTCCTCCAGAAGATATAACTGCTACAACTTTCTTCCATCATGGAGGAAATGTGTCCCCACTCTCAGAAGATATAACGTCGTTATCTGCCATTTACAGATCACTGATGTCAATTATGTTTTGAATAAGATGGTGGAGTGCTCAGCATTCCTCACTGTTGTGACTGCGAGAGTGGGAGTGGTATTGACATACTCAATTAGCATCAAATCGCTTTGAGTGTGGGTTGACTGGAGGTAGCAGTATTATGATCTTGCCCTCATTAATCAGCATCTGCAATATTTCTTCCATCGGTTGGCCTAAATAGGTGAATTCCCTTTTCTTGGTGAAGTACCGACGAGCTTTAGATTTTGCTTTTCTTGCAATCTTTTCCTCCAATGTTTCACTTACTAGAATAATTGGTGGAGTGTTTGTAATGAGAGAAAGGAGGCTAGCATGCTCCTAACTGAACAACTGATGTGTGATTTGGTGTTAATGAACAACCAATTCTGCCAATTGATTGACTTGTTCACTAAGAGACTTTAACTCCCATTCCATCATGAACAGGAATTATGAATAATCCCATTTTTCAGAATTATCCTTGCTTATTTGGGATGAACCACCCACATGTTTGAAGTATTAGGAACTTTCTAAACCGCCCAAGTTGATCATGTTAACCTCCTCTTCCTTGTATTGAGGGAGAGCGTTGTCTTGAACGTGAGGTTGCTCGGGCTTGGTCACCACAATCTCACCATTGTCAATTAAATCCTGAATCTTATGCTTAAGGGCCTAACAATCCTGAGTGTCATGGCCTGGAGCTCCAGTATAGTAAGCACACTTTTTTCTTACATTGAAGCACTTTCCACTCGGGTTGGCTGGTGGAAGGAGATGAGTGATTTTCTTCTGAGCTGCCAGAAGTTTGAGAATGTTTTCGAGTGAGTCCCCTAAGTGTGTGAACACTTTTGCACTTCTGACTTCTTAACTTTTTGGAAATGGTGGGTTTGAAGACTGTGCTTGAAAAGGGGAGTAGTTTCTCCTCTGAATAGGCACATTTTGATTACCTTTTTATCCTTGTAGTATCAAGGTAACATCCTCTTCTTTCTTCTTATGGACCCTCCGGGGGTTGTTACAATAACTCCCAGATTGGATGTGCTCAGCTACGACTTTTAAAGCGGCGAGGTCTTGAATCTTCCCAGATTTTAATCCCATTTCAGCCATTTCTCCATGCTTGATCATTTTTGAGAATAACTTTCCTATTTCAGCCAGGACCCTCTCAAAGAATGGAGCTTATTAAATGTATGTGAAGGTCATCACCATTTCAGACTTGGTCATAGATGGGATAACTTGAGCAGTCAGACGCCTCCATCTTTGGGCATACTCCCTGAATGACTCATTAACTTGATTTTTGACCTTGGTATTTTGATACCGGTCTGGAGCCATCTAAGTTTGAAAGCTGTATTGACTGAGGAAAGCATGGGCTAACTCCTCCCAGCTATGAATTTTAGAGTTATCTAATCTGGTGTACCGTGCTCTGGCTTCTCTTGTCTGACTTTTCTGAAATATCTGCATTATGAGCTTTTCATTTTCAGTATAAGATCCGAGTTCTCCAATAAACACCTTTAAATGGGTATAAGGATCTCCCAATCCATCATATTTTTGAAAATCGAGAGTTTTAAATTTTTCTGGATAATGAACCTTGGGGAAGATACAAATGTCGGAATATGAAACACTCCCGTGTGTTCCAATCCCTTTGATGAACCGAATGGTCTTCTCCATTTATAGAACCTTATTCCGAATATCATCGGTGTCTTGATCTTCTTTAAGATGGGTGATTTCAGGGGTTTTGTTGGTCTTATCAGACTGAGACTCACGTGCTAGAACTTCTTTGTCCGGACCATAGATTCATCCATGTGCAGAGGGTTCTGTGTGGATGGGTATTTGTGGACCCTGAGTTGACTTGTGTTATTCTTTGAGTAGAACAACTGTAACGACCCCAAAATCTATACAATTTAAATCCCGACTTCGGTCGTTAACCATACATTCAACCTCTAAATAATACATCATTATTCGATGTTAAACTTAATAAAATTGCGGAATATTTAAAACTTTTATACATTTCCTTCTTTCTTGCCCTGAATCGCAACCATTACATTACATTTCTTTGATTCAATCTTATATCATGAATCGTTACAACAAAATGACTATACAAAGTCTTACATCATAACTAAATATCCATATACATTGGATAGCTCAACTTACAATTCAACATGTTACGTTCAAAATATGAAATACATTTCTCATAAAATATAAGTAATCTTCGTGAATATAGATCTCTCTAACTCACTTAGCACATATCTTTACCTTAAAATTTGTACCTACAAAAGTGGTTATTTGCAAGAGTGAGCTCGACAGCCCAGCAAAGTCTAACTGTTTTCATGCATCACATAGCACATAATAACATGCTCGACATACATCTCATTAAAGTAACATGGCATATATGCTTTTAATTCACATAAAAAATATAAAGATTGAGTTCCTTACTCAATCATCATTACTTAGCCAAAACAATGCAGTCATATATTGACTTTAACATTTCATGATTTCAACATGCATAACACATCATGCAATTTAAAACAGTTCATCAAGTCCACGTAGAAAATAGGAACCGAAAGACTTGCCTTGATCGTTGTTTACCAATAATAGCTTAACAGCTTACAGTTATCTGCACTTCACGTGCCCTACACAATTATATAATCATACACATCAACTATTAGTCACATAACAACACATAGCAAATGTAATGTAAACTCTACTCCACATCTCATAATCTTTCCTATTAATAAATACACAATGGTCAATTAGATTGTGTTAACTTTTCGACTTATGACTCACTATATTTCTTCTTAGTCAAACTCGAAGTTCAAGTGCTTAAGTCTTGCTAGGACTACTTATTGGTTTTATATTAAACCCATTCCATGTCTTATAATATCCATTTCAATGGAATTGAAACACTTTTTAAGTTCATTAACACTTGGCACGGCGTTTCGACGTTCAATCGTCACACGGCCGATTTGCCTCTCTTGTGTATGCTTACTACGCTTCTATAACTTATCTAATATATTATTTTTTAATGTTAAGCATCATTATAATTACTAATATTCATTTTTTATAACTTAGAACATCATCTTTTATGGTCAAGAGCACTACACATGCATATGTGCATGTCCGACGCCCTCCGATTGCCTCCGAAAACACAACAGTTTTAAATATGACCATTTTGACACATCCTACTGACCTCAAATTGAAAAATGTAAAGAACGAAAGTTGTAGGTCTACTTGTTCTCGTTCTGGATCATCTTGAATCACCTCAATCGGAGTTCGTATGAGGAAGTTATGGCCATTTTACTACAGGAGGTCAAAACTATCCAAGTCAGACTTCTGTCCCCGCGCTGGGGCGCGAGGACTAAGCCAACAAGTGGCGCTGGGACGCGAGATTGGCGCTGGGGCGCGAATTTCAGCGCTGGGGCGCCAACTTCTGGCGTTGGGGCGCGAATTTTAGCGCCGGGGCGCGATTTTTGGCGCTGGGGCTCAAATTTTGGCGCTGGGGCGCCGAAACTTGCAGAACCCAACCACGAAGAACAGAACAAAGCTACTGTCTTTATTTTTTAACAACAATTAACCCCAATTAACATGTATAACTTATATAAATTACACATATACACACTACCCAACATGCATATACTAGTTTTAACACAACTAATCAACAATACTAGGAAACTAAATATTTGAAAACACTGTTTTAAAAACCAAAACTCCATTATCGATATATAAAATACAGTAAACTGTAATTCCATGGTTATAACCAATTTGATTCCTTTAAACTACGAATTTTCTGAAATTCATACCAAATAAACATACATGACCTTCAACTTCATAACTAGCATACACGAATTTTTTTGTTATCATGCAAAACACATATTCGTATGTTTATTTTTCACTGTAAAACCAAGTTCTCTTTCTCAATGAACTTAATTTAGCATACAATCCATATACATACATACATATATATATATATATATATATATATATATATATATATATATATATGCTAGTTGTATCAATTACAATTATAATTATTCAGGATTTCAAAATCAATTACATAAACATGATTTACAGACAACCTTTGTAAAAACTCATATACAGTGAAGTTGAGTTTCAAGAAACACAGAGGCTAAATAGTTATACTATAAAACCTATGTTAAGATTATAACACATACCTTTTTATTGCTTTTAGAAAACCTTTCACTGAGAATAGCTTTTGACGAACACAGAACCTTTTCTCTCAGTCACAAATTCTCAGACACTTTGCTTCTCTCAATTTTTCTCTGATACTTCTCTCTCAAACTCTCTGTAATTCTCCTTCTCAGAAAACTTCTATTTTTCTTCTTAGGCTTAAGCCAAATGCATTATACGTAAACTAAAACTAACCCCTAAACGCACATCTTAATTCAAACGCTTAAAACCGACACTACTAATGGCCTTATTAAATTAGCAGTTACCAAATTAATATATATATATTATTTATATTATATTATTAATAATTCAAAATTTAAATTCCAAAAGTCATAAGGCTCCGTTTGGCAAAACTCTTTTTAAAGACTTAATATATTTAAGCCTTATTTGGCAAAAATAAATTAAAACTACTTTAGTTTATTTTAATAACCATTTATAATATAGTTATTTGTCACACTTCTAATTAATTAAGTTTTCATACTTAATTTAATTAATTATAATAACAATTCATTGCATAATATAATAATTTATTTAATCAGTATAAACTCTCTAACTTAATTATTAAATTAAATTAGATTACTATTTCAAAATAATTACTTTCCTTAACTCATTAATTATTTATTAAACAAATAAATAATCAAATCATATCAAATCAATTAAACAAATACTTATTCGACAATAAACACATCCATTAAATATTTATATAATTCAATAAATATTTAAATATTATAATAAAAATCTGGATTGTTACATCATTCCCTCCTTATAAGGATTATGTCCTCAGAATCACAACTCAAGCCACTCATTCGTTATAATCTTCCCTACTTACAAAGATTCTGTCCCCAGAATCGAAGACACAAATTAAACAAATAACTCGGAGAAATCTTTCATCATTTTATCTAAATATAGATTTTATACTTTCTACTACATTCATTACCTTAACAAATTCTAGGTTTCATTTCATAACTTTCACTTGAACTCAATTATATTCTGAGTATTATATATCTTTTAACCCATTCATTTCCTTTTCTAAGGATCGTAATCATCAACACTCGGGATATTACATTCACCCTTTCTTCTAAGAATTTCGTCCTCGAAATTTTATTTATTAATATTGATTCATTCATCTATCAAAGTAGATTTTACGTTAATACTATATTCATTCCTTGTGTTCTATAACTACTTCTTTCCACAAAGATCATTCTACAATTATTAACTTTTCTATTAAAAGTTTAACATTATTCTTTGATAACTCCTCTATTTCTCACTTCAAAATCTCTTTTCTCACTTATTCAACATATTCATCATTCAGTGTTGCATTCTACGACTTACTTCTTTCTAAGGAATATTTTCCTTTTTCACTTCCATCTTGCAGAATAACAAGAATCTTCCACAATTGTTCAATAATTGGGAAGTAGTTTGAATAACTCAGGAATTTAAAAGATTCCAAATCATGCTGAGGGTCATAGGACCACGAACTATGTCCACAGTTGCAAGTAATCTTTCAACTTCAACTTTAACAGTCATAAGACTATAAGGACCCGTACTTAGGGTGTTAAGCCCTTCGTACGATGTATTGTGCACAAACATTTAAACGCTATGCATATGTCCATAGTTATAAGTAATCTTTCAACTTAAACTTTAACAGTCATAAGACTATAGGGACTCCTCGTACTTAGGGTGATCAGCCCTTCGTACAATGTATTGTGCACAAACATCTCAACGCCTCCGCGTAATCCCTATAAAAGGGTTGTTCATCTCAGCTTTTCAACATCTGAATCCGCACCAAAATAATTTGGTTTGGCATAACTTCTCAAGAAACTCTTGAATTTCATGAACATCTTTCAATATTTGTCTAGCTGAATCAAATAGCATAGACCTCTACAATAACTCGGACATTAACCGAAATATACATATACATACATACATACATATGTATTCTCATATATTAAAGAAATCTCAAAAATCTTTTTATGACGTCATGATACCGCACTGTATTTACAGTCCGTTGAGGATTCCGTCATTTGGTGACTTTATCATACTACATCATACCATAGTGGGCTGACGATCCTTAGATCACATCCAACACTAGGTAATATTGTATTGATGACTCCATCGTTTTTATCATCTTTGCACCAGGTTACATGATGCATTCATGATATAAAATATATTTTGATATATTGCAAATCATTTTTGTCTAGCCGAAGCAATTAGCATAGACATACGAATAACAGTATTGTTGTTAAAACTCATTGGTTCCATCATTTGATCCAATGTTTTTCAAGAAAATAGAAGTGTAAACATTAGCACGAAGTCAATAAATTTCGAAAGTCTAGCATAGCTAGTAGATTTAGAATACCTGTGCTTCCACCATCAACTCCACTTTCTATAACGATCCATTGCTTAATAGGTCTATCTATTCCTATCATCCTCAATACTCCATTCACACTTAATTATACCCTAGTTCATCAAACTTACCACACGTTATGAGTTCATGAACTTGTCACAATCATATGAGTTTAAGAACTTATCCTAGTCAGACCATAGGCGTCCATTCGCTGAGGGGTTCAAAAACATACCATATAATTATGAGTCATGAACCTACCATAAGTATGAGTTTTAAGAACTCGCACTTAACCTTATAATATTCTCTAACTATACTCTACCTATCTGTTATACACATGAGAAAAGAATCACCTTCTCAACAGGCATATAGCAAATAGCGCGACACAAACATTCCAATGATTATCAATGTGATAAACTGAGTGTAAGCACAAAACCCTCGCCCATACAAAGGTTTGTACAACTCAGCCATCACATGAGTTCTCAATTGAAATCCCACCTAACTCTATCTTTCTTTTAACTTGCTCTTTGCTGGATACGAATTCCTCGTATCACATCATCTATAACTCCTCATGAATTATCTCGTACTATTTTATAGTACACCATCTTCATAGCATTAAGCTATAATTATTCAAATATTACAGACCATCTTTCTTTTATAACTTAAACAGATCACGTCGTGACCTTATTCTATAATCATCTCTCTTAAAATTCTTTTGTTAACTCGTGATCGTTTTGTTTTACGATCCTCATTCTTTCTCTTTTTCATCATTTACGACATTATTCGTTATCTTGGCTATTGGAGTTAGGAAACTCTCGTTTCTTATCTTTATACCTCTTCAAGATTCTTCTTTGAATCTTCTTGTTTATATAACAATTCTTCTTTTAAGAATTTCTAACTTTCTAACTTCATTTACATCGCTCAAAATTTCATTCGAGTTACACACTTGGTACACATCGAGTCTCTAACAGTTTTAATATGATACGCTGAGTGGTTTCCCACAAACAACCAACAAACTAGGTTCCGAGTTGCTAGTTCGTATATACCTCCGCTCCATGAAGGAATCGTTTAGCCCAGATACCATACATCAACTACTAAAGAGTACAATTGCACCATACTTAGACATAACTCTCTATTCATAACTTCTTTACCATTCTCTTTTTTATAGACATTGTCTATTTATTATCACCTTACATTCTTATTATTGGAGTTGGGTAACCCCACTTTTATATTCCTTATAACTCTGCGAGATTCTTCTTTGAATCCTTTCACGCAAGTTTTAATCCCTTATTATTCAAACTCTATTTGAGCTTATTCGTTCATTATCTTCACCTCTCTTCTCTAAGGTTATAGCCTACGGTACTCCTACCTAAGGTTTATAACCTACAGCTCTGATACCAACTGTAACGACCCCAAAATCTATACAATTTAAATCCCGACTTCGGTCGTTAACCATACATTCAACCTCTAAATAATACATCATTATTCGATGTTAAACTTAATAAAATTGCAGAATATTTAAAACTTTTATACATTTCCTTCTTTCTTGCCCTGAATCGCAACCATTACATTACATTTCTTTGATTCAATCTTATATCATGAATCGTTACAACAAAATGACTATACAAAGTCTTACATCATAACTAAATATCCATATACATTGGATAGCTCAACTTACAATTCAATATGTTACGTTCAAAATATGAAATACATTTCTCATAAAATATAAGTAATCTTCGTGAATATAGATCTCTCTAACTCACTTAGCACATATCTTTACCTTAAAATTTGTACCTGCAAAAGTGGTTATTTGCAAGAGTGAGCTCGACAGCCCAGCAAAGTCTAACAGTTTTCATGCATCACATAGCACATAATAACATGCTCGACATACATCTCATTAAAGTAACATGGCATACATGCTTTTAATTCACATAACAAATATAAAGATTGAGTTCCTTACTCAATCATCATTACTTAGCCAAAACAATGCAGTCATATATTGACTTTAACATTTCATGATTTCAACATGCATAACACATCATGCAATTTAAAACAGTTCATCAAGTTCACGTAGAAAATAGGAACCGAAAGACTTGCCTTGATCGTTGTTTACCAATAATAGCTTAACAGCTTACAGTTATCTGCACTTCACGTGCCCTACACAATTATATAATCATACACATCAACTATTAGTCACATAACAACACATAACAAATGTAATGTAAACTCTACTCCACATCTCATAATCTTTCCTATTAATAAATACACAATGGTCAATTAGATTGTGTTAACTTTTTGACTTATGACTCACTATATTTCTTCTTAGTCAAACTCGAAGTTTAAGTGCTTAAGTCTTGCTAGGACTACTTATTGGTTTTATATTAAACCCATTCCATGTCTTATAATATCCATTTCAATGGAATTGAAACACTTTTTAAGTTCATTAACACTTGGCACGGCGTTTCGACGTTCAATCGTCACACGCCCGATTTGCCACTCTTGTGTATGCTTACTATGCTTCTATAACTTATCTAATACATTATTTATTAATGTTAAGCATCATTATAATTACTAATATTCATTTTTTATAACTTAGAACATCATCTTTTATGGTCAAGAGCACTACACATGCATATGTGCATGTTCGACGCCCTCCGATTGCCTCCGAAAACACAACAGTCCTAAAGATGACCATTTTGACCCATCCTACTGACCTCAAATTGAAAAACGTAAAGAACGAAAGTTGTAGGTCTACTTGTTTTCGTTCCGGATCATCTTGAATCATCGCAATCGGAGTTCGTATGAGGATGTTATGGCCATTTTACTACAGGAGGTCAAACTGTCCAAGTCAGACTTCTGTCCCCGCGCTGGGGCGCGAGGACTAAGCCAACAAGTGGCGCTGGGGCGCGAGATTGGCGCTGGGGCGCGAATTTTGGTGCCGGGGCGCGATTTTTGGCGCTGGGTCTCAAATTTTGGCGCTGGGGCGCCGAAACTTACAGAACCCAACCACGAAGAACAGAACAAAGCTACTGTCTTTATTTTTTAACAGCAATTAACCCCAATTAACATGTATAACTTATATAAATTACACATATACACACCACCCAACATGCATATACTAGTTTTAACACAACTAATCAACAATACTAGGAAACTAAATATTTGAAAACACTGTTTTAAAAACCAAAACTCCATTATCGATATATAAAATACAGTAAACTATAATTCCATGGTTATAACCAATTTAATTCCTTTAAACTACGAATTTTCTGAAATTCATACCAAATAAACATACATGACCTTCAACTTCATAACTAGCATACACAAATTTTTTTGTTATCATGCAAAACACATATTCGTATATTTATTTTTCACTGTAAAACCAAGTTCTCTTTCTCAATGAACTTAATTTAGCATACAATCCATATACATACACATATATATATATATATATATATATATATATATATATATATATGTAGGGTTTCGGCACAGAAACGCACAGCGGAAATTAAAATTTTAAAGCAATTTCCGAAACCCTAAAACAGGATCCATGCGAAAAATCAATTAATTAAGAGGTTTAGAGATTATACCGATTATGAAAACGAGAGTCTGAAATCGACTGCGCCTCGAATCTCCAACGCAATACAAACCGACTGCGTCTCTACGGTATCCACACGAACGCTCCGCGAATCGTCTTACGATCTGCAGAAGAAGGAATCGCGGTACTAGCCACCAAGGATGAGGATTTTCGGAACTATTTTCTCTAGTCTCTCTCTAAGAGCGGCTAGGGTTTTGTTTTGACGTAAAAACCTAAAGTCTGATATACATCATATATATAGCAGTCAGGAGGAATTAATCAAAACCTAATATTATTAAAATCCGAATTTATATATATCTTAATTAAGTCTTACTTAATTAATATACATATATATAAATTATCCTATTAATTTAAATTCGTAATTTAAAATTATATCAATCATATTGACATATTTAAATCTTTACAATTTAAATTAATTTTCTTTTAATTACGTTCTTTGTGTGTGACCCTATAGGTTATTATTACGTTGGCAATAACCTTAAAATCATATTATAAAGTTATAAACAGTGAGCGGCATCTAGTAATGCATCACTGCTACCCAAGTAATAATAAGATCGATGATTCGATGCAACCTTTTCGTGACCAATGTTTCAATGTAATTTAATCCTTTTAACCTTAATATCCTAGATTAAACTCGAGTCATGGAATGTGTCATACTCTTCATAATTTAATCTGAGTTTTCTTGATCAATGAGTAGACTATATGAAACAAATCACTATTTGAGCATGGCCATGCATTTCATAGTCCTACTCAATCAAGAGGCCTATGGATATCACCTATAAAATATAGGATGGTTAAATTCCATCTAGATCACTCATATTACTCACACGATTCATAATGAACCCAATAATCACCTTTATAGTCCACCCTATTAAAGGTGATATTTGATGATATCAAAGTACATAAATTCTCGTGTAGTAATATAGCGGTTTCAGGTCGGAGGACCATTACATCATTGTCACTATGAGAATTACTAATGACACTTCGCATAATGCTCCATATAGAATTCTCATGGTGGGTCTGTCCAGTACATTGTTCTCTAACATGTACCTATGCATTGACTTAATATCTCATATATTTATGACCAATGAGATTTGGTCATCAGTCAATCCACATACTAGTCTCAATGCATCATTGTTGTCCCATCAACAATGATACTCGACTAGGGACATTTAAGAACAATGATACTAATTATAATTATATAATCTCATGTTCAAGTCACATACTTGAAACTATATAATTTGTATCACTATTCTAAGGAATTTTATTATGTTAACAATTATATTACGCAGTAATTAAAACCATAATAAAATCATTTATTTATTCAATCAACAATAATATCAAATGTTAAGCAATTACATCAAATAATTGGCCTCTAGGGCATAAACTCTAACATATATATATATATATATATATATATATATATATATATATATATATATATATATATGCTAGTTGTATCAATTACAATTATAATTATTCAGAATTTCAAAATCAATTACATAAACATGATTTACAGACAACCTTTGTAAAAACTCATATACAGTGAAGTTAAGTTTCAAGAAACACAGAGGCTAAAAAGTTATACTATAAAACCTATGTTAAGATTATAACACATACCTTTTTATTGCTTTTAGAAAACCTTTCACTGAGAATAGCTTTTGACGAACACAGAACCTTTTCTCTCAGTCACAAATTCTCAGACACTTTGCTTCTCTCAATTTTTCTCTGATACTTCTCTCAAACTCTCTGTAATTCTCCTTCTCAGAAAACTTCTATTTTTCTTCTTAGGCTTAAGCCAAATGCATTATACGTAAACTAAAACTAACCCCCAAACGTACATCTTAATTCAAACGCTTAAAACCGACACTACTAATGGCCTTATTAAATTAGCAGTTACCAAAT
The DNA here is from genome assembly GCA_016801055.1 of Panax notoginseng. Classification (NCBI taxonomy): domain Eukaryota; kingdom Viridiplantae; phylum Streptophyta; class Magnoliopsida; order Apiales; family Araliaceae; genus Panax; species Panax notoginseng. Next base: position 179,747,618 of record CM029014.1, read on the forward strand.
TAATATATATATTATTTATATTATATTATTAATAATTCAAAATTTAAATTCCAAAAGTCATAAGGCTCCGTTTGGCAAAACTCTTTTTAAAGACTTAATATATTTAAGCCTTATTTGGCAAAAATAAATTAAAACTACTTTAATTTATTTTAATTACCATTTATAATATAGTTATTTGTCACACTTCTAATTAATTAAGTTTTCATACTTAATTTAATTAATTATAATAACAATTCATTGCATAATATAATAATTTATTTAATCATTATAAACTCTCTAACTTAATTATTAAATTAAATTAGATTACTATTTCAAAATAATTACTTTCCTTAACTCATTAATTATTTATTAAACAAATAAATAATCAAATCATATCAAATCAATTAAACAAATACTTATTCGACAATAAACACATCCATTAAATATTTATATAATTCAATAAATATTTAAATATTATAATAAAAATCTGGATTGTTACAACAACCAACTCTATAATTTGATTACTTAATCCTTCGAACTCCTCGCGAGAGACATGAGTAGGATTAGACTTGCCAGATGTAGCCATGTTTGGCTGTAGGGTTATTGCTTTTTTGGACTTTAAACGGGTAATTGGACCAATCGTTTCCCTACAAAAAGACTTATATAGTTAAGTTTTAAGGAAATGTGAAAATGTTACATGCTATGTAATGTGTCCATTTTTTTAGGAGTGTTATCCTCCAAAACTGATGTCAGCTGTTTTAATGACAAGATGGCATGACAGGTTTTGATATGAAAAGGGAATGTATGTTCACATATTCCTTTATATTTTCCATTACATTGAGATTGATATGTAAATGAAATTATAAGTAACTGAAAGGGGAAGGTATGATGAGACTTTTGTCCACGTTTGGTTTATCAGAGGCTGGCCTATCTTAGGCTACTCTCGCAGCATTTTGGCATGAAGGTTCATATATCATCGCAATTTACTATATGGGAAGTTAATCCGATCTTTCAACTGGAGCAAATTTGGGTGGTGCCTTTCCTAAGCCTCATGGAATTAGTCTCCCGACGAGTCAAGTAATCAAACACTGGAAGGATAGCCTCTTGGTGGAGGGACCACACAACATACATTCACATACATTGCGTCTCACCGTATAGAAATGATGACATGTGCGAAGCACTAATATCACAGGTAGATATGGTGCGAAGCACTAAGTGCAGTAAGTAAAGCATTAGTACACATTCATTCAAATGTAAATACAACATCCACACACCAGCAGGTAAAAGTTTTGAAAAGCTTTAATAGTGGATTAAGCCCTCTTACTGGATGTCCCCAGTAGAGTCGGCACCTGTCAACGTCGGGATTTTTATTTGTCCCTTTTTGTTCTTGTCTTTTGGTGTTCTTACGTTAGCTGAGATTTGTTTGAAAAATTAAGTTTGAAAAGGTCCGACATGTATATGTCGACGATTTGACTGTAAGAGTCGCCAGTTGGTATTTTTAAATGGTTGCACCAACTCAACCGAGAAATGATTTGTACATAGACCTAGTGATGTGACACTATTTAACTGCTCTATAAAACCAAAATTCGTTAGGGTCCGGGGGCTTGATTAAGCTGATGGAGGGTGTTAGGCACCCCCGACTTCCGTGATAGCACGTTTACCGCCACTTTTCAATTTAAACTTTTATCTGAACGTGTGTGTGTAGGTCGATATATATAAAAGCAGTAAACGCTCCGGATGTATATCCAGGCTCAATCAAATAGAGTTTGATAACAAGATATATATATATATATATATATATATATATATATATATATATATATATATATATATATATATATATATATATATAGAGAGAGAGAGAGAGAGAGAGAGTCTGGTTCCAGTCCGGACACCCGAATTTTAGTCCCGTTCGGACTTTTTTTTTTGCTTTTTTTTTTAAACAACTAAAAAAATTAATTAATATTTTATGGAATTGAAATTTTATCATAATATAGTGTTTTGGATGTGATTTGGGTACGTATAAACAAACATGTCTATACAGTCTGTGCAGACTGTACATACATTTTTTGGTATAGGTATCCAAATCACGCCCAAAATATTGTATTATGGAAAAATTTCAGTTCCATAAAATATTAATTTTTTTTAGTTGTTTAAAAAAAAGTAAAAAAGATAAAAAATTAGGGTCCGAATTTGATCAGGTCTGGGAGTTTGGACCTGATCCATGGGTATATATATATATATATATATATATATATATATATATATATATATATATATAAGCAATAAAAGCCACGGATCGACGATCCGTGCATACACACACAACATGACTCTCAACGTGAATAGATATGTATGTATAAAAATGAGAAAAAGCTTAAAAATCTGAAATATCTTACGGTGGGCTGCCAAGAAGACTTCAGATAGCTTTTGATGTCTGAAAACATAGTTTTCACCGGTTAAATTTTAGTACATTGTAAAACATGAGCTCACATGTATTTAGAAAAAAGAAACACTCAATTCGGAGCACTATAGAGGTGTGTACAAAGTGAAATGCTTTCTCGCCTTTTTTCTTTCTAAAATGGCCACCCCAAGACCTCTATTTATAAAGAGTGTACTTGTGGGTCTAACCGTGGCAACCGCGGGTCTACCTGTGGCTGCCAAGGGTGCCCCGGGCTATGCGGGTCCCGTCGTCTCAAAGAACGTGAACTCGTGTAATGCGTTGTCTACTTGAACCTTCATAACTTCCAATATGGGCAACTGATTGAGGTGTGATATACCTTTCCAGAATGATGTTGTTGAGAGCTACACAATGACATGGGATAAGAGGTTGTACGAAGCCGAGAAAATGGGTCCATGACTAGATCTTCAAGTATTCAAATTATATATCTGGTGTTGTAGTCACTCGGGATTTGAGCTATGGTTCTTGTGGGACACTTCTTTATGAAATTTGGATTGAAATGATGTTGAGACGACGTGAATATAGTATCGAGGTGGCAAAATGATGATTTTACCCCTCACCGGGTTATCTCTGAGATTGGGTTGCTATGAGTGTTGAATGTCCTTAGGGGTGTTTTTTTGGTGTTTCTGACCTCCCGGGGTTATCTCCGGGGTTAGAACTGAGTGCCTCGGGGCTATCTCTGGAACTGGAACTACATTCCTCGGGGTTGTCTCCTAGGTTGGAACTGAATCTCTCAGGGTTGTCTTCGGGACTGCAACAGAGTATCTCGGGGTTGTCTCCGAGATTGAAAACTTAGTATCCCAGGCTTGTCTCTGAGATTGAGTTGATTTGACTTCCAGGGTTGTCTCTAGAAGACGATTTTTCCCTCCTGCAAGGTTAGTAACAGGAATGCAAAATTTCAAATGTCTACAAAAAAGTTTGGTCAATGATTCATTGGAAAACACTCTACTGGGGGATGAGGATTTGGATGATCTAGAGTTCGTAGACTACTTGCACATGCTGGATTCTTTGCCTCGAGTCAGTAGGTTCAAGGTTCCATTTGAACCATTACACACGAAAGAAAAAGCTTTAGCTCGGATGAAACCTTCACTTGAGGAGTCACCCACTCTTGAGCTTAAACCAGTTCCTAAACACCTTAGGTATGCTTATTTGGGTAATTCAAATACTTTACCTGTTATTATATCATATGTGCTTAACAAATTGTAGGAAAGTAAATTGCTAATTATTTTGAGAGAATACAAGTCTGCGATAGAGTGGACAATTGTTGACATTAAGGGGATTAACCATTCCTTTTGCATACACAATATTCTCATGGAAGAGGAAGCAAAGCCAACAGTGGAACAACGTAGAAGGCTAAATCTGATCATGAAAGAAGTGGTAAAGAAAGAAATTCTAAAGTAGTTAGATGCGGGAATTATTTACCCGATTTCAGACAATGCATGAGTCGGTCTAGTTAAGTGCGTGCCAAAAAAGGGTGGAATGATAGTAGTGAAGAACGAAGATAATGAACTGATTCCAACTCGGAAGTACAACTTTCCTCTACCCTTTATTGACCGGATGTTGGACCGGTTAGCTGAGCATGAATACTACTGTCTACTAGATGGATATTTAGGGTACAACCAAATAGTCATAGCTCTCGAGGATCAAGAAAAGACCACATTTACGTGCCCATACTGTACCTTCACATTCAAGAGGATGTCCTTTGGTTTGTGTAACGCACCTGCGACTTTCCAAAGATGTATGATGGCGATCTTCTCAGACATGGTAGAGAAGAATGTGGAAGTTTTCATGGATGACTTCTTAGTCTATGGAAACACTTTTAATAAGTGTCTAGAGAATATGGTCATGGTATTAAAGCGATGTGTGGAAACGAACTTGGTGCTTAATTGGGAAAAGTGCCACTTTATGGTTAAAGAAGGGATAATTCTGGGGCACAAGGTCTCTACGAAAGGCTTAGAGGTTGATGGGGCAAAGTTGGACACAATAAAAAATCTTTCACCACCAAATTCAGTAAAGGGAATCCGCAGTTTTCTTGAACACGCCGGATTTTAATGAAGGTTTATAAAGGATTTCTATATGAATGTAAAACCACTGTGCAGTCTCTTAGAGAAAGAAGTTGACTACAACTCTAGTGATCGTAGCACCGGATTGGACGATGCCTTTTAAATTGATGTGTGATGCTAGCGACTACGCAGTAGGGGCTATTTTGGGTCAACGCCGAGAAAAGATATTCCATGCCATATACTACGCAAGTTAAACCCTTACGGATGCCCAATTGAACTACACAACCACCGAGAAGGAGTTACTTGCTGTAGTATACGCCTTTGATATATTAAGAGCCTATTTGATTGGAACAAAGGTGGTGGTATATACGGATCAATTGGCAATTCGATATTTGATCTCAAAGAAGGATGTTAAGACTAGACTAATCAGATGGATCCTTCTCCTTCAGGAGATCGACTTAGAAATAAATGATATGAAGGGGACAAAACACCAAGTGGCGGTCATCTTTCGAGGCTGGAAAATTCGAAAAAGGATAGGGCAGATAAATGTGTAATTAATGATTCGTTTCAAGATGAGCAGCTTTTCGGATTAAATTTTGAGTTTCCATGGTATGCAGATTTTGCCAATTACTTGGTAAGAAAAATCCTTCCCCCTGATCTGACTCGATAGCAAAAGAGGAAGTTCCTACATGACGTTAAGTGGTACATGTGGGATGAGCCCTATTTATTCAGACAATGTGCAGACAAGATGATTCGGATATGTGTGTCGTACAGTGAAGTGAAAAATATTTTGCACGAATGCCATTTATCTGCATACGGGGGACATTATGGTAGTGAGCAGACAGTGGCTAAGGTACTTGAAGCAGGATTCTATTGGCCTAATGTGTTCAAGGATGCCCACCAGTTCGTGAAATATTGTGACAGATGCAAAGGGTGGGTAATATCTCGAAAAGGAATGAAATATCGCTCAATACAATCATGGAAGTAGGGGTGTTTGATGTATGGGGGATGGACTTCAGAGGATCTTTTTCTCATTCATTCAACAACTTGTACATCCTACTAGTTGTGGACTACGTGTCAAAATTGGTGGAAGCCGTAGCACTCCCTACAAACAATGCCAAGGTGGTACTTAAGTTCCTACAAAAGAATATCTTTACGAGGTTTAGCATGCCAAGAGCAATCATAAGTGATGAGGGAAGCCACTTCTACAATACATCACTTATAGCTCTCTTGATAAAGTACGGGGTCAATCATAGGATTGCAACAGCATATCACCCCTAAACGAGTGGTCAAGCTGAAGTTTCCAATAGAGAGGTGAATAAAAATTTAGAGAAAGTAGTAAATCCGAAAAGAAAAGATTGGTCTCTAAAATTGGATGATGCACTATGGGCTTACAAGACAGCATACAAGACAGCAAATTTGGATGTCTCCGTATTAGTTGGTCTACTAGAAAGTGTGTCACCTCCCGGTGGAATTAAAACATAAGGCATATTGGGCCATTCAGAAACTCAATTTTGATCAAACAACTGCAAGAGAGAAGAGGTTACTCAAATTGATTGAACTCGACGAATTTCGAATGCAAGCATATGAGAACTCAAAGTTGTACAAAGAAAAAGTCAAGAAGTGGCATAACCAAAAGATTATGTAGAGAAAGTTCTAACCGGGACAATCATTGTTACTGTTTAACTCACGATTGTGATTGTTCCCAGGAAAGCTCAAATCCCAATGGTCGGGGCCATTCACGAACAAGATGATTTTCTCATATGGCGTCGTTAAACTATACAGTAGAAATCTACTTGAGACATTCAAAGTTAACTGTCAACAGTTAAAGCATTACTGGGGTGGCAACATCAACAACAAAGCTACCGCGATCATACTCGCCGATGTGCCTTGAACAGGGAGTAGTCAGACTAAAAGACTCAAAAACAAGCGCTAATTGGGAGGTAACCTATTTTTTACTTTCATTTATAGTACTTTTTTGTTAAGTTAGTCAATTTGTAGTTTAAATTGTAATTCTAGTATCAATTAAGTTTATTTCGATACAATAGGTAGTTAGTTCGTTATTGATGTCAGTAATTTTTAACCTTACTTGCTCAATCTTCCTGATGTTATCTTATGTGTGTAATTTTAATATGTTTCAGGTACTAAGTATGTAATTGGACATATGTATGAGGAGAAGAAGTTGAAAATTCAAAGCTATTTGCAGAATACCCCCCGCCAGGGGGGCCTTTGAAGTATAAAAACCCCCGTAGGGGCGGGGGTACCAATCTAGAAATAGAATACCCCCCTGACCGGGGTGGGCCCTTTCAGTACAAACATCCCTTACCAGGGCTGGGGTATAGGAACTTAGACAGTTTATATTCTGCAATATAACCGAAATAACCCACTTCTTCCTTCCATTTCTCCCATAACTGATCCTCTCACTCTCATATACCCACGAACTTGCTACAACCATCTCCACTAACCCATCAATTCAAACACCCATATCCCTCTCTATAAATACAACCCCTAATTCCCCAATTCTATCCAACTTACTCTTCATTTAACTTTCAATTGTAGTAAACAAACAACTAGGGTTCTCCAAGTTCGGTTTTGACAGCTACAAGGAATGGGGAAAACAACAAATTTTCACAACCTACTAAAAATCCATACTTTAATTGGGTCAATACGCTGTGGGTAAGCATTTACTTGCAAGTTTTCATCAATTTAGCACCATAGTTGAAGTTCAGATATCATAGTTGGGGATATTATGGGTTGTGCACACCACATGTTCGACAAATTATGCAAGTGAAGTTTGGGGGAATATTCTGATTACGAGTGAGAAAAATGGCACCTAAGACACCATACAAGTGCCAACGGGGCGAAGGTTCAGGGTCTACACCACCCACTCGTGCCTTTGACAGATGAGTTCACGAGTGGCAGTGCCGCTGACAAATATGACTACTTACTTCATAAAGAACTAACTCTTGAGCGGGGCTTGGCACCAAATAATGTTGATGGATAAATGAGGAGGCAAATATATGAGCAAGGCTGGGATATGCTGACAGATGAGCCAAAGCTAACAATAGTCAATGTGGTGAAGGAGTTATGTGATAGTGTTGAGGATAGGGCGTCGTTCAGTGCTTATATGAGGGGTAAACAGGTTCCCTTCAGTCTAGAGGCCATCAATAACTACTACAGCCTGTGAGCCCATGCGATATGCCAATACACTCAATTGCGTGATAGCGGTCCCGATTATGATCAAATTTTAGCTGAGATAACTAAGTCGGGTACTACTTGGGTTAAAGGATGAAAGGGCGGCACAATCTTCCTCAGCAAGGACTTAAGCCGCTATGGCAAGATATGGTATTCATTTTTGTGCGCAAAGTTCTTTTCGTCCACGCATACCACTGAGGTGACGAGGGAAAAAGTGCTTCTATTATACGCAATTGTGAAAGACTTCAACACCAACATCAGTGTCATTATTAGTTTCTCTATACGGAGATGCTTGGGAGGGCCATTCTCCGGCAGTTTGCAACACCCATCCCTCATCTGTGGGTTATGCAAGAAGGATGGCATTAGATGGTCAGGAGATGAGCCTTCACAACATCCTCTCCAGCTATTGGACTCTCGCATGAATGCACGCTACACGGTCTGGCCTCGGGGAGAGTCCCACCCAAGAGGTATTGGTTTTATATTTCCACTAACCTCTGAGTAGGAGGAAGATGCTGAGGACACATCTGAAGATGATGAGTTTCAAGCCGATGAGATAACTGGAGAGCAAGAGACTACAGAAAGTAGTAGGTCGGGTAAATTCATATTTAGTAACCAATTTTGCAGTCTCCAGCGCCATGGTTATAAAGGGGATAAAGAAGCCAACCGAAAAAAGAAGAGACTGGCGGCCAAGCAGAACTATATGTTCAATCATATGAACACGTCCTTTGCCTCTCTAAATGCGGCGTTACAGATTCTAAATCTTGCCGTGGCCGCATAGTTTCCATACTAGACACCAGACCCAATGCCCCAATACCCACCATCTGATTTTGACACTGAAGAGCGCTGAGTCTTTCTACTACGTCCACCATCACCACCATCACCTCAACCTTAGCTTCTTTTAGGGAAGTCCTCTTGTGCTTAATATTTTATTTTTACAATGAGGGCATTGTAATTGCTAAGTTTGGGGGAGTTTACTTTAGTTCGTTATTGTATGTTTAGTTTAGTTTGTTATATTTTTACATATGTTGTCGTGTTTAGGTTTAGGTTCATTATGTTGCATTCATGGAGTATAACTGCATAAATAGTTTAGTATTGTAAATAGTTTTGTTTATATTTAGTTTCTTATTAAAAAATATATATATTAGTTAGTTTATTGTGTTTATGTTGCATTTTAAGTTTATCATGCATGTTTCCAGCTGTTAGATAGTTAAAGTCTATTTTGGCCAATGATGAGACTAGAATTAGGTAGACAAGTATAATATTGATTATTAGAACGTTGAAGTGATTTCTTGTCTTGAATTGAATCTTTTTCTGTTTGAAACTGGTATAAAAAGGTTAGCATAGTGAAATAAGCTTTGTTGATTGATTGAGTCTAAATTGACATATAATGGGCCTTTAAAGGTTAATGCTAGTTTGAATAAAAGAATGATAAGAATATGCAGTGATGGCTAAAGTTAGGCAAGATCCTATGTTTGGGGGAAGATTTGAGGTATATAAGATATATTAAAAAAATAAAATTAAAAATATATATGAATAAACATCGTGTCTAGTCTAATTTCGTGGCGTTTGTTACTTGAGTAAGTAAGCCCGAGGGGATTGTCTTTACACCTAGCGCCCTAAGGCCTTAATTGGTTCGAGAGTCGTTGGTCAAAGGCTCGTTAAGGTAGTATTGAAAAGCCTAATGGAATTAGACATTACACAAACAGGAGTATATAAAAAATATATGAAAAAAACGAGAAATAAGAGCAAAAAACCCTCGTGAATGAAAAATAAAGCATAACTAACCTATTTTGACCCTTGATATTGGTAATTGTTTGATTTTAGTTGGATCTTGACTGTTTCTGGATTTCTTAAGTTTACACTGTATGATGCCTTCAAAGAGACCTATTATGTGTTAAATTTGATTTTATATCAGTTAGCGTAGTTGTTGACCGCACACGCACTATATTAGTGATAACAGTATAAGATTTAATGATTGATTGGGAAAGTATTAATTGGTTTTTGATATGAGGTATTATCATGTTTACTTAATTTCTTTGAGGCCGGTTAAACATACTTGCTTCTGTCATTACTGCTGGATTCGTAGGCATGTAGATTAGTTGTATTTCATTGCATTGCATTGTGTTTTGTTTTGTACTCGAGGACTAGCACGAGTTTAAGTTTGGGGGAGTTTGATGAGTGGGTTTTATACCTGCGAATCGGTCTCTAATTTGGACTTAAATTGTGTTGATCCTGTTTATTTCTGTTCATTTTTACTTGTTTTATGTTTTGGAATGCATTGTGTGACGTGGTGGTACATTCGTGGCTTTGTGGTAAGACTTGGCATCATAATGGGCAAAAAGCACAACTGCAGGAACACCCCCCACCCCTCGCCGGGGCAGGCATGAATACAAAGGAAACCCCCGTGGGGACGGGCTTCATAAGTGCAAAAATCGACTTCGGGGCGGTGGTACTAGGAAAGAGCAAGAGTTGTGTTTTAATTGGAATTCTATAGCAGCGTGAAGGAAGCAATTTGGCATGGCTTGGGACTTTGAGTAGCGTCAGTTTATAAACTAAATACATGTCTTATGATCAGATGATACCATGATGAGAGACACATCACTACAATCAATCAATTAACAAAATTTGAGCCCTAATTTGAGAAGATCATTGGAGGAGCAGATTTGAATGTTAAGATCACGAAAATTGTAAATTAGAGCGAGGAAAGGGTGGTTTTGTAACTATTCTTTGTCTTTTAATTCAATTATTGTAATTGGGATGATGAATTTCTTTATCTTTTCAGTTTTTATTTCATTTATGATGAAATAAAGTACTTATTAGGCTTGCAATAGATCTTTTTGGTTAAACAGTGATTGTCATGTCTTGAATTTAGTTCAATAATCTATTAATTTAATTTATCTATTGTGATTTGTGCTTTAATTTATGAATTGTTTGATCACCAATTCTATGTGGATTTATATGGACTCGAGAGATTATGTATGAATCTAGACTTAGTCACTGTAGCATGTGTTCTTGAATTCTGTGTTTAATGGAATCTTGATGAATGTTAGGATAGAGATATACTTAACATCGCAGGTAATCGGGGAAAGAACTTTAATTTAAACCTTCTTTAATTTTAATTCCCTAAGATATAGTGAATTAGTTAATTAGGGTGTTTGGCTTAATTCTATCAAATTTGTGGATTTAAGTTAATATGGTGTTAGTGCATCGAAAGATGGCTAATTCTACCTAAGTTTTCTTGATTAAAATAACTGGGATAGTGAATTGAACTGGAATAAGGTGTGATAATCGGAGTGAGAAGTAAAGTGAAGTTGTAAGCCTAATTCTCCAATATTGGCTTGAAATTACGATTTTTAAGTTGTGCATATTTATTGGTATTTTTAGTTTTTTTTTTGTTTTTATTAGTTATAATCATTAATTTGAGTGGTTTAATAAATTTGGGTTAATATAAAACTGGTAATTGCTGGGTTTAATTTCATACTAGTCTTTGTGAAAACGATACTTTTTCTTACTACTATATTACTTGTTGACCACGTGCACTTACGTGTGAGCGTATATAGATTTTGACTAACAGTTTCTCTTCGACCCATTCTTTGATCTCCCCTAGCACTTCATAGTCATTTATCTACTCTTGATCAATCACCATCAAGTCAAAGTCCAGTTATATATCAAATCTGTAGTCCCTGTGAAAATTTGGCATCTCATCAGCAAGGACACACAGATCCAACTCTAGAGTCTTGAAAACAAAATGCTTTCACTTAATATATGAAACTGTTTAATCATACAAAGCATTAGAAAAAGCATGACAAAAGTAACTGCTCGCGTTGTGCCACAAAAATAAGCAGTATACAATATCTACACTTCAGGGCACTGAACTTTCTGCCCCTTTTACCCTTTTCATCAGATGTAAGGACTGCTGCTCCAATTGTCCAGCGTCAAGTCTTTGTTGATAGCTATGATGAAAGGATGGTTAATATCATCCTCCTCTTTGATGATGACCATGTCTGAACTCACATATGGGTCAGTAATTTTCTTTGAACAGTTCTCCTTAGCCCTATTTACGCGAGGGGTCATTATTTAATCTTCTGAATAGTCATCATCTGTAACGCCCGAGAAAAATCAGATTATTATGTGAATTAAATTCTTATTTGATTATTTGAATTAAATGAATTTAATTGTTTATTAAAGTGAGTAAGCTGTTTAAAGGTCATTTTATGACCTAGAATGTGCGAATGTGGTTAGGATTTTTGGCTATGTGTTAGGATTAAATGATTTGAATTTCCAAGACGAAAATAAAAGTTTTTCAATAAATTTCTGCAAAAACAATATTCATCCGTTTCTGCTTGGGAATTAATTTTGAATTTCCAAGAAACACGTAATGATAGAATTCTAAAACAAAATATAATATCGAATAATATTTCAGTTATGGTAAACGAAGTTTTCGCCTACGGAGTTAAAACCCTAAGGGTTAGGGAAAGTGAAATTCAAGAACTAAATGATTATGTATAATAAGAATTGTTATTATACATGAAGAATACGAGTATAATAGTAGTTATTATACAAGTATAGTATAAAGATTATTACGACGTATGATACGAATATCGTACGAGGTATATACGATGAGAGTTATTGGACCTAGACTTTGTCAATTGTAATTGGATGATGAATTATATCAAGGTCAAAAGTTAAATTAAATCAAGGCCAAAGATAGGCAAAATATGAATTAATTCTAAGCCTGAAATAAGAAACAAACCCATGGGGCAACCCATATGGGTCCCCCAAGGAGCAGGAGGGGCGGCCACTTGGTGCCCAAGAAAAGGAGGTGGCTTGGTGAGGAAGAATGGAATAGTAAGGAGGTGGCCTCTTGACCATTTTGCCCTCACTTTGGTTTTTCTATATAAAGAAGCTTCTGTTGGTTTATTTGATAGTTAACAAACATTTGAGCATATATATTTTGAGAGAGAGAGAGAAGAGCTAATAATAAAGAATTATGAAGCCAAAAAGCTAAATAGTTCATAAACTTGCAAGAACACGATGAACACTAAGGTAAAAACACATAAACTTAAACTTTCGATTATTTTTTATTAAGTTTTCATAAAGAGTATGAATTAGTGGAGTATGTTTCTTTCGGAGGAATAAGGATGGCTATTAGTGAACAAAAACATTAATAAGCCATGTATAAGTGAGAATCGTAATCGCCTAAGTAAGCTATTAAAACGTTGAATTGGTTGTTGATGGACAAATTTAAAACAATCGGGTATAAGTTAGATGCAAATTGCTGGGTTAAGATATAGATAATTGACCAATGGATTGATTCCATTTGGTTTGTGTAAAAAAATCTCGAGTAACGGAGTCATGGCAAAATTTGTGAAATTAGACGATAATCATCGAAATTGTAGAATTCCCGGAATGGTAGTCAAAAGTCGACGTTTAACTCGGAAACCTTAGTTTTCAATAGCGTATCATAGAACATCGTATTTAAGAGTCGTGGACTAAAGAATGATCGAATTCTGACTTAAAATGAAGAAACAACCTATGAACTTTCAAGAACATTTAACAAACGCGTGTTAGAAAATTTAAACAGTATATTTATTGTTAACGGATTTAGAAACTTTACATGTCTGAATGAAATCGAAGTATATAAGATATGTGAGATAACGACTTTTCAATGAGTCAATTCTGGCTTATAATGATCGAGTTACGAGCCCTGAAAGAAATCAAATTGAAAAACGTAAGAAATTTTCAAAGGATCAAGGTCGGCGCCGCAGCGTCTCCCAAGCATAAGAAAGTGCCACCGCAGCTATAAACACTTGAAATTTTGCATTCTTGTTACTAGCCTTGTAGGAGGGTAAAATCATATTTTAGAGATAACCGTGGAAGTCAAATCAGCTCAACCCCGGAGACAACCCCGGGAGATATAATTTCAATCTCAAAGACAACCCCAAGATACTCAGTTTCAATCCCGGAGACAACCCCGGGATATTCAGTTCCAACCTCAGAGACAACCCCGAGGGATACAGTTCCAGTTCCAGAGATCACCTCGAAAAAGTCAATTCCAACCTTGGAGACAACCCAAGTCACTTAGTTCCAACTCCGGAGACAACCCCGAGAGGTCAGGCACACCTCACAGAAAACCTTGAGGACATTTAGCACCCACAGTAGCCCAATCTGAGAGATAACCCTGAGCAACGACTGCTACATCTGCGTAATGCCGGAGATAACCCCAGTGAGGGGAAAAATCGTCATTTTGCTAACTCGATACTAAATTCACATCATCTTAACATCATTCAAACCCACACTTCATCACTACAAAAAAAATGGAGCTTTAGCAACAATCGATTTTCGTTGCTAAATGTGTCAAATTTTGTTGCAAAAGGATTTTGGCAACGACTTTACTGTCGTTGCGTCTTTCGTTGTGCAATGAGTGTTGTTAATTGTTCCGCAACGAACGTATTTTTTTCGTTGCCAAAAGTAATACATTTTGTAATGAAATTTGGCTTTCATACAAAGACATCGATCATTTAGCAACAAAATGTATTGTTGCAGAATAATTAAAATTTCGTTGCTAAAAAGCCCATTTTATTGCAAAAGCCTTCTAATTGGCAACAAAATGAACTCATTTTTTTTTTTTGCAACGACCATGCATTTTCGTTGTAATTAACACCATTTTGCAACGACATTTTTCGTTGCAGTAAATTATGAAAGTTGTTGCCTAAGCTTGCTTTCGTTGTGGAATGCAAACTTTTTAGCAACGATTTGCGTTGCAGTAAATTATGAAAATTGTTGCTGGTTATTTTTCAATAGCAACGAAAGTCGTCGATTACCAATGACATTATATGTTGCCATTTCTTTATATGCACAACGAAAGTTGATATGATTTGCAACGATAAAAAATGTTGCCTTTTATTTTAATATTAGCAACAATATCCTCTCCGTTGTTATTAGGTTAAATTTTAGTTGCCAAATATTATATTTTTAATTCCATAAGCAACGAAAATTTGTTGCTAAATGTATAAAAAATTGTTGTTATATTAAAACTTGTTCAATGCTTTGGTAACGAATTATATTGTTGCCAAATCAAAATTTGACATTCCTTTTGTGTACCTGGCTGGCTCAATGTCTCCATAGCAAATAATGACAAAAATACAAAAAACTAAAATATTATTAACTTAATAAAATCATTCACTACATAATCATTAATTATCTTTATAATTAACCATCTAAAGCTACCACAGTTCTTCAATCAAAGTATATATCTACATATATAGAGAGAGTACACTTCATAATTTCGTCCCTTGTCTTCTATAAACGTAGCACGAAAATTTGATACCTAGTATTGTAAGGCAGGTTCGTAGAAGCAGTCTTCCTGCATATATTTAAAAATAATAGCAAGTCAGGAAAATGAAGCAAATAGGTCACCAGAGGCACTTAGTGCCAAAATACATACACAAAGACAATAGAGTTGCTACGTGGTACTAATGTACACCGTATTACTCATAAGCAGAAAAAGAAAAATAGGCAATCACAATATCATTTGCTACAATTCCAAATAGAAAAAGAACCTTCAATGCAACTATATGATTGCTCTGTTACAAAAAAAAAATTGGAATCTTAATCGGCCATTTCATTAATTAATTACAAGGCTTGTAGATTATTATTATATGTTGACCTCAAGTCAGAATTCAGTCACATTTAACAACCACAAGCATCACATAATCTTAAATACCATCACACAATCTTAAATAACAATGTTTAGATTTCTATATAGAAAGGACAACAATTATGGAAAAGTTGAGGCTATTAGTCAATGTGGAAAAACTTTTCTTGAGACGACAAATTTTCATACAGTATATGCCCCAAAGATGCTAGCTATAATCACAGACATCATAGATTTATTTACCAAGAATTCAACATGTTGCAGCAGACATTGGAAAGACACATTTATTGATAACTTGGAAATTTTTAAGTGGTAAGGGCATAACATACCCAAGTCAGCGAGATAAGTTCCTCCTCTTTATAATTGGGTCTTACAAGAATAGTCCCTGATGAAGAATAGTCCTTGAGGGTTGGTATGGTCACATCTTAAATGTCGACCATCTCTCATTTTGATCATGAAACCATCAGAACTGCTCTTTACCTCAACTATATTGAAAAACAAATGAAACACATAAATAGATTATATGCTATTTTGCATATACTTCATTGTTAAATCACAAAAAAATTAAAAACCACCAAAATTATAGTATATTGCTTGCAACATCCAGCTGTGATATTTTAAGCAAAATATTAACAAATATATGAGGAACTTTAACTATTGTAAAATGGAAATGAAATTGAATTCACAAAGATGAGACATCTATTTTGATGCCAAAAATTAGTCTGGAAATTTGTTTCTATTAACCAATCTTATAGTATTTTAACAACTAGCTTGCATAAAGAGGAAATCAAAAGAATAAACTTTTTATGTTTTGTTTCCAGCCTTTTCCCACAAAAGTAAATCAACAATAAAACTATGCTCTCAAATAAAGCTATAATTTTGAAAATTCACCCTCCCTTCACTAGATTTTACAATATAGAAACGCAAGAAACACAACTAAAACAATAGAGTATTGTCCTGAACTTATACATGTGCTAGCAACTCTGTAATCACGTATAATAGACATTCTTTCCAACCTACTTGCACCATAGGATAACAACACAGTAAAAACTACAAAAATAAAAACATATCAGTGGACCTTTAACTTCATCAGCTTTTTATTTCCCGAATAATCGCTCAACTAATATAAGAGCGAACTCCATAGTAGCGCCAGGTCCGTGACTAGTTACAACGTTTCCATCCTGCACAACTCGTGATTCCACAAAAGATGCAAAAGACGACAACTGCTCCGTAAATAATGGGTGACCAGTTGCCTGTCAAAAAGTAAGAATATCAGCAACAACAAACCTGATAAAGAAATAACCACCCAACATATAGCATGCAACTGGAAAATAGAAAAAGATGAATATAGTAATTGGTAGGTTATTACTTTCAACCCCTTCAGCAAGCCCCATGATCCAAGAGTAACAGAAGGAGATACACATATTGCAGCATAAAGCCATCCCTTTGTAGCTTGTTTTTTTACCATGCTTTCCAGAGTTGCACAATCTCTAAGATTGGTTACACCAGGAATACCTCCCTGTACCAAGTAAGTGGAAAACATATCAACACCTATTTAGCAATCATCAATAACTTAGTACTTGTTGAAGTGCTTTTCCTAGAAGAAGTTCCTTCTGGCTCTATGTAGTAATTCCAAAGCTTCTGCAGACAGAGAAAAAGAGACCTCAAAGAAATTTAATAGGGTATTGCCCACCAGAATTTCAAACCCAATGAATTTATGAATATAAGCTGTGAAGATAACCAATATTCAACAATTAAAACGAAAAAAATTCTGGAGATGGAGAACCAAAAATGTTCCTAGATTACATACTCTACATACCTGGTTAGCTGATAAGATACATTAAAACTAAAGGAATATAATCAAACTACTATTTGATAAACTAAAAATTATTACTTTACCAGTATGATCCAAATTTTCATTAAATCCATTCCTTCCTCAATTTCTGATTACCAACAGTTCTCTTCTAATACAAATTCAAGTGGCCATAAGATCTAACAAAAAAAGATATATACTTCCCACATAAATGACATAATATAATAGTTTTCACCATATACCCTTTTCAACAGTTTCAATTAACTGTAATCTTTTTCTAATACATGTTCAAGCTGCCTGCCTAAACTCAATAGAAGATATATAAACCTTAAAGTTTGATTTTTTCCCTAACATTATAAATTATCACAGCTATATAGAGCAATAAAACTCAAGAATGCAAAGTAAAAGAAGCTTAACAAAGTCCACAGTTATAGAAACTCACGAGAGTATCGTCAAGGGTCCCGACGAGTATGAACCTCCCGTTGGGCGAGAATTTGGCAAATGAAACGGCTAAAACCTTATCATCAATAAGAGTCTTCAAGCAGGCGCCCGAAGCCGCATCCCAAAATTTACAAGACCCGTCGTGACTACCGAAAATAATCAGCGATCCATCTGGATTGAAGTGGACAGAAGTAACCGGGATCGAGTGCGCCTAGATGACTTGGACGGGCCAACCATTTTTTGACATCCCAAACCCTAATAGTCTCATCAAAAGAATCGGAGACGATGAGATTGGATTGGGGGCTAAAATTGATGCAGAAAACGAAATTGGTGTGGCCGCGTAGGGTTTTGACGCACTTAGAGGTGAATGCATCCCAGATACAGAGGCTTTTGTCGTTAGAGGCAGAGCAGATATAGTGGGAGTCGGAGGACCAGGAGAGACGCCTTCGGAGTGGCCGACGAGTGTTGAGATTTTGGAGAGGGTTTCGGTGGACCAAATGATGAGGGTTTTGAAGGAGATAGGGCGATTGAGGGAGATATGGCTCGACTGTATTTTCTAAACTGAGGCAGTGAAAATTGAGGAAGAGAATGGGTGTGTAAATAATGGAGGGATATTTTTGCGGCCAATTTATTTTAGGAAAAAACTTATTTTATTTATTTTATAAAAAGAATATAATTTGTAAAATCTATAAAGTTTAAGAACATATATGTACTACGGTATATGTTTATTCCTATAAATTGGTAACTTACTAATTGGTAGTGACATGATATTTATACGTTGACAAATTTATGATGAAGTTAAATTATAATTAACGTGAAATTTTATGTGATAAAATAGAATAATTTATAACGAAGTTGAATTATAATTAATGTGAAATTTTATATGATAAAATAGAATAATTTAAAGTGTGGTCATTTTTAATTCTAATCTATCTATTGTCATATGTAGCATACTCTTAAAATATAATGATAAACTTAATATATTATATTATTTTATACTGTTATTTATAAAAAGAGCACTCTTTTAGTAGAATAAAAATAAATGATAAATGTGAATCTTTTGTGGGACGGAGGGAATAACTTTTAATACATCACACGTGGAGTAAGGTTATGAACAAGTCAAGCTGAGTTTTAGTTTATCGAATTCGAGCTCTCTTCAAATTTAAACGAGCTCGAGTTGAGTCAAACTTTTAAACGTGTCCTAATATGTTATTCGAATTTTACTCATTTATAAAACATAATATTATGGACGGAATATAATTTACTATAATATTTAAAATCATACCAAATTCTTAACAAGTTATTCGAATTTTTTTTATTTTGACTCAAATTTTGTTTATTATATTATCAAGATTGTCAAATAAAAAAAATACTTTCCCTTTGAGTTAAAATTTATTTCTAAAATAAAGACTTTTATAAATAATTATATATTTTTATATGTACTTTGAGTATTAATTAAGAATTTGGTATGATTAATGTAATTAAAATGATTAACATGTACCTTTAATAGAATATATACTTAAAATTTTAAAAATTATTTTATATTAATTTAATATCTATCTTTAAAATTAGAAATATTTTTATGAAAATATATCATTGATTCTCTAACATTTCATTTGTTCATGTTTAAAATATCGTTAAATTAATTAAAATTTTCATTTCGTAGACTTTTTGAAGAGTTACACAATATATTATAACTGAAACTCTCTATAAATGTTATGTATAACAAAATATAATAAAGTAATATATATTGAGGTTAAATAATAAATGGAACTAACTATAAGCATATTATTAATGTTTTAATCAAATATTTTTTTTTAAAATAAAAATAATCACATATTCAATGTAAATGTTGAATTTAAGAACTTAAAGAAAATGTTGCTCACGAGTATTGAACTCCAAACCTCTCCAACGAAGAAACCTTATATTCCAACAAAAGTCACTAGACCAACTACCTATCATGCTATAATTTATGTAACACAAATATTTAAACGACCTAGCATCGTTTCTATGAATGTGAAGATGAGATAATACATTTTTTTGCTACTGTACTACGAATTGTAATAATAATAATAATAATAATAATAATAATAATAATAATAATAATAATTGTAATAATAATAATAATTATAATAATTATTATTGAATTAATAATAATAAATTTTAAATACTTAAAATAATAATAATTAAAATAATAATAATAATTAAAATACCCTAAAATAATATAAAGCAGTTACAAATTAAATACCCTAAATATAAAATTAAATGCAAAGTATTTTTAACCACTAAATCAAAATTTATTTTGTGTTTTTTTGTACTAATCATGTGGGTATCAATATTTTTCGAATAAAATTTAATATTTTGACAAATTTTTCTTTTTATTATTATATGACTCGATCAAATTAAATTTAAATTTAAAAAAAAACCATGGGTAAGTATAAGAATCGATCTAATAAATTACAAAGATGAGTACATTAACGAATAACAAATATTTATAATAGAAAGATTTGCCAAAGTTCAATGATTAAAAATATTCACTACAATTACAATTAGTTTTTTTTTTTTGAAAAACAATATATTTATTGTTAAAGTTCATAATAAAGACATATTACAATTAAACTCTAATGGATAAGATAGAATAATGATGTGTGAGTCCTTTTAATTTTTTCCAATTCATAAATTCATATACATTGACATTTAATACAAAAAATTTATCGGATCACTCTTATTTTAATTTTAATTTTACATATTATTATTATTATTATTATTATTATTATAATAATTGTAATTATTATTATTATTATTACTATTACAATTATAATAATAATTGTAATAATTAAAATAATAATAATTATTATTATTTAAAATTTTAATTATCGCATTGGTAAACACTTTTGTCTTATGAACATTTTCTAGTTTCTAACATTGGTAAATGCATGCATGCAGCAACATGACTTATTTCATGGCTGACAAATCTATGCTGAATTTTTTATCTCAATATATCATCTTTTGTATTTTGTTTCAGTCTTAATACTGACGGGCTTTGTAGGATTAGTACCATAATAATAATAATAATAATAATAATAATAATAATAATAATAATAATAATAATAATAATAATTTTATTATTATTTAAAATTTTAATTATTATTATTATTTTAATTATTTAAAATTTATTATTATTATAATAATAATTATTACAATAATTATTATTATTATAATTCCTAGTACAGCGAAGAAACGATGTTAGGTGGTTTAAATATTAGTGTTACATAAATTTTAGCATAATAGGTAGTTTGTCTAGTGGCTTTTATTGGAATATAAGGTTTCTAGTTTGAAGAAGTCTGGAGTTCGACACTCGTGAGCAACATTTTCTTTAAGAAAATAAAAATTATTGCAAAAAGCACTATAAATTATGCTTTTGTCTGGGAAGTTGTGGTACTATTTTATGGGCACTATTATTGGGTTTAGTCTGCAGGTTATGATGTTTTGGTTTCACCAGCTGGTTTTTTGTTATATTGTGCAACATCGTTTGCGGGAAAACTGCTGAATGAAGGTGCTATTAGTAGCGGTGTTGTGCTGCTTCTGCTATGTGTTTCTGCTATGCAACTCGTTTGTTTCTTGGTGTGCTACTGCTTTGCAAACCTATTTGGGCTATGGTTTTGTTTATTGTTTTGTTGGTTGGATGCTCTGCAGTGTTCTTGAAGTCCAATGCAGTGCTCATTTGTTCTGATTTGGCCTTATACTCTTGTATTGTCTTAGAATCTGAGTTTCACTGTTTGTCATGTTGAGTTCCCTTTCTTGACATTTTGTATCGATCTGGGGAATGCTCCTAAGTATATGTATCTCTTTTCTTTTATATACATTTAAATTTAGCGAAAATATATTAAATAATATGGAATAACTTATAACTATAATTTATACAACTTATATGTACTATTTATATTAGTAAATTTTAATTGATTTTTATGATCAATTATGAATGATGATGTATTTGATATGCCTCCCATTTATGATATGTATTTTTACAACTTTAAATGGTTGTGATTTGTTAGTAGTTGGTTAATATTTGTTTATTTTTACTTTTTATAAATAAATTGAATAAATTGTTTATTAGGTGATTGACATTCGAATTCGGATATTTGAATAACTTGTTTATTCAAATAAAAAATGGAAACGAATATGTTCCGCACTTGGACATAATTTTTAAATACTAAATACGGATATTTTTTGACAATTCTCCGAATACCGAATATGGTCTTACAAAAACATGCTTATTGGGATTATCTTAATTTAAGGCAACGTTTTAATAGTTGTTGCAAAAAGTTGTACAAAATATGCAACGAAAATAAAAATTGTTGCCAATGAATGTGGTCCATACTAGGCAACAAAATACTTTCGTTGCCCACGATGAGGAGAAATCAAGTGATTAGAAATTTTGCAACGAATTTCTAACGAATTTTGTTTCCAAATTTTGCAACGACTTATGAATTTCGTTGGAAAAAGTGAAAGCCTGGCACAATCTGCAACGAATGATAAGTTTCGTTGCTAAACATATACTTTTAGCAACGAATTATAAATTTGTTGCCTGAAAAATCGTTGCTAAAGCCCCATTTTTGGAAACAAAAAAACTTTCGTTGCCCACGATGACGGGAAATCAAGAGAGCGAAAATTTTGCAACGAATTTATAACAAAAAAATTTCCCGCCAATGAATTAGCAACGAAATTTTGCAACGATTTATGAATTTCGTGACAAAAAGTGAAAGCCTGACACTATCTGCAACGAAGGACAAATTTCGTTGTTAAACATATACTTTTAGCAACGACTTATAAAGTCGTTGCCCGAAAAATCGTTTCTAAAGGCCCATTTTTTTGCAATGATATAAGGTGTCCCACAAGAATCATAGCTCAAATCCTGAGTGACCACTACACAAGATAGTACATGTGATGCCCCAGAAAAATCGGATTTTATGATAATTAAATTTTTAATTAATTATGTGGATTAAATGAATTTAATTGATTATTTATGGGAGTAAGCTAATTGAAAGTCGTTATATGACCTAGATATGTCGGAACATCGTAGTACTTTGGCTACGAGATAGAATTATAGTGTTTGAATTTTCAAGACAAAAATAAAAGCTTTCCAAATTTTTTTTTCGAAAAACACTATTCATGCATTTCTACTCGGGAATTATTTTTAAACTTTCGAGAAATACGTAACGATAGAATATCGAGGTGAGATGAAATATCCAATAATATTTTAGTTATGAAAAAACACAGTTTTTTGCATGCGGACATAAAATCTAACGGTTGGGGAAAGTGATTTCCGAGGAGAAATTTAAATACGTATAATGAATTAATCGATGAGGGTATAATACATAGGTATTTTACGAGATAATGAATGCGAGTACGATACGATGTATTATACGAGTATGTATGGATGATGATATGTCGTATATGTTGGATAAGTATACGAGTTAGGATATGAGATTAATAAGTAAATTATACGTTATGAGGTTTTAAGCCAAATGTATTGAATTTGTAGGATTGTGTAGGAAATTGCAAGTCCAATAAGAATTAAGGTGCAAGCCCAAGATTTAGTAATGTTATAGTCCAAGTGTTGGTTAAGGTAAAGTCCTAAAGTAATTTAACGCAAGCCCAAATGATTAATCTAAACTAATTAAACCTAAGCCCAAAGTAATGATCCAATGGATTGGGGTGACCCATGGGGCAACCCATGATAATTTGGGTAATCTTGGTGACCAAGAACTTTATGTGATGGCCAAGTAAGTTATGTAAAAAGCAAGTTTTTTAATGAGTAAGTAATGAATAATAACGACGTGGATGGTTTAATGACCATTAAGCCCTCATTTAGGATTTCCTATAAATAGCAAGCTTTATATTCATTTGTTAGTTGTTAGATTTTCATCCAATAACTTATAGCTTACTGGTTAGAGGGAAAAAGTTAGAAAAGCTAGAAAGTTAAACTTGGTAATTCAAGAAGCAAGAAGAAGAACAAAGCTTAAACCAAGTGATATTCAAGGATAAGCAGTCTTAAACCATGATGCTCTTTCTCTTAATTTGTGAGAGAAGTGGGTAGTGGTAGGATTTGTATGCTAAGAAGGAGTAGGAATGATGAATCAAAGGGCTTAAGTCTTAATAAGCTGTAAATAAGCCATGTTGTAAGATAAGTAATAAATGAAGTTATGAACTAAGTGAGAACTTATAAGAAAGTGTAATATGTTGCATGAATGAAGTTGTATGATAACAAGAAGCAAGAATAATAGTTAGAAGTCATGAACTATCATAAGTCATGAGAAAAGATTTCATAAGTAATTTACATTTTAATAAGTAATAAACTCGTGAAGAACATGTAATAACTTATCATGTAAATAAGTTAATGTAATAAGTATGTTAAGATGTTAGTATGATGAATTGAATCCGTTTGAAACGATGAAAAAATCATAAGAAACGAAGTTAAGTTGGAATTCACACAATTAGACGATTATCGTCGAATTCGTGAAATTCTCGGAATGGAAGTCAAATTTTGATATTGAACTTGGGAACGTTGGTTTTCGATGGAGACGAGTATTATTTGGCATTATAGAGTTGTGGACTCAAAAATGACCGAATTTCGACTTAGAACGACGAAACGAGTGTTGAACGTTCACGAACGTTTATATTTTTCGTTAAAAATGGACTAATAGGTGAATTTTTAGTTAACAAAGTCAAATAGATAAAATTCTTTCATGAACACGTAGAGTATGTGATTTGTGAACCGTAGGCTCTTGAACGAGCTAATTCAGACTTATAACGAAGAAGTTATGAGCCCGGGAATCTCACCTAAAAGAAAATCTGTCAAATTTTTCTAAGGCACAGAGTCCGCGCCGCAGCGCGACTCAAGGAAGAAAAGCCCGCGCCGTAGCGCGAGGCCGAGGAATAGAGCACTGTTAGTTGGCACCGCTGCTTGGCATATAACACTAAGACTCGTGCCGTAGCGCCGAGTCCGATCTTTTGGTCCTAAAGCATGGTGTCGCAGTGCGACACAAAGAAGGAAAGCTGGTGCCACAGCGCCAGCCCTAGGGTTTGCATAGAGAGGATTGGTTATGAAGATAAAGAGATAGCTGGTAAATTATATCCATGCTAAACCTAAAGTAACATTAATTAAGATGTTGAAGACCTTAAGATTAATGACTAAAGGTTGAAGGAAAGATTAATGAACATAAGTTATTAATAATAAAACGATGAACGATAATAAGTCGTAAAGGCAGATAAATGCTCGAAACGAGTTTTGATTAAGTATAAAAAAATAAAAGATAGTTAATTGATGATGAATTAATTAACTTAAAGTAGTATCTTCGATGATGACTATAACGTTGAGAATTATAACTAAAAATTGTTACAGGTTACGTGAACGTGAATAATATGAAATAAGTGTACTTAACCAATGACGATCAAGTTTCGATTAATAACGTAAGAACGTTAGTAAGCCGTGAGGAAGGAGGATTAACTCGAACCGAGTTGTATTAATGAAATAATTTCAATTAAGAAAGATGTTGGTAAGAACAATGTAAAAGAACGATGGTAATCCGAAACCAATAACAACAAATCTAATACATGATTAGATTGAGAAGAAGGGTAAGATTCATTAGGAACCATGTATGTTCATTCATGACCTAATGTGGTATGTTATGTGGTTATGTGTTGTAGAGACTGTAAAGACTCAAAGGGAAAATAATTTTACTGTAGCAGACGCCAAAGGAAACTTTTTCTAAACGCTTTTCTAACCTTCGTGTTAGCCAGGTTTTCAGTGATTCATGTTATGAGACGCATGAATGGTTTTAAAGAAAGGGTCGATGCCAATTTTAAATCGGCTAGACTAATCTTGAAGATTGATTGATTTATTTATAACTCTTTCAATATAGAAACGATAACGCTATCCTATGCCAATTATTTGGTACAGATTCAAGGTAAGCCTGAGTATGAATAAACAAATATATTTTTCATCGACTATTTGATGGGCACGTGAGGTTGCAACAAATTAAACGTACACACGTTTAATGAATATAGTGTTGATCAACATAGAGTACTATAGGCTGATCACCTAGAAGTGCTCGTAAGCTATGACGGACTTACGGACTTACGGACTTAGTGCCCGGTTGTCCTTTCCAAATAAATTATGAAATGCTCATGGTCTTGGACCAGAATTGATGTTTTACTGAATATTGTCATTGTAAAACATTTTGAAGGAAAAGAAGTGCTATTTTGAATTATCGATAGTACTTCGTAACTATTGTTCAGTTATCGAAGATATATGGTTCCTATGTTTCAAGCATGTTGTTTAAAAGAAATTGTTATACTTGCTGAGCTTGTAATGTTCACTCTTGCTTGAACCATAAGAATGCAACTAAGGACGAGCGAACTGAGGTTTCCAGTAGAGATAAAGGCAAGGTGAATAGACTAGTAAGTATATGTATTATATATATTATGATGAACAAAGAATGTAATGGTTTAAGAACCTGAAAACGAGATTTATTTTTATTAATGTAATAAGAATGTCGTTGGAACACACATTTTGATGTCGTTTCAGTATAATGAATGTACAGTTATGAGTACCGTGTAGCACCAATTGTCGGGTTGGAAGATACCCGGATTTGGGAGCATCACAGGTTGGTATCAAAGCATTAAGGGGGGAAGAACCTTAGGCTAATAACCTCGTTAAGGAAGGAAAAGTTCGAAGGATGTAAACTCGAGCTTTACTTGAGTTGAACGAGTCAATAAGGTATTGAGGAAACTCGGTACCAAAATATTTTAAAGATGGAAAGTAACCCTAAATAAATTAAATGTGATTTGTGCTTATACTATTGTGTATTATGTACTAATCGACATGTTAAGTGTTATTGTAGATTGTCGATCGATTGCTTGATGTATAGAGATATACACGCGGTGATCGAAGAGCTTGTGAACAGAGTAATGCTTGTACCTATACTAGTGGCGGAAGTACCATTAGTGATTTTAGAGGAGTCAGAGACAATGGAGTATTTTTCTGAGGAAGAATACTTCAAGGGAGATGTAGCTTGGACATCATACCTTGATATGATGAGTGATGTGGAGGAAGAAATGGAGGTAACATCGGTTAATACGGTGGTACCTATACAAGAGTCATCGCTTCCAGATGCAATGAGATCACTGTATCTGGCAGTGCATGACAGGAATGTGCAACTGTGTACAGTTGTGCAGAATCAGAATGAAGAGATTAATGCTCTTTATGAAGCGAAGGAGTCTGCAGAAGCAAATTTTAAGTCAGAGCATGATGAGAAGGTGCTCATGACAAATAAGGCTAGGGATTTTAAGAAAGAAGCAGATGAGCTTCGTAAGAAACAGATTAAGAGAGACCAGAAGATAGCACGGATGTCTTACATCCATAAGAGTGCTCACAAGGATTTCAAGCTGAAAGTTACTTGTTATTCCTTTGAGTCAGGACAGACTCGACATTCTATTAGTCGGGATACTATAGCGATGATTGCAAATGAGAAATACGAGGACGCTATTATGCATTATTAGAATGATAGAGTTATAAAATGTGTGTAGTGACGTAAAACCCTCTTTTGTAAAAAAAGGGTAGTCTTTTTGTACATCCCAACTTTTGAAAAGATCAATTGCGGGATAGAAATGTAATAGCTTTTGGCTATGAAAGCAAATTGTAAATAGTTTCAAACTATGAAGAAGCATATGAATATAATGACGTTTTCATTTAATATGCTTTGTTATGGTATGCGTGGAGTAGCGAATAATAACGAAGTAAGTAAATAGATAATAAAGAAATTTTATTTATTTAATCTAAAAAATGTTGCCAAGGAGAAGACAACGTAATCAGGAAGCAGAAACACACAATGATAATTAAGGGGGGGGGGCCAAAACAACCCTATGCAAGAGTTCGTTAATTTATTAACGACTGCATTTAACTAAACTGGGGGTAGGGTAACCGTGGGACCTAGGGTAGCTATAACGACTACCTTTGAAGAGGTTAAAAGTGTAGGTCCACCGGAGTTTAAAGGAACGACGGACCTATTAGAGGCCCAGACATGGGTAAAAGAAATAAAGGAGGCATTTGTTATTACAAACGTAGGTGAGACGCAAAAGACTTCTTTTGTGACTTACATGATGAAAGTGGAAGCCAACTTTTGGTGGGAGGCTCACTAGGGTGGGGCTAGAACAGATGGGGTAACGTGGGAACAGTTCAAGAAGGTTTTCTTCGAGAATTATTTCCCTACAAGCATGCAAGGTGAGTCAAGCTGAAAGAAAGTTCCATCGAATGGCCATGAAATTCTACCTAAGTGGAGACGCACTCTACAAAAGAGATACGGGACTAGGCTTGCTAAGATTCATAGACAAACACCAAGCTCAGAGGCTCATGGATGAAATCCATGTTGGAGTATGCGGCCCACACATGAGCGGGCCTCTACTTGTCAAGAAGATCCTAAGAATAGGGCATTACTGGATCTCTCTCAAGGCTGATTGTGAAGATAACGTCAGGAGATGTTACTAATGCCAAATTTATGGGAATGCTATACACGCCCCTCCAAAGGAGCTCCACAATATGAGTTCGTCCTAGCCCTTCTTAATGTGGGGGATGGACGTGATCGGGCCCATCAAGCTGAAAGCCAGTAATGGTCATCGATTTATGTTTACCATGATAGTCTACTTCGCCAAGTGGGTAGAAGCAGCCTCCTCCCCTAAGATTACTAAAGAGGTGATCATTGGTTTCATCAGAAACAATGTCATTTATCGATATAGAGAACCATAGGTGATTGTATTAAACAATGTCAAAAACCTCAACAACCAAATGATGGAGGAACTATGCAGTAAATTTCACATCAAACATCTCAGCTCCGTCATCTATCGTCTAAAGATGAATGGTGCTGTTGAAGTGGCTAATAAAAATATCAAAATGATCATGAAAAAGATTGCCTGACATGTTACCTCTAACACTATTATCCTACAGAACATCAATGTGCACTTCCACTGGGGCAACCCCCTATTCATTAACCTATGGCATGGAAGCAGTGCTCCCAATAGAGGTGGAAATGGAATCCCTGAGAGTGTTGATAGACGCTCAGTTGGATGAGGACCAATGGTTACAAGATAGGTACCACCAATTATCTCTAATAGATGAAAGGCAGGCCATAACCTTCTTCCATAGTCAGTTATATCAACAGAGGATCGCTAGATCCTACAACAGGAAAGTATGGCTACGACAGTTCAAAGAACATGACTTGGTCTTAAACAAGGTCTTTGATAACCATGATAAAATCTAAAGAAAAGTTTGCCCCAAACTGGGAAGGCCCGTTTGTTAGTAAGGAGGTGTTGACAGGAGGAGCCCTCAAATTATAGGAGATGGATGGCAAAGAATTTCCCCAACTCATCAACTCAGACACCGTAAAACGGTACTATGTCTGAAGTTCCTACAAACTAGCATCCTGGTTCTGGATCATCAGATCCATCAGTCAATTCAGGTTTTCAAAACCTTTCTCATTACATACATCTTTCAACCTTTTTATGCTAGCTTGGAGAAATATACACCTTTCACCATATCAATTTTCCCATCAAGGATAAACTATGTAGACCTGATCTCCCCAATACACATGAGTACATAGGAAGCCATTTTTATGGTTCGGTTTAACTACAGAAAAAACAAAAAATATCTCTCCACACTTTTCACCCTTCCACACACAACTTTCAACCTTTTCACGCTAGGTTCGAACTATGCAAACCTGATCTCCCCCTTCTCAATGGGAGTACATAGGCATCCATTCATGGTGCGGTCTCACCCTTACCAAAAACACAAAACCCCGTCAACAGCACTGGGATCATCCTTTAACTTCAAAACCAAACCATAAGAGATAGAACTACCTGATCTCCCCAATACACGGGAATACATCGGCAACCATGTAAGATGTAGTTGAATCCTCAAAGAGAAACACCAATCCAAAAAAGATGGAACTATCTAGTCTCCTCCATACAAGGTAGTACCAACGACCATCTGTGGGGTGGTCAACCTCAAAAAGGAAAGCCACAATCCTCTCCACAACCACATTTAGAACTAAGTCCCAAGACACCAAAGGGTAGGGGACTACAAAGATCAACGATCCATTCTGAAAGATCTTGAGACATCTCAATGTCCATCCATCAAGGAGGAGTTCAGAATACATGAATATCACAAGCCCTCGAGAGAGGGCAACTATCAAGCACTTAACAAGGCATAACTAAAAGAGAATTGAATCAAAACATATTTCTTTGCCATATAATACTGTTTGATATATACAATGTGTCCTGTACATGACTAAAATGGCTAACCTAGTCTATGTAGGAAAATTAAAGCTAATCTACAAACAAGTGGATAAGCGAGCCATGAAGTCTAAAATGGCATCCCTCTCAGAAAATGGAGGTAACTCTATGAGATCCTGCCCTAGGGTATCCACACGAGCTATGAGATCCACAACCATTTCCATGGTGATAC
The DNA here is from genome assembly GCA_016801055.1 of Panax notoginseng. Taxonomy (NCBI): domain Eukaryota; kingdom Viridiplantae; phylum Streptophyta; class Magnoliopsida; order Apiales; family Araliaceae; genus Panax; species Panax notoginseng. The sequence continues at coordinate 179,777,684 of CM029014.1, forward strand.
TATGCTCATCAATGAATGTACTCATGTCTACAACGATGTCAACAATATGAGATTTCAATGCAGTACTATATGTAGTGGTCACATCTCGGGGAGCTAGAGCACCATCCCGCTCAATAACATCTGCATCTTTGGATGATCGAGCATCATCGCGCTCAGCAACAACGGTATCCCTGTAAGTGAGAGCATACTCTGCAAAATATGGAGTCATAGTATCAAGAATACTAGGAGAATCAACTAGAGCTGCTGACAACCCAGCAAACAGCTCATCCTTAGTGGGAGAATCAAGGTCCTCTATAGGCTCCCCACTATTAGAATCAGCACTCGACTCTAAGGATACAACCCTAGCCGATGCAATCTTTGCCTCTAACCATGCAGAATACTCTACAATATGACCTGGATGGCTAGTTGAAAAGTCAACCCTCTCACGCTGGGTCCAATAGGCATAAATCCTGGACAAATCCTTTGCTGACAGAAGCCGAGATGACAAACGCTAACCCAATGCCTCATCGAAGAGATGAACATCTTGAAACTGGTCAAATTATGCCATCACAGCCAGTGGATAATATGCGGTCACACTCCTCAAACCGGCCAGGGAAAGATAATCCATGCTAGGTGCATGAGTGATAAACCTATAGGGAGAGCTGAGCCCTGAACATGGTAATATATCAAATGTATCCTCGGTCCCTGACAAGAAAGCCAACCAAGAAGCTGCGTCTGTACACTCCACTGGCTGAAAGGAGTATGACATGGCTATCTCATGGGAAAAATAATACCCATGGCGTCAGAAAGTGCCAATCGGTCACAAGTGTGTCATAAACCACACGTACAACAAGACTAAGGTGCTTGTAAACACCCCCATAGAATGGGTATGACAATATGTGGCCAACCTCAAGGTCTCTGCAAGAACCAACGGTAAGATGGTATGTCCCTCCCGAAGAGCTCTAACTACCATAATCACACCGATATCCAAGTGGTTCATGTGCATGGCATGTGTAAGACCCTAACTTTTATAAATAAAGATGAATTTTCTATAAATATCATTTTTGAATATTATGGAGTTAATTTGATATAATGTTATAGTTGTGGGTAATATTTATAAATTTTACAAAGTACGCAAGTTGTTATATAATATTCGATTGGTCGGGGAATATTCGTTTTAACAGGAAATATTCGTACAACGACACAATCATTGGTGGACCCCACAACGGAATTATTGTCGGATTGAGAAAACGATAAAAATATTTTATTAAAAATAACGGCGGAAGTTTTACCATTGTTACTGTTGAACTATTCGGTAGTAAAAGTACAGTAATACGTGTGGTTGCATAGTAGCACACGGTATTGATTATTAATGCTTATGTGAGAAGTCACTCAGTTTGATTCAATTATTGTCAGTCAATAATATGAATTATTTAGCGATAATGACGTTTTGTTTTATTCGTATTATTAACGTAATAAAACAGAAACATCTTTTTATATAAAACAGAATACTTTATTAAAGTTATTCTATAAATATAATATATTATATTTTATTTAAAAGATTTTTCTTTAAATATGGACCGTCAGATTAAAGTAATCAATCTGGACCGTTCATGGATTAGTTAGTATGCATTCTATTTTTCTATAAATAGCAGCTCATTCTTTCATTATTTTTTACGAATTCACTGAACTATAGAGAGAGAAACTATAGAGAGAAACTATAGAGAGAGAGAATAAGAGTATTTTGCTACTTAACTACTTCTTTATTTCAGCTCTTCTTCAAAACGGTAAGGGGTGTTATTCTTTCTTATTCATGAAGAGAACTGTTGTTATTCCATTTCTTATTATTCTGTTGGAATAACCTGTATACGCAGTCTACCCTATACTTGGTGACATTCTTCTTTTATTCTGTTGGAACATCCTGTCTGTGTGTTTTACACCGGACCTGGTTCCATCTTTATTATTATTCTGTTGGAACATCCTGTCTGTGTGTTTTACACCAGACCTGGTTCCGTCTTTATTATTATTCTGTTGGAACATCCTGTCTGTGTGTTTTACACCGGACCTGGTTCCGTTTTTATTATTATTCTGTTGGAATATCCTGTCTATGCGTTTTACGCCGGACCTGGTTCCATTATTTATTATTCTGTTGGAATAACCTGTCTGTGCGGTTTATCGCATGCATGGTGATTTCTTTTGTTATTCCATTCTTTATTATACTCAGTTGGTTAAGTTTTGACTTCTATACTCCATGAAATTTGTGGAATATCCTTGATAATTGCGTTTCATCTAGTATCTTTTTATGAAAATATTATTCTTAGCATTCTTGAATTTTACTCCACAAAGCAGTATCATGTTGACAATTTGGACGTTGTTAATTCCTGGATAAATTAATTCTTGAACTTGTTTTATTGAATTCTGATATCATTGTCATCATCCTCATGTTTATAAAATGTTGAAAGTTATCTGTGGCCTGTAGTGCATAGATGGACTTGGTATGATTATGTCCAGGGATTATTCGGTATAATCATGACCGTAATGTTACAAATGATGTGGTAAAAGTCCTCATTGGCCCGTAGTGCATTGATGGACAGTTGTTGGCATGATCATGACTATTAATGAATACACGAATATCCTTGGTCGTAGTGCAGGGGTGATTCGATGATGTGGATTATTTTATTAAGCTGAGTTCCAATGATAACAGTGTTGAAAAACCTTTTAAATCATAGAAGATAGTCGATTTTATTTTCTACTTGACTCTTTTAATGGATTGCTTGTTCCGCTGCAGTTAAACTTGATGTTCGTTATATTTTATCAGTTTAACATTGTTGAAGGCTAATGATAATTTATTCTGCATTATCTTAGTCATAATATTTCTTACTGGGCTAATTGAGCTCACCTTTTCTTTCACTGTTCTCTTCAGGAAATGAGAACATAGCTGGGGCAAGTCGGGGAACGGAGTGATGGTCCGAATGATAGTATTAGTTAGTAGTCATCATTATTCTATGTAATAGTGTGTTAATAAATGTAATGAGGACTCCTTTTGAGTATGAATACTCTCTAGAAGATAATATTTGTATTCAAACTCACAGTTTGTGTTTTGTCATATTGTACACGACAGTTGTATTAGTAAGTTGTATTTGTATTCTGTACTATGTATCTGACGACCCAAGATGGGTGATGTATACCTAATTTTGGGGGCGTCACAGTTGATATCAGAGCTTAGGGATATGATCCCTGGCTAAGATGTGAGAATAGAACTAGGAGGGGAGAGACGGGGAATTTCTTCACTAGTATGACCTACCTAAGTTTATATGTTATTTAATTTGTTGGTCAGAGTATATTGATAATATGTGACATGTTAATTAACCCTTGTTTTGTGGCAGTATTTGAAAATGGCAGCTGGAAATGTCAACAATGGAGTGAATGAGACCGTGGCATCTCTAATCACCAACCAAGATAATGTAATATCAGGCGAAGAAGAAATTAGATATATCTACGTGGTAAGTGAAGAACTAATAGTTGCACCCGAGCTAGTGGCAGAGTTAGCAACTGAGAGTGAGGAAGAAGAGGAAGAAGAGGAAGAAGAGGAACCTGAGGAGAATTGGTTAGAAGAAATCTATGATCAAAACTTAGAATCACAAAATCGTGTTCATGTGTTAGAAGAGCAGGCTGAAGAACGGCAGGCGGTCGTGGAGCAAAGAGATGTAATGATTCAAAATTGTGTTACCCGATATGTGATGCTCGAACAAAATCACGCTTTGGCAGAGTGTAAGATATTAAAGTTAGAATCTGAGAATTTAAATATCAAGGATCAGCTGAAAGAAGAAACAACTGAACGAGTGAGAATGCAGGATGCGTGGGTAAAAGCCGCACGACGTGTTAAAATTGTAGAAAGAGATGTCCGATCCAAAAAAGCTAAAATAGATGATATACATTTCTCTTTTTGGACAGCAATTGGGAGAACCCAACATCGAGTTTTGAATTACCCTATACAGAGCGGTCAATCTGAACTCGATATGGATCGAAGATTGATGATTCAGATCATGAAGCAGGAGTACGATGAAGAAGTTGAGGGTGAAATATGCCCTATATTAAAGTCAATTCCAACGATAGAGATGACATCAAATGCTACCCCAGACAAGTCAAAGCCGGGTAGTTCAAGGGAAAGCGGTTGTCATGACTTCCCAACAAGTGAGGAACCCAAATGAAGTTATCGCGGGTAAGCTAATCCTAAACCCTTGCGAAGTTTGTTCCTTATTCGATACTGGTTCTACCCACTCTTGTATTTCACCTAGTTGTGTTCAACGTGCAAACTTGTCTCTTAAAAAAAATAAAATAAAAAATAAAAATAAAATAAAAATTTATTAGACTTGACTTATCTGTTGAAACTCTGTTAGGAGAAACCTTCGTTAACTCAACTATTTATAAATCTTGTTTGATTCAAATCGACACTTTCACGTTACCTGTCGATATGTGATTTTTGGAAACGATTGGTTAATTACCCATTATGCTTTTCATAAGGTTGTTAATTTTCATATTCCTAACCAACCTGTTATGCGAATTCAAGCAACCAAACCACTAAAGTCAATCATTATCATATCAAGCCATAAGTAAAGATCCCCATTCCTTTCGTTGTTTACTTCCTGGTGTGGAATGGACCGAAGCCAGACTTTCTGTAGGAGACGTTGTAAATGACGATGACAAGTTGATAGGTATCAATGTGACGTGTTATCCAAGTCTGGGATGAGAGTCACAGTTTTGAATGATATTTCTACTGTTAATAAATTTTTTGACGTATTCTTGAAGATTTCCTAGCCTACCCCTAGAGCGTGAAATCGAATTTTGTATTGACCCCAGTACAAAACCCATTTCTTAAACCCTCAAATATTTCTTTACTTAAAACGAACGTATCAGGCGCCAAAGACGTTGGCTCGAGCTGTTAAATATTATGATCGTAGCATTTAATATCATCGTGGAAAAGTGAACGTGGTAGCTGACACGTTGAGTAGAAGATCGTATGCGTTTACAAGTGCGAATATACGAACCCACGTGAAGATAACGAATATACGATTAGAATCGACTTTAATCGATAAAGTTAAAGTTGTGCAAGCTACGGACCCGGAGCTGATGAATACTAAGAAGAAGGTTCAAGAGGGCGTTATTCTAGAAGCAAGAATCGATGATGAAGGAATACTTCGAGTCAACTCCAGACTTTGTGTTCCTAACGATCCTGAGTTAAAGTATAAAATCATGATGGAGGCGTACAACACACCGGTTGCAATCCATCCTGGAAGTACCAAAATGTATCATGATCTTCGTCATACATTTTGGTGGAGCAATATGAAGAGAGAGATAGCGTTGTTTATCTCAAGGTGTCTAACTTGTCAACGAGTCAAAGCGGAGCATCAAGTACCAAAAGGTCCATTGCAACCACTTGAAATTCCATAATGGAAGTGGGAGCACATTACCATAAATTTCGTTACCGGTCTTCCTAGGGTTTCTCAAGGTATTGATGCGATTTGGGTCATTGTTGATAGATTGACCAAGTCTGCTCATTTCTTACCGATACGAGAAACTTATACACTTGAACGTCTTGCTCGTATGTACATAAACGAGATTGTAAGACTACATGGTATGCCAGTATCCATAGTTTCTGACCGAGACCCAAGATTCACTTCACGATTTTGGGTTAGTTTACAAAAAGCTATGGGCATGGATTTACGATTTAGTTCAGCATATCATTCTCAGACGGACGGACAATCAGAGAGGACTATTCAAACTCTTGAAGATCTATTATGACTCTGTGTCCTTGATTTTAAGGGAAGTTGGGACAAGTTCTTACCATTGGTGGAGTTTTCCTACAACAACAGTTATCAACCAAGTATTGGCATGGCTCCATTCGAAGCATTGTATGGAAGAAAATGTCGTTCTCCAGTATGCTGGGATGAGGTGGGCGAAGCAACGTTGTTGGGACCGGAGTTGGTACGTATGACTACAGAAAAGATTCAAACGATCCGACAACGTATAAAAACTTCACACGATCGACAAAAGAGTTATGCTGATCTTCATCGAAAGGACGTGAAATTTGATGTAGGAGATCATGTGTTCTTACGTGTTGCTCCATGGAAAGGAGTTACGAGATTTGGAAAGAGAGGAAAGCTCAATCCTCGATTCATCGGTCCATTTTTAATCCTCGATCGAGTAGGAACTGTGGCTTATAGACTCGCTTTATCGCCAAGTATGTCTCGTGTTCATAACGTTTTTCACATATCTATGTTTCGTAAATATGTGGAAGACCCGAACCACATTATTGAGTTAGAACCAGACGAAATAGCAGAAGATTTGACGTATGAAGAAGTTCCTGTTCAAATCTTGGATAAGAAGGAACATATTCTACGCTACAAGGTTATACCTCAAGTTAAAGTTTTGTGGAGAAACCACGATGTTGAGGAAATGACTTGGGAGTTAGAATCTGAAATAAAATCAAGGTATCCTTACCTCTTCGACATACCAGGTACGTACCCTAATTTCGAGGGCGAAATTTCATAAGAAGGGGAGGTTGTAAGACCCCAACTTTTATAAATAAAGATGAATTTTCTATAAATATCATTTTTGAGTATTATGGAGTTAATTTGATATAATGTTATAGTTGTGGGTAATATTTATAAATTTTACAAAGTACGCAAGTTGTTATATAATATTTGATTGGTCGGGGAATATTCGTTTTAACAGAAAATATTCGTACAACGGCACAATCATTGGTGGACCCCACAACGTAATTATTGTCGGATTGAGAAAACGACAAAAATATTTTATTAAAAATAACGGCGGAAGTTTTACCATTGTTACTGTTGAACTACTCGGTAGTAAAAGTACAGTAATACGTGTGGTTGCATAGTAACACACGGTATTGATTATTAATGCTTATGTGAGAAGTCACTCAGTTTGATTCAATTATTGTCAGTTAATAATATGATTTATTTAGCGATAATAATGTTTTGTTTTATTCGTATTATTAACGTAATAAAACAGAAACATCTTTTTATATAAAACAAAATAATTTATTAAAGTTATTCTATAAATAGAATATATTATATTTTATTTAAAAGATTTTTCTTTCACTATGGACCGTCAGATTAAAGTAATCAATCTGGACCGTTCATGGATTAGTTACTATGCATTCTATTTTTCTATAAATAGCATCTCATTCCTTCATTATTTCTTACGAATTTACTGAACTCTAGAGAGAGAAACTATAGAGAGAAACTATATAGAGAGAAAAGAAGAGTATTCTGCTACTTAACTACTTCCTTATTTTAGCTCTTCTTTAAAACGGTAAGGGGTGTTATTCTTTCTTATTCATGAAGAGAACTGTTGTTATTCCATTTCTTATTATTCTGTTGGAATAACCTGTATACGTGGTCTACCCTATACTTGGTGACATTCTTCTTTTATTCTGTTGGAACATCCTGTCTGTATGTTTTACACCGGACTTGGTTCCATCTTTATTATTATTCTGTTGGAACATCCTGTCTGTGTGTTTTACACCAGACCTGGTTCCGTCTTTATTATTATTCTGTTGGAACATCCTGTCTGTGTGTTTTACACCGGACCTGGTTCCGTTTTTATTATTATTCTGTTGGAATATCCTGTCTATGCGTTTTACGCCGGACCTGGTTCCATTATTTATTATTCTGTTGGAATAACCTGTCTGTGCGGTTTATCGCATGCATGGTGATTTCTTTTGTTATTCCATTCTTTATTATACTCAGTTGGTTAAGTTTTGACTTCTATACTCCATGAAATTTGTAGAATATCCTTGATAATTGTGTTTCATCCAGTATCTTTTCATGAAAATATTCTTCTAAGCATTCTTGAATTTTACTCCACAAAGCAGTATCATGTTGACAATTTGGACGTTGTTAATTCTTGGATAAATTAATTCTTGAACTTGTTTTATTGAATTCTTATATCATTGTCATCATCCTCATGTTTATAAAATGTTGAAAGTCATCTGTGGCCTGTAGTGCGTAGATGGACTTGGTATGATTATGTCTAGGGATTATTCGGTATAATCATGACCGTAATGTTACAAATGATGTGGTAAAAGTCTTCATTGGCCCGTAGTGCATTGATGGATAGTTGTTGGCATGATCATGACCATTAATGAATACACGAATATCCTTGGCCGTAATGCAGGGGTGATTCGATGATGTGGATTATTTTATTAAGCTGAGTTCCAGCGATAATAGTGTTGAAAAACCTTTTAAATCGTAGAAGATAGTAGATTTTATTTTCTACTTGACTCTTTTAATGGATTGCTTGTTCCGCTGCAGTTAAACTTGATGTTCGTTATATTTTATCAGTTTAACATTGTTGAAGGCTAATGATAATTTATTCTGCATTATCTTAGTCATAATATTTCTTACTGGGCTAGTTGAGCTCACCCTTTCTTTCACTGTTCTCTTCAGGAAATGAGAATGTAGCTGAGGCAAGTCGGGGAACGGAGTGATGGTCCGAATGATAGTATTAGTTAGTAGTCCTCACTATTCTATGTAATAGTGTGTTAATAAATGTAATGAGGACTCCTTTTGAGTATGAATACTCTCTAGAAAATAATATTTGTATTCAAACTCACAGTTTATGTTTTGTCGTATTTTTCACGACAGTTGTATTATTAAGTTGTATTTTTATTCTGTACTATGTATCTGACGACCCAAGATGGGTGATGTATACCTAATTTTGGGGGCGTCACAGCATGTACAAATAAGCCATTATACACATCAAGAGTATGTCTACTCGGGCTACATGCCAATCATCTTCCGAAGTGGTGGAATCCCTGAAGTGCCGTAGATAACTATCTAAGGACCCAAATATGTCTATCAGAAAACTCATGGACACTACATGCCCCGAGGAGATCTCATCTAGGGCAACTCTATGTTTAAAACCTGTAAGGGTCATAAAGTGCCGACTAATATCTCTGACAGCCATCCGAGCATAAGACCTATCTAATGGAAATTCTGTAAGACACTCGTACTCCTCCAAAGTGGGAGTCAACTCCTGGGTCTCAAACTGGAACACCTGCATATCCGATACCCAATGCTCCAGCATGCCCTTTACAAAGCCCAATGGAACCCAAAATATCAAGAGGGTCATAGAGTGACACAATAGCTGATTAACTGTCACCCGATCTAGGGTAGGCAAACTGTTATACCACAATCTCAGACAAGATGCCACCAATACTGGTGGGGTATGCATAATTCGGCTAACTGTCGATGAATACATCTGTAGGGTCGTATCATAAGACCATCTAGGGGTCAATGCTAAACTCATCTTTGGAAATGGATGTCCATAAACATAATGCATGCATGATAAATAACAAATGACAATATGATGTAGGGAATAGAAAATAGTATATATACATTCCTAAGTATATCATCATCTATACATCATCTCTATGTACAACTGTAAAATACAGAGAAATGGGGCACAACCGCCAAACAACTAACAGAGGCCTATCAAAAGAAATAATGAGAATGGGGCACAGTCGCCTAATATCTAATAGAGGCCTATCAAAAGATATAGCGAAAAATGTATCAGAAGAAGTTGATAGTGTTGATGTCCACATCATCCAACCTATCCACCAGATGTAACTCCTTTTGAGTCACTAAATCTCTGCCAGTAGAGATACCAGTCCGATACAATGGGGGATTTGCACTGGCAAAACCATTTGAATATGGGACACTGGAAGGGCCATCACCAGAGCTACAAGGATCAAAAGCATCAGCCTCGGAAGGATCTCTGCCCAAATAACGGATAAAGAAATGTGTCTGGTCCAACTGCTAGGTCAAGCTATCAATAGGCGTAAGATGAGTAGGCTCTCGAACGCAGGCAATCCAATCTGTCATCATCACTAATCCAGGAACCATATCCCTCATAAACTGTGTGGCGTGGGTCTGGGCTCCAATGGTGCGAGGGAACCACCAGCGGTAGAATGCCTCCTAAGTGAACGGTCCCTCTGATAAAGTAAAGCCATCAACTCCCACCAACGGGATATCAATGACCGGCGATTACGACACTGGCCAACAGCGCCTGGCAAGAGGACAGATAGAAATGAGAATATCTCCTATAATGCTCTTAATATCATGCTCTCCTAAATAGAGCTCCCGACCTCTGTCTATAAAGAGAGGAACACGGTGGGTGGACAATATATACTCAATGGCAGTCGAGAAACCATCCTCAAAGTCAACTGTCAAGTGGTCCTCAGAGTAAGGAACCCATGTAATGGCATCGACTGTCAATAGCTCCAATTGTAAACGTTAATGGGTGAAACCCTCAGCTATAGGAACATCCACTAACGTGGAGTGATGCCATCACCATCCCCATGGATAGGTGTCTAACCCTAGTAGGCTAATGGGACGAAGACATGGGAGCCTCTTATAGGCCCAAAACTGCCAATACAAAATCAAAACATCTGCGGTCAGTCAAACTCTCAACTCGAACAAGGGAAATCAAAAGAGAAAATACTCACCAACAGGAATGGGTAGAATCATAACCAAGCCTCTGTCAAGCCCTGTGAGCGCAGACGCATTCCCCCAAGAAAGTAGGCAAAGGTGTAGGAATTCCAATCAAACTCTCCAATATGGTCCGCATCCCGTGTGGTGCTTGTGACGCCCCAAAATAGGTTCATTCCATCCAACCTATTCTGAGTCGCCAAATACATGGTACAGAAAATAACTACAATTTTATTACAACAATTATCGTGCAAAATACAACAACACATATGTTGTGAGTTTTGATACTAAAATATACCAACTGTGACTTTGGACACCAACTTGGACAGCACGTCACCACGACACCTCATATAAAGGTACAGTCAAAAACTATTTTAGAATTTAGAATCTTTGGGAAGTGTTCAAGGAAACCCTCGTACATGGGAGGCCATGCTTCTAGGTTATGATAGATATCATATGGTCACAGAATTATCCTTGGTTGACCGAATAGACCCCAAAGAAAAACAAGAAGGTTACTATCGTATTCTTCCCAATAGTGAGTCTTCTCTTGACTTATCATTATCTCCACTGTCTCTAATTGAGAATTATACTTCAAACAAACACCAAGATTATATAGGTAGTGCTCGTAAATATACTCAGCAAGTGGATGAGCACAATCCTGTCTTATGATGACACGAGGTTGTATGTCATTAGACATCTTGTATGATAGTGACAAAACACCATTCCAACGTTGGGTTCGCCTCACCCAATTTTCTTCACCAAATATAACTACAAAATGATGACCACCGTTCTATTCCCTTGTTACCCCTGCTCGACCCAGCTACACTCTTATTACCTGAAAGGAATTGTGAAACAGAAGGGTGAGCACAACTAGCTCAGTAAAGAATATCATGACTAAAGATAATTAAATTATCAATAGCCTTCAACAGAATTAAATCAGAGATTTAGAACATATGGTAGATGATAAAATTTTTCAACCATAGTTGCAGCGGAACGAGCAATCCATTAGAAGAGTCAAATAGACTATAAAGTCTATTATCTTCTCCACGTTAAAAGTCCACCAACAATATTTTATCCCTGTAACATCAATCAACAGTTCCTTTCCACAACCATATGAATAATTCATAATCATAATTGTGATTCTAAATTTCGCATCCAAGACGAAGATAATTTTCATCACCTGTCTTTACCTGAATATCAAAGATCATGGTTATACCAAATCACAGTTCCTGTTCATAATCATACTAATAAATTCATCTTTGCACCACGGGCCAAAGATATTCATCAACAGTTCATCTTTACACTACATGCCAAAGATATTCAACAACAAGTCATCTTTGCACTACGGGCCAAAGATATTCATCAACAACTCATCTTTGCACTACAGGCCAAAGATATTCCTCAATAGTTCATATTTGCACTACAGGCCAAAGACATTCATATATCAAAGAAATACATAATCATTTCAGAATTTATATAACCAATAATTATAACTATGTTGATCATTTCACCTTTGCACTTAAGCTAAAGATATTCAATTATAAATTCAATGGTTATGATCATACCAATCAAAAATTCAACTTTGCACTACTGGCCAAAGAGAACCCATAGTCATGATCGTACCAAAAATCTACCCATCTTTACACTCAAGTCAAAGAGAAATATCATCATTAGGGTTATAAAAATGTTATATTTGATAATAAAATCAATATAATCAACATATAAATTTAATCTCAAGAGTAATATTCAGAAATCAACTATAATTTGGTTAGAAAAAGAAACCAATTTTGTCATGAATAGTAACTCGTGAATAGTAATCCATGAATAGTAACTCGTGAATAGTAACTCATAAATAGTAACTCATGAATAGTAACTCGTGAATAGTAACTCATGAATAGTAACTCGTGAATAGTAACTCGTGAATAGTAACTCATGAATAGTAGCTCGTGAATAGTAACTCGTGAATACTAACTCATGAATAGTAACTCGTGAATACTAACTCATGAATAATAACTCGTGAATAGTAACTTATGAATAGTAACTCGTGAATAGTAACTCATGAATAGTAACTCATGAATAATAATCCCGACATGAAAAGATAAGAATTTTACAAGAAAAATCTTACCAATATTTCGGTATAATGATATTGAAAGAAATAATATCATTGATAAAAAAATAACATCCCTTACTATCTCTTACTATCCCTTACCTCAAAAGAGCAGTACTCCTGACTGGAATAACGCTGAACGAACTTGCACCGTATAGCAACACTCAAGATATCAAAATACTCACAAGAATACACTCGATAATATAGAGAGAGAAATAGAGAGAAAACTTCAGTTTCTGGTGTGATTTTTAATTCTAACCTAAGCACCCTATTTATAGGAAATTGCTTAGAACACCAAAGTAGAAAATTTAATAAACTAATAATATAATTATAAATTTTCCTTAGCCCACCTTTGAAAATCTGGATTCAGCCATCAACATGTGCAAGTGGGGCCCACCAAAGTGTAAAAAACGTTTTTGTTAATAAAAATAAATAAAACTTCCAAAAATCAATTATTTCGGAACTTCAGAACTTTAATAATTCCTAATAAATAGCCCTTTTATCAGAAAATTCGAATCTTGCGAGTTTTTATAGGAAATTCAATTCTCTACAACTTTGCAGAAGAACGTTTTTCCAAATTCCAAACAGAAATTGACCGAAATCCACAAACGGGCGATTTTACAGTCAATAATAAATTTTCGGTCAAGAATTGTGTCCACCAACACACAAAGCATGTGTTAATCATTTAATGCCACAAAAATACTCTTCCTCCTCATATACTCATATATCCCACATTTATTATAAAAATATCACCATCAATATATTATTAAAATAATATATTTAAATGAATTATTTTATAAAAAAAAAAGATAAAATATTAATTTTCAACAATTGTCACATTAAAATTTTTTCCATCTATATCCACATAAAATTAATATTTTCCTCATCATATAAATCAATAATTAATTATACACAAATAATATTACAGAATCACAGTACTGGCAACCAGGCCGTTCTCAGGAAAGAGGGGCTTTCAAATAAGGATCTCTTCCTTACTGGCGCGCAATTAGATGACCAAACCTCTCATTAGACAGAACTTTCTAGACATTGCCAATAATATTATCTAATAATATTATTCAGATAATATGAATTATTGCTCCGATAATAGAAAATATTGTGTAGTGACAATTATTAAAATAACAGTAATATAAAATATCTACACAGCAATTATTGAATCAATAAAATAAAATACTGAACAGTAATTACTGTAACAATTATTGAGTAATGCCTTCTTACGTAAAAATCAATAATTGGTGCAATACAACGCGTATTACTGTGTTTTAACCACCGGGTATTCCAACAGTGTTAACGATAACAACTACGCCGTTATTTATAAACAACTTACTCTTGTCATTTTCTTCATCCAATCGCTTTCCGTTATGGGGCCCACAAAAGACTGCGCCGTCGTACGCATATTCTCCGACAGTAAGAACATTCCACGACCAAGCGAATATTCCCCGATAACAATGAATATTTTATAACCACTTGTGTATTTCGAAAAAAATTTCATATATCACCCTTAACTTTAACATTTATCAATTTAACCATTTACTAAATAGTAATTATATGAAAAATTGAATACTTTTATTTCATAAAATTCGGGGTCTTACAATCTCCCCTCCTTATGAAATTTCGTCCTCGAAATTTACGTACCTGGTATTTTAAAGAGTTGAGAATACCTTGCTTTCATTTTAGATTCCATCTTTCCTGTCATCATAATTTCTTCATTGCTCATCTCCTGTATTTCAGATATCATTCTAGAATATAGCTTCAAAACAAAGGTTAATTGAACATATTAACATATCACATAATATCCCGATATTATGACTGACCAACAAATAAGCTTAGGTAGGACACACTAGCGAAGGATTTACTCATCTCTCTCCTCCTAGTTATACTCCCCGATCTCCGCCAGAGACCATATCCCTAAGCTCTGATACCAACTGTGACGCCCCCAAAATAGGTTCATTCCATCCAACCTATTCTGAGTCGCCAAATACATGGTACAGAAAATAACTACAATTTTATTACAACAATTGTCGTGCAAAATACAACAACACATATGTTGTGAGTTTTGATACTAAAATATACCAACTGTGACTTTGGACAGCAACTTGGACAGCACGTCACCACGACACCTTATATAAAGGTACAGTCAAAAACTATTTTAGAATTTAGAATCATTGGGAAGTGTTCAAGGAAACCCTCGTACATGGGAGGCCATGCTTCTAGGTTATGATAGATATCATATGGCCACAGAATTTTCCTTGGTTGACCGAATAGACCCCAAAGAAAAACAAGAAGGTTACTATCGTATTCTTCCCAATAGGTAGTGCTCGTAAATAAACAATAGGTAGTGAGTCTTCTCTTGACTTATCATTATCTCCACTGTCTCTAATTGAGAATTATACTTCAAACAAACACCAAGATTATATAGGTAGTGCTCGTAAATATACTCAGCAAGTGGATGAGCACAATCCTGTCTTATGATGACACGAGGTTGTATGTTATTAGACATCTTGTATGATAGTGACAAAACACCCTTCCAACGTTGGGTTCGCCTCACCCAATTTTCTTCACCAAATATAACTACCAAATGATGACCACCGTTCTATTCCCTTGTTACCCCCGCTCGACCCAGCTACACTCTTATTACCTGAAAGGAATTATGAAACAGAAGGGTGAGCACAACTAGCTCAGTAAAGAATATCATGACTAAAGATAATTAAATTATCAATAGCCTTCAACAGAATTAAATCAGAGATTTAGAACATATGGTAGATGATAAAATTTTTCAACCATAGTTGCAGCGGAACGAGCAATCCATTAGAAGAGTCAAATAGACTATAAAGTCTATTATCTTCTCCACGTTAAAAGTCCACCAACAATATTTTATCCCTGTAACATCAATCAACAGTTCCTTTCCACAACCATATGAATAATTCATAATCATAATTGTGATTCTAAATTTCGCATCCAAGACGAAGATAATTTTCATCACCTGTCTTTACCTGAATATCAAAGATCATGGTTATACCAAATCACAGTTCCTGTTCATAATCATACTAATAAATTCATCTTTGCACCACGGGCCAAAGATATTCATCAACAGTTCATCTTTACACTACATGCCAAAGATATTCAACAACAAGTCATCTTTGCACTACGGGCCAAAGATATTCATCAACAACTCATCTTTGCACTACAGGCCAAAGATATTCCTCAATAGTTCATATTTGCACTACAGGCCAAAGACATTCATATATCAAAGAAATACATAATCATTTCAGAATTTATATAACCAATAATTATAACTATGTTGATCATTTCACCTTTGCACTTAAGCTAAAGATATTCAATTATAAATTCAATGGTTATGATCATACCAATCAAAAATTCAACTTTGCACTACTGGCCAAAGAGAACCCATAGTCATGATCGTACCAAAAATCTACCCATCTTTACACTCAAGTCAAAGAGAAATATCATCATTAGGGTTATAAAAATGTTATATTTGATAATAAAATCAATATAATCAACATATAAATTTAATCTCAAGAGTAATATTCAGAAATCAACTATAATTTGGTTAGAAAAAGAAACCAATTTTGTCATGAATAGTAACTCGTGAATAGTAATCCATGAATAGTAACTCGTGAATAGTAACTCATAAATAGTAACTCATGAATAGTAACTCGTGAATAGTAACTCATGAATAGTAACTCGTGAATAGTAACTCATGAATAGTAACTTATGAATAGTAGCTCGTGAATAGTAACTCATGAATAGTAACTCGTGAATAGTAACTCATGAATAGTAACTCGTGAATACTAACTCATAAATAGTAACTAGTGAATACTAACTCATGAATAATAACTCGTGAATAGTAACTCATGAATAGTAACTCGTGAATAGTAACTCATGAATAGTAACTCATGAATAATAACCCCGACATGAAAAGATAAGAATTTTACAAGAAAAATCTTACCAATATTTCGGTATAATGATATTGAAAGAAATAATATCATTGATAAAAAAATAACATCCCTTACTATCTCTTACTATCCCTTACCTCAAAAGAGCAGTACTCCTGACTGGAATAACGCTGAACGAACTTGCACCGTATAGCAACACTCAAGATATCAAAATACTCACAAGAATACACTCGATAATATAGAGAGAGAAATAGAGAGAAAACTTCAGTTTCTGGTGTGATTTTTAATTCTAACCTAAGCACCCTATTTATAGGAAATTGCTTAGAACACCAAAGTAGAAAATTTAATAAACTAATAATATAATTATAAATTTTCCTTAGCCCACCTTTGAAAATCTGGATTCAGCCATCAACATGTGCAAGTGGGGCCTACCAAAGTGTAAAAAATGTTTTTGTTAATAAAAATAAATAAAACTTCCAAAAATCAATTATTTCGGAACTTCAGAACTTTAATAATTCCTAATAAATAGCCCTTTTATCAAAAAATTCGAATCTCGCGTGTTTTTATAGGAAATTCAATTCTCTACAACTTTGCAGAAGAAAGTTTTTCCAAATTCTAAATAAAAATTGACCGAAATCCACAAACGGGCGATTTTACAGTCAATAATAAATTTTCGGTCAAGAATTGTGTCCACAAACACACAAAGCATGTGTTAATCATTTAATGCCACAAAAATACTCTTCCTCCTCATATACTCATATATCTCACATTTATTATAAAAATATCACCATCAATATATTATTAAAATAATATATTTAAATGAATTATTTTATAAAAAAAAGATAAAATATTAATTTTCAACAATTATCACATTAAAATTTTTTCCATCTATATCCACATAAAATCAATATTTTCCTCATCATATAAATCAATAATTAATTATACACAAATAATATTACAGAATCACAGTACTGACAACCAGGCCGTTCGCAGGAAAGAGGGGGCTTTCCAATAAGGATCTCTTCCTTACTGGCGCGCAATTAGATGACCAAACCTCTCCTTAGACAGAACTTTCTAGACATTGCCAATAATGTTATCTAATAATATTATTCAGATAATATGAATTATTGCTCCGATAATAGAAAATATTGTGTAGTGACAATTATTAAAATAACAGTAATATAAAATATCAACACATCAATTATTGAATCAATAAAATAAAATACTGAATAGTAATTACTGTAACAATTATTGAGTAATGTCTTCTTACGTAAAAATCAATAATTGGTGCAATACAACGCGTATTACTGTGTTTTAACCACCGGGTATTCCAACAGTGTTAACGATAACAACTACGCCGTTATTTATAAACAACTTACTCTTGTCATTTTCTTCATCCAATCGCTTTCCGTTATGGGACCCACAAAAGACTGCGCCGTCGTACGCATATTCTCCGACAGTAAGAATATTCCACGACCAAGCGAATATTCCCCGACAACAATGAATATTTTATAACCGCTTGTGTATTTCGAAAAAATTTTCATATATCACCCTTAACTTTAACATTTATCAATTTAACCATTTACTAAATAGTAATTATAAGAAAAATTGAATACTTTTATTTCATAAAATTAGGGGTCTTACAGTGCTAACTAAAGAGAATGACACCGTGGAAGAGTTATCATCCAAAAAGCAACCCCTAAGAATGATCAAGAACAATCACCAAAAGATGCGATCTGTGACCCTCGGATCATCTGGTAGTGGCTCATTCAAAGCCTCACTCACGGTATCTACACTGAAAGGAACCAGTACGAACTATCCTGCCCTTGAGCGCCGTAGCCGGGACTCCTAGTAAGGATCTAACGGCAGTTGGGGAAATGTCAGCCACACAAGGCACTAGCACCCCAGAAAACTCTATCCCAGTGATGAACCGCTAATCCATCAATGTCATCATCACCTCACAATCCAAGAAATAAGGGGATTAAGTTTAGTGAAACTAGCGCTCAGACAAAGCCATGAGATAACCCTAGGGACAACGACGGGGGAGGATGGAGAAGAAAGCCTCAAATCCCCATGCATGCATAATTTCTCGGCACTCTAGATGAAGATTCAGGTACAAAGAATGTATGCTAAACCAATTCCCTCGAGACTGCGTAAAGCCAGGAACCTGCATCAAAATATAAATCAACATCAGAACCCTTGGCTCCCACAAATGGAAAAAGGAAGAACTACACAACTTTTACCTCGTTCGCATGCAGATAGATTGAGGGGTGGCGACTCAAATCATCCAAAAACTTTAGATTAGTCACATTTATGGCTGGAAGCTACCTGCGGGGAATATAAGTAGAAGGAGAAGATCCGCAACTGGTATATCCTCTTCCTCGTCCTCAACATATGGTTTATCAACCCGAATAGGATGAATAATTGACATCGTCAATCGACGAGGCTGTCGGGCTGGACGAGGACGAGGCACATCAGAAGCTCTCCTCCTCACACCTGTAGAGGTCCTACGGGAGCTACTCGGCTAGTATGGATCCATATATCTGGACAAAAGTCTCCAAATCACCTCAAAAAGGGTGTGATAAATTCTAACCTGGAGCTCATTAAATACATTGCATAGCTATATGCATGCATGCATTAATTTAACATACGTCTACAGTAGAGTTAAAAATGCATGAAAATATTAAAGTCATAATCCATAAAGGTAGCCTAATTACCAGAATTACTTTGTTTCAAAACCTTTGCTTATTTGTCCTCAAATAGGATGAAAAAATAGCAAAAAAAGGTGCCAAATTGACTATTTCAAAAGTCAATTTTTTTCACATCAATACGTCCAGCATAGTAAAATACTAACATTTATTGTGTCAAAGAATTTTTATCAAGTTATATGAGCATGCATATTCACTACTATATGTTTAGAAGCATTTCATGTGATAACTCACTTTCCAAAGGATAAAACTGGAAAAGAAGACATGTACACGTTACCAGGATAGTGTAGAACACCTGTACGGTGATAGATTTTGCAGAAAATAGACTGAACTCAGTAGATCTGAAGAAGAACTCTCGGATTCTCTGTAATACCATGAATTTTATAAAATGAAAGTATTCAATTTTCTAATAATTATTTTTCTATTTAGTAAATGGTTAAATTGATAAAAGGTTAAAATTAAGGGTGATATGTGAACATTTTATAAAGTAAGCAAGTTGTCATAAAATATTTGTTTGGTCGGAGAATATTCTTTTTGTCGGGGAATATTGGTACGACGACACAATAATTGGTGGACCCTGCTACGGAATTACTGTCGGAGTTAGAAAGCGATAGAATAATTTTTTATAAAAATAACGGCAAAACTTTTACTGTTAACTGTTGAAATACTCGGTGATAAAAGTATAGTAATACACGTGGTTGCACAGTAGTAAATGGTATTGTACAGTATCTTTGATTATTCATGCTTACATGAGAAGTCACTCAGTTTTATTCAATTATTGCAATAGTAGTTGATGCATAGTATCTCACATTATTGATTCAATTATTATCACAGTATCATCTGCACAATATTTTATATTATTAAATCAATAATTGAGACGACAAAGTTATTCATATTATTATTTGCATTATTGACAATGTCTAGAAAGTTCTGTCGAGGAAAGGTGTTTAGTCACCTAATTGCGCGTCAATAAGGAGAAGTCCTTATCGGAATGCCCCTTCTTTCCTGGGAATGATCTGGTTGTTAATATTATGAGTTATAATATTAATGATGAATAAATGTTATTAAAAATGAGTTTAGTGAAGTCAAGTGAATTGAGATAAATAGAGGGAATTTTTATGATGTATTTGTTATAAATTTGGCTTATTATATGGACCCTCACTTACTCATTTTTCAAAATAGTTGGTAAAAAGTTATCTTAATTTTGTTATATATATATATATATATATATATATATATATATATATATATATATATATATATATATATATATATATATATTAAGTTTTGTTTTTTTATACAAAATAGAATATATTATATTTTTTTATATGCATAGTACTGCATAGTGTTTGCATTGTACTGTATAGTGCGGCATAGTAAAATCAAGAAAAAATCAGTCGGTGCGCTCGTGAATTCGTTCGAATCTAATTGTGCAATCCGTAATTATTTTTTTAAAATAATATACTGCCATTCTCCTATAAATACGATGCTAAGTTTAGAAATGAAAATCACACAAGAATCAGAGAATTTTTCTTCTATAATATTGAACGTATTTCTTTTGAATTTATGAAAGCTTTGAGTGTAGAAAATAGTATAAGTTTTCTACAAAAATATACCTGCTATACCAGTTAGAAATACTCTTCTTTTAAGGCAATGGGTATTATTTGTGGCACCCCCAAATCTAGGTTACCTGACCCCCGAGTTTGGTGTTCACTATCCATATATAATAACATCTAACTACCCATTTAAATATAAATAGAAATACATAACTCATTAACATATGTTGTTAATATATAAGTCCCAGGTCCACTAACCTTAACATTACAGAAATATCCCTTAGTTATACAAAAAGGGTTTACAATACAATACATCATAATAATACTATTGTTCATCATAACTAATTTATAAGTATGCCTTTCCCTTTGTTCTTCTTCGCAACACCTTCTGCAACTTCGCCCCTAGCTGAAAAGTTTTATTTAGCAAGGGTTAGCAACAAGTTTGCCCTGCAAGTTAAGATATACAATAAAAGCATAGAAATCAATATCAAGTCTTCTAACATTCTCCACAACAATAATCTGATAATGAAAGAGTACATCGCTTTCAAGGTTGTCTACGATATTCAAATGAATAATCAAGAATTAATTCTACGAAATAACAAAGTGGAATGTTTTCCAAATTTATGCTGAGTGATCACACAAGATCTAGAACTTCTCTTCTCAAGTATATATCAAAGTTTTACTTTAATATATATGCAGGTGTATCAGATAACCATAAAGATTAAATCATACCCCTCTACAAGTACTTAGAGCCGGCCAACTCCTTGTACCCTATATTATGCATAATACTTATTGGTCGCGCGCAATGGGCGAATATACGACTTAAAATATTCCCTTTATATAAAAGGTTGTTCTTCTCAGTCTCAGAATTAAGATTTTGATTTAACAATGAAATACTATGATTTTAATTTCTAATTACTTCTCGATCTAGCCGAAATAATTGGCATTGATCTGTCAATAATAATTGAATTCTTTTCTCGAACCTATCAAGTTCTAACAAATGTTCGTCTAGCCAGAATGATTAGCTAAGACATTTCTCAACATAATTTGACAATAAATAGGAATTATCTGTACTGTCAATTCTATCTTCTACGAATATGAATATCCAACAACAGTTATTCTACAAATGTATATTTTCTGAATCAATAATTCAATTTGAATTATTAAACATGTGCTAACTGCGAATAATCAACAATAAATTCTCTGGACATAGTATAATTAGCAATAATTAACCACTATAATATTCGAATGAATATAACTCAAGGTTGAGTTAGGAAACTTGCCTCTTCCACTGATTACAGCTACACAAAATACTTATATGCGTTCGTAAGACCTATAACCAATAATATCGGTCTCACAATTAGCACAATAATTTATAACACTGTAATTTACAGTCAATCTTCTCCTATGCACATTACCACATAGCCACATCAGTGTTTATAACCTATATAAACACTTAACAAGTCTAACTAGTTCGGTCTGATTGGACTTCGGTCCATTCTCGGTATTCAAGTCACATTATCCGACAATTTACACCTTGATTGTTAATTTAATCTTGGTCTTTAAGCTTCAATATTATTTTAAATAAGTCAAATATCATTTATAATATTTTTTCAGATGCTTTTAATAATTTATAAACAATTATTATAATTTATAATAATTTTTCAAACACTTAAATCATTTTTAAATTATTTAATTATCAAATAATCTTATTATCATTAATACTTAATAATATAAAAATATTAATGACATACTTGTCAAAATATTAAAATTATTATTAATAACTTAAAATATTTTTAAATCATTAATATTCTACTTAAATGATTTTTAAAATAATTAAAATCATTTTTAAATCATTACAATTAATATTTAAATATTAATGAAGTTATTATCAAAATATTAAAAGTCATTAATTATAACTTAAAATATTTTTAAAGCCATTATCTCATTTTTAAATAATTTTTAAATCAATAAAATCATTTTTAATTCCTTTATTTAATATAATAATTAAATAAATCTAATATCATTAATATTAATTTATTAATGAGAATTCTCCAAAAATATTAAAAATTATATTTTATAATTCAAAATATTTTCTAACACTTTATTCTTATTTAAAATGATTTTTAAATTAATAAAATCATTTTTAAATTATTTATTTAATTTAATAATTAAATAAATCTAATATCTTTAATATTAATTTATTAGTAAAAATTCTCCAAAAATATTAAAAGTTACATTTTATAACTTAATTTTTTTTAAATAGATTATTCTTATTTAAAAATGATTTTTATATAATAAAAAATATTTTTCTCTAATTTATTTAATATACTAATTAAATAAATTAAATATCATTTTTATTCAAATAATTATAATTATTAAAGAAAAATGTCCCAACTAATTAAAAGTTATTTTTCAGAATTTAAAATGATTTTTAAAACCATTTTTGTAATTTTTTATAATTTATTTTCTATTTTTAAGTATTTTCCAAAAATTCAAAAATTAGAAAATAATAAACTGTCGCTATAGATCTTTAGCTACACTAAGCGTCGCTGTTGGTGTTCTTGAGCTCAAGAACACTGACAGCTTCGTGTTTAAGGGTCCATGTTTGATCGTTCATAGTTTTTAATCCAATATGTTTCTGGGATAGTTTGTGCATTGATCTTGTAATATACTTGTAGTACTACAATTATCAATCATCACCAGAGTCATAACTTAACCATCTATCAAGATATAGCCATCCAAACTAACTGTCAGATCGAACCTGGGTTTTCTGGGTAACCGAGAAACCCAGGCAGTTCATAGGTACCACCTTCAAGCCGCACTAATTTAGTGTTCTGGTCTTGATTCAATCTGGTCAAACATGGTCAGAAATCATGTTCTTCCCGTTTCTAGGAATTCCAAAATTTCTAAGTCATGGTCGTATGGCCTAGTTTAACCACTTACCCTGTTCAATCTGATGATTATATAAACGATATAAAGCTATACATGTAAAGTACATATGTCAGGCTACAAGCTGGTTACAAAAACACCATCAAACAAAATATAGATTCTGGGTTACCCAGAATTCTCATGGTCATGCTCGGTCAACTCTCTTTGACCATGAATAAAATGAAATATAGACATGTGATGACTGTGTTTACACTTTCAGACTAAAGACCACATACCAGACTATAGATCCAACACTTAAAACATCACAAATCATAAACAGATCAAGATCTACAGCCACTGACATTTCTTGTCAAACCATAATTCAAACTCAAAAACTGTTTTTGAAAAACACCATTTTAAAGTCATTTGATGCTATGGATTCATCATGTATCAACATAGACCAACTAAAAACATCTTTTAACACTTAGATTAAACACTTAAACAAAAAATTTTACTTAACAACTTGGATCAAAAGTTAAATTAGGTTTATACCTTCTAGCTTCAAATCCTTGATCTTAATCCTTCTAACTTAGCTTGGTTGATCAAGGGGTTGTTTTTAGGACTGAGATACTTAGCAAATTCGGAGGGTTTGAGAGAAAATGAGTTGTTGAGAGCTTATGTGATAAATGACTAACTTTTGTAACGTTTTTCTCTCACATAACTTATATATAATATGATGCAATGAATTCTGCTTGCCTAGCTGATGTTATAGACTGATTTGCTGGAGTTTAATGAGTCACCAAGTCAATGTAGTTGGTCACCAACTAAAGGTGTTGGCCATTTCTACAAGTTACTAAGAAAAAATCCTAAAAGGCATTTTTTTCATTTTCCTTCTAGATTTAATGGCATACATGGATTTTGCCACACCCTTAGGGTTTAACCTTAAGGTTCTAACTCTTAGGTTTTTACAAACTTCAATTCTAGAATTTTTTAATTAGGATTTTAAAATAGAAAATTTAATATTTCTAAAATGTAATTATGGTTTTAAATAGAAATTAATATTTCTAAAGTATAATTAGGGTTTCCTAATTATATTAACATTTACTAATCACTTTACGCTTGCTAATTAGGATTAAGGTTTCCTAATTAGGGTTTAGGATTCTCGAATTAAAAATAAGGGTTTTTCGGCTTTCGATTAGGGTTCCTTACTGTACGTTAGGGTTTCTAAACCTGAGATTAGGGTTTCTAATCCCTTATTAGGGTGTACTAATTTTAAACCTTATCCGATCAATCATTGATCAAAAATTTTAAACAATACAAACACATACTCATCAATATAATTATTTTAATTATAGTTTCTATCGAATCTCTATCCAAAAATTAGGGTTAGGATTTCTAAAGCTGTTAAGCACAACTCTACTCTAGATTCTTAGTCAATACACAATTTGACCTTCTCGAGACTCGTATCACAGAAACTTGTCATAAAATTGATAATTAATATTAATATTAATTAAAAAAAATTTATTCATAAAATTTTGAATATTCGAAATCCCGGGTTATCACATTATTTATTTCATATTCGTTTACGAAATTATTTTTCGAATTCGTAAGGAACTTTATTTTCGTTCAAAATTCGTAAGGAGTATTATTTTCGTTCAATATTTGTAAGGAATATTATCTTCATTCAATATTTGTAAGGGATATTATTTTTGTTCAACAGTTGTATAAATGAAGTTTGTATTTGAATTAGGCATCGTGTATCTAGCGACTCAGAATGGGTTGTGTATACCTATTTTGGGGGCGTCACATTCTCTGTGTGGCTTCAAGCGAAAATGACTTATGAAAGGGAAATGCCAAGCAATATAACCCACAGATGACGGCAGGTCTACATGTGGCTGTCATGGGTCCACCTACGGCAATCCTGGGTCCCCACCTCCTCTGGCTTGATCAAATTAGAGTTACAAAGGAGGTCCCACAAGCTGAAAAGTCAAATCAGGAAAAAAGATGCTACGCGATTAAGCAAAAAAGCCTGAAATCCTGATTTTCAGATACCAAACTGCCGGTCTATATATCAAGCATTGGTATTCACCCAAACACAGGGTTCACAAAGCCGATGTTTAAAGTTGTTGAAAGTTACCCTTGTCAATACCTCACTAAGGTCTGATGCCATCACACGGGTTGTAATTGCAATCAAAACCATACGTCTCATCAGAAATCTATCCCCAGTAGAGATTTCATACATCCTTAGCAATTGCAGCACATTCCAGCGAAGATCAGGTAGCCTTGATATCATCAGTTGTTGGCAAGTAAATCCAGCGAAGCATCAGAGGTGGTCCGATGATGTTAGCAAGTGAAGAACATTTAAGCGAAGATTAGGCATCCCTGATATCATCAGCCGTTGGAAAGTAAATCTAGTGAAGCATTGAAGGTGGTCCAATGATGTTAACCGTTGAATAATATTTCAGCGAAGATCAGGCAACCCCGATATCATCAGCCGTTGGCAAGTAAATCCAGCAAAGCATCGGAGGTGGTCCAATGATGTTAGCCATTGAAGAACATTTCAGCGAAGATTAGACAACCCTGATATCATCAGTCGTTGGCAAGTAAATTGAGCGAATCATTGGAGGTGGTCCGATAATGTTAGCCATTAAAGAACATTTCAGCGAAGATCAGGCAGCTCTGATATCATCAGCCGTTGGAAAGTAAATCTAGCAAAGTATCGAAGGTAGTCTGATGATGTTAGTTATTAAAGAACATTTTAGCGAAGATCAGACAACCCTGATATCATCAGCCGTTGGCAAGTGTATCCAGCAAATAATCGAAGGCGGTCTGATGATGTTAGCCGTTGAAGAACATTTCAGCGAAGATCAGATAAACCTGATATCATCAGCTGTTGGCAAATAAATCCAGTGAAACATCAGAGGTGGTCCGATGATGTTAGCTGTTGAAGAACATTTCAGCAAAGATCAGGTAGCCCTGATATCATCAGCCATTGGCAAGTAAATTCAGCGAAGCATCAGAGGTGGCCCGATGATTTTATCCGTTGAAGAACATTTCAACAAAGGTCAGGCAGCCTTGACAGTACCATCCATTGGCAGTAACTCCAACGAAGCGTCAGAAAGACCTGATGAGGCAAACCGTGGAAAACCATCCTCATCGAGGAGGACCGATGATGGAATCTGTTATAAAGATCATCAGAAATCAAAGCACCATTCCCCAAGAGTGTCTCGCATACGAGAAAAACATTTTTGGTGGAAAACCTATACAAAAGGATTATGAATTTTGGTGATAACCCCAATGTCAACATCATATGGTCTCAATCATTGAGATTCCTGTGAGCTTTGTGAACTACCGATCGAGTAGGCATCCAAGTAGTTCATCAGGGTCATTAGTGATAACTCCATCCCCCAACATAATTGGTGGGAGCAGACAGTTATCACATTCCGTTTGAAAATGGTCCAGCAAACAACATTGCATTTGCATCATACTACATTACATTACATCATGTTTATTTTGTCACATTTCAAGTGTCTAGTAATATTTATCCTATCCATGCCATTACACTGCATGAATATGATAAAGAGGGGCATCTGTAGACACTCGAAAGTTTGCATTCCTGTTACTAACCTTGCAAGAGGGCAAAATCGTCTTCCAGGGATAACACTGGAAGTTAAATCAGCTCAACCCCAGAGACAACCCCGGAAGATCCTGTGACAAACGAGATTTTGTAATTTAATTTGAATATTTATTGAATTAAATAAATAATTTTTGATGATTTAATTATTGGATTAAATAATTAATTGATGAAATTGTGGTAGATTAATTTAATTATATGTGTTATATTTATTAAATTAGTATGGAGAATTTTTATTATTCAAAGTATTTATTTATGTGAGATTATTGAATTAAATGAAATATTTAATAAGCATAATGTTATTTTAATTAATTTAATAGTTAATTAGAGATTTAATAATTTGACATAATTAATAAATGAGAAATTTAATTTTATGACTATATGAATTAATAAGAAATTATTATATTTTATTTAAGTTAAATTAAATAAGATATTTGAATTATTGTGTAAGGGTGTGACATTACTAAACTATATTATAAGAGAATAATTAAAATAATTAGAAGTAATAATTAAGTGGTAGCCAAACAAGGCCTTAAGAGAAGTTGAAAGCAGTTAACCACGTATGGGTTAACTGACCTCAACGTTACTGATTATAGGTGCACCTTCATCAGTTTTCATTTTTACGTATTTTTAATTAAGAGTGCTAACTTGGGAGTTTAGAGAGAATTCAGAGAAACATTGAAAATTTGTGAGTTGTGTGATTTGAAGAAGCATCTATGAAAGGTTTCATCTCTTCTAATCTATACTCTGGGAAATCTCTTCAACCCAATTTCAATTCACGCTGTTTATATTTTTATAAGAATGACTTTCAAGTCTCTGTAATTGAAAAAGAGTAGCGATTATGTGTATATATGTGATAATGCGTTATCATAACATGTTTTTACTATGTATTGTATGTTTTTATAACATCAAATTCATAAAAATATGTCGTAATAAGATTTTTAAAGTTATAGAGTATAAAAATATGACCATATGGCACTTACATACAAATTTAATGCTTTAATCATAAGTTGTATCAAAAAATTCACACTCGTATATACTTATGTATGTTGAAAGAAACAAAACATAATTTAAACAAACGGATTTGGTGAATTAACAAATCTGTAATGTTAAAATTCATATTTTTCTTTAAAACTCTACAAAATATGAAAAATAGTGAAATTAAATATTGTAATTACATGAATTAAAGTGTTAAAATCATGCTAAAGGCTTTGTGTGATGTTTTTGGGAAGTCTATATTTCATGGGTAGCATTAGAATTGATTGTGTTAGTTTAATTTGGAATTTTTGGGTTGTTCTGTGTGTTCTTTGCGAACTGCAGAATCTGGGTCTGCGTCATAGCGCGGCAGCGCCACTCCAAAGAACAAATAGAGTGCACCCGTGCCGATGCAAAGAACGAATATAGCGCGCCCGCTCCGTGCAGCGCGCCCGCACCGCTTCAAAGAACAAAGGTAGCGCGCCCGCGCCCTACCTACAGAACTTCAGAAATTTTCTAAGTGTTCAAGTTTTGAAAATGTGTCTTTAAAACCTAATGTAATGAACATGAAGACATGTAAAGCATATAATAATATGTTAATTAACTTACGCATGTGATCAATTAATAAGACTTAAAAGTCCAATAACGTATTCAAAGATCAATATTAGGATTCGATAGGTATATCGAACTATTGATTTATGGGTATTGTGAATGTATTGATATGTAAGATTTAATAAGGAACACTAATTAATCCTAGCTTGTGCAGGAGGCAAGTTTCCTAACCTTACTTGTTATTGTTATGCAAATTTATAAACCTTACATCTTTATATTGAGCAAATTCTAGATTTATATTCTATATCAAGCAAGTTATTGTTAATTATATTAAAGGTTATTAATCTTTTCAAAATAAAATTTTCGTTATAAAATACTTATTCCATTGTATACCTCTTGAGTTTATTATTCAATTTGAAAATCAATTATTGTCAAACCTTGTAAGACTAGCGAACCCTTATTGATTCGACTAGTCCATAGTTGATGAACGTTCTAAATTTCAGAACCTTTGTTAAATTATCCAAACCAAACTTCCTTTGGTGCAGACTTTAATGTCAAACTGAGATGAACAACCCTGTATAAGGGATTACTTATGCATTAGCATTAAGATATTGTGCACAGTATGGTACTAAGGGCTGATCCCCCTAAGTACGAGTAGAAGAGTCCATAGTCTTATGACTGTTAAAAGTTTCAAGTACAACCCTTGATAACCTAGGACATAGTTCAAGGTCTTATGACCCTCATAAGTTCTTTTGATTCTTGTTATTCATTCTTGATTCAAAAGTTGAGTTCATATTCTAGAAGTATTTGATTCATTCGTATGTTATTATATTGTTGTTTCATTATTATACTTGTGGGCAATCGTGCTCACTCTTGCGTAATAATAACATTGCAGTTAAGAACGAAAGGTCCGACGAGCCTTCTTCTAGCAAAGGCAAGGGCAAGATTAACAAGTGATGAAGACTTGTTGTCTATGTGATTATGTATTTATGTTTTATACTTATGTCAATGTTGTGTAAGACTATTATTTATTTATGTTTCTGCATTTGAGATTTAAGGTTAGTATGACCTGGGATTGATTTACTTATTTTAGATGATGTAACTCCTTAAGGAGAGGATTTATTTCTATCTATTCATGCTTTCATTTATTATGGGTAGATAGACATATGATGTTCGAATAGTGAACACCAAATCATGTGGGAATTGAAGTACCCAGATTTGGGGATGTCACAGGTTGGTATCAAAGCTGTAGGTTATGAACCTTAGGTGGGGAACAACCTTAGGTAGTAGCCTTATAGGAGATAGAGAATATAGTAGTGGTAAACTCTTATCGAGTTCTAAGAAATGAATTTCTTAATTCATTGAAGATAATAAAAGACTTTATGTGTTTATGTGATAAATTTATGTGCTCGCTAGTACAACTTAGTAACTAAAACTTAAAATTGTGTTGTCAGTATGTCGGATGTTGGAGGAGCTAGTTGAGTTGGGGAGAAGGAACTCCGAGTACCTACGTAGGAGGAGCCCCTAGACATTCATGTCATCAGGGAGCAGTGGGTACATAGAGTGCCATCTCCGTTGATCACTGTTGTTGGTGAGGAGCATGAACTTGAGACTGATCCAGAGGAGGATCCTGAGGAAGAAGAGGAAGAAGATGAGTTCCCACTGAACTCTATCAGTGATGAGATATACGATGAGCTATATGACCGTAACATATAGTTACGTAATACTGTTTAGGAGCTGAATGAGCGGACAATTATTCAACAAATTACCATCGAGTAGAGGGATATGGGGGTTATGACTCTACACACGCGTCTAGGAAACGTAGAGTGGGATTTTGTTCACGAGAAGGGTCAAATTGAGGAGAAGTCCGAAGAAATAGAGAAATTGAAGAACGAACTGAAAGAGAACTTAGAAAGGCTGACCATAGTAGAGGAGGCCTGGGTAAGGGAATCACGTCATGCTGATCTTGGAGAAGAGAATTGTCGACCGAAGAAGGCTAAGCTTGAGGAGACGTACTCTATGCTTCAAAATGCAATGGATGAGGGCCAGGATTGTGTTATGAGATACCCAATTCAGTTCGAAGGACTACCATCGTACATGCTAGATCGCATGACGATGTCCCGCATTATGAAAGAAAACGCAGCAAGGCTATTCAACGCCTTAACAGGCAGTGATAGGATTAGTTTATTATGTGAAAACCTATCTGGTAGTTAAAGATGTAATTCCAATGTGTTTATAAATAAAGGAATATTTTAACGTTTAAAATCATGTAGATTCTTTATCTTGGGATAGTTGATGTAAATAGCAGTGATGCTATCGTAGTTGTTAAAACTTTTGATTAAATAAATATATCATGTTGTTTGAGAAAATGTGTTAAGTGATTTTGTTAAAGTGTTGAGTTAAGCCTTAACTATTTACAGAATTGGATAAAGATCTAATAAGCATATATTTTACAGAAATATGCCACTGAGAAGAAGACAAAACCATCAACCAGCTCAAGAAGAATCGATGAATAACAACAACAACGCCAATGCTAACCCTGTTCAGCAATGGGTGAACTTATTAGCTAGAGTGATTGATAATCAAGCCTAATCTCCACCCGATACGACATTCAAGGACTTCAAGGCGGTGGGATCGCCAGAGTTTAAAGGCTCCATGAACCCGATCGAGGTTCAAACTTGGGTTATGGAGATGGAAAAAGTTTTTAACGTTGCCAGAGTTAGAGAGGACCAAAAAGCTGCCTATGCGACGTTCACGCTGAAATCTTAAGCCAGTTATTAGTGACAAGCAAATAAGGTCCGTGGAGGTGAAGGTGTGATTACCTAGGAGAGGTTCAAGGAGATATTTTTCGAGATGTATTTTCTGACTAACTCGCAGAACCAAATGGAGGTCCAGTTTCTGGAGTTGAATAGGGGTATATGTCCGTACCAGACTATGCGGCAAGATTCAATGAGTTGACTAGGTTCGCCACATATCAAGTGCACACGAATGAGAGAAAAGCAATAATGTTTGAACAAGGACTGAAGCCCTGGTTGTATAGTAAAGTGTCGATGTTTCAGTTGAAGATGTTTGCTGGAGTACTTGAGAAGGCCATACTCGCTGAAGGTGGAAGAGATGAGGTGACCAAGTATAATCAGGATCAGAAGAAGAAGAAGAGTAAAAATGAGGGAATTAATAAAGCCAGTGGAAGTAACATGGGAGGAAGTAACAATCAGAAGAGAAGGTGGTCTGACAACTCGTCAACTGGAAATCAGAAAGGAGGTCAGAAGAAGAGGATTGAAGCCTGCCCGACCTGTGGGAAAGCTTATTTGGGAGTATGTATATAGGGAAAAAGGGCCTAACTGTCCTAACCCAAAGAAGGGCATCTGCTTCACTTGCAGCTCAAAGGACCATATGGAAAGGGATTATCCAAAGAAGGGATCTGGAGGGGCAAGATCAGGAGGGAATGGGGGAAACAGCGGTGGAAGTGCTCTAACTATCATGGGACCAACCGCAACCAACAGACCAACCGCCAGGACTTTTAACCTGACAGTGCAGAATGCCGTGCAGTCTCGTGATGTGGTATCAGGTATCATTCCGATCAATAAAATTAATGCTTATGTATTATTCGATTCGGGTGCTACTTATTCATTTATATCCGATGACTTTGCTAAGAACTTAGAATTGATTAAGGATGAGTTAGAATACCCCATGAACATAGAAAATAGAGAAATAATCCATATTAAGTATGTACATAAGAACTGTAGGGTGGATATTAAGGGTAATATTATAAATGTCGATCTTATCCCTATCAGACTTGGGGAATTTGACGTTATCTTGGGAATGCATTGGTTGTTTAATTACGGGGCTGTAATTGATTGTCATAAGAAGCGTATTAACCTTATGACTCCGTCAAAGGTTGTGTTTTATGGTAGCAAGTCACCTAAATAAGCGATTTATCTGACGATGATGCAGGCCAGGAAGTTGTTAAGACAAGGTTGTGTAGGATATCTAGCTTACATAGTTGACAGTCGTAAAGAGAATTCGAAAATAGAGGAGATACCAGTAGTGAGGGACTTCGCAGACGTATTCCTAGACGATCTGCCATGACTTCCGCCAGACAGAGAAGATGAGTTCATGATCAATTTGGTGCCAGGAATGGCTCCAATATCGAAGGCACCGTACCAAATGGCACTGGTAGAGATGAAAGAATTAATGGTACAACTACAAGAATTACAGGAAAAGAAGTACATTCAACCGAACGTATCACCCTGGGGAGCGCTGGAGTTATTTGTGAATAAGAAGGACGGGATGATGTGACTCTGCATTGACTACAGAGAACTGAATAAAGTCACGATTAAGAATTGATATCCATTACCGGCGATCGATGATCTGTTTGATCAATTGAAGGGATCGAGATACTTTTCAAAGATAGACTTGAGGAGTGGTTATCATCAACTGAAGGTAAGACCAGAGGATGTACCGAAGATAACGTTTAGGACACGATATTGTCACTAAGAATTTTCGGTAATGTCATTTGGTCTGACGAATACTCATGCTGCAATTATGGCCCTACTGAATGGAGTATTCGAGCCGTTTTTGGATAAATTCGTGGTGGTATTTATGAACGATATTTTGGTATACTCGAAGAGCAAGGAAGAACATTTAGAGCATTTGAAGGTAACGTTAGAGGCGTTCAGAAGGGAGAAGTTGTATGCCAAGTTTTTGAAATGCGAATTTTGGATTGAGCGGGTACAATTTCTCGGGCATGTGATTGATAAGGACGAAATTTCGGTAGATCCATCCAAAGTATAAGCCGTAATAAATTGGGATCAGCCGAGGACGCCGTTGAAAGTACAAAGTTTTCTTGGATTGGCAGGATATTACAAAATATTCATTCAGGACTTTTCCAAGATCGCAACTCCGTTAACGAATTTAACTCGAAAAGCTGTGAAATTTGTTTGGATGGAGAAGTGTGAGGAAAGCTTTCAAGAACTAAAGAAGAGGTTGAGTACATCACCTGTGTTATCTCTTCCAGATGATACAGGAAAATTTGTTATTTATAGTGATGCGTCGCATAAAGGACTTGACTGTGTGCTTATGCAAAATGGCAGAGTCATTATGTATGCGTCACGACAATTGAAGGACTATGAGAAGGGGTACCCGACCCACGACTTGGAGTTAGCCGCGGTGGTTTTTGCTTTGAAGATCTAGAGACACTATCTCTACTGGGAGAAGTGTGAAATATATATAGACCACAAGAGTCTGAAATATATTTTTACATAGAAGGACTTGAATATGCGCCAACGAAGGTGGTTGGAGTTAATTAAGGACTATGATTGTGAGATTTTATACCATCTGGTAAGGCAAATATGGTTGCCGACTCCTTCAGTAGAAAAGGTCGGGAGAAATTGATGATGTTGACCGCCCAGAAGGAGCTAATTTTAGACATGGAGAAGTTGGAATTGGAAGTGAAATATCCTATGGAAATTGATTAGAAGCTATTTTAGATGCAATCTGGTACAACCCTATAGGATAAAGTTAAGGAGGCTCAATTTCAGGGCGAAGAATTTAAAAAGGTAAAAAAGAAGATATCCGAAGGAACCGAACCGAGATTCAAGATTGACACTGAAGGAATACTGAGATTTGAAAGCAGAATTTGGGTACCGCCAGTACCAGAGATTAAGGAAGACATTTTAAGCAAGGCTCATAGCTCACGATATTCGATTCACCCTGGTAGTACCAAGATGTACCAAGATCTTCGACGACATTTTTGGTGGTCAAATTTGAAACGAGATGTTGCAGAATGTGTTGCCAAGTGTCTGGCATGTCAGAAAGTGAAAGCAGAACATCAGAGGTCGAGTGGGTTGCTACAACCGTTGGAGATCCTAGAATGGAAATGGGAACATATTACGATGGATTTCGTGGTTGGCCTTCCGACAACTCAAAAAGGCTATGACGCAGTATGGGTTATCGTTGACCAACTGACAAAATCCGCACAATTCCTTCCGATCAGAATAAAATTTAACTTAGACCAGTTGGCAAAATTATATGTAAAATAGATTGTTTCGAGACACGGAGTTCCGGTGTTAATTGTTTCCGATAGGGATCCGCGCTTTACATAGAACTTCTGGAAACTACTACAGGAATGTATGGGTACGCAGTTGAGAATGAGTACGGCTTATCACCCTCAGACAGACGGGCATAGTGAAAGAACAATTCAAACATTAGAAGATATGTTAAGAGCTTGTATAATGGACTTTAAAGGAAATTGGGACGATCATCTACCACTCGTAGAGTTCGGCTACAACAACAGTTACCATGCTATTATTGGCATGCCACCTTATGAAGCGTTATACGACAAAAAGTGCAGAACTCCGCTATACTGGGATGCAGTCAGCGAGAGACAATTACTAGGTCCAGAACTGGTATAACAGAAAATAGAGATAGTCAAGGTGATCCGAACAAGACTAGTAGCAGCTCAGGATAGGAAAAAGAAATACGCCGACCCACACCGTAAAAATGTTGAATTTGAATTGGGTAGTTATGTGTTTTTGAAAGTCTCTCCCTGGAAAGAAAAGATCAAGTTCGGAAAGAAAGAGAAATTACGCCCAAGATTCATTGGACCCTTTGAGGTACTGCGAAGGATCGGAGAAGTTACGTATGAGGTAGCCTTACCTCCAGCACTCGAGAATGTCCACAACATTTTCCATGTTTCAGTTTTACGACCCTACAAACCCGATTACAAACATGTAATTAAATATGAACCCATACATTTTGAGAAAGATTTATTTTACAAAGAAATTCATGTTCAGATTGTTGACAGGAAAGAACAAGTTCTCAAAAATAAAGTAATACCTCATGTTAAGGTAATTTGGAGGAACCACAACGCTGAAGAAGCTGCGTGGGAACTCGAAGAAAATATGATGAAGAATTATCCTCATTTATTTACTTAATTTGTGTGTAAACGATTCTGGGGACATAATATTTGTAAAGGGGGGATAATGTAACGGGACGAATTAATTGAGTCGTGATTTTGGGGACAGAATCCTTTTAAGGGGAGAAAGATGTGACAAACGAGATTTTGTAATTTAATTTGAATATTTATTGAATTAAATAAATAATTTTCGATGATTTAATTATTGGATTATATAATTAATTGATGAAATTATGGTAGATTAAATTAATTATATGTGTTATATTTATTAAATTAATGTGGAGAATTTTTAATATTGAAAGTATGTATTTATGTTAGCTTATTGAATTAAATGAAATATTTAATATGCATAATGTTATTTTAATTAATTTAATAATTAATTAGAGATTTAATAATTTGACATAATTAATAACTGAGAAATTTAATTTTATGACTATGTGAATTAATGAGAAATTATTATATTTTATTTAAATTAAATTAAATAAGATATTTGAATTATTGTGTAAGGGTGTGACATTACTAAACTATATTATAAGATATTAATTAAAATAATTAGAAGTAATAATTAAGTGGTAGCCAAACATGGCCTTAAGAGAAGTTGAGAGCAGTTAACCACGTATGGGTTAACTGACCTCAACGTTACTGATTATAGGTGCACCATCATTAGTTTTCATTTTTATATATTTTTAATTAAGAGTGCTAACTTGGGAGTTCAAAGAGAATTCAGAGAAACATTGAGAATGTGTGAGTTGTGTGATTTGAAGAAGCATCTGAGAAAGGTTTCATCTCTTCTAATCTATACTCTAGGTAATCTCTTCAACCCAATTTCAATTCACGTTGTTTATATTTTTATAAAAATAGCTTTCAAGTCTATGTAATTGAAAAAGAGTAGCGATTATGTGTATATATGTGATAATATATTATCATAACATGTTTTTACTATATATTGTATGTTTTCATAACATCAAATTCATAAAAATATGTCGTAATTAGATTTTTGAAGTTATAGAGTATAAAAACATGGCCATATGGCCCTTACATACAAATTTAATGCTTTAATCATAAGTTGTATCAAAAAATTCACACTCATATATGCTTATGTATGTTGAAACAAACAAAACAGAATTTAAACGGATGGATTTGGTGAATTAACAAATCTGTAATGTTAAAATTCAATTTTTTCTTCAAAACTTTACAAAATATGAAAAACAATGAAATTAAATGTTGTAATTCGTGCAATTACATGAATTAAAGTGTTAGAATTATTCTAAAGGCTTTGTGTGATGTTTTTGGGAAATCTATATTTCATGGGTAGCATTAGAATTAATCTTGTTAGTTTAATTTGGAATTTTTGGGCTGTTCCGTGTGTTCTTCGCGAACTGCAGAATCTAGGTCCGCTTCGTAGCGCGGCCGCGCCGCTCTAAAGAACAAATGGAGCGCGCCGGCGCCATTCAACGCTCCCGTGCCGTTTAGCGCGCTCGTGTCGTTCAGCGCGCCCGCCCCGATGCAAAGAACGAATGTAGCGCGCCCGCTCCGTGTAGCACGTCCGCGCTGCTTCAGAGAACAAAGGTTGCGCGCCCGCGCCCTACCTGCAGAACTTCAAAAATTTTCTAAGTGTTCAAGTTTTGAAAATGTGTTTTTAAAACCTAATGTAATGAACATGAAGACATGTCAAGCATATAATAATATGTTAATTAAATTACGTATGTGATCAATTAATAAGACTTAAAAGTCCAATAACGTATTCAAAGACCAATGTTAGGATTTGATAGGTATATCAAGCTATTGATTTATGGGTATTGTGAATGTATTGATATGTAGGATTTAATAAGGAACATGAATTAATCGTAGCTTATGCAAGAACCTTGTATCCTAACCCTACTTGTTATCGTTATGCAAATTTATAAACCGTCTTTATATTGTGCAAATTCTAGATTCATATTTTGTATCAAGCAAGTTCTTGTTAATTATATTAAAGGTTATTAATCTTTTCAAAGTATGATTTCTGTTATACAATACGTATTCCATTGTATACCTTTTGAGTTTATTATTTAATTTGAATATCAATTATTGTCGAACCTTGTAAGACTAGCGAACCCTTATTGATTCGACTAGTCCATAGTTGATGAACGTTCTAAATTTTAGAATCCTTATTGAATTATCCAAATAAAACTTCCTTTGGTGCGGACTCTAATGTCAAACTGAGATGAACAACCCTGTACACGGGATTACTTATGCGTTAGCGTTAAGATATTGTGCACAATATGGTACTAAGGGTTGATCCCCCTAAGTATGAGTGGAAGAGTCCATAGTCTTATGACTGTTAAAGGTTTCAAGTACAACCCTTGATAACTTAGGACATAGTTCAAGGTCTTATGACCCTTAGAAGTTCTTTTGATTCTTGTTATTCATTCTTGATTCAAAAGTTAAGTTCTTATTCCATAAGTATTTGATTCACTCGCATGTTATTATATTGTTGTTTCATTATTATACTTGTGGGCAATCGTGCTCACACTTGCGTAATAATAACATTGCAGTTAAGAACGAAAGGACCGACGAGCCTTCTTCTAGCGAAGGCAAGGGCAAGATTAACAAGTGATGAAGACTTGTTGTTTATGTGATTATATATTTATGTTTTATACTTATGTCAATGTTGTGTAAGACTATTATTTGTTTATGTTTCCACATTTTAGATTTAAGGTTAGTATGACATGGGATTAATGTACATATTTTAGATGATGTAACTCCTTAAGGAAATGATTTATTTCTATCTATTCATGCTTTCATTTATTATGGGCAGATAAACATATGATGTTTGAATAGTGAACACCAAATCATGTGGGAATGGAAGTACCCAGATTTGGGGGTGTCACAGATCCAGTTTCAATCTCGGAGACAACCCCGAGATACTCAGTTTAAATCCCGGAGACAACTACGGGATATTCAGTTCTATTCTCGAAGACAACCCCGAGGGATGCAGTTTTAGTTCCGGAGATAACCCCAAAAAAGTTAGTTTCAACCACGGAGATAACCCCGAGGGACTTATTTCATACCCTAGAGACATCTCCGGGAGGTCAAGCACACCTCAGAGACAACCCTAAGGACATTCAGCACCCATAGCAGCCCAATCTAAGAGATAACCTTGAGCAACGACTGTTGGTGAGGGGAAAAATTATCATTTTTCCACCTGGATATTACATTCACGTCATCTCATCATCATTCAAACCCACACTGTATACAAGGTGTCCCACAAGAGCCATAGCTCAAATCTTGAGTGACTACTACACAAGACAGTACACCAGATATAATTTAAAGACTTGGAGATCTGGTCATGGACCCATCTTCTTGCCTTTGTACAACCTCTAATCCCATGTCTTTGCGTAGCTCTCGACATTATCATTCTGAAAAAGTACATCACGTCTTAATCGGATGCCTGGATTGAAAGTTATGAAGGTTCGAGCGAATATCGTGTAGCCAAAGTGCACGTTATTTGAGACGACGAGACCCACGTGGCCCAGGGAATCCCGAGCAGCCGTAGGTGGACCCACAACTGTCGCGGGTAGACCCGCGACCATCTGGTTTTTAAATATGAGCTCTTGGCAGCTTATTTGAAAAAAATAAAAAAGAGAGAAAACTATGTCCATTTCAGTTTGAAAACACTTCTAGAGTGCTCTAAATTGAGTTATTCTTCTTTCTAAACACTTGTAAGCTCGTGTTATATAATATACTGAAATTTAACCGGTGGAAATCGAGTTTTCAGGCGTCTAAAGCTATCTAAAGCCTTCTTGGCAGCCCACTGTAATATTTAAAGATTTTTAAGCTTTTCATTACTTCTATATATATATATATATATATATATATATATATATATATATATATATATATATATATATATATATATATATATATATCTACTAACGTTGAGAGTCGCGTTGTCTGGGTATGCCCGAATCGTCGATCCGTGGCTTTTTACTGCTTTTGTATATATATATAAATACTTATATATTTATAAATATTATTACCGAACTTTGCTTCGATTGAGCCCAAATATAATATTTTTTGCAATTATTGTATATATATATATATATATATATATATATATATATATATATATTATCAAACTCTGTTTCGATTGAGCCTGGATATATATCTGGTGCATTTACTACTTTTATATATATAAAAATACTTATATATATTGTTAACGAACTATATTTCGATTGAGCCTGGGTGTGATATCCGGTGCATGTATATATATATATATATATATATATATATATATATATATATATATTTATATTTATATTTATATTTCAAAATCCTGCTTGGAGTCTACTTCGTGGCAGATGATCGTTCATATATATGTCGACGTCGAGATTTTTATTTGTCACTTTTCTATTATTGTCTTTTGGTGTTCTCATGTTTGGTGAGATTTGTTTTAAAAAATAAGTTGTGAAAAGGTCCGACATGTATATGTCGACGATTGGACTAAAAGAGTCGTCAGTTGGTTTTTTAAATAGTTGTACCAACACAACGGAGAAAAGATTTGCACATTAACCCAATTATGTGACACTATTTAACGGGTCTGTGAACTCGAGATTCGTTAGGGTCCGGGGACTTGGTTATGCGGAGGGAATGTGTTAGGCACCCCCCGACATCCGTGTTGCCACGGTGACGGCCACTTTAAATTTAAACTGTTATATGAATGTCTGTGTGTATGGATCAATGTGCAATTATTTGGAAGTAGTGGTATGCCTCGTTCACACCTATATACAAAGGGTTTGAATTTCTGGAAAAAAAAAATCAGTTTTAACAAGATATAGTAGTGATGTTTTGTAAAAAGAGGTTTTTCAAACCCTTGTGCTCAATAGTAATTGAGGCCTTTTGATACTTCTATTTTATTAAATGTTCGGCTTGGTTGCTTTTATTTTCGAGATGCGAATCATCTTCGAGAAAATAATATACATAGCAGTGTCGAACTCCTTGCGGGCATGAGAGCTGTCTAAGAAAATTCAAACACCGTGAATAATTTACAAGTCGTGTACAACTGAAAATGTCCATCACGGGAAGCGAATCTAGATTCAGTAGACTGAATATGTGATCACATGATTCCTAGGCTCGCATGATGTAGCAATTTGTATGAAAGTTGTAAACAGTATATATATATATATATATATATATATATATATATATATATATATATATATATATATATACAGATAATCAACTACCACGAAGCACCTCTATAGGGGATTAAAAAATGTAAATAAAGCAGTAAAAACCAATCAACCACCATGAAGCACCTCCATGGAGGATTGAGAAAATATAAATAAAGTAATAAAATGATCAACCGCCTCGAAGTAACCTCCAGGCAGGATAAAATGTAAATAAAGTTGTAAAAGGCCACAAAGTAAACTTCAGTCCTGTCATAAATGTAAATAAAGCAGTAAAGGCCACGAAGTAAACTCCAAGCTAGACTGAAATACATATATATATATATATATATATATATATATATATATATATACACACACACACACACACACACACGGTAAGGATCAAGATCATTATCCTTAAATAGCATTCCTCCTTAAATAATATTCTTTTATTAAAACGACGTCGTTTTGGAGGGACGCGGTGGTATTTTTGTAAATACAGTCCGTTTAACGAAACTAGCCTGGATCGATATATATCCAGTACGTTTATCGCTTATATATATATATATATATATATATATATATATATATATATATATATATATATATATATATATATACACACGGTAAGGATCAAGAGCATCCACTTTAAAGAGCAACAAGACCTTAAATAACATCCACTTATCAAAACAACGTAGTTTTGGAGGGACGCGGTGGTATTTTTGTAAATATGCGATGGCATTATATTTACAAAAATGCCACCGCGTCCCTCACGTATTTACAAAAATGCCACCGCGTTCCTCCAAAACTATGTCGTTTTGAGGTGGATGCTCTTATTACTCTTTTAGGTGGATGCTCTTGATCCTTACCATATATATATATATATATATATATATATATATATATATATATATATGTTCTGGATGTAAATCCAGGCTCATCGAACAGAGTTCGACTACGTATATATATATATATATATATATATATATATATATAAGCAATAAACGCTTCGGATGTAAATCCAGGCTCAATCGAGGCATAACTCGATAATGTTAGTATATATATATATATAAAGAAATAAAAGCCACGGACCAAAGTCCAAGCATACACACGCAACACGACACTCAATGTGAAGAACTGTGTGTGCACAGTAGTGGAGAAAGGCTTTAGAAAGTGTAAGAAGGCTTACAGTAGACTACCAAAGAAGACTTCAATAGCTTTAAATGGATAAACACTCGACTCTCACCGGTAAAAATAAAGCAATATAGAAGCTCACAAGTGTTTAAAATGAGAAAGCACTCAGTTTATAGTGTGTATAGAGCAAATTGGACAAGGCTTCCTTGCCTTTTCTCTATGCAAAATAGATATCCCAAGCCCTCTATTTATAAATGGGGGAACCGTAGGTGTACCTGCGGCTGCCAGGGGTGCCCCGAGCTCCGTGGGTCCCGCTGCCTTGAAGTACGTGTATGCGTGCAACGTAGTGTCCGCTCAAACTTTTAAAACTATAATCCGGGCATCCGATCGAGGTGTATAAGACCTTTTTTGCCATGTTGTTGTCGAGAGCTACACAATGACATGGGATTAGAGGTTGTACGAAGACAGAAAGATGGGACCATTCTTTTGGTCTTCAGGCTTCAAATTCTATTCGGTGTGCTATCTTGTGTAGTAGTCACTCGGGATTGGAGCTCTTCGGTTCTTGTAGGACATTTCTATGTAGAATGCATGTTTGAATGTTGTTGAGATGGCGCAAGGTGGGATTGAGATGGTAAATGACTGGGTTGCCCCTCACCGAGGTTATCTCGAGTTTGAGCTATTTTAGCGATCGTTGCTCAGGGTTATGTCTGAGATTGGACTACTGCAAGTGTTAACCGTCCTCAAGGTTGTCTCTGAGGTGTGTCTGACCTCCTGGGGTTTATCTTTGGGTTTGTGGAATGAGTGCCTCTGGGCTATCGCCAAGTGTTGAAGCTGATTGTTGGGAGCGAAAAAGAACATTTCTGGGGTTATCTCCAGAATTACAACTGCATACCTCGGGGTTATCTCCGAGGTTGGATTAAAGTTGGGACTGAACATCTCAGGGTTATCTTTGAGATGGCACTGAGGATTCTGGGGTTGTCTCCGGAACTAGAACTGCATTCCTTGGGGTTGCCTCCGAGGTTGAAACTGAATCTCCTGGGGTTGTATCCGGGACTGTACTGAATATCTCGAGGTTATCTTCGAGTTGGAAAACTGAGTACCCCGGGATTGTCTCCGGGACAGAGTTAAGTTATCTTCCAGGGTTATCTCTGAAAGATGATTCTGCCCTCCTACAAGGTTATAACAGGAATACAAAATTTTGAGTGTTTACAGATGCCCCTCTTTATCATATTCATGCAGTGTAGCAGAATAGATAGGAAAAAGAATACTAGACACTTGAAATGTAACAAGATATTCATGATGCAATGTACTACAACATGATACAGATGTATGATGCATGTGGTTTGTTGGACTATTTTCCAACGAGATGTGATGACTGTTTGCTCTCCATAACTTGTGACGGGGACTTGAGTTATCACAGATAACCC
This sequence comes from Panax notoginseng, assembly GCA_016801055.1. NCBI lineage: Eukaryota > Viridiplantae > Streptophyta > Magnoliopsida > Apiales > Araliaceae > Panax > Panax notoginseng. The sequence continues at coordinate 179,821,148 of CM029014.1, forward strand.
TGACGAACTGCTTGGATGTGTGCTCCAAGGTTCTTAGGAACTTACAAGGATGTTGACGTTGGGGTTATCATCAAAGTCTTTAATCCTTGGTACAGATTTTCTGCCATATATGTTCCTCTCATGTGCAAGAGACTCCGTGGGGATGTACTTTGCCTTTTGAGGATGTGTGTACCGTATTCCATCATCGGTCCTCCCCGATGAGGATTTTCTTCCCTGGTTTGTATTACCAAGTCTTTCAAGTGTTCTGTTGGAGTTACTGCCAACAGTCTGTGTTTGTCAAGGTTGCCTGACCCTCGCTAAAATGTACATCAACGGATGAAATTCCTGATAACGATAACATCAAGGCTGCTTGACCTTCGCTGATGTGTGCATCAACGGCTAAAATCATCAGACGACTTCTAATGCATCGTTGGATTTACTTGCCAACGAATTAAGTGATGTCAAGGTTGCTTGACCTTCGTTGATATGTGCTTCAACGACTGAGATGTAGGTAGTTTCTGCTAGGGAGACGTGTTTTGGAGTGATGGCCTCGAACTGACAGCATTGGACCTTCATGAGGTATTACCGAATGTAGTTTGCAACAATTATGATCATTGATATAGTAAACTGACATATGGACGAATACCAATGATTATCATGTAGACTTATAATTTGGTCTCTGAAAACCAGGATTTTAGCCTAGTCCACTCAATCGCATAGCATCTTTTTTCTTGATTTGGCTTTTCAGCTTGTGAGAACTCCTTTGTAACTCAAACTGTACCGAGCCGGAGGGGCGGACCTCACCCAGGGGAGCCGCAGGTACACCTGCGGCAGCCGTGGGTGGTCTTTAAGGCACCTTAGTTGCGCCGCATAGGAAATCCAAAAGCTCTTCTTCAAATCTGCTGAGTTCGGGGGTCTTTCTACAAATTCTATAGCCATACAAGTGTTCTACAATGTCCTGGTAACGTATGCATGTCTTCTTTTCCAGTTTCTATCAATTGGAAAATGACTTTTTATATGAAATGCGTCTAAGCACATAGTAGTGAATATGGATGCTCATATATCTTGATAAAAAATATTCAACATAGTAAATGTTAGTATTAAACTATGCTGACCATAATGATGTGAAAAAATTTAACTTTTGAAATAGTCAAATTGGTACCCTTTTTCTGCTATTTCTTATCCTATTTGAGGACAAATGAGCAAAGGTAGTAAAACAAAGCAATCCTGATAATTAGTCTACCATCATGTATTCGGACTTTGACATGTTCATGCATTATAGGATGTTTATGACTGTGGGTAGGTGTGCTACTGAATGGCCACCTAGTCATGCCTATGTGCATGTGGATAGTCCTATTTACAAAGGAGACTCTAGAAATTTTTTCCAAAAGTCTAGGCATTTGGTAGCCATGCATTTTTAACTCTACTGTAGGTGTATGTTAAAGTAATGCATGCATGCATATAGTAATAAAAATGTATTTGAAAAGTTCCAGGTTAGAATTTACCACACCCTTTCTGAGGTGATTTGGAGACTTGTGTCTAGATAATATGGATCTAGATCAGTCGAGTAGTTCCCACAGGACCACTTCAGGTGTGCGGAGGAGGGCTTCTAAAGTTTCTCGACCCAGTTTAGTTAGACAGCCTTGTCGTCTGGCAGAGGAGGTGATACGCCCTATCCGGGTTGATGTACCGGATGTGGAGGACGAGGAGGAGGATGTACCGGTACGTAGTGGCTCCAGCTCCTGCTGTTAATGTTTCCTGTAGGGAGTTTCCAGGCATTCAAGTAACTATTCTAGATCTTCTAGGTGTTTTGAGTCGCCACCCCTTAGTTTACTTGCATGCAAATGAGGTAAAAGCTGGATTTGATCTTCCACTTTCCTATTGAAGAGGAGCAAGGATTTTGATATTGATTTGCATGTGATGTAGGTTCTCAGCTTTACCTAGCCTTGAGGGAACTGGTTCAGCATACACTCCATGTATTAGGTTCTGCATCCAGATAACCGAGGTATTGTGCATGGTTGGGGCTTTGGGGCATTCTTTTCCATTCTTCCCTGACGTTGTCCCTGGGGGTTACCTCAGGGCATTGTCTGAGCGTTGGTTTCACCAGACTCAGTCTCTCTATTTGTTGACCTGTGAGGTGATGATAACACCGATGGATTGGCAGTTTATCACCGGTACGGAGCTTGGAGGGGTGCCAGTGCCATGTACGACAAATATTACCTCGACTACCGTCAGATCCTTATTAGGAGTTTCGGCTGAGGCTCTCAAAGGTATGGTCGTCTGTACGGGTCCTTTGAGCGGAGATGCTATGAGTGGGCTGTTGAGTTAGCCCATACCCGCTGATGTGAGAGTCAGGGATCACATTCTTCGACGATTGTTCCTGGTTATTATCAGGGGTTGTTTCATAACTGATAACTCTTCTCTGGTGTTATTCGCTTAGATTAGCGCCACTCAGGAGGTGGACCGTATTGGAAAGTATAATTGGGATTGCTACACCTTTGCCTATTTCCTTAGGGGAATGCGTCTGCGTTCCCCGGGCTTGACAGAGGCTTGGCTAGGATTTTACCCTTTTCTGCTGGTGATCATTTCTCTTTTGATTTTCTATGTACAAGTTAAGAGTGTTCACTGACAGCAAATGTTTGCCTTTGTGTTGGCAGTTTTGGGCCTATGAGAGGCTTCTATGTTTGCGTCCTGTGAGTGTGTTAGGTTTAGATACCTATCCACGAGGACGGCGATGGCATCACTCTATATTGGCAGAGGTTCCTATAGCCGTTGGGGTTGTTAACTGCTGATGTCATCACTTGGGTTCCCTACTCTGGGGATCATTTGACCATTGGATTTGAGGATGGATACCCGACTGGTGTTGAGCATGTGATATCCACCCGTAAGATTCCTCTCTTCACAGATGGAGGATGGGAGCTCTATTTAGGAGAGGGTGGTACTAGGAGCACCACGGGAGAGATTCGTGTACCGATCATTCCTCATGTCAGGCGTTATTGGCCTGTGTTGCAGTCGCTTGTTGATGACATCCCATTGATTGGTATTGATGGCTACACTTTGGTAGAGGGTTCACATACTTAAGATACCTTTTATCACTAGTGGTCCCTCGTACCATCGGAGCCCAGATTCGCGCCACTCAGTTTATGGGGGATATGGTTCCTAGATCCGTGATGATGACAGATTGGCTAACTTGTGTCCGAGATCCGACTCATTTGACACAGATTGACAGTTTGACCCGACAGTTGGACCGGGCACATTTTGTCATTCGGCACTTGGGCAGAGATCCATCTGAGGTATATATTTTTTATCCTTCCAGCTCAGGCGCTGGCCCCTCAGGTGACCCATATAGGTTTGCTGGTGTAGATTTTCCATTGTATAGGCCTGACATCCCTGTTAATAGAGATCCAGTGACTCAAGAGGAGTTACATTAGGTGGACAGGATTGACTGTGCCCCATTGTCGCTATATCTTTTGATAGGCCTCTGTTAGTAGTAGGACGTCTGTGCCCCATTTCCTTGTATTTTTTGCTATCAGAGATGATGTATGTAGATGATGATGTACTTAGGAATGTATGTATTGTTTTCCATTCCATACATCATATTGTCATCTATTGCTTGTCATGCATTTATCATGTTATTCATATGTATGTATGTTCAGAGATATTCAACATTGACCCCTGGATGGTCTTATGATACGGCCCACACAGATGTCTTCTTCGACATTCAGTCGCATAGATCACACCCCACAAGTATTGGTGGCATCCCGTCTGAGATCTTGGTATGATATTATATCACCCCCACATAGCATGACCGTAGATCAGCTATTACAACATTCCATAACCCTCCTGATGTTCCAGGTTCCCGTAGGCTTTGTGGAGGGTATGCTGGAGCATTGGGTACGGGAGAGGAAGGTTTTCCGATTTGGGACCCAGGAGTTGACTCCTACCTTGGAGAAGTTACTGGTTACACGGCGCGGGCCGCGCTGTTCTAATGCAAAACCCACCGCGGGGCGCGGCGGTCGGACGAATCAGGGTGAGTTATTTTTTTTTATTGCTGGAATCTGAGTTGTGATGGGAATTATAATTTCTTTATGTAATATGTCTATAGTAGGAGTTGACAAGGAGGTTATTTCATGTAGTTGGGATTCTATGACTAAAGATTTGTTGGGTTTGATTAGGAGTTGGATATCCATATGAATTCGTATGTGATAAGTTGGGAATGGATTAGAATTAGTGGTGTTGGAGCTGATGTTTTTTATTATTTTATGCTCAGTGTTGGATATTAAAAACACACACGGCGAGAGCAATAATTGAAAGCAAGAGCTTGTAGGAACAAATAAGAGAGGTGATTTCACAAAGATTGCAGATTTGAAGGGCGAAAAGGGTGGTATATTGTTATTCTCCATTAGTTTCAATTTGTGTAATCAGGATGATGATTTCTTTTATTTATTCAGTATTTAATTCAATAGTTATGAACTAAATTCTTTATTAGGCTTACAACGGATCTTTAAGTGGAACAATGGTTTTGTAACTTTGATTTTCAGTTTAATAAGCTATTTCTCAGTTTATCTATATTGATTTTTTCTTGAATTTATGAATTGCATGATCACCAATTTTATGTGGACTTGTATGAACTCGAAAGATGAAATACAAGTCTAAACTTAGCCAATATAGCATGTGTTCTTAAATTCTGTGAATGAATGGAATCTTGATGAATGTTAGGGTAGAGATATGCTTGACGTCGTATGTAATTAGATAAAGAACTAAAACTTAAACCTCCTTTAATTGTAATTCACATAGAGATATAGTGAGTTAGTTGATTAAGGTGTTTAACTTGATTTTATCTAATTTGAGGATTTGAGTTAATACGGTATTAGTGCATCGAGAGGTGGGTAGTTCTATATATGTGTTCTTGATTAATAAACTGGGATAGTTAATTAAACTAGAATAAGGTGTAATAATCAGAGTGATGCTTAGAGTAAAGTTGTAAGCCTAATTCTCCAGTATTTGTTTGAAAATTCAATTTTTAGGGTTTGTTGTTTATTTGGTAATTTTAATATTCTTAATACTTTTAGTTACAATCTTGAAATTGGTTAGTTTAATAAAATTTGGATTAATAGGAAATTTGTAATTGTGAGAGTTAATTTCTTGCTAGTCTCTGTGGGAATGATACTTAACTTACACTTTATTACTTGTTGACCACGTATATTTGTGTGTAGTGTGTAATTAGATTTTACCCAACACCAATGAAAGGATTGTTGCTCCAATTGTCAAGGGTGAAGTCCTGATGGACTGCAATGATGGAGGGGTTGTCATCGTCCTCCTTCTCCCGAATGATGACCATTACGTCTAGAAAATCTTCACCTAGGATGTATCTATTTGTGTGATCATCATGGATAGTGATGCTTATGTTTGACATCATCCTGACGATGTCTTGTTTACGTCTCCGTTCCTCTTCTTCCATTTCGGGATCTGGAACTAAGACTTCTTTCCCCTTTATCAGTATCGGTTTAGGGAATAACATATCCATTATATGGACATGCACCTTTACCGGAGACCGTACATGCTCAGGAACTGTAGGTGGAGATAATCACTGTGTGGCTAAAGCTAAAGGAATCTGTTTGTGCTTACGAGGATTCCTGCAATTGGAACTAGCAGTATAGCCTAGTTCTGTTGTCCTTGTTTGATTGGGAATTTGAACAGGGCGCTTAATGCCTTGATGATCTTTGCCCAACCCTTGTCTAGGTTGATAACCCATTGACATCATTTCTTGAGTGACCGACATTACTTCAGCAGAAATCTGGGGTATGAGAGGTGGTGCCCCAACAGGATGGTAGTGAGTGTTGCTCACCTCCAGGGCATGAAAACTGACCGGTTCATCTTATGAATTGAAGCTGATAAGTGGTATGTCACCTTGTTCAGGACATTCCGGCTCAGCATCGACAGTGACTAGGCTATTATTGATAATGTATTTAAGTTGCTGGTGAAGGGTGGAGGGGATAGCTCTGGCCATATGAATCCATGGTCTTCCCAAGATCAGGTTGTATCCTGTATCTATTTTGAGCACGTGAAAAGATATGCAGAATGTATGTGGTCCAATCTCCACTGGTAGTTCAATTTCTCTGACAGCGTTTCGTCAGGATCCGTTGAAAGATTTAATGATTGTATGGGTTCTTCGGATTCTATTGAGATTAATATTCATCTTCACCAAAGTGGAATAAGGGCAAATGTGACATCCCCAGATCCGGGTCCCAAATCACCGCGGATCTGGTACACTATTTCTATAACTATTGCGAAAGATATAAACATAAATTGTTTATACAATAAACTTTACACACTATCCCCAAGGTTGAATAACCTTAACTTAAAAACATAATTCATAACGACATACAATTTTATTATCATACATTACTATCACAAATATAGTTGAATATCTAATCCCAAAGCTGGACTTGTCTTTGTCTTTTCTTGTATCCTATGTATTCGTCCTAATATGTAATGTTTATCATGATATAGCAAGGGTGAGCAACAAGTTTACCCAGCAAGTTTAAGTTCAATAAATTAAAGATATATCATGATAGAAAGAATTTAACAATAAGTTGGCTAAAGTTCTATAATATAATTGAGAACTAGCATGAGCAAACTTTCATAGCTGAACGAACATTGAACATGAACATATCAATTATATCTGGACCGAATGGTAATGAAGGTGATCAGCCTTTCATACCTGATGAATATATGCAATATGCACTGAGTACGATTCAACAATTCATAGACATGGTAATCAGTAATGATTATCCATAAGCATATTTGAGTAAACAACTCGAAGTTGAGTTAAGGAAAACTTATATGTTCCGTTAATTACCATTACACATTCTATTTAGCTTTGTCTGAATACCTAATATAGATAATACCGATCTCCACATACTAGAATAATATCATCACATTATAATATTGTTATATATAATCATAGAATAACCTAAACACATAACACACAACCCTATCAGTCTACATAGTACATAAGACCTAGTATCAAGTCAAACTATTGCAGTCTGAGTTGAATCCGACACAATTCTGACACCCCGACGGCCTAGTCGGACAATTCTCGAGCCTAATATTACTAAGACTCGGTAGAAACTGGTTCACAAAATATCTTAAATAATTTACTATTAGTGAAAATATTTTTTTATAAGCTCCTAATAATTTTCAGATAATTATTACCATTTATCATGATTTTTCAATAATTAATATCATATTTATATGAATTAAATACAACTTAATTATATTATCATTAATATTTATTTAATATTAAATAAAAATACAAATCATAACATAAAATAATAATATAATTATAATATATCAAAGTATTTTTAATACCTTAAAATCCTATTTATATGGTTTTTAAACTTTTAAATTTATTATCCGATAATTGCCATTAATATTAAATATTAATGTTTTTCATGACAAAATATCAAAAGTTATATTTTATAACTTCAAATATTTTTATAACCATTGAATAATTTTTAAATCATTAGGTCTATTAAATAAATTTATTAACATTAATATTATTTAATTAAGAAAATTCATCACAAAATTTTAAAAGTCATTAAAAATAACTTAATATATTTTAAAATGATTTTTCAAGTATTAAAATCATTTTTAAATAATTTATTTAATATTATAATTAAATAAAATAAATAACCTTAATATTCCAAAAATATTAAATATGAATGAAATATATTCAAAATTATTAAAAACTCATTTTTAGAATTTAAAATAATTTTTAGTAATTTATTTTGTATTTTTAATAATTAAAACTAATTTTTTTCTAATTATTTAATAAAATAATAACTTTCAAAAATTAAGTGTCCCTAAAGGTGCTATAGGCGACAAAATCGTCGTTGAATGTGTTTTTCATGTTCTTGAGCCAAACCTAGAAACTCATAGCCAATGTTCAGGGTAGGAGGTTTGACCGGTTCTAGATCTGTGATCTTCATGTTTCTGGGTCTCAAATTGTGTTAATGTTGTAGTACTAATGTAGTACTACAACCCTAAATAAGTTCCATGGCCATTACACATAATATCAGCAAGAATTAAGGTTCAGAACATCTTGTCAAACGTGTTCTTGAGTTCCTAGGTTGCCCAAAAAACTCAAGCAGTTTCAAGGGTCGCTTTTTCAACCCTGATTAATCCGGTCTCTAGTCATGTTCTAACTGGTTTTATGATACCAGATGGTATTACATATGCCATAGAACAATATTATAACACTAGTTCAGTAAAATAATAATACCAACTCATGATTTGAGCCGATCAAAGTACTGGTCAGAAGCTGTTCTTGGACGAATTCTGGGTTTTCCAGAAATTCATAAGGCAGTCGGTCAACTCAAGTTTGACCTTGATTATCTTTGATCATGTACATGATCTGGGAATTCTAATGACTTGTATGTGTAGCTCACATACCAGTCTATAACATAACAACAACAACTTGGCCAAACTACTAAAACACAGCAAGATAAGACACTCGAAAAATGTTGTCAGACGAAATTTGGGTTTCTGGGTTGCCCAGAAACTCAGTTTTCCTGATCGGTCAACCTACTTTGACCACTCATATCTTGAGTTCTAGACATGATCTGAACTTGATTCAAGTCCCAGATCAAAGACCTTACAACATACTACATGTCTATAACTTAAAAAACAACAAATAACTAACAGGTGAAGATCTATGAGCCCTGACATTTGCTTGTCAGACAACTTTTTAGGGTTCATGATCAATTTTGAAAAATCCTTTTTCGTGCAACTATATGTTACGGATCTAGGATCTAATAACCCAGATCACTAAATGACACCCTCTAACATAACTTTAAACAACAAACAACAACAAACAACATGGATCACATAGATTTTTATAAAGCTAGGGTTCATACCTTTTTGCTTTGATTTCTGATCCTTGAATCTGTTCTTGGAAGGCTAAGAGCTGATCATGGTTCAACATTTCACTCTCTCTCACTCTAAGTCCCAAAATTATAGAGAGAGAATGGCTTGGATAGTTTTGCAAAATAAAGTAAGTAATTTTCTTACTTTTAATTTCTTATCTTTTGATTCCATGGTTGCAAATGTGGCTAGGTGTTCAAAATTGGCTTATCCAAGGTGTTTGGTGGTAATTTAAGATATGTGGCAACAATTTTCGCCATAACTCTTTTAACATAAAAGTTGAGTACGGGTAATTTGGTTTTTTTGCACACAATTTTAATGGCAAATTAGTAACTTGTGCACCCCTTAGGGTTTAACCCTAAAGGTTTAACCCTAAGGTTTTAAAAAATTAAAATTTTTAGAATTTCTAATTAGGTTTTAAAATAGAAATTCAAGCTTTCTAATTTATAATTAGGGTTTCCTAATTACTTAGACTTGAACATTAGGATTAAGGATTCCTAATTTAGAAATTAGGGTTTCTAATTAAAAATTATGGTTCTTAATAATTAGGGTTTCTAATTAATCATTGGGATTTTTCCTAATTAGGTTATAATTAAGAACAATTAAGACTTATACTTAGCATTTGAATTCTGAAATTAGGGTTTTAATATTTCAAATTAGGGTTTCAAATTCCCAGAACTGAAATTAGAGTTTCCAGAACCGGTACTAGGGTTTCAAATCAATCGTTAGGGTTTTCTAATTGAACGTCGATGTTCTTAAGATACCTTTAGCGTTTGACACTGATATAATTTATCTAGTCAACCCTTAATCCTTAACCATATATGACCATATACACAGAACATATACACCTATACACTTAACACTGTAAGCCTTCACCAAAAAAATTTAAATCCATAAAATTCCTTCCCAAAAATGTTAAATTCATACACTTATTTTCTGTCTAGGTCTATTATTTAACCTTTATTAAATCATTTAAGATTTTAATAAATTGTCTAAATTCTCGGGTCGTCACAGCAGGTTTTAAAAGGATGATCCTTCATCTATCAAAACTCCTCCCACCATGTATCCGAAAGACAAAACTGCTATGTGCAACGTCTTGCAATGATCGGTCCCTTTAGGAGGTATATCATCGTCAGTGAAAGATATTACATTGTTGTTGAAAATGTGATCCACTAGATGCTGGAATTTCTCAACATCTATTAACTTAGGCAGTTGGGCTTCTTCCAAAACCCTGAGCAATACCTTCCTGTGATCTTCGGAAGAGAAAACCAAGTCCAGTATAGAAATTTGATGTGGAGCTTTTCTTAAGCTTAAAACCACCTTGGCTTCATTATGGCCAATAGTACGGAGAAATTCTTCCACTTTTTCCATGGGAATCTTCCTCTTTGACTTGATGGTAGGCTTCATCACCCGTTAGGGAAGATACAGTGGATTATCCCTCGACACTGAAGTAGTTATATGACATGTGGATCCTTCAATCCCTCCATAATTCCATGGAACTTTCTGTAGGCTGACAACATGATATTATGGTCTGAATGGCAAGATAATTGGCTCTAGCACAACCACTTTCAAAGGATTGTCAACTCCTTTGAGTTGAATTGGTTGGATTGTATGTGAGGTAGTTGCTGCCTCTGTCTTAGAAGATATGACTGCTATGACTTCCTTCCACTTTGTAGGAAACGCGTCCCCACTCTCTAGAACTACAACATCATCGTCTGCCATCTACAGGACACCGCTGTCAATTAAATTCTGAATAAGGAGGCAGAGTGCCTAACATTCTTCTATACTGTGGCCGCAAGAGTAGGAGTGATATTGGCACACCCTATTGAAATCAAACCGTCTTGAATGCATGTTGATTGAAGGAAGCAGAGCTATGATTCTTCCTTTATTGATCAGCATTTGCAATATTTCTTCCATCAGTTGCCCTAGGTACGTAAAATTCCCTTTTGTTGACAAAATCCCGACGGGCTTTGGCATTTGCTCTTTTTGGAATTTTATCCTCCAGTGTTTCATTTTCTGGAGTACGTGGTGGAGTGTTTGTAACAAGAGGAAGGAGACTAGCATGCTCCTGACTAAATAATTGGAGTGTGACTTGGTGCTAATGGACCACCAGTTCTGCCAATTGGTTAACTTGCTCACAGAGAGTCTTCATTTTCTGTTCCATCGTAAACTAGAATTGTGCAAAATCCCATTTGTCAGCACTATCTTTGCTGGTTTGTAAGGATCCATCACCATGATTGGAACTCTGTCCACTACTCCAATTAATCATATTAACCTCTTCTTCTTTGTGTTGAGGAAGAGGGTTATCTTGCACATGGGGTTGGTAGGGTTTAGCTACCACGATCTCACCATTATCAATCAAATCCTGGATCTTGTGTTTAAAGGCCCAACAGTGTTGACTATCATATCCTGGATCTCCAACATGATAAGCACATTTTTTACTAGCATTGAAACCTTTCCCATTCGGGTTTGCGGTGGAAGAAGATGAGTAATTTTCTTGTGAGTGGTCAAAAGATTGAGAATGTTCTCGAGTGAGTCCCCTAAGGGTGTGAACACTCGAGTGCGTCTAACTTCTCCACCCTTTGGCAACGAAGGGTTTGAAAACTGTGCTTGAAAGGGGGAGTAATTTCTCCTCTGGATAGGCATATTCTGACTGCCTTTCTGACCTTGTAGTATCAAGGAAATATCTTCCTCTTTCTTTTTATGGACCCTCCATGGGTTGTTTCCATAATTTCAGACTGGTTGTGCTCAGCAACAGCTTTAAGGGCAGCTAGGTCTTGAATCTTTCCTAACTTCAATCCCATCTCAGCCATCTCCCCATGCTTAATAATTTCAGAGAATGGTTTGCCAACACAAGCTAAGACTCTCTCGTAGAAAGGAGCTTCTTGTATGTCTATGAAGGTCATTACCATCTCAGACTCATTCATAGAGGGAACAACTTGAGCAGCAATGCGCCCCCACCTTTGAGCATACTCTCTAAAAGATTCATTGGTTTGTTTCCTGACTTTAGTAATTTGGTACCGGTTAGCGGCCATCTGTGACTGGAAGGTGTACTAACTGAGGAAGGCATGAGCTAGCTCCTCTCAGCTATGGATCTTGGAGTTGTCTAATCTAGTATACCACGATCGGGCTTCTCCAGTCAGACTTTTCTGGAACAGCTGCATTCCTAGCTTCTCATCCTCGGCATAAGATGTGAGTTCTCCGATGAATACCTTCAAATGTGTGTAAGGATCCCCTAACCCGTAATATTTTTGAAAGTCAGGAGTCTTGAACTTCTCTGGATAATGCACATAAAGGAATATACAAAGGTCTTCATATAAAACACTTCTATGTGCTTCGATTCCTTTTATAGAGCGGATGATCTCTTCCATTTGAAGGACTTTCTTTCTGATATCACTGGTGTCTAGATCTTCTTTGAGATGGGTGGTATAATGGAGTTTGTTGGTTTTATCCAATTGAGAATCAAATATGGGAGCTTCTTTGTCTTTACCTTGTGTTCCTCTATGTGTAGAGGATTCAGTATATATGGGTATCGTTATACCCTGAGTAGATTGGTGTAGTTCTTTAAGCAGAACAGACAAATCTGTGATTTGTTTACTTAATCCGTCGAATTCTTCGCGGGAGACAAGATTAGGATTAGTCTTGTTAGATGAAGACATAATTGGCTATAGGCTCGTGGCCTTTTTGGATTTTGAACGGGTAATAGGTCCAATTGTTTCCCTGCAAAAAACTGACGTAGTTTAGTTTTAGGGAATGTATAAATGTTTATAGGCTATATGATGTATCCGTTTTAGGAGTATTATCCTGCAAAACGGATGTTAGCTGTTTGTAATACAGGATAACATGTTAATATTTGTAAATATCTGTGTACACATATTTCTTCATATTTTTCATTACATGGAGATCAATATAGAATGAAATTACAAGTAATTGACTTTACGAGTAATTTGAAATGGGAAAGTATGAAGAGACTTTCCTCCACTTTTGGTTTATCAGAGGCTGACCTATCTTAGGCTACTCTCACGGCTTTTTGGCATGAAGGTTTCCAAATCATCGTAATTTACTCGACGAGAAGTTAATCTGGTCTTTCAATTAGAGCGAATTTGGGTGGTGCCTTTGCTGAGTCTCGTTGGAATTAGTCTCCCTACGAGTCCATGAATCAAACACTGACAGAATAGCCTCCTGATGGAGGAACTACACAACATATATTCACATACAACGTGTCTCACCGTTTATAAAAATGATGACATGTGCGAAGCACTAATATCACAAGCAGATATAGTGTAAAGCATTAAGTACAGTAATTAAATGCATTCGTACACATCCATCAAATGACAATGCAACATCCAAACACAAGCATATAACAGTTTTGAAAAGCTTGTAATAGCGGCTTAAGTCCTCTTACTGGAAGTCCCAAGCGGAGTCACCACCTGTCGACGTTGGGATTTTTATTTGTCCCTTTTCTGTTCTTGTCTTTTGGTGTTCTCATGTTAGGTGAGATTTGTTTGAAAAAACAAATTGTAAAAAGGTACGACATGTATATGTCGATGATTGGACTATAAGAGTCGTCAGTTAGTTTTTTAAATGGTTGTACTAACACAACCGAGAAAATATTTGGACATTGACTCAATGATGTGACACTGTTTAACGGGTCTATGAAACCGAGATTCGTTAGGGTCCGGGTGTGACGCCCCCAAAATAGGTCCATTCCATCCAACCCATTTTGAGTCGCCAAATACATGGTACAGATAACAACTACAACTTTATTACAACAATTGTCGTGCAAAATACAACAACACATATGTTGTGAGTTTGGATTCAAATATATACCAAATGTGACTTATGTCCCAACCGTGGACAGCACCTCACAATGACACCTTACATAAAGGTATAGTCAAAAACTGTTTTAGAAATTAGAATCTTTGGGAAGTGCTCAAGGAAACCTTCATACATGGGAGACCACGCGTCTAGGTTATGATAGATATCATATGGCCACAGAATTATCCTTGGTTGACCCAATAGACCCCAAAGAAAAATGAGAAGATTACTATCATATTCTTTCCAATGGTGAGTCTTCTCTTGACATATCATTATCTCCACCGTCTCTAATTGAGAATTATACTTCAACCAAACTCCAAGATCATATAGGTAGTGCTTGTAGATATACTCAACAAGTGGATGTGCACAACCATGTCTTATGATGACACGAGGTTGTGTGTCGTTAGACATCTTGTATGATAGTGTCAAAACACCCTTCTAACGTTGGGTTCGCTTCACCCTAGATGATTCACCAAATATAACTACTAAATGATGACTGTTACCCCCGCTCGACCCAGCTACACTCTTATTACCTGAAAGGAATTGTGAAACAGAAGGGTGAGTACAACTAGCCCAGTAAAGAATATCATGACTAAAGATAAATAAATTATCAATAGCCTTCAACAGAATTAAATCAGAGATTTAGAACATATGGTAGATGATAAAAAATTTCAACCATAGTTGTAGCGGAACGAGCAATCCATTAGAAGAGTCAAATAGACTATAAAGTCTATTATCTTCTCTATGTTAAAAGTCCACCAATAATATTTTATCCCTGTAACATCAATCAACAATTCCTGTCCACAATCACATGTATAACTCATAATCATAATTATAGTTCTAAATTCCTCTTCTCATCCAGAACAAAGATAATTTTCATCACTTGTCTTTACCTGAAACATCAAAGATCATGGTTATACCAAATCACAGTTCCTGTTCATAATCATACTAATAATTTCATCTTTGCACTACGGGCCAAAGATATTCATCAACAACTCATCTTTGCACTACAGGCCAAAGATATTCCTCAACAGCTCATATTTGCACTACAAGCCAAATATATTATTATCTGAAAGAAAAATATAATCATTTCAGAATTTATATAACCAATAATTATAACCACGTTGATCATTTCACCTTTGCACTTAAGCTAAAGACATTCAATTATAAATTCAATGGACATGATCATACCAGTCAACAATTCAACTTTGCACTACTGGCCAAAGAGAACTCTAGTCGTGATCATACCAATAATCTACCCATCTTTACACTCCAGTGAAAGAGAATTTCAACATCAGGGTTATAAAAATGTTATATATGATAATAAAATCAATATAATCAATACATAGTTTTAATCTCCAGAGTAATATTCATAAATCAACTATAATTTGGTTAGAAAAAGAAACCAATTTTGTAGTGAATAGTACCCGTGAATAGTAATTGGTGAATAGTAACTCGTGAATAGTAACTCATGAATAGTAACTCATGAATAGTAACTCGTGAATAATAACTCGTGAATAGTAACTCATGAATAGTAACTCATGAATAGTAGCTCGTGAATAGTAACTCATGAATAGTAACCCCGACATGAAAAGTTCCAAATTTGATAAAAAGTTCAGATCAATACTTCGGCATAATGATATTGAAGAAAATAATATCATTTAAGAAGAAATAACTTCCCTTATCTCAGCAAAAACAGTACTTCTAGTTGAAACACCGGATATAGGTTATGACTTGAACTTGCACCGTATAGCAATACTCAAAGTATTAGAATACTCACAAGAATACGCTCACTAATATAGAGAGAGAAAGAGAGAGAAACTTGTGTTTCTGGTTTGATTTTTAATTCTAACCTAAGCACCCTATTTATAGAAAATTACTTAGAACACCAAAGCAGAAAATTTAATAAAATAATAATATAATTATAAATTTTCTTAGCCCACCTTTGAAAATCTGGATTCAGCCATCAACATGTGCAAGTGGGGCCCACCAAAGTGTAAAAAACGTTTTTGTTAATAAAAATAAATAAAACTTCTAAAAATCAATTATTTCGGAACTTTGGAACTTCAATAATTCATAATAAATATCCCTTTTATCAGAAAATTCGAATCTCGCGATTTTTTATAGGAAATTCAATTCTCTACAACTTTGCAGAAGAAAGTTTTTTCAAATTCCAAATAGAAATTGACCGAATCCATAAACGGGCGATTTTACAGTCTATAATAAATTTTCGGTCAAGAATTGTGTCCACCAACACACAAAACATGTGTTAAACATTTAATCCAACAAAAATACTCTTCCTCCTCATTTATTCATATATCCCACATTCATTGTAAAAATATCACCATTAATATATTATTAAAATAATATATTTAAATGAATTATTTTATCAGAAAAAGATAAAATATTAATTTTCAACAATTGTCACATTAAAAATTTTCTCCATCTATATCCATATAAAATCAATATTTTCCTCATCATATAAATTAATAATTAATTATACACAAATAATATTACAGAATCACAGTACTGGCAACCAGACCGTTCCAAGGAAAGAGGGGGCTTTCCAATAAGGATCTCTTCCTTACTGGCGCGCAATTAGATGACCAAACCTCTCCTTAGACAGAACTTTCTAGACATTGGCAATAATGTTATCTAATAATATTATTCAGATAATATGAATTATTGCTCCGATAATAGAAAATACTGTGTAGTGACAATTATTAAAACAACAGTAATATAAAATATCAACGCAACAATTATTGAATCAATAAAATAAAATACTGAACAGTAATTACTGTAACAATTATTGAGTAATGCCTTCCGTGTGCTATTGTGCAACAACGCGTATTACTGTATTTTAACCACCGGGTATTCCAACAGTGTTAACGGTAACAACTACGCCGTTATTTATAAACAACTTACTCTTGTCATTTTCTTCATCCAATCGCTTTCCGTTATGGGGCCCACAAAAGACTGCGCCGTCGTACGAATATTCTCCGACAGTAAAAATATTCCACGACCAAGCGAATATTTCCCGACAACAATGAATATTTTATAACCACTTGTGTATTTCGAAAAAAAAATTCATATATCACCCTTAACTTTAATATTTATCAATTTAACCATTTACTAAATAGTAATTATAAGAAAAATTGAATACTTTTATTTCATAAAATTCGGGGTCTTACACCGGGGACTTGGTTATGCGGAGGGAAGGTGTTAGGCACCCCCCGACATCCGTGTTGCCACGATGACCGCCACTTTTCATTTGAACTGTTATATGAATATGTGTGTGTGTGTGTGGATCAATGTGCAATTATTTAGAAGTAGTGATTTGCCTCGTTCGCACCTATATACAACGGGTTTGAATTTCTGTATAAAAATTCAGTTTTAACAAGATATGGAAGTGATGTTTTGTAAAAAGTGGTTTTTCAAACCCTTGTGCTCAATAGTAATTGAGGCCTTTGATACTTCTATTTTATTAAATGTTCGGCTTGGTTGCTTTAATTTTCGAGATGTGAAGCATCTTCGAGAAAATAATATACATAGCAGTGCTGAACTCCTGATGGGCATGAGAGCCGTCTAAGGAAATTCAAACACCGGAATAATTTACAATCCGTGTACATCTGAAAATGTCCATCACCGGAACCAAATGTAGATTTAATAGACTGAATCTGTGATCACATGATTCCTAGGCTCACATGATGTAGCAATTTGTATGAAATCTGTATATATATATATATATATATATATATATATATATATATATATATACACACACACACTCAACCACCACAAAGCACCTCCATGGGGGGGATTAAAAAATGTAAATAAAGCAGTAAAAACCAATCAACCACCACGAAGCACCTCCATGGGGGATTGAGAAAATATAAATAAAGCAATAAAGCTGTAAAAGGCCAAGAAGTAAATCCAGGCCTAACATAAATGTAAATAAAGCAGTAAAAGGCCACGAAGTAAACTTAGGCCAGACTGAAATGGAAGTAAATCCAGGCCTAACATAAATGTAAATAAAGCAGTAAAAGGCCACGAAGTAAACTCTAGGCCATACTGAAATGTATATATATATATATATATATATATATATATATATATATATATATATATATATATATATATATATATATAAGCAGTAACGCTCCGGATGTAAATCCAGGCTCATCGAACAGATTTCGACCACAGTTATATATATATATATATATATATATATATATATATATATATATATATATATATATATATATATATATGCAAAAAGAAATAAAAGCCACGGACCGAAGTTCGGGCATACACACGCAACACGACTCTCAATGTGAAGAACTTTATGAGCACAATAGTGGAGAAAGGCTTTAAAAAGTGTAAGAAGGCTTACAGTGGACTGCCAGAGAAGACTTTAATAGATTTAAATGGATGAACACTCGGCTCCCGCTGGTAAAAATATAGCAATATAGAAGCTCACAAGTGTTTAAAATGAGAAAGCACTCAGTTTATAGTGTGTACAGAGCAAATTGGACAGGGCTTTCTTGCTTTTTTTCTATGCAAAATGGCTGCCCCAAGCCCTCTATTTATAGAGGGGGTAGCCACAGGTGTACCTGCAACAGCCGCAGATGTACCTGCAGCTACCCGGGGTGCCCCGAGCTCCGCGGGTCCCGCCAACTCGAAGTACGTGCACGCGTGCAACGAGTTATCCGTTCAAACTTTTAGAACTTTAATCTGGGCATCCGATCGAGGTGTATAAGACCTTTTTGGTCATGCTGTTGCTGAGAGATACACAATGACATGGGATTAGAGGTTGTACGAAGACAGGAAGATGGGACCATGCCCTTGGTCTTTAGGCTTCAAATTTTATCCGGTGTACTGTCTTGTGTAGTAGTCACTCGGGATTGGAGCTCTTCGGTTCTTGTAGGACATTTCTGTGTAGAATGCATGTTTGAATGTTGTTGAGATGGCGCAAGGTGGGATTAAGATGGCAAATGATGATTTTTCCCCTCACCGGGGTTATCTCCGATTTGAGTTGTTTTAGCGGTTGTTGCTCAGGGTTATCTCTGAGATTGGACTGCTGCAAGTGTTGACCGTCCTCAGGGTTGTCACTGAAGTGTTCCTGACCTCCCAAGGTTATCACGGGGTTTCTGGAATGAGTGCCTCGAGGCTATCGCTGAGTGTTAAAGCTGATTGCTGTGAGCGAAAAAGAGCATTTTCGGGGTTATCTCCGGAACTGCAACTGCATTCCTCGGGGCTGTCTCCAAGGTTGGATTGAAGATCTCGAGGTTGTCTTCGGGATTTGGACTGAACATCTCGGGGTTGTCTCCGAGATGGAACTGAGGATTTCGGAGTTGTCTCCAAAACTGGAACTACATTCCTCGGGGTTGTCTCTGAGGTAGAAACTGAATCTCCCGGGGTTGTCTCCGAGACTGTACTGAATATCTCGGGGTTTTCTCTGAGTTAGAAAACGGAGTACCCCGGGGTTGTCTCCCGGATAGAGTTGAGTTATCTTACAAGGTTATCTCTGAAAGACGATTCTGCCCTCCTGCAAGGTTAGTAACAGGAATGCAAAATTTTGAGTGTCTACAATATATATATATATATATATATATATATATATATATATATATATATATATATATATATATATATATATATATATTTAGCTTATATATATAACTGTTTTATCTGCTTTCATAATATAGATATTTATTAACTCAGCTGCGAGTTAGATTTGCCTAAATCTGGCTATTTCTCCATTTAACCGATTTATGGTGACTAAATTGGAACCGTTGAAGCTGGAATAGTTTAGATTTATTTAAATCTAATTGTTTTTCTAGCTTTTGTTGCGGGCTATATTTTCCTAAATCTGATTATTTCTCACTTTAACCGGTTCATGGTGACTAAACTGGAACCGTTGAAGCTATAATAGTTTAGATTTACTCAAATCTAGTTCTTTTTCTAGCTTTTTCACATATTGTTTTCTCATGTGAGCCTATGAATCATGTGATCACAGATTCAATTTCTAAATCTAGATTCAGTTCTCATCATGGACATTTTCAGTTGTAGCCAGCTTGTAAATTATCTACAGTGTCTGAATATCCTTAGATGGCTTTTATGCCCACAAGGAGTTCGGCACTATTATGCATCTTATTTTCTAGAAGATGCCTCGCATCTCGAAAATACAAGCAACCAAGCCGAACACATAATAAAATTGAATTACCAAATGTCTCAATTACTATTGAGCACAAGGGTTTAAAAACTATGTTTTACAAAACATCACTGCTATATCTTGTTAAAATTGAATAATTATACAAAAGTCAAACCCTTTGTATATAGGTGCAAACGAGACATTGCACTACTTCCAAATAACTGCACATAGACCTTGCACACACTCACACATACGCAGATAATAGTTTTTAATGAAAAGTGTCGGTAACCGTGTTATTTCGGAAGTCGGGGGGTGCCTAACACCTTCCCTCCACTTAATCAAGCCCCCAGACCTTAACGAATTTCGGTTTCCAGACCAGTTAAGCAGTGTCCTATTGCTAGGTCTTTGTGCAAACCTTTTCTCAGTTGAGTTGGTGCAACCATTTAAAAATAACCAATTGGTGACTCTCACAGTTAAATTTTCGACATATATGTGTTGGACCTTTTCAAACTTGTTTTTTCAAACAAATCTCACCTAAAATGAAAAAACCAAAAGATAAGAATAGAAAGGGACAGATAAAAATCCCGACGTCAAGAGTAGCGCCGGGACGGGAGGTGAGCTACTACTGAATGGCACCACAGCGCCGATGGTACAGTTATAATTGGCACCGCAGCGCCATTAAGTGAAAAATTTCTAACACGGTTATTTATTAACCTAACTTTTTACATGGTAACTATGGGACGTGTATATACTTAAAAGTCATGAAGATACAATTCCTAAATAACATGTATAATGAAGATTATAGGAATTAAACGTTGATTAAAAGTATTTAAACGAAGAACGTAAACTGCAAAAACGTAAATCGTGAATCGTATTCGAGTTTAACGCGCATCCTAAGCTTATACATTATGTAATAGATGTGTGTGGTACGTAAATGATAAGAAGTGAAGTTAAAACTTATGTAATTACTATACGGAGTCTGATATCGATAATTCGAGAAAAATGTGTCCGAGATAGCAAACTAAGTAAGGTTTCAACTACTGTGGTATTAAAACGATGGTTGTTAAGTGTCGGTTTATGACATATGAATGTTAATAAGCCGTATTGAATGAGAAATAACTCGAAACGAATATTATTAATGAAATAATTTCAATTAAGTTATAGAAGAGAAAGAAGTTGGTACAAACAATGTTGCTAGATTTGTTTGGTAGCTAATTCTAGTGTGCTATGTGAATATATCATGTAGAAATTGTAAAGACCAAGAATGGTTGAATTTTAATTAAAGACGCTTGAAGGCAAGTTTCCTTAACGCTTGTCTGACCTTCGTGTTAGTCAAGTTTCTACGGTTCATGTTATAACATGCATGAATTATTTTACGAAAGAGTCGATGCCAGTTTTAACTCGGCTAGACAAACCTTACGTGTACGACCTTAACTTTTATGAATAAAGATTTAATTTTTTCGAAATATTTTTTTTGAATAATAAGGTGTGGATTTAATATAATGTTATAGTTGTGGGTAATATTTACAAATTTTGCAAAGTAAACAAGTTGTTATAAAATATTCGATTGGTCGGGGAATATTCGTTTTATCAGAGAATATTCGTACGACGACGCAATTATTGGTGGACCCCACAATAGAATTACTGTCGGAGTTAGAAAACGACAGGAATAAATTTATATAAAAATAACAGCGGAAATTTTACCGTTAACTATTGAAATACTCGGTGTTAAAAGTACAGTAATATGCGTGGTTACATAGTAGCACACGATATTGATTATTGATGTTCATGTGAGAAGTCACTTAGTTTATTTCAATTATTGCCACAGTAATTGTTGTATAGTATCTCACATTATTGATTCAATTATTGTCACAATAATTTTATATTATTAAATTAATAATTGAGACGACAAAGTCATTTATATTATTAATTGCGTTATTAACGATGTCTAAAAAGTTTTGTCGAGAAAAGGGATTTGGTCACCTAATTGCGCACCAATAGGGAGAAATTCTTATCGGAAAGCCCCCTCTTTCCTAGGAATGATCTGGTTGTTAAATATCGCGAGTTATAATAATGATGAATAAATATTATTAAAAATATGTTTTGTGAAGCCAAGTGAATTGAGATAAATAGAGGAGATTTTTATGAAGTATTGGTTTTAAATTTTGCTTATTATATGGACTCCCATTTACCCATTTTTCAAAACTGTCGATAGAAAGTTTTCTCAGTTTTGCATATATATATATATATATATATATATATATATATATATATATATTATAATAAGTTTTCTTTTTTATGTAAAATAGAATATATTATATTTTATTATGCATAGTATTTGCATAGTGTCTGCATAGTGTTTGTATAGTAAAATCAGGAAATTTCAGAATTCACTTCCGTGAATCATCTGAAAATTACTCTGCGTCCGTGATTTTATTTCCTAAATAGTATCCCTCCATTATCTTATAAATAGGATGCTCAGTTTAGAAAAGAAAATTACACTAGAATTAAAGAATTCTTCTTTTCTAATATTGAGCGTATTTCTTTTGAGTTTAAGGAATCTTTGTGTGTAAAAAATAGTGAAAGTTTTCTTCAAGAATATATACGCTATACCAGTCGAAATTGCTATCTTTTTGAGGTAAAGGGTATTATTTATTTCATATTCGTTTGCGATATTATTTTTCATATTCGTAAGAAATTTTATTTCGTTCAATATTCGCAACAAATACTATCTTCGTTTAATATTCGTAAGGAATATTATCTTTGTTAAATATTCGTAGAAATATTATTTTCGTTCAACAGTCATAATGGATTTTATTTTTGTGACAACTCGAGAATTTGGATATTTATAAAATCTTAAAATATTGAATTAAGGTTAAATAATAAACCTGGACAGAAAATAAGTGAATGGATTTGAGATTTCCGGGAAGAAATTTTGTGAATTTAAAATTTTTGTGGTGAATTATTCAGGATTAAGGGTATAAGTGTATATGTTTTGTGTATATAGTTGTATATATGTACAGTATGTGGTTAAGAGTCAAGGGTTGACCACATAGCCTATATCAGTGGTAAACTCTAGTATTATTTTAAGAACATCAGTGTTCAACTAGAAATTTCTTACTATTTATAAGAAACCCTAAAACCGATTCTGAAAACCCTAATTTCAGTTCTGGGAATCCGAAATCCTAATTCGGAATTAGAAAACCCTAAATTGGGAAGTTTAAAGGTACGTATTTATGATTATAGACTTAATTAGGGAAACTCTAATAATTAATTAGAAAACTCTAATTTTAAAGTTTGAAACCCTAATTGCTCTGTTAGAAACCCTAAGGTACAATTATGGACTAATTGCTAATTTAGCAATTTTAATTAGGAAATACTAATCCTAATTAGAAAGCTTGAATTATGATTAGAAAATCTTAATATAATTAGAGAATCATAATTACAATTTAGAAATATTAATTTTCCATTTTTAAAACCCTAATCGGAAATCTAAGATATTTAATTTGCAAAACCTTAAGGGTTAAACCCTAAACCCTATGGGTTGGATAAAAGATCAAGTATGCCATTAAAATCTTGCCAAAATCTTGTTTGTTGACCAACTTAAGATATACACATGTGCCTTATATCTTCCAAGCTCAAATTACATATGCACCTTGCAAACATTAGATGCATGAATCTAAATAAAATATCAAAAGTAAGTAAAGTTACTTACTTTCCTAAGCAAACCAACCTAGACATTCTCTCACTTCAAATTTCAAAATCTAGAGTCAGAGAGAGAGAAAATAAAAGCTAAGAACACTTCATAGCTTGCCAAGATCAGGAATCAAAAGTCAGATTTTAAGATCAAAACTTAGAAAAGGTATAAACCCTAAATTTGGAAAATCATGTTATCCATGTTGTTTGTTGTTTAAAGTTATGTTAGAGGGTGTCATTTAGTGATCTAGGTTGTTAGATCTCAGATCCATAATATCAAAGTGCTCGAAATTAAAGTTTTTAGAAATCTGGAAAAAATTGAAAAACATGGTCTCACAGCCTAATGTCAGGGCTTCAAGATCCGTGTATGTTAAGTTTTATGTTTGTTTTATGTTATGGCTATGTTCTATGCCATGTATACCGTGATCTAGAACTGGAAACAGTGTCAAATCATGTCTAGATCGTAAGATATGATCAGTCAAATCGAGTTGACCAATCACGAAAGTGGGTTTCTGGGCAACCCAGAACCTAGATTTTTGTCTGACAGTGTTTTGTAGGCCTTCGATCTTGATGCTCTTTGATAGTTTGGTCAAGTTGTTGTTGTTATGTTGTAGACTTCCATGTGAACTTCAAGAGCATGCTATTCGATCACCGAGATTAACTGTAGAATCAAAGTTATTTGTGGTCAAACAAGGGTTGACCGACTGCCCGGATGAAGATTGTGGAAAACCCAGAATCTTCAAGAGCATGTTTTCTGTCAGAGTTTGACCGGCCATGATCTCTTAAAATTCATTGTTGTTATGATGATCTGTTGTTATAACATTGTACACTGACATCAATACTACATGACTGGACCAATAAAACACTTTATGTAAGCTCGGAATGCATAGATTCGAAGCTTCAAAGTAAGGCCTAGCAACTGTTCTTCATTTATGGAAAACCCATAAATGAAGAACAACTCTGACAGGCTATTTGGAGACCTATATCTCTCGATTGTGTTATGTTATGGCCATTAATGTTGCTATAGGTTGTAGTGCTACATAAATTCTATAATCCTAACAACAGTTCAAGTCCAAAATCCTTGTGACCAAGAAACGGCATGTGGTCAAACTTATCCACTTGCTAACTGACATGCATATCTGAGTTTTTGCTCAAGAACACCAAGAACACCAATAGTGACGGATTTGTCGCCTAAAACCTATTTAGCGACATTTAATTTCGGAAATTAATATTTTTATTAAATAAATAGAAAAAAATAGTTTTTGATTATTAAAATTACATAATAAATTCCTAAAAATAATTTTAAAGCCTGAAAATTAGTTTTTAATTATTCTGAATATATTTCATATATATTTAATATTTTTGGAATAATAATGGTATTTATTTTATTTAATTATAATATTAAATAAATTATTTAAAAATAATTTTAATATATGAAAAATTATGAAAAATTATATTATGGTATAAGAAAATATTTTAAGTTATTTTTAATGACTTTTAATATTTTGTGATGAATTTCATTAATAATATATTATTAATGGTAATTAATTTATTTAATAAATATACTAAATAAATTATGAAAAAATAGAATTAATAATTTAAAAATCACATAAAAATTATTTAAGTGTTATAAAAATTATTTAAGTTATAAAATATAACATTTCATATTTTGTGATGAAAACATTAATATTTAATATTTATGGCAATTATCGGATAATGGATTTAAATGTTTAAAAATCATATAAATATGATTTTAAGGTATTAAAAATATTTTGATATATTATAATATTATGTTATGATTTTTATTAGTATTTAGTATTAAATAAATATTAATGATAAAGGAATTAGGTTGTATTTAATTCTTATAAATATGATTTTAATGATTGAAAATTAATGATAAATGATAATAATTATCTGAAAATTATTATCAGACTTGTAAATTTATTTTGATTGACAATATAATTATCTAAGATAATTGTTAATTGTTAGGCATAGTTTAATTGAACTTAAACTCAATGATTCTCCGACTGGACTGTCAGGATGTCAGAATTGTACCGAATTCAACTCAGACTGAAATAGTTTGACTTGATACTAGGTTTTATGTATGTTATAGACTGATAGGATTATGTGATAATGTGGTTATGTTATTTTAAATATTGTGATGATATTATTTCTAATTTGTAGATCGATATTATTTATATTAGGTTTTTAGACAAAGCTTAATAAAATGTGTAACGGTAAACATCGGAATAGACAAGTTTTTCTTAACTCGACCTCGAGTTGTTTCATTCAAATATACTTGTGGTTAATCATTGCTGATTGCCATGTCTAAGAATTATTAAATCGCACTCTGTGCATACTACATGTATTCATCAGGTATGAAAGGCTGATCACCTTCATTACCATTCGGTCTATATATGTATGTTCATGTTCCATGTTCGTTCAGCTATGTAAAATTTGTTCATGCTAGTTCGCAATTATATTGTAGAACTGTAGCCAGCTTTTGTTCAATTCTTTCAATCATGATATATCCTTAATTTATTGAACTTAAATTTGCTGGGCAAACTTATTGCTCACCCTTGTTATATCATGATAAACATTACAGATAAGGCGAATACGTTCGGGTACAAGGAAAGGTTAAAGCCAAGTTCAGCTTGGGATAATATGTGTAACTAAATTGTAATAGTATAGTATGATATTAATGTTATAGGTTAGACATGTTATGAATTGTGTATAAGTTATGGTTGCTCGACCTAAGGGAATAGTGTGTAAAGTTTATTGTATAAATAATTTATGTTTATATCTTATGCAATAGTGATAGAATGATTGTACCGGATCCGCGGTGATTTGGAACCCGGATTTGGGGCTCTCACAATTTTTGTTCAATATTCATAAGAAAAAATATTTTCTTCCATACTCTGTAGTATGTAAGTAATATAATTTCGTTTTAGATTCCGAATTCTACACTCATTTTGTAAAGTATTACTTCTATACTCCTTAAAATTTGTAGAATATCCTTGAAATTTGCGCTTCATCTAGAATCGTTTGACAAGGATATTTTTTTAAATATTCTTGTTAAATTTTATGCTTTTCATGTCGGAGTACTATGCATGGGTACTATTTATACATACGACACTATTCATACGTACGTCATTATTCATACGTATGACGCTATTTGTACGTACAGTACCATTTTCAATCCATCCTGGGAGTACAAAAATGTAGCGTGATCTTCGACATACATTTTGGTGGAGCAATATGAAGAGAAAGATCGCAGAGTTTATCTCAAGGTGTTTAACTTGTCAATGTGTCAAGGCAGTGCATCAAGTGCCAAAAGGTCCATTGTAACCACTTGAAATTCTAGAATGGAAGTGGGAGCACATTACCATGGATTTCGTTACTGGTCTTCCCAAGGTTTCTCAAGGTATGGATGCAATTTTGGTCATTATTGATAGATTGACCAATTCTGCTCATTTCTTACCTATACGAGAAACTTATAAACTTGAACGTCTTGCTCGTATGTACATAAATGAGATTGTAAGACTACATAGTATGCCAGTATCCATAGTTTCTAATCGAGACCCAAGATTCACTTCACGATTTTGGGTTAGTTTGCAAAAAGCTATGGGCACGGATTTACGATTTAGTTCGGCATATCATCCTCAAATGGACGGACAGTAGAATAGGACTATTTAAACTCTTGAGGATCTATTAAGACTCTGTGTCCTTGACTTCAAGGGAAGTTGGGACAAGTTCTTACCATTGGTGGAATTCTCCTACAATAACAGTTATCAAGCAAGTATCGGCATGACTCTATTCGAGGCGTTGTATGGACGCAAGTATCGTTCTCCAGTATGCTGGGACGAGGTGGGTGAAGCAACGTTGTTCAGACCGAAATTGGTACGCATGACTACATAAAAGATTCAAATGATTCAGAAACGTATAAAAACCTCACAAGATCGACAAAAGAGTTATGCTGATCTTCATCGGAACGACGTGAAATTCAATGTTGGAAAGCATGTGTTGTTACGTGTTGCTCCATGGAAGGGAGTTACAAGATTGGAAAGAGAAGAAAGCTCAATCTTCGATTCATTGCCCCATTTAAAATCCTTAACCGAGTTGGAACTGTGGCCTATAGACTCGCTTTACCACTAAGTATGTCTCGTGCTCATAATATTTTTCATATATCCATGTTACGTAAATATGTGGAAGACCAAAACCATATTATTGAGTTAGAACCGGACGAAATAGCGAAAGATTTAACATATGAAGAGGTACCTGTTAAAATCTTGGATAAGAAGGAATATATTCTACGCTCTAAGGTTATACCTCAAGTCAAAGTTTTGTGGAGAAACCACGATGTTGACGAAATGATGTGACAACCCGAAAATTTAGAAAATCTTGAATGATTAGAATAAAGGTTAAAGAATAAAACTTAGATGAGAATTTGAGGATTTATTTAAAAATTTCAAGTAAAACCTATATGGTTTGCTATTCGAATCAGAATAGAGAAAATATGGGTTATAGAATTTCAAAACCCTAGAAATGAATTAATATGTACTTGAAGGAATATCGAGAATAAGGAATTAAGATACCTGTAAATTTGATGTGAAATGAATAGTCTAAGAAATTTTATGTAAGTACATATGGAAATTTTATTAAGCAGATAAGATATTGTAGACACTCAAAAATTCCTGCACACCTGTTACTAACATTGCGGGAAGGCAGATTTGTCTTTCAGACATAACTTTGGAAAACAGCTCACATCAAATCCGGATACTACCGGAAGCTTAGTTTCAACCCCGGAACATACACCGAGAGTAACAATTCTAACCTCGACGATAACCCCGAGGCGTACAGATTCAATAGCGAAACACATACCGGAGAAGACCGATTCATCTTGGAGATAATCCCGAAATGTTCCGTCTCAGTCCCAACACTAGGAATAGCAGATTCCAACCTTGGAGATAACCCCAAGGAAGGCAATTGCAGTTCCGGAGATAACCTTGGAAATTCTTGTTTCAAATGCAATCAGCTTCAACCTCAGCGCTTACACTGAGGCACTTAGTACAAGACCTGGTAATAACACCAGGAGGACAGGCACACCTTAGAGATGATGTAAGACCCCGAATTTTATGAAATAAAAGTATTCAATTTTTCTTATAATTACTATTCAGCAAATGGTTAAATTGATAAATGTTAAAGTTAAGGGTGATATATGAATTTTTTTTTCAAAATACACAAGTGGTTATAAAATATTCATTATTGTCGGGGAATATTCGTTTGGTCGTGGAATATTCGTACGACGGCGCAGCCATTTGTGGGACCCATAACAGAATAACTGTCGGATAAAAAAAAACGATAAATTTGAGTTTTTACAAATAATGGCGTAGTTGTTACCGTTAACACTGTTAGAATACTCGGTGGTTAAAATACAGTAATACGCGTTATTGCACAGTAGCACACGGTATTGCACATTATTTTTAAAATTATTGATTCTTATGTAAGAAGGCACTACTCAATAATTGTTACAGTAAGTACTGTTCAATATTTTATTTTATTAATTTAATAATTGCTACGTTGAAATTTTATATTATTATTGTTCAATAATTGTCACTGCACAGTATTTTCCATTATCAGATCAATAATTCATAATATTTGAATAATATTATTAGATAACATTATTGGCAATGTCTAGAAAGTTCTGTCTAAGGAGAGGTTTGGTCATCTAATTACGCGCGAGTAAGGAGAAATCCTTATTGGAAAGCCCCCTCTTTCCTCGGAACGGCCTGATACTTTTCACAGAATACTATTCACTTGGGTACTATTCACCTGGGATACTATTAACGAAGAAAAATTAATTCTTTTATGTCCAAATTATTTTTGATACGTGAATATTATTCTTGAATTTTACTCCAAAAAGCAGTTATCATGTTGACAATTTAGACATTTTTAAACTCTGGATAAATTTAAAGTCTTTAATATTTATCCTTGATTTCGTTTAATTGAATTCTTATATCATTGTCATCATTCTCATACTTATTGCGATAAAAGTCATCTTTGGCCCGTAGTTCATAGATGGATTGATGAATGATATGATTTTGACCATGAATTTTTTGATATAATCATGACCTGTAATGATACAAATGATGTGATAAAAGCCCTCATTGGTCCGTAGTGCATTGATGGATAGTTGTTGGTACGATCATGACCATGCGTTCTCTTCGGCCAAGGGTGCAAAGATGAATTATTGTTTGGCATGATCATGACCATTGGTGATAACACGAATATCCTTGGCCCGTAGTGCATGGATAATTCGTGGATGTGATACTAATGAATATCCTTGGCCGTAGTGCATGGATAATTTAGTGATGTGGATTATTTATTAAGCTGAGTCTCAGCGATAAAATTGATGATAAACTTTTAAATCGTAGAACATAGTAGATATCATGCTCTACTTGACTCTTCTAATGGATTGCTTATTTCGCTATAGTTATTGATCTAAAACTTGTAGTCTATTATATTCTATCAGTTGTTATACTGCTGAAGGCTAATGATAATTTATTCTGCATTATCTTAGTCATAATATTTCTTACTTGGCTAGTTGAGCTCACCCTTTTCTTTCACTATTCTCTTCAGGAAATAAGAATATAGTTGGGACTAGTC
The DNA here is from genome assembly GCA_016801055.1 of Panax notoginseng. NCBI lineage: Eukaryota > Viridiplantae > Streptophyta > Magnoliopsida > Apiales > Araliaceae > Panax > Panax notoginseng. The sequence goes on from CM029014.1 coordinate 179,851,389, forward strand.
GAGGAATAGAGTGACGGTTCGAGATGGTTGCCATAGTAGTCCTCACTATTCTATGAAATAGTGTGCTAATAATTGTAATGAAGACTTTGTTTGAGTTTGGATATTATCTACGAGACAATATTCGCATTGAAACTAAGTTATTGTATTATCGTATTTTGCACGACAATTGTATAAATTAAGTTTGTATTTAAGTTATGAACCATGTATTTTGCAACTCAAAATGGGTTGTGTATACCTGTTTTGGGGGTGTCACATTACAAATTTGATTGATTTGTTTACAAGTCTTTCGATATAGTATTGATAACGTTCTCATATGCCAATTATTTGGTACGAATTCAATGGTAAGCCTAAGTATGAATAAACAAAAGTACTCTACGTAAATTATTCAGCGGGCACACGAGGTTGCCAAAACTTAAACGTAGATACGTTTAACAGATAAGTGTTGATCAACATAGAGTACTATAGGCTAATCACCAAGAAGTGCTCGTAAGATATATCGGACTTACGGACATAGCGCCGAGTTGTCCTTTTCATGAACCAAAATCAAAGAAAATGTTCATGATCTTTTGACCTGCTCAGAATTCCTAAGTTATTGTATGTACTCTGGAATTGTTTTCTGAGAATGAAAAGTGCTAATTTGATGTTTCATAGTACTTCATAACTATTTGTTAAGTTAATGAAGATTAATCATATGATTCTCGATGTGGTGGATATATTATATATTATTGGACTTGTTGAGCTAGTTATGTACTAATCAACATGTTATGTGGTATTCTAGATATCAATCGATAACTTTATGTGTAGGAATATACATGTGGTGATCGAGGAGTCAGTAAACATGAAAGGGCATGTACTAGTGCCATTGGCAGAGGTACTGATGGTGAACATAGATGAGTCCGAGCCAGAGGAGGAATATTCGTATAGGGACTTGGAGAATTTGGGATTGGCATCATATTTTAATGTGGATGAGGATATGGAGGTAGCATCGTTTGATACAATGATACCTACACTAGAGCTAACACCACCAGAGGCAATGATGGCATTGTATCAGGCGTTGCTTGACCAGAATGTGCAACTGTGCACTGATGTGCAGAACCTGTGGGAGGAAGTTCGTGACCTCTATGAAGCAAAGGAGTCTGCAAAAGCAGATTTTGAGTTAGAGCATGATGAGAAGGTGCTCATAAAGGATATGGTGAGGGATTATAAAAACGAGTCCATTGAGCTTCGTAAAACACTGTGAGAGAAGAACCAAAAGATAGCACGGATGTCTTACGTCCATGAGAGTGCTCATGAGGATTTCAAGCTGAAAATTGCTTGTTATTCAATTGAGTCGGGGAAAACTTGTCATAGTATTAGCCGGGATATTGTGTCGATTCTTGTGAATCAGAAACACGAGAATGCTGTTATGCAGTATTAGTAGTCGATAGAGAAAGTATATATCTGTAAATATTTTTTGTATATGTGTAGTGACGTAAAACCATCTTTGTATTGTGAAAGTCAACCGAGGGATAGAGATGTAATATTTCGGGCTATAAAATCAATATGTAAATAGTTTCAAACTATGAAGAAGCATATTAATATAATAAGATTTTTATTAAATGTGCTTTATTGTAGTATGAGTTGTTTTTTGATGAATAATAACTAAGCAAACGAGAAGGTATAAATAATAACGAAACTTTATTTATTTAATCAGAAAAATGTCGCCAAAAAGAAGACAACGTAATCAGGAACCTAAATCCCACAATGAGAACCAAAAGGATCAGAACAACCCTATGCATGAGTTTGTTAATTTATTAATTGTTGCATTTAATCAAGCTGGGGGTAGAGCACCAGTAGTCCCTAGGGTTCATCGAAGTTTAAAGGAATTACGGACCCTATTAAAGCCTAGACATGGGTGAAGGAAATTGAGAAGGCGTTTATAATTGGAAACGTCGGGGAGGCGCAAAAGACTTCTTTTGCAACCTATATGATTAAGGGAGAAGCCAACTTCTGGTAGGAGGCTCACCAGGGTAGGGTTGGAACCGATGCGGTTACGTGGGAAAACTTCAAGAAGGTCATCTTCGAGAACTACTTTCCTACGAGTAGGCAGGGTAGGATGAAAATTAAGTTCTTAGAACTTAAGCAATGGGACATGACGGTTCCCCAATATGCAGCCAAGTTTAATGAATTGACAAGATTTACTCTACATCAAGTGGACACTGAGGAGAGGAAGGATCGTAGGTTTTAGAAGGGACTGAAGCTCTAGCTTTATAGTAGGATATTTTTGTTTCAAAGCGCTTCGTACGGAACAATTCTGGAGAAGGCAATTATTGTCGAGGGTGGTAATGAGGCTTTAAGTCAATACAACAAAGAAAGGAAGAATAAGAATAAAGGAGAGGGAGTATCCCAGACCGAGGGAGCTAGTGGCAGCAGAAATGTGCCCAAGAGGAAGGGTTTTAACTTTGAGAATGTTGGAGTAAAACAAGGGGATTCTAAGCATAGGATTGAAGCATACAAGACATATGAGAAGACTCATCTAGGAGTATGTCTTAAGGGGAAGTTGGTTTGTTATAATTGTGGGCAGGAGGGTCATATATCACCCAATTTTCCTAACCCTAAGAAGAACCAGGGGTATTTTATATGTTGGTGAATGGACCATATGGAAAAAAATTGCCCAAAAAAGGGGTCGGAGGGTAGCAAGGGTGCTAGTAGTGGTAAGCTAGCCATTACGTGACCAACACCATCGAGTAGACCTACGACCCGTACTTTTAATATTACTATCCAAGATGCAGTTCCATCAAAGGTTGTAGTAGCAGATATTATCTCAATCAAAAAAATAAATGCTTATGTGCTATTTGATTCGGGTGCTACTTATTCTTTTATAACATGTGAAATTTCTAAACGATTAGGATTACTCTCGAAAAGATTAGAATGACCTTTAAACATTAAGGTAGCGAATGAAGAGATAATTTCTGTTAAACATATTCATAGAAATTTTTGCGTAGATATTAGAGGTAACTAGTTATCTGTAGATCTTATACCGATAAGGTTAGGAGAATTTGATATAATTCTCGAGATGAATTGGTTATTTAACCATAGAGCGATAATAGATTGTAAAAGGAAAAGTGTGAACCTTTGGATTTCTAAGAAACCCAAGGTAGTGTTCTATGGTAGTAAATCACCGGGACGCTCTTGTTGTCTAGCCATGACGCATGCTAGGAAGATGTTGAAGAAAGGGTGTATAGGATACATGTGCCATGTTGTTGATACCCAGAGAGTGGGAGCATCAATGGAACATATACATATAGTACAAGAATTTGCAAATGTATTTCCAGATGAGTTACCAGGTCTTCCACCGGATAGGGATGATTAATTTGTGATCGATGTGCTATCAGGTACGACACCAGTTTCTAGGCTCCATATCCAATGGCAGCGGTAGAAATGAATTAATTGTTTAATTACAAGAATTATTAAATAGGAAGTACATTCAACCGAGTTTTTCTACATGGGGAGCACATGTATTGTTTGTAAAGAAGAAGGATGGATCGTTACAACTTTGTATTGACTATCATGAGTTGAACAAGTTAATGATTAAGAATAAATACCCATTGCATATGATCGATGATTTATTTGATTAGTTGAAAGGGGCAAAGTATTTTTCTAAGATATATTTGTGCATGGGGTATCATCAGCTGAAAGTGAGGAAGGAGGATGTAACTAAGATGGCGTTCAGAACTAGTTATGGTCATTACGAGTTTCTAATTATATCATTTGGGTTGACTTATGTGTCAGCTGCATTTATAGATATGATGAACATAGTGTTCAAGCAATACTTGGACAAGTTTGTTGTAGTGTTCATTGATGATATTCTAGTCTATTCTACGACGCCAGAAGATCACGCTAAACATTTAAGGTTAGTGTTAAAAACACTACGAGTGGAAAAGTTGTATACGAAATTCACTAATTGTGAATTTTGGCTTGAAAGAGTGTAGTTTTTAGGGCACATTATTGATAAATATGGAATTTCAGTGGATCCAGCGATGGTGAAAGTAGTTAATAATTGGGAACAATCGAAAACACCAACCGAGGTGCAGAGTTTTCTAGGGTTAGCAGGATACTATCGAATGTTCATTCAGGACTTTTCTAAAATAGCTACTCCGCTGGCAAATTTGACTAGGAAGTATGTGAAGTATGTGTGGACAGAGAAGTGTGAGAACAATTTTTAGGAACTAAAGAGAAGGTTAAGTGAAGCACATGTATTATCTTTACCAGATGATACGGGGAATTTTGTAGTTTCTAGCGATGCTTCGCATTAAGGACTGGGTTGCGTGCTAATGCAGCATGGCAAGGTCATTGTGTATGCATCACGTCAGTTAAAGGATTATAAGAAGGTTTGTCCTACTCATGACCTAGAATTGGCAGCAGTAGTTTTTTCATTAAAGATATGGAGATACTGTCTATATGGGGAGAAGTGTGAGATATACACGGACCCTAAAAGTCTGAAATATATCTTCATGTAGAAGGAGTTGAATATAAGGCAGAGAAGGTGGTTAGAATTGATAAAAGATTACGATTGTGATATATTATATCATCCAGAGAAGGCAAATGTTGTGGCCAATGCGTTAAGTAGGAAGGGTCGGGAAAAGCTATTAATTTTAACGGCTCAGAATGAGTTAATAATAGGGATGGCAAGGATGGTGCTAGAAGTTAGATTGCCGAGTGAATCGGTAAGGAAGTTATTTGCAATAGAGACTTGACCAACATTGTGGAATGAGTTAAGGAAGTACAACTGAGAGATGAGGAATGAAAACGAATGAAGAAGAGGATTGAGGATGGAGAGAAAACTAAGTATAGTCTTGACAAGGAGGGGTTGCTACGTTTTGAAGGATGAATTTGGGTTCCGTGTAATGCGGAATTAAAAGAAGATATAATGGGAGAGGTTCATAGTTCAAGGTACTCGATACATCAAGGTAGCACCAAGATGTATCAGGACCTTTGACAAAACTTTTGGGGGCCGAACATTAAGAGAGATAGCAGAATATGTTAGTAGGTGTTTAACATGTCAAAAAGTTAAAGCCGGACATCAATGATTGAGTAGATTATTGCAATCACTAGAGATTCTAGAGTGGAAGTGGGAGCATATCACGATGGACTTTGTGGTGCGACTTCCAACGACGAAGAAGGGATACGACACTCTATGGGTAATAGTAGATCGTTTGACAAAGTCGGCTCACTTTTTGCCGATAGGAGTTAGGTATAACCTAGAGTAATTAGCTACGCTTTATGTCAAAGAAATCATTTCCAGACATGGGGTACCAGTTTCGATTGTGTAAGATCGTGATCCACGATTCACATCAAATTTCTGGAGGAGTTTGCAAGAACTAATGGGAAAGCAGTTGAAGTTGAGTACAACATACCATCCACAGACAGATGGACAAAGTGAACGGACAATTCAAACATTAGAAGATATGTTAATATCTTGCGTTATTGTGACACCCCTAAAATAGGTATACATCACCCATCTTGAGTTGTCAAATACATGGTACAAAATTCAAATACAACTTAATAATACAACTGTCGTGTAAAATACGACAAAACATAAACTTAGAGTTTTAATATAAATATTGTCTTCTAGACAGTATTCAAACTCAAATGGAGTCCTCAATGCATTTATTATCACACTATTTCATAGAATAGTGAGGACTACTAATGCAAACATCTGGATTGTCACTCCATTCCCCGACTAGTCCCAGCTATATTCTTATTTCCTAAAGAGAACAATGAAAGAAAAGGCTGAGCTAGTAGTTAAAGGAGAGCGTTTGTCGTGATCTCCCAGAAAGCAAGGAACCTGAACGAGGTGATCACGGGTAAGCTAATCATAAACTCTAGCGAAGTCTATACCTTATTTGATAGCGGTTCTGCCCATTCTTTTATTTCTCCTACTTCCGCTCAACGTTTAAATTTGACCCTGGAGAAATTAGACTTTGACTTATCTGTTGAAACTCCGTTGGGAGAAACCTTCATTACATACACTATCTATAAGTCTTGTTTGATTCAAATCGGCACCCGCACATTATCTGTCGATCTTATTTCATTGAAAATACTTGTATTTGACGTAATTCTAGGGATTGATTGGCTAACTATTCATCATGCAAAAATTGATTATTTTCGTAAGGTTGTTAGCTTTCATATTCCTTACCAACCTATTATGCGAATTCAAGCAACCAAACCATTAAAATCAATCACTATCATCTCAAGCCATAAAGCTATTCGTCTATTAAAAAATGGATGTCAAGCTTTCTTAGCCCATGTCACAGATTTAAATAAAAATACGTCATATTTGAATGATATTTCTATTGTTAATAAATTTCATGACGTATTCCCTGAAGAATTTCCTGGCCTACCCCCAGAGCGTGAAATTAAATTTTGTATCGACCTTGAACCCGATATAAAACCCATTTCTAAAGCCCCAAATCGAATGGCTCATATTTAACTTTAAGAGTTAATGCAGGAGTTGTTAGACATCAGTTTCATTCGTCCTAGTACGTCTCCTTGGGGTGCTCCTATTCTATTCGTGAAGAAGAAAGATGGGAGTATGCGATTGTGTATTGATTATCGGGAGTTGAACCATGTCACTGTCAAAAATAGGTACCCGTTGCCTCGCATTGATGACCTGTTTAACCAATTGCAAGGCGCCAAATTCTTTTCAAAGATCGATCTTCGTTCTGGATATCATCAGTTAAAGATTAAAACCAATGACATTCCAAAGACAACTTTCAGAACTCGGTACGGTCATTACGAATTCCTAGTCATGTCTTTTGGATTGACTAATGCTCCTGCTACCTTCATGGACATGATGAACCGAGTATTCAAGCAATATTTGGATCATTTTGTGGTTGTTTTTATTGATGACATTCTCATATATTCCAAAAGTTGTGAAGATCATGAGAAACATTTGAGGATGATAATCTAAAAGCTTCGTGAAAACAAGTTATATGCCAAGTTGAAGAAATGCGAGTTCTAGCTTAAGGAAGTTGCATTCCTTGGGCACGTGATATCAAATCACGGAATATATGTTGACTCGCCAAAGATTGAAGCAATTCAAAGATGGTAGAAACCTAAGTTAGTGACCGGAGTGCGTAGCTTTCTCAGCTTAGCGGGTTATTATCGGAGATTCGTAGAAGAATTTTCTCGAATCGCTACTCCATTATCTCAGCTGACTCGAAAAGATACAAAATTCGGTTAGAGCGAGGAATATGAGAAGAGTTTTCAAGGATTCAAGAGGAGACTCATTTCGACACCTGTTCTGACAATACCATCTGGTTCAGAGGGATTTGTCATCTACAGCGATGCTTCAGGTAGAGGGTTAGGATGTGTTCTAATGTAACATGAGAAAGTCATAGCCTATGCCTCTCGACAACTCAAAGAATATGAGAGAAATTATCCTACTTATGATCTAGAGTTGGCAGTTGTTGTCTTCACACTTAAAATTTAGATGCATTACCTATATGGGGAGAAAGTGGAGATCTATACGGATCATAAAAGCCTCAAATATTTCTTCACTCTAAAGGAACTCAACATGCGGCAACGACATTGGCTTGAACTGTTGAAAGATTATGATCATACTATTTATTACAATCCTAGAAAAGCGAATGTGGCAGCTAACGCAATGAGTAGAAGATCATATACGGGTACGAGTGCGATATTGTCAATACAAAGGCCTATTTTATATGACTTGCAAAGGATGGAGATAGAGTTAAAGACTCCATGGACCCACGTGATGATGGCAAATATACGACTTGAACCGACTTTAATCGATAAAGTTAAAGTTGCTCAAGATACAGACCTAGAGCTGATACATATGAAGAAGAAAGTGCAAGAAGGTGCTATCCCGAAAGCAAGAATCGATGAAGAAGAAATACTTAGAGTCAACTCCAGATTTTTTGTTCCTAATGACCCTGATTTAAAGTATAAAATCATGATAGAGGCGCACAACGCACCATTTTCAATCCATCCTGGAAGTATAAAAATGTAGCGTGATCTTCAACATACATTTTGGTGGAGCAATATGAAGAGAAAGATCGCAGAGTTTATCTCAAGGTGTTTAACTTGTCAATGTGTCAAGGCGGTGCATCAAGTGCCAAAAGGTCCATTGTAACCACTTGAAATTCCAGAATGGAAGTGGGAGCACATTACCATGGATTTCGTTACTGGTCTTCCCAAGGTTTCTCAAGGTATAGATGCAATTTGGGTCATTGTTGATAGATTGACCAAATCTGCTCATTTCTTACCTATACGAGAAACTTATAAACTTGAACGTCTTGCTCGTATGTACATAAATGAGATTGTAAGACTACATAGTATGCCAGTATCCATAGTTTCTAATCGAGACCCAAGATTCACTTCACGATTTTGGGTTAGTTTGCAAAAAGCTATTGGCACGGATTTACGATTTAGTTCGGCATATCATCCTCAAATGGACGGACAGTCGAAGAGGACTATTTAAACTCTTGAGGATCTATTAAGACTCTGTGTCCTTGACTTCAAGGGAAGTTGGGACAAGTTCTTACCATTGGTGGAATTCTCCTACAATAACAGTTATCAAGCAAGTATCGGCATGACTCTATTCGAGGCGTTGTATGGACGCAAGTGTCGTTCTCCAGTATGCTGGGACGAGGTGGGTGAAGCAACGTTGTTCAGACCGATATTGGTACGCATGACTACAGAAAAGATTCAAATGATTCAGAAACGTATAAAAACCTCACAAGATCGACAAAAGAGTTATGCTGATCTTCATCGGAACGACGTGGAATTCAATGTTGGAAAGCATGTGTTGTTACGTGTTGCTCCATGGAAGGGAGTTACAAGATTTGGAAAGAGAGGAAAGCTCAATCCTCGATTCATTGCCCCATTTAAAATCCTTAACCGAGTAGGAACTGTGGCCTATAGACTCGCTTTACCACTAAGTATGTCTCGTGTTCATAATATTTTTCATATATCCATGTTACGTAAATATGTGGAAGACCAAAACCATATTATTGAGTTAGAACCGGACGAAATAGCGAAAGATTTAACATATGAAGAGGTACCTGTTAAAATCTTGGATAAGAAGGAATATATTCTACGCTCTAAGGTTATACCTCAAGTCAAAGTTTTGTGGAGAAACCACGATGTTGAGAAATGATGTGACAACCCGAAAATTAGAAAATCTTGAATGATTAGAATAAAGGTTAAAGAATAAAACTTAGATGAGAATTTGAGGATTTATTTAAAAATTTCAAGTAAAACCTATATGGTTTGCTATTCGAATCAGAATAGAGAAAATATGGGTTATAGAATTTCAAAACCCTAGAAATGAATTAATATGTACTTGAAGGAGGTATTAAGATACCTGTAAATTTGATGTGAACTGAATAGTCTAAGAAATGTTATATAAGTACATATGGAAATTTTATTAAGGAGATAAGATGTTGTAGACACTCAAAAATTTCTGCACACCTGTTACTAACATTACAGGAAGGCAGATTCGTCTTTCAGACATAACCTTGGAAAACAGCTCACATCCAGTCCGGATACTACCGGAAGCTTAGTTTCAACCCCGGAACACACACCGAGAGTAACAATTCCAACCTCGACGATAACCTCGAGGCGTGCAGATCCAATACCGAAACACACACCGGAGAAGACCGACTCATCTTGGAGATAACCCCGAAATGTTTCGTCTCAGTCCCAACACTGGGAATAGCAGATTCCAACCTTGGAGATAACCCCAAGGAAGGCAATTGCAGTTCCGGAGATAACCTCGAAAATTCTTGTTTCAAATGCAATCAGCTTCAACCTCAGCGCTTACACTGAGGCACTTAGTACAAGACCTGGTAATAACACCAGGAGGACAGGCACACCTCAGAGATGATGTAAGACCCCAAATTTTATGAAATAAAAGTATTCAATTTTTCTTATAATTACTATTCAGCAAATGGTTAAATTGATAAATGTTAAAGTTAAGGGTGATATATGAATTTTTTTTTCAAAATATAAAAGTGGTTATAAAATATTCATTGTTGTCGGGGAATATTCGTTTGGTCGTGGAATATTCTTTATGTCGGGTAATATTCGTACGACGGCGCAACCATTTGTGGGCCCCATAACAGAATAACTGTCGGATGAAGAAAACAACAAATTTGAGTTTTTACAAATAACGGCGTAGTTGTTACCGTTAACACTGTTGGAATACCCGGTGGTTAAAATACAGTAATACGCGTTATTGCACAGTAGCACACGGTATTGCACAGTATTTTTGAAATTATTAATTCTTACGTAAGAAGGCACTACTCAATAATTGTTATAGTACTTACTGTTCAATATTTTATTTTATTAATTCAATAATTGCTACGTCGAAATTTTATATTATTGTTGTTCAATAATTGTCACTGCACTGTATTTCCCATTATCAGATCAATAATTCATAATATTTGAATAATATTATTAGATAACATTATTGGCAATGTCTAGAAAGTTCTGTCTAAGGAGAGGTTTGGTCATCTAATTGCGCGCGAGTAAGGAGAAATCCTTATTGGAAAGCCCCCTCTTTCCTCGGAACGGCCTGGTTGTCATAAATGTGATTCTGTAATATTATTTGTGAGTAATTAATTACTGATTCATATGATAAGGAAATATTTATTTTATGTGGATATAAATGATGGATATATTTTTGTGGTTAAAAATGAAGGAGTTAATGTTGAGGTGTTTTATCTGTATTTTTGTCGGAACGGATGTATTGAAAATCAAATTAGGGTTTTTTGAGATATTTTGCGAGGGTTATAATTTTTAATCCGACCGTTGGACTGTGGTAATATTTGGATATGTTATACATATATAAGTTGAGTATATGTCCACAAATTTTGAATCGTTAAAAATGAGCGTATGATTTGTTATGAATTTTACGAGATGACTGGTTCAGAAATTATTGAATTTTCGGAGATAATCATTTTGGTTGAAAATTCTAGAATTGGTGGACCCCACTCTTGGTTGGTGAAGAAATGTGCTGAGATTTTTATTCAAATGTGGTGGGTGGGAATAGTAGCAGGTAAAGCCATTAGGTCGCAGGTTAAGTCTACTTCGGCGTGCTAATATTTTCCTATAAATAGAGAGCTAAGTTAGAATTAAAAATCACACCAGAATTCATAAGTTTTCTCTCTTTATCTCTCTAGATTATTGAGTGTATTTTGTGAGTATTTAGATACTTGGTGAGTTGTTATTCATCACTACAAATTTCCTTCAGCGTCATATCTGATATCCAGTCAGAAGTGCTGCTCTTTTGAGGTAAGGGATTGTAAGGGATTTTAAGGGTTATTATGTTTTTCATATTTTGTAACTTTTCAGACCTTTAAAAATTCTGGAAAAATTTGAAATGATATTTTGATGAGTTTTATTGATTGTGTCCAAAAATGGTGATTTTTGGATGTATAGATTAAGAGTTGTGAATTTTATGAGAAAATACTATTTTAAAAGTAACCGCTTATAATTCCTTGTGGTTAACTCCAAAATTGATGAAATTTTTATTGGAAGTATATCTATGTAATATCAGTGTACTCAGTGAATTTCGGAATTTTTGGATAAAATTACAATTTATGATAAATGTCCAAATATTCGGCTGTTTTGGCCATATGAAAAATAGTAAATGAGTTTTTAAAATTCTGTGAAAAATATATGTTCAATATGGGACTATATTCTGCTAAATCCCAGAAAAGAAATATTTTTTAAACTGATTTGGTATTTTTCATGAAAATGGACTAGTCATGAGTAAATGAATTAAATATGTTATGTGAAGTAAGAAAATTAGAAAATAGGATTTTATGGCTTGAGAATCCTATATGAGGTATATGCAGATTTTTGATGAGGGTTTTGGTTATTGGTAATGAAATCTTATGAGTTTGGCATTTTAGGATGATTAAATACATTATTTAGTAAAGTGTAAATAATTAAGATAAATTATTTATAAATTTAAGAAATGTTATTCTTTCAATATCATTATACCAAAATGTTGGTATGAATTTTATTGTAGAATTTCTACCTTTTTCATGTCGAGTTACTATTCATGAATTACTATTCACGAGTTACTATTCATGAGTTACTATTCACGAGTTACTATTCACGACAAAATTAGTTTCTTTTTCTGACCAAATTATAGTTGATTTATGAATATTACTCTTGAGATTAAATATATATGTTGATTATATTGATTTTATTATCATATATAACATTTTTATAACCCTAATGATGATATTTCTCTTTGACTTGAGTCTAAAGATAGATAGATTTTTGGTATGATCATGGTTATGGGTTCTCTTTGGCCAATAGTGCAAAGTTGAATTGTTGACTAGTATGATCATGACCATTGAATTTGTAATTGAATATATTTAGCTTAAGTGCAAAGGTGAATTGATCAACATGGTTATAATTATTGTTTATATAAATTCTGAAATGATTATATATTTTTTTGAGATAATAATATATTTAGCTTGTAGTGCAAATATGAACTGTTGATGAATATATTTGGCCTGTAGTGCAAATATGAACTGTTGAGGAATATCTTTGGCATGTAGTGCAAAGATGAATTGTTGATGAATATCTTTGGCCCGTAGAAGATGAATTGTTGATGAATATCTTTGGCCTGTAGTGCAAAGATGACATATTATTGAATATCTTTGGCTAGTAGTGCAAAGATGAACATGTGTTGAGATGAACATGACCAACTGGTGATACAAATGAATATCTTTGGTCGTAGTGCAAAGATGAAGTTATTAGTATGATTATGATCAGGAAATGTGATTTTGTGTAACCATGATCTTTGATGTTTCAGGTAAAGATAGGTGATAAAAATTATATTCGTCCTGGATGAGAAGAGGAATTTAGAACTACAATTACGATTATGAGTTATTCATATGATTGTGGACCAGAATTGTTGATTGATGTTACATGGATAAAACATTGTTGGTGGATTTTTAACATGGAGAAGATAATAGACTTTGTAGTCTATTTGACTCTTCTAATGGATTGCTCATTCCGCTGCAACTATGGTTGAAATTTTTATCATCTACCATATGTTCTAAATCTCTGATTTAATTCTGTTGAAGGCTATTGATAACTTATTTATCTTTAGTAATGATATTCTTTACTGGGCTAGTTGTGCTCACCCTTCTGTTTCACAATTCCTTTCAGGTAATAAGAGTATAGTCGGGTCGAGCGGGGGTAACAGGGAAATAGAACGGTGGTCATCATTTAGTAGTTATATTTGGTGAATCATCTAGGGTGAAGTGAACCCAACGTTTGAAGGGTGTTTTGCCACTATCATACAAGATGTCTAATGACATACAACCTCGTGTCATCATTAGATAGGATTGTACTCATCCACTTGTTAAGTATATTTACGAGCACTACCTATATAATCTTGGTGTTTGTTTGAAGTATAATTCTCAATTAGAGACAGTGGAGATAATGATAAGTCAAGAGAAGACTCACCATTGGGAAGAATATGATAGTAATCTTCTCATTTTTCTTTGGGGTATATTGGGTCAACCAAGGATAATTCTGTGGCCATATGATATCTATCACAACCTAGAAGCATGGCCTCCCATGTACAAAGGTTTCCTTGAGCACTTCCCAAAGATTCTAATTTCTAAAACAGTTTTTGACTATACCTTTATGTAAGGTGTCATTGTAAGGTGTTATCCACGGTTGGGATATGAGTCACATTTGGTATATATTTGTATCCAAACTCACAGCATGTGTTGTTGTATTTTGCACGACAATTGTTGTAATAAAATTGTAGTTGTTTTCTGTACCATGTATTTGGCGACTCAGAATTGGTTGGATGGAATGGACCTATTTTGGGGTTGTCACAGATGACACTAAGGACCTTCAATACTGGCAGCAGTCCAATCTCAGCGATAACCCTGAGCAACATCTGCTTTATCAGCCAAAACCGGAGATAACCCCGGTGAGGGGAAAAGTCGTCATCTTGCCACCTTGACGCCACATCACGCTGTCTTAACATTTTAAACATACATTTCTACACAACAATGTACCACAAGAACCAAGAAAAACCAATCCCGAGTGACTATTATGCAGGATAACAGATAGAATTTGAAGCTGAAGACCAGAGGGCATCGTTCCATCTTCATGACTTCGTACAACCTCTAATCCCATGTCATTGCATAACTCTCGCCAACGGTGGTCCAAAATAGGTTTTATATACCTCAGTCGGATGCCCTAATAGCAATTCTGAAAGTTCGAGCAGACATCACGTTGCATGCGTGCACGTACTTCGAGACGATGGGACCCGCGAAGCTCGGGACACCCCGAGCAGCCTCAGGTACACCTGTGGCCCACCCTCTATAAATAGAGGGCTTGGGTGGGCCATTTTGTGAAAAGAAAAGGCGAGGAAGCCCTGTCCAATTTGCTCTGTACACACCCAAAACTGAGTGCTTTCTCATTTTAAACACTTGTAAGCTCATATATAGCTACTTTTTACCGGCAGAAGCCGAATTTTCATCCATTTCAAATTATTAAAGTCTTCTTTGGCAACCCACTGTAAGCCTTTCTCTTCATATTTGCACATTTTCAAGCCTTTCTCTTCATATTTGCACACACTATTCTTCACATTGAGAGTCGTGTTACGTGTGTAGGCCCAGACTTCGGTCCATGGTTTCATTTCGGTTTGTATATATATACTTATATATATATATATACATATATATTTATATATATGGACTAACATTATTGAGTTATGTCTAGATTGAGCCTAGACTTATGTCTGGAGCGTTTAATTACTTTCGTATATATATATACTTGTATATATAAACTGTGTGTCGAACTCTGTTTGATGAGCCTAGACTTATGTCGGGTGCATTTAATTGCTTTCGTATATATATATATATATATATATATATATATATATATATATATATATATATATATATATATATACACTTATATATATGAACTGTGTGTCGAACCCTATTCGATGAGCCTAGACTTATGACTGGTGCATTTAAATGATTTTGTATATATATACTTATATATATGAACTGTGTGTCGAACTATGTTCGATGAGCCTGAATTTTACATCCGGTACATTTACTGCTTTAATATATATATACTTATATATATTAACTGTTGTTAGACTTTGTCCGATGAGCCTGGATTTTATATCCAGTGCGTTTATCGTTATATATATATATATATATATATATATATATATATATATATATATATATATATATATATATATATATATTTACATTTCGTCCCACCTGCAGTTTACTTCGTGGTGGTTGACCTTTTTTACTGCTTTTTGTACCTTTCGTCCCGCCTGGAGTTTCTTCCATGGCGGTTGCTCGCTTTTATAGCTTTATTTACATTTCTGATCCCCCATGGAGGTGCTTCGTGGTTGGTGATCATGTCTGTATATATATATATATTTATAGCTTTTATATATATACCTTCTTACTGCTTTTTATAAATTGCGGCATCATGTGAGCCTAGGAATCATGTGATCACATATTCAGTTTACTGAATCTAGATTCGGTTCCCGTGATGGACCTTTTCAGCTGTAAGCAGCTTGTAAATTTATCTGTGATGTTTGGATTTCCTCAGATGGTTTTCATAGCCATGAGGAGTTCAACACCTTTTTGTACATTATTTTCCCGAAGATGCTTCGCATCTCGAAAATAAAAGTAATCAAGCCGAACATTTAGTAATAAAATGGAAGTGTAAAAGGTCTCAATTACTATTGAGCAAAAGGGTTTGAAAAACCTCTTTTACAAAACATCATTGTTATATCTTGTTTAAAACTGAATTTTTACATAAATTCAAACCCTGTGTATATAGGTGCGAACGAGGCCTCGCAGTACTTCCAAATAACAGCGAATTGACCCACACACACACATGCATATAACAGTTTCTTGAAAAGTGGCGGTCACCATGGCAACACGGATGTCAGGGGGTGCCTAACACCTTCCCTCTGCATAATCAAGTCCCCGAACCCTAAATGAATCTTGGTTTCACCGACCCGTTTAGCACTGTCACATCACTGGGTCAATGTGCAAACATTTTCTCGGTTGTGTTGGTACAACCAGTTAAAAAACCAACTGGCGACTCTTATAGTCCAATCGTCGACATTATACACGTCGGACCTTTTTCACTTGTTTTTTGAAACAAATCTCACCTAAAATGAGAACACAAAAGAATAGGTAACGAAAAGGGACAAATAAAAATCCCGACGTCGACTGGTAGCGACTCTGTTGGGGACTCTAGTAAGAGGACTTAAGTCGCTATTACAATCTTTTCAAAAATGTTATATGCTTATGTATGGATGTTGCATTTACATTTATGATGAATGTGTACGAATGCATATCTTTACTGAGATTAATGCTTTACACTATATCTGCCTGTGATATTAGTGCTTCGTACATGTCATCATTTTCATAAATGGTGAGACACGTTGTATGTAAATGTATGTTGTGTGGTCCCTCCACCAGAAGGCTATCCTATCGGTGTTTGATTATTGGACTCGTAGGAAGACTAATTCCAACGAGGCTCAGGAAAGGCACCAACCAAATTCGCTCTAGTTGAAAGACCGAATTAACTTCCTGTTGAGTAAATTGCGATGATTTGGAAACCTTTATGCCGAAAAGCCGCGAGAGTAACCTAAGATAGGTCAGCCTCGGATAAACAAAACGCGGAGGAAAGTCTCTTCATGCTTTCTCATTTCAAATTACTCGTAAAGTCAATTACTTGTAATTTACATTTCATATTCACCTCCATGTAATGAGAAATATGAAGAAATATGTGCGTATACATATTTACATTAACATGCTATCCTGAATCACGAACAACTAACATCTGTTTTGCAGGACAAAATTTCTAAAACGGACACATCACATAGCATGTTAACATTTACACCATCCCTAAAACTAAACTATACCAATTTTGTCACAGGGAAGCATTCGGGCCTACTACCCGGTTAAAGTCCAAAAAGGTTGCAGGCCTACAACCAATCATGTCTTCATCTGACCAGTATAATCCAGTTTCTCGCAAAGAATTTGACGGATTAACTAAACAAATTACAGATTTGGTTGTTCTGCTTAAAGAACTACATCAATCTACTCAGAGTCCAAAGATACCCATACATGCTGAATCCTCCACACAAGGGGGAACTCAAGGTTCTGATAAATCCATTACAGTACCTGAACTGTATTGTGGATACAACCAACAAAAGTCATGATGCCGCCCATCTCACAAGAGATCCATACACTGGTGACATCAAAAAGAAAGTTCTTCAAATGGAAGAAACCCTTCGCGTTATCAATGGAATTGGAGCACACAGGAGTGTTTCATATGCCGACCTGTGTATATTCCCTAGTTTTCATTATCCAGAAAAGTTCAAAACTCCTCACTTCGAAAAGTATGATGGGTTAGGAGATCCTTATACACATCTGAAGGTGTTCATTGGAGAACTTGGATCTTATGCAGAGGATGAGAAGCTCAGAATGCAGCTGTTCCAAAAGAGTCTGACTGTAGAAACCCGTTCATGGTATGCCAGATTAGACAACTCAAAGATCCATAGTTGGGAAGAGCTAGCTCACGCCTTCCTCACACAATACAGCTTCCAGTCTCAAATGGCTCCAGACCGATACCAGATTATCAAGGTCAAGAAACAGTCCAACGAGTGTTTTAGAGAATATGCTCAAAGGTGGAGGCGCCTTGCTGCTCAAGTAACTCCTTCTATGACAGAGTCAGAGATGGTTATGACCTTTATCGACATACAAGAAGCTCCTTTCTATGAGAGAGTCTTAGCTAGCATCGGTAAACCATTTTTTGAAATGATCAAACATGGAGAAATGGTCGAGATGGAATTGAAGTCAGGAAAGATTCAAGACTTAGCTGCCCTTAAAGCTGTTGCTGAGCACATCTAATCCGTAAATTATGGAAACAACCCTCGGAGGGTCCATAAAAAGAAAGAAGATGATGTTTCCCTAATACTACAGGGTCAAAAGGGTAATCAGAACATGCCTATCCAGAGGAGAAATTACACTCCCTTTCAAGCACGGTCTTCAGACCCTCCAATACCAAAAGGTGGAGAAGTCAAACGCCCTCGAGTGTTCACACCCTTAGGGGTCTCGCTCGAGAATATTCTCACTCTTCTGACCACACAGAAGAAAACCACGCATCTTCTTCCACCAGCCAGCCCTAATGGGCAGGGTTTTAGTGCTGCTCGGAAATGTACTTATCATGCCGAGGCACCTGGACATGATACTCAACATTGTTAGGCCTTGAAACACAAGATCCAAGATTTAATAGACAACGTTGAGATTATGGTCACCAAACCAGGTCAACCTCACGTGCAAGACAACCCTCTTCCTCCACACAAAGAGGAAGAGGTCAACATGATTAATTGGAGCACTGGACAAAGTTACAATTTCAACTGTGAAGCATCCCAGATCATCAAAGACGGTGTTGACAAATAGGATTATACAAAGTTCCAGTTTACGATGGAACGAAAAATGAAAGCTCTATGCAAGCAAATTGAGCAATTGGCCGAACTGGTGATCTATCAGCATCAAGTCACACACCAATTAGTCAGTCAGGAGCATGCTAGTATCCTTCCCTTGATTGTTAATACTCCATCGTCACCATCAAAAAATGAAATAATGGGGGATAAAGTGACGAAGAGAACGACTGCTAAAGCCCTTCGGGATTTTACCAATAGAAGGGAATTTACATACCTGGGCCAACCTATGGAGGAGATACTTCAAATGCTAATCAATGAAGGAAGAATCACTTCCCTCCTACCTCCAATTAATCCCCATTCAGGATGGTTCAACCCTGATGGAGTATGTCAGTATCACTCCCATTCTCGCGATCACAACACGGAAGAATGTTGGGCACTCCGACACCTTATTAAGAACTTAATCGATAGCGGTGTCCTGCAACTGGCAGACAATGATACTGTGCTATTTGAGAGTGAAAATACTTGTCCCACTAAATGGAAGGGATTGGTAGCAGTTATATCCTATGAGGCTGAGAAAACTATTCAACCACTAACAATTCAGCTCAAAAGAATTAACAATCCCTTGAAAGTGGCTGCTCCAGAGCCCCTCATTTTGCCATTTAGACCACAATATCCTATTGTCAGCTTACATAAGGTTCCTTAGAATTATGGAGAAGCTGAAAGATCTACATGTCATACAACTGCTGTAGTGTCGAAAGAGAATCCACTGAATCTTCCCCAATGGGTGACAAAGCCTGCTATTAAATCAAAGGAAAAATTTCCATGGAGAAGATTGAGAAATTCCTCTGTGCTATGGGTCATAATGAAGCCAAGGTGGTTTTAAGCTTAAAAGAAGCTTCACACAAAATTTTAATCTTGGACTTGGTTTTAACTTTTGAGGATCATCGAAATATCTTGTTGAAGGTTTTGGAAGAAGCCAACTTGCCACAATCAGTGGATGTAGAAAAATTTCAACATATGGCTGATCACATTTTCAACAACAATGTGATCTCTTTCACTGATGATGACATACCGTCCGAAGGGACCGGTCATTATAAACCGTTGCACATAGTGGTTTTATCCTCCGAATACATGTTAGTTGGAGTTTTGGTAGATGGAGGTTCTTTTTTGAATATCTGTCCTAATGCCACATTGCTGAAAATGAATATCAATCTCAAGCGAATTCGAAGTAGCCATACAATCATCAAAGCTTTTGATGGATCCTACCAGAATTCAGTCAGAGAGATTGAGCTGCCAATTGAGATTGGGCCACATACATTTTGTGTGCCTTTTCACGTGCTCAAAATAGATATAGGATACAACCTACTTCTAGGGAGACTGTGGATTCATATGGCTGGGGCAGTCCCCTCCACTCTTCATCAGCAACTTAAATATATTATCAACAAAAGTCTAGTCACAGTCAACGCTGAACCGGAATGCCCTTAACCAGGTGAAATACCGCTCATCAGTTTCAATTTTGATGTTGAGCCGGTCAGTTTCCACACTTTGGAAGTAAGCAACCCTCAATATTATGCCATTGGGACACCATTTCCCATACCAAAGATTTCTGTCAAAGTGATGGCAGCTACACAAGAAATGATGTCATTAGGACACCAGCCGGGACAAGGGCTGGGAAAAAATCATCAGGGTATTAAGCACCCGATTCAAGTGTCCAGTCAAACTGGGACAGCCGGACTAGGCTATTCTGCCAGTACCAATCACAGGAATCCACATAAGCATCATCAGATTCCTTCCACTTCAGCCATTTAGCTATTATTTCCACCTGTACATCCAGAGTCCTCACAAGCTCCGGTAAATGTGCCAGCCAACGTAACGGCTATGTTATTTCCTAAGCCGATACTGGTAAAGGAGAAGGAAGTCTTTGTTCCAGATCCCAAGGTGGAAGAAGAGGAATGAAGAATCAAGCAAGACATTGTCAGAATGATGTCAGGTGTACACATCATTGTCCATGATGAACATACAAATAGATATACCCCAGACGATGATTGCCCAGACGTTATGGTCATCATTCGAGAGAAGGAGGACGATGACACCCCCTCCATTATTGCAGTCCCCAAGGACTTTGCCCATGCCAATTGCAACAACACTCCTTGCATTAATCAACAAGGGTAAAATGGGCAGGACTTCTTTCTGCCCTGTTGATATCATAATTGCTTACTTTTCTGTACAGTATTAGCAGTTGTTTTGTCCGTACTTGCTAACACTTTATATGACTAAACAATTTTATATATATTAAGTGAAAGCATATTTTGTTTCAGGACTTTGAACTTAGATGTGCCTGTACTTGCTGATAAGATGCCTCTTCACCACAAGGATTGTAATTTTGATGAAAAGTTGGACTCAGACTTGCTGGAAATACAAGAGGACATAGAGGTGTCTCCGGAGATCAAAGAATAGGTCGAAGATAAACCTAAACCCAACCTTGATCAACCCACCTCCTTCAATCTTGGAACCTTAGAAAACCCTAAGTTAATCCATGTTGGTTCAGACTTTACCCCAAACCAGAGGAATGACATGGTTACACTACTAACCCAGTTCCAGGATGTGTTTGCATGGTCTCATGAAGACATGGTGGGTTTGTCCACTGACATTATTCTTTATTTCCTTCCCATCAAAGAGGGATTCAAGCCAGTCAAGCAGGAACTCAGGCGATTGAAGCCTAAGTGGAGTTTAAAGGTGAAAGAAGAAATTGTGAAACAATTTCAAGCTGGTATTATCATGGTGTCCACATATCCTGAATGGATATCCAACATCGTGCCCGTGCCTAAGCCTGGAGGAAAGGTGCGAGTCTGCATAGATTATCAGGATCTGAATAAAGATTGCCTTAAAGATAGCTTTCCAGTGCCATTTATCCACATTCTCATTGACAATACTGCTCAATACGACATGTACTCCTTTGCTAATTGCTTTGAGGGGTACCATCAGATCATGGTTACTGAGGAGGATTGTGAGAAAACTGCTTTCATCACGCCTTGGGGAACCTTTCGCTACAGACGATTATCTTTCGACATCATCAATGCCGGAGCTACCTATCAGAGAGCTATGATGGCTATTTTTCACGACTTAATGCACAAAGAGATAGAGATCTATGTGTATGACATCATTGTCAAAACCCGCAAGGAGGATGACCACTTAGACCGTCTCAGGAAACTTTTCAACAGGTTGCATAAGAACAAATTGAAGTTGAATCCAGCTAAGTGCGCCTTCGGCGTTAAATCAGGCAAGTTGCTAGGATTTTTAGTCAGCCATAAAGGAATAGAACTGGATCCCACCAAAATCCAGGCTATTACAAAAATACCCATTCCTTGGACAGAGAAGGAAATATGGGGATTTTTGGGAAGTGTCAACTTCATTAGTAGTTTCATTTCTCAACTCACAGCAACCTGTGAGCCTATCTTCAACTGTTAAGGAAAAACTCCTCCATGAAATGGAATGATGAGTGCCAGAAAGCTTTCCTTACCATCAAAGAGCAGCTAGTCAAAGCTCCTATTCTGGTACCACCCAGGGATGATGTTCCTCTGTTCATGTACATGTCCATAAGTGACAATGCCATGGGCTGCATGCTGGGTCAGAAAGACGATAGAGGCCAAGAATGAGCTATCTATTATCTCAGAAAAAGATTCAGCAGCAATGAACACAAGTACACTCTAATCAAGAAGACTTGTTGTGCTTTAGCATGGGCTGCCATGAGGTTACAACATTACCTCCATGGGCACACAATCCATCTCATATCCCGCGTGGATCCTCTCAAGTATGTATTCAGTAAACCCATACTGAATTGTCGGCTGTACAGATGGCAGTTGATTTTGTAACAATTTAACATTGTTTACGTGACGCAAAAGTCCATTAAAGGTCAAGGAATTGCGGATCAACTGGCCATTGCACCTTCAGTGGACTTCAAACCCTTGGAAACATACTTCCCCAATGAAGGGGTAATGGCAATTCAGCAACACCATTAGTACGATGCACGTAAAACGTGGAACATATATTTTGATGGAGCTGTTAATGTAGAAGGTTATGGAGCTGGAGCAGTTCTAGTATCTGGTATGGGGGAACAGGATCTGTGACACCCCCAAATCCTGGTACTTCATTTCCTCAAGATTTGGTGTTCACGTAATCAAAACATTCATTATTAACTACCCAATTGATAAAATTGAATAAATAAAACCTGCCCATACACGATTAAACTTAAATAAAAATCTCCCAGGTTATCTAACCTTTACAAACAATCATTCAAATGCGAAAAATTAAATAACTTCATTACAATCTTTAAACAAGTCTGAAAATAAACTATTCAATCTGTTACAGGTCTTCAGCATTGTTTCATCTTTCCTTTCCCTTTACTGATGCTAGGTACATCACCAGTTTCAACCTTAGCTGTAAGAAATTTTACAGGCAAGAGTGAGCAAACAAGGCCCACTTGAAATAACAATAAGTAAATCAGTTAACTTTACATCATGTACCAACATTAGGTTTAATAGAACTGAACAATAAATTCTATTACTTTTTAAAAACTTTAATCAATTACTGAGGGTCTAATGACCACGAATCATGTCCACAGTTATAAGTAATTTTTTAACTTAAACTTTAACAGTCATAAGACTATAAGGACTTCACGTACTTAGGGGGATCAACCCTTCGTACAATGTATTGTGCACAATCATTTCAACGCTAAGCGTAACCTCTTATAAAAGAGTTGTTCTTCTCAATATTTAGAATACAAGTCCGTACCAAAGTGAGTTTGGTTTGGATACATCATGGGGTAATTTAGAATTCAACGGTAATCAACTAAGGGTTAGTTGATTACAAACAACATAACTGTATACTATGGAATAATCATAGTTGAATTGATATTTATAAACTAACATCATGCTTTAGGAATAATTTAATAGCATAATCATGGAATAATCATAACATGCATCCTCATAAACCAATAGATACACGAGCTTAATCAACAATAAATAATCTAACTCTACGAAAGTGTAAAGTTAGCAATTTGTACAATTAAAATGGAATTAAAGCGATAATGTGTTTAACGAATTCAAACTTGCACAATGAAGTTTTGAGTTAGAGAACTTGCATAAGTATAACATAACAGTGAAAAGTAACCTTGCTGAATAATAAAGTAGAAAAGGTTAGGGAACTTGCATAAGTATAACATAACAGTGCAAAGTAACCTTGCTGAATAATAAAGTAGAAAGGGTTAGGGAACTTGCCTCGTGTGTAGGTTAAACAATTACTATTCACGTTCACCCCAAGTCCTACACATACCATATGCATTGACAATACACATTAGTTACACTAACATTACCTTTATGAGTTCTTTTATTACTCTTAGTATAGCTACTAACTAAGTTTAAGTTTAAACAACACATCTTTCATGAATATTATTTTTTTAGCTTTATTACAACTACCTAAATGATCATGCCATTGCACCACATGTACATTCACAACTTGATACAACATCCTAATACATGTCCAACATGTTATCATTAAGTTATACTCATACCCAAAGGGTTGCACTTGCATTCGTGCATCCCGACGCCCTCTGATTGGCTCTAAATACACAACAGTCCTAAAGATGGCCATTTTTACTACTGTTAAAGACCTCAAATTAAAATACTTAAATAATGAAAGTTGTAGGTCTACTCGTCCTCTTTCCGAATCATCTTGAATTACCTAAATCGGAGTTCGTATGAAAAAGTTATGGCCGTTTTACTACAGGAGGTCAAAACTGCCCAACTCGGCCACTTTTCCGGCGCCGGGGCGCGGAACAGTGGCGCTGGGGCGCGAGCATCGGCGCTGGGGCGCGAGCTACGGCCCATTTTGGCGCTGGGGCGCGAAAATTGGCGCCAGGGCGCGAAAATTGGCGCTGGGGCGTGAATTTTGACGCTGGGGCGCCGAAACTCAGAGAAACCAACCACGAAGAACAGAGCCAAAACTACTGTCTTAATTTCTTAACAACAATTCACCCCAACAACATGTATAAATAATATAACTTACACATAATTGCTATCAATCATCCATATATCCATCACCAATCATTAATTATCAATACCAAAAACTAATTCTTTGAAACACTGTGTTTTAAAGTAAAAATCCATTGATGAAATATAAATTACAGTGAACGAAAATTTCCACTGTTATCAACAAATTTTGATTCCTTTGAAATACAACTATACCAACATAACAAATTAACATGTATAGTTCAATTCCTCAGTTAGCATACAATTTATAGAATCACATACAAATACTAAATTAACACAACTTAAACCATAATTTTAGAAAATTAAATACTAGAATAACATATTTTAAAACCCAAAAACTCCATTTTTGATATTTTTCATAAAAATCAACACTGTGATTTTGTTATTCAACCAAAACAGAAATTTCAAAGCATCATAATTATGTTTTTACATCCTCTAACAATTCTAACAATCAATTTATCCATTTAACAACAATTAAAACCTTAATTTCTATTTTAAAATAGCCATATTCATACATATTGTCATATGAACACTCTGTAATATATTTTCTTCCACAAAACACATATATGCATGAACTAATTTCTCTATAATCATATATAAGTTCATAGAACAACCATATAATCAATAATCATGCCAAACCATATACATAACAACAATTTATCTTTTATAAAATTTTCACAGAGACTTTTTGGGAAGAAAAAAAAACTTTTAGAACTTACAAAAGAAAAGATGGTCTACCTTGGATTATGAAGAAGATGATACTCTACTCTTTGATTATCAAGCCTTTTCTCCAAAACCTGAAAAACAACTCTCAATTCTCTCAAAATCCTCTCAAACCTTTCTCTGTGTTCTTCTTCTTCTCTATTTTCCTTCTTCTGAACTCTTTTCTCTCTCTAACATACGTACTAAAATATAACGTATATAATTATAATTATAATAATTGTATATTATAAATATAAGATATATAACTGACATCAGTTAAAGGTTTTGAAAATCAAAAGTCATAAGGCTTGTTTGGTTAGTCTAAATAAAATAACTCATTAATCTTTATGCCTTGTTTGGTAAAACTCAATTAGATAAAGAGTTATTATGCCATAAGACATGTTTGGTAAAATCACATTAAACTCTTTTAATTTATTTTGGTAACTCCTATATAGCAAGGTTATTGGTCACACATTTATTAAATTAATAAATCAATTAAACGTTAATCTATTAAATTACTTTAACACATAAACAATTATAATTCTTTTTACAATTATAATTTCATTTAATCAACTAACATTTCAAACTACAATTTCTCATTTAAATATTATTATTTATTTAAAATCATTATAAGCTCTCTAGCTTATTAAATTAAACTCCATTATTATAAAATCTCATAATAATTAATTTATTTAGCTCCTTAATTATTTACTCAACAAATAATTAATTAAATCACATCAACTCAAATTGCCATATAATTCAATAAATATTTAATATTGCCAATAAATATTTAATATTTAATATTTAATTATTTATTCAACAAATAATTAAATAAACCACATCACTCAAATTGAACAATTATTTATTCAATAATAACATATCCAATAAATATTTATATAAATCAATAAATATTTATAACTTACATTTAAAAAAATATGGAATGTTACATCATTCCCCTCTTAAAAGGATTCTGTCCTCAGAATCACAACTCAAACAACACATTCGCTACATTCTTCCCTACTTACAAAGATTCTGTCCTCAGAATCGAAGACACAGATTAAACAAATAACTCAGGGTATTCTTTCAACATTTTCTCTTCGAGTTCCCACGTTGCTTCTTCAGCGTTGTGGTTCCTCCAAATCACCTTCACAGAAGGTATCACTTTATTCCTGAGCACTTGTTCTTTCCTGTCGACTATCTGTATAGGAACCTCTTCATAAGATAAATCTTTCTCGAACTGCAACGGTTCGTACTCGATTACGTGCTTGTAATCGGGTTTATATGGTCGTAACACCGAAATGTGAAAAACATTATGAATATTTTCCAACCCTGGAGGTAGAGCTACCTCGTAAGCCACTTCTCCCACTCTTCGCAGCACTTCAAAGGGTCCAATAAACCTCGGGCTTAGCTTTCCCTTTTTACCGAAACGAATTTTCCCCTTCCAAGGAGAAACTTTTAGAAATACATAGCTTCCTACGTCAAATGCACGATCTTGCCTGTGTTGATCAGCATACTTCTTCTGTCGGTCTTGAGCTGCTACCAATCTTATCCTGATGAGTTTGATAACCTCAGCAGTTTGTTGCACCAATTCTGGTCCTAACAGTTGACGTTCACCAACTTCATCCCAGTACAGTGGAGTTCTGCACTTTCTGCCGTATAACGCTTCGTAAGGCGGCATGCCGATACTCGCGTGATAACTAATATTGTAGGCAAATTCCACCAACGGTAATTGCTCATCCCAGCTTCCTTTGAAATCCATGACGCATGCTCTCAACATATCTTCTATTGTCTGGATCATTCGTTCGCTTTGGCCATCTGTTTGCGGATGATATGCCGTACTCATTCGTAACTGTGTTCCCATACATTCTTATAGTCTCTTCCAGAAGTTTGATGTGAACCTCGAATCTCTGTCTGACACAATTGACACTGGAACTTCATGTCTTGCAACGATCTCTTTAATATATAGTTTTGCCAGCTGATCAAGATTGAATCTAATCTTTATTGGCAAAAAGTGTGCAGATTTTGTCAGTCTGTCTACTATTACCCAAATCGCATCGTATCCTTTCTGAGTAGTTGGAAGACCCACCACAAAATCCATCGTGATATGCACCCACTTCCATTCCGGTATTTCCAACGGTTGAAGCAATCCGCTGGGTCTTTGATGTTCGGCTTTTACTCTCTGACATGTTAAGCACTTCGCTACACATTCTGCGACGTCCCTTTTCATATTTGGCCACCAAAAATGTCGGCGTAAATCTTGATACATTTTCGTGCTCCCTGGATGAATTGAATATTTTGAACTATGAGCTTCGATCAAAATTTCTTCTTTCAGTTCTGGTGCTGCTGGAACCCAGATTCTTCCCTCGTACCGTAGTAATCCTTCGGTATCGACCTTGTATTTCGTATTGTTACCATCAACCATATTCTCTTTTATCTTTCCACATTCTTCATCTTGTAACTGAGCGTTTTTCACCTTGTCCAGTAAAGTTGGACCTGCTTCTAGATGAAATAGTCGTTCATCGGTTTCCTGTGGAAATTTGATTTCCAGTTCTAACTTTGTCATTGCTGAAATGAGCTCCTCCTGAGTTGTTATCAGCATTAATTTTTCCCGACCTTTCCTGCTTAAAGCATCTGCAACCACATTCGCTTTGCCCGGATGATAAAAGATCTCACAATCGTAATCCTTTATCAATTCCATCCATCTCCTCTGACGCATGTTCAGGTCCTTCTGATTGAAAATATACTTCAGACTTTTGTGGTCTGTGTAGATCTCACATTTCTCTCTATACAAATAATGTCTCCATATCTTGAGAGCAAATACCACTGCAGCCAATTCTAAATCATGAGTCGGGTAACCTTTCTCGTAATCCTTCAGTTGTCTTGATGCATAGGCAATAACTTTGCCGTTCTGCATAAGAACACAACCTAACCCTTTGTGTGAGGCATCACTATACACCACAAAATTTCCTGTATTATCTGGCAGGGTTAACACGGGTGCCATACTTAGCTTCTTCTTCAAATCTTGGAAGCTCTCTTCACATTTCTCTGTCCACACGAATTTCACAGCTTTTCGTGTCAAATTTGTTAACGGAGTGGCTATCTTAGAAAAATCTTGTATAAATCTTCTATAATAACCGGCCAGCCCCAAGAAACTCCTCACCTCCGAAGGTGTTCTTGGTTGTTCCCAATTGATTACAGCTTCCACTTTCGATGGATCTACTGAAATCCCATCTTTGTCAATCACATGACCCAAAAATTGTACACAGTCGAGCCAAAATTCACACTTAGTGAATTTCGCGTACAACTTTTCCTTTCTTAGTGTCTCCAATGTCAGACGTAAATGTTCCACGTGTTCTTCTTGAGTTTTGGAATACACCAGAATGTCGTCGATAAACACCACTACGAACTTGTCTAAAAATGGTTTAAATACCCTGTTCATCAAATCCATGAACGCGGCAGGGGCATTTGTTAAACCAAAAGACATCACCAGAAACTCGTAATGTCCATACCGAGTTCTGAATGCCGTTCGTGGTATATCCTCCTTCCTCACTTTCAACTGGTGATACCCACTTCTCAAATCAATTTTCGAAAAGTATTTAGCACCCTTCAACTGGTCAAACAAGTCATCTATTCTTGGCAACGGGTATTTGTTTTTAATAGTGACTTTGTTTAACTCCCTGTAATCAATGCAAAGACGTATTGACCCGTCCTTCTTCTTCACGAATAAAATTGGCGCTCCCCACGGCGATACACTTGGTTGAATATACTTCTTGTCTAGCAGTTCTTGCAACTGTACCATCAGTTTCTTCATTTCTACCGGTGCTATTCTGTACGGAGCCTTTGATATCGGTGCTGTTCCCGGCACTAAGTCGATCACGAATTCAATTTCTCTGTCCGGCGGAAGTCCTGGCAAATCTTCTGGAAACACGTCTTCGAATTCTCTCACTACCGGTATTTCTTCTAATTTCACACCTTTCTTCTGAGTATCGACTATGTAAGCTAAATAGCCCACACAACCTTGACTCAACAACTTCTTGGCCTGCATAGTCGTCAGACATTTCATTTGTCTTGGCGACTTGCTACCATAAAATACTACCTTTGACGGAGTCATAAGGTTTACACACTTCTTTTGGCAGTCAATTACTGCTCCATAATTGAACAACCAATCCATTCCCAAAATTACATCAAATTCCCCGAGTCTAATCGGAATCAAATCTACTAACAAGATATTCCCCTTAATGTTTACCCTACAGTTCTTGTAAACGAACCTAACAGGGATTATTTCCTTATTCGCAATTTCTATGTTCAAAGGAAAATTCAGTTCTTCTCTAGGCAATTCTAACCTCTTGGCAAATTCATCAGATATAAACGAGCAAGTAGCACCCGAATCAAATAATACATATGCATTAATATCATTGATTGGGATAATACCTGACACCACATCTTTTGATTGCACAGCATCTTGCACAGTCATGTTGAAGGTTCTGGCTGTGGGTTTGTTTGATGCTGCAGGTCCTGTAATAGCCCACGTACCTCCATTGTTACCTCCTCTATTGTTTCTGGTTGTCCCTCCCTCCTTCTTTTTAGGGCATTCACGAGCAAAATGATCCTTGGATCCGCACGTGAAGCACGCCTTCTTCTTTGGTTGAGTGCAATTTGGGGCGATGTGACCCTCCTGGCCACAATTGTAGCAAACTCGTTTCCCCATCAAGCACGCACCCTTGTGAAATTTCCCGCATGTCACACATGCTTCAAACTTTTTGTTTTGCTGGTTACCCTGCTGGTTTCCAGCTCCCCCGTTCCCATTCCACTTCCTCTTCAAGCTGTTGATGTTGCTGTTGTTGTTGTTATTTCCACTGCTGCCACCTCCATTCTTCATTTCATTCTCATTCTTCTTCTTCTTTTGTTCCTGGTTGAATTTGGTCACCGCCTCTCCTCCACCTTCAGCGAGTATTGCTTTCTCTGTTACTGCTGCAAATGTCTTCAACTGGAACAGGGAAACCCTACTGTACAGCCAGGGCTTCAGTCCCTGTTCAAACCTCTTCGCTTTGCGTTCGTCTGTGCTAACCTGATATGGCGCAAACCTCGCCAACTCGTTGAATTTTGCGGCATACTCGGATACCGTCATCGTCCCTTGCTTCAGCTCCAGAAACTGTACTTCCAGCTGACTCTTTGAACTCTCCGGGAAATAGGTCTCGAAGAACAGTTCCTTGAACCTATCCCAGGTCATCACTCCTGGCCCTTCCCGAGTTTTATTGGCTTGCCACCAATAACTAGCTTCTGCTTTCAACATGAAAGTTGCGAAAGCAGTCTTCTGCTCATCCCCTACCCTAGCGACATTGAACACCTTCTCTATTTCCATAATCCAGGTTTGTGCCTTGACCGGATTCATTGACCCACAAAATTCAGGTGGTCCGACCGCCTTAAACTCCTTAAACGTTGTGCCTTGGTTTTGAGGTTGATTCTGCAACGCTCTTGTCAATAGTGCCACTAGTTGTTGAACGGGATTCGCATCAACATTGTCATTAGCTTCTTCGGTGGTTCTCTGTCGTGTTGGTTGACGTCTGGGAGGCATTTTCTGTTAAAGAAAATATCTATTAGACCATTACTCAACTTCTTTAAGTATTTCTAATTAATTTGCCTCTACAAAAGAAATAACCACATAGCACATAACACTTTGAATAAAATAATAACTTTTATTTATTCATAAACTTTTTGAAAACATAACACAATAGCATCTCTGCTATCTACATTACTTTCCTGAACTACAAAAGTTTCAGGGCAACATCATCATTCTCATATCCCATGGTTACTTAGCACTCGGGACTTACACATTATTTAACACTTATTACTTGCAAAACAGACAAATTTCCTACGATGATCTATTAAGATAATCAGTCGCCTTTTGACGCTCTTCTTCCATAACACGGAACATGGTTCGGCGATCTAACACGTATGATGGTAGAGTCTCGAACTGAATTGGATAACCCATGACCCGATCTTGAGCTCGATTGATCACGGCATTGAATACTTTATCCATCTCTTCCATCTTCATCCTCTTTGCTTGTGCGTCCCTTACTGCTCTTCCAGTTCGTTGATAAGCTTCCTCGTATGCATCTTCAGCTCTTATCCTCTTAGCCGCTTCTTCTCTCAGCCTGCCCTTCAGTTCAGCAACCATCTCGATCAATTGTTCCTTCTCTCCTTTAGCCTGTGTTAGTTTCTCCTCGGCGTTTGTCAGTCGTTCATCACGATCCTGGATCTCGCCGTCTTTTTATGTAATTGTAGTCTGTTGTTCAGCTACTATCTCCTGCAACTCCTCCACTGTATCTTGTAGTTCCACGTTAAGGTCGTGCACTTCATCATATACACGGCCAGCTATCGAGTTAAGCGGAATCCTTTCCTCCTCATCCTCGCCATCCTCATTCTCCTGCGGTAACTCAATGGGATCCTCCTCGTCTGTCTCCACATCATCATCCTCATCCTCAACTACTGTGACCAACGGGGCTGACTCCCGTGGCAGTAGTTGTTTCCAAACTACCTGAATGTCGCGAGGCTCCTCCTCTATAGGCATTTGAGGTCCCTCCTCCCTAGTCTGACTAGATTCTCCGACATTAGTCATCCTGACAACAAAATTTTAAAGTTTTAGTTATTAATCATTCTACTTGACACTCGCGAGCACATAAGTTATAAACACATAAGCACATAAGTGTTTTATTACTTCTTTCTTAAAACTCGATAAGAGTTAACTCCACTATCTTTTCAAAAGGTTACTTCCTAAGGCTTTTTCCCCCACCTAAGGTTCATAACCTAAAGCTTTGATACCAACCTGTGACACCCCCAAATCCTGGTACTTCATTTCCTCAAGATTTGGTGTTCACATAATCAAAACATTCATTATTAACTACCCAATTGATAAAATTGAATAAATAAAACCTGCCCATACAGGATTAAACTTAAATAAAAATCTCCCAGGTTATCTAACCTTTACAAACAATCATTCAAATGCGAAAAATTAAATAACTTCATTACAATCTTTAAACAAGTTTGAAAATAAACTATTCAATCTATTACAGGTCTTCAGCATTGTTTCATCTTTCCCTTCCCTTTACTGGTGCTAGGTACATCACCAGTTTCAACCTTAGCTGTAAGAAATTTTACAGGCAAGAGTGAGCAAACAAGGCCCACTTGAAATAACAATAAGTAAATAAGTTAACTTTACATCATGTACCAACATTAGGTTTAATAGAACTGAACAATAAATTCTATTACTTTTTAAAAACTTTAATCAATTACTGAGGGTCTAATGACCACGAATCATGTCCACAGTTATAAGTAATTTTTCAACTTAAACTTTAACAGTCATAAGACTATAAGGACTTCACATACTTAGGGGGATCAACCCTTCGTACAATGTATTGTGCACAATCATTTCAACGCTAAGCGTAACCTCTTATAAAAGAGTTGTTCTTCTCAGTATTTAGAATACAAGTCCGTACCAAAGTGAGTTTGGTTTGGATACATCATGGGGTAATTTAGAATTCAACGGTAATCAACTAAGGGTTAGTTGATTACAAACAACATAACTGTATACTATGGAATAATCATAGTTGAATTGATATTTATAAACTAACATCATGCTTTAGGAATAATTTAATAGCATAATCATGGAATAATCATAACATGCATCCTCATAAACCAATAGATACACGAGCTTAATCAACAATAAATAATCTAACTCTACGAAAGTGTAAAGTTAGCAATTTGTACAATTGAAATGGAATTAAAGCGATAATGTGTTTAACGAATTCAAACTTGCACAATGAAGTTTTGTGTTAGAGAACTTGCATAAGTATAACATAACAGTGAAAAGTAACCTTGCTGAATAATAAAGTAGAAAAGGTTAGGGAACTTGCATAAGTATAACATAATAGTGCAAAGTAACCTTGCTGAATAATAAAGTAGAAAGGGTTAGGGAACTTGCCTCGTGTGTAGGTTAAACAATTACTATTCACGTTCACCCCAAGTCCTACACATACCATATGCATTGACAATACACATTAGTTACACTAACATTACCTTTATGAGTTCTTTTATTACTCTTAGTATAGCTACTAACTAAGTTTAAGTTTAAACAACACATCTTTCATGAATATTATTTTTTTAGCTTTATTACAACTACCTAAATGATCATGCCATTGCACCACATGTACATTCACAACTTGATACAACATCCTAATACATGTCCAACATGTTATCATTAAGTTATACTAATACCCAAAGGGTTGCACTTGCATTCGTGCATCCCGACGCCCTCCGATTGGCTCCAAATACACAACAGTCCTAAAGATGGCCATTTTTACTACTGTTAAAGACCTCAAATTAAAAAACTTAAATAATGAAAGTTGTAGGTCTACTCGTCCTCTTTCCGAATCATCTTGAATTACCTAAATCGGAGTTCGTATGAAAAAGTTATGGCCGTTTTACTACAGGAGGTCAAAACTACCCAACTCGGCCACTTTTCCGGCGCCGGGGCGCGGAACAGTGGCGCTGGGGCGCGAGCATCGGCGCTGGGGCGCGAGCTACGGCCCATTTTGGCGCTGGGGCGCGAAAATTGGCGCCAGGGCGCGAAAATTGGCGCTGGGGCGTGAATTTTGACGCTGGGGCGCCGAAACTCAGAGAAACCAACCACGAAGAACAGAGCCAAAACTACTGTCTTAATTTCTTAACAACAATTCACCCCAACAACATGTATAAATAATATAACTTACACATAATTGCTATCAATCATCCATATATCCATCACCAATCATTAATTATCAATACCAAAAACTAATTCTTTGAAACACTGTGTTTTAAAGTAAAAATCCATTGATGAAATATAAATTACAGTGAACGAAAATTTCCACTGTTATCAACAAATTTTGATTCCTTTGAAATACAACTATACCAACATAACAAATTAACATGTATAGTTCAATTCCTCAGTTAGCATACAATTTATAGAATCACATACAAATACTAAATTAACACAACTTAAACCATAATTTTAGAAAATTAAATACTAGAATAACATATTTTAAAACCCAAAAACTCCATTTTTGATATTTTTCATAAAAATCAACACTGTGATTTTGTTATTCAACCAAAACAGAAATTTCAAAGCATCATAATTATGTTTTTACATCCTCTAACAATTCTAACAATCAATTTATCCATTTAACAACAATTAAAACCTTAATTTCTATTTTAAAATAGCCATATTCATACATATTGTCATATGAACACTCTGTAATATATTTTCTTCCACAAAACACATATATGCATGAACTAATTTCTCTATAATCATATATAAGTTCATAGAACAACCATATAATCAATAATCATGCCAAACCATATACATAACAACAATTTATCTTTTATAAAATTTTCACAGAGACTTTTTGGGAAGAAAAAAAAAACTTTTAGAGCTTACAAAAGAAAAGATGGCCTACCTTGGATTATGAAGAAGATGATACTCTACTCTTTGATTATCAAGCCTTTTCTCCAAAACCTGAAAAACAACTCTCAATTCTCTCAAAATCCTCTCAAACCTTTCTTTGTGTTCTTCTTCTTCTCTATTTTCCTTCTTCTGAACTCTTTTCTCTCTCTAACATACGTACTAAAATATAACGTATATAATTATAATTATAATAATTGTATATTATAAATATAAGATATATAACTGACATCAGTTAAAGGTTTTGAAAATCAAAAGCCATAAGGCTTGTTTGGTTAGTCTAAATAAAATAACTCATTAATCTTTATGCCTTGTTTGGTAAAACTCAATTAGATAAAGAGTTATTATGCCATAAGACATGTTTGGTAAAACCACATTAAACTCTTTTAATTTATTTTGGTAACTCCTATATAGCAAGGTTATTGGTCACACCTTTATTAAATTAATAAATCAATTAAACGTTAATCTATTAAATTACTTTAACACATAAACAATTATAATTCTTTTTACAATTATAATTTCATTTAATCAACTAACATTTCAAACTAAAATTTCTCATTTAAATATTATTATTTATTTAAAATCATTATAAGCTCTCTAGCTTATTAAATTAAACTCCATTATTATAAAATCTCATAATAATTAATTTATTTAGCTCCTTAATTATTTACTCAACAAATAATTAATTAAATCACATCAACTCAAATTGCCATATAATTCAATAAATATTTAATATTGCCAATAAATATTTAATATTTAATATTTAATTATTTATTCAACAAATAATTAAATAAACCACATCACTCAAATTGAACAATTATTTATTCAACAATAACATATCCAATAAATATTTATATAAATCAATAAATATTTATAACTTACAGTTAAAAAAATATGGAATGTTACAGTATCTCGTCACCGTCAAATTACAGTTTATCAGCACCAACAACACAGCTGAGTATGAAGGCTGTATCATGGGGCTAAAACTTGCCCGTTCAATGGGTATCAGACTGTTAACTGTCTTTAAGGATTCAGAGTTGGTAGTCAAACAGTCCACGAGAATCTATCAAACCAAAGAGCGACATTTGCTACCTTACCATCGACAAGTTTTACAGATGGCTTCAGAGTTCGAAGAGATCTCCTTTCTACACATTCCTCATAATAGGAATGACTTTGCAGATGCATTAGCAACTTTGGCTTCCTTGATACACATACCTGACAAGGAACACATGCCAAGCGTCACATTAGCCTTGCAAAAGGCACCAGCCTATGAGAACTATGTTGGAGAAGTATCGGATGAGCTACCTCCCATCCAACAACCTTGGTATCAGCATATCAAGGAATACTTAAGAGATGGATCTACACCTGCTGAGGCAAGCCTGACTGAGCAAAGGCAGATTCATCGACTTGCTATGAAATTCTACCTGAGCGGAGATGCTTTCTACAAGAGAGATGCAGGACTAGGTCTCCTCAAATGCCTGGATAAGGATCAAGCTCAGAGACTCGTGGATGAGGTCCATGGTGGAGTATGTGGCCCACATATGAGTGGCCCCCTCCTTGTTAAGAAGATCATCAGGACAGGACATTACTGGCTATCTCTCAAGGCTGACTGCAATGACCACGTCAAGAGATGTTATCAATGCCAAATTCATAGGAATGCTATCCACGCCCCTCCACGGGAGCTCCACAATATGAGTTCACCTTGGCCCTTCTCAGTGTGGGAAATGGACGTGATCGGACCCATCGAGCCCAAAGCCAGTAATGGACATCGCTTCATCTTCACCATGATCAACTACTTTACTAAGTGGGTAGAAGCAGCCTTTTTCCCCAGGGTTACCAAAGAAGTCATCACCGCTTTCCTCAGAAATAATGTCATTTGTCAATATGGACAACCCGAGGTAATTGTATCAGACAATGCTAAGAACCTCAACAACAAAATGATGGAGGAATTGTGCAGTAAATTCCACATCAAACACCTTAACTCCATCATCTACCATCCAAAGATGAATGGTGTTGTTGAAGCGGTTAACAAAAACATCAAGAAGATTATGCAAAAGATGTCCGCCAACCATAAAGGATGGCCTGACTTATTGCCTCTTACTCTGTTAGCCTACAAAACATCAATGCACACTTCAACTAGGGTAACCCCCTATGCATTAACCTATGGGATGGAAGCAGTACTCCCCATAGAAGTAGAAATGGAATCCCTCAGAGTATTGATGGATGCTCAGCTAGATGAAGATTAATGGATACAAGACAGGTATCACCAATTGTCTCTAATAGATGAAAGGCGAACTGCAGCTATCTTCCATGGTAAATTATATCAACAAAGGATCGCCAGATCCTATAATAGAAAAGTCCGGCTATGGCAGTTTAAACAAAATGACTTAGTTTTGAAGAAGATTCTCGACAACCAAGATCAGTCCAAGGGAAAATTTGCCCCTAACTGGGAAGGCCCATTTATTGTCAAGGAGGTAATAACAGGAGGTGCCCTCAGATTACAGGAAATAGACGGCGATGAATTTCCACAGCTTATCAACTCGGACACCGTAAGACGGTACTATGTCTGAAGTTACTATCAAGGAAACATCCTGGTATTGGATCATCAGATCACTAGTCATTATGGTTCTTCAACCCTTCATTACATACAACCCTTTCCACACTTTTCCCCTCAGGGAAACGTATTCTTCAGGCCAGCAGCCTGGCTTCACTGTGCTCTTACAACTTTGGTCATCCCACTAGGGATTGAACCTCTCGCGTTTACAGTTTGTTACCCTAAACATGGGATCAAACTTTTCACACATGCAGTTTATCCTCAACCTAGGATCAAACTTTTTCTTCCCCGCAGTCTATCCTGTACATGGGATTAAACTTTCTTCCCCACAGTTTGACCTATACATGGGATTAATCTTTCTTCCCCGCAGTTTACCCTGCACATGGGATCACGCTTTTCAACTCGCCCTAAGGGGCGAACTACGTCGACCTGATCTCCTTGATACACGGGAGTACGTAGGCAACCATATTCTATATGGCCTGGTCGCAATAAACAAAAAACAACAAAAACATTTCTACCCTTTTCTATAAAAAACAAAAATTACAAAAATAGTTTTACAACCCTCTTCCTCAATAAAGCTTCTACACCTTTCCTGCCATAAACAGTGTTGAACCTCTTACACCAGGTTCGAACTATGCAGACCTGATCTTCCCTTTAATAGGAGTACATAGGCAGCCATTTATGGTCCGGTCTAACCCCCTACCAAAACACAAATACTTGTCAATGGTACTGGGATCAAACTTCAATCCACCACATTTCATTGGCTTCAAACCAAAGGGATGGAATTACCCAACCTCTCCTCACAAATAGGAGATTCGACAACCATCTAAGCTGCGGTTGTGCCTCAAAGAGCAACACCAATCCATAAGAGATATAATTAACTAGGTTCATCCTAAATAGGGGTACTGGCGACCATCTTTGGTGCGGTCAATCTCAGAGAGGAAAGCCACACTTCTCTCCATATTTCCATACAAAAACCAGTCCCAAGACACAAAAGATAGTAGGGACACACACAGATCCATGATCCATTCTGAACTATCCAGAGACAACTCAAAGTCCATCCAGCAAGGAGGAATTCAGAATACATCAAGATCATAAACCCTGAAGAAACAGGCAAATATCAAGCAAATATCAGAGCATATCTAAAAGGGAAGTGATCAAAAATATATTTTCCTGCTATATATAATGCTGTTTGATATACACAATGTAAACTGTACATGACAAAATGGCTAAGCTAGACTGTGCAGGAAAGTATAAGTCCATCTACAAATCGGTGTACATGCGAGCTAACAAGTCCAACATGGCATCCCTCTCCGAAGAAGGAGGCAAAGTTGTGGTCTCCTGTACGAGGATATCCACATGACCCAACAGGTCTGCAGCCATCTGTGTGGTGACCATATGCTTATCAATGTAAGTACTCATCTTTGCAAGCATGCCAGTGATAAGGGACCTCACTGTAGTACTATCTATGACGGCTACATCCCGGGCAGATATGGCGTTATCCCGCTCAACTATCACTGCATCTCTGGCTGATCTGGCCCCATCCCGCTCCACAATAGCGGTATCTCTACGAGCTAATGTCTCGTCCCTCTCAAATAAGGCTGCGTCTCTCCCATCAATAACGGTAAACATCAGGGCTCTAGCCTGATCTCTCTCAAAGGTCATCAGATGAAGACTCTACTCAAAGTATTGTGCTGAATGCTGAATCACGAAAGTGCTAGTACTGGGAGAATCTAAAGGAGATACTGGCAACCCAGTAGATGGCTCCTCCTCGGTGTGAGAATCAATATCCTCCATGGGCTCTCCACCATCTGAATCAATACTCGACAATGTGGATAATTTCTCATTCGGTGCAGTCTCTGTCTCCATCCATATGGAATACTCTGCATAATAACCTGGATGACTAATAGAGAAAGCGGCTATCTCACGCTGATCCCAACATGCATACACACGGGATCTGTCATGTGACGCCCCCAAAATAGGTATACAACACCCATTCTGAGTCGCCAAACACATGGTACGTAAAGCAAACTACAACTTCAATAATACAAATGTCGTGTGAAATACGACAATATATACTGTGAGTTTAAATACAAATATTATCTTCTAGACAATATCCATACTCAAATAAGTCCTCGTTACAATTATTCAAACACTATTTTACAGAAATAGTGAGAACTGCTAAAACATCTTTTTAGAACCATTACTCCATACCCCGACTCGATCCTGCTATGTTCTCACCTCCTGAGAAGAAAAATAGAACAAAAAGGAAAAGGGTGAGCTCAATTAACCCAGTAAAGAATATTATGACTAAGATAATATACAATAAATTATCATTAGTCTTCAACAGGGAAAAATTTGATAAAATATAATAGAGAACAAATTTTAGATCAACAACTGCAGCGGAAACAACAAACCATTAGAAGAGTCAAGTAGAGAATGAGTTCTACTATCTTCTAAGATTTAAAAGTCCATCATCAATATTTTATCCCTGTAACAATAATTAATAACCATCTTTAATCAAATATTCATCTTTGCACTACAGGCCAAAGATATTCATTTGTATCATCATTTAGAACTGAGAATGATGAAAAATATCTTAAAGAAAATGAATCCAGTGAGACAGAAGGACAACTAGTAGGGATTCGTATAACAGTTTATCCAAGATCAATAATACTTCATAATAATCAATTGTGAAGCAGAATTCAAAAATAAAGATCAAAACATGGATAAAATCAAAGATAGTAATCATAATAGACATCTTGGACAAAAAGAAGAAAATTTTATTTTTCGGTGAATAGTGTCGTATTCGTGAATAGTGCCGTATACGTGAATAGTAACCCCGACACAAAAAGTTCCAAATTTGATAAAAAAAACTCATATCAATATTTCAGCATAATGATATTGAAGAAAATAATATCATTTAAGAAGAAAATAATATTCCTTACCTCAA
The DNA here is from genome assembly GCA_016801055.1 of Panax notoginseng. Taxonomy (NCBI): domain Eukaryota; kingdom Viridiplantae; phylum Streptophyta; class Magnoliopsida; order Apiales; family Araliaceae; genus Panax; species Panax notoginseng. The sequence continues at coordinate 179,891,634 of CM029014.1, forward strand.
AATAACGTACTTCTGACTGAATTTCGGATATAGTGCTGACAGAAACTTGCACCGTATAGCAACACTCAGAGTATACTCACAAAAATACACTCGATAATATAGAGAAAAAAAGAGAGGAAACTTGTTTCTGGTGTGATTTTCAATTCTAACTTAGCACTCTATTTATAGAAAAATGCTAGAACGCCATAAGAGACTAAATAATAAAATAATATTATTATTAATAACAATTCCTACGCATGCTTTGAATTTTTGGGCAGCCATGTTGGAAGAATTCAGCAGCCCATGTGTGTATTCCACCAACCAAAAGTGGGTTCCCCCATAAATTTAATAAAAATCATTTTATTTTTCCGAAACTTTAACAATTTATAGAAAATAGCCCGTTTATCAAAAAAAATCGAAACTCGCGTGTTTTCCATAGGAAATTTAATTATCTACAACTTTGTAGAAGAAAGTTTTTCCAAATTCCAATCAGAAAATATCCGAAATCCACAAACGGATGATTTTTAATACCTCCACACCGACAAAATACTGATAAAACACCTCAACATTATTTCTTTTATTTTTATCCACATAAAAATAAATATATCCATCATTTATATCCACATAAAATAAATATTTTCTTATCATATAAATCAATAATTAATTATTCACAAATAATATTTCTAGAATCACAATTATGACAACCAGGCCGTTCCCAAGAAAGAGGGGGCTTTCCAATAAAGATTTCTCCTTACTGGCGCGCAATTAGATAACAAAACCTCTCCTTAGACAGAACTTTCTAGACATTGCTAATAATGTTATCTAATAATACTATTCAAATAATATGAATTATTGACATGATAATGGAAACTACTGTGCAACAACAATTATTGAGACAACAATAATATAAAATATCAACGCAGCAATTATTGAATCAACAAAATAAAATATTGAACAGTAACTACTGTAACAATTATTGAGTAGTGCCTTCTTACGTAAGAATCAATAATTGGTGCAATACCGTGTGCTATTGTATTTTAACCACCGGGTATTCCAACAGTATTAACGGTAACAACTATGCCGTTGTTTATAAAAACTCAATTTTGTCGTTATCTTCATCCAACCGTTTTTTGTTATGGGGCCCACAAATAGCTGCGCCGTCGTACGAATATTCCCCGACAGAAAAAAATATTCTACGACCAAACGAATATTCCTAGACAACAAATGAATATTTTATAACCACTTGCATATTTTAAAAAATTTGCACATTTCACCCATAACCAAAGCATTATATCAAATTAACACCTTATTATTCACAATAATATTTAGAGAAAATTTAATTTTATTCATTAATAAGTTGGGGTCTTTCATGTCCTCTGCTAAAAGATAGCGAGAAGCTAAACGTTGGCCCAGCGTCCCCTCAAACGGATGAAAATCCTGAAACCGATCAAATTGCGACATCACGGCCAGTGGATGGTAAATAGTCATGCCCCTCAAACCAACCAGAGGGATGTAATCCATGCCCGGAGCATGAGTAATAAAGCTGTAAGGTGAGATGAGTCCTGAGCACGACAATACACTAAATGGGTCTACAATATCAGCTAAGAAAGCGGACCAAGACACAACATCTGTACACTCTGCAGGCTGAAAGGAGTATGACATGGCTATATCATGGGTGAAACAATACCCATGCCATCTAAAAGTGCCAATCGGTCTCAGATGTGACATAAACCACACGTATAGCATGACCAAACTGCCCGTAAATACTCCTGTCGGATAAGTGCAGCGGTATGTAGCTGACCTCAGAGTCTTTGCTATAATCATCGGTATGATGGTACGACCCTCCCTGAGAGCTCTCACTGCTATTATAACTCTTATGTCCAACTCATCCATATATAGTGGCATGTAGACATATGATAGTACTCATAATAGCAGTACATCAACTCTGGCCAGATGCCAATGAGCCTCCGATGTGGTGAAATCCTCGGAATGTCATCTATACCAATCCTCAGAGCCAAATCTGTCAAATCGAAAATGTTGGGATATAACGTGGCCAGATGTAAGCTCATCCTGAACCACCCTATGCCTCAATCTAGTGAGGGTCATGAATCGTTAACTCATGTCCCCCAAAGCCATATGCACGCAAGGTCTATCCATTGGCAGCATCATCAACCGTGCATACTCCTCTAGAGTGGGAGTCAACTCCTGGATCCCAAACCAGAAAACATGTCTCTCCGGTATCCAGTGCTCCAACATGCCCTCCATAAATCCTGCTGGAACCATAAACATCAAAATGGTCATGGTATGTTGTAACAGCTGATCTACAATCACTCTATCTGAGGGTGACATACTATCATACCAATATCTCAGACGGGATGCCACCAATAATGGCGGGGTGTGATCTATGCGACTGACTGTCGAAGAAGACATCTGTGTGGGCTGTATCATAATATCATCCATAGGCCAATGCAGAATATCTCTGGACATACATACATATGCATAACATGATTCATGTATAACAGATAATAGATGGCAATATGATATAGGGAATGGAAAAACTATACATACAATCCTAAATATATCATCATCTAATACACCATCTCTGTACAACTAAAAATACAGGGAAATGGGGCACAGACGCCCTACTACTAACAGAGGCCTATCAAAAGATATAGCGAGAATGGGGCACAACCACCAAATAGCTAACAGAGGCCTATCAAAAGATATAACAAAAATACACATCAGAAGAAGACAATGGTGTCAATATCTACATCATCAATCCTGTCCTCCTGATGTAACTCCTCCTGAGTCACTGGATCTCTATCAACAGGGATGTCAGGCCTATACAAAGGAGGATCTGTGTCGGCAAAGCCAAATGGGTTATCTGAGGGGCCAGCTTCTAAGCTGGAAGGATCAAACGAATCTGCCTCTGTCGGATCTCTGCCCAAATGTCGGATAAAGAAATGTGCTCGGTCTAGTCGCTAGGTCAAGCTGTCAATCTGTGTCATATGAGTCGGATCTCAAACACAGGCTAGCCAATCTATCATCATCACGGATCCTGGAACCATATCCCCCATGAACTAAGTGGCACGGGTCTGGGCTCCAATAGTACGAGGGATCCACATATGCTGGAATACATCCTGAGTGCAAGGACCCTCTGACAATGCAAAACCGTCAACACCCAACAATGGGATATCAATGATGGGTGATTGTGACACAGGCCAATAACACCTAGAAAGAGGCAAGATCGGTATGCGGATCTCTCCTATAGTGCTCCTAATAGCACGTTCTCCTAAATAGAGCTCCCATCCTCCATCTGTGAAGAGAGGAACCCTACGGGTGGAAATCACGTACTCGATACCAGTCGGGGTACCCATCCTCAAATCCAACACCAAAATGCACACCAGAAAATGGAATCCATGTGATGACATCCACTGTCAACAACTCCAACTGTAGGCGACAATGAGTGAAACCCATAACTACAAGGACCTTTACCGGTATGGAATGATGTCATCGACGTCCTCATGGATAGGTATCCAACCCTAGTACACTCACTGGACGTTGACATGGGAGCCTCTCATAGGCCCAAAACTGCCTACACAAAGGCCAACATCTGCTGTCAGTTAACACTCTTAACCTATACATGGTAAATGACAAGAGAAATACTTTCCAGCAGAAATGGATAAAATCCTAACCAAGCCTCGGTCAAGCCCTGCGAGCGCATATGCATGCCCCTAAGGAAATAGGCAAAGGTGTAGGAAACTCAATCATACTCTCCTATACGGTCCACATGTTGAGTGGCGCTAATCAAAGCGAATGACACCGTAGAAGAGTTATCTACTATGAAACAACCCCTAATGATCATCAGGAATAATCGCCGAAGAATGCGATCCCTGACTTTGACATCATCAGGTATGGGCTCACTCAATAGCCAACTCATAGCATCCACACTCAAAGGGCCTGCACGGATAGTCCTGCCCTTGAGCGCCTACGACGGAACTCCTAATAAGGATCTGACGGTAGTCGGGGTAATATCCGTCGTGCAAGGCACTGGTGCACCTCCAAACTCTATACATGTGATAAACTGCCAATCCATCGGCGTCATCATCACCTCACAGTCCAGTAAATGGAGAGACTGGGTCTAGTGAAACTAGCGCTCAGACAATGTCCTGAGGTAAACCCAGGGACAACGGCGGGAAAGGGTGGAAAAAAATGCTCCAAATTCCCAGTCATGCACAATCGCTCTATAGTCAGGGTGAAGTGTCTGGTACATGAAGTGAATGTTGAACCAGTTCCCTCGAGGCTGTGTAAAGCTGGGAACCTACAAGATGTAGATCGACATCAGAAGCCTTTACTCCTCATCAATAGGACAGAAGGGAGACTAAGATCTAATGTTATACCTCGTTGGCATGCAAATACATTGAGGGATGTCTGCTCAAATCACCCAGAAGCTCTAGGTTTGCCACCTGAATATTGGGGAGGTCCCTACGGGGAACATACGCAGCAGGAGCGGGGTCCGTAACCGGAACATCCTCCTCCTCGTCCTCGACGTCCAGTACATCAAACTGGACTGGACATATCACCGCCTCTACCAACCGACGAGGTTGTCTAATAGAACGGGATAGAGGCACTTCAGAAGCCCTCCTTCGTACACCATAAGTGGTTCTGTGGGGACTACTCGACTGATCCGGATCCATAATATCTGGACAACAAGTCTCAAAATGTAAGACCCCAACTTATTAATGAATAAAATCAAATTTTCTCTAAATATTATTGTGAATAATAAGGGGCTAATTTGATATAATACTTTGGTTATGGGTGAAATGTGCAAATTTTACAAAATAAGCAAGTGGTTATAAAATATTCATTTTGTCGGGGAATATTCGTTTGGTCGTGGAATATTCTTGCTGTCGGGGAATATTCGTACGACGGCGCAGCCTTGTGTGGGCCCCATAACGGAAAGCGATTGGATGAAGAAAATGACAACTATAATTTATTTATAAATAACGGCGTAGTTGTTACCGTTAATACTGTTGGAATACCCGGTGGTTAAAATACAGTAGCACATGGTATTGCACCAATTATTGATTCTTACGTAAGAAGGGACTACTCAATAATTGTTACAGTAGTTATTGTTCAATATTTTATTTTATTGATTCAATAATTGTTGCATTGATATTTTATATTATTGTTGTTTCAATAATTGTTGCTACACAGTATTTTCCATTATCAGATCAATAATTCATATTATTTGAATAATATTATTATATAACATTATTGGCAATGTCTAGAAAGTTCTGTCTAAGGAGAGGTTTGGTCATCTAATTGCGCGCCAGTAAGGAGAAATCCTTATTGGAAAGCCCCCTCTTTCCTGGGAACGGCCTGGTTGTCATAAATGTGATTCTGTAATATTATTTGTAAATAATTAATTATTGATTCATATGATAAGGAAATATTTATATTATGTGGATATAAATGAGGGATATATTTTTGTGGTTAAAAATGAAGGAGTTAATGTTGAGGTTTTTATCAGTATTTTTGTTGGAATGGAGGTATTAAAAATCAGGATTTTTGAGATATTTTGCGGGGGTTATAATTTTTAATCCGACCGTTGGATCGTGGTAATTTTTGGATATGTTATACATATATAAGTTGAGTATATGTCCATAAATTTTGAACCGTTAAAAATGAACGAATGATTTGTTATGAATTTTAAGAGGTGGCTGATTCGGAAATCAGGTTATAAATCATTTTTGGTGGAAAATTCTAGAATTGGTGGGCCCCACTTGTGGTTGGTGAAGAAATGTGCTGAATTATATTTCAAATGTGGTAGGTAGGAATAGTAGCAGGTAAAGCCATCAGGTTGCAGGTCAAACCTACTAAAATTTTCCTATAAATAGAGGGCTAAGTTAGAATTGAAAATCACACCAGAAACAAGTTTTCTCTCTTTCTCTCTCTAGATTATTGAGTGTATTTTGTGAGTATTTAGATACTTTGAGAGTTTCTATTCATCAGAGCAAGTTTCTTTCAGCCTTATACCGGTATTCCGACCAGAAGTACTGATATTTTGAGGTAAGGGATATTATTTTCTTCTTAAATGATATTATTTTCTTCAATATCATTATGCTGAAATATTGATATGAGTTTTTATCAAATTTGGAACTTTTTGTGTCGGGGGTTACTATTCACGTATACGGCACTATTCACGTATACGGCACTATTCACGAATACGGCACTATTCACCGAAAAATAAAATTTTCCCTTTTTGTCCAAGATGTCTATTATGGTTACTATCTTTGATTGTATCCATGTTTTGATCTTTATTTTTGAATTCTGCTTCACAATTGATTATTATGAAGTATTATTGATCTTGGATAAACTGTTATACGAATCCCTAATATTTGTCCTTCCGTCTCACTGGATTCGTTCTCTTTAAGATATTTTTCATCATCCTCAGTCCTAAATGATGATATTACTGAATATCTTTGGCCTGTAGTGCAAAGATGTATGATTACTTGATGAATATCTTTGGCCTGTAGTGCAAAGATGAACAGGTGTTGAGATGAACATGACCGACTGATGATACAAATGAATATCTTTGGCCTGTAGTGCAAAGATGAATATTTGGTTAAAGATGATTATTAATTGATGTTACAGGGATAAAATATTGATGATGGACTTTTAAATCTTAGAAGATAGTAGAATTCTTTCTCTACTTGACTCTTCTAATGGTTTGCTGTTTCCGCTGCAGTTGTTGATCTAAAACTTGTTGTCGATTATATTTTATCAGATTTTTCCCTGTTGAAGACTAACGATAATTTGTTGTATATTATCTTAGTCATAATATTCTTTACTGGGCTAGTTGAGCTCACCCTTTTTCTTTTTGTTCCATTTTTCTTCTCAGGAGGTGAGAACATAGCAGGATCTAGTCGGGGTATGGAGTGATGGTTCTAGAAAGATGTATTAGCAGTCCTCACTATTTCTGTAAAATAGTGTTTGAATAATTGTAATGAGGATTTATTTGAGTGTGGATATTGTCTAGAAGACAATATTTGTATTTAAACTCACAGTATGTGTTGTCGTATTTTGCACGACAATTGTATTATTGAAGTTGTAGTTTGCTTTCTGTACCATGTATTTGGCGACTCAGAATGGGTGTTGTATACCTATTCTGGGGGCGCCACAGTTGGTATCAGAGCTTAGGGATATGATCCCTGGCTGAGATGTGAGACAAGAACTAGGAGGGGAGAGACGGGAAATTCCTTCGCTAGTATGACCTGACTAAGTTTATTTGGTGTCTATTTGGTCGGTCAGAGTATAGGGATAATATATGACATGACTATTAACCCTTGTTTTATGGCAGTATTTAAGAATGGCAGCTGAGAACGTTAATAATGGAGTAAATCAGACCGTGGAGACACCTTTGATCACTACCCAGGGGAACGTGCAGCAGGAAGGCAATATTCCTCCTGTAAACAACGTTACCGAGCAAACGATGAATGATGGAATGTTTAGGAGCTTTTTGCAGTTCATGCAAAATCAGACGAGGGAGACTCGTGTGCAGAATACGGGTGGAAATGATAACAACGCACGGTTTGTCACAGCTAAGCAGTTCAAAGAATTGGGACCACCAGAATTTAAGGGAAAGCCGGATCCGATCATGGCGGAAACGTGGGTCAAGCAAATTACCAAGATATTTGATGTCTTGGGATGCACGGAGGAACAGAAGGTTCCATTCGCCACATTTATGTTCCGCGGTGAGGCAGACTACTGGTGGGAGTCTGTGAAGCGTACCCAGCCTGACGCACTCAACATGTCCTGGGAAACATTTCAAAAACTGTTCAATGACAAGTACTTTCCTGAAAGTATTCGTCATATGAAGGAGGTTGAGTTTATTAGACTGGAACAAAACAACATGACGGTGTCCCAGTACGAGGCGAAGTTTGCAGAGTTATCCAGGTTTGCACCTCATTTGGTCGAAAATGAGGAACGAATGACAAGGATGTTTCTGAGAGGTCTAAAACCCGAGATTCGGCAATATCTTATCTCTCATAAATTTTCTTTATATTCAGATGTTGTAAACAGGGCTCAATTATTAGAGCGAGATAATGAGTATGTGCAACCGAGGGACCACAACCAGGGTCATACCGGTGGCGGCAGTCATCGAAGCAATGAAAACCAGCAGGGAGGAAAACATTCGGACAAAAGCGGTAACCACTCTGGTGGTAATCGTGGTCGTGATAATAGAAGGAGCGAGTCGGGAGGAGATTTCAAGAAGAGAAGGTACAACAATGATAACGTGAAGACGTCAGCACAAACATCAACTGTTTCTAGGGGAGGAGAACGACCACCGGTCGTATGTTACAAATGTGGGAAAGAGGGACATATCAGCCCAAACTGCCCACAACAATCCAAGGTATGTTATAACTGTGGAAAGGAAGGTCATATAGCTCGAGAGTGTTCTGTAGCAAAACCAAGTTCAGCGGGGATGGTGACTCCAAAAGTTATCCCGGATAAGTCGAAATCAGCGGTTCCTGGAAGGGCGTTTGTCGTTACTGGCCAAAACGCGAGAAACCCAAACGAGGTGATCACGGGTAAGCTAATCTTGAATTCTTGCGAAGTTTATACTTTACTAGATACCGGTTCTACCCATTCTTTTATCTCTCCTGCTTGTGCTCAACGTTTAAACTTGACTCCGGAGAAATTGGACTTTAACTTATCTGTTGAAACTCCGTTGGGTGAAACCTTCGTTACATCTACAGTTTATAAATCTTGCATGATCCAAGTTGGCACTATCACATTACCTGTTGATCTTATCTCTTTAAAGATACTTGCTTTTGATGTGATTTTAGGAATTGATTGGTTAACCACTCATCATGCTAAAATTGATTGTTTTCGTAAGGTTGTTAGTTTTCATATTCCTAACCAACCTGTCATACGAATTCAAACTACTAAACCACTAAAATCAGTCACTGTCATATCAAGCCACAAAGCTATTCGTTTATTGAAAAACGGATGTCAAGCTTTCTTAGCCCATGTTATGGATTTGAACAAAGACAAGTCAGATTTGAATAATATTTCTATTGTTAGAGAATTTCCCGATGTATTTCCTGAAGAACTTCCCGGTCTACCCCCGGAACGAGAAATTGAATTCTTTATTGACCTTGAACCCGGTACAAAGCCCATTTCTAAAACCCCATATCGAATGGCTCCTATTGAACTTCAGGAGTTAAAAGTCCAACTACAGGAGTTGTTGGACATCGGTTTTATTCGTCCTAGTACGTCTCCTTGGGGTGCTCCTGTTTTATTCGTAAAGAAGAAAGATGGGAGTATGCGACTTTGTATTGACTATCGAGAATTGAACCATGTCACCATCAAGAATAGGTATCCGCTACCTCGCATTGATGACCTGTTTGACCAGTTGCAAGGAGCACAATTCTTTTCAAAGATCGATCTTCGTTCTGGATATCATCAGCTGAAGATTAAAACTGAGGATATTCCAAAGACTGCCTTCAGAACTCGGTACGGGCATTATGAATTCTTAGTAATGTCTTTTGGATTGACTAATGCTCCTGCTGCCTTCATGGATATGATGAACCGTGTATTCAAAGAATATTTAGATCAGTTCGTTGTTGTCTTTATTGATGACATCCTCATCTATTCCAAAAGCCGTGAAGATCATGAGCGCCATTTGAAGCTGGTACTGCAAAGGCTTCGTGAAAACAAGCTATATGCCAAACTGAAAAAATGCGAGTTCTGGCTTGAGGAAGTAGCATTCCTTGGGCACGTGGTGTCAAAACATGGAGTATCTGTCGACCCGGCGAAGATTGAAGCCATACAAAGTTGGGAGCAACCGAAGTCGGTAACCGAAGTACGTAGCTTTCTGGGCTTAGCTGGTTATTATCGGAGATTTGTGGAAGGATTTTCTCGAATCGCTACTCCGTTAACTCAGCTGACTCGGAAAGATACAAAATTCGTATGGAGTGAGGAATGCGAGAAGAGTTTCCAAGAACTCAAGAGGAGACTCATTTCGGCACCTGTTTTGACAATACCATCTGGTTCGGATGGATTTGTTATCTACAGCGATGCTTCAGGCAAAGGGTTAGGATGTGTTCTCATGCAACATGGGAAAGTCATAGCCTATGCCTCACGACAACTCAAAGAATATGAGAGGAATTATCCTACTCATGATTTGGAGTTGGCAGCAGTCGTTTTTGCGTTGAAGATCTGGAGACACTACCTGTATGGGGAGAAAGTGGAGATCTATACAGATCATAAAAGCCTCAAATATTTCTTCACCCAAAAGGAACTCAACATGCGGCAACGACGTTGGCTTGAGCTGTTGAAAGATTACGATCATACCATCCAATACCATCCTGGAAAAGCAAACGTAGTAGCTGACGCATTGAGTAGAAGATCATATGCGGGTACGAGTGCAATGTTTTTAACACAAAGGCCCATTTTGTATGACTTGCAAAGGATGGAGATAGAGATGAAGGCTCCAAGTACCCACATGATGATATCAAATATACGAGTAGAACCGACTTTAATCGATAAAGTTAAAGCTGCTCAAGCTACGGATATAGAGCTGATGCGTATGAAGAAGAAAGTGCAAGAAGGTGCTATTCCAGAAGCAAGAATCGATGAAGAAGGAATACTTCGAGTCAACTCCAGACTTTGTGTTCCTAACGATTTTGACTTGAAGCATAGAATAATGATGGAGGCACACAACACACCGTTTGCAATCCATCCTGGGAGTACCAAAATGTATCACGATCTTCGACATACATTTTGGTGGAGCAATATGAAAAGAGAGATCGCGGAGTTTATCTCGAGATGTTTAACTTGTCAACGTGTAAAAGCGGAGCATCAAGTACCAAAGGGTCCATTGCAACCACTTGAGATTCCGAAATGGAAGTGGGAACACATTACTATGGATTTTGTTACAGGTCTTCCCAAGGTTTCTCAAGGCATAGATGCGATTTGGGTTATTGTTGATAGATTAACCAAGTCCGCTCATTTCTTGCCGATACGTGAGACTTATTCCCTTGAACGTCTTGCTAGTATGTACGTGAACGAGATTGTGAGATTGCATGGCATGCCAGTATCCATAGTTTCGGATCGTGACCCAAGATTCACTTCACGATTTTGGGTTAGCTTGCAGAAAGCTATGGGCACGGATTTACGATTCAGTTCAGCATACCATCCTCAAACGGACGGACAATCAGAGAGGACTATTCAAACTCTTGAAGATCTATTAAGACTTTGTGTCTTAGATCTCAAAGGGAGTTGGGATAAGTACCTACCATTGGTGGAATTCTCCTACAACAACAGTTATCAGGCGAGCATAGGTATGGCTCCATTTGAGGCGTTGTATGGAAGAAAATGTCGTTCTCCAGTATGCTGGGACGAGGTGGGTGAAGCAACATTGTTGGGACCAGAATTGGTACGCATTACTACAGAGAAGATCCAAACGATTCGACAACGTATACAAACGGCACAGGATCGACAAAAGAGTTATGCGGATCTTCATCGGAAGGACGTGGAATTTAATATTGGGGATCATGTATTGTTACGTGTTGCACCATGGAAGGGAGTTACAAGATTTGGGAAGAGAGGAAAGCTCAATCCAAGATTTGTTGGTCCATTTGAGATTCTTGAGCGAATAGGAAATGTGGCATATAGACTCGCATTACCTCCAAGCATGTCTCGTGTTCATAATGTTTTTCACATATCTATGCTTCGTAAATATGTTAAAGACCCGAACCACATTATTGAGTTAGAACCAGACGAGATAGCTGAAGATTTAACGTACGAGGAGGTACCTGTTAAGATCTTGGATAGGAAAGAGCATGTCCTACGCACGAAGGTTATACCACAAGTTAAGGTTTTGTGGAGAAACCATGCTATTGAAGAAATGACCTGGGAGTTGGAATCAGAAATGAAAGCGAGGTATCCTCACCTTTTTGAAACATCAGGTACGTACGTCAATTTCGAGGACGAAATTTTATAAGGAGGGGAGGTTGTAAGACCCCAACTTATTAATGAATAAAATCAAATTTTCTCTAAATATTATTGTGAATAATAAGGGGTTAATTTGATATAATACTTTGGTTATGGGTGAAATGTGCAAATTTTACAAAATAAGCAAGTGGTTATAAAATATTCATTTTGTCGGGGAATATTCGTTTGGTCGTGGAATATTCTTGCTGTCGGGGAATATTCGTACGACGGCGCAGCCTTGTGTGGGCCCCATAACGGAAAGCGATTGGATGAAGAAAATGACAAGTATAATTTATTTATAAATAACGGCGTAGTTGTTACCGTTAATACTGTTGGAATACCCGGTGGTTAAAATACAGTAGCACACGGTATTGCACCAATTATTGATTCTTACGTAAGAAGGCACTACTCAATAATTGTTACAGTAGTTATTGTTCAATATTTTATTTTATTGATTCAATAATTGTTGCATTGATATTTTATATTATTGTTGTTTCAATAATTGTTGCTGCACAGTATTTTCCATTATCAGATCAATAATTCATATTATTTGAATAATATTATTAGATAACATTATTGGCAATGTCTAGAAAGTTCTGTCTAAGGAGAGGTTTGGTCATCTAATTGCGCGCCAGTAAGGAGAAATCCTTATTGGAAAGCCCCCTCTTTCCTGGGAACGGCCTGGTTGTCATAAATGTGATTCTGTAATATTATTTGTAAATAATTAATTATTGATTCATATGATAAGGAAATATTTATTTTATGTGGATATAAATGAGGGATATATTTTTGTGGTTAAAAATGAAGGAGTTAATGTTGAGGTTTTTATCAGTATTTTTGTCGGAATGGAGGTATTAAAAATCAGGATTTTTGAGATATTTTGCGGGGGTTATAATTTTTAATCCGACCGTTGGATCGTGGTAATTTTTGGATATGTTATACATATATAAGTTGAGTATATGTCCACAAATTTTGAACCGTTAAAAATGAACGAATGATTTATTATGAATTTTAAGAGGTGGCTGATTCGGAAATCAGGTTATAAATCATTTTTGGTGGAAAATTCTAGAATTGGTGGGCCCCACTTGTGGTTGGTGAAGAAATGTGCTGAATTATATTTCAAATGTGGTAGGTGGGAATAGTAGCAGGTAAAGCCATCAGGTTACAGGTCAAACCTACTAAAATTTTCCTATAAATAGAGGGCTAAGTTAGAATTAAAAATCACACCAGAAACAAGTTTTCTCTCTTTCTCTCTCTAGATTATTGAGTGTATTTTGTGAGTATTTAGATACTTTGAGAGTTTCTATTCATCAGAGCAAGTTTCTTTCAGCCTTATACCGGTATTCCGACCAGAAGTACTGATATTTTGAGGTAAGGGATATTATTTTCTTCTTAAATGATATTATTTTCTTCAATATCATTATGCTGAAATATTGATATGAGTTTTTATCAAATTTGGAACTTTTTGTGTCGGGGTTACTATTCACGTATACGGCACTATTCACGTATACGGCACTATTCACGAATACGGCACTATTCACCGAAAAATAAAATTTTCCTTTTTGTCCAAGATGTCTATTATGGTTACTATCTTTGATTGTATCCATGTTTTGATCTTTATTTTTGAATTCTGCTTCACAATTGATTATTATGAAGTATTATTGATCTTGGATAAACTGTTATACGAATCCCTAATATTTGTCCTTCTGTCTCACTGGATTCGTTCTCTTTAAGATATTTTTCATCATCCTCAGTCCTAAATGATGATATTACTGAATATCTTTGGCCTGTAGTGCAAAGATGTATGATTACTTGATGAATATCTTTGGCCTGTAGTGCAAAGATGAACAGGTGTTGAGATGAACATGACCGACTGATGATACAAATGAATATCTTTGGCCTGTAGTGCAAAGATGAATATTTGGTTAAAGATGATTATTAATTGATGTTACAGGGATAAAATATTGATGATGGACTTTTAAATCTTAGAAGATAGTAGAATTCTTTCTCTACTTGACTCTTCTAATGGTTTGCTGTTTCCGCTGCAGTTGTTGATCTAAAACTTGTTGTCGATTATATTTTATCAGATTTTTCCCTGTTGAAGACTAACGATAATTTGTTGTATATTATCTTAGTCATAATATTCTTTACTGGGCTAGTTGAGCTCACCCTTTTTCTTTTTGTTCCATTTTTCTTCTCAGGAGGTGAGAACATAGCAGGATCTAGTCGGGGTATGGAGTGATGGTTCTAGAAAGATGTATTAGCAGTCCTCACTATTTCTGTAAAATAGTGTTTGAATAATTGTAATGAGGATTTATTTGAGTGTGGATATTGTCTAGAAGACAATATTTGTATTTAAACTCACAGTATGTGTTGTCGTATTTTGCACGACAATTGTATTATTGAAGTTGTAGTTTGCTTTCTGTACCATGTATTTGGCGACTCAGAATGGGTGTTGTATACCTATTCTGGGGGCGCCACACAAAATCACCTCAGAAAGAGTGTGATATTTTCTAACCTGGAACTTTTCAAAATGCATCATTTTAACATACATCTACAGTAGAGTTAAAAATGCATGACAGCTCAATGCCTACATTTTGAAATTTTTTTGCCATAGTTTCCTCTATATATAGGACTATCCACATGCACATAGGCATGACTAGGTGGCCATTTAGTAGCACACCTGCACATAGTTACATAAATCCTGTTTACATCAAAAATCAAAGTCATCAATCCATAATGGTAAACTAATTGCCAGGATTACTTTGCTTTTTCACCTGTGCTCATTTGTCCTCAGTTAGGATAAGAAATAGTAGAAAAGAGTGTTAATTTGTCTGTCTCAAAAGTCAAATTTTTTCACATCATTATGTTTAGCATGGTTTAATACTAACATTTACTATGTTTAATATTTTTTATCAAGTCATTTGTGCAAACATAATCACTACTATGTGTTTAGATGCATTTTATATGATAAGTCATGTTTCAAAGGATAAAAACAGGAAAAAAGTACATGCATACGTTACCAGGACAGTGTAGAATACTTGTACGGTGACAGAATTTGTAGAAAGACGTCCGAACTCAGTAGATCTAAAGAAGAGCTCTCAGATTTCCTTCGCGGCGTAACTTGAAAGTGACTTATGAAAGCAACCTGCAGGATTTTAACATCCACGGTTGGCCGCAGGTCCATCTGCAGCTGCATCAGGTGTACCTGTGGCACCCCTACGTGGGCCCCAGCCCTCTAGCTCGATCCAGTTCGAGTTGTAAAGGAGTTCTCACAAGCTGAAAAGGCCAAATTAAGGATAAAAATGCTACGCGATTGAGCAGAATAGCCTGAAATCTTGGTTTTTCTGGCCCCGACTGTGGCTTTCATATCATTCATTGGTATTCGCCCGAACACAGGGTATACTATATTGATAATCCCCATTGCTATAGATCACATTCGGCAATACCGCACAGAGGTCCAATGCCATAAATTCAGGGTCGTTGCCCTAATCTCCATCAAACAGTTCCCCGGCGAGGGTTACAACACATGTTTTGCTGATACACATATCAATAAGGATCAAACAGTTCCCCAACGAGGGTTACAACGCATGGTCATCTATCCATAAACAGAGTCCCCGGCGGGGGTTACAACACAATCTCAAAAGGAGATCCCCGACAGAGGTCACAACGCATGGTCATCTGTCCATAAACAGAGTCCCCGACGGGGGTTACAACGTAATGTTCCACTGATATGCACCTCAGCGATGATCCAACACATATTTTCTATTGATACACATGTCAACGAAGGTCAAGTAACCTTGACATCAGTTCAGCCGTTGGCAAGTAAACCCAACGCCGCATCAGAAGTCATCCGATGATTGTATCAGTGGATATACACATCAACAAAGTCCAAGCAGCCTTGGCATTTATCCCCAGCAAGGAATTCATTCGTTGATATACACGTCAACAGAGGATCAAATGAATCCCCGGCGGGGGTTACAACGCGTGGTCAATCGTTAGACCACATGTCAACGAAGGTCGGGCAGCCCTGACAACACATACTATTGGCAGTAAATCCAGCAAAACATTGATATTTCATGGCGATACAAACCAGGGAAGATCAACATCATCGGGGAAGGTCGATGATGGAACATGTTATACACATCCTCAAATAGACGGAGTTTTATCCCCACAGACCTCTTGTACACGAGAGGCACATCTTTTGAGTAAAGTCTGCATCCAGGATTAAGGACTTTGGTGATAGCCCCAACGTCAGCATCCTAATAGGTTTAGATCACACATCCAAACTCGCCGTCATTACCATCACAGGGAGCCGTCAATCATCCACAGCATATTGGAAAGCAATTCATATACATCATACATTTGCATTATATTGCTCCATATTGCATCATATTTATCTTGTTGCATTTCAAGTGTTTAGGATTCTTTATCCTATCCATGCCATTGCATTGCATGAATATGATAAAGAGGGGCATCTGTAGACACTCAAAATTTTCTGCACACCTGTTACTAACATTGCAGGAAGGCAAATTCATCTTTCAGACATAACCCTGGAAGACAGCTCACTTCCAGTCTGGATACTACTTGAAGCTCAGTTTTAACTCTGGAACACACACCGAGAGTAACAATTCTAACCTCGACGATAACCCCGAGGCGTGCAGATCCAATATCAGAACACACACCGGAGAAGACCGATTCATCCCGGAGATAACCCCGAGATGTTCTGTCTCAATCCCAACACTGGGAATAGCAGATTCCAACCTTGGAGATAACCCCAATGAAGGCAGTTGCAGTTCCGGAGATAACCCCGAAAATGCTTGTTTCAAATGCAATCAGTTTCAACCTCGACGCTTACACCAAGGCACTCAGTAGAAGACCTGGTGATAAAACCAGGAGGACATGTACACCTCAGAGATGACACTGAGGACCTTCAACACTGGCAGCAGTCCAATCTCAGTAATAACCCTGAGCAACGTCTACTTTATCAGCCCAAACCGAAGATAACCTCGGTGAGGGGCAAATTCGTCATCTTGCCACCTTGATGCCACATCACACCGTCTCAACATTTCAAACATATATTTCTACACAACAATGTCCCACAAGAACCAAGGAAAACCAATCCCGAGTGACTATTATGCAAGATAACGGATATAATTTGAAGCTGAAGACCAGAGGGCATCGTCCCATCTTCATGACTTCGTACAACCTCTAATCCCATGTTATTGCATAACTCTCGACAATGGTGGTCTGAAATAGGTCCTATATACCTCAGTCGGATGCCCGGATTGCAATTCTGAAAGTTTGAGCGGACATGACGTTGCATGTGTGCACGTACTTCGAGACTATGGGACCCGCGAAGCCCGGGGCACCCCGGGCAGCATCAGGTACACCTGCGGCTCCACCCTCTATAAATAGAGGGCTTGAGGTGGCCATTTTGAGAAAAAAAAGGCGAGGAAGCCCTATCCAATTTGCTCTGTACACACCCAAACTGAGTGCTTTCTCATTTTAAACACTTGTAAGCTCATATATAGCTACTTTTTACCGGCAAAAGCCAAATATTCATCCATTTCAAGTTATTGAAGTCTTCTTTGACAGCCCACTGTAAGCCTTATTACACATTTTCAAGTCTTTCTCTTCATCTTTGCACACATTATTATTCACGTTGAGAGTCGTGTTACGTGTGTAGGCCCGAACTTCGGTCTGTGGTTTCATTTCAGTTTGTATATATATACTTATATATATATATTTATATATATTTATATATATATATATATATATATATATATACTTATATATATGAACTATGTGTCGAACTTTGTTCGATGAACCTAGACTTATGTCTGGTGCATTTAATTGCTTTCGTATATATATATACTTATATATATGAACTGTGTGTCGAACTCTGTTCGATGAGCCTAGACTTATGTCTGGTGCATTTAAATGCTTTCGTATATGTATACTTATATATATGAACTGTGTGTCGAACTATGTTTGATGAGCCTAGATTTTACATCCTGTGTGTTTACTTCTTTAATATATATATATATATATATATATATATATATATATATATATATATAAACGATAAATACACCGGATATAAAATCCAAGCTCATCGGGCAAAGTCCAACATATATATATATATTTATATTTCGTCCCACCTGGAGTTTACTTTGTGGTGGTTGACCGTTTTTACTACTTTCTGTACCTTTCGTCCCGCCTGGAGTTTCTTCTGTCGTTGTTGATCGCTTTTATAACTTTATTTACATTTCTGATCTCCCATGGAGGTGCTTCGTGGTTGGTGATCATGTCTGTATATATATATTTACAGCTTTTATATATATACATGCTTACTGCTTTTTATCAATTACGGCATTATATGAGCCTAGGAATCATGTGATCACAGATTCATTCTTGTGACGCCCCCAAAATAGGTATACAACACCCATTCTGAGTCGGCAAAATACATGGTACAGAAACAACTACATCTTTATTATTACAACACAAGAACTGTGAGTTTAAATACAAATATTATCATTTAGACAATATCCACACTCAAATAAGTCCTCATTACAATTATTGATACATTATTTCACAAAAATGGTGAGGACTACTAAAGTAACTTCTAGAACCATCATTCCATACCCCGACTAGTACTCGCTACATTCTCGCCTCCTGAGAAAAATGGAACAAAAAGGAAAAGGGTGAGCTCAACTAGCCCAGTAAAGAACATTATGACTAAGATAATACAGAACAAATTATCGTTAGTCTTCAACAGGGAAAAATCTAATAGAATACAATAGACAACAAGTTTTAAATCAATAACTGCAGCGGAAACAGCAAACCATTAGAAGAGTCAAGTAGAGAATGAGTTCTACTATCTTCTAAGATTTAAAAGTCCATCATCAATATTTTATCCCTGTAACAACAATCAATAACCATCTTTAATCAAATATTCATCTTTGCACTACAGGCCAAAGATATTCATTTGTATCACCAGTCGGTCATGTTCATCTCAACACCTGTTCATCTTTGCACTACGGGCCAAAGATATTCATCAGTTAATCATTCATCTTTGCACTACGGGCCAAAGATATTCAGTAATATCATCATTTAGGACTGAGGATGATGAAAAATATCTTAAGAAAACGAATCCAGTGAAACAAAATAACAATTATTAAGGATTCGTATTTCGATTTATCCATGTCCAAAAAAATACCTTATAATTATTCATAGTGAAGTAGAATTCAAGAATGATCAAAACATGGATACAATCAAAGCTAGTACCCAGAATAGATATTTTGGACGAAAAGAAGAAAATTTTATTTTTCGGTGAATAGTAACTCGTGAATAGTAACTCATGAATAGTAACCCCGACGTGAAAAGTTCCAAATTTGATAAAAATTTCTAACCAATATTTTGGCATAATGATATTGAAGATATAATATCATTTTTGAATAAAATAACATCCCTTACCTCGTAAAGACAGTACTTCTGGTCGGAATACCGGTATAAGGCTGAAAGACACTTGCTCTGATGAATAAAAACTCTCAAAGTATCTAAATACTCACAAAATACACTCAATAATCTAGAGAGAGAAAGAAAGAAAACTTGTTTCTGGTGTGATTTTCAATTCTAACTTAACCCTCTATTTATAGGAAAATGTTAGCACGCCGAAGCAGACTTAACCTGCAACCTGATGGCTTTACCTGCTACTATTTCCACCCACCACATTTGAATAAAAATCTCAGCACATTTCTTCACCAACCAAGAGTGGGGCCCACCAATTCTAGAATTTTCTACCAAAATGATTAACTCCGAAAATTCAATAATTTCTGAACCAGTCATCTCGTAAAATTCATAATAAATCATACGTTCATTTTTAACGGTTCAAAATTTGTGGACATATACTCAACTTATATATGTATAACATATCCAAAAATTACCACGATCCAACGGTCGGATTAAAAATTATAACCCCCGCAAAATATCTCAAAAACCCTGATTTTTAATACCTCCATTCCGACAAAAATACTGATAAAAACCTCAACATTAACTCCTTCATTTTTAACCACAAAAATATATCCCTCATTTATATCCACAAAAATAAATATTTCCTTATCATATGAATCAATAATTAATTATTCACAAATAATATTACAGAATCACATTTATGACAACCAGGCCGTTCCCAGGAAAGAGGGGGCTTTCCAATAAGGATTTCTCCTTACTGGCGCGCAATTAGATGACCAAACCTCTCCTTAGACAGAACTTTCTAGACATTGCCAATAATGTTATCTAATAATATTATTCAAATAATATGAATTATTGATCTGATAATGGGAAATACTGTGTAGTAACAATTATTGAAACAACAGTAATATAAAATATCAACGCAGCAATTATTGAATCAATAAAATAAAATACTGAACAGTAATTACTGTAACCATTATTGAGTAGTGCCTTCTTACGTAAGAATCAATAATTGGTGCAATACAGTGTGCTACTGTGTAACAACGCGTATTACTGTGTTTTAACCACCGGGTATTCCAACAGTATTAACGGTAACAACTACGCCGTTATTAATAAAAACATATACTTGTCGTTTTCTTCATCCAATCGCTTTCCGTTATGGGGCCCACAAAAGACTGCGCCGTCGTACGAATATTCCCCGACAGGAAGAATATTCCACGACCAAACGAATATTCCCCGACAACAATGAATATTTTATAACCACCTGCTTATTTGAAATATTTGCGCATTTTACCCATAACTAACCTCATTAATCAATTTAACACTTACTATTTCAAAATAATAAATAGAGGAAATTTAAATTTCATTTATTAATAATTTGGGGTCTTACAACCTCCCCTCCTTATGAAATTTCGTTCTCGAAATTGACGTACGTACCTAGTGTTTCGAAAAGATGAGGATACCTCGCTTTCATTTCCGTTTCCAACTCCCAGGTCATTTCCTCAATAGCATGGTTTCTCCACAAAACTTTAACTTGTGGTATGACCTTCGTGCGTAGGACATGCTCTTTTCTATCCAAGATCTTGACAGGTACCTCTTCGTACGTTAAGTCTTCAGCTATCTCGTCCGGTTCTAACTCAATAACGTGGTCTGGGTCTTTCACATATTTACGTAACACAGATATATGAAAAACATTATGAACACGAGACATACTTGGAGGTAACGCGAGTCTATAGGCCACATTTCCTACTCGGTCAAGAATCTGAAATGGACCAATAAATCGTGGATTGAGCTTTCCTCTCTTCCCAAATCTTGTAACTCCTTTCCATGGAGCCACACGCAACAATACATGATTCCCAATGTCAAATTCCACGTCCTTTCGATGAAGATCCGCATAACTCTTTTGTCGATCATGTGCCGTTTGTATACGTTGTCGAATCGTTTGGATCTTCTCTGTAGTCATGCGTACCAACTCTGGTCCCAACAATGTTTCTTCACCCACCTCGTCCCAGCATACTGGAGAGCGACACTTTCGTCCATATAATGCTTCAAATGGGGCCACACCTATACTTGCCTGATAACTGTTATTGTAAGAGAATTCCACCAATGGTAGGTACTTATCCCAACTCCCTTTGAAATCTAGGACACAAAGTCTTAATAGATCTTCAAGAGTTTGAATAGTCCTCTCTGATTGTCCGTCCGTTTGAGGATGGTATGCCGAACTAAATCGTAAATCTGTGCCCATAGCTTTTTGCAAGCTAACCCAAAATCTTGAAGTGAATCTTGGGTCACGATCCGAAACTATGGATACTGGCATGCCATGCAGTCTCACAATCTCATCTACGTATATACGACCAAGACGTTCAAGGGAATAAGTCTCTCGTATCGGCAAGAAATGAGCAGACTTGGTTAATCTATCAACAATAACCCAAATAGCATTTATGCCTTGAGAAACCGTGGGAAGACCCGTAACGAAATCCATGGTAATGTGTTCCCACTTCCATTTTGGAATCTCAAGTGGTTGCAATGGACCCTTTGGTACTTGATGTTCCGCCTTTACACGTTGACAAGTTAAACACCTCGAGATAAACTTTGCAATCTCTCTCTTCATATTATTCTACCAAAATGTATGTCGTAGATCACGATACATTTTGGTACTTCCAGGATGGATTGCAAATGGTGTATTGTGTGCTTCCATCATGATCTTGTACTTCAAATCAGAATTGTCAGGAACACAGAGTCTAGAGTGGACTCAAAGTATTCCTTCTTCATCGATTCTTGCTTCTGGAATAGAACCTTCTTGCACTTTCTTCTTCATACGCATCAGCTCTATGTCCGTAGCTTGAGCAGCTTTAACTTTATCGATTAAAGTCGGTTCTACTCGTATATTTGATATCATCATGTGGGTACTTGGAGCCTTCATCTCTATCTCCATCCTTTGCAAGTCATACAAAATGGGCCTTTGTGTTAACAACATTGCACTCGTACCGGCATATGATCTTCTACTCAATGCGTCAGCTACTACGTTTGCTTTTCCAGGATGATATTGGATGGTATGATCGTAATCTTTCAACAGCTCGAGCCAACGTCGCTGCCGCATGTTGAGTTCCTTTTGGGTAAAGAAATATTTGAGGCTTTTATGATCTGTATAGATCTCCACTTTCTCCCCATACAGGTAGTGTCTCCAGATCTTCAACGCGAAAACTACTGCTGCCAACTCCAAATCATGAGTAGGATAATTCCTCTCATATTCTTTGAGTTGTCGCGAGGCATAGGCTATGACTTTCCCATGTTGCATGAGAACACATCCTAACCCTTTACCTGAAGCATCACTGTAGATAACAAATCCATCCGAACCAGATGGTATTGTCAGAACAGGTGCCGAAATGAGTCTCCTCTTAAGCTCTTGAAAACTCTTCTCGCATTCCTCACTCCATACGAATTTGATATCTTTCCGAGTCAGCTGAGTTAACGGGGTAGCGATTCGAGAAAACCCTTCCACGAATCTTCGATAATAACCAGCTAAGCCTAGAAAGCTACGTACTTCGGTCACCGTCTTTGGTTGCTCCCAACTTTGTATTGCTTCAATCTTCGCCGGGTCAACAGATACTCCATGTTTTGACACCACGTGCCCTAGGAAAGCTACTTCCTCAAGCCAGAACTCGCATTTCTTCAACTTAGCATATAACTTATTTTCACGCAGCCTTTGGAGTACCAGCTTCAAATGATGCTCATGATCTTCACGGCTTTTGGAATATATGAGGATGTCATCAATAAAGACAACAACGAACTGATCCAAATAATCCTTGAATACTCGGTTCATCATATCCATGAAAGCCGCAGGAGCATTAGTCAATCCAAAAGACATGACTAGGAACTCATAATGCCCGTACCGAGTTCTAAAGGCAGTCTTTGGAATATCCTCAGTTTTAACCTTCAGCTGATGATATCCAGAACGAAGATCGATCTTTGAAAAGAATTGTGCTCCTTGTAACTGGTCAAACAGGTCATCAATACGAGGTAGCGGATACCTATTCTTAATAGTGACATGGTTTAATTCCCGGTAATCAATACAAAGTCGCATACTCCCGTCTTTCTTCTTTACAAATAAAACAGGAGCACCCCAAGGAGATGTACTAGGACGAATGAAACCGATGTCCAACAACTCTTGTAGTTGGACCTTTAACTCCTGAAGTTCAATAGGAGCCATTCGATATGGGGTTTTAGAAATGGGCTTTGTACCAGGTTCAAGATCAATAAAGAATTCAATTTCTCGTTCCGGGGGTAGACCGGGAAGTTCTTCAGGAAATACGTCAGGAAAGTCAATAACAACAGGAATATTATTCAAATTTGACGTGTCTTTATTCAAATCCATAACATGGGCTAAGAAAGCTTAACATCCGTTTTTTAATAAACGAATGGCTTTATGGCTTGATATAACAGTGATTGATTTTAATGGCTTAGTTGTTTGAATTCGTACAACAGGTTGGTTAGGAATATGAAAACTAACAACCTTACGAAAATAATCAATTTTGGCATGATGAGTAGTTAGCCAATCAATCCCTAAAATCACATCAAAAGCAAGTATCTTTAAAGAGATAAGGTCAACAGGTAAGGTGATGGTGCCAACTTGGATCACACAAGATTTATAAACAGTGGATGTGATGAAAGTTTCTCCTAACGGAGTCTCCACAGATAAATCAAAGTCTAACTTCTCCGGAGTCAAGTTTAAACGTTGAGCACAAGCAGGAGAGATAAAAGAATGGGTAGAACCGGTATCTAATCAGGTATATACTTCGCATGAATTTATGATTAGCTTACCCGTGATCACCTCGTTTGGGTTCCTCGCATGTTGACCAGTCACGACAAACGCTCTTCCAGGAACCGTTGACTTTATCTTTTCTGGGACAGCTTTTTGAGTCACCATCCCCGCTGGACTTGGTTTTGCTACAGTGCAATCTCGAGCGATATGTCCTTCCTTTCCACAATTATAACATACCTTAAACTGTTGTGGGCAGTTTGGGCTGATATGTCCTTCTTTTTCGCACTTATAGCATATAACCGGTGGTCGTTCTCCTCCCTTGGAACCAGTTGCTGTTGGTGCTGACGTCTTTGTATTGTCATTGTTGAATTTCCTCTTTTTAAAATCTCCTCCCGACTCGCTTCTTCTATTTTCATAGCCACGATTACCACCAGAGTGGTTGCCGTTCTTGTCTGTATTTTTCTTTCTCCGATGGTTATCATTGTTCTGATGACTGCTGTCACCGATATGATCCTGGTTGTGATCCCTCAGTTGACCGTACTCGTTATCTCGCTCTAATAATTGAGCCCTGTTGACAACATCTGAATAGAGAGAAAATTTATGAGAAATGAGATATTGACGTATGCCGGGTTTCAAACCTCTCAGAAACATCCTCGTCATACGTTCCTCATTCTCCACCAAATGAGGTGCAAACCTGGACAACTCTGCAAACTTTGCCTCGTACTGAGATACCGTCATATTATTCTGCTCTAGTCTAATAAACTCTACCTCCTTCATATGACGAATACTTTCAGGAAAGTACTTGTCATTGAACAGTTTTTGAAATGTCTCCCAAGACATGCTGAGTGCGGTTGGATGGGTACGCTTCACAGACTCCCACCAGTAATCTGCCTCGCCACGGAACATAAAGGTGGCAAATGGAACCTTCTGTTCCTCCGTGCATCCCAAGACATCGAATATCTTGGTAATTTGCTTGACCCACGTTTCCGCCATGATCGGATCCGGCTTTCCCTTAAATTCTGGTGGTCCCAATTCTTTGAACTGTTTGGCTGTGACAAACCGTGAATTGCTATCATTTCCTCCTGTATTTTGAACACGAGTCTCCCTTGTCTGGTTTTGCATGAATTGCAAAAAACTTCTAAACATTCCATCATTCATCATCTGCTCATTGGTGTTGTTCACAGGAGGAACATTGCCAGCCTGTTGCACGTTCTCCTCGTTGGTAAGCACCGGTGTCTCCACGGTCTCATTTACTCCACTGTTAACATTCTCAGTCGACATTCTCAAATACTGCCATAAAACAAGGGTTAATTAAATAAATTAACAAATCACATAATACCCCTATATTATGACTGACCAATAAATAAGCTTAGGTAGGACACACTAGCGAAGGATTCGTCTCTCCCCTCCTAGTTCTATTCTCCGATCTCCGCCAGAGATCATATCCCTAAGCTCTGATACCAACTGTGACGCCCCCAAAATAGGTATACAACACCCATTCTGAGTCGCCAAAATACATGGTACAGAAACAACTACATCTTTGTTATTACAACACAAGAACTGTGAGTTTAAATACAAATATTGTCATTTAGACAATATCCACACTCAAATAAGTCCTCATTACAATTATTGATACATTATTTCACAAAAATGGTGAGGACTACTAAAGTAACTTCTAGAACCATCATTCCATACCCCGACTAGTACTCGCTACATTCTCGCCTCCTGAGAAAAATGGAACAAAAAGGAAAAGGGTGAGCTCAACTAGCCCAGTAAAGAACATTATGACTAAGATAATACAGAACAAATTATCGTTAGTCTTCAACAGGGAAAAATCTAATAGAATACAATAGACAACAAGTTTTAAATTAATAACTGCAGCGGAAACAGCAAACCATTAGAAGAGTCAAGTAGAGAATGAGTTCTACTATCTTCTAAGATTTAAAAGTCCATCATCAATATTTTATCCCTGTAACAACAATCAATAACCATCTTTAATCAAATATTCATCTTTGCACTACAGGCCAAAGATATTCCTTTGTATCACCAGTCGGTCATGTTCATCTCAACACCTGTTCATCTTTGCACTACGGGCCAAAGATATTCATCAGTTAATCATTCATCTTTGCACTACGGGCCAAAGATATTCAGTAATATCATCATTTAGGACTGAGGATGATGAAAAATTTCTTAAGAAAACGAATCCAGTGAAACAAAATAACAAATATTAAGGATTCGTATTTCGATTTATCCATGTCCAAAAAAATACCTTATAATTATTCATAGTGAAGTAGAATTCAAGAATGATCAAAACATGGATACAATCAAAGCTAGTACCCAGAATAGATATTTTGGACGAAAAGAAAAAAATTTTATTTTTCGGTGAATAGTAACTCGTGAATAGTAACCCCGACGTGAAAAGTTCCAAATTTGATAAAAATTTCCAACTAATATTTCGGCATAATGATATTGAAGAAATAATATCATTTTTGAATAAAATAACTTCCCTTACCTCGTAAAGATAGTACTTCTGGTCGGAATACCGGTATAAGGCTGAAAGACACTTGCTCTGATGAATAGAAACTCTCAAAGTATCTAAATACTCACAAATTACACTCAATAATCTAGAGAGAGAAAGAGAGAAAACTTGTTTCTGGTGTGATTTTCAATTCTAACTTAGCCCTCTATTTATAGGAAAATGTTAGCACGCCGAAGCAGACTTAACCTGCAACCTGATGGCTTTACCTGCTACTATTCCCACCCACCACATTTGAATAAAAATCTCAGCACATTTCTTCACCAACCAAGAGTGGGGCCCACCAATTCTAGAATTTTCTACCAAAATGATTAACTCCGAAAATTCAACAATTTCTGAACCAGTCATCTCGTAAAATTCATAATAAATCATACGTTCATTTTTAACGGTTCAAAATTTATGGACATATACTCAACTTATATATGTATAACATATCCAAAAATTTCCACGATCCAACGGTCGGATTAAAAATTATAACCCCCGCAAAATATCTCAAAAACCCTGATTTTTAATACCTCCATTCCGACAAAAATACTGATAAAAACCTCAACATTAACTCCTTCATTTTTAACCACAAAAATATATCCCTCATTTATATCCACAAAAATAAATATTTCCTTATCATATGAATCAATAATTAATTATTTACAAATAATATTACAGAATCACATTTATGACAACCAGACCGTTCCCAGGAAAGAGGGGGCTTTCCAATAAGGATTTCTCCTTACTGGCGCGCAATTAGATGACCAAACCTCTCCTTAGACAGAACTTTCTAGACATTGCCAATAATGTTATCTAATAATATTATTCAAATAATATGAATTATTGATCTGATAATGGGAAATACTGTGTAGTGACAATTATTGAAACAACAGTAATATAAAATATCAACGCAGCAATTATTGAATTAATAAAATAAAATACTGAACAGTAATTACTGTAACCATTATTGAGTAGTGCCTTCTTACGTAAGAATCAATAATTGGTGCAATACAGTGTGCTACTGTGTAACAACGCGTATTACTGTGTTTTAACCACCGGGTATTCCAACAGTATTAACGGTAACAACTACGCCGTTATTAATAAAAACATATACTTGTCGTTTTCTTCATCCAATCGCTTTCCGTTATGGGGCCCACAAAAGACTGCGCCGTCGTACGAATATTCCCCGACAGGAAGAATATTCCACGACCAAACGAATATTCCCCGACAACAATGAATATTTTATAACCACCTGCTTATTTGAAATATTTGCGCATTTTACCCATAACTAACCTCATTAATCAATTTAACACTTACTATTTCAAAATAATAAATAGAGGAAATTTAAATTTCATTTATTAATAATTTGGGGTCTTACAATTCTACTGAATCTAGATTCGGTTCCCGTGATAGACCTTTTCAGCTGTAAGCAGCTTGTAAATTTATATGTGATGTTTGGTTTTTCTTAGATGGATTTCATATCCACGAGGAGTTCAACACCTTTTTGTACATTATTTTCCTGAAGATGCTTCGCATCTCAAAAATAAAAGCAATCAAGCCTAACATTTAGTAATAAAATAGAAGTGTAAAAGGTCTCAATTATTACTGAGCTTAAGGGTTTGAAAAACCTCTATTACAAAACATCATTGTTATATCTTGTTTAAAACTGAATTTTTACATAAATTCAAATCCTGTGTATATAGATGCGAACGAGGCCTCTCACTACTTCCAAATAACAACACATTGACCCACACACACACATTCATATAACAGTTTCTTGAAAAGTAGCGGTCACCGTGGCTACACGGATGTCGGGGGGTGCCTAACACATTCCCTCTGCATAATCAAGTCCCCGGACCCTAAATGAATCTCAGTTTCACCGACCCATTTAGCAGTGTCACATCACTTGGTCAATGTGCAAACCTTTTCTCGGTTGTGTTGGTACAACCAGTTAAAAACCAACTGGCGACTCTTATAGTCCAATCGTCGACATTATACACGTCAAACCTTTTTCACTTGTTTTTTCAAACAAATCTCACCTAAAATGAGAACACAAAAGAACAGGTAATGAAAAGGGACAAATAAAAATCCAAACGTCGACAGATGTCACATGAAGAAAAGCTATGAGGTTAAACGAAGATGAGTATATGTATAGAAATTTATATACTTAGTAAGGTGCTATATATATTTTAGCAAGAGAAATGATGAATTAAGTTAATGATATAAGGATCAAGGTAAAACTATGTTAGTAATTAACATAGCTTGAACATTGGACTAGACGGGCAAATAAGAAATTGAATAAGTATAAAGTCGTTAGTTAATACGATTAGAAATAGGAAGGGAGTAATTTAAAACTCAAAATTTGAGTTAGAGATAGAATTTTGAAGCACGGACTGCTCAATTGCGTCCGTCACGTCAAGTTTAGTCAAAAAGGACAATAAACACAAAATGTGTAAGGGCTGACTTTTTGGTCAAAGTCAACAGTTGACTTTTATAGAAAAATGTCAAAATTGGAGTTAGAAGTGAAATATGTTATGATTATGTGATTATGTGCTAATAAAGAATGTAAGTATGTAAGATTATACTAACCTAAGGGATAAATTTTATTATTTCAAGTTATTAATGATTTTAAACATAATTGAGACATGTCTCATTGGGTTATGAGATTGAATGCATAAAAATAAACATTTTAAATTCCAATTTTGGTGGAATGGAAACCCTAAGTAACTAATTAGGGTAAAATAAAATTAAGGTTTTGGGTCATATTAATTTACCTAGCCCAAACAATTAAATTGGAAGTCCAAATATTTTAATTGGATAGCTCAAAAGAATTAAGTGTTACGCCCAAATGTTGGCCCAACTTTTAGCCCAAGTGGGAGAGGACTTTTTGGACATTTACTTAATCAAATAAAGTATAAAAGGAAACCAATTTTGGACAAGAATAAAGCCACATGGCCGGTTATGAGAGAAGGAAAAAGGAGGGGGAAGCATGTGGCTTATTGGATTTTTCAACATTTGATTACCAACTCCTACCAACTCACTTAGGTGTCATTTCCTCCTTTAGCCACAATGTTTTACTAAGTGTGCAAGCAATCCTAAGGGATAAGTTAGAGTAGTAGTTGGGAGATTTTTATAGACATACATGTAGTATATCTATACATATTTTACCCACAACAAAAACCTTCAATTAATCTAGTTCATTTCATCTCTTACTTCCAAACTTTGTTAACCAAAAGAAAAAAAGAAAAAGAGAGAGAGAATGAGAGAGTTCGGTCAAGAGGAAGGAAGAAGGAAGAGAGTTTTGATCTTTCATGCCATCCAAGATCTATTACATAGCTTGGAAGAAAAAGATATGTCAAGAAATCAAAGGTATAAAACTAAACCTAAGCTATCCTTTTATTTAAGTTATTTTGATGGAATAAAGATCTAAGGTTTCAAAACTCAAAAATCTTAGATCTACATAATTTAGAATGTGTTATATGTAGATCTATCTATTTTGAGAATCAAAAGTTAGATCTATAGTATGAAATGGAAACTAGTTTTTCAAAGGGTGGAAAACTCTAAAATTTTCTTAGCCTCAATTGAGTTTAATCTTGTGTTTGATGATTGTTTGATGAAATAGATCATGTATTATAGTAGAATCATGGGTATATGAAGTATTAGTAGGTATTATGATGAGTTATGTTGGTTATTATTTGAGAACATGAAAGTTTTCTTAGAAACTACCGAGAGTTAAAAATTAGATTTTTGTGAAAACGAAGCACGAAATTCAAACGACCATATCTCCTAATATATTTCGAAATTTTGAGTGTGGTCAAGTCCTAGAGTTAGATCTATGAGTTTTCTAATATCTCCAAGTGGAATCACTGAAAAAGGAGATGTAGATTTCCGTATGGACTATTTTTAACAAAGCATAAAAAACTGCAAAAAGACAAAACACTACTGCCCAAGATTTTGCAAGGGCTGTTTCGGCCACTTAATTTGTGAGAAACATTCCGGCCTTTCGGGACATGAAAATATATGGTACTAAGTACCTCCAATCCAAAAATGAGCTCATTCCGACTTAAAATGACCAAGTTGTGGTCATTTCAATTTTTGTGATTTTCCTACAAAAACGGCTATAACCGGAGTTCTATAACTCCGATGGCCACGAAATTTTAACTGCAGGCTCATGTTAACAAGTATTATATTGTGTCAAGAGATGAGAATTTTTGGAGTTAAGCATGATGGGGCTAATTTCTTAAGCCACGCACTAAAAATGATTTTTGGAAAATACTAAAGGAAGTTAGAAAATTTTGAAAAAATAATTTTTGTGTATGAAATATATGTATATATGTTTGGACAAAAGATAAAAAAAAATAAGTTGTTTTAGTATTTTCGCGAAAAGGATATGGAATCTAGCTTGCTGGATTGAAAAATTTGATGAATCCAGCATGCTGGTTGAAAAGAAGCTTAGTGAATTGAAGGATTTAGAATCCAGCTTCCTGGATTGATGGATTGCTGAATCCAGGATTGCTAGATTGCAATCTAGTTGCTAGATTTGGAATCCAGTTAGCTGGATTACAGTTTGGGTTATTGGATTTGGAATCAAGTCTGCTGGATTGGCAATTTGGTTGCTAGATTTATAATCCAGGTTGTTGGATTAGTATTTGACTTATTAGATGTTAAGGAATAACTTATAAAATGTAAAAGAAAATGTTAAATCATAATGTATATGATATAGTGATTAAAGAATTATCAAAGGATGATAATAATACTAATGTTGTAAGGAGTTATCTAATATTTAATTATGTGATTAAGTGTTAGATAATGGATTGATAAAGTAATTGTATTATGATACAAAGTAGAATATGCTGATTAAAAGACATATCTTATTAATGATAGGTATTACAAAAGAAGTTAACTTAAATTATGTAGCAGTAGTCAATGAATCGAGCAAGTTTCCTAACTCAACCTTGAGTTGTATTTTCAAAGCATGTTAGTGAATAATTATTGTTGATTATTCACATCTATACTGATTATTGATTCGCACTTAGTGCATGTTGCATATGTTCATCAGGTATAAAAGGCTGATCAACTTCATTACCATCTGCTCTAGTTGAATTATTCATATTCATTATTGACATTTATTCGTGTTGTCTTGATTGTTCAGTTATGAAATTTGATTCCTGCTAGTTCACAATTATAATGTTGAACGTAGCTAGCATTTTATTCATATTCTTTCAATCATGATATATCCTCAAATAAATTTAACTTGTTAGGCAAATTTGATGCTCACCCTTGCTATATCATGATAAAAAATTTCAGATTAAGATGAAAGCTCGAGTAAAGACAGAAGCAAAGACAAAGTGCAAGATTAAATTATGGTACAGTTAGATTTATTAAATTTTCTGACGAAAATAGTATTGTAAACATTTAAGATATTGAGGATATGTATTAAGTTAAGGTTGTAGACCTTGGGAATGATGTGTAAAAGTTTATTGTATAAACAATTTATGTTTATATCTTCCGCAATAGTTATAGAAATGATGTACCAGATCTTAGGTAAAAAATACTTGAATTTGAGGACGCTACAATTGGTATCATAGCCGTAGGTTATAAACCTTAGGTAGGTGTACCTTAGGCTATAACCGCGGAGATGATGATAAAGAATAAACTCGAATCGAGTTTAAGGGATAAGAGATGAATTTAAGAAATTCATCATTAGAGTAAAGAGGAAGATAAAATAAGATTCAAAAAAGATTCCTTAAAAGCTATAAAGATAAGAATCTGTAGTTACCTGACTCCAGTAATAAAAATGAAAAGTGAAAATAAATAGACGATGTCTATAAGATAAAAAGTGCAAATAAAATCATAATATAATATGATTAAAAGAAGAATAAGAAGATCGTAGTATATCACGATCGTAAGTACAAGGAGAAATGATTATTAAATAAGATCACGACGCGATCAGATTAAATTGTTGAATAACATATGATATGTTAAGTGATTAGAATGATATAGCTTGACGTTATAAAGAGAAGGTACTAGGAAATGGTACAATGTAAACTCATAAAAGAGTGGTAAATGTTAAGATATAGATTAAAGAAAATTCATATTAAGAAAAAAGAAAGTTAGAATTGTGAAGGATTTCAATTGAAGACTCATGTCAGCAGCTGAGTTGTATGATTCCTTGTATGGGAGGGGAATTTGTACTTGATTTTAGAATCACTTAGCTTCGTGATCGACATAGTGGTTAGGTTGACCAATTCTTTGTATGGGCGGAGAATTGACCGCTTAGCTTCCTATGTTGACTAGTGGCCAAATTTGGTTTAACAACCACTTAGTTTCTGGTACTGATAATCATTGAAATGTCTGTGTCGCACTATTTGCTATATACCTGTTAAGAAGGTGATTCTTTTCTCAAGTGTATAACAGATAAGTAGGGTATAGGTAGATAATATAAGGTTAACTACGAGTTCTTAAAACTCATACTTATGGTACGTTTCGTGACTCAGAATTATATGAAATGTTTTTAAACCCCTCAGTGAATGGATGCCAAAGGTTTGACTAGGACAAGTTCTTAAACTCATATGATTGTGGAAAGTTCCCGAACTCATAATGTGTGGTAAGTTTGATGAACTGGATATGGAAAAGTTGTGAATAGAGGATTAAAGATGATAGAAATAGATAGACTTATTAAGCAATAGATCAGTAGAGAAAGTGAAGTTGATGGTGGAAGCATAGGTATTCCAAATCTTCTAGCTATGCTAGACTTCGAAGTTTTTGAAATCAAGCTAAATTCGCACTGATGTACCTTTAAAAATGAATTTTTGTTATCCTCAACACATGGTGACATGTGTGTAGGTGTGGACTTCGGGCCACTAACACATCATTACCTGTTGTGGCATGATAACACCAAAGAGTATTTTCAAAGGTTTTTGAACAGTTTAAAGAAGAGTCTATGCTAATTAATTCGGCTAGACAAAAATTATTTGAATTATTAAAATGTATTTTTATATCAGTAATGCATCATGCAACCTGGTGCAAAGATGATAACAAAGTCATAAAATGGTGAAATCCACTATGAAATGATGCAGTATAACAAAGTCATAAAATGGTGAAGTCCTCGAACGGACTGTAAATACAGTGCGGTATCATGACGTCATAAAATGATTTTAAGAATTTTAAAGGTAAATTATTGCCAACTGAATTTGGCTAGCAATGTTTCGATTGAAATTTAAATTATTTGATATGCGTCTAAGTTATTTGATTCAACTAGACAAATGTTTATGAAAATTCAAAGTATTTTTGAGAATTTATCCCGAACCAAATTGTTTTGGTGCGGAATCCTATGATAAGACTGAGGTGAACTATGTTGATTAGATAAAATAATCCAATCTAGTAGCATTCGCTAGATATGATTGATACGTTATGCATGACGTAAGAGTACGATAGGCTTGTAAGACCCGAATTTTATGAAATAAAAGTATTCAATTTTTTTTATAATTACTATTCAGTAAATGGTTAAATTGATAAATATTAAATTTAAAGGTGATATATGAATTTTTTTTTCAAAATACACAAATGGTTATAAAATAATCATTGTTGTCGGGGAATATTCGTTTGGTCATGGAATATTCTTTCTGTCGGGGAATATTCGTACGACGGCGCAGCTATTTGTGGGCCCCATAACGAATAACTGTCGGATAAAGATAACGACAAAAATTGAGTTTTTATAATTAACGGCGTAGTTGTTACCGTTAACACTGTTGGAATACCCGGTGGTTAAAAATACAGTAATACGCGTTATTACATAGTAGCACACGGTATTGCACAGTATTTTTAAAAATTATTAATTCTTACGTAAGAAGGCACTACTCAATAATTGTTACAGTAGTTACTGTTCAATATTTTATTTTATTGATTCAATAATTGCTGCGTTGATATTTTATATTATTGTTGTTTCAATAATTGTTGCTGCATAATATTTTCCATTATCAGATCAATAATTCATATTATTTGAATAATATTATTAGATAACATTATTGGCAATGTCTAGAAAGTTCTGTCTAAGGAGAGGTTTGGTCATCTAATTACGCGCCAGTAAGGATAAATTCTTATTAGAAAGCCCCATCTTTCCTGAGAACGGCCTGGTTGTCATAAATGTGATTCTGTAATATTATTTATGAATAATTAATTATTGATTCATATGATAAGGAAATATTTATTTTATATGGATATAAATGAGGGATATATTTTTGTGGTTAAAAATGAAGGAGTTAATGTTGAGGTATTTTATCTATATTTTTGTCGGAACGGAGGTATTGAAAATCAAATTAGGGTTTTTGAGATATTTTACGAGAGTTATAATTTTTAATCCGACCGTTGGATCGTGGTAATTTTTGGATATGTTATACATACATAAGTTGAGTATATGTCCACAAATTTTGAACCGTTAAAAATGAACGTATGATTTGTTATGAATTTTACGAGATGACTGGTTCAGAAATTGTTGAATTTTCGGAGTTAATCATTTTGGTGGAAAATTCTAGAATTGGTGAGCCCCACTCTTGGTTGGTGAAGAAATGTGCTTAAATTTTTATTCAAATGAGGTGGGTGAGAATAGTAGCAGGTAAAACCATCATGTTGCAGGTTAAGTCTGCTTCGGCGTGCTAACATTTTCCTATAAATAGAGGGCTAAGTTAGAATTGAAAATCACACCAGAATTCATAAGTTTTCTCTCTTTCTCCCTCTATATTATGAAGAATATTTTGTGAGTATTTAGATACTTTGAGAGTTGCTATTCAGTGCAAGTTTCCTTCGGCTTTCCATTCCGGTCAGAAATACTGCACTTTTGAGGTAAGGGATAGTAAGAGATTTTAAGGGTTGTTATATTTTTCAGTTTCGTAATTTTTCTGACCCTCAAAAATTCTGGAAAATTTTGAAATGATATTTTGATGAGTTTTCTTGATTGTGTCCAAAAATAGTGATTTTTTGATATATAGATTAAGAGTTATGAATTTTATGAGAAAAGACTATTTTAAAAGTAACCGCATATAATTCCTTGTGGTTAACTCCAAAATTGATGAAATTTTTATTGGGAGTACATGTATATGATTGAAGTATACTCTGTAAATTTCAGAATTTATGGATAAAAGTATAATTTTTGATAAATGTCTAAATATTCAGCTGTTTTGGCCATATGAAAAATAGTAAATGACTTTTAAAAATTCTGAGAAAAATATATGTTCACTATGGGACTATATTATCCTAAATTTCAGAAAAGAAATATTTTCGAAACTGATTTGGTATTTTTCATGAAAATAGTCTAGTTATGAGTAAACGAATTAAATATGTTTTGTGAAGTAAGAAAATTGGAAAATAGGATTTTATGACTTGAGAATCCTATATGAGGTATATGCAGATTTTTTATGAGGGTTTTGGTTATTGGTGATGAAATTTTATGAGTTTGGCATTTTAGAATGATTAAATGCATTATTTAGTAAAGTGTAAACAATTAAAATAAATTGTTTATAAGCTTAAGAAATATTATTCTTTCAATATCATTATACCGAAATATTGGTATGTATTTTATTATGGAATTTCTACCTTTTTGTGTCAGAGTTACTATTCATGAGTTACTATTCACGAGTTACTATTCACAAAAAAATTGGTTTCTTTTTCTGACCAAATTATCGTTGATTTATGAATATTGCTCTTGAAATTAAATTCATGTTTTGATCATATTATTTTTATTATCATATATAACATTTTTATAACCCTGATGTTGAATTTCTCTTTCACTTGAGTGTAAAGATGGGTAAATTATTGGTATGATCGTGACTGAGTAATATCTTTGGCCTGTAGTGCAAAGATGAATTGTTAACTGGTATGATCATGACCATTGAATTTATAATTGAATATCTTTAGCTTAAGTGTAAAGATGAATTGATTAACATGGTTATAATTATTGTTTATATAAATTCTGAAATGATTATATATTTGAGATATGAATATATTTAGCATATAGTCTAAATATGAATTGTTGAGGAATATCTTTGGCCTGTAGTGCAAAGATGAATTGTTGATGAATATATTTGGCCCGTAGTGCAAAGATGAATTGTTGATGAATATCTTTGGCCCGTAGTGCAAATATGACATGTTGTTGAATATCTTTGGCCAGTAGTGCAAAGATGAACAGGTGTGGAGATGAACATGACCAACTGGTGATACAAATGAATATCTTTAGCCGTAGTGCATAGATGAAGTTATTAGTATGGTTATGAACAAGAAATGTGATTTGGTGTAACCATGATCTTTGATGTTTCAGGTAAAGATAGGTGATGAAAATTATCTTTGTTCAGGATGTGAAGAGGAATTTAGAATCACAATTATGATTATGAGTTATTCATATGTTTGTGGACCAGAACTGTTGATTGATGTTACAGGGATAAAATATTGTTGGTGAATTTTTAACATGGAGAAGATAATAGACTTTATGGTCTATTTGATTCTTCTAATGGATTGCTCGTTCCGCTGCAACTATGGTTGAAATGTTTTATCATCTACCGTATGTTCTAAATCTCTGATTTATTACTGTTGAAGGCTATTGATAATTTATTTATCTTTAGTCATAATATTCTTTACTGGGCTAGTTGTGCTCACCCTTCTGTTTCACAATTCCTTTCAGGTAATAAGAGTGTAGCTGGGTCGAACGGGGGTAACAGGAGAATAGAACGGTGGTCGTCATTTAGTAGTTATATTTGGTGAATCAAATAGGGTAAGGCGAACCCAACGTTGGAAGGGTGTTTTGTCACTATCATACAAGATGTCTAATGATATACAATCTCGTGTCATCATAAGATAGGGATGTGCTCATCCACTTGCTGAGTATATTTACGAGCACTACCTATATAATCTTGGTGTTTGTTTGAAGTATAATTCACGATTAAAGACAGTGGAGATAATGATATGTCAAGAGAAGACTCACCATTGGAAAGAATATGATAGTAATCTTCTTATTTTTCTTTAGAGTCTATTAGGTCAACCAAGGATAATTCTGTGGCCATATGATATCTATCATAACCTAGACGCATGGCCTCCCATGTACGAAGGTTTCCTTGAGCACTTCCCAATGATTCTAATTTCTAAAATAGTTTTTGACTATACCTTTATGTAAGGTGCCACTGTGAGGTGCTGTCCACGTTTGGGACATGTGTCACATTTGGTATATATTTGTATCCCAACTCACAGCATATGTGTTGTTGTATTTAATACGACAATTGTTGTAATAAAATTGTAGTTATTTTTTGTACCATGTATTTAGCGACTCAGAATGGGTTGGATGGAATGGACCTATTTTGGGGTTGTCAAAAGGCTAATCACCTAAAGTACTAGCAACAGTAGTTTACCTTCGTTGTGATTGTAAACATACCTAGTAATTTACTGTTTTACGATATAAATATCGTTAAAACTACGTGTTCATGGTCTATATGACCCCTCAACATGATTTGAAAAGTTTTAACTCCTTAGACTGAAGTCATGGAAGAATGTGATAGTAGCAGAGCTCCTCATAGTAGGATGCAATATGTACCCGTTAAATTGAGCATGAAATCAAGTAAAGGTTAATTTGAAAACCTAATTTTGATGAATAAAAGGAGTGGTGATTAGTAGACTGAAATTTTGAGGACGAAATTCTTAGAAGAATGGGTGAATGTGACAACCCAAAAATTTATAAAATCTTGAATGATTAGAATAAAGGTTAAAAAATAAAACTTAGATAAGGATTTAAGGATTTATTTAAAAATTTCAAGTAAAACCTATATGGTTTGTTATTCGAATGAGAGTAGAAAAAATATGGGTTATAGAATTTCAAAACCCTAGAAATGAATTAATATGTACTTGAAGGAATATCGAGAATAAGGTATTAAGATACCTATAAATTCGATGTGAACTTAATAGTCTAAGAAATCTTATACAAGTACATATGGAAATTTTATTAAGGAGATAAGATGTCACAGGAAGAAAAGCTATAAGGATAAACGAAGATGAGTATATGTATAGAAATATAGATACTTAGTAAGGTGCTATATATATTTTAGCAAGAGATATGATGAATTAAGTTAATGATATAAGGATCAAGATAAAACTATGTTAGTAATTAACATAGCTTGAACATTGGCCTTGACTGGCAAATAAAAAATTGAATAAGTATAAAGTCGTTAGTTAATACGATTAGAAATAAGAAGGGAGTAATTTAAAACTCAAAATTTGAGTTAGAGATGGAATTTTGAAACATGCAATGCTCGGTTGCGTCCGGAACGTCAAGTTTAGTCAGAAAGGACAATAAACACAAAATGTGTAAAGGTTGACTTTTTGGTCAAAATCAACAGTTGACTTTTATAGAAAAATGTCAAAATTGGAGTTAAAAGTAAAATATGTTATGGTTATGTGATTATGTGATAATAAAGAATGTAAGTATGTAAGATTATACTAACCTAAGGGATAAATTTTATTATTTCAAGTTATTAATTATTTTAAACATAATTGAGACATGTCTCATTGGGTTATAAGATTGAATGCATAAAAGCAAACATTTTAAATTCCAACTTCGGTGGAATGGAAACCCTAAGTAACTAATTAGGGTAAAATAAAATTAAGGTTTTGGGTCATATTAATTTACGTAGCCCAAACAATTAAATTGGAAGTTCAAATATTTTAATTGGATAGCCCAAAAGAATTAAGTGTTAAGCCCAAATGTTGGCCCAACTTTTAGCCCAAGTGGGAGAGGACTTTTTGGACATTTACTTAATCAAATAAAGCATAAAAGCTAATTAATTTTGGGCAAGAATAAGGCCACATGGCCGGTTATGAGAGAAGGAAAGAGGAGGGGGAAGCATGTGACTTATTGGATTTTTAAACATTTGGTTACCAACTCCTACCTACTCACTTAGGTGTCATTTCCTCCTTTAGCCACAATGTTTTACTAAGTGTGCAAGCAATCCTAAGAGATAAGGGAGAGTAGTAGTTGGGAGATTTTTATAGACATGCATGTAGCATATCTACACATATTTTACCCACAACAAAAACCTTCAATTAATCTAGTTCATTTCATCTCTTACTTCCAAACTTTGTTAACCAAAAGAAAAAAAGAAAAAGAGAGTGAGAGTGAGAGAGTTCGGTCAAGAGGAAGGAAGAAGGAAGAGAGTTTTGATCTTCCATGCCATCCAAGATCTATCACATAGCTTGGAAGAAAAAGTTATGTCAAGAAATCAAAGGTATAAAACCAAACCTAAGTTATCCTTTTATTTAAGTTATTTTGATGGAATAAAGATCTAAGGTTTCAAAACTCAAA
Organism: Panax notoginseng; assembly: GCA_016801055.1. Lineage (NCBI taxonomy): Eukaryota > Viridiplantae > Streptophyta > Magnoliopsida > Apiales > Araliaceae > Panax > Panax notoginseng. The sequence goes on from CM029014.1 coordinate 179,931,711, forward strand.
AATCTTAGATCTACATAATTTAAAATGTGTTATGTGTAAATCTATCTATTTTGAGAATCAAAAGTTAGATCTAAAGTATGAAATGGAAACTAATTTTTCAAAGGGTGGAAAACTCTAAAATTTTCTTAGCCTCAATTTAGTTTAATCTTGTGTTTGATGATTGTTTGATGAAATAGATCATGTATTATGGTAGAATCAAGGGTATATGAAGTATTAGTAGGTATTATGATGAGTTATGTTGGTTATTATGTGAAAACATGAAAGTTTTCTTAAAAATCAGCAAGAGTTAAAAGTCAAATTTTTGTGAAAACAAAGCATGAAATTCAAATGACCATATCTCCTAATATATTTTGAATTTTTGAGTGTGGTCAGGACCTAGAGTTAGATCTATGAGATTTATAACGTCTCCGAGTGGAATCACTGAAAAAGGTGTTGTAAATTTTTGTATGGACTATTTTTAACAAAGCACGAAAAATTATAAAATGACAAAATGCTACTGCCCAAGATTTTACTAGGGCTGTTTCGGCCACTTAATTTATGAGAAAAATTTCGACCTTTTGGGAGATGAAAATATATGGTATTAAGTACCTCCTGTCCAAAAATGAGCTCATTCTGACTTAAAATGACCAAGTTGTGGTCATTTCAATATTTGTGATTTTCTGACGAAAATGGCTATAACCGGAGTTCTATAACTCCGATGGCCACGAAATTTAAATTGTAGGCTCACGTTAACAAGTATAAGATTGTATCAAGAGATGGAAATTTCTAGAGTTAAGCATGATGGGGCTAATTTCTTAAGCCACGCATTAAAAATGATTTTTGGAAAATACTAAAGGAAGTTGGAAAATTTTAGAAAAATACTTTTTGTGTATGAAATATATGTATATATGTTTGGACAAAAGATAGAAAAATAATAAGTTGTTTTAGTATTTTCATGAAAAGGATATGGAATCCAGCTTGCTAGATTGAAAAATTTGATGAATCCATCTTGCTGGATTGAAAAGAAGCTTACTGAATTAAAGGATTTAGAATCCAGCTTGCTGGATTGATGGATTGGTGAATCCAGACTTGCAGGATTGCAATCTAGTTGCTAGATTTGGAATCCAGTTAGCTGGATTACAGTTTGGGTTGCTGGATTTGGAATCACTACAAAAAAATGGGGCTTCAGCAACAACTAATTTTCGTTGCTAAAGGTGTCAAATTTTGTTACAAATGGGTTTTGGCAACGACTTTGTTGTCGTTGCGTCTTTCATTGCGCAATAAGCGTTGCTAATTGTTCCGCAACGAATGTTTTTTTTTCGTTGCCAAAAGTACTATATTTTGTAACGAAATTTGGCTTTCGTACAGAGACATTGATCCTTTAGCAACAAAATGTATTGTTGCAGAATAATTAAAATTTCGTTGCTAAAAACCCCATTTCATTGCCAAAGCCTGCTAATTGGCAACGAAATGAACTCTTTGTTTTTGCAACAACCATGTATTTTCGTTGCAATTGACACCATTTTGCAACGACGTTTTTCGTTGCAGTAAATTATGAAAATTGTTGCCTAAACTTGCTTTCATTGCGGAATATATACTTTTTAGCAACGATTTTCGTTGCTGATTATATTATTTGGCAACGACATTATGTTGAATCAGCAACGAAAATATTTGTTGCTGGTTATTTTTCAATAGCAACTAAAGTCGTCGATTAGCAACAACATTATATGCTGTCATTTCTTTATGTGCAACGAAAGTTGATATGATTTGCAACGATAAAAAATATTGTCTTTTATGTTAGTATTAGTAACAATATCCTCTCCGTTATTAGGTTAATTTTTCCGTTGCCAAATATTATATTTTTATTAACATTAGCAACGAAAATTTGTTACTAAATGTATAAAAAATTGTTGCGATATTAAAACTTGTTCAATACTTTGGTAACGAATTATTTTGTTGCCAAATCAAAATTTGACATTCTTTTTGTGTACCTGGTTGGCTCAATATCCCCATAGCAAATAATGGCAAAAATACAAAAATCTAAAATATTATTAACTTAATAAAATCATCCACTACATAATCATTCATTATCTTTACAATTAACCATCTAAAGCTACCACAATTCTTCAATCAAAGTATATATCTACATATATAGAGAGAGTATACTTCATAATTTCGTCCCTTGTCTTCCGTAAACGTAGCATGAAAATTTGATACCCAATATTGTAAGGCAAATCGTAGAAGCAGTCTTCCTGCACATATTTAAAAATAATAGCAAATTCAGAAAAATGAAGCAAATAGATCACCAGATGCACTTAGTGCCAAAATCAATACACAATGACAATAGAGTTGCTACGTGGTACTAATGTACACCGTATTGCTCATAAGCAGAAAAAGACAATAGAGTTACTGCGTGGTATTAATGTACATTGTAAATTAGGATACTTGTGTATATAAGCCAATGTAATTGAGAAGAATGAATCAAGAAATTATTATCCCAAAATCAGGTTCTTATTTTCTACAGATTACATGGACCATCTTTATTACAAGGTCATCTGACTTGATACTCCATCCTCAAAAGCATGTCCAGAAATACACCAAGATTTTGTCCTAAAAAAGAAGTCTAAAGTACACAAATTAAATGTGAAATATGACATGCATAATAAATTAACCCAAAGTGCACATATCCCTGTAAGAACATTCCACTCTCAAGTTAATTACGCTATTTGTGTGGGTCCAAATATTCTTGGAACAGTTTTTATTCTCTCTCCTCTAATTTGCCAACCTTAAATTAGTCGGCACATTTAGTGCAAATTCATTAACACATTATGACAGTAAAATAATACCTTTTACACAGTAATTAGTCGGCCTTGCAGCACAGAACGATTTAGATACTTAATGCAACGTTCTGCATCCTCGTTTGTTTCCATAGTAACAAATGCAAAGCCACGAGATTCTTTGGTGCGAGGATCTGTTACCAGAAGGCACTTGGTAACCTGAAACCAAACTGTATATCTGTATTTAATCTATGATGAACTGCTACTAGTCTTTACCTCCCCCTGAATATGATATAAAAGAGTATATAAATTGTAAGCTGAGTCACGATCATACTCAAAGCCTAGGCAGCATTAACTCAGGCACACATGACATGTAAATGCCAACATGGCAGATTTGAAAAGAAGATGACACACTATTTTAAATTTGCAATCATTGGACAATATCTACTTTATAAATATATACATTATGAATAAATGAAGGGGAAAACAAAGAACAGGACTCCATTTATTTAGCTAACATCTGCACTATTCGGAAACTGACACCATACTATCATGTTACTGTCACTACTGTTACTATGTTCTCTTCTGACTTCCCTGCAACTGTGTTTAGACTAAATAGCAAAAGTCTATCTCGACCTTGGCCAATGTTCTACTTATCAAAAAAGAAGAAGAGCAAGCTTGACTAATGTGATGATACCAATTTTCATTCCTGAACGAGCAAGAGCACGAAGTGCAGATTTAGCACCAGGGCCAGGAGTCTTTGTCTTGTTCCAACATGTTGCACGGAGCTTAATATGAAGAGCAGTGATGCTAAGTTCCTGTCAACAAGAAGTAAGAACACATTGCAGCCAAATTATTTATGGCAACATAATAAAGGTGAATTAATTCCATTTTCAAAAATTAAGGACGGACAGGGAAGTTATTTGAACTAACAGCTACCTGGCATCTTTGTGAAACATCCTGTGCTGCAAGCATGGCTGTATATGGTGAGGACTCATCCCTGTCGGATTTCACTTTCATACCATCTGTGAAATTATTAGTTAATTTGAGATTCAAATTAGATATCACAAATATCATTCAATTCTGGTCACAAACATGCCTTAAATTCTCCAGTTGAAGCTCTAGCTTTCAACTACTCGACTATGATGCTTTAATGGTGATTATCAGCAATATAGTAATTATCAACATACTTTATAACGAGACAAAACGGTGATTATCAACAAAATCACATTATATCTATTTACTTGTTACGAGAGATCAGTGATCGTTAATAATTTACTTACAATGAGACAACACTGAGTGTCAACAATATATAGACATGGGTTCCTCCAGTTTTCTTCAGCAGCCCAGAAGAAATTCATCGTCATCAGAGAGACTCTGACTGCTATAACGGTTGTGACAGTGGTATGGTGGAGATTATTGACATTCTACAACATTTACCAACTCAAATGAAACCAAGAAGTAAACTCTCAACTCTGTGTTCAATGGAAAAGACACCGCATATTATTGGCACAAATCATGAAACGTTGTAAAACACTAGAACTAAGTGAAGAATCACCAGAACACAAGGAATAGGGGGATTGAATGGCACAAATAAATATTTCAAATTTTTTTTATGGAACAATAACGTTGATCAAGGTACCTTTTAGATGGCAATATGTTTATTGGGAGATATTGATAGACCACTTAAATCATTAGAAATTTCCTAATACACAGATGAAGTCTCAAGAAACATCATAAGAGTGACATGTGCTGCTCACATCTTTGAAGGCTTTGGTAATATGTCCGGTGTGAATTTATTAGCTGCACTCATACTCCCCTTGACCTTCATTACACCCCTGCATTCATGAAAATATGACACAAATTTACTATATAGAGAGAGAGGAAGAATTTGATCTTTAATAAACTAAATAAACAATAAGACTTTTTAACCAAAATCCAATGCAAAGAACTCACCTCATGGAAGCAATTTGGGGATTCATTTTCCCAGAGGCTATTTTGATAAAACCATCATCCTTAAAAGAGAATGTGGCATCAGGCCTCCCACCCTCATATGGCCCTAAAAATTGAACAATTTGTTTACAAGAACATTTAGCACAATACAAATACAAATTCTTATGATTGTTTCAATTCTGATCCATATGGAAACAGTTAAAATTGCATAGCAAAAAAGAAATTGAACTCAGTTACACCACAAAATTTGATTATTTAAATAAGAAAATAGCAAATTTTGCTATAACCAGAAGTAGAGCTGTAATGACATAGGGGGAGGATCAGAAACCCTAACCTTTGGTAACCTCTCCTTTTTTGAGATCAACAACATAAATTTCCTCATTGTACCCAATTTTTTGATAAAAAAACAAGGTCAAAGCCAAGGGTTATGGTTAGTAACTAATCAGATCAAGTAAATTAGGCATGCAATACATACATACATATAGAAAGAGAGAGAGAGAGAGAGAGAGAGAGGTGGAGATATTGAGTTGATAAACGAGGCCGATTTTATTGATGATATCCTTACCGGCGTCGATGGCGAGGTGGAGCTTCATCTGCTCCAAAAGGGCAACGTACTTGAGGTCAGAGGTGGAGCTGACGCTGCCCGAACCGGCGGGAACTGGAGGGCCCTCCATGCCTGAACCGGTAGTCCAACCTCTAACGTTAGCTGCACTCAGAACCAATCCCATCGCCGCATCCTAAAATACCCCAAAAATATCCAGATCTAAACCATAATTCCCAATATCAAACTCAAATCCTAAATATCAATTATGCAATCATTAATCTCAAAAAAAAAATTGTAAATCCAGTCTGCTGGATTGGCAAATTGGTTGCTAGATTTAGAATCCAGGTTGTTGAATTAGTATTTGACTTATTAGATGTTAAGGAATAACTTATGAAATGACAAAGCAAGTGTTAACTCGTAATGTATATGATATAGTGATTAAAGAATTATCAAAGGATGATAATAATACTAATGTTGTAAGGAGTTATCTAATATTTAATTATATGATTAAGTGTTAGATAATGTATTGATAAAGTAATTGTATTATGATACAAAGTAGAATATACTGATTAAAAGACCAATCTTATTAATGATAGGTCTTACAAAAGAAGTTAACTTAAATTGCGTAGCAGTATTCAACGAATCAGACAAGTTTCCTAACTCGACCTTGAGTTATATTTTCAAAGCATGTTAGTGAATAATTATTGTTGATTATTCACATCTATATTGATTATTGATTCGTACTTAGTGCATGTTGTATATGTTCATTAGTTATGAAAGGCTGATCACCTACATTACCATCTGCTCCAGTTGAATTATTCATATTCATTATTGACATTTATTTATGTCGTCCTGATCGTTCAGTTATGAAATTTGATTCCTGCTAGTTCACAATTATATTGTTGAACGTAGCTAGCCTTTTATTCATATTCTTTCAATCATGATATATCCTCAAATAAATTTAACTTGCTGGGCAAATTTGTTGCTTACCCTTGCTATATCATGATAAAAATTTCAGATTAAGATGAATGTTCCAGTAAAGATAGAAGCAAAGACAAAGTGCAAGATTAAATTATGGTGTAGTTAGATTTATTAAATTTTCTGACGAAAATAGTATTGTAAACATTGAAGATATTGAAGATATGTATTAAGTTAAGGTTGTAGACCTTAGGAATGATGTGTAAAAGTTTAATGTATAAATAATTTATGTTTATATCTTCTGCAATAGTTATAAAAATGATGTACCAGATCTTAGGTAAACAGTACCCAGATTTGGGGACGCTACAAGTGACCTGGGGGTTAGAATCTGAAATGAATTCAAGGTATCCTCACCTCTTCGTCATACCAGGTATGTACCCTAATTTCGAAGGCGAAATTTCATAAGAAGGGGAGGTTGTAAGACCCCAAATTTTATGAATAAAGATGAATTTTCTATAAATATCATTTGTGATTATTAAGGTTTGAATTTCTTATAATGTTATAGTTATGGATAATATTTATAAATTTTGCAAAGTAAGCAAGTTGTTATATAATATTCTATTGGTCGGGGAATATTCGTTTTAAAAGAAAATATTCGTACGATGGCACAATCATTAGTGGACCCCACAACTAAATTATTGTCGGAATGAGAAAACGACAGAAATAACTTTTTATAAAAATAACGGCGGAAGTTTTGCCGTTAACTGTTGAAATACCCGGTGTTAAAAGTACAGTAATACGCATGGTTGCATAGTAGCACACGGTATTGATTATTGATGCTTACATGAGAAGTCACTCAGTTATATTCAATTATTGCTATAGTAATTGCTGCATAGTATCTCACGTTATTTGATTCAATTATTGTCGATATTTTACATATTATTAAATCAATAATTGAGACAGTACAATTATTCATATTATTATTTACAATATTGACGATGTCTAGAAAGTTCTGTCGAGGAGAAGTTTGGACACCTAATTGCGTGCCAATAGAGAGAAATCCTTATCGAAAAGTCCCCTCTTTCTTGAGAACGATCTGGTTGTTAAATATTGCGAATTATAATAATAACGATAAATATTGTTAAAAATATTGAGAGGATTTTTATGAAGTATTCGTTGTAAATTTTGCTTATTAAATGGACCCCCACTTACCCATTTTTCAAAATAATTGGAAGAAAGTTTTTCAGTAATAAAGGTAGGGGCCACATGTGGGGGCCATATATGGGGTCCAGATGTGGAATAAGTGGGATGGTTCACGAAACTGGATTGTTGAGAAAGGAAGGATTGTAATTTTTATTTTTATTATTATTATAAGTTTTGTTTTTTTATGAAAAATAGAATATATTATATTTTATTATGCATAGTATTTGCATAGTGACTGCATAGTAACCTTAAAAATTTTCAGACGATTATTTTTAACGCCCGTGAACCTTGACACTGTGCGTCCGTGATTTTTATTCAAATAGTATCATTTCCATTCTCCTATAAATAGGATGTCTGGTTGGAATTGAAAATCACACCAAAATTAGAGAATTCTTCTTCTATAATATTGAGTGTATTTCTTTCGAGTTTTAGAAAGTTTTGACCGTGGAAAATAGTGAAAGTTTTCTTCAAGAATATCCCCGCTATACTAGTTGTAATACTCTTCTTTTTAAAGTACGGGATATTATTTTTGTTCAGTATTAGTATAAAATAATATTTTCTTCCATACTCTGTAGTATTTAAGTAATATTATTTCGTTTCAGATTTCGAATTCTATACTCATTTTGTTAAGTTTTGGCTTCTATACTCCATGAAATTAGTAGAATATCCTTGATATTTGCACTTCATTCAGTATTTTTTTCATGAAAATATTATTCTGAGCATTCTTGATAATTAATGATCTTTTCATGCCAGATTACTATTCACGGGGTACAATTCTCGAATTACTATTCACGAATTACTATTCACTCGATTACTATTCACCCGGGGTACTATTCATGACAAAAATTGATTTCTTTTCGGTCCAAATCATTTTAATACAATATTATTCTTGAATTTTACTCTACAAAGTATTATCATGTTGACAATTTGGACATTATTAAATTCTGGATAAATTAAATTATAAATCTTTAAAAATTTATCCTTTATTTTCTTTTAAATGAATTCTTATATCATTGTCATCAACCTCGTGCTTATATTATTATGAAAGTCATCTTTGGCCAGTAGTGCATAGATGGACTTGATATGATTATGACTATGGATTATTTGGTATAATCATGACCGTCATGTTACAAATGATGTGGTAAAAGTTCTTATTGGTCCGTAGTGCATTGATGGACAGTTGTTGGCATGATCATGACCATTGATGAAAACACGAATATTCTTGGCCCGTAGTGCATGGATAATTCGTGGTCGTGATACTAATAAATATCTTTGGCCGTAGTGTAGGGATGATTCGAAGATGTGGATTATTTATTAAGCTGAGTCTTAGCAATAAAATTGATAATAAACTCTTTAAATCATAGAAGATAGTAGATATCATGCTCTACTTGACTGTTCTAATGGATTGCTTTTTTCGCTGCATTTAAACTTGATGTTTATTATATTTTAAATATCAGTTTAACATTGTTGAAGGCTAACGATAATTTATTATGCATTATCTTAGTCATAATATTTCTTACTGGGTTAGTTGAGCTCACCCTTTACTTTCATTGTTCTCTTCAGGAAATGAGAATATAGCTGGGATTAGTCGGGGAACGGAGTGACGGTCCAGATATTTGCATTAGTGGTCCTCACTATTATGTGAAATAGTGTGATAATAACTGTAATGAGGACTTATTTTGAGTTTGAATATGTCTAGACGACAATATTTGTATCGAAACTCACAGTTTATATTTTGTCGTATTCTACACGACACTTAACAGTTGTATAAATTAAGTTTGTATTTGAATTATGTAACATATATTTGGCAACTCAGAATAGGTGATGTATACCTATTTTGGGGGCGTCACACCTAGACTGAAAATGAGTGTATGGATTTGACATTTTTGTGACGGAATTTTAAGAATTTCAAAATTTTTGGACAAGACATGAATGATTGGATAGACTATAAGTAATAGTCTAATAGGGTGGTATATGTTTGGTTTATGAGTTCATAAGAAGCTGAGTGTGTGATTTTATGTGTACATTAATGGTTTATGTGTATAGTTTGTGTATAAGGATCAAATCTTGATCAGATAAGTTACATAGGTGATAAACCCTAAAGTTATGTTGGGAATATGGTTATTAAGCTAGTAAACTCTAACGACTGTTTAGAAACCCTAACAATACGTCCAGAAACCCTAATTTTAGTTCCGGGAATCCAAAACCCTAAGGTGGGAATTCAAAAGCTAAGTTTAAATGGCCAAGTTTTATAAGTTATGGAATAAAATGGAAATGTCCAAAATACCCTTAAATTATAAGGGAAAAGACCAAATTACCCTTAGTAGGTGTGAAATGACCGAAATACCCTTTTTCTTAAAACTTAAGTAAAAGATTTGCCAAATCTTGGTGACTTATCCATTTTGATATTGCCATATGCTATATATCTTACCAAATCTAATCTGTGTGGACACCTTGCAAACCTTAGATACAATGAATCAAAGTTTATAAGATTTAAGTAAGTAAAATCACTTACTTTACTTAGCATACTTGCCAAGACTTTCTCTCTCTATATTTTTGAAATTTTGAGAGAGAGTGAGACCAAAAGATAAACCATGATCAGTTCATATATTTCCAAGAACAGGATCAAAGATTAGAAATCAAAGACCAAAGCTAGAAAAGGTATAAAACCCTAACTCTTGTAAATCTATGTATTTGATGTTAGATGTTGTTAGTTATTGGTTAAAGTTGTGTTAAGAGATGTTATTTAGTGATCCAAGAGGTTACCCCAAGGATCAATAACATCTAGGTATTAGAAAATCAAGTTTTAAGGACTAACTATGAACCCTAAAATATGGTCTGACAGCCATATGTCAGGGCTCATAGATCCTTGTGTGTTAATGATTTATGGTGTTTTAAGTTATAGATATGTAGTAGCCATGTGGACTATGATCTGGAACTAGAAACAGGGTCAGATTAGGTGTAGATTACAAGATACAGGGTTTGACCAGATCATATCGTGTGATTCTGTTATGCTTGGACTGAGATCATAATATGTATGTGTTATATTACATGTGTACTACATGTTTGAACCACGACATCAACCAGTTAATGACCATAACATAGAAGGAATTGAGATAGAAAGTAGCCACTCGAAACTGCCTGGGTTTCTAGGTTACCCAGAAAACCCAGAACAGCTCTAACATGATTTTGTGGAGCTTAGATCTTGCTGATATGATATATGATGGCCATGAAATTGATTTAGGGTTGTAGTACTACAACATTAACACAAATACAAGCCTAGAAACTTAATGATATAGATCTATGCATAGTCAAACATGGTAATCTGTTAACTAGGTTTGAATGTTTGGGTTTGGTGAAGAACACCTATAGCGACGGTTCTGTCGCTATAGGGCCCTTTAGTGACACTTTATTTTTTGAAAATTATTATTTTTATTAAATAAATTAAAAAAATAATTTTTAATTATTAAAAATACAAAATAAATTCTTAAAAATTATTTTAAAGCTTAAAAATGGGTTTTTAATAATTTTGAGTATATTTCATAAATATTTAATATTTTTAAAATATTAATGGTATTTAATTTATTTAATTATAATATTAAATAAATTACTTAAAAATGGTTTTAATACTTGAAAAATCATTTAAAAATATATCATGGTGTTAGAAAATATTTGAAGTTATTTTTAATAACTTTTGATATTTTATGATGAATTTCTTTAATTAATTAATATTAATGGTAATTGATTTATTTAATGAATATATTAAATAAATTATGGAAAATTAGAATTAATAATTTAAAAATTATATAAAAATGATTTTAGGGTTAGAAAAATATTTTGAGTTATAAAATATAACTTTTGATATTTTGTTATGAAAAATATTAATATTTTAATATTAATGTCAATTATTTGATAATGGATTTAAAGGTTTAAAAATCATATAAATGTGAAATTAAAGTATTAAAAATACTTTGTAATATTATAAATATATTATAATATTATATTATTATTTTTATTAATATTTAATATTAAATAAATATTAATGATAAGAGAATAATGTAGTATTTATATTATTTAAATACGATATAAGTGATTGAAAAATTATGATAAATTGTAATAATTATTTAAAAATTATTACGAGCCTTTGAAAAATGTTTTGACTGAATAGAAAATTATTTTTGTTGATTGTTAAGTGTTTGCATCGAGTCTTAGTAATATTAGTCTCGAGAATAGGTGACTAGACCGTCAGGATATTTGAATTGTACTGGGTTCAACTCAGACTAAAATAGTTTGACTTGATACCAAGTCTTATGTAGTTTGTAGACTGATATAGTTATGTATTATGCGTTGAAGTTATATATATATATATATATATATATATATATATATATATAATAGTATTATACTATGATGATATTATTCTAATATTGGAGATCTATATTACTAATATTAGGTCTTCGAATAAAGCGATATAAACTGTGTTGCAGTAGTCGGTGATACATGCAAGTTTCTAACCTTGAACTTCTAATTATTGTGCAAGTTTTTTTAAACTCGACCTCGAGTTGTTCTTTCAATTATGCTTATGGCTAATCATTGCTGATTACCATGTCTATGAATTGTTGAATAGCTTTCTGTGCAAATAATGTATGTGTTCATCAGGTATGAAAGGCTGATTACCTTCATTACCATCTAGTCTAGTTATAAATTGTTCATGTTCTTTCTTGACCATTCAATTCCTATTGACTTGGTCGTTCAGTTATAAAAATTTATTCATGCTAGTTCACAACTATATTGTTGAATGTTAGCCAGCTATTATTCAAATTCTTTCAATTATGATATATCCTCAAATAAACTTTTACTTGCTGGGCAAACTTATTGCTCACCCTTGCTATATCATGACAAACATTGCAGATTAAGACGAATACTTCGGATACAAGACAAGACAAAGACAGTTCTAACTTTAGTTTATATGTGCAGATAAAGTTTGTAACAGTATTGTATATTAATGACATTGTAATTCAAATAAGTTATGAATTGTGTATAAGTTAAGGTTACTCGACCTTGGGGATTAGTGTGTAATGTTTATTGTATAAATAATTTATGTTTATATCTTTCACAATAGTTATAGAATTAGTATACCAGATCCGTGGTGATTAGGACCCTGATTTGGGGTTACTACATAAATCGTAATAACTCGAATCACAATACCTTATATACATGTCATCACGAGATAATTAGTCATTACAAATACTCTATATATAAATAAGTATCAACATCATGTATGGTTTAATTTTTAACCACATAGTCAAGTTACATTAGTAATAAAACTCGTTAATTGTTAATAATGTTTTCATTCTTAGTATAGTAATACCAAAATCACATCCTAACAGTCATACTATTTCACTTAATCAACTTTTTCAAACTTTGTGTAATTAAAACACAATGTTTGACCATTCTGCTAACTCGCGCTGCGGCGCCACAGTTTACACTGTGGGACGGCGCTGCGGCGCGGCGCTGGCGCTGCTACGCGAGGTACATGCCAATACTTGGCATTGCAGCGTGGCGCTGGCACTGTGACATGAGACCTGCACTGTGAGGCCGCGCTGCGGAGCCGAATTATAGTCCTCGGCGATCAACTTCGGCAACAACATGAACAAAGCCAAATTTGGCCTACAAGCTACTTTTTAACAACTAAATTTACACGTAATACATATATAAACTTCACATAAACATAATTTAAGGTCTCTTAACATGATTTTACACATATAACAATATAAACATCGAATTTAAAACCTCTAATTTCACTGTTTTTTGTTAAAACTTCACTTTTTGACAGTTTCAGTGAAAATCATCACTGTGATTTTGTTTTTCAACCAAAACAGTTAATTCAACATACTTTGTTTTAGTTTCTTCATCTACTTTCAAAAACAATAGTTAATTTATATGTTATACAAAGAATTAAACCTCAATTTTACTCTAAACTAAGCCATATTCATATATATTAATACCAATTCACTGTATTATGATTTCCTTCAGAAATACATACATAACATGAATTAATTTACTATAACTCATCTATAATCTTATAAAAATAATTTTATAACAACCAATTATCATATAGAAACTATATATATACCAAACAATTAACCATCACACAAATTTTTTACAGAGAATTCTTTTGAATAGAATAAACTAAAACGTATTGAAAAGTAAGAGTGAGATGATACCTTAGTTTTAGAAGATGATGGTTACCCTTTGATTATCAAGCTTCCTTCCCCAAAATTACTCTCTCAAAATTTCTCTAGAATTCTCCCAATTCTCTCTCAACTTTTCTTTGTAACTTTTTTCTTCTCTTCTTTTTCTTCTTCTGAGTTCTTTCTATCTTACGTATATAAAATTATAACGTATATGATATAATATGTAATAATTGTGTAATATAAATATATCTATTAACTGACATCAGTTATTTTATTTTTGAAACTCAAAAGCCATAAGGCTTGTTTGGCTAACCACCTTAAAATTAACCAATTAATCCTTATGCCTTGTTTGTTAAAACATATTTAAATTAAAGACTTAACATTCATTAAGCCTTGTTTGGCAAAACTGATTTAACCTTCCTTAACTTATTTTAATAACTCCTTTATAATATAGTTTATGGTCACACTTCATTTAATTAAGTTTTAATACTTAATTTAATTAATTCTAATAACAATTTATTAAATAAATTTACCATATAAATCAATACAACAAAATTATAATTTTTTTTATAATTATAATTTTATTTAATAAATTAACACATCATTTTAATTACAAATTTAAATTAAAATATCATTATAATAATTCATTTAGTCATTACAAACTCTGTAAGTTAATTTATTAATTTAAATTAAAATATTATCTCATGATGATGAATTTCCTTAACTAATAAATTATTTATTTAACAAATACATAATCAAATCAACTCACCTTAAATAAATATTTATTCGATCAATAAACACATCAATTAAAATATCTATATAACTCAATAAATATTTTAAATTATAATTTAAAATTTTTGATTGTTACATGAATGATTAAAATAATCAGGTCTTAAGCTAGAGACTATAGACTTGACTAAAATGAGAAGTGAACCTATGAAGGTAATATTAACATAACTAATTGGTATTGTGATTCTAATGGTATATGTAGGGTAATTGGCGAACGTTTATTATACTTGTGTAGCTTATATACGAGACAAGTTCCCTAACTTCATTCTCTTTATAATGAATGCAAGTTTCATAATTATATTTACCTTTAATTGTCAAACAAGCTTTCTAATCCTAATTTATCAATATGCAAGTTCTTAATTCTTATATTAAAATTGAGCAAGCTTATTTATTCCATCTTGTTTATGATGATACAAGCTCTTATATTCTAAATCTTTACATCGAGCGAGTATCACATTCCTAACTCTTGTTGTTGCTATTCAAAGCATAAACTGTTTACATTCATTGTCCCGAATGAGTTTTCTAACTCTTTTGGATGTAGTACTTTGTTTATACCATGTCTGCTCAATTGTACATTATTATTGTTCAATCTTATCTTATTATGTTGAACTTTCGAATAACAAATAAACCTTTATTGGTTTGACTAATCCATAATTGATGAGTGTTCTAAAATTCTAGAACCACTGATAAGCTAGTTCCAAACTAAATTTTCTTTAGTGTAGAAATTCTAAAGTCAAACTAAGATGAACAACCCTAACATAGGGGATTATGTACGCGTTAGCATTTAGATGTTTGTGCACAATACATGATATGAAGGGCTAATCCCCCTAAGTACGAAAGTAAAAGTCTGTATAGTCTAATGATTGTTAAAGGTTGAAGGAGAAATACTAAATAACCTCTGGACATAGTTAATGGTCTTAAAGACCCTTAGATATAAACCTCAAACTTGTTTACTAGTTTTGTCCCGAAGAACAAGTTCTTATATAATCAGTATTCATTATTTACTCTTATGTTACTGCTATTATCAATCTTTATATCATTGAACAATTGTTTTCTCACTCTTTCATTTAACACTGTAGCTAAAGTTGAGAAATTTGATGAGTCGTCTTCTAGCAAAGAAAAGGGCAAGATGTCCAAGTGATGAAGAGTTATTTGAATTTACTTAACTTAAATTATGTCATAAGACTTATGTTATTATGTGATGTATTCCGTAGACTTATGTAATAATTAAAGGTTAAATTACATGAGAATGTTTTAAATTAATGTAACCCTTTAATGGGGAAGATATTTATTTAAGTTATGTCTTTATCCTTGTGTATAGGTAGTTAAATGTAAATATTTTGGAAAGTGAGCACCAAATCCTGTGGGAATAAAGTACCCAAATTTGGAAGTGTCACACGAACCGACTTCAAACTCCTTTTTTCTCACGGTGATGATCCACATACTTCTTCTGTCTATCTTGAGCTGCTACTAGTTGAGTACGTATTAACTTCATTATGACTGTCGTTTGTTATACCATTTCAAGTCCCAACATCCGACGTTCACCTACTTCATCCCAGCATAGTGGGGTCCTGCACTTCCTTCCATATAACCCTTCATAAGGCGACATCCCTATACTAGAGTGAAAACTATTGTTATAAGCAAACTCCATCAAATGCAGATGTTCATCCCAACTCCCCTTGAAATCCATAACTGTAAGACCCCAACTTTTATGAATAAAGATGAATTTTTCTATAAATATTATTTTTAAATATTAAGGTGTGAATTTGTTATATTATTATAGTTATGAGTAATATTTATAAATTTTACAAAGTAAGAAAGTTGTTATATAATATTCGATTGGTCGGGAAATATTCGTTTTAACAGAAAATATTCGTACGACGACACAATCATTGGTGGACCCCACAACGTAATTATTGTTAGAATGAAAAAATGACAGAAATATTTTTTTATAAAAATAACGGCAGAAGTTTACCGTTAAACTGTTGAAATAACCGGTGTTAAAAGTACAGTAATACGCGTGGTTGTATAGTAGTACACGGTATTGATTATTGATGTTTACGTGAGAAGTCACTCAGTTATACTCAATTATTGCTACAGTAATTGCTACATCATATCTCTCACATTATTAATTCAATTATTATCACAGTATTATCTACATAATATTTTATATTATTAAATCAATAATTGAGACGACAAAGTTATTCATATTATTATTTGCAATATTGACAATGTCTAGAAGTTCTGTCAAGGAGAGGTTTGGTCACCTAATTGCGCGCCAATAAGGAGAAATCCTTATCGAAAAGCCCCCTCTTTCTTGGGAACGACCTGACTGTTAAATATAGCGAGTTTATAATAATGATGAATAAATTGAAGGGATTTTATGAAATATTTGTTGTAAATTTTGCTCATTATTTGGACCCCCCACATACCTATTTTTCAAAATAATCGGTAGAAAAAATATTCAGCATATTTTTATATTATAAGAGTGGGGCTACATGTGTGGTCCACGTGTATTTTGTGGAAACTGAAAAGGCTTGGAATCACATGTAAAAGAATCACACCAGAATCAGAGAATTCTTCTTTAATAATATTGAGCGTATTTATTTAGAGTTTTAGAAAGCTTTGAGCGTAGAAAATAGTGAAAGTTTTTTTCAAGAATATCCCTACTATACCACTTGGAATACTCTTCTTTTCATGGTAAGGGATATTATTTTTGTTCAGTATTCGTATAAAATAATATTTTCTTCCATACTCTGTAGTATGTAAGTAATATTATTTCGTTTCAGATTTTGAATTCTATACTCATTTTGTTAAGTTTTGGCTTCTATACTCCATGAATTTAGTAGAATATCCTTTATATTTGCGCTTCATCTAGTATCTTTTCATGAAAATATTATTCTGAGCATTCTTGATAAGTTCTAACTTTTTCATGTCGGGTACTATTCACGGGGTTACTATTCACGAAGTTACTATTTATGGAATACTATTCACTCAGTTACTATTTACTCGGGTTACTATTCATGACAAAAATTATTTTTTTTTTGGTCCAAATCATTTTTGTTACAATATTATTCTTGACTTTTAATCCACAAAGCAATATCATGTTGACAATTTGGACATTATTAAATTTTGGATAAATTAAATTATAAATCTTTAAAATTTATCCTTTGCTTTCTTTTAATTGAATTCTTATATCATTGTCATCATCCTCATGCTTATAATATGTTGAAAGTCATCTGTGGCCGTAGTGCATAGATGGACTTGGTATAGTTATGACCAGGGATTATTCCGTATAATCATGACCATAATGTTACAAATGATGTGGTAAAAGTCCTCATTGACCCGTAGTGCATTGATGGACAGTTGTTGGCATGATCATGACAATTGATGAAAATATAAATATCCTTAGCCCGTAGTGCATGGATAATTTATGGTCGTGATACTAATGAATATCCTTGGCCATAGTGCAGAGATGATGTGGATTATTAAGCTGAGTCTCAGTGATAAAAGTGATGAAAAAACTTTTTAAATCATAGAAGATAGCAGATATCATGCTCTACTTGACTCTTCTAATGGATTGCTTGTTCCGCTGCAGTTAAACTTGATGTTTGTTATATTTTATCAGTTTAACACTGTTGAAGGCTAACGATAAATTATTCTACATTATCTTAGTCATAATATTTCTTACTGGGCTAGTTGAGCTCACCCTTTTCTTTCATTGTTCTCTTCAGGAAATGAGAATATAGCTAGGACTAGTCGGGGAACGGAGTTACAGTCCAGATGTTTACATTAGTAGTTCTCACTATTCAATGAAATATTGTGATAATAAATGTATTGAGGACTCAATTTAAATTTGAATACTGTCTAGAAGACAATATTCGTATTAAAACTCTCAGTTTATGTTTTGTCGTATTTTACACGACAGCTGTATTTGAATTTTGTACCATGTATTTGGCGACTAAAGATGGGTGATGTATACCTATTTTGGGGATGTTATAGTTGGTATCAAAGCTTAGGGATATGATCCCTGGCTGAGATATGAGACAAGAACTAGGAGGGGAGAGACGGAAAATTTCTTCGCTAGTATGACCTACCTAAGTTTATTTGGTATTTATTTAGTCGGTCTGAGTATAGGGATAATATGTGACATGTCAATTAACCCTTGTTTTATGGCATTATTTAAAAATGACATCTGAGAATGTTGAGAATAGTAATGGAGCACAAGAGACCGTTGAGTCACCACAGATCAATAACCAGGAAAATGTGCATCAGGAAGGCAACAATCCTCATGCAAATAATAACACCAACCAAATGATGAATGACAGAATGTTTAGGGGCTTTTTGCAATTTATGCAACATCAGGCGAGAGAGACTCTTGTCCAAAATGCAGGTGGAAACACTGGCAACTCTCGGATGGTCACCGCTAAGCAGTTCAAGGAGCTGGGACCACCAGAGTTTGTTGGAGAGTCAAAACCACTTAAGGCGGAGACATGGATAAAATAGATCACCAAGATATTTGATGCCTTGGGATGCTCTTAGGAGCAAAAGGTTCCCTTTGCCACTTTCATGTTGCGAGGAGAGGCAGATTACTGGTGAGAATCTGTAAAGCGTACCCAGCCTACTGCGCTCAAAATGTCTTGGGAGAAGATCCAAGAACTATTTAAGGATAAGTACTTTTCCGAAAGTATTCGTCACATAAAAGAGGTAGAGTTCATTAAACTGGAGCAAAATAACATAATCGTGTCGTAGTACGAAGCCAATTTTGTCGAGTTGTCCCGGTTTGCGTCCCACTTAGTTGATAACGAGGAAAGAATGACACGGATGTTTCTAAGAGGTTTGAAACCCGAAATACGTCAATACCTTATCTATCACAAACTGTGTTTGTATTTAGATGTTATAAATAGGGCTCAGTTATTAGAGCGCGATAACGAGTCAACCCAACCAAGAGAAAGTAGCTGACAAAATGATAATACCAGTGGTACCAGTCATCGAAGCGGTGACAACAAACGTGGAGGGAATTAATATGCCAGAAATGGTAACCACTTCGGTGGTAATCATAGACAAGAAATAAAAGTGGACATTTCAAGAAGAGGAGATTTAACAATGATGGAAAGACGTCAGCACCAGCACCCGTTGTTAAGGAATGAGAACGACCACCTATCATATGCTTCAAATGCGGATGGGAGGGACACATTAGTCCAAATTGTGCACATTAGTCCAAAATATGTTACAATTATGGAAGAGAAGGTCACCTAGCAAGATTTTTTCATACAGGGAAGCCAAGTCCAGTTGGAACAGTGACACCAAATGTCATCCCAAACAAGTCAAAACTAGTAGTTCAAGGGTGAGCGTTTGTTGTGACCTCTCAGAAAGCAAAGAATCCGAACGAAGTTATCACGGGTAAGCTAATCATAAAATCTAGCGAAGTATATACCTTATTTGATACCGGTTCTATCCATTCTTTTATTTCTCCTACTTGCGCTCAACGTTTAAATTTGACTCCGGAGAAATTAGACTTTGACTTATCTGTTGAAACTCCGTTGGGAGAAACCTTCATTACATCCACTATTTATAAGTCTTGTTTGGTTCAAATCGGTACCATCACATTACATGTCGATCTTATTTCTTTAAAAATACTTGCGTTTGACGTAATTTTAGGGATTGATTGGTTAACTACTCATCATGTAAAAATTAATTATTTTCGTAATGTTGTTAGCTTTCATATTCCTAACCAACCTATTATGTGAATTCAAACAACCAAATCATTAAAATCAATCACTGTCATCTCATGCCATAAAGCTATTCGTTTATTAAAAAATGGATGTCAAGCTTTCTTAGCTCATGTCACAGATTTAAACAAAAATACGTTAGTTTTGAATGATATTTCTATTGTTAGTAAATTTCCTGACGTATTCCCTGAAAAACTTCCTACCTTACCTCCAGAGCGTGAAATTGAATTTTGTATTAACCTTAAACCCGGTACAAAACCCATTTCTAAAGTCCCATATCGAATGGCTCCTATTGAACTTTAGGAGTTAAAGACCCAACTGCAGGAATTGTTAGACATCGATTTCATTCATCCTAGTACGTCTCCTTGGGGTGCTCCTGTTCTATTCGTGAAGAAGAAAGATGGGAGTATGCGATTTTGTATTGATTATAGGGAGTTGAACCATGTCACTGTCAAAAATAGGTACCCGTTGCCTCGTATTGATGACCTGTTTGACTAGTTACAAGGCGTCAAATTCTTTTTAAAGATTGATCTTCATTCCGGATATCATCAATTAAAGATTAAAACTGATGACATTCCAAAGACTGCTTTCAGAACTCGGTACGGGCATTATGAATTCCTAGTCATGTCTTTTGGATTGACTAATGCTCCTACTGCCTTCATAGACATGATGAATCGAGTATTCAAGGAATATTTGGATCATTTTGTGGTTATTTTTATTGATGACATTCTCATATATTCCAAAAGGCTTGAAGATCATGAGCAACACTTGAGGCTGATACTTCAAAAGCTTCGTGAAAACAAGCTTTATGCTAAGTTGAAGAAATGTGAGTTCTGACTTGAGGAAGTAGCATTTCTTGGGCACGTGATATTAAATCATGGAATATCTGTTGACCCGGCAAAGATTGAAGCAATTCAAAGTTTGGAGCAACCCAAATCAGTGACCGAAGTACGTAGCTTTCTCGGCTTAGTTAGTTATTATCAGAGATTCGTGGAAGAATTTTCTCGAATCGCTACTCCATTAACTCAGCTAACTCAGAAAGATAAAAAATTCGATTGGAGCGAGGAATATGAGAAGAGTTTTCAAGAACTAAATAGGAGACTCATTTCAGCACCTGTTCTGACAATACCATCTGGCTCGGAGGAATTTGTCATCTACAGTGATGCTTCGGGCAAAGGGTTAGGATGTGTTCTCATGCAATATGGGAAAGTCATATCCTATGTCTCTTGACAACTCAAAGAATATGAGAGGAATTATCCTACTCATAATCTAGAGTTGGCAGCTATTGTCTTCGCACTTTAAATTTGGAGGCATTACCTGTATGGGGAGAAAGTGGAGATCTATACGGATCATAAAAACCTCAAATATTTCTTCACCCAAAAGGAACTCAACATGCGACAATGACGTTGGCTTAAACTATTGAAAGATTATGATCATACCATCCAATACCATCTTGGAAAAGCTAATGTGGTAGCTGACGCATTGCGTAGAAGATCATATGCGGGTACGAGTGTTATATTGTCAACGCAAAGGCCCATTTTATATGACTTGTAAAGGATAAAGATTGAGTTAAAGACTCCAGGGACCCACATATGATGGAAAATATACGAGTTGATCTGACTTTAATCGATAAAGTTAAAGTTGCTCAAGCTACAGACCTGGAGTTGATGCATATGAAGAAGAAAATGCAAAAAGGTGCTATTTCGGAAGCAAGAATCGATGAAGAAAGAATACTTAGAGTCAACTCCAAACTTTGTGTTCATAATGACCCTGATTTAAAGTATAAAATCATGATGGAGGCGCACAACACACCATTTGCAATCCATCCTGGGAGTACCAAAATGTATCGTGATCTTCGACATACATTTTGGTGGAGCAATATGAAGAGAGAGATCGCGGAGTTTATATCAAGGTGTTTAACTTGTCAACGTGTCAAGGCGGACCATCAAGTGCCAAAAGGTCCATTGTAACCACTTAAAATTCCAGAATGGGAGTGGGAGCACATTACCATGGATTTCGTTACTGGTCTTCCCAAGGTTTCTCAAGGCATAGATGCGATTTGGCTCATTATTCATAGATTGACCAAGTCTTCTCATTTCTTGTCGATACGAGAAACTTATACACTTGAATGTCTTGCTCGTATGTACATAAACTAGATTGTAAGATTGTATGGTATGCCAGTATCCATAATTTTTGATCGAGACCCAAGATTCACTTCAAGATTTTGGGTTAGTTTGCAAAAAGCTATGGGCACAGATTTACGATTTAGTTTGGCGTATCACCCTCAGACGGACGGGTAGTCTTAGAGGACTATTCAAACTCTTGAAGATCTATTAAGACTTTGTATCCATGACTTCAAAGGAAGTTGGGACAAGTTCTTACCATTGGTGGAATTTTCCTATAATAACAGTTATTAAGCAAGTATCAGCATGGCTCCATTTGAAGCGTTGTATGGAAGAAAGTGTCTTTATCCAGTATGCTGGGATGAGGTGGGTGAAGCAATGTTGTTGGGACCGAAATTGGTAAGTATGACTACGGAGAAGATTCAAATGATCCGACAACGTATAAAAGCCTCACAAGATCGACAAAAGAGTTATGCTGATCCTCATCGGAAGGACGTGGAATTCAATGTTGGAGAACATGTGTTGTTACGTGTTGCTCCATGGAAGGGAGTTACGAGATTTAGAAAGAGAGGAAAGCTCAATCCTTGATTCATTGGCCCATTTGAAATTCTTGAACGAGTAGGAACTGTGGCCTATAGACTCGCTTTACCGCCAAGTATGTCTTGTGTTCATAACGTTTTTCACATATCCATGTTACGTAAATATGTGGAAGACCCGAACCACATTATTGAGTTAGAACCGGACGGAATAGCGGAAGATTTAACGTATGAAGAGGTTCCTGTTAAAATATTGGATAAGAAGGAACATATTCTACACTCCAAGGTTATACCTCAAGTCAAAGTTTTGTGGAGAAACCACGATGTCGAGGAAATGACCTGGGAGTTAGAATCTGAAATAAGATCAATGTATCCTCACCTCTTCGTCATACCAGATATGTACCCTAATTTCAAGGGCAAAATTTTATAAGAAGGGGAGGTTGTAAGACCCCAACTTTTATGAATAAAGATTAATTTTCCTATAAATATCAATTTTAAATATTAAGGTGTGAATTTGTTATATTATTATATTTGTGGGTAATATTTATAAATTTTACAAAGTTTGTTATATAATATTCGATTGGTCGGGGAATATTCATTTTAACAGAAAATATTCGTACGACGGCACAATCATTGGTGGACCCTACAACGTAATTATTGTCAGAATGAGAAAATGACATAAATATCTTTTTATAAAAATAACGGCAGAAGTTTACCGTTAAACTGTTGAAATAACCGGTGTTAAAAGTACAGTAATACGCGTGGTTGCGTAGTAGCACACAGTATTGATTATTGATGCTTACGTGATAAGTGACGCAGTTATACTCAATTATTGCTACAGTAATTGCTGCATCACATCCCTCATATTATTAATTCAATTATTATCACAGTATCATCTACATAATATTTTATATTATTAAATCAATAACTGAGACGACAAAGTTATTCATATTATTATTTGCAATACTGACAATGTCTAGAAGTTCTGTCAATGAGAGGTTTGGTCACCTAATTGTGCGCCAATAAGGAAAAATCCTTATCGGAAAGCCTCCTCTTTCCTGAGAACGACCTGGTTGTTAAATATTGCGAGTTGTAATAATGATGAATAAATTAAAGGGATTTTATGAAATATTTGTTGTAAATTTTGCTCATTATTTGGATCCCCCACTTACCCATTTTTCAAAATAATCGGTACAAAAATTATTTAGTATATTTTTATATTATAAGAATGGGGCCACATGAAGGGCCCACGTGTGTTTTGTGGAAACTGAAAAGGCTGGGAATCACAAGTAAAAGAAAGAAAAATAGGACGGAGTGTATTATAGGTAATATATATATATATATATATATATATATATATATATATATATATATATATATATATAATGCCATGACTTTTGGTGTAATGAATTGTCACGGGGGAGTACGAAATGATTATTATATATATATATATATATATATATATATATATATATATATATATATATATATATTATAATAAGTTTTGTTTTATTTGAGTATAAATAGAATATATTATATTTTATTTGAAGTTTTCGTTTTATTAGAATATTTTATTGCATAGTGATGCATAGTAAATCACAATTTTCAAACATTCGGCGGAAGAATTGCGCCCGTGATTATGGTTACTGTGCGTCCGTGATTTCTAAATTAAAATAATATCCTTTCCATTCTCCTATAAATAGGATGCTTAGTTAGCTTTGAGCGTAGAAAACAGTGAAAGTTTTCTTCAAGAATATCCCCGCTATACCAGTTGGAATACTCTTCTTTTCAAGGTAAGGGATATTATTTTTGTTCAGTATTCGTATAAAATAATATTTTATTCCATACTCTGTAGTATTTAAGTAATATTATTTCGTTTCAGATTTTGAATTTTATACTCATTTTGTTAAGTTTTGGTTTGTATACTCCATGAAATTAGTAGAATATCCTTGATATTTGCGCTTCATCTAGTATCTTTTCATGAAAATATTATTCTGAGCATTCTTGATAAGTTTTAACTTTTTCATGCCGGGGTACTATTCAAGGGGTTACTATTCTCAAAGTTACTATTCACTCAAGTACTATTTACCCGGGGTACTATTCATGACAAAAATTAATTTATTTTCGGTCCAAATCATTTTTGATACAATATTATTCTTGAATTTTACTCCACAAAGCAGTATCATGCTGACAATTTGGACATTATTGAATTCTGGATAAATTAAATTATAAATCTTTAAAATTTATCATTTGCTTTCTTTTAATTAAATTCTTATATCATTGTCATCATCCTCATGCTTATATTATGTTAAAAGTCATCTGTGGTCGTAGTGCATAGATGGACTTGGTATGATTATGACTAGGAATTATTCGGTATTATCATGACCGTAATGTTACAAATGATGTGGTAAAAGTCCTCATTGGCCTGTAGTGTATTGATGGACAGTTGTTGGCATGATCATGATCATTGATGAAAACACGAATATCCTTGTCCCGTAGTGCATGGATAATTTGTGGTCGTGATACTAATGAATATTCTTGGCCGTAGTGCAGGGATGATGTGGATTATTAAGCTGAGTCTCAGTGATAAAAGTGATGAAAAAACCTTTTAAATAATAGAAGATAGTAAATATCATGCTCTACTTGACGCTTCTAATGGATTGCTTGTTCTGCTGCAGTTAAACTTGATGTTTGTTATATTTTATCAGTTTAACACTGTTGAAGGCTAACGATAAATTATTCTGCATTATCTTAGTCATAATATTTCGTACTAGCCTAGTTTTGACTTCTCTGGGACGGCCTTTGGTGCCTCTATCCCAGCTGAATTTAACTTCACTGTACGACAAAATCGAGCTAGATGACCTTCTCTTTCGCAATTATAACATGTTTTGGACTGCTGCGTATAGTTTGGACTGATGTGTCCCTCCCCTCCGCATTTGTAGCATACGATCGTTGATCGTTCTCCTTCTTTAACAACGGGTGCTGGTGCTGACGTCTTTCCATCATTATTGAATCTCCTCTTCTTGAAATTTTCACTCTTATTGTCTTGGCCATGATTACCACCAAAGTGGTTACCATTTCTGGCATGTTGATTTCCTCCATGTTTGTTGTCACCGCTTCGATGATTGCTACCACTTGTATTATCATTTTATCGGTTGCTCTCTCTTAGTTAGGTTAACTTGTTATCACGCTTCAATAACTGAGCCCTATTTACAACATCTGAATACAAACACAGTTTATGTGAAATTAGGTATTGACGTATCTCAGGTTTCAAACCTCTTAGAAATATCCGCGTCATTCTCTCCTCATTATCAACCAAGTGGGACGCAAATCGGGACAACTCGGCAAACTTAGCTTCGTAATATGACACGGTCATATTGTTCTGCTCCAGCTTGATGAACTCTACCTCCTTCATGTGATGAATACTTTCAGGAAAGTACTTGTCGTTGAATAGTTCTTGGAACTTCTCCCAAGACATCTTCAGTGCGGCAGGTTGAGTACGCTTTACAGATTCCCACTAATAATCTGCCTCTCCTCGTAACATGAAGGTGGCAAATGGAACCTTTTGCTCCTCGGAGCATCCCAAGACATCAAATATCTTGGTGATCTGCTTTATCCACGCCTCCGCCTTAAGTGGTTTTGGCTCTCCCAAAAACTCTGGTGGTCCCAGCTCCTTGAACTGCTTAGCGGTGATCATCCGAGAGTTGCCAGTGTTTCTACCTGTATTTTGAACAGGAGTCGCTCTCGCTTGATGTTATATGAATTGCATAAAGCCTCTGAATATCCTATTGTTCATCGTTTGGTCGGTGTTGTTGTTTTCCTGAGGATTATTGCCTTCCTGATGCACATTATACTAGGTATTGATCGTTGATGATTCAACGGTCTCATGTGCTCCATTGCTATTCTCAACATTCTCGGAGGTCATTTTCAAATACTACCACAAAACAAGGGTTAATTGACATGCAATATATTATCCCTATATTCTGACCGACCAATTAAATAACAAATAAACTTAGGTAGGCCATACTAGCGAAGGAATTACTCGTCTCTCCCCTCCTAGTTCTAGTCTCGCATCTCAGCCAAGGATCATATCCCTAAGCTTTGATACCAACTGTAACGCCCCCAAAATAGGTATACATCACTTATTCTGAGTCGCCAAATACATGATACATAATTTAAATATAAAATTAATTTATACAACCGTTAAGTGTTGTGTAGAATACGACAAAACATAAGTTGTGAGTTTTGATACAAATATTGTCGTCTAGACAGTATTCAAACTCAAAATAAGTCCTCATTATAATTATTATCACACTATTTTATAGAATAGTGAGGACTACTAATGCAAATATCTGGACCATCACTCCGTTCCCCGACTAGTCCCAACTATATTTTCATTTTCTGAAGAGAACAATGAAAGCAAAGGGTGAGCTCAACTAGCCCAATAATAAATATTATGACTAAGATAATGCAGAATAAATTATCGTTAGCCTTCAACAACGTTAAACTGGTATATAATACATAATAAACATAAAGTTTAACTGTAGCGGAACAAGCAATCCATTAGAAGAGTCAAGTAGAGCATGATATCTACTATCTTCTATGATTTAAAAATTTATCGCTAAGACTCAACTTAATAAATAATCCACATCTTCGAATCATCCTTACACTACGACCAAGGATATTTATTAGTATCACAACCACGAATTATCCATGCACTACGGGCCAAGGATGTTCGTGTTTTCATCAATGGTCATGATCATGCCAACAACTGTCCATCAATGCAATACAGGCCAATGAGAACTTTTACCACATCATTTGTCACACTACGGTCATGATTATACCGAATAATCTCTGGTCATAATCATACCAAGTCCATCTATGCAGTACGGGCCAAAGATGACTTTTATAACAATATAA
Organism: Panax notoginseng; assembly: GCA_016801055.1. Taxonomy (NCBI): domain Eukaryota; kingdom Viridiplantae; phylum Streptophyta; class Magnoliopsida; order Apiales; family Araliaceae; genus Panax; species Panax notoginseng. Next base: position 179,959,382 of record CM029014.1, read on the forward strand.
GCATGATGATGATGACAATGATATAAGAATTCATTTAAAAGAAAACAAAGGATAAATTTTTAAAGATTTATAATTTAATTTATCCAGAATTCAATAATATCCAAATTGTCAACATGATACTGCTTTGTGGGGTAAAATTCAAGAATAATATTGTATCAAAATGATTTGGACCGAAAAGAAATCAATTTTTGTCATGAATAGTACCCCGGGTGAATAATAACTGAGTAAATAGTAACCCGTTAATAGTAATTCAGGAATAGAACCCCGCGAATAGTAATCCTCTTAGGTTTGTAATATTCATGAACGCAATCAAATTGCACAAATAAGCGGAAGCATGGAAAATCAAAGTTTAAAATTTTACAAACCATATACTCGAATCATCCTTTATGCACAATTATTAATTAAACGAAAAGATAAAGAACAAGAATCATATCCTTGATGATTCGAGCTTCCTCAAGTACAAGTTCACCTCCAAATCCTTTCGTGTTCAACTTGAATCCACCGGTTTTGGTTCCTTCCTTTGATCAACGTTAGCCACCCAAGTGTTTGGCATCTAGAGATGATCCACCAAGGAAGAAGAAAGATTTAAGAAGATAGGTGTTTGACAAAACCCTAATTTTTCTATCTCTCATAGAAAAAGATCGTACTCTCCAACAATTGGAATCACGTATATTGATATCTGATAAAAGATTCCTCTTATAAATATATCAGTTAACCCTTCTAATCTAATTAGAAAATATGGTATTATTTAATTAATAACATTTTTTAATTAATTAAGCTCCCTAATCTTATTAGGGATAATTAATTAAACTCTTTTAATTAATTTAACCTTCTAATCTTATTAGGATATTTGAGAGTACTTTTATTAATTAATTCCTAAACACCTTTGGAAATTAAAAAATAATAATAGTAATAATAATAATAAGACTCCTCCTATTAATTTATATTTAATATTTCAAAAATATTAAATAATAAATATTTAGCTATTTAATTTATTCTATCACCATAGATTAAATTAAATATACTTAACTTATTATTACGATTATGCAATTAACTTCTTGAATAATTAATCTTCCTTTTATGGTGTGACCCTTTAGGTTATCCATATTAAACAAGTTGTGAATAAATCAATTAGAACAATTCCAATCTTATTAAAATAAATAAAATAAACTATTAATTTATTTAAATAAATAATATTTATTCTACAATAGGGATAAGCCTCCCTAGCAATCAACGACTTTCCAGATAATATAGATTTCAACATTAATCATAAAAGAACCTTTGAGTCAATAGTTACCGTACAATTCAATCCTTCCACCATACAATGTCCCAATTAAATATAAGAGATGGAATTACTATCGAGTCTTATTTGATTTAATTATATGTATTTCGATCCTTAAATGCACAACTCTAAATAATGCAAATTAGAAACTCTTTTCTAATTTCATTCTGCCTTGGCCAAGGACTACTCGGTTATCATTTATCGAATCACATAGGACATTCCTCTTTATTTACTAGATGTGGTAGATTCTTTATTGATCATACATTATCTCTATGTACAACTTATTATACCCAAGCATACCCTTTGATATACCCTAAGGGTTTAAGGAATAAGTTAAAGTATAACTCATCATACACTATTATGATGATCTCAAGTCCAAGGATCACTTGTACTACTATCACTACAGGAATTCCTATTGACAGGCAAGTAAAACTCCATTAGGTATTCTTTAGCGAGCCACGTTCAGCGAACTTATTCTCTAATAAGCATCTACATACTTGCTTTAGTGTCTCTACACAAATGATCATGAGATCAATCATCCTCATCTAATGAGCAAGCAACGTATGTACCAATCTATCCGGATTCACTAATCCCCAATTTAGTAATCTAATGATTGGGAACTATTTTAGTTTTAAGCTTTCTAAGAATTTAGATCTCATTAGAATGATCATCATCATTATTCTAAAAGCATTACTTAAAACTATAGGTTTATCACATATTTTAAAATAGCATCATGTAGATAATTAAAAGCCTTTAATAAATTAATAGTTTTTATTAATAAATGAATAAGATTGTTACAAAGTATATGGTTTATCATCAAACATGATTGGCTTGTATGCATACTACTTTCAATCTCCCACTTGCACTAAAGCCAATCGTCATGGTATCTCATACCCTTCTTCTCGAAGTGACGATTATCATGCTGTTGAATAAGTTTTAGTTAATGGATATGTAATGTTGTTCTTGAGAGTCCACTATCGCTATAATGATATTTCATCTTTCAATGATTCCTATAATCAAATGAAATTGCCACAACACATGTTTAGATCCAAGATGAGATTTAAAAACTTTTCCTAGTTATGTAATGAACTTTTCATCCAAACAATCAATTTGTAGCTTCATTTATAGCTATATACTTTGTCTTTATCACTAAACTAATAACTATTTGCTGTTTAAAACCTTTTCGATTCACTACACCACCGTTCAAAGTAACGCTTTACCTGAAAGTGGATTTTCTGTCGTCTTAGTCTGTCTGAAAAACTTGAGTCTGTTAAGCCCTCTAGTTTTAATTTAGACCCAACATAAATATGATCACATCCTTAGTGTCGGTTAAGTACTTTAAGATGTTTGTCACTGACTCACAGTGAACTTCTTCAGAATATGACTGATCAACATCAAGTCTTGTACATTTCATTGCATACATGATAGTTACTCATGTGATCTCTTTTTTATGAGTATATGGGGACTATTAAGAGAGATACACTCTATGACTCATCAACATGAGACAACTATTGGAGTTTTCCATGCTAAACGACTTTAGCATCAAATGAATATACGCTCCTTGGGTTAAGTCGAGCATCCTCTTAAATCTATCTATATAGATTTGTATCCCCAATTAAGATACTCTTCCCAAATCATTCATAAAGGAATGTTTAGACAACTTTATCTTTACTAATTGTAGCATTGGTATGTTATTTCTTATCCGTAATATATCAACATATAATACTAGAAATGTCACGACGCTCCCACTGACCCTTTTGTACACACTAGGTTCATTCTTTTTTTGATAAAATCAAACCTTTTTTATTGTCTCATCAAAACGAATGTTCCATATTTGAGTAGCTTGCTTCAATCCATTTCTCTTAGTGTCTACAACTCTTACATTATTGTATGTAACTGGATCATCATCTTCTATGATGCGTACCTCACCATCATCATTCGTGATGAATCCATACCTCCCAGGTATCTTTGATACTATTCCAGATTTATAATTTGGTTGTAGTACAATAGGTCTATCTATAGGTTCCTCTTATTTGACTTATAGTGATTTGTGGTTCTTGAACTCTTTAAGATATATTATCCTCCCACTAACCCCTTTAATGATAAACACCTTTATCTTAAAAGGTAGCGTGTTTCGCAACAAACACCTTTTGTTAAGTAGGATTATAGAACATATACCCTAAACTTAGTTTAGGATGTTCCACAAATCTACACTTGTCAAATCTTGTCCCAAGCTAATCCTTTGAAACCTTTTCATATAAGCTGGACAACCCCTTATCATAAAATACTTAATATTCGTAATCCTCCCTTTCCATAACTCTTATAGAGTCTTGGGGCTGGATTTTGAGGTTACCTTTTTATAGATATGCAGCCATTTCTAGGACATGTTCCCAAAGGGATACTAGAATGTCGGTAAAATCATTATGGACCGCACCATGTCCAACAAGGTACGATTTTTTCTTTTAGATACATCAATCAATTATTGCATATCAGGAGGCATCCATTGTGAGAGAACCATTTGAGATGATCTAAAAACTCATTGCACAAGTATTTCTTCCTTGATCCGATCAAAGAATCCTAATACTTTGCTAATTTGTTTCATTTCTGAATTCTTTGAACCTTTCAAATAATTCACAATTATATTTCAGCAAATACACACATTCAACCTTTTGAATAATCATCTCTTTTTTCTTATACTAGTTTGTTCAATTTGTAAAATAATTTTTCATGTAAGTCAAGTATACAAAATCTATTAAGTGATATTCCAGTTCTATACAAAACATTATTATTATATATAAAACAACAATTGTTCTTAAATATAATACCAAAGATTTCATTGTCCAATAGCAAAATGGAAATAATGTTTCTAACAAGAACTGGAATACAATAGCAACTTATTGACTTAATAGATTTGCCCTTATGCATTGCTAAACTATAAGTTTCTATGACTAATGTGGAAAACTTTGCTTCATTTCCTACACATAGGATTACTTATCTTTGTTTAACTTTCTACTTCTTCTTAGTCCCTTCATAAACTTATATTTATGATAACCAAAGTCGGTATCCAATACCAAAGTAGAACCTTGACTTAAAGAAAAATTTATTTCAATCATGAACAAAACTCTATTTGTAACCAAAGCTTCACTAAACTACTTCTGGTTAGGATCTATAAGATATTTCTTGCAGTTTCTTTTCTAGTGTCCAGGCTTATTGCAGTGGAAGCAAACTCCTTTGCTATCCGTATCAGTTTTGTACTTATTATCCTTTGTTTTTGCCTTTCTATTTACCTTCTTTGAATCGTTCTTCTTTTCAGAAGATCCTTTGGCCTATACCAGTAAGACTTGGTCTTTCTTGGTTTGAAAGTGACTCTCAAGATTTTCCAACATGTTAAGCAAATCAGCGAAGCTGATATCTAGCTTGTTCAAATGAAAATTTCACAACAATTGTGGGAAGAGTCGAGGAGTGAGTGCAAGATCAAATCTTGCCTCAACTCTCCATCTATGATAAAACCCGTTGCCCTAATTGATCAATCAAATTGATTACGTTAAGGACTTTTGCCTATACTGTAGTGTCATCGATCATTCTAAATCAGAAAAGTTCTTTATATATCTGATATCTATCAGTCCTACTTTCCTTACCATCAACTACTTGATATGAAGGAATATAGTAAGAGCATCCATAGTTTCATGTTGACAATAAAACTCGTTACTTATGGATGCGAGCATGATGAATTGAGCCAACTATGCATCATCTTGCCACTTTCTAAAATTTACAATCTCTTCCTCAGAGACATTGTCTGCAACCATTGCAGGGATAGACGTATTAAGGATATAAGATAGCTTTTCAGCCGTGAGAACTATTCTCAAATTTCTTAACCAATCCGTTTAATTCGGTTCGGTTAATTTAGCAGCTAATATGCTACGCAGTGATAATAATTTTACACATTGTAAAATTCTATAAATGAATTTGTAATTAACAACATTTTAGCATACATTCCTTTATTAATTACCAAAATAAATTAGGTCTTATTTTAAATTGGTATCTCCCATTATTTTCTTCAAACTATATTACCCTCAATATATATAGTTCGGTAATATCTAATTGAAGATATGCTAGTGAGAATAAGGATCATATTTCAAATGTATATAGCCTTGTGGTGACATAACAAACTATATATAAATAAATAGGTAGACAACTCTTATCAATTACATTAACTATGAAACTCCTTGTATTTTGCCTCTTAGATTATTTTGATCAAGTGGTGGCACATCCGAATCAAAATTTTCCAAGTTAAGTCCAACCTAACACTCCATATATTCAAAAAAGAAAAATATTGTCCTTGTGGTGACACAACAAAATAATATTGTTCAATTTACTTTATAAGTATCAAATGTGATAAAATTAACATCTCAAGGAATTAAGATAAGCCTTGTGGTGACACAACAAACTTATAATAATTAATTGATACTCTATTATTTTTATCATGCCAGAAGGCGACGTTCAATATTCCAAATATCTTTAAACGCTTAGGACTTAATATAATTTATTTGATGGTTTTGTTATTAATTTGTATCATCTTATTTAGCGCGTATACACATATATATATAAAATACGAGTCATATTAAGTAACATGCGAAGTATATTTGCATATATATATATATATATATATATATATATATATATATATATATATATATATATATTATAAGCATGCACATATAGAATACTATATTCTACCTGGATTGATTATGAACTTTTATTCTACTTTGGTTTACTAGAGCCACCAAGTGAACCAAAAGGTCAAACCCTAGGGGTGCAAGAATTAATATTGAAATATAACTATTACATTTAAACCCGGGCTCCATTACAAACGGGTCTTCAAGCACTCCTTACTCTTTGATCTCTAATTCTTCAAAAATTAATTCTAACTATTCTTTTTATAAACTATTTAAAATAAATAGAAACCTTGATCAGCAGTCAAGGGGAAGTACATAGGAGGGAGTTAGGATTTACATTAAGAAATAATTAGAGAAGACGAGGTACGCAGACCCCATTTAATAAAATCCATACATTCATGCATCCAACTAAAATAAAATTCAATCGCATTGGTCAATAGTCCATAATCAATCTCATTTATTATCATACACATAACCATATGTATCAATAAATAACATTCATCTCATGAATAATAAACATTCAATATATATATTGATATCATTTAATGGACAAATTTAGTTAGCATAAAATTTAATTTTGAATCAAAATAAACTCCATTATTTTAATCCAAATTTAAATCAAAATAATATCTTTTATTTTACTTTATTCAATTTTGAATAAAGTAAACTATTTTATTTTAATCAAAATCTTTAATCAAAATAAACTCCTTTATTTTAATTAATTATGGAATCCAATTCCAAGTAAAAAAAACTCCTTTAATAAAGAAAATACGGATTCTCTTTCCTATTCACAAATAAACCCCTTTATTTTGAATAATATGAAATCTTATCCTATACCAAAATAAACTCCTTTATTTAATGATATACGGATTCTCTTTCTTATTCACAAATAAACTCATTTATTTTGAATAACATGAAATCTTATTTCATATCTAAATAAACTCTATTATTTAAGGAAATATGGAATCAAATTTTAACTCCAATTAGTTATCATGGAATCAAATTTTAACTCTAATTAGTTAGCATGAAATTTAATTTTAAAATTAAAATAAACTTTATATTTTAATATTAAAATAAACTTTTTATTTTAATTATAAAATAATTGAGAATTATATATATATATATATATATATATATATATATATATATATATATATATATATATTAATATATTAATATATAGTAATAATTAAATCACTCATGTTGTAGGATTCACTTTCCTTCGGTTGCACGTGCATCACCTGTAATGAATGAGTTGTTTGAGTTGTGATTCTGAGGACAGAATCCTTGTAAGGAGGGAATGATGTAACATTCCAGATTTTAATTGTAATTTTAAATATTTATTAAATTATAAAAATATTTAATGGATGCGTTTATCATCGAATAAATATGTGTTTAATTTGATTTGAGTTGATTGATTAATTTTTTGTTACTTAAATAATTAAGGAGTTAAGAAATTAATTGTTATGGGTTAATATTCTAATTTAATTTAATAATTAAGTTAGAGAGTTTATAATAATTAAATGAATTATTATATTTTGATTTTTATTTGTAATTTAAAATGAAGTGTTAGTTAATTAAATAAAGTTATAATTATAAAGGAAATTATAATTATGTGGTATTGATATATGTGTTAAAGTAATTTAATAAATTAGTATTAGATTTAATTAAATTGATTATCAAAATTTAATTAAATAGAAGTGTGACAAATAACCTTGTTATAAAGGAGTTATTAAAATAAATTAAAGGAGTTTAATTAATTTTTTTGCCAAACAAGCCTTAATGCATATTAAGCCTTTAATCTAATAGTATTTTATCAAACAAGGTGTAAGAGTTAATGTGTTATTTTTAATTAGCCTAGCCAAACAAGCCTTATGGCTTTTGATTTTCAAAACTTAGATAACTGATATCAGTTATATCTAGAGTTATATTATATAATTAATATATATTATTACTATTATACGTTATATTATACTACGTAAGATATAATAGAGAAGAAAGACTCAAAAGGAAGAAAAATAAGAAAAAGAGAAAAGTGATAGAGAACTTGAGGGATTCTAGAGAGGATTTGAGAAAGAAATTGGGAAAAGAAGCTTGAGAATCCAAGATAGCCATCATCTTCTTCTAAATTAAGGTATCATCTTGCTCCTATTTTCTAAAAACTATAGTTATCCTCTTCTCCAAAAAGTTCTCTGTAAAATAATTATAAAAGATGAATTATTGGTGTATATAGTTTTATATGATAATTAATTGTTGTAAAACTATTTTTCATAGGTTATGTGTGGTTATAATCAATTAATTCATGTATATATGTAATTTGTGAAGAAAACTATATTACAGAGTGTTTATATGAAAATTTATGAATATGGCTTAGTTTAAAATAAAATTAAGGTTTGTTTAGTTTTTATATATATATATATATATATATATATATATATATATATATATATATATATATATTGACTATTAATTTTGAAAGTAGATGAATAAACATAAACATGATAGTTTGAATTAATTGTTTTGGTTGAAAAACAAATTTACAGTGATGAGTTTTCATTTAAAATGTCAAAAATAGAGTTTTTGTCAAAGACATTGAAATTGGGTGTTATAAAGTTGATGTTTATGTTATTATATGTGTAAAAATATGTTAAGAGTATTGAAATTATATTTATATGAAGTCTATATGTGTATTACATGTTAATTAGTTTGTTAGATTGGAGCTTGTAGGCCAATTTGGCTTTTTGTTTAAGCTGTTGCCGAGTCTGTCGCCGAAGTTTGGAGTTTGGCGCCGCAGCCCGGCCCAGCAGTATTATTCTTGCGCCGCAGCGTCGGTATCACGTCGCAGCGCCAACTGCTAGCCTGAGTTTCGCGTCACAACGCCAGCTCAGCGCCGCATCGCCAACCCGCAGTATAAACTGTGGCGCCGCAACGCGAGTTAGCAGAATGGTCTAACAGTTTTATTTATTCATACTAAGTCTAAAAATAAATGTTATGTGTTAATAATAAGACTGTTAAATTATGATTTCAGTAGTACTAAACAAAAAATGAGCATGTTATCAAGGGTTAACTAGTATTAACGTACTTCGATTATGTGAATTGAAAATCAAACCTACATGATGTATACACTTGTTTATATATATATAAAATGTTGGTAAAGACTAATTATGTCATGATGACATATATATAGAGTATTGAGATTCAAGTTATAGGGTTTAGCTTGTGCTCAAGGCAAGTTTTCTAACTCTAACACTTCGTTGTGCAAGTTTAATTTCGTTGAGTACGTTATTGCTTTTAATTCAATTACAATTACGCAAGTTGCTAACTCAACACTTTCGTAGAGCTAAATTGTTTATTATCGAGAAAGTCCTTGTATCTAGTTGTTCATGATGATACAAGTATTCTAAATCTTATACTTTAATATTGAGCAAGTTTCTTTAATACGTAACTTGTTATTTAGCATGCGAATCGCTATATTATAATACTCTAATGTTGAACAACTTTATCGTTCAAATACTATTCACTTTGCATGCTTAGTATCCAATTCTCAATAACCTTGACTTTATATATTTGAAGTAAATTATGTTATGATTATTCAGTGTTTATGCTATTAGATTATTCCTAAAACATGATATTATATTACAAATATCGATTCAGTTATGATTAGTCCATAGCATACAGTTAGTTCTTTTGTATTCAACTAATCCTTAGTAGATGACCGTTAAATTCTAAATTACCTTGTAATGTATCCAAACCAAACCTACTTTGGTGCGGACTTGTATTCTAATACTGAGATGAACAACTCTTTTATAGGAGGTTTACGCTTAGTGTTGAAATTGTTGTTCACAATACATTGTACGAAGGGATGATCCCCCTAAGTACGTGGAGTCCTTATAGTCTTATGACTATTAAAGTTAAAGTTGAAAGATTACTTATAACTGTGGACATGGTTCGTGGTCATTAGACCCTCAGTTGTATCTTTTAGAATGTTAATAGAACATATTGTTAAGTTCTATTGAGCCTATTAGTTGGCAAATGTTGTATGATTTTTTTCATTGTTATTTCAAGTGAGCTTTGTTTGCTCACTCTTGCTTATATAACTATTACAGCTAAAGATGAGAAGGTAGATGTACCTAGCACCAGTAAAGGAAAGGGAAAGATGAACAAGTACTGAAGAATTGTAATATGTTGACAGTTATTTACCAGACTTTAATTTGATTGATGTAACGAAGTATTTATTAAATTGTCGCATTTGAATGATTGTAATTAAAGGTTAGATAACCTAGGAGATTTTGTTTATGTAATCCCTTAAGGGAAGGTTTATTATTCAATTTTTATTATGATTGGGTAGTTAGATATGAATGATTTGATTAAGTGGACACCGAATCTTGGGGTAATGAAGTACCGAGATTTGGGGGTGTCACATCACCCTGAAGCATGAGTGCAAAAGTATTATATATATATATATATATATATATATATATATATATATATATATATCACTTAAGAATCATGTTTACTACAGCACATGATATATACATATCAGTTTGCGGTATATATATAATAACCGTTTTGTCAGCGAAATCAGTACAGATTGCAAAAATGCTTCGCGAATGATTACGATTTTTTTTTAATTTTATACAACAAAAGTATGCCCAATTAAATTATTCTAAACACATATCAATATACATATTAAATTAAAATAACTAATAATTCGCATAAAAGTTTGGCTCTGATACCACTATTAGGTTTGTAATATTCATGAACGCAATCAAATTACACAAATAAGCGGAAGCATGGAAAATTAGAGTTTAAAATTTTACAAACTATATACCCGGATCATCCTTTATGCACAATTATTAATTAAACGAAAAAAATAAAGAATAAGAATCATACCCTTGAAGATTTGAGCTTCCTCAGGTACAAGTTCACCTCCAAATCCTTTCGTTTTCAACTTGAATCCATCGGGTTTGGTTCCTTCCTTTGATCAACGTTAGCCACCTAAGTGTTTGGCATCTAGAGGTGATCCACCAAGAAAGAATAAAGATTCAAGAAGATGGGTGTTTGGCAAAACTCTAATTTTTTTATCTCTCATAGAAAAAGAGTGTACTCTCCAATAATTAGAAACACGTATATTGATATCTGATATAAGACTCTTCTTATAAAGATATCAGTTAACCCTTCTAATCTAATTAGAAAATATGGTATTATTTAATTAATTAAATTCTTTTATTTAATTAAGCTCCCTAATCTTAATAGGGATAATTAATTAAACTCTTTTAATTAATTTAACCTCCTAATCTTATTAGGATATTTGAGAATAATTTTATTAATTAATTCATAAACTCCTTTAGAAATTAAAAAATAATAATAGTAATAATTATAATAAGACTCCTCTTAATAATTTATATTTAATATTTCAAAAATATTAAATAATAAATATTAAGCTATTTAATTTATTCTATCACCGTAGATTAAATTAAATATACTTAACTTATTATTACGATTATGCCATTAACTTCTTAAATAATTATTTTTCCTTTTATGGTGTGACCCTTTAGCGTCTCCATATTAAACCGGTTGTGAATAAATGAATTAGAACAATTCTAATCTTATTTAAATAAATAAATTAAACTATTAATTTATTTAAATAAATAATATTTATTCTATAATAGGGATAAGCCTCCCTAGCGATAAATGACTTTCCAAATAATATAGATTTCAACATTAATCATAAAAGAACCTTTGAGTAAATAGTTACCGTACAATTCAATCCTTCCGCCATACAATGTCCGAATTAAATATAAGACATGAAATTACTGTCAAGTCTTATTTTATTTAATTATATGTATTTCGATCCTTAAATGCACAACTCCAAATAATACAAATTAAAAACTCTTTTCTAATTTCATTCTGCCTTGGCCAAGGACTATTGGGTTGTCATTTATCGAATCACATAGGACATTTCTCTTCTTTTACTAGAAGTAGTAGATTCTTTATTGATCATACATTATCTCCTTGTACAACTTATTATACCCCAAGCATACCCTTTGATATACCCTAAGGGATTTAAGAAATAAGTCAAAGTATAACTCATCATACACAAGATACTATGATGATCTCAAGTCCAAGGATCACTTGTACTACTATCACTAAAGGAATTCATACTGACAGGCAAGTAAAACTCCATTAGGTATTCATTAGCGAGCCACGTTCAGTGAAATTATTCTCTAATAAGCACCTACATACTTGTGTAGACACTCGAAATTTTCTGTACTACTGACACTAACATTGCAGGAGGGCATATTCGTCTTTAATGAGAGAACCCTGAAAGACAATCCACAACCATACCAGATACTACCAGAGGTTCAGCCTCAACCCCAGACCGCAATCTGGGAGTAATCGTTCCAATCTTGGAGAACCCCGAGGCATGTAGATCAATACCGAAACACACACCGGAGAAGACCGATTAATCTCGGAGATAACCCCGAGGTATCCAGTCTCAGCCCTAAACATGGAAATAGCCTCCAATCTTGGTGATAGCCCCAAGGAATGCAATTTCGGCATTAACCCCGGAAATGCTTGTTACAAGTGCAACCAGCTTCAATCTTGGCGCTCACAACGAGATACACTTTATCAGCCCGGCGATGACATCAGGAAGACAGACACACCTCAAAGATGATAATGAGGACTTTCAACCAATTGCAGCAGTCCAATCCCAGCGAAGCTGAGCAACGTCTGCTTTATCGACCAGACCCGACAATAACACCGGTAAGGGGAAACATCGTCATCTAACCAACACGATGCCATGCCAAGTCGTCTCAACACATCTACGCAACAACGGCCCACAAGGCTAACCAATCTCGAGTTGCTATTGTGCGGGGTAACGGATGAAAGTTGAAGCTTGAAGACCGGAGGGCACCGTCCCATCTTTAAAGACTTCGTACAAACTCTAATCCCATGCCATCGTACAAACTCTCGACAACGGCTGCCCGAAATAGGTCATGTATACCTCAAACGGATGCCCAGATTGTACTTCAGAAAAACTGAGTGGACATTACAGTGCCCGCGTGCACGTACTCCGAGACGACCCGACCCGACCAAACCGGGCCGACCCGACCCGCCTCTGGTACACCTGCGGCTGCGCCGCAGGTACACCTGCGGCACCTTTTGCCTATAAATAAAAGGCTTGGGGTGCTAATTTTTAAGAGAAAAAAGACGGGAAAACCCTGCAGAATTCGCTCTACACTTGCCATACAGTGTATTTTTCCACTTTAAACACCTGTGAGCTCATATACAACCCTCTTCTGTACCTACACAAGTCTGTGTTTACTCACTTTGAAGATATAGAAGTCTTTTTTGGCAGCCCACTGTAAGCCTTCTCACACACTTTAGAGTCTTTCTCTTCATTTTTGCACACACCCTTCTACACGTTGAGTGTCGTGTCGCTTGCTTTTGCCCGGACTTCAGTTCGTGGTTTCATTTCAGTCAATATATATATATATATATATATATATATATATATTGACTAACATTATCGAGTTATGCCTCGGTTGAGCCTAGACTTCAATCTTGAGCGTTTATTTGCTTTTCTATATATATATATTTTTATATATATATGAACTGTGTATCGGACTTTGTTCGATTGAGTTTAAACTTCGGTTTGGTGCGTTTATTGGTTTTATATATATATATATACGTATATATATTAACTGTGTGTTAAACTTTGTTTGATGAGCCTAAACTTCGGTTTGGTGTGTTTACTCACTTTTATATATATATATATATATACTTATATATATGAACTGTTATCGAACTCTGTTCGGTGAGCCCGGATTTTATATCCGGTACGTTTACATGCTTATATATATATATATATATATATATATATATATATATATATATATATATATATATATATTTACATTTCGTCCCACCTGGAGTTTACTTCATGGTGGTTGACCGTTTTTACAGCTTTCTGTACGTTTTGTCCCGCCTGGAGTTTCCTCCGTGGCGGTTGATAGCTTTTAACAGCTTTATTTACATTTCTGATCTCCCATAGAGGTTCTTCGTGGTTGGTGATCATGTCTGTATATATATATATATATATATATATATATATATATATATATATATATATTTACGGCTTTTATATATACCTGCTTACTGCTTTCATACAAATTGCGGTATCATGTGAGCCTAGGAATCATGTGATCACAGATTCATCCCATTGGATCTAGATTCGGTTCCCGTGATGGACATTTTCAGCTGTAAGCAGCTTGTAAATTATTATGCGGTGTCTAAATTTCCTCATATGGTTTCCATACCCACGAGGAAGTCGGCATTATTTTTGTACATTATTTTCGTACGGATGCTTCGCAGCCGTCAAATAAAATCAACCAAGCCGCGCATTTAATAAAAATGGGAGTGCAAAAGGCCTCAATTACTATTGAGCATCAGGGTTTGAAAAACCTCTTTTATAAAACATCATTGCCATATCTTTCTAAAATTGAATTTTTACATAAATTCAAACCCTGCGTATATAGGTCCGAACGAGGCCTCGTACCATTTTTAAATAACCGCACATTGACACACACACACACACACACACACACATTCAAATAATAGTTTCTTGAAAAGAGGCGTCACCTTGGTAACACGGATGTCGGGGGGTGGCTAACACCTTCCCCCCGCATAACCAAGTCCCTGGACCCTAAATGAATCTCGGTTTCACCGACCCGTATAGCAGTGTCACATCACTGGGTCAATGTGCAAACCTTTTCTCGGTTGTGTTGGTACAACCTTTTAAAAAACCAACTGGCGACTCTTAACAGTCCATCGTCGACATTATACATGTCGGACCTTTTTCACTTATTTTTTTAAACAAATCTCACCTAAAATGAGAACACCAAAGAACAAGTAACGGAAAGGGACATCTAAAAATCCCAACGTCGACAGGTGGCGACTCTGCTGGGGACTCCAGTAAGAGGACTTAAGCCGCTATTTCAATCTTTTCAAAATTGTTATCTGCTTGTGTGTGGATGTTGCATTTACATTGGATGAATGTGTACGAATGCATGTCTTGTTTATTTAGTGCCTCGCACTATAAACTACCTGTGATGTTAGTGCCTCGCACTATAAACTACCAGTGATGTTAGTGCGTCACACTATAAACTGCTCATGATATTAGTGCTTCGCACATGTCATCATTTCATATGGTGAGACGTGATGTATGTGAATGTATGTTGTGTGGTCCCTCCATCAGGAGGCTATCCCGTCGGTGTTTGATTACTGGAGTCGTGAGAAGCCTGATTCTCCGACGCTCAGGAAAGGCACCACCCAAATTTGCTCTAGTTGAAAGACCGGATTAACTTCCCGTCAAGTAGATTGCAATGATTTGGGAACCTTTATGCCAAAAAGCCGCGAGAGTAACCTAAGATAGGTCAGCCTCTGATAAACCCAAAAAGGAGGAAAGTCTCTTCATGCTCTCATTTTAAATTACACAATTTCATGACATATTTATCTCTATGTAATGAGAAATATGAAGGAATGTGTACACATATACATACATGCTACAAACAGCTGACATCTGTTTTTGCAGGATAAAATTCCTAAAATGAACTCATCACATTGCATATTAATATTCACCTTCCCTAAGGACTAAACTATGCAAGTCTTTCGCAGGGAGTCAATCGGGCATACTACTCGTTCAAAGTCCAAAAAGGCAACAGGCCTACAGTCAATTATGTCGTCATCCGTCCATACTGAACTTAATCCAGTTTCTCGCAAAGAATTTGACGGAATAAGCAAACAAATTACAGATTTGGCTGTTTTGTTCAAAGAATTACACCAGTCTATACAAGGTCAGAAAATACCCGTACATGCTGAATCCTCCACACAAGGAGGAGCCCAGGTCATTACCATACCTGAACTGCAGTTGGATCAGACCAACAAAACTCATGATGCTGCCCATCCCACTGGAGACCCAGACACTGGTGACATCAAAAAGAAAGTCCTCCAAATGGAAGAGATCCTTCACACTATCAAAGGAATTGGAACACACGTGAGTGTTTCATATGCTGATCTATGTATTTTTCCTGGTGTTCATTACCCAGAAAAATTTAAAACTCCTGACTTTGAAAAATATGATGGGTTAAGAGATCCTTATACACACTTAAAGGTATTTATTGGAGAACTTGGATCTTATGCAGAGGATG
Organism: Panax notoginseng; assembly: GCA_016801055.1. Lineage (NCBI taxonomy): Eukaryota > Viridiplantae > Streptophyta > Magnoliopsida > Apiales > Araliaceae > Panax > Panax notoginseng. The sequence continues at coordinate 179,975,554 of CM029014.1, forward strand.
AAAAGCTTAGAATGCAATTATTCCAAAAGAGTCTAACTGGAGAAGCCCGTTCATGGTACACCAGATTAGACAACTCCAAAATCCACAGCTGGGAAGAGCTAGCACATGCCTTCCTCACTCAATACAGCTTTCAGTCTCAAATGGCTCCTGATCGGTACCAAATTACCAAGATCAAAAAACAGTCTAACGAGTCTTTCAGAGAGTATGCCCAGAGGTGGAGACGCCTGGCTGCCCAAGTGAATCCTTCCATGACCGAATCAAAAATGGTCATGACGTTTATAGACATACAAGAAGCTCCCTTCTGTGAGAGAGTTTTAGCCGGCATCGGCAAACTATTTTCTGAAATGGTCAAACATGGGGAGATGGCTGAGATGGGATTGAAATCCGGAAAGATTCAAGACCTAGCTGCACTCAAAGCTGTTGCTGATCACATCCAGTCTGGAAATTATGGGAACAACCCCAGGAGGGTCCATAAAAAGAAAGAGGAAGATGTTTCCCTGATACTACAGGGTCAAAAAGGCAGTCAAAATATGTCTGTTCAGAGGAGAAACTATACTCCCTTTCCAGCACAGTCTGTAAACCCTCCAATACCAAAAGGTGGAGAAGCCAAACGCCCTCGAGTGGTCACACCCTTAGGGGATACCCTCGAGAATATCCTTAATCTTCTGACAACATAAAAGAAGATTACACATCTACTTCCACCAGCCAACCCAAATGGAAGGGGTTTTAATGATGCTCGGAAATGTGCTTATCATGCCGGGGCACCTGGACATGATACTCAAGATTGTTGGGCCTTGAAACACAATATCCAAGACCTGATAGACAACGGTGAGATCGTGGTCACTAAACCACATCAACCTAACATTCAAGACAACCCTCTTCCTCAACACAAAGAAGAAGAGGTCAACGTGATTAATTGGAGCAGTGGACAGAGTTCCAACTTCAGCTGTGATTCTTCCCAAACCATCAAAGATGGTGATAACAGATGGGATTATGCCAAGTTCCAGTTCACAATGGAACGAAAAATGAAAGCTCTCTGTAAACAAATTGAGCAATTGGCGGAACTGGTGACTTATCAGCATCAAGGGACTCGTCAACTAATCAGCTAGGAGCATGCCAGTCTCCTGCCCATTGTAATGAATATTCCCTCTTCACTTTCAGAAAATGAAATGCTGGAAGACAAAGTGACGAAGAGAGCAAATGCCAAGGCCCGTCGGGATTTCGCCAACAAAAGGGAATTCACCTATTTGGGTCAACCTATGGAGGAGATACTTCACATGTTAATCAATGAAGGAAGAATTAGTTCCCTTCTACCTCCAATCAACCCCCGTTCGGGACGGTACAATTCTGAGGGAGTATGTAAATATCATTCCCAATCTCGTGGTCACAGCACAGAAGAATGCTGGGCACTCTGCCACCTTATTCAGAACCTAATCGACAGTGGCGTACTACGCCTGGCAGATGACGACACTGTGCTACGCACCAGTCAGAATACAGGTCCCACTAAATGGAAGAGTGTGGTAGCCGTCATAACTACTGAAGCTGATCAATCACTCGTCATGCCAATAATTCAACTCAAAGGAAGCAACGATCCTTTTAAAGTGGCCGCTCCCGAGCCAATCAACTTGTCGTGCAGAGCACAATATCCTATTGTTAGCTTGCATAAAGTTCCGTTGAATTATGGAGAAGGTGAAGGATCCACCTCACATACCACTGATGTAGTGTCGAAAGAAAATCCACTGTACCTTCCCCAACGGGTGATGAAATCTGCCGTCAAATCAAAGGGAAAAATACCCACGGAGAAGATTGAAAAATTCCTCCGCACTATGGGTCATAACGAATCTACGGTGGTTTCAAGCTTAAAAGAAGCTCCACAACAGATATCAATTTTGGACTTGGTCCTCACTTCCGAGAATCACCGGAAGATCTTGTTAAAGGTTTTAGAAGAAACCTATCTCCCGACATCCGTGGATGAGGAAAAATTTCAACATCTGGTTGATCACATTTTCAACGACAATGTGATATCCTTCACTGATGATGACATTCCGCCTGAAGGGACCGGTCATTGCCCGTTGCACATCGCAGTCTTGTCCTCCGGATATATGGTGGCTGGAGTCCTAATAGATAGAGGCTCATCCCTAAATATCTGCCCATATGCTACCTTGGTGAAGATGAATATCAATCCTAATCGAATCCGTAGTAGCCATACTATCATCAAAGCTTTTGATGGAGCCCGCCAGAATTCGGTTGGAGTAATTGAGCTGCCAATTGAGATTGGTCCTCATACATTCTGCGTATCCTTCCATGTGCTCAAGATAGAGTCGGGATACAACCTGCTCTTGGGACGACCATGGATCCACATGGCTGGGGCATTCCCCTCCACCCTTCATCAACAATTAAAATATATTATCAACAATAGCCTGGTCACGGTCAATGCTGAACCAGAGTGTCCTCAACACGGGAATTTATCGGTCATCAACGCTAATGCGGACGTTGAACTAGTTAGTTTTCATGCTTTGGAAATAAGCAATACCCAATACCATGTTATTAGAGCACCACTGCCCGAACCCCAAATTTCTGCCAAAGTGATGTCAGCCACTCAAGAAATGATGTCGTTGGGTCATAAACCAGTACAAGGGTTGGGTAAAGATTGTCAGGGTATCAACTACCCTATTCGCTTAACCAAGCACACTGGAACAACTGGACTAGGCTATTCGGCCAGCTATAGTCACAGGAACCCTCATAAGCATCCACAGGTTCCTTCAGCTTCAATTATGCGGCGTTTATCTTCGCCTTCAAGTGCTGAGTCCGCACAACCTCCTGTAAAGGTGCCATCCAATGTCATGGCTATGTTATTTCCTAAGCCGAAACCGGTGGAGGAAAACAAAATCATTATTCCAGATCCCGCAATCGAAGAAGAGGAGTGGAGAATCAAGGAGAACGTTATCCGAATAATGTCGGGCATGCGTATCATCGTCCATGATGAACATACCAACCGATACATCCCAGACGATGATTGCCCAGACATAATGGTCATCATTCGTGATAGGGAGGATGATGACAGTCCCTCCATCACTGCGGTTCACCCAAACTTTGCTCTTGCCAATTGGAACAGCATTCCTTGCATTGGTCGTTAAGGGTAAAGCGGGCAGAAGTTCTTTCTGCCCTGTAGATATAATAACTACTTACTTTTTGGTACAGTATTAGCAGTTTATTTTGCCAGTATATGCTAACACTGTGTATGATCAAACATGTTTCATATATACTGAGTGAAAGCATATTTTGTTTCAGGACTCTGAATTTAGATGTGCTTGTACTTGCTGATACGATGCCTCTCCTACACAGGGATTGTACCTTTGATGTAGAAATGAATTCAGCCTTGATGGATACACAGGATGACATTGAGGTGCCTCCAGAAATTCAAGAATGGGTCAAAGATACACCTAAACCCAACCTTGATCAAACCACTTCTTTCAATCTCGGAACCTTAGAAAGCCCTAAGTTAATCCAGATTGGTTCAGACCTTACCCCAAACCAACGAAATGACATGGTTACACTATTAATCCAATTCCAGGATGTGTTTGCATGGTCTCATGAAGACATGGTGGGTTTGTCCACTGACATTGTCCTTCATTGCCTTCCCATTAAAGAGGGATTTAAGCCAGTCAAACAGAAACTCAGGCGATTGAAACCTGAGTGGAGTTTAAAGGTGAAAGAGGAAATTGTGAAACAATTTCAGGCTGGCATCATCATGGTGTCTACATATCCTGAGTGGATATCCAATATTGTGCCCGTGCCTAAACCTGGAGGGAAGGTGCGAGTTTGCGTGGATTACCGGGACTTGAATAAAGCTTGCCTAAAAGACAGCTTTCTCGTGCCATTTATCCACATTGTCATTGACAATACTGCGCAATACGACATGTACTCCTTTGCTGATTGCTTTGCGGGGTATCATCAAATCATGGTTGCCGAGGAAGATCGTGAGAAGACTTCCTTCATCACTCCTTAGGGAACTTTTTGTTATAAACGGTTGTCATTCGGTCTCATCAATGCCGGAGCTACCTATCAACGAGCTATGATGGCTCTTTTTCACGACTTAATGCATAAAGAGATTGAGATCTACATGGATGACATCATTGTCATGTCCCGTAAGGAGGATCACCATATAGACCACCTCATAAAGCTATTCAACAGGTTGCGTACGTACAACTTGAAGTTAAATCCAGCCAAATGCGCCTTTGGCGTTAAATCAGGCAAGTTGCTAAGATTCCTAGTCAGCCGCAAAGGGATTGAGCTGGATCCTGCCAAAATCCAAGCCATCTCAAAAATGCCCATTCCTCAGACAGAAAAAGAAATTCGGGGATTTTTGGAAAGAATCAACTTCATTAGCAGGTTCATCTCCCAACTCACAGCAACCTGTGAACCAATCTTCAAACTATTAAGGAAGAACTCCTCCATGAAATGGAATGATGAGTGTCAGAATGCCTTCCTTACAATCAAGAAATAGTTAGTCAAAGCCCCTATGTTAGTACCACCCAGGGATGATGTTCCCCTGTTTATGTACCTGTCCGTAAGTGACAATGCTATGGGCTGCATGCTGGGGCAGAAGGATGATAGATGCCAAGAACGAGCTATCTATTACCTCAGTAAAAGGTTCAGCAGTAGTGAACCCAAGTACACTCTGATCGAAAAGACGTGTTGTGCTTTAGTATGGGCTTCCATGAGGTTACATCATTACCTCCATGGTCACACAACCCATCTTATATCCCGCGTGGATCCTCTCAAGTACGTGTTCAACAAACCCATGTTAAATTGCCGGCTGTCCAAATGGTAGTTGATCCTACAACAATTTGACATCGTATATGTGACTCAAAAGTCCATCAAAGGTCAAGGAATCATGGATCAACTGGCCGCCGCACCTTCAGGGGATTTCAAACCCTTAGAAACATATTTCCTTGATGAAGGAGTAATGACAGTATAGCAACACCATAAGTACAATACGCGCCAATCATGGAAGATGTATTTTGATGGAGCTGTTAATATGGAAGGTTCTGGAGCTGGAGCAGTTCTAGTATCTGATACGGGGGAGAAGTATCCCGTCGCCGTCAAATTACAGTTTGACAGCACCAATAATACGGCTGTGTATGAAGTCTGTCTTATGGGGCTAAAACTTGCCCGTTCAATGGGCATCAGATGGTTAACTGTCCTTGGAGATTCAGAGTTGGTAATCAGACAATCCATCGGAATCTATCAAACCAAGGAACTACACTTGCTGCCTTACCATCGGCAGGTTTTAAAGATGGCTTTGGAGTTCGAAGAAATCTCCTTTCTACATGTTCCTCGTAATAGGAATGATTTTGCGGACGCATTAGCAACTTTGGCCTCCTTGGTTCATATATCAGATAAGGAGCAATTGTCAACCGTCACAATTTCCCTGAACAAGGCCCCAGCCTACGGGAATTATGTTGGAGAAGTATCGGATGAGCTACCTCCCATCCCACAGCCTTGGTATAATCATATCAAGGAATATCTGCGAGATGGATCTACACCCGCTGAGGCGCGCCCGACCGAGAAAAGGCGGATCCATCGACTTGCAATGAAATTCTACCTGAGTGGAGATGCGCTCTACAAAAGAGATGCTGGATTAGGCCTCCTCCGATGTTTAGACAAAGATCAAGCCCGAAGGCTCATGGATGAAATCCATGGCGGAGTCTGGGGCCCCCAAATGAGTGACCCCCTCCTTGTTAAGAAAATCCTTAGAACGGGACATTATTGGCTATCTCTCAAAGCTGATTGCCATGACCACGTCAAAAGATGCTATCAGTGCCAGATTCATGGGAATGCTATACACGCCCCTCCACGGGAACTCCACAATATGAGTTCACCTTGGCCCTTCTCAATGTGGGAAATGGACGTTATCGGGCCCATTGAACCTAAAGCCAGTAATGGACATCGGCTTATATTCACCATGATCGACTACTTCACCAAGTGGGTAGAGGCAGCCTCCTTCCCCAGGGTCACTAAAGAAGTCATCATTGCTTTCATCATAAACAATGTTATTCGTCGATATGGAGAACCAGAGGTGATTGTGTCAGACAATGCCAAAAACCTCAACAACAAGATGATGGAGGAATTGTGCAGTAAATTCCACATCAAACATCTCAACTCAGTCATCTATCGTCCGAAGATGAACGGTGTTGTTGAAGCGGCTAACAAAAATATCAAGAAGATTATGCAAAAGATGTCCGCCAACCACAAAGATTGGCCTGATGTATTGCCTCTGACTCTATTAGCCTATAGAACATCTATGCGTACTTCAACTGGGGCAACCCCCTACGCACTAACCTATGGGATGGAAGCAGTGCTCCTCATAGAAGTTGAGATGGAATCTCTCAGAGTGTTGATAGACGCTCAGCTGGATGAAGATCAATGGATACAAGGCAGGTATCACCAATTATCTCTAATAGACGAAAGGCGAACCGCGGCTATCTTCCATGGTCAGTTATATCAGCAAAGGATCGCCCGATCCTACAACAAAAAAGTCTGGCTACGACAAGTTAAACAATATTACTTGGTTTTGAAGAAAATCCTGGACAACCAAGATCAATCTAAGGGAAAATTCGCTCCTAACTGGGAAGGCCCGTTTATTGTCAAAGAAGTATTGACGGGAGACGCTCTCAGATTGTAAGAAATAGACGGTGATGAATTTCCACAACTCATCAACTCAGACGCCGTGAAATGGTACTATGTCTGAAGTAACTCGCAAATACCCTGGTGTCAAACCATCAGATCACCAGTCATTCCAGTTTTTAACCCTTTACCACATATAACTTTTCTGCACTTTGCCCCTCAAGGAAACATACTTTTCAAGCCAGCAGCCTGGCTTTCCTTTGCGCTCATACAACTTAGGTCATCCCACCGTGGATCGAACCTCTTACGTTTACAGTTTGACTACCCATACCTGGGATCAAAATTTTCCTCTGCAGTTTATCCTCAACTTAGGATTAAACTTTTTCATCCCCGCACTCTGACCTGCACATGGGATTACGCTTTCTCTTCTCGCCCTGAGGGGTGAACTACGTCGACCTGATCTCCTCTTCAATAGGAGTACGTAGGCAACCATTTCATATGGCCTGGTCGCAATAAAATAAAAACAACAAAAACATTTCTACCTTTCTCTCCTCACAAAAAAACAACAAAAATATTCCTAAACCATTTCTGCCACATACAGCGTTGAACCTCTTACACCAGGTTCGAACTACGCAGACCTGATCTCCTCTTCAATAGGAGTACGTAGGCAGCCATTCATGGTGCGGTCTCACCCCCTACCAAAACACAAACCCTTGTCAGTTGGTACTGGGATCAAACATCAATCCACTACGTTTCATTCGACTTCAGACCAAAGGGATGGAATTACCCAACCTCTCCTCCCAAATAGGAGATTCGGCGTCCATCTAAGCTGCGGTCATACCTTGAAGAGTAACGCCAATCCATAAGAGATGGAATTAACTAGGCTTCTCCTAAATAGAAGTTCAGGTGACCATCTATGGTGCGGTCAATCTCAGAGAGGAAAGCCATACTCCTCTCCACATTTCCATACAGAAATCAGTCCCAATACACCAAAAGATGGTAGGGATACACAGATCGATGATCCATTTTGAACTATCCAGAGACAACTCAATGTCCATCCACCCAGGAGGAATTCAGAATACATCAAGATCACAAGCCCTGAAGCAGCAAGCAAAATATCAAACAAATAGCAAGGTGTATCTAAAAGGGAAGTGATCCAAAAATATATTTCCCTGTCATATATAATTCTGTTTGATATACATGATGTAAACTGTACATGACAAAATTGCTAAGCTAGTCTGTGCAGGTAAGTACAAGCTAATCTATGAGTCAGGATACACACGAGCTAGCAAGCCCAACATAGCATCCCTCTCAGAAGAAGGAGGTAAAGCTGTGGTCTCCTGTATGAGAGTATCCACACGACCCAATAGATCAAAAGCCGTCTGCATGATGACCATATGCTCATCACTATATGCGCTCATCTCTGCGATTATGTCAGTGGTAAGGGACCTCGATGCAGTACTGTCTGTGATGGCTACATCCCGGGCAGATACGGCACTATCCCGCTCAACTATCACTGCATCTCTGGCTAATCTGGCCTCATCCCGCTCAACAATAGCGGCATCCCTGCGAGCTAAGGCCTTATCTCTCTCCAACAGAGCGGCCTCCCTCACATCCAGAGCAGTCGACATCATAGATCAAACTTGATCTCTCTCAAAGGTCATCAGCTGAAGACTCTGCTCTAAGTACTGTGCCGAGTGCTGAATCGCAACAGTGCTGGTACTAGGAGAATCCGAAAGAAATGCTGGCAACCCAGCAGCGGGCTTCTCCTCGAAGTGGGTATCAATGTCCTCCACAGGATCCACACCCTCTGCGTCGCTATCCGGTACTGCAGATACTGCTGCAGCTGATAAAACCTTCATCTCCATCCAGGTGAAATATTCTGTGGAATAACCTGGACTGCTCACTGAAAAAGCAGCTACCTCACGATGGTCCCAACAAGCGTATACACGAGATCGGTCCTCGGCTGAGAGGTATCAGGCAGCTGAACGCTGACCTGTCGCCCCTACGAAAGGATGAAAATCCTAAAACTGGTCGAACTGCGACATCACGGCCAATGGGTGATAAGTAGTCACACCCCTCAAGCCGCCCAGAGGGATGAAATCCATGCTCGGAGCATGAGTAATAAAGCTGTATGGTGAGCTAAGCCCCGAGCATAGCAATATGCTAAATGGGTCTCTGATGTCTGCCAAAAATGCGGACCAGAAATGAGCATCTATACACTCCGATGGCTGAAAGGAGTATGACATGGACACATCGTGGGTAAACCAATATCCATGCCGTCTAAGGGTACCAATCGGTCTCAAGTGTGACATGAACCACACATACAGAAGGACTGAGCTCCCAGTAAACACTCCTGACGGATAAGTACTACAATAGGATGCTGACCGCAGAGTCTCTGCCAAGATCATAGGCACAATGGTATGACCCTCCCTGAGAGCTCTCACGGCCATGATAACGCCTATATCTATCTCATCCATATACCGCGGCATGTACACATATGATAGTACACATAACATCAGTACGTCAACTCTGGCTAGACGCCAATGATCCTCCAGTGCGGTGAAATCCCCGGAATGGCGTGAGCAACTGTCCTCTGAGCCAAATCTGTCGTACAGAAAACGCTGAGAGATCATATGGCCAGATGTCAGCTCATCCTGCACTACTCTGCGCCTCAATCCTATAAGAGTCATGAATCGTTTACTCATGTCTCCCAAAGCCATATGCACGCAAGGTCTGTCTAAGGGCAGCATCGTCAAACTTGCATACTCCTCTAGTGTAGGAGTCAACTCATGGGTTCCAAAGCGGAATACCTGCCTGTCAGGTCGCCAATGCTCTAGCATCCCATCTACGAATCTTGCAGGAACCTGAAATGCCAAAAGAGTCATGGTATGCTGTAGTAATATATCTACGGTCACTCTGTCTGGTGGTGACATACTAACATACCATGATCGCATACCCGATGCCCCCACTGACGGTGGGGTATGATCTATACGGCTAACTGTCGAAGAAGACATCTGTGAGGGCCGTGTCATAAAACCATCCAGGGGTCAATGCCGAATATCTCTGGACATACATATATATGCATAACATGATACATGCATAACAGATAATGGATGACAATATGATATAGGGAATGGAAAAGACTGTGCTTACATTCCTAAGTATATCATCATCTAATACATCAGCTCTGTACAACTACAAATACAGGGAAATGGGGCACAGACGCCCTACTACTAACAGAGGCCTATCAAAAGATATAGCGAGAATGGGGAACAGCCACCCAATATCTAACAGAGGCCTATCAAAAGATATAACGAGAATACATCAGAAGAAGACAATGGTGTCGATATCCACATCATCAATCCTGTCCACCTGATGTAACTCCTCCTGAGTCACTGGATCTCTATCAACAGAGATGTCAGGCCTATAAAGAGGAGGATCTGCGCCGGCAAAACCAAATGGGTCGTCCGAAGGGCCAGCGCCTGAGCTGGAAGGAAAAAATGACTCCGTCTCTGCTGGATCTCTGCCCAAATGCCGAATAAATATATGTGCCTGGTCCAACTGACGGGTCAAGCTATCAATCTGGGTCACATGAGTCGGATCTCGAACACAAGCTATCCAATCCGTCATCATCAAGGATCTAGGAACCATGTCCCCCATAAACTGTGTGGCACGAGACTGGGCTCTAATAGTACGAGGAAGCCACCAACGCTGGAATGTCTCCTGAGTACATGGACACTCTGATAATGCAAATCTGTCAACACCCAACAACGGGATATCAATAGCGGGTGACTACAATACAGGCCAGTGACGCCTGATAGGAGGTAAGATCGGTATATAAATTTCCCCTGTGGTGCTCCTGATAGCACGCTCTCCTAGATAGAGCTCCAAACCGCCATCTGTGAAGAGTGGAACTCTCCTGGTTGAAATAAAATACTCGACCCCAGTCGGGTATCTATGCTCAAAACCCACTATCAAGTGTTCCCCAGAATAGGGAAGCCAAATGATGGTGTCGGCCGACAGTAACTCCAGCTGTATACGGCAATGAGTGAATCCCTCCGCTACAGGGACCTCGGGCAGAATCGAATGATGCCATCTTCATCCTCGTGGATAGGTATCTAAACCTAACAAACTCATGGGACACAAATAGGGAAGCCTCTCATAAGCCCAAAACTGCCAACACAATGGCAAGACATCTGCTATCAGTAAACACTCTTAACCTATAAATGGGAAATGACAAGAGAAATACTCACCAGCAGAAACGGGTAAAATCCTAGCCAAGCTTCGGTCAAGCCCTGTGAGTGCATACGCATGCCCCGGAGGAAATAGGCAAAGGTATAGGAGCCCAAATCGTACTCTCCAATATGGTCCACGTCACGCGTAGCGCTGACCAAAGCAAAAGATACCGTGAAAGAGTTATCTGCTATGAAGTAGCCTCGAATGATCATCAGGAACAATCGCCGCAGAACGCGATCCCTGATCCTGACATCATCAGGCATAGGCTCACTCAATAGCATGCTCACAGCATCCACGCTCAAAGGACCTGAACGGACGGTCCTGCCTTTGAGCGTCGCCGCCGGAAGTCCTAATAAGGATCTGACGGCAGTATGGGTAATATTCGCCATGCAAGACACTGGCTCCCCTCCAAACTCCACACCGGTAATAAATCACCAATCCATCAGCGTTATCATCACCTCGTAATCCAGCAGGTGGAGTGACTGAGTCTGGTGAAACCACCGCTCAGACAATGCCCTGAGGTAACCCCAGGGACAACGACGGGGAAGGATGGAGAAGAATGCCCCAAATCCCCACTCATGCACTACTGCTCTATAATCAGGATGAAGCGCCTGGTACATGGAGTGGATGCTAAACCAGTTCCCTCGAGGCTGTGTAGAACCTGGAACCTGCATGAAATGCAAATCTACGTCAGAACCCTTTAATCCTCATCAATAGGAAAGAAGGAAAAGCAAAGTCTAATGCCATACCTCGTTAGCATATAAATACATCGATGGATGTCTGCCCAAATCACCCATCAACTCTGGGTTCGCCACCTGAATGCTCGGAAGCTCCCTACGAGGGACAGGTGCAGCAGGAGCGGGATCCTCTATCAGAATATCCGCCTCCTCGTCCTCAACGTTTAGAACACCTACCTGGACAGGACGTATCACGGCCTCCACCAATCGTCGAGGCTGTCTAACAGAACAGGGACGAGGTACTTCAGAAGCCCTCCGCCGTACACCAGAAGTGGTCCTATAGGAACTGCTCGACTGATTCGGATCCATAATATCTGGACAACGACCTCAGAAAGGGTGTGGTATTTCCATACCTGGAGCTTTCTCTAATGCATTTATGATTATATGCATGCATGCATTTACTTTAACAAACAATAGAGTTAAAATGCATGACTACCCAATGCCTACCTTTTGAAAATTTTTGCCATAGTCCCCTTTGAAAATAGGACTATCCACATGCACTCAGGCATGTTTAGGTGGCCATTCAGTAGCACACTTGCCCCAAAGTCATATACATAATATATGCATTAAAAATCAAAAGCATCATGCATAAGGCCAACCTCAATGCTAGGAGCACTTTGCTTTTCTACATTTTACTCATTGGACCTCAAATAGGACAAAAAATAGCAGAAAAAGGTGCCAATTTGACTGTCTCAAAAGTTAAATTTTTTCACATCATTATGTTCAGCATGATTTAATACTAACATTTACTATGTTGAATATTTTTCATCAAGTCATTTGTGCATACATAACCACTACTATGTGTTTAGATGCATTTCGTGCGATAACTCACAATCTAACGGATAGAAACTAGAGAAAATACAGGCATACGTTACCAGGATAGTGTGGAACACTTGTACGGTAACAGAATTTGCAGAAAGTAGCCCGAACTCAGTAGATCTGAAGATGACTCTCGGTTTTCTCTAAGCAAAACAAGTTGAAAGTAGCTTGTGGATGCTACTGGCTGATGGATATATGATCCACGTCTGGCCGCAGGCCTATCTGCGGCTACAACAGGTACACCTGCGGCACCCCCATGTGGGTCCCATCCCTCCGGCTCAGTCCAGTTTGAGTTGCAAAGGAGGTCTTACTAATTAAAAAGGTCAAATCGAGAATAAAAACACCACGCGATTGAGCAAAACTGCATACAATCCTGGTCTTCTCTGATGAGACATTGAATCGGAACATCACGCATTGGTATTCGCCCACACACAGGGTACACTATGCCAGTGATCTCAAATGATCTTAGTCAAGCTCGGCAATACCGTACACAGGTCCAATGCCGCTTTCTCAGGATCATCGTCCTTGTCAACCTAGATCCCCGACGGGGGTTACAACGTGAGTCCCCGACGGGGGTTACAACATGAGTCCCCGACGGGGGTTACAACGTGAGTCTCTGATGGGGGTTACAACGTGAGTTCCCGACGAGGGTTATAACGTGAGTCCCTGACGGGGGTTACAACGTAGATCCCCGGCGGGGGTTACAACACGTGTTCATCCGTTGACACATAAATCAACGAAGGTCAAGCAGCCTTGACATTATCTCAGCCTATGGCAAGTAAACCCATCAGAGTATACACAATTGTTTGATCAATGCATACATCCCTAGTAGATCTCCCGAGGGGTTTGCAACGTGAATTCACGGCAGGGGTATTACCCCGTACATTCAAGTCGTTGACACACATATCAACGAAGGTCAAGCAGCCTTGACATCATTCTAGCCGATAGAGGGTTAGACCTATCAGAGCTCTGGAGCTATTCGGGGTTCTTACCACCCGATTACCCATATTCCCCGGCGGGGGGTCATAACGCAATGTTCCGTTGATCTACACGACAACGGAAGTCAAGCAACCTTGACAGTATATCCCACAAGATTTTTCAGCTGTTGATTCACATATCGGTGAAATACACGTCAACGAAGGTCAGACATCCCTGACAGCATTTGTTGTTGGCAGTAACTCCAACAGAACCCTGACATGTCCTGACGATACAAACCAGGAGATTGTCATCAAGGAGGATGGATGATGGAATATGTTATACACATCCTCAAACAGATCAAGCTTTATCCCCACAGATCTCTTACACATAAGAGGTACCTCTGTAAGATCCAATCCTTATCCAGGAATTTGATGATAACTCTAACATCAACATCCTGATAGACTCAGATCATACATTAAATCTGGTCATCATTGCCAATCCCCGGTTAAAGCAACAGGAAGCCAACAATTATCCTCAGCGTGTTGGGCTACAACCCCGTACACATGCATCATACATCTACATCATGTTGCTATCTATAGTACCATGTTTGTCTTATTACGTTTCAAGTGTCTAGGATTTTTTATCCTACCCATGCATCGCCATGCATGAGTATGATAAAGAGGGGCATCTGTAGACACTCGAAATTTTCTGTACTACTGACACTAACATTGCAGGAGGGCAGATTCGTCTTTTATGAGAGAACCCTGAAAGACAATCCACAACTATACCGGATACTACCGGAGGTTCAGCCTCAACCCCATATCGTAATCTGGGAGTAATCGTTCCAATCTTGGAGAACCCTGAGGCATGCAGATCAATACCGGAACACACACCGGAGAAGACCGATTAATCTCGGAGATAACCCCGAGGTATCCAGTCTCAGCCCTAAACATGGGAATAGCCTCCAACCTTGGTGATAGCCCCAAGGAATGCAATTTCGGCATTAACCCCGGAAATACTTGTTACAAGTGCAACCAGCTTCAATCTCAGCGCTCACAACGAGATACACTGTATCAGCCCGGTACTTCCATTTCCACAAGATTTGGTGTTCACGACACAAATATCATCTATCTATCTACCCATAATAAATGCAAACCATGCAATAAATAGAAATAAAATCTTCCCCATAAGGGTTACAACATCTAAATTATAATAATACAATCCCAGGTTAAACTAACCTTAAACATCTGTGCGGAATCATAAACAAATAAGTCTTAAACAATAACATTAACTCAAGTCTTAACAAATACATCATCATATAAAACAACGGGTCTTCGTCACTTGCTAACTTTGCCCTTGCCTTTACTAGTGGAAGGTTCATCAGTTCTTTCGTTCTTAACTGCAATGTTATTATTAAGCAAGAGTGAGCACAAATGCCCACAAGTAAAAAAAATGAAATAACAGTATAATATCATGCGAATAAATCAAAGACATCTGAATAAAAGCTCAACTTTTGAATCAAGAGTGAATAACAAGAATCAAAAGAATTCTGAGGGTCATATGACCTTGAAATATGTCCTAGGTTAACAAGGGTTATACTTGAAACCTTTAACAGTCATAAGACTATGGACCTTCTTCTCGTACTTAGGGGGATCAGCCCTTAGTACCATACTATGCACAATATCTTAACGCTAAGCGTAAATAATCCCCTATACAGGGTTGTTCATCTCAGTTTGATATTCGAGTCCGCACCAAAGGAAGTTTGGTTTGGATAATTCTTCAAGGGTTCTGAAATTTAGAATGCTCATCAACTATGGACTAGTTGAATCATTAAGGTTTCACTAGTCTAATAAGGTTCAACAATAATGATATTTAATTTGAATAATAATCTCAAGAAGCATACAATAGAACAATTATTGTATAACTAAATCATACTTTGAAAAGATAATCAATCTTTAATAAAACATTTGAACTTGAATAATAGTAACGATAGCTTATTCAAGGTAAATAATAAGCTTCAACAATAATGACAAATAGGGTTAGGGAACTTGCTCAAATTTAAGAGTTTAAGTTTAGGAAACTTGCCTCGCGCGTAGATTATACTTTAACTAAGCACGTTCTTTGAATTAAATCCTACATACCATACATATACACAATACCAGTTAATTATAAATTAATTAATCAACGTAAACTCATTCTCGTTGTCTACTTTAATTATCGACTATACTTAGTCAATTTATCTCATTATCAAATAATTTGTACTTCATGAATAATAATCTAGTTAGGAATTTAATAATTTAAATCACATGTAATTATGTTATTTACATGTTTAAATAACTATTTTTATCATCACATTATTCTTCTATCATATTTGCATGTTCATTACATCAATTCACTAACACTTGTTAGACTTTAATATTTTAAAAATCTCATTTCTGAATTTTCTGGAGAGTGGCGCTGCGGCGCCACTGATACACGTGATCGTCGCGCTGCGGCGCGGTTGCGCTGCAGCCGAACACTTGACGATGTGGCGCTGTGGGGCCGTGGTTCGAGTCTTGGCGATGCAGCGCGGGATCTCAGTTTTAGAGTTGGCGCCGCGGCGCGAGACTCCAGATTCTGTTTCCCAGTTCGCGAAGAACACAGAGTTCGGTGAATTACACATTTCATGGTCATTAAACTCACTAATTTAACATACCCACATGTTAATATTCACATATAATCATTACCCAACCTCTATAGAGTGATTTTTACCCATCTAAACACCAAATAACAGAATTAAATCATGTAAAATTGGACTGTTCTTGATGTTCTTGAAGTTAATGAACAAAATCATAAATTTAACACTATGAATTCATTATAACACCGAATCCGTTCGTTTAAGGCTTGGTCTCTTCGTATCAACATGTATAATAATGTAGGAGTGTAAAATTTAGGGATAATATACGATCACTACATAAAATTTCACGTATAATGCCATAAGGCCAAAACCCAAACTCTGTAATTTTGCAGTAATCATATACGACGTAAAATTATGAACTGATGATAAGGAATTATATACAATATATATTAAAACACATTAAAATGACATCTTAACACATATATGCACATAACTCTCACAATTTCAATTATAGAGACATAACAGAGGTTTTGAAAGCCAATTTCTAGAAAACTTAAATACGTGAAATAAAAATTGGTTTGGAGAAAATTACCCAGAGTATAGATTAGGAGATGATCAATGAAAATCTTTTCACAAGTACCTGTTGATTATACACTTACAATTTCTCTCAAAACTTCTAAATTTTCTCTCTGAACTCTCTCTGATATGCTATTATAAACTTAGGCAATAATGAAAAAGAAAAGGGAAGGAGAGTACGTATAAAGGAAAAAAAACTGACGTGCATCATGGTCAGTTGCCCATCATGGGTTAACTGGCCATAACTCCTTTTAAGGCCACGTTTGGCTAGTTTAATATATTACAAAACCAATTAATTTAATAAAACCTTTACAATATAGTTTAATTAATATCGCATCCACTTGCACAATAATCCATATATCTTATTTAATTTAATATAATAAAATATAATAATTTCTCATAATTTCACATAGTCACATAATTAATTATTTCATTAATAAATAATGACAATTTATCAAATCTCTAATTAATAATTAAATTAATTAAAATACCAATATGCTTATTAAATAATTCATTTAATTTAATAAGCTCACATATTTACATACTTTGATAATAAAAATTCTCTACATTAAATTAATAAATGTAACACGTATAATTAAATTAATCTAATATAATTACATCAATTAATTATTTAATCCAATAATTAAATCATCGAAAAATATTTATTTAATTCAATAAATATTAGAAATTAATTACAAAAATCTCGTAAAGGAAAACTGTAACGACCCCAAAATAGGTCCATTCCATCCAACCCATTCTGAGTCGTCAAATACATGGTACAGAAAACAACTACAACTTTATTACAACAATTGTCGTGCAAAATACAACAACACATATGCTGTGAGTTTGGATACAAATATATACCAAATGTGACATTGGACACCATCATGTATCAGCACTTCACAAAGGTACCTTACATAAAGGTATAGTCAAAAACTGTTCTAGAAATTAGAATATTTGGGAAGTGCTCAAGGAAACCTTCGTACATGGGAGGCCACGCGTCTAGGTTATGATAGATATCATATGGCCACAGAATTATCCTTGGTTGACCCAATAGACCCCAAAGAAAAACGAGAAGATTACTATCATATTCTTCCCAATGGTGAGTCTTCTCTTGACTTATCATTATCTCCACTGTCTCTAATTGAGAATTATACTTCAAACAAACACCAAGATTATATAGGTAGTGCCCATAGATATACTCAGCAAGTGGATGAGCACAACCCTGTCCTATGATGACACGAGGTTGTATGTCATTAGACATCTTGTATGATAGTGACAAAACACCCTTCCAACGTTGGGTTCGCCTCACCCTATTTTCTTCACCAAATATAACTACTAAATGATGACCACCGTTCTATTCCCTTGTTACCCCCGCTCGACCCAGCTACACTCTTTTTACCTGAAAGGAATTGTGAAGCAAAAGGGTGAGCACAACTAGCTCAGTAAAGAATATCATGACTAAAGATAATTAAATTATCAATAGCCTTCATCAATAATAAATCAGAGATTTAGAACATATGGTAAATGATAAAAATTTCAACCATAGTTGCAGCGGAACGAGCAATCCATTAGAAGAGTCAAATAGACTATAAAGTCTATTATCTTCTCCATGTTAAAAATCCACCAACAATATTTTATCCATGTAACATCACTCAACAGTTCCTTTTCACAATCATATGAATAACTCATAATCATAATTGTGACTATAAATTTTTCTTCGCACCCAGGACGAAGATAATTTTTATCACATGTCTTTACCTGAAACATCAAAGATCATGGTTATACCAAATCACAATTCCTGTTTATAATCATACTAACAAATCCATCTTTGCACTACGGGCCAAAGATATTCGTCAACAGTTTATCTTTGCACTACTGGCCAAAGATATTCAACAACAGTTCATCTTTGTACTACAGGCCAAAGATATTCAACAACATATCATCTTTGCACTACAGGCCAAAGATATTCATCAACAGTTCATATTTGCACTACAGGCCAAATATATTCATCAACAGTTCATATTTGCACTACATGCCAAATATATTAATATCTCAAAGAATTATAATCATTTTAGAATTTATATAAACAATAATTATAACCATGTTGATCAATTCACCTTTGCACTTAAGCTTAAGATATTCAATTATAAATTCAATGGTCATGATCATACCAGTCACAATTCAACTTTGCACTACAGGCCAAAGAGAACCCTAGTCATGATCATACCAATAATCTACCCATCTTTACACTCCAGTGAAAGAGAATTTCAACATCAAGGTTATAAAAATGTTATATATGATAATAAAAACAATATGATCAACATATAGATTTAATCTCAAGAGTAATATTCATAACTCAACTATAATTTGGTCAGAAAAAGAAACCAATTTTATCATGAATAGTAACTCGTGAATAGTAACACATGAATAGTAACTCGTGAATAGTAACTCGTGAATAGTAACTCATGAATAGTAACTCGTGAATAGTAACCCCAACACAAAAGATAGAAATTCCACAATAAAATCCATACCAATATTTTGGTATAATGATATTGAAAGAATAACATTTCTTAAATTTATAAACAATTTATTTTAATTGTTTACACTTTACTAAATAAATCATTTAATCATTCTAAAATGCCAAACTCATAAGATTTCATCACCAATAACCAAAAATCCTCATCAAAAATCTGCATATACCTCATATAGGATTCTCAAGCCATAAAATCCTATTTTTCAATTTTCTTTCTTCACAAAACATATTTAATTCATTTACTCATAACTAGACTATTTTTATGAAAAATACCAAATCAGTTCCAAAAATATTTCTTTTCTGGAATTTAGCATAATATAGTCCCATAGTGAACATATATTTTTCTCAGAATTTTTAAAAGTCATTTACTATTTTTCATATGGCCAAAACAGCCGAATATTTAGACATTTATCAAAAATTGTACTTTTATCTAAAAATTCTAAAATTCACAGAGTATACTCCTATCATATACATGTACTCCCAATAAAAATTTCATCAATTTTGGAGTTAACCACAAGGAATTATAAGCGGTTACTTTTAAAATAATCTTTTCTCATAAAATTCATAACTCTCAATCTATACATCCAAAAATCACCATTTTTGGACACAATCAAGAAAACTCATCAAAATATCATTTCAAATTTTTCCAGAATTTTTGAAGATCAGAAAAATTACGAAACTGAAAATCATAACAACCCTTAAAATCTCTTAATATCCCTTACAATCCCTTACCTCAAAAGAGCAGTACTTCTGATCGGTATAAGGCTGAAGAAAACTTGCACTGAATAGCAACTCTC
This sequence comes from Panax notoginseng, assembly GCA_016801055.1. Lineage (NCBI taxonomy): Eukaryota > Viridiplantae > Streptophyta > Magnoliopsida > Apiales > Araliaceae > Panax > Panax notoginseng. Next base: position 179,995,423 of record CM029014.1, read on the forward strand.
AAAGTATCTAAATACTCACAAAATATGCTTCATAATATAGAGAGAGAAAGAGAGAAAGCTTATGTTTCTGGTGTGATTTTCAATTCTAACTTAGCCCTCTATTTATAGGAAAATTTTGGTAGGTTTGACCTGCAACCTGATGGCTTTACCTGCTACTATTCCCACCCACCACATTTGAAATATAATTCAGCACATTTCTTCACCAACCACAAGTGGAGCCCACTAATTCTAGAAATTTCCACCAAAATGATAAACTCCGAAAATTCAACAATTTCTGAACCAGTCATCTCGTAAAATTCATAATAAATCATACGTTCATTTTTAACGGTTCAAAATTTGTGGACATATACTCAACTTATATATGTATAACATATCTAAAAATTACCACGATCCAACGGTCGGATTAAAAATTATAACCCCCGCAAAATATCTCAAAAACCCTGATTTTTAATACCTCCATTCCGACAAAAATACTGATAAAAACCTCAACATTAACTCCTTCATTTTTAACCACAAAAATATATCCCTCATTTATATCCACATAAAATAAATATTTCCTTATCATATGAATCAATAATTAATTATTCACAGATAATATTACAGAATCACATTTATGACAACCAGGCCGTTCCCAGGAAAGAGGGGGCTTTTCAATAAGAATTTCTCCTTACTGGCGCGCAATTAGATGACCAAACCTCTCCTTAGACAGAACTTTCTAGACATTGACAATAATGTTATCTAATAATATTATTCAAATAATATGAATTATTGATCTGATAAAGGAAAATACTGTGCATCAACAATTATTGAACAACAATAATATAAAATTTTAACGTAGCAATTATTGAATCAATAAAATAAAATATTGAACAGTAATTACTGTAACAATTATTGAGTAGTGCCATCTTACGTAAGAATCAATAATTTTAAAAATACTGTGTAATACCGTGTGCTACTGTGCAATAACGCGTATTACTGTATTTTAACCACCGGGTATTCCAACACTGTTAACGGTAACAACTACGCCGTTATTTGTAAAAACTCAAATTTGTCATTTTCTTCACCCGACAGTTATTCGTTATGGGGCCCACAAATAGCTGCGCTGTCGTACGAATATTCTCCGACAAAAAGAATATTCCACGACCAAACGAATATTCCCCGACAACAATGATTATTTTATAACCACTTGCTTATTTTGAAAAAAAAAATTCATATTTCACCCATAACTTTAAACTTTTATCAATTTAACCATTTACTGAATAGTAATTATAAGAAAAATTGAATACTTTTATTTCATAAAATTCGGGGTCTTACAATCTCCCCTCCTTATGAAATTTCGTCCCCGAAATTTACGTACCTGGTATTTCAAAGAATTGAGAATACCTTCCTTTCATTTCAGATTCCATCTTTCCTGTCATCATGATTTCTCCATTGCTCATCTCCTGTATTTCAGATATCATTCTAGAATACAGCTTCAAAATAAGGGTTAATTGAACAAATTAACATATCACATAATATCCCAATATTATGACTGACCAACAAATAAGCTTAGGTAGGACACATTAGCGAAGGATTTACTCATCTCTCCCCTCCTAGTTATATTCCCCGATCTCCGCCAAAGATCATATTCCTAAGCTCTGATACCACCTGTGACAAATGTCCCATCAGTGGACCGCACCTCACAGTGGTACCTATCAGTTTGCCACCGCAGAACGACGTCCCCTACGGAGAGTCTGGCTTCGGTGCATCCCTCATCAACAGGAAGTCACCAGCGAGAGGCTCGGGGCTCTTTACTTATAGCTCTGATACCAAATGTAACGACCCCAAAATAGGTCCATTCCATCCAACCCATTCTGAGTCGTCAAATACATGGTATAGAAAACAACTACAACTTTATTACAACAATTGTCATGCAAAATACAACAACACATATGCTGTGAGTTTGGATACAAATATATACCAAATGTGACATTGGACACCATCATGTATCAGCACTTCACAAAGGTACCTTACATAAAGGTATAGTCAAAAACTGTTCTAGAAATTAGAATATTTGGGAAGTGCTCAAGGAAACCTTCGTACATGGGAGGCCACGCGTCTAGGTTATGATAGATATCATATGGCCACAGATTTATCCTTGGTTGACCCAATAGACCCCAAAGAAAAACGAGAAGATTACTATCATATTCTTCCCAATGGTGACTCTTCTCTTGACTTATCATTATCTCCACTGTCTCTAATTGAGAATTATACTTCAAACGAACACCAAGATTATATAGGTAGTGCCCATAGATATACTCAGCAAGTGGATGAGCACAACCCTGTCCTATGATGACACGAGGTTGTATGTCATTAGACATCTTGTATGATAGTGACAAAACACCCTTCCAACGTTGGGTTCGCCTCACCCTATTTTCTTCACCAAATATAACTACTAAATGATGACCACCGTTCTATTCCCTTCTTACCCCCGCTCGACCCAGCTACACTCTTATTACCTGAAAGGAATTGTGAAGCAAAAGGGTGAGCACAACTAGCTCAGTAAAGAATATCATGACTAAAGATAATTAAATTATCAATAGCCTTCATCAATAATAAATCAGAGATTTAGAACATATGGTAAATGATAAAAATTTCAACCATAGTTGCAGCGGAACGAGCAATCCATTAGAAGAGTCAAATAGACTATAAAGTCTATTATCTTCTCCATGTTAAAAATCCACCAATAATATTTTATCCATGTAACATCACTTAACAGTTCCTTTTCACAATCATATGAATAACTCATAATCATAATTGTGACTATAAATTTTTCTTCGCACCCAGGACGAAGATAATTTTTATCACCTGTCTTTACCTGAAACATCAAAGATCATGGTTATACCAAATCACAATTCCTGTTTATAATCATACTAACAAATCCATCTTTGCACTACGGGCCAAAGATATTCGTCAACAGTTTATCTTTGCACTACTGGCCAAAGATATTCAACAACAGTTCATCTTTGTACTACAGGCCAAAGATATTCAACAACATATCATCTTTGCACTACAGGCCAAAGATATTCATCAACAATTCATATTTGCACTACATGCCTAATATATTCATCAACAGTTCATATTTGCACTACATGCCAAATATATTAATATCTCAAAGAATTATAATCATTTTAGAATTTATATAAACAATAATTATAACCATGTTGATCAATTCACCTTTGCACTTAAGCTTAAGATATTCAATTATAAATTCAATGGTCATGATCATACCAGTCACAATTCAACTTTGCACTACAGGCCAAAGAGAACCCTAGTCATGATCATACCAATAATCTACCCATCTTTACACTCCAGTGAAAGAGAATTTCAACATCAAGGTTATAAAAATGTTATATATGATAATAAAAATAATATGATCAACATATAGATTTAATCTCAAGAGTAATATTCATAACTCAACTATAATTTGGTCAGAAAAAGAAACCAATTTTATCATGAATAGTAACTCGTGAATAGTAATACATGAATAGTAACTCGTGAATAGTAACTCGTGAATAGTAACTCGTGAATAGTAACTCGTGAATAGTAACCCCAACACAAAAGATAGAAATTCCACAATAAAATCCATACCAATATTTTGGTATAATGATATTGAAAGAATAACATTTCTTAAATTTATAAACAATTTATTTTAATTGTTTACACTTTACTAAATAAATCATTTAATCATTCTAAAATGCCAAACTCATAAGATTTCATCACCAATACCAAAAATCCTCATCAAAAATCTGCATATACCTCATATAGGATTCTCAAGCCATAAAATCCTATTTTTCAATTTTCTTTCTTCACAAAACATATTTAATTCATTTACTCATAACTAGACTATTTTTATGAAAAATACCAAATCAGTTCCAAAAATATTTCTTTTCTGGAATTTAGCATAATATAGTCCCATAGTGAACATATATTTTTCTCAAATTTTTAAAAGTCATTTACTATTTTTCATATGGCCAAAACAGCCGAATATTTAGACATTTATCAAAAATTGTACTTTTATCTAAAAATTCTAAAATTTACAGAGTATACTCCTATCATATACATGTACTCCCAATAAAAATTTCATCAATTTTGGAGTTAACCACAAGGAATTATAAGCGGTTACTTTTAAAATAATCTTTTCTCATAAAATTCATAACTCTCAATCTATACATCCAAAAATCACCATTTTTGGACACAATCAAGAAAACTCATCAAAATATCATTTCAAATTTTTCCAGAATTTTTGAAGATCAGAAAAATTACGAAACTGAAAATCATATCAACCCTTAAAATCTCTTAATATCCCTTACAATCTCTCACCTCAAAAGAGCAGTACTTCTGATCGGTATAAGGCTGAAGAAAACTTGCACTGAATAGCAACTCTCAAAGTATCTAAATACTCACAAAATATGCTTCATAATATAGAGAGAGAAAGAGAGAAAGCTTATGTTTCTGGTGTGATTTTCAATTCTAACTTAGCCCTCTATTTATAGGAAAATTTTGGTAGGTTTGACATGCAACCTGATGGCTTTACCTGCTACTATTCCCACCCACCACATTTGAAATATAATTCAGCACATTTCTTCACCAACCACAAGTGGAGCCCACTAATTCTAGAATTTTCCACCAAAATGATAAACTCCGAAAATTCAACAATTTCTAAACCAGTCATCTCGTAAAATTCATAATAAATCATACGTTCATTTTTAACGGTTCAAAATTTGTGGACATATACTCAACTTATATATGTATAACATATCCAAAAATTACCACGATCCAACGGTCGGATTAAAAATTATAACCCCCGCAAAATATCTCAAAAACCCTGATTTTTAATACCTCCATTCCGACAAAAATACTGATAAAAACCTCAACATTAACTCCTTCATTTTTAACCACAAAAATATATCCCTCGTTTATATCCACATAAAATAAATATTTCCTTATCATATGAATCAATAATTAATTATTCACAGATAATATTACAGAATCACATTTATGACAACCAGGCCGTTCCCAGGAAAGAGGGGGCTTTCCAATAAGAATTTCTCCTTACTGGCGCGCAATTAGATGACCAAACCTCTCCTTAGACAGAACTTTCTAGACATTGACAATAATGTTATCTAATAATATTATTCAAATAATATGAATTATTGATCTGATAAAAGAAAATACTGTGCATCAACAATTATTGAACAACAATAATATAAAATTTCAACGTAGCAATTATTGAATCAATAAAATAAAATATTGAACAGTAATTACTGTAACAATTATTGAGTAGTGCCATCTTACGTAAGAATCAATAATTTTAAAAATACTGTGTAATACCGTGTGCTACTGTGTAATAACGCGTATTACTGTATTTTAACCACCGGGTATTCCAACACTGTTAACGGTAACAACTACGCCGTTATTTGTAAAAACTCAAATTTGTCATTTTCTTCACCCGACAGTTATTCGTTATGGGGCCCACAAATAGCTGCGCCGTCGTACGAATATTCTCCGACAAAAAGAATATTCCACGACCAAACGAATATTCCCCGACAACAATGATTATTTTATAACCACTTGCTTATTTTGAAAAAAAAATTCATATTTCACCCATAACTTTAAACTTTTATCAATTTAACCATTTACTGAATAGTAATTATAAGAAAAATTGAATACTTTTATTTCATAAAATTGGGGTCTTACAATCTCCCCTCCTTATGAAATTTCGTCCCCGAAATTTACGTACCTGGTATTTCAAAGAATTGAGAATACCTTCCTTTCATTTCAGATTCCATCTTTCCTGTCATCATGATTTCTCCATTGCTCATCTCCTGTATTTCAGATATCATTCTAGAATACAGCTTCAAAATAAGGGTTAATTGAACAAATTATAAAAATATATAATAATAAATATAACATGACATAATATCCCAATATTAACTGACCAACAAATAAGCTTAGGTAGGACACACTAGCGAAGGATTTACTCATCTCTCCCCTCCTAGTTATATTCCCCGATCTCCGCCAAAGATCATATCCCTAAGCTCTGATACCACCTGTGACAAATGTCCCATCAGTGGACAGCACCTCACAGTGGTACCTATCAGTTTGCCACCGCAGAACGGCGTCCCCTACGGAGAGTCTGGCTTCGGTGCATCCCTCATCAATAGGAAGTCACCCGCGAGAGGCTCGGGGCTCTTTACTTATAGCTCTGATACCAAATGTAACAACCCCAAAATAGGTCCATTCCATCCAACCCATTCTGAGTCGTCAAATACATGGTACAGAAAACAACTACAACTTTATTACAACAATTGTCATGCAAAATACAACAACACATATGCTGTGAGTTTGGATACAAATATATACCAAATGTGACATTGGACACCATCATGTATCAACACTTCACAAAGGTACCTTACATAAAGGTATAGTCAAAAACTGTTCTAGAAATTAGAATATTTGGGAAGTGCTCAAGGAAACCTTCGTACATGGGAGGCCACGCGTCTAGGTTATGATAGATATCATATGGCCACAGATTTATCCTTGGTTGACCCAATAGACCCCAAAGAAAAACGAGAAGATTACTATCATATTCTTCCCAATGGTGAGTCTTCTCTTGACTTATCATTATCTCCACTGTCTCTAATTGAGAATTATACTTCAAACAAACACCAAGATTATATAGGTAGTGCCCATAGATATACTCAGCAAGTGGATGAGCACAACCCTGTCCTATGATGACACGAGGTTGTATGTCATTAGACATCTTGCATGATAGTGACAAAACACCCTTCCAACGTTGGGTTCGCCTCACCATATTTTCTTCACCAAATATAACTACTAAATGATGACCACCGTTCTATTCCCTTGTTACCCCCGCTCGACCCAGCTACACTCTTATTACCTGAAAGGAATTGTAAAGCAAAAGGGTGAGCACAACTAGCTCAGTAAAGAATATCATGACTAAAGATAATTAAATTATCAATAGCCTTCATCAATAATAAATCAGAGATTTAGAACATATGGTAAATGATAAAAATTTCAACCATAGTTGCAGCGGAACGAGCAATCCATTAGAAGAGTCAAATAGACTATAAAGTCTATTATCTTCTCCATGTTAAAAATCCACCAACAATATTTAATCCATGTAACATCACTCAACAGTTCCTTTTCACAATCATATGAATAACTCATAATCATAATTGTGACTATAAATTTTTCTTCGCACCCAGACGAAGATAATTTTTATCACCTGTCTTTACCTGAAACATCAAAGATCGTGGTTATACCAAATCACAATTCCTGTTTATAATCATACTAACAAATCCATCTTTGCACTACGGGCCAAAGATATTCGTCAACAGTTTATCTTTGCACTACTGGCCAAAGATATTCAACAACAGTTCATCTTTGTACTACAGGCCAAAGATATTCAACAACATATCATCTTTGCACTACAGGCCAAAGATATTCATCAACAGTTCATATTTGCACTACAGGCCAAATATATTCATCAACAGTTCATATTTGCACTACATGCCAAATATATTAATATCTCAAAGAATTATAATCATTTTAGAATTTATATAAACAATAATTATAACCATGTTGATCAATTCACCTTTGCACTTAAGCTTAAGATATTCAATTATAAATTCAATGGTCATGATCATACCAGTCACAATTCAACTTTGCACTACAGGCCAAAGAGAACCCTAGTCATGATCATACCAATAATCTACCCATCTTTACACTCCAGTGAAAGAGAATTTCAACATCAAGGTTATAAAAATGTTATATATGATAATAAAAACAATATGATCAACATATAGATTTAATCTCAAGAGTAATATTCATAACTCAACTATAATTTGGTCAGAAAAAGAAAACCAATTTTATCATGAATAGTAACTCGTGAATAGTAACACATGAATAGTAACTCGTGAATAGTAACTCGTGAATAGTAACTCATGAATAGTAACTCGTGAATAGTAACCCCAACACAAAAGATAGAAATTCCACAATAAAATCCATACCAATATTTTGGTATAATGATATTGAAAGAATAACATTTCTTAATTTATAAACAATTTATTTTAATTGTTTACACTTTACTAAATAAATCATTTAATCATTCTAAAATGCCAAACTCATAAGATTTCATCACCAATAACCAAAAATCCTCATCAAAAATCTGCATATACCTCATATAGGATTCTCAAGCCATAAAATCCTATTTTTCAATTTTCTTTCTTCACAAAACATATTTAATTCATTTACTCATAACTAGACTATTTTTATGAAAAATACCAAATCAGTTCCAAAAATATTTCTTTTCTGGAATTTAGCATAATATAGTCCCATAGTGAACATATATTTTTCTCAGAATTTTTAAAAGTCATTTACTATTTTTCATATGGCCAAAACAGCCGAATATTTAGACATTTATCAAAAATTGTACTTTTATCTAAAAATTCTAAAATTCACAGAGTATACTCCTATCATATACATGTACTCCCAATAAAAATTTCATCAATTTTGGAGTTAACCACAAGGAATTATAAGCGGTTACTTTTAAAATAATCTTTTCTCATAAAATTCATAACTCTCAATCTATACATCCAAAAATCACCATTTTTGGACACAATCAAGAAAACTCATCAAAATATCATTTCAAATTTTTCCAGAATTTTTGAAGATCAGAAAAATTACGAAACTGAAAATCATAACAACCCTTAAAATCTCTTAATATCCCTTACAATCCCTTACCTCAAAAGAGCAGTACTTCTGATCGGTATAAGGCTGAAGAAAACTTGCACTGAATAGCAACTCTCAAAGTATCTAAATACTCACAAAATATGCTTCATAATATAGAGAGAGAAAGAGAGAAAGCTTATGTTTCTGGTGTGATTTTCAATTCTAACTTAGCCCTCTATTTATAGGAAAATTTTGGTAGGTTTGACATGCAACCTGATGGCTTTACCTGCTACTATTCCCACCCACCACATTTGAAATATAATTCAGTACATTTCTTCACCAACCACAAGTGGAGCCCACTAATTCTAGAAATTTCCACCAAAATGATAAACTCCGAAAATTCAACAATTTCTGAACCAGCCATCTCGTAAAATTCATAATAAATCATACGTTCATTTTTAACGGTTCAAAATTTGTGGACATATACTCAACTTATATATGTATAACATATCCAAAAATTACCACGATCCAACGGTCGGATTAAAAATTATAACCTCCGCAAAATATCTCAAAAACCCTGATTTTTAATACCTCCATTCCGACAAAAATACTGATAAAAACCTCAACATTAACTCCTTCATTTTTAACCACAAAAATATATCCCTCGTTTATATCCACATAAAATAAATATTTCCTTATCATATGAATCACTAATTAATTATTCACAGATAATATTACAGAATCACATTTATGACAACCAGGCCGTTCCCAGGAAAGAGGGGGCTTTCCAATAAGAATTTCTCCTTACTGGCGCGCAATTAGATGACCAAACCTCTCCTTAGACAGAACTTTCTAGACATTGACAATAATGTTATCTAATAATATTATTCAAATAATATGAATTATTGATCTGATAAAGGAAAATACTGTGCATCAACAATTATTGAACAACAATAATATAAAATTTCAACGTAGCAATTATTGAATCAATAAAATAAAATATTGAACAGTAATTACTGTAACAATTATTGAGTAGTGCCATCTTACGTAAGAATCAATAATTTTAAAATATTGTGTAATACCGTGTGCTACTGTGCAATAACGCGTATTACTGTATTTTAACACACGGGTATTCCAACAGTGTTAACGGTAACAACTACGCCGTTATTTGTAAAAACTCAAATTTGTCATTTTCTTCACCCGACAGTTATTCGTTATGGGGCCCACAAATAGCTGCGCCGTCGTACGAATATTCTCCGACAAAAAGAATATTCCACGACCAAACGAATATTCCCCGACAACAATGATTATTTTATAACCACTTGGTTATTTTGAAAAAAAAAATTCATATTTCACCCATAACTTTAAACTTTTATCAATTTAACCATTTACTGAATAGTAATTATAAGAAAAATTGAATACTTTTATTTCATAAAATTCGGGGTCTTACAAAAACTATTATCGAGTTTTAAGAAATGAATTTTTGGTAATTTATTGAAGATAATAAAATACATTATGTATTTTTGTGTTAATTTATGTGCTCGTTAGTACGACTTAGTAACTAAAACTTAAAATTTTATTGTCAAGATGACGAATGTTGGAGAAGCTAGTCAAGCTGGGGAGGAAGAACCCCGATTACCTATAGTACCTACAGAGGAGGAGCCCCGAGACATACATATTGTTAGGGAACGGTTAGTTTAGAGGGAGTCATCTCCATTGATCACCGTTGTTGGTCAGGAGCATGAGCTCGAGACTGATCCTGAGGAGGAGTTTGATGAGGAAGAGGAAGAAGAGGAGTTACCACGGTACACCGTTGATGCAGAGATGTATGACACGTTATACGACCGTAACGTGAAATTACAAGACGAGGTTCAGGAATTGACTGAGCGAGCGACTGTTCAGTAGTCTTCTTTAGAGGAGAAGGAGAGGGAGATTTCGACTCTTCACACACGATTGGGAAATGTAGAATGGGATTTAGTCCATGAGAAGGGTCAAATCGAAGATAAGACCGAGGAGATAGAGAAGCTGATAAAGGAACTGAAAAAAACCTCCGGAAGACTGAAAATAGCATAGGAAGGATGGGTAAGAGAATCACGTCGAGCTGATCGTGCAGAAGATGATAGTCGCGCAAAGAAGGCAAAGTTTGAAGAGATATACTCCACACTTAATCATGCAATGGATGAGGCTCAGAAACGAGTTTTGAGATAGCCCATCCAGTTTGAAGGACTTCCGTCGTATATGCTGGATCGCTGGACGATGTCTCGTGTCTTGGATGAGGAGCGTGGCAAGGCTATTCAACACCTTGATAGACAGGATTAGAATCCGTTTAATTATGTGAAAGACTTAATTAGTTTTTATATGTAAATTTTGATGTGTTTATGAACGAAGGAATATGTTAATATTTTAAATCATATGGATTCTTTATTTCAGGATAGTTAATATAAATAGCAGTTATGCTATAGTTTGATGTTAAAACTTTGAGTTAAATTAAATATATTAAGCTGTTTGAGATGATGTGTTAAATTGTTGAGTAATGCCTTAACTATTTAGAGAAATAAATAAAGTCCTAATAAGCATTTATTTTATCAGAAATATGCCGCCAAGAAGAAGACAACAACGTCAGCCGGCTCAGGAAGAGTCAACCAATAATAACAATAATGCCAACGCTAATCTTGTTCAGCAGTTGGTGAACTTACTGATGGGAGCAATGAACAATCAACCTCAAGCTCCACCAAACACAACGTTTAAAGACTTCAAGGCGGTGGGACCGTTAGAGTTCAAAGGTTCCAGGAACCCAATCGAGGCTCAAACATGGGTCATGAAAATGGAGAAAGTATTCGACGTTGCTAGGGTTAGAGAAGACCAGAAGACCACTTTCACAACATTTATGCTGAAGTCTGAGGCTAGCTATTGGTGGCAAGCAAACAAAGTGCGAGGAGGTGAAGGTGTAATTATGTGGGAGAGATTTAAAGAAATGTTTTTCGAAATGTACTTCCCAACTAGTTCGCAGAATCAGATGAAAATTCAATTTCTGGAACTGAAGCAAGGAAACATGAGCGTACCTGAACACGCAGCTAAATTCGATGAGTTGGCAAGGTTTGCCCCGTACCAAGTACACACTGACGAAAGAAAGGCCAGAAGATTTGAACAAGGACTAAAGCCTTGGGTTTACAGTAAGGTGTCAATGTTTCAGATAAACACATTTGCCGGAGTACTGGAAAAGGTCATCCTCGCTGAAGGTGGGAGCGATGCAGTGACCAAGTACAATCAAGAGCAGAAGAAGAAGAAGAGTGAAGGTGAAGGAAATAACAAGACTAGTGGGAGTAACATTGGGGGTACTCATAATCAGAAGAGGAAGTGGACGGATAATTCGTCAGCTGGAAGTCAACAAGGTGGGCAGAAGAAGAAAATTGAAGCGTGCTCAAACTGTGGAAAAGCTCATCTGGGAGTTTGCATGAAAGGGAAGCGAGTGTGCTACAATTATGGTCAGGAAGGCCATATAGCACCAAACTGTCCTAATCCAAAGAAGGGTGCTTATTTTAACTGTGGTTCTAAGGATCATCTAGCAAGAGATTGCCCCAAGAAGGGATCAGGAGGAGCAGTGCAAGGAGCTAACCGTGGAAATAGCAGTGGAAATACCTTAACCATTACCGGACCACCTGCAACAAACTGACCGACCGCTATAACTTTCAATATGACAGTGCAGGACGCAATCCAGTCTCGTGAGGTAGTGTCAGGTATCATTCCGATCAATGAAATTAATGCTTATGTTTTATATGATTCGGGTGCTACTTGTTCCTTTATATCCGAAGACTTTGCTAATAGTTTAGATTTGCTTATGGATGAGTTAGAATATCCCATGAATATAGAAATTGCGAATGGAGAGATAATTCCTGTTAAGTACGTGTTTAAGAACTGTAGGGTGAACATTAAGGGTAATATCATGAATGAAGATCTTATCCCTATTCAGCTTGGAGAATTTGACGTTATTTTAGGTATGGATTGGTTATCTAATTATAGGGCGGTAATTGACTGCCAGAAGAAGCGTATTAACCTTATGACTCTGTCAAAGGTTGTGTTTTATGGTAGCAAGTCGCCTAGACAAGTGAGTTGTCTGACAATGATGCAGGCCAAGAGGTTGTTAAGACAAGGCTGTGTAGGATACTTAGCTTACATAGTCGACAATCGAAAAGAGAATTCGAAGGTAGAAGAAATACCGATTGTAAGGGACTTCGTCGACATATTTCCAGACGATTTATCAGGACTTCCACCAGATAGAGAGGTAGATTTCATGATCGATTTGGCACCGGAACCGCTCCAATATCGAAAGCACCATACCGAATGGCACCAGTAGAGATGAAAGAACTGATGGTTCAACTACAAGAATTGCTGGACAAAAAGTACATTCAACCGAGCGTATCGCCGTGGGGAGCGCCGGTGTTGTTTGTGAAAAAGAGGACGGATCGATGCGGCTCTGCATTGACTACCGAGAACTGAACAAGGTCACGATTAAGAATAGATATCCATTACCAATAATTGACGATCTGTTTGATCAATTAAAGGGAGCAAGATACTTTTCCAAGATAGACTTGAGGAGTGGTTATCACCAACTGAACGTGAGGCCAGAGGATGTACCGAAGACAGCGTTCAGAACGCGATACGGTCACTTCGATTTTTTAGTAATGTCGTTTGGTCTAACGAATGCTCCTGTAGCATTTATGGGACTAATGAATGGTGTGTTCAAGCCATTTTTGGACAAATTCATGGTGGTATTTATAGACGACATTCTGGCATATTCTAAAACCAAAGAAGAACACGAAGAACATTTGAGGTTAACGTTGGAAGTATTGAGAAGGGAGAAGTTGTACGCTAAATTTTTGAAATGCGAATTCTGGATCGAGCAAGTACAATTTCTTGGTCACGTGATCGATAAAAATAGAATTTTGGTAGATCCATTCAAAGTACAAGCCGTGATTAACTGGGAACAGCCGAGATCGCCGTCAGAAGTAAGAAGTTTTCTTGGATTGGCGGGATATTATAGAAGATTCATTCAAGATTTTTCCAAGATCGCAACTCCGTTAACGAATTTAACTCGAAAAGCTGTGAAATTTATTTGGACAGATAAATGTGAGGAGAGCTTCCAAGAATTAAAGAAGAGGTTGAGTACGGCACCTGTGTTATCTCTTCCGGATGATACAGGCAATTTTGTTGTTTTTAGTGATGCGTCGCATAAAGGACTTGGCTGTGTGCTAATGCAAAACGGTAAAGTCATCGCGTATGCATCACGACAGTTGAAGGATTACGAGAAGGGGTATCCGACCCATGATTTGGAGTTAGCTGCAGTTGTTTTTGCTTTAAAAATTTGGAGGCACTATCTCTACGGGGAGAAGTGTGAGATATATACGGACCACAAGAGTTTGAAATATATTTTCACACAGAAGGATTTGAATATGCGTCAAAGGAGATGGTTGAAATTAATCAAGGATTACGACTGTGAGATTTTATACCATCCGGGTAAGGCGAATGTGGTTGCCGATGCCTTAAGTAGAAAGGGTCGTGAGAAATTGATGATGTTGACTGCTCAGGAAGAGCTAATCACAGAAATAGAGAAACTGAAATTGGAAGTGAAGTATCCAATGGAGATTGATGAGAAGCTATTTCAGATGCAATTTGGTACAACTCTACTAGATAAAGTGAAGGAGGCTCAGCTTCAGGATGATGAATGCAAAAAGGTGACAAAGAAGATATCTGAAGGAATCGAACCGAGATTTAAGATGGATAAGGAAGGAAAACTGAGATTTGAGAGTAGAATTTGGGTACCGCCAGTATAAGAGATTAAAGAAGATATTTTAAGCGAGGCTCATAGTTCACGATATTCGATTCACCCTGGTAGTACCAAAACGTACCAAGATCTTCGACAACATTTTTGGTGGCCGAATTTGAAACGTGATGTTGCAGAATGTGTTGCCAAGTGTCTGACCTGTCAGAAGGTAAAAGCAGAACATCAGAGACCAAGTGGATTACTTCAACCGTTGGAAATCCCAGAATGGAAATGGGAGCATATTACAATGGATTTCGTGGTTGGCCTTCCGACGACTCAGAAAGGCTACGACGCAGTATGGGTTATCGTTGACCGACTGACAAAATCTGCACACTTCCTTCCGATCAAAATAAGATTCAACTTAGATCAGTTGGCCAGGCTATACGTAAAAGAGATTGTTTCGAGGCACGGAGTTTCGGTATCAATTATTTCAGATAGGGATCCGCGCTTCACATCAAATTTCTGGAAATGTCTTCAGGAATGCATGGGTACGCAATTGCAAATGAGTACAGCTTACCACCCTCAAACAGACGGACAGAGTGAGAGAACGATTCAGACATTAGAAGATATGCTAAGATTCTGTGTGATGGACTTTAAAGGAAATTGGGATGATCACCTACCATTAGTAGAGTTCGGCTACAACAACAGTTACCACGCTAATATTGGCATGCCGCCTTATGAAGCTTTATACGACAGAAAGTGCAGAACTCCGCTTTACTGGGATGAAGTTGGTGAGAGACAATTGCTAGGGCCAGAATTGGTACAACAGACAGCAGAAATAGTCAAAGTGATCCGAGCACGACTGGTAGCGGCTCAAGATCGACAAAAGAAATACGCTGACCCACATCGTAAAAATATCGAGTTTGAATCAGGTAGTTATGTTTTCTTGAAGGTCTCTCCCTGGAAAGGAAAGATCAGATTCGGAAAGAAAGGGAAATTGAGCCCAAGATTCATTGGACCCTTTGAAGTACTGAGAAGAATCGGAGAAGTTGCGTATGAGGTAGCCTTACCTCCAGTACTCGAGAATATCCATAACGTCCTCCATGTTTCTGTATTGCGACCCTACAAGCCTGATTACAAGCATGTAATTGAATACAAATCCCTACATTTTGAGAAAGACTTATCTTACGAAGAAATTCCTGTCCAAATTGTTGACCAAAAAGAACAAGTTCTGAGAAATAAAGTTATACCTTCAGTTAAGGTAATTTGGAGAAACCACAATGCTGAAGATGCTACGTGGGAACTAGAAGAGAATATGATGAAGAATTACCCTCATTTATTTGCTTAAATATGTATATGCGATTCTGGGGACAGAATCTCTGTAAGGGGGGAGAATGTAGCGGGTCGAAATTTATTGAGTCGTGATTCTGGGGACAGAATCCTTTTAAAGGGGGAAAGATGTGACAAACGAGATTTTTGTAATTAATTTCTAATATTTATTGAATTAAATAAATATTTTTTGATGATTTAATTATTGGATTAAATAATTAATTGATGTAATTATGTTAGATTAATTTAATTATATGTGTTACATTTATTAAATTAATGTAGAGAATTTTTATTATCAAAGTATGTAATTATGTGAGCTTATTGAATTAAATGAATTATTTAATAAGCATATTGGTATTTTAATTAATTTAATTATTAATTAGAGATTTGATAAATTGACATTATTTATTAATGAGATAATTAATTATGTGACTATGTGAAATTATGAGAATTTATTATATTTTACTTATATTAAATTAAATAAGATATATGGATTATTGTGCAAGTGGATGTGATATTAATTAAACTATATTGTAAAGGTTTTATTAAATTAATTAGTTTTGTAATATATTAAACTAGCCAAACGTGGCCTTGGAAGGAGTTATGGCCAGTTAACCCATGATGGGCAACTGACCATGATGCGCGTCAGTTTTTTTTTTCCTTTATACGTACTCTCCTTCCCTTTTCTTTTTCATTATTGCCTAAGTCTAGAATAGCATATCAGAGAGAGTTTAGAGAGAAAATTTAGAAGTTTTGAGAGAAATTGTAAGTATGTAATCAACAGGTACTTGTGAAAAGATTTTCATTTTTCATCTCCTAATCTATACTCTGGGTAATTTTTTCCAAACCAATTTCTATTTCACGTATTTAAGTTTTCTTGAAAATGGCTTTCAAAACCTCTGTTATGTCTCTGTAATTGAAATTGTGAGAGTTATGTGCATATATGTGTTAAGATGTCATTTTAATGTGTTTTAATATATATTGTATATAATTCCTTATCATCAATTCATAATTTTACGTCGTATATGATTGCTGCAAAATTACAGAGTTTGGGTTTTGGCCTTATGGCCTTATACATGAAATTTTATGTAGTGATCGTATATTATCCCTAAATTTTACACTCCTACATTATTATGCATGTTGATACGAAGAGACCAAGCCTTAAACGAACGGATTCGGTGTTATAATGAATTCATAGTGTTAAATTTATGATTTTGTTCATTAACTTCAAGAACATCAAGAACAGTCCAATTTTACATGATTTAATTCTGTTATTGGGTGTTTAGATGGGTTAAAATAACTCTATAGAGGTTGGGTAATGATTATATGTGAATATTAACATGTGGGTATGTTAAATTAGTGAGTTTAATGACCATGAAATGTGTAATTCGCCGAACTTTGTGTTCTTCGCGAACTGGGAAACAAAATCTGGAGTCTCGCGCCGCGGCGCCAACTCTAGAACTGAGATCCCGCGCCGCAGCGCCACCGCACCGCATCGCCAAGACTCGTACCACGGCGCCAAAACGCCACAGCGCCAAGTGTTCGGCTGCAGCGCCACCGTGCCGCAGCGCGACGATCACGTGTATCAGTGGCGTCGCAGCGCCACTCCCCAGAAAATTCAGAAATGAGATTTTTAAAATATTAAAGTCTAACAAGTGTTAGTGAATTGATGTAATGAACATGCAAATATGATAGAATAATAATGTGATGATAAAAATAGTTGTTTAAACATGTAAATAACATAATTACATGTGATTTAAATTATTGAATTCCTAACTAGATTATTATTCATAAAGTACAAATTATGTGATAATTAGATAAATTGACTAAGTATAGTCGATAATTAAAGTAGACAATGAGAATGAGTTTACGTTGATTAATTAATTTATAATTAACTGGTATTGTGTATATGTATGGTATGTAGGATTTAATTCAAAGAACGTGCTTAGTTAAAGTATAATCTACGCACGGGGCAAGTTTCCTAAACTTAAACTCTTAAATTTGAGCATGTTCCCTAACCCTATTTGTTATTATTGTTCAAGCTTATTATTTACCTTGAATAAGCTATCGTTACTATTATTCAAGTTCAAATGATTTATTAAAGATTGATTATCTTTTCAAAGTATAATTTAGTTATATAATAATTGTTCTATTGTATACTTCTTGAGATTATTATTCAAATTGAATATCATTATTGTTGAACCTTATTAGACTAGTGAAACCTTAATGATTCAACTAGTCCATAGTTGATGAGCGTTCTAAATTTCAGAACCCTTGAAGAATTATCCAAACCAAACTTCCTTTGGTGCGGACTCGAATGTCAAACTGAGATGAACAACCCTGTATAGGGGATTATTTATGCTTAGCGTTAAGGTATTGTGCATAGTATGATACTAAGGGCTGATCCCCCTAAGTACGAGAAGAAGGTCCATAGTCTTATGACTGTTAAAGGTTTCAAGTATAACCCTTGTTAACCTAGGATATAGTTCAAGGTCATATGACCCTCAGAATTCTTTTGATTCTTGTTATTCACTCTTGATTCAAAAGTTGAGCTTTTATTCAGATGTCTTTGATTTATTCGCATGTTATTATACTGTTATTTCATTTTTTTTACTTGTGGGCATTTGTGCTCACTCTTTCTTAATAATAACATTGCAGTTAAGAACGAAAGAACTGATGAGCCTTCCACTAGTAAAGGCAAGGGCAAAGTTAGTAAGTGACGAAGACCCGTTGTTTTATATGATGATGTATTTGTTAAGACTTGAGTTAATGTTATTGTTTAAGACTTATTTGTTTATGATTCTGCACAGATGTTTAAGGTTAGTTTAACCTGGGATTGTGTTATTATAATTCAAATGTTGCAACCCTTATGGGGAAGATTTTATTTCTATTTATTGCATGGTTTGCATTTATTATGGGTAGATAGATAGATGATATTTGTGTCGTGAACACCAAATCTTGTGGAAATGGAAGTACCAGATTTGGGGGTGTCACAATGACTCTGTCAAAGGTAGTTTTCTATGGTAGCAAATCGCCTAGACATGCGAGATGTCTGACGATTATACATGCCAAGAAGTTGTTGAGTTAAGGATGTGTGGGTTATTTAGCTTACATAGTTGATACTTAGAGGAAGGGGTGAAACTGGAAGAGATACCAGTAGTTAGAGAATTTGTAGATGCGTTATTGAAGGATTTGCTAGGACTTCCTCTTAACAGAGAGATTGAGTTCGTGATCAACTTAGCGCCAGGAACAACTCTGATATCGAAGGCCCCGTACAGGATGGCTCTAGTAGAAATGAAGGAACTGATGGTACAACTGCAGGAGCTGTTAGACAAGAAGTACATTCAGCCAAGTGTGTCACTATGGGGAGCACTAGTGTTGTTCGTGAAGAAGAAGGATGGGCGAATGCGTCTTTGCATTGATTATAGGGAATTAAACAAAGTCACTATTAAGAATAAATATCCATTACCAAGAATAGATGACTTGTTTTATCAATTGAAGGGTGATAGATATTTCTCAAAAATAGATTTGAGAAGTAGGTATCATCAATTAAAGGTAAGAAAGGAGGATGAACCAAAGACGTCACTCAGAACTCGGTATGGACATTACAAATTTCTGGTGATGTCTTTTAGTTTGACCAATGCCCCTGCTGCATTCATGGATTTGATGAACAAGGTGTTTAAACCATTCTTAGACAAGTTTGTGGTGGTATTTAACGACGACATTCTGATGTACTCCAAATCTCAAGAAGAACATGTGGAACATTTACGTTTGACGTTGGAGACACAAAGAAAAGAAAAGTTGTACACAAATTTCTCTTAGTGTGAATTTTGGCTAGATCGTGTACAATTTTTGGGTTATGTGATTGACATAGACGAAATCTCAGTGGATCCATCAAAAGTTAAAGCTGTAATCAATTGGGAACAACCAAGGACACCATCGGAGGTGAGGAGTTTCTTGGGACTGGCCGACTATTATAGACGGTTTATTCAAGATTTTTTCAAGATAGCCACTCCGTTAACAAATTTGACAAGGAAAGCTATAAAATTTGTATGGACGGAGAAGTTTGAAGAGAGTTTTCAAAACTTGAAAAAGAAGTTAAGTGTGACATATGTGTTGTCATTACCAAATAATACAGGAAATTTTATGGTGTATAGTGATGCCTCACATAAAGGATTGGGTTGTGTTCTTATGTAGAACGTCAAAGTTATTGCATATGCATCAAGACAACTGAAGGACTATGAGAAAGAATATCCGACTCATGATTTAGAGTTGGCTGCAGTAGTATTTGCTCTGAAGATATGGAGACACTATCTCTATGGAGAAAAATGTTGGATATATACATACCATAAGAGCCTGGAGTATATTTTCACTCAGAAGGACCTGAACATGCATCAAAGAAGATGGATGGAATTAATAAAAGATTGTGATTGTGAGATCTTTTACCATCCGGGAAAGGCAAATGTGGTTGCAGATGCTTTGAGTATGAAAGGTAGGGAAAAGTTAATGCTGATAACCACTCAGGAGGAGCTTATTTCAGCAATGATAAAGCTAGAGTTGGAAATAAAATTTCCAAAAGAATCCGATGAACGGCAATTCCAGATAGAAGCTAGTCCAACTTTGGTGGACAAAGTTAAAAATGCTCAACTACAAGATGAAGAATATGGGAAAAATAAAGAGAAAGTGGTTGAGGGTAGTGAAGTGAAATAAAAGATCGATACCGAAGGGTTACTGAGATTCGAGAGAAGAATCTGGGTTCCAGCAATACCAGATATTAAAGAAGAAATCTTGACCGAAACTCATAATTCAAGATACTCCATTCATCCAGGAAGTACGAAGATGTATCAAGATTTACGACGTCATTTTAGGTGGCCAAACATGAAAAGAGATGTTACAGAATGTGTTGCGAAATGTTTGACATGTCAAAGAGTCAAAGCCAAGTATCAAAGACCAAGCGGATTACTTCAACCATTGGAAATACCAGAATGGAAGTGGGAACACATCACATTGGATTTTGCGATGGATTTTCCAACTACTCAGAGAGGATACAATGCGATTTGGGTGATAGTGGACAAATTGACAAAATCAACACACTTTTTGCCAATAAAGATTAGATTCAATCTTGATCAGTTGGCAAGGTTGTACGTTAAAGAGATCGTTTCGAGACATGGAGTGCCAGTGTCAATTGTGTCAGATAGAAATCCGCGATTCACGTCAAACTTCTGGAAGAGACTAAAAGAATGCATGGGAACACAGCTGAGAATGAGTATGGCATATCATCCGCAAACAGATGGCCAAAGCGAATGAACAATCTAAACATTGGAAGATATGCTTAGGGCATGCATCATGGACTTCAAAGGGAGCTAAGATGAACATTTACCATTGGTGGAATTTTCCTATAACAACAGTTACCACGCAAGCATCGGCATGCCGCCCTATGAAGTATTGTATGGAAAAAATTACAGAACTTCACTGTGCTGGGATGAAGTCGATAAACGTCAACTGTTAGAACCAGAATTGGTACAACAAACTGCTGAGGTTGTCAAACTCATCAGAACAAGATTGGTAGCCGCTCAAGACAGACAGAAGATGTATGTTGATTAACACAAACAAGATCGGGAGTTAGACGTAGAAAATTACGTGTTCTTAAAAGTTTCTCCTTGGAAGGGGAAAATTTATTTTGGTAAAAAGAGAAAGCTAAGATCAAGGTTTATTGGACCCTTCGAAGTGCTGCGAAGAGTTGAGAAGTGGCTTATGAGGTAGCTCTACCTCCACAGTTGGAAAACGTTCACAATGTTTTTCATGTTTCGGTGTTACGACCGTATAAACCCGATTACAAGCTCGTGATCGAGTACGAACCATTGTAGATTGATAAGAACTTGTCCTATGAAGAGATTCCTATACAGATAGTTGATAGGAAAGAATAGGTGCTCAAGAATAATGTAATACCTTATGTGAAGGTGATATGGAGGAACCACAATGTTGAAGAAGCTACATGGGAACTCGAAGATAAAATGATGAAAGATTACCCTGAGTTATTTGTTTAAAATGTGTCTTCAATTCTAGGGACAAAATCTTTGTAAGTAGAGAAAAATGTGACGAATGATTTATTTGAGTTGTGATTCTGTTGACATAATCTTTGTAAGGAGGGAATGATGTAACAATCCAAAATTTTAAATTGTAATTCAAAATAATTATTGAGTTATATAAATATTTTAATTGATGTGTTTATTGATCGAATAAATATTTATTTAAGGTGAGTTGATTTGATTATGTATTTGTTAAATAAATAATTTATGAGTTAAGAAAATTAATCATCATGAGATAATATTTTAATTTAAATTAATAAATTAAGTTAGAGAGTTTGTAATGACTAAATGAATTATTATAATGATATTTTAATTTGAATTTGTAATTAAAATGATGTGTTAATTTATTAAATAAAATTATAATTATAAAGAAAATTATAATTTTGTTGTATTGATTTATGTGATAAATTTATTTAATAAATTGTTATTAGAATCAATTAAATTAAGTATTAAAACTTAATTAAATGAAGTGTGACCATAAACTATATTATAAAGGAGTTATTAAAATAAGTTAAGGGAGGTTAATTCAGTTTTGCCAAACAAGGCTTAATGAATGTTAAGTCTTTAATTTAAATATGTTTTACCAAACAAGGCATAAGGATTAATTGGTTAATTTTAAGGTAGTTAGCCAAACAAGCTTTATGGCTTTTGAGTTTCAAAAATAAAATAACTAATGTCAGTTAATAGATATATTTATATTATACAATTATTACATATTATATCATATATGTTATAATTTTATGTACGTAAGATAGAAAGAACTCATAAGAATAAAAAGAAAAGGAGAAGAAAGTTACAAAGAAAAGTTGAGAGAGAATTGAGAGAATTCTAGAGAGATTTTGACAGAAGAATTTTGGGAAAGGAAGCTTGATAATCAAAGGGTAACCATCATCTTCTAAAACTAAGGTATCATCTTACTCTTACTTTTAAATAAGTTTTAGTTTATTCTATTCAAAAGAATTCTCTATAAAAAATTTGTGTGATGGTTAATTATTTGTATATATATAGTTTTTATATGATAATTGGTTGTTATAAAATTATTTTCATAAGATTATAGATGAGTTTTAGTAAATTAATTCATGTTATGTATGTACTTGTGAAGGAAGTCATATTACAGTGAATTGGTATGAATATATATGAATAAGGCTTAGTTTAGAGTAAAATTGAGGTTTAATTCTTTGTATAACATATAAATTGACTATTGATTTTGAAAGTAGATGAAGAAACTAAAACAAAGTATGTTGAATTAACTGTTTTGGTTGAAAAATAAAATCACAATGATGATTTTCACTGAAACTGTCAAAAAGTAAAGTTTTAGCAAAAATAGTGAAATAAGAGGTTTTAAATTTGATGTTTATATTGTTATATGGGTAAAATCATGTTAAGAGACCTTAAATTATGTTTGTATGAAGTTTATATATGTATTACGTGTTAATTTAGTTGTTAAAAAGTAGCTTTTAGGCCAAAATTGGCTTCGTTTATGTTGTTGTCGAAGTTGGTTGCCAAGAACTGTAATTCGGCGCTGCAGCGCGGCCTCGCAGTGCAAGTCTCGCGCCACAGCGCTAGCGGCACGCTGCAGCGCCAAGTATTGGCATGTGCCTCGCGTAGCAGCGCTAGCCGCGCCGCAGCGCCGTCCCACAGTGTAAACTGTGGCGCCGCTGCGCGAGTTAGCAAAATGGTTAGACAGTGTGTTTTAGTTACACAAAGTCTAAAAAAGTTGATTAAGTGAAATAATATGACTGTTAGGGATGTGATTTTGGTATTACTATACTAAGAATGAAAATATTATTAACAATTAACGAGTTTTATTACTAATGTAACTTGACAATGTGGTTAAAAATCAAACCATACATGATGTAGATACTTATTTATATATATAGTATTTGTAATGACTAATTATGTCATGATGACATGTATATAGGGTATTGTGATTCAAGTTATTACGGTTTAGCTTACACTCAAGACAAGTTTCCTAAACCTTATTCTTATGTTGAGCAAGTTTCTTGTCTCTAGTTTGTTTACGATTATGCAAGTTTTCTAACTCTAAACTTCTTTTTACAAGTTTTGTAACTATATTTTTATTGTGCAAGCTCTTAAATCTTATCTCTTGATATTGAGCAAGTTACTCTAATCTTTAACTTGTTATTTAGCATGGAAGTTTCTACATTCTAATATACTAATATTGAACAAGTTTTATCGTTCAATTTACTATTTGTTATGTATGCTCAGTACTCAATTCTAAATAACCTTAGCTTAATATTGTTCAAGCTAGGTATGTTATGTTATTCAATGCTTGTGCTCTTAGATTATTCCTAAAGCATGACCTTAGTATACAATGTTGATTCACTGATGACTTATTCCTTAACATAATGTTATTACCTTTTTATTCAACTAATCCTTAGTTGATGTCCGTTGAATTCCAAATTACCTTGAAACGTATCCAAACCAAACTTACTTTGGGGCAGACTTGTATTTGAAATGCTGAGATGAACAACCCTATTATAAGGGGTAATTTATGCATAACGTTGAAATATTTGTGCACAATACATTGTACGATGGCCTGATTCCCCTAAGTACGAGGAGTCCCTATAGTCTTATGACTGTTAAAGTTTAAGTTAAAAGATTACTTATAACTATGGACATAGTTCGTGGTCTTATGACTCTCAGATATATATTTCAAAATTTTGATTATCAATAATAGAGCATATTGTTCAGTTCTATTGAGCCTGTTATTTGGCAATTATGGTAAAGTTTTATTCATTGTCATTTTAAGTGAGCCTTGTTTGCTCACTCTTGCTTATATAACTATTATAACTAAAGTTGAGAAGGTCGATGTACCTAGCACTAGTAAAGGAAAAGGAAAGATGAACAAGTATTGAAGACTTGTAAACATGTTGACTTTTAATATTATCAGACTTTATTTTAAATCTTGTGATGTAATTATTTAATTTTTCCGCATATGATGTTTGTATTTAAAGGTTAGATAAACTGAGAGATTTTATTGAACTTAATGATGTAATCCTTTAAAGGGAAGGTTTATTATCAAATTTTATTATGATTGGATAGTTAGATATGAATGTTTTTATCAAGTGAACACCAAATCTTGTGGGAATGAAGTACCCGAATTTGGGGGTGTCACAATTCATGTACCATAAATCTGCACTCCTAATTATATATAACAGTACCTGACATGGTGACTGCATATCAACACAAATTTTCATGACATCACGTTACGAACTTTCACAACTTACTAAATTATAATCTTTAGTTTGAACATTATGATTAATATATGTTATTACGTTTTATTACATGTTTTAGGTCCTTTTACAATCATCAAAATATGTTATGTTAGCATTCTTCAAGCTATGCTATTAACAGTTCATCACTGGGTCTGACTGACCACTGGCGCGGCCGCACTCGGCACCAGAACCTGTGTTTGCAGAACACGAATTTAGACTATGTTCTAGGCCAACAATTCCAATTTCACGGTAACATGGACAAACCCACACACTACAAACATAACTAAAGCCTTATAGCATATACAATCAAGCATTCTAACACTTAAAACAACTTACATAACCAAATTTAAAGCAGTATAACCATATTTTTGTTGTTTTATCCATTTTCAACACATTTAGCGAATTCAATCACTAAAACTTCATTTTTCAACCAAATTATATTATATGAATTGCATTCTTTCTGTAATTCATCATACTAGCATACTTGATAACCAATTTTCAGATTACTAAATAAATTAAACACCAAATTTGATTCCAAAATCATACATATTGTATATATATCATCAAAAACAACTATAACCTCCTTTTCCAACACGAATTCATGAACTTTAGCCTTTGAAATTTGATAGCCAACATATTATATGTATACACTAATCCATTACGCAATTTAATTCCTCTGAAATTACCCATACAAGTTCAATTTTTCCGTAAAACTCAAGAACACAAATCATGTTTTTCATAAATTTAACCACTAAAATTACTTATATATGATGATTATCAAATTTATATTCATATAATCAACACTTTAAACTCCAACCCAACAAAATCAATTACAGAGAACTAAAATTACAAAACTAAAACTTGGAAATTTAGGAATGGATTATACCTTGAATTTCCTACTAACAAGATGATAGAATAGTTTGCTAAAAACCTTCTTCCTCTCTTAACCCTTATCAATTTACAGAGATTACTCTCAATTTCTTTATAATTCTCTCTTGTTCTTCCTCTGCTTTCTTTTCCTCTTCTAGTTTAGCCTTAGGATTATACTAACTGATATAATACGTGGTCCTAGATTTTCAAGTTAAAAAACAAAAATGTTTTATTAGTTATAATATGCCAAAGGCCACAAAGCTATGTTTGGCTACACCTTAAATTATTTTAGTTTATTTTTATATTACTTATATTATATAGTTCATTGTCACACTTTTATTTAATTAATTTATGTTCTTACAATTACAATTATAATTTTCATTATAGTTATAATTATACTTAACAAATTATTACATATCTAATTTAATTATTAAATTAAACTAGAACATTATTTTATTTAATTTAATTATTTCCTTAAATATTAAATAATTCATTTAATTAAATTATTTCATTAAATTAAAATTTCAAATAATAAAATTACCAATCATTAAAATAGTTAATATACACACTTAACTAAATTGTTACACCATAATTTCATCAATTATTTATTTATCTCAATAAATAAATTAATTAAAATATTTATTTAATTCAATAAATATTTAAAATAAATTATAAAATTCTCATTCGTTACATCCTTTCATCCTTAAAAGGATTGTCCCCAGAATCACGACTCGATAAATTCATTTGTCACATTCTTCTCTCCTTAACAAGATTTTGTCCCCAGAATCGCTTTACAAGATCGAGTAAATAACGGAGGATAATTTCTCATTATAACCTCTTCAAGTTCTCACATAGCTTCTTCAGCATTGTGATTTTTTCAAATTACCTTAATAAAAGGTATTATTTTATTCCATTGTACTTGCTTTTCCTATTAACAATCTAAACAGGAACTTCTTAATAAGAAAAATCTTTGTCAAACTGTAATGGTTCATATTCTATAAAATGTTTATAATCAGACGTATATGGCCTTAATATTGAAACATGGAAAACGTTGTGAATATATTCTAATTTCGGAGGTAAAGCTACCTCATACGCCACTTCACCAACTCGTCGTAGCACTTCAAAAGGTCCTATAAACCTAGGGCTCAGTTTTCCCTTTTTACCAAACCTGATTTTCCTTTCCAAGGAGACACTTTTAGGAAAACAAAACTACCGACATCGAATTCCCGATTTTATCGGTGTTGATCGGCATATTTCTTTTGTCTGTCCTGTGCAGCTATCAATCTTGCCCGAATCATTTTGATGATCTCAACAGTCTGTTGTACCAATTTTGGACCTAGCAGCTGACGTTCTCCAACTTCGTTCTAGCATACCAGAGTTCTGCATTTTCTGTCGTACAATTCTTCGTAAGTTGGCATGCTAATACTCACATGATAACTATTATTATAGGCAAATTCAACCAACGGTAAATGGGTATCCCAATTCCCTTTAAATATTATAATACATGCTCTGAGCATATCCTCCAGTGTTTGGATGGTCCTCTCATTTTGTCCGTCGGTTTGAGGTTGGTATGATGTGCTCATTCTCAACTACGTTCCCAAGCATTCTTGTAGTCGTTTCCAGAAATTTGATGTGAAACGTGAATCTCTATCTGATACAATGGACATCGGGACATCGTGTCTTGAAATAATTTCCTTCATGTACAGTTTTGCAAACTGATCTAGGTTAAATCTAGTCTTGATTGGCAAAAAGTGTGCCGACTTTGTCAATCTATTAACAATCACCTAGATTGCATCGTAACCTTGGTGAGTCATTGGAAGACCTACCACAAAATCTATTATGATATGCTCCCATTTCTATTCTGGTATTTCTAATGGTTGTAATAATCTGCTTGACCTTTGATGTTCAACTTTAACCTTATGACACGTTAAGCATTTCACCACACATTCAGCAACATCCTTTTTCATATTCGACCACCAAAAATGATGTCTGAGATCCTAGTATATTTTCGTACTTCTAGGGTGAATCAAATATCTTGAGTTATGAGCCTCACTCAAAATTTCCTCTTTAATTTTTGTTACTGGCAGAACCCAAATTATCCCTTCGAATCGAAGTAACCCTTCTGAATCAACTTTAAATTTGTTTTCCTCTCCTTTAGACATTTTCTTCTTATTTCCTCACAGTTTTCATCCTGGAGTTGTGCATTCTTCACCTTCTACCAACATTGAACTGTTTCCCATCTTGGATAATTTTTCATCTGATTCTGTCAAATATTTAATTTCCAACTCCATCTTTGCCATTTCTGATACTAGCTTTTCCTGAGCAGTCAACATCATTAATTTTCCCGACCCTTTCTACTTAAGGCAACGACAACAACATTCCCTTTCCAGGACGATAAAAAATCTCGCAATCGTAATCTTTAATCAATTCCAGCCATCTCTTCTGTCGCATATTCAAATCTTTCGATGAAAACATATCTTTCAGACTTTTATGGCCTGTATAGATCTCACACCTCTCTCCATATAAATAGTGTCTCCAAATCTTTAGAGCAAACACTACTACAACCAATTTTAAGTCATGAGTCGGATATCCTTTCTAATAATCCTTCAATTGACGTGATGCATATGCAATAACTCTACCATTCTGCATAAGCACACAGCATAGTCCCTTGTGCTATGTGTCAATGTACACCACAAAATTCATTGTATTATCATGCAATGATAACACAGGTGTTGAACTCAATCTTTTCTTTAATTCTTGGAAACTTTCCTCACACTTCTCCGTCCAAACAAACTTAACAGCCTTCCGAGTTAAATTCGTCAACAGAGTTGCGATCTTAGAAAAGTCTTGAATAAAAACGCCTATAGTAACCTACCAATCCCAAGAAACTTCTTACTTTCGATGGTGTCTTTGGCTGATCCCAGTTTTTTACTACTTCAACTTTTGATGGATCTACCGAGATTTTGTCCTTGTTAATGACGTGCCCAAGTAATTGCACACGTTCCAACCAAAACTCACATTTTGAGAGTTTAGCATATAACTTCGCTCTTCTCAATGTTTCCAACGTCACCCTTAAGTGTTCAACATGTTCATCCTTGGTCTATGAATACACCAGGATATCATCAATAAACACAACTACAAATTTATCTAAAAATGGTTTAAACACCTTATTCATCAAATCCATAAATGCTGCAGGTGCATTGGTTAAACCAAATGGCATTACCAGAAACTCGTAATGACCATACCGAGTTCTGAATGTTATTTTCGATACATCCTCTGGCCTCACCTTCAGCTAATGATAACCACTCCTCAGGTCTATCTTTGAGAAATATCTCGGTCCCTTCAGTTGGTCAAACAAGTCATCGATTCTTGGTAACGGATACTTATTTTTGATCGTGACCTTATTCAATTCCCGGTAATCAATACAGAGCCGCATCGATCCATCTTTTTTCTTAACAAACAATACAAGCGCTCCCCATGGCGATACGCTCGGCTGAATATACTTCTTGTTGAGTAATTCTTGTAACTGCACCATCAACTCTTTCATCTCTACTGGGGCCATTCGGTATGGGGCTTTAGATATCAGGGCCGTTCCTGGCACTAAATCAATCACGAACTCGATTTCTCGATCTGGCAGAAGTGTGACAAACAAGATTTTGTAATTTAATTTTAATAGTTATTGAATTAAATAAATATTTTTTGACGATTTAATTATTGGATTAAATAATTAATTGATGAAATTGTGGTAGATTAATTTAATAATATGTATTATATTTATTAAATTAATATGGAGAATTGTTATTATTCAAAGTAGGTATTTATGTGAGCTTATTGAATTAAAAGAAATATTTAATAAGCATAATGTTATTCTAATTAATTTAATAATTAATTAGATATTTACTAATTTGACATACTTAATAAATGAGAAATTATTATATTTTATTTAAATTAAATTAAACAAGACATTAATTTATTGTATAAATGGGTGTGACATTATTAAACTATAGTATAAAAAGTTTATCAAATTAAATGGGATTAAGTTTTTTAAGAATAGCCAAAAGGAGCCTTAGGGAAGTTGTGAGCAGTTAACCCATGATTGGGTTAACTGACCACAACTGCGTCAGTTTCCTTTATTATACACGTCTTCTTTCTTTTACTTTGCTAAGTCTGGAAAAAGGAAAATCAGAGAGAAATTGAGAATTTATTGAGGGAATTTGTGAGTTGTGTGATTGAAGATGTAATTGAGAAAGGTTTCTCTACTAATCTACACTCTACACTTTGGGTAATCTCTTCAATCCAATTTTTATTTTATGTTATTAAAGTTTTCATGAAAATGGCATTCAAGTTCTGTTAAAATCTCTGTAATTGGAAATGGTAGTGATTATGTGGGTATATATGTGATAATATGTTAACATAGCATGTTTTTACTATATATTGTATATTCCATAACATCAGTTTCATAAAAATATATCGTATATTGTTCTTCAAAATTACAGAGTATAGAAATATGGCCATATGGCCCTTACACGCAAATTTAATACGTCAATCATATGTTGCCTCATAAATTTTACACTTGTATATAATTATGTATGTTAAAACGAAGAAAACAAATTTCGAATGGACTGATTTAGTGTTATAACGAACCCTTAGTGTCAATCTTCATGTTTTGTTTTCAAAACGTTCAAGAACATCAAGAATAGTGAAATTAAATAATTTGATTCAAGTAATTATGTGTTTAAACTTGTTAAAATTACTCTATAAAGGTTGGATAATGATTATGTACGAATCCTAGTATATGGATATGTTTAATTTAATGTATTTAATAATCATGTAAGGATAATTTGCCTGACTCTGTGTTCTTCGCGAACTAGAAATTTGAAATCTGGAGTTTTGCGCCGCGGCACCAACTCCATACCTTAAGGCCCGCGCCGCAGCGCCACTCTGCAGATTGCTCAAAAATGAATTTTTTTGATTATTCATGTCTATTAATGTAATAGTAACCTAATATAATGAACATAAAAATGTGTTAGTCATATAATGTGGTGATTAAATAGATCCTTAACATATCAATAAGGTGATTACATGTTTAATTAAATTGTTGAATGCGTAGTTAGCTTGTTGTTCGTGTAGTGTAATATTATGTGAAAACTAGTGTGGTAATTTGACTAAGTATAGTTATAACCCGAGTTAGACAAAAAGAATGAACTTGTGATGACTAGTTACGTGATAATTAACTGGTATTGTGAATGTAAATAGTATGTAGGATTAAATCAAGGAATGTGTATAATTAACGTGTAACCTACGCACGAGGCAAGTTTCCTAACCCTACTTGTTATTGTTATTCAAATTTATAAACTTACATCGAGCAAATTCTTGTTATTATTAATCAAGTTCAATTTGTTATATTAAAGATTATTAATCTTTTTAAAGTATGATTCTGTTATACAATACTTATTCTATTGTATACCTCTTAAGATTGTTATTTGATTTAAATATCAGTTATTGTTAAACATTGTTAGACTAGCGAACTCTTATTGATTCGACTAGTCCATAGTTGATGAATGTTCTAAATTTCAGAACTCTTGTTAAATTTTTCAAACCAAACTTCCTTTGGTGCGGACTCAAATGTCAAATTGAGATGAACAACCCTATATAGGGGATTACTTATGCGTTAGTGTTAAGATATTGTGCACAGTATGGTACTAAGGGCTAATCCCCCATAAGTACGAGTAGAAGAGTCCATAGTCTTATGACTGTTAAAGGTTTCAAGTATAACCCTTGATAACCTATGACATAGTTCAAGGTCCTATGACCCTCAGTAGTTCTTTTGATTCTTGTTATTCATTCTTGATTCAAAAGTTGAGTTTCTTATTCCGGAAGTCTTTGATTCACTCGCATGTTATTATATCGTTGTTTCATTATTTTACTTGTGGGCAATCGTGCTTACTCTTGCGTAATAATAACATTGCAGTTAAGAACGAAAGGTCCGACGAGCCTTCTTCTAGCAAAGGCAAGGGCAAGATTAACAAGTGATGCAGACTTGTTGTCATTATGATTATGTATTTATGTTTTAGACTTATGTTAATGTGGTGTAAGACTATTAATTGTTTATGTTTCCGCAGTTGAGATTTAAGGTTAGTATGACCTGGGATTTATGTAATTATTTCAAATAATGTAATTCCTCGAGGAGAGGATTTATTTCTATCAATTTATGCTTTCTTTTTTTTGGGTAGATAGACATATAATGTTTGTATAGTGAACAACAAATCATGTGGGAATTGAAGTACCCGAATTTGGGGGTGTGACAGGAAGTCTAGGAAAATCGTCTGGAAATACGTCTACAAAGTCTCTAATGATCGGTATCTCTTCCAACTTTGCACTCTTCTTCTATGTATTGACTATGTAGGCTAAGTATCCTACACATCCTTGTCTCAATAACTTCTTGGCTTGCATCACCGTCAGACAACTTTCTTGTCGAGGTGACTTGCTGCCATAAAACACAACCTTTGACGGAGTCATAAGGTTAACACACTTCTTTTGACAATTAATTATTGCCCCGTAATTGAATAACCAGTCCATTCCCAGTATAACATCAAATTTTCCAAGTTTAATTGGTATCAAGTCTACCAACATCTCGTGACCCTTTATAACCACTCTGCAATTCTTATATATGAATCTAACAAGAATCACTTCACTATTCGCAATCTCTATGCTTAAATGAAATTCTAATTCTTCCTAAGGCAAATCTAAGTTCTGAGTAAAATCATCGGATATAAATGAGCAAGTAGCACCCGAATCAAATAGCACATAAGCATTAATACCATTAATCGGAATGATACCTGACATCACATCCTTTGACTGAACAGCATCTTGCACGATCATATTGAAAGTTCTCGCAATAGGTCGACTTGATTGCACTGGTCTACAGATAGTTAATGTGCCACCACCATTATTTTCTTTTCCTCCACTTGCACCTCGCGCTGTCTTTTTAGGTCAATCACGAGCCATGATATCATTCGACCCGCAGGTGAAACATGTTCCTTTCTTTGGACTAAAGTAGTTTATTACAATGTGACCCTCCTGGCCACAGTTGAAACACACCCGCTTACCCTTTAGACACACCCCCGTGTGGTTCTTCCCACAAGTAGCACAAGCTTCAAACTTCTACTTTTGCTAACTTCCTTGTTGTCCTCCTGTATTTGAATTTTCATTCCATTTCATTTTCTGGTTGTGACCTCCACCAATGATTCCACCAACCTTGTTTTCATTCTCATTCTCTTTCTTCTTCTATTCTTGATTATATTTGGTTCAGGCATCACTTCCACCTTCCGCGATAATTGCCTTTTTCCAGTACTGCCGCAAACATATTTAGCTGAAACATCAAAACCTTACCATATAAACAATGTTTCAACCCTTGTTCGAACCTTCTCGCCTTACGCTTATCGGTATTGACTTGGTACGGAGCAAACCTTGCCAACTCATTAAACTTCGCAGCATACTCTGGCACCGACATGGTTCCTTGCTTCAATTCTAAGAATTGAACTTCTATCTAATTTCGAGAACTCGACGAAAAATACATCTCGAAAAACATCTCTTTAAACCTATCCCACGCTATTACTCCTTGTCCCCCACGAACCTTATTTGTCTGCCACCAATAGCTAGCTTCAGACTTCAACATAAACATCGCAAAAGTAGTTTTCTGAAACTCGTTGACTTTGGCAACGTCGAACACCTTCTCCATTTCCATGATCCAGGATTGGGCTTCAACTGGATTTATAGATCCTTGAAACTTCGGCGTTCCTGCCACTTTGAAGTCCTTGAAAGTCGTAGCTTGAGATTGCGGTTGATTCGCAAGTGCTCTAGTTAACAGAGTCACCAACTGCTGAACCGGGTTAGCGTTGGTCTCGTTTTTATTGTTAGTAGACCTCATAGGAGGTGGTTGTTGATGTGGTTGTCTTCTTCTAAGAGGCATTCTCTGTTAACATATACTCTTATTAGATCAATATTCAATTCCTTAAATATCCAAAAGTTTAACTAAACATACTAAGATTAAAGTTTAACACATAAAATTTCTATAAACTTCAATATTTTTATTCATTCATAACTTTCCAAGCATAATAAGGATAACATCCCTGCTATCAACTTCCACTTCACTGAACTAAACAAGTTTCAAGATTACATACTCATATTACCCCTTTATTTATCTCAAAATAAGGGATTTACAATTTATTTATTCACATACTTAATCACATATTATTATTATTATTCTTCCTATCTTAGAATATTAAGACGTCGACAGGCTTCCCTACGTTCTTCCTCTATAATATGATACGCCGTCCTACGATCCATCACAAACCACGACAAGTCTTCAAATTGATGTGGGTAGCAAAAGACTCAATCCTGGGCCCTATCAATCGCAGAATGAAAGGCATGATCCATTTCGTACATCTTAGCCTTCTTCGTTTGAACCTTAGCTTCAACACGGTCTGCACACTGAGTAGCTTTCATCCAAGCGTCCTCTGCTCTCGCACGCTTAGCTGACTCCTCCTTCAAGTCATCTTTCAGTTATTCCACTTCAGTCTTCATCTTCTCATTCTCAGCCAGCAACTCCTCTTGATGTCCCTCTGTGTGAACTAGGTTCCACTCCGTATTTCCAAGACGTGAGTCGAGTTCCTGAATCTCCCCATCCTTCTATTCTATAATATCCTGACACATCGCAGCTAACTCCTTCAGCTC
Organism: Panax notoginseng; assembly: GCA_016801055.1. Taxonomy (NCBI): domain Eukaryota; kingdom Viridiplantae; phylum Streptophyta; class Magnoliopsida; order Apiales; family Araliaceae; genus Panax; species Panax notoginseng. The sequence goes on from CM029014.1 coordinate 180,030,183, forward strand.
CTTAACCTTATCATGTAATTCTATGCTATAGTCATACAGCGCATCATACATCTCAGCCGATATGGAGTTTGGTGGAAACTCCACAGGGTCCTCATCCTCATCCTCCACCTCTATCTCCTCATAGTTCTCCTCCTCATGATCAGACGCAGGCTCATCCTCCTATTCATCCTCAGTGACTATCAGAGAAGGCTCCCTCTGAATTAATTGTTCCCGAACCACATGTACATCTTAGGGTTCCTCATCTCTAGGTATCTGAGGTATCACTTCCCTAGCTTGACTAGATCCTTCAACGTTAGACATCCTGACAACAAAATATTTTTAAGTTTTATTTATTATGTAACACTCTTCGATACTCACGAGTATTTAAGTTATTAACACATATCACATAAAGTTTTTTATTGCTTATCTTTAATGAATTTTCTCAATTCATTCCTTAGAACTCGATAAGAGTTTATCACCACTATGTTTTCTGTCGACTTAAAGGTTACTTCCTAAGGTTTTCCCCACCTAAGGTTTATAACCTAAATCTCTGATACCAACCTGTGACACCCCCAAATCCAGGTACTTCATTCCCATAGGATTTGATACTCACTTTCCAAAATATTTACATTTAACTACCCATAAACAAGGATAAAGACATAAATTAAATAACTTAAATAAATATCTTCCCCATTAAAGGGTTACATCAATTTAAAACATTCCCAGATAATTTAACCTTTAATTATTACACAAGTCTGTGGAATACATCACATAATAACATAAGTCTTATGACATAATTTAAGTTAAGTAAATTCAAATAACTCTTCATCACTTGGACATTTTGCCCTTTCCTTTGCTAGAAGACGTTTCATCAAATTTCTCAACTTTAGTTGCAGTGTTAAATGCAAGAGTGAGTAAACAATTACTCAATGATATAAAGAGTGATAATACCAGTAACATAAGAGTACGCAATGAAAACTGATTAAATAAGAACTTGTTATTCGGGATAAAATTAGTAAACAAGTTTAAGGTTTATATTTGAGGGTCTTTAAGACCATGAACTATGTTCTGAGGTTATTAAGTATTTCTACTTTAACCTTTAACAGTCACTAGACTATACAAACTTTTACTTTCGTACTTAGGGGGGATTAGCCCTTCGTACAATGTATTATGCACAAACATCTAAACGCTAACGCGTACATAATCAACTATGTTAAGGTTGTTCATCTCAATTGGACTTTAGGATTTCCGCACTAAAGAAAGTTTAGTTTGGAACTAGCTTATAAGTTGTTCTAGAATTTTTGAACACTCATCAATTATGGATTAGTCCAACCAATAAAGGTTTATTTGTTATTCGAAAGTTCAACACAATAAGATAAGATTGAATAATAATAATGTACAATTGAGTAGACATGGTATAAACAAAGTACTACATCCAAAAGAGTTAGAAAACCCATTCGAGACAATGAATGTAAACAGTTTATGCTTTGAATAGCAACAACAAGAGTTAGGAATGTGAAACTCGCTTGATGTAAATAATTAGAATACAAGAACTTGTATGATCATAAACAAGATGGAATCAATAAGCTTGCTCAATTTTAATATAAGAATTATGAACTTTCATATTGATAAATTAGGGTAAGAAAGCTTGCTTGACAAGTAAAGGTAAACATAATTATGAAACTTGAATTGATTATAAAGAGAAGGAAGTTAGGGAACTTTCCTCGTGTGTAAGCTACACAAGTATAATAAACGTTCGCTAATTACCCTACATATACCATTAGAATCACAATACCAATTAGTTATGTTAACAATACCTTCATGGGTTCACTTCTCATTTTAGTCAAGTCTATAGTCTCTAGCTTAAGACCTGATTATTTTAATCATTCATGTACCATAAATCTGCACTCCTAATTATATAACAGTACCCAACATGGTGATTGCATATCAACACAAATTCTCATAACATCACATTACGAACTTTCACAATTTACTAATTCATAATCTTTAGTTTCAACATTGTGATTACTATATGTTATTACGTTTTATAACATGTTTTAAGTCTTTTCCAATCATGAAAATATGTTAAGTTAGCATTCTTCAAGCTATGCCATTAACAGTTCATCACTGGGTCTGACTGACCACTGGTGCGGCCGCGCCATGGTTACCTTTGAATCCGGCGCGCCCACGCCCAGAAGCAGCGTGCCTGCGCTAGGCACTGGAACCAGTTTTGCAGAACACAAATTTAGACTCTGTTCTAGGCCAACAATTCCAATTTCATAGTAACATGAACAAACCCACGCACTACAAACTTAACTAAAGCCTTATAGCATATACAATCAAGCATTCTAACACCTAAAACAACTTACATAATTAAATTTAAAGGATTACAACCATGTTTTTTATGTTTTATCCATTTTCAACACATTTAGCGAATTCAATCACCAAAACTTCATTTTTCAACCAAATTATATTATACGAATTGCATTCTTTTCGTAATTCATCATACTAGCATACTTGACAACCAATTTTCAGATTACTAAATAAATTAAACACCAATTTTTATTCCAAAATCTTACATATTGTATATATATCATCAAAAACTCAAAAACAACTATAACCTCCTTTTCCAACATGAATTCATAAACTTTAGCCTTCGAAATTTGATAGCCAACATATATATATATATATATATATATATATATATATATATATATATATATATATATATATATATATATATACACTAATCCATTACACAATTCAATTCCTCTAAAATTACCCATACAAGTTCAATTTTTCCATAAAACTCAAGAACACAAAACATGTTTTTCATTAATTTAACCACTAAAATTACTTATATATGATGATTATCAGATTTATATTCATATAATCAACACTTTAAATTCCAATCCAACAAACTCAATTATAGAGAACTAAAATTACAAAACTAAAACTTGGAAATTTAGGAATGGATTATACCTTGAATTTTCTACTAGCAAGATGATAGAATAGTTTGCCAAGAACCTTCTTCCTCCCCTAACCCTTATCAATTTACTGAGATTACTCTCAATTTCTTTGTAATTCTCTCTTATTCTTCCTTTGTTTTATTTTCCTCTTCTAGTTTAGCCTTAGGATTATATGTATACACTAACTAATATAATACGTGGTCCTAAATTTTCAGGTTAAAAACCAAAAAGGTTTTATCAATTATAATATGCCAAAGGCCACAAGGCCATGTTTGGCTACACCTTAAATTAGGATTTTAGTTTATTTTTATATTACTTATATTATATAGTTCCTTGTCACACTTTTATTTAATTAATTTATGATCTTACAATTATAATTATAATTCCCATTATAATTATAATTATATTTAACAAATTATTACATATCTAATTTAATTATTAAATTAAACTAGAACATCATTTTATTTTATTTAATTATTTTCTTAAATATTAAAAAATTCATTTAATTTAGTTATTTCATTAAATTAAATATTCAAATAATAAAATTATTGATCATTAAATTAGTTAATATACACACTTAACTAAATTATTACACTATAATTTCATCAATTATTTATTTATCTCAATGAATAAATCAATTAAAATATTTATTCAATTCAATAAATAGCTAAAATAAATTATAAAATTCTCATTTGTTACAATTCGTATGTCTTTCTAAAGGTGTCGCCTTGGAAAGGGAAGATACACTTCGAGAAGAAAGGGAAGTTAAGTCCTAGGTTTATAGGACCTTTCGAAATTTTAAGGAGAGTAGGAGAGGTAGCTTATGAAGTAGCTTTACCTCCAGAGATGGAACGTATACATAATGTGTTTCATGTGTCAGAATTACGTTCTTATAAACCAGACTATAAGCACGTAATAGAATATGAATCTATTCAGGTAGAAAAAGACTTAACATATGAAGAACTTCTAACTGAGATTGTTGATTGGAAGGAACAATTCTTAAAGAATAAAATAATACCTTCGGTGAAGGTAATTTGGAGGAACCATGTGACGCCCCCAAAATTAGGTATACATCACCCATCTTGGGTCGTCAGATACATAGTACAAAATACAAATATAACTTACTAATACAACTGTCGTGTACAATACGACAAAACATAAACTGTGAGTTTGAATACAAATATTATCTTCTAGAGAGTATTCATACTCAAAAGGAGTCCTCATTACATTTATTAACACACCATTACATAGAATAGTGAGAACTACTAACTAATACTATCATTCGGACCATCACTCCGTTCCCCGACTTGCCCTAGCTACGTTCTCATTTCTTGAAGAGAACAGTGAAAGAAAGGGTGAGCTCAACTAGCCCAGTAAGAAATATTATGACTAAGATAATGCAGAATAAATTATCATTAGCCTTCAATAATGTTAAACTGATAAAATATAATAGACATCAAGTTTAACTGTAGCGGAACAAATAATCCATTAAAAGAGTCAAGTAAAAAATAAACTCTACTATCTTTTATGATTTAAAAGGTTTTTAAACACTGTGATCGCTGGGACTCAGCTTAATAAAATAATCCACATCATCGAATCACCCCTGCACTACGACCAAGGATATTCATATATTCATTAATGGTCATGATCATGCCAACAACTGTCCATCAACGCACTACGGGCCAATGAGGACTTTTACCACATCATTTGTAATATTACGGTCATGATTATACCGAATAATCCCTGGTCATAATCATACCAAGTCCATCTATGCACTGTAGGCCACAAATGACTTTCAACATTTTATAAACATGAGGATGATGACAATGATATAAGAATCAATAAAATAAGTTCAAGAATTAATTTATCCAAGAATTAACAA